>CM042897.1:12890000-15300000 GCA_023653625.1 Triadica sebifera
ACATGCATGATGAGTAGGTGTTTTCCTATGTGCATGCCTCTTATAAATGAAGGCATGATTGGCCTTTTGAGGTTTCCCTCTTAAGCTATGCGACCCTTGACCATTCTTCTTATGAATAAGGGGTTTTGTGTGTGTTATGCTCTTAGCCCTTGGGGCTATCACCTCAATTGTAAAGGTTTATGGTACACTAGACTTAACAAATGTACTCCTGTGAGATGAAGATGATGTTCCATTAAATCCTAAACCATGTCTTACTAAAGGTGGTCTTTGGGAAACTATTAGAGTATCTAAATTTTCTTTTCCTTCGGAGTATAAATGCAAGTTATTTATGAGCAATTAGGTTTTTATAAAGAATAGAGGTTTGTTAAGAAAAATAATTAATGCAAAAGGCTACAACAAGATTAATGATTCAAAGTAATTGTTGTTCTTCTTCTTGAGACTCATAAATGACTTGCATTTATACTCCATCTGTGAATTATAGCCGTTTAGGTGCATTTAATGCGAAAATAAGCTGTTGAACCAACTCTTAACTTTGCACCTGACATGTTTCTCTGTCCACATTCATGGGCGTGAATATGTGTGTCATAGTCGTGAATGTTCTTCCAAGCTGTGGCCCAAGTGGTGACTCTGGCTATGAAGCTCTCTAGAAGAATTGGAAGTTTTTGATCACGGACATGATAGATATTTTCACAGGCGTGAATATTCTTCCAAGCCGTGGTCTAAGTGGTGACTCTGGCTGTGAAACTCTTTAGAAGTATTGGTATGTTTGATCACAGGCGTGAATACTATTTCATAGGTGTGACTATATGATCATTCACGGTTAGAATGATCCTTCATGGCCATGAACTTTGAATGGTAGAAAGTTGCTGGTCAACTATATTCACGGGTGTGACTTTGCTATTTCTTTGATTTTAATCTTTAAAAGTTCTCTTTCAATCTTGTTTCATGTTCTAATCAAGATATATCCTGTTTAACACACTTGGAACAAACATTGTTAAATATATTATTGTTATTTTGTTTGTTATCATGAAAATGATGGAAATACCCCTCAAGGTTTAACAGATGTGGTTTTTTAGTGGATTACCTATGATTTGTGACATCATTGGTGAAATGAACTTTTAAGTTTCAAATGATTATATGTTATATATATGTAAAATGGGCCTTTATGTTTTAAATGATAACATGGTGCATCTATTTACAATCAGTTAATTTTGTATTTAGAAAAAAATATTTATCTATAATTATTTCCTACTATGAATTTTTACTGAAATAAATTATAGTTCCAAAGTTATATTTTAAATAACTGTTACTATAAAATTAGCATCATTGAGCTAAAAATCTGTGTGAGAGTTGTTCTCTCGCGCATATAGTAAGCAGAAAATAGACAGTGGCGTACAAGTTGAGAAGGTTGCAGATCAAGTGATTTCACTAGAATAATGCAACAGTGTCAGTAATAGTGATAGTCATGCTTATAAAATAAATATTATATGCATCATGTATATTTCAAAAATTATGGAAGTATATATTGTAAATAAATAATGTGTCAGTTTATGGTCTAAAGAAGTGTAATTTATATGTATATATATATATATATATATACAATAACCTTTTTAGTCTCATTATAAGTTTTTAATATATGTATATATATGTCTATAAGTCCTATGAAGGCATATCAGTTAGTCCGTCAGAAACACTATTTTACTTGACTGAGTACAAAAAGGTAAGGGGGTGTTATACCATCACCTAAAAGGAGAGTAAAGAGGTGGGAACCCTAGAGGCTGCAAATATCGGAGACCCTGTTGAGGCTGTTCCAAGTGTTGAATTCACTAGAGGTGATGTTAAAGAAATATCTACTAAAGAGCTTAACAAGGAAGGTGTTGATGACACCGCGACTAATTCTACCACTTAAACATTTTATCTTTGCTTGTATTCTGCTTTTACTACTTTCACCTTTCCTTTTTGTAAAAAAAAAAAATCTGATGGATAAAATGCAAGTTATGTTTTATGTTTCTATATTCATCACTCTTTGATCTTGTGAATTTATTTACTTTTCTATGCTTCGTATTTCCTATATGAGTTAATCTCTTAGAGGTTCCCCTAATTCATGCAATCATTTTTCTACGAGCCGATCTCCCGATGCCATTGGTTTCCTGGGACCTTATTCATTTGTATGGTCGCTTTTTTGCTAGTGAGTCTCTTTGGGATATTAGTCTCCTTGGGGACTTTATTTGTTTATATGGCTACTTCTTTATGAGTTGGTCTCCTTGGGACATTGGTCTCTTTAGGGACCTTATCTGTTTATATGGTTGCTTCTCTACAAACTGGTCTCCTTAGGACATTGGCCTTATTGGGGACTTATATGGTTGCTTCTCTGTGGTCCTATCTCTTAGAGACATTAGTCTCATTGGGGACTTTATTCATTTGTGTGGTTGCTTCTTTACGAGTTGGTCTCCTAGGGCCATTTCTCTCTTTAGGGACTTTATTCATTTATATGGTCGCCTTTCTACGAACCAATCTCTTTGTTGTAAGACAATTTCAAGATAAATAACTTTTTATCATGAAGAAATGTAACATAAACATTCAAATGATTTTTAAGAGATGCTTACATTTCTTGATAGCATTTGATCTATGGGTAAAATTTTCTCAAGTTGGTGGCATTCCACATTTTGGGGAGGGTTTTCCCCTTGCCATCTTTGAGTTTGTAAGTGGCTGGGTCTATTGTCTGTTTCAATACGTAAGGTCCCACCCAGTTCTTGTCTAACTTTATAGTGCCTGCTCTGCCTCTTTTGATGTTCACTTTGATGAGAATTAGATCTTTTGCTATAAAACTTTGAGGTCTGACCCTTTTATTGAAAAGGCTCGCTATTTTTATCCTATAAGCTTCTACCTTTATAGATGCTAGTTCTCTGGCTTTTTCCAATAAATCTACATTGGCTTTCATTTCCATATTATTCATGTCTTCATTATAGTACATCACTCTTGTGCTTGGAAGACCTATCTTGACCGCTACCACTGCTTCCACCCCAAAAGCCAATATAAAAAGGTGTTTCACCTATTGTAGTTTTAGGGTTGTTATGTAGGACCATAGGATGTGAGGAAGCTATTTAGCCCATTCACCATTTGCATGTTTCAATCTTTTTTTTAATCCCTGAACAATAGTTTTATTAATGACCTTTGTCATTCCATTTATTTGTGGGTCTGCCACTGAAGTGAAACGTAGGTTGATCCCCAATTTCTAGTAGAGACCCCAAAATTTTGAGCTATTAAATTGTTCCATAATTTGTGATCACCTTGACCGATATCCTGAATCTGCTTATGATTTCATCAAAGAAAAAATTAACCACTTTAGTCTTAGTGATTGTTGGTATTATTTGTGCCTCTGCCCATTTGGTGAAGTGATCAATAGCCACGATCAGGAATTTCGTTTGACCTTTTGCAAGTGGGAAAGGCCCCATTATATCAATTCCCCACTGAGCAAACAATCATACTTCCTCTATAGTTCTTCGGTTGCATTGCCAAATAATTTAGGTCACGGTCACAGATGACCGAAATCTAGCGTGATCGAAGTCTAAATTCGGACATGAAATAAAAAAATTAAAATGATAATAAAATATGAGAAAAAATATTTTGGATATTTTTAATTAAGAAATTTGAGGTTCGGAGCTAAAATTTAGAAAATAATAATTTTTCGCTGAATGAAATTTGAATTTATAGTGTTTTTAACACATATATTTTAAGAAGTAATAAAAATGAAATATTTTTTTATCTAACTAAATGAATATTCTTTGGATTAAAATAAAGTAAAAGTGATTTAAATTAATAGACCAATGAGGACAAGATTCCTAATCCAATTATACAAGTCAAATTTCAATTTTTTGATCATTAATTCTTCTTCTTCCTCATATTAAACAAAGAAACTCTGTCTTTCTCTACCTTTTGTCGTGATCTTCACCTTACATTCTTTCTTCTTTTTCTTTAATTAAACTTAAAATTTAGATAGGAAAATATGGATTAAGACAAGATCAACGAGAAGGTAAATCAAAGTCAGCCAAACAAAGGAAGAGGAAGAAAGGAAAGAAGAGAAAAATATAAGGAAAGTGTTGAACCTTGAGGGGTATTTCCATCATTTTGGTGTTAACAAATAAAATAGCAATATAGAAATTTAACAATGTTTTTGGTCTAAGTGTGTTAAACAGGATAATATCTTGATTAGAATTTGAAGCACGATTGAAAGAGAACTTATGAAGATTAAAAGATTTAGTAAAGTCACGCCCGTGACTAATTATGTCACGCCCGTGAATATAGCTGAGCACTAACTTTTCACCATTCAAAGTTCATGTCCATAAGGATCATACCAACCGTGAATGATCATTCAGTCACGCCCGTGAAACAGTACTCACGCCTGTAACAAAACATGTTAATTCTTCCAGAGAGCTTCATGGCCAGTGTCACTACTTGAACCACGGCTTCGAAGAATATTCACGCTCATGAACATATAAAGTCACTCCCGTATCAAACAATTCATGTTTTTCCAAAGAGCTTCACGGCCGGAGTCACTACTTGGACCACGGCTTTGAAGAGCATTCACGACCGTGACACATATGTTCACATCCATGAATGGGGATAGAAAAACATGTCAAGCGCAAAGTTAAGAGTTGGTTCAACGGCTATTTTCATATTAAATGCACCCAAACGACTATTTTCAAATTAAATGCACCCAGAATTTTCTGGACAGATTCTAAGTCTGAACTTTATGAATTTCTCTGGACAATTACAGACATATTCAAATTTTATGGTCTTTGACTCGTACTGATGAGAATTTGACTCTAGGGGATTTTTCTCCCATTCATATATCGTAGAACGATAGGGATATTTTCATTCCTTTCCATTCCATTTTTTTCAGTATTTTCTTTTCTGTACCGCAGAAATTAGGAATAAATAAGATAAATATAAATAAATTAAATAAGATAAATATAAATAAATAATATAAATATAAAATAAATTTCTAATGAAATTTATAGCCCTGTGTCTTAGCTTTCAAACCCAATAAAGAACATGCAAAACCGAGTTCAAGAAATTAAGTTATAACAGTTTAAGTGCTCCAGCAAAGAACATACAAACTAATCACATTCAATTTTTGCCAAATTAAATCATAAGTCTAGCAAACATGCATCCCTAAGATTTTTATTACAAAATACTATTAATTCAGAATCATCAACATGCCAAATAATTAAATCATGCAAATAAAATAGGTTATTGCCTTAGGTTATGCACAAACCTCTCTTTTCTTTTCTTTTCTTTCTCTTTACTTTTCTTTCTCTTTACTTTTCTTTCTCTTTTCCTTTGCTCCTTTGAGCTAAATCCTTGTCAATTTTAGTTCCTAAAACATAAAAGAGATAATCAAAACTTCCTTTCATCAAATCTCTCTTTTTCCACAATATGTTTTAATCCCTACCTTTCTTATGATCAATTGTTTTTGCATGAAATCTAATCTTCCATGCCTTTCTCCCTCTTTTTCTTACTTTCTCTTCTTAGGATAAGGTTTGGTTATGGAGGAACAAGGGAAACGTGGGGCTGGTGTAGAGAATAGAATTTTTTAGATGGAAGGATAAGGAAGAAGGATAAGTAATTAAGAGGAAAAAGACAAATAAATTAATTAATGGAGACACCTAAGCATATTCTAGATGTCTTCATTAATGTCTAATTAATGTGTTCATTTTACTTTGATGTATGATGACTCAAGAAGCAACGTGGATGACAAATAATTGATAGGAAATTCTAGATACAAAGGGATAAGAGAGGATGAATGAGCAATTAATGAGAAAATGACAAAAATAAATTAAGGATAGGGACACCTAAGGTTATTTACATTAATGTCTAATGCATGTATGTCAATTGGCTTCTTAAAATGTGCCACTTGGTGTGGCCAGCCTCCACATGCATTTTATGTACCAATTCATGCATTTAATTAATAATTATCCTCACTAATCCTCCAAATTTTGGTAAATCGCAAATTAACCCCTAAACTTTTCAAAATTCGCAATTTAGTCCTTTACCGAAATTTAACATCTTAAAATATTTTGAACACTTTATTAGATATTTTTTGCAAAATTATTGGTCATTATTTTAATTATTTTTCGATAAAAATCCAAATTTACACTTTAATCAAACCGACGAGTCGATTTAACAACTTGCATGATTTAGGTCTAAATTAGAGGATATGACAGCTATGGTGAAAAAATCTTTTACAAATCTCCTATAATACCCAGCCAAACCTAAGAAACTTCTGACTTCTTTAACAGTCTTAGGTATTCTCCACTGTAAGATTAGTTCAATCTTCTTTGGATCCACCTTTATATCCCTTCAGCTGAAACTACATGAACCAAAAAGGATACTTCATTCAACCAGAAGTCACGTTTACTGAACTTTGCATACAATTGTTTCTCTCTCAATATCTGCAAGATAATTCATAGGTGTTTGTCATGTTCTTCTAGTGTCTTCGAATACACTAGAATATCATCAATAAATATCACCATGAACTGGTCTAGCTAAGGATGAAAGATCCTATTTATTAGATCCATGAAAGATGTTGGGGCATTTGTAAGCCCAAATGGCATGATAAAAATTCATAGTGGCCATATCTTGTACGAAAAGCAGTCTTAGGCACATCTGCTTCTTTTACTTTCAACTGATGGTAGCCCGATCGTAGGTCAATCTTTGAGAACACACCTGCTCCCTTCAATTGATCAAAAAAGTATTCAATACATGGAAAGGGATACTTGTTCTTGATTGTCACCTTATTCAGCTGTTTGTAGTAAATGCATAATCTGAGAGACCCATCCTTCTTCTTTACAAAGAGTACCGATGCACCTCATGGTGAAATACTGTGTCTGATAAAACCCTTATCAAGCAATTCTTGCAGCTGAATCTTCAATTCCTTGAATTCTGTAGGCGCCATCCTGTAGGGTGCAATCAAAATAGGTGTCACGCCTAGAGCTACATCAATAATGAATTCAACTTCCCTGTCAAGTGGCAAGCCTAGTAGTTCCACAGGAAAGACATCTGGAAAATCTCTCACTGTAAGCACATCTAAAACCTTAAGATCTTCCTTTTTAGCTTCCATTGCATAACACAAATATGCAATGCACCCCTTTCTTATAAGTTTCTTGATAGCTGTAGCTGAATCACATCTGATATAAAATTTGTTCTTTCACCCATAATAGTGATTTCCTGATCATCAGAGAGTTTAAGTGTCACTCTCTTCCATTTACAATCTACTGTCGTTTGATGGGTAGACAACCAATCTATCCCCAATATCACATCAAACTCGCGAAATGGGAGTTCAATTAGGTTAGCTGAAAATTCATAACCCTGGGCACTAATGGGACAATTCCTGTACACCCTGCTCACCACAACACTATTTCCTAAATGATTGCTCACTATGATGTCTTGGTCTAATTATGAATCTTTTAACCCTTTCCCTCATGCAGCATCAGTATTTATGTAGGAATGTATGGAACAAGCATCAACAAGTGCATAAACAGAATCAGTCATAAGTATGAATTTACCTACTATCACATCAAGAGCATCCTCTTCTTCTCTGGTTCTCACTGCATAAGTACGACCTATAGCTCGTCCCTGACCCTGGGGTTACTGTGTAAAAGGTCTAGATGCTGATGGGTTAAGGGTTGCTCCCCTGCCTTGGCTGTTGCCCAGATATTGAGCCAAGAAGGGGGGTTGAATTGGAGTTTAAAAATTTAACTTTGAAGTGCGGAAATAAAAAGTTAAGTTTAGAAGGGATAGAGAAATTTGACACAAGGATTTTTATAGAGGTTCGGGTGTTAACAAACCCTACTTCTCTCCCAAATCACAATTGGGAGTTTCACTAACACACTAAGTGTTACAATAGAGTTTTACAAGCTCACTCCCAACTATGGTGTTTCTCACAATGGCTCACACCTAACCCCAAAATCCCTTGTGTTTTGATGGCTCACACAATAACCAATTCCTTGTGTTTTACAGGCTCACACAAACAACCTTTACTTTGTGTTTTACAGGTTGAGGAGTAGGAAGATAAAAACCCTTAGCTAAATAGGAAGAAACATGATTAAACCCTTTATAGAAAGTGTGTTATAAATTGATCATGAAGAGTAGGAGATGTAAATACTATGAGAAATATAAGAGTTTAAAGAGACCTATAAAATAAAGAGGTATGTTAAAGTTACCTCTAATCAAGGAAAGGAAGTTTATAAACCTTGTCCTCTAATATAATTTCTATATTTGCTAAAATCAACAACTAAAAAAAGTGAATGCTCGTAACTATAAGTTGATGTAATAACACAAAGTAATGAGTCATTCAAACCTAAGACATTGCTATATCGATAATAAAAGGTGCAGGTTGCACTCAAAAGTTTTGAGAGTCAATAATGCATACTTATTTACTCCTTAGGCCAAACATAACCTAGAGATAAAATTTAAGTAGAAGCTTATAAAATATATGGAAACGGTAAAGTACTAGAGAAAAGAAACATAATGAATCTAAGTTATGTAGTAATAATCGAAAACCCTAGATGAACTCTACACAAAAGGGAAATCTAGTGATAAGAACTTAAGGTCGCCTTGAAATCTACATAAACTATTATGAGAGACCTTAACAAGAAGTATTATATCATAGTTTTATTAACAAATCAAACTTATAAGAATTAGTGGGATCCAATAAATCTATAACGACGAAGAAAAAGTGAACCAGTAGAACAAAAACCTATTAAGAAAACCTAAGATGACAAAATCATTACGAAAAAGACTCGATAGTAATGCTCCATGTCATGTCTTAAGCTAAATATGGTATGAAGAAAACAATCAATGCATTAAAGTCCATACACTCATTCTAAGAAACATATATGTAAAGCCTTTGTTACTCGTGCAAACTGAAATTAGATTTATTTCCTATGTTGCTAGATCTATATATCTCATTCATGAATTTTCAATGAATAAGGAAAGGTTGTAAGATGAATTTGGTATAATATACAAAGTGAGAGAAAAGATAAATAGAAGTAGGTTAAAAGTCATATAAAGATGATAGGAAGGAAATACCCTGAGCTGTCTAATATAGATTTTGGGATAAAGTTTTATTAAGGGAGGAAGAATTTTCAAGATAGACAATCTATATGTCGATTAATGAGCATGTTCCAATGCTAAATGCACAAACTGGAAACCAAGCACACTCATCATTGACACAATGCTTATGAGATCAAAATCCACATTCAGATTGTGTACACGTGAGAAAACTAATAATAAATATGTGACGTTGAATTTTTTTATAAAAACTAAGCAAAAGGGGCTAAACTGCAAATTTTGCATTGTCAACGAGTCGCAAACTGAGGACACTAGGTCATAGAGAATATTAAGACGGGTCTGTCGGTATAATTTTATATCAAAACTCCAATATTTAGGATATGAAATCAAAGAAATAAAATTTAAGCTGAAATTCAACAAAAATATTAGGATACGCAATTTTTACTTCTATATGCCAATTGTGAAACTGAGATTGTCTATACATAGAATAAATTATGCAATGAAATTAGCATATTTAATTACAAGAGATTAAATCATTTAAGGCTCGAAATTGAAGAAACAAAAATATATGGCGCAACTAAATATAAATAGTAGAAAAATGTGGATCACAATGATTTTTGGAGTATTATTAAATTAAAATATTTAATTAATGTATTAAGCAATTTTTAGCTAAATAAATACATGCATGCTTGATAACACATGTAAGCAATATGTTCTAATTACTTTTTTTTGTCTCTAGAGAATTTCGGAACTCAAAATTTCGGGGAGGGATTAGCCCTTTGCCATGGCATGTGCCCAATGCACAATTACTTTTTCTAATTTAAGTGTAAACAATGAGGTTCATTTGGCCATTCCTTCATTTTCTCTCAACCGAAATTAAAAAAGGACCAATATCCATCTTCTTCCTTCTCTCAATTCTTGCTCCAATCCTGAGCCAAATTCCCTCACTTTCCCACTCTTTGTTGCATTTTCTTTTAAGCCAAACGTCCATTAAAGCATAGAAACCGTAATGGGTGCTTATGGTAGTTTGAGAATTAAAGAAAAGGAAATCTTGTTCCATCTCCAAACCAATTGAAGCTGAGAAAGGAATGGGAGAGAAAAAGAGTATGGTGGGCTCGGTGAAGGTAAAAAAAGAAGGGAGGTATGCATGTCAGGTTCAAAGTGAAGAGAGAGTTTTTCTTACCAAACCAAAGGTGACCGAAGTAAAAACAAATGGATGAAAAGGTTCAATTGGTTTGGTCGTATGTTAATAATGAGTAAATTAGCATTGCATGTATAATATAAGGTTAAAAAAAGATAAAGAAGGAGAATGAACAAGAAGAGAAAGGAATAAGTTGAGATGATGAGCCTCGAGCAAGATGGGGAATGAAGTTACAAATGGGTTTTTCATTGTTTTTATTCTTTTCTCTTCTCACCTCTCATTTAGTTTGGCTATTGTTTGAAGCAAGTTACTTGAATATAGAGAACCACAAAGGAGTTGTCGTAACTTGTTGGAAGGAAATTCGTTGAGGAAATTTTATTTATTCTTAAGGAAACTTGCAAAAATTCATGAGCTTTGGTTGTGTTGTTTTTTTCTTTTTTATTTCATTTGGAGTGAAGAAATTTTGGGTTATTGGTGATGTGAAAGAAAAAAATTAATAAAATAAAGGAGTTTAAGTTAATATGTTAATTATATAAGATTAATGCTAATTAAACGACAATGAATTTTGAGATCTATTTTGGACTTAAAGCAGTGACCAAAGAGAAGAATTGGAACTGTTTTAAGACACTAATGAGAAAAGATATGGGATTAATGAAAAGATAAATAAAGATAAGTTGTAATGGTCACTAATTAGCATCTAGTTAGAATAAGTATTTGATATGCATAGAAACTATATGATTGACATTAGATATTAAAATAAATTGAGTAAATTATTAAATAAGAAATAAAAATGAACTAAATAGATTGATAAAATTTAATTTGGTTAGGCATATCATAGTAAAATTATAGTTTAATAAAAGTTAGTAGAATTTAATACATGTAAAAAAAATAAAAAAATAATACATAATTAATTAATTAAAATAGAACAAGTTAAAAAAAAAAAAAAAAAAAAAAAAAGAGGAAAGGGGGGCCGAATGTGGTTTTGTGGGAGGGGGGAGTGTATTTGAGTTAAATGCACTTAATGTCATAATAACATCAACCTTATCTCCACACCAATCTTATCTCCACTCTTATTCTTCCTCCAACCACCAGCCTCCATGATTTTCAAGAAGTTCACTCCAAATAGATTTGTTCTTGGTAAGTGATCATCTCTCAATTATTCTTGTATTTTTAGAGTATTAGGACTGTATATTATCAGTATTTAGAACTTGATTTTCGAGTGAGTTATCAACCAAATTTTAAGAAGTATAAAACATAAAAGTTGTTCATCTATGTCTTTTGTATCTCTCTGCCAAATTTGATTGAATTATTTTGAGTATATGAAGAGATATGGTTATTGGAATGAAACTGGTTCAGGGAGACATATCAACTAAATGACCTACGGTTCTTGTACAAATTGATTATCTTAGTGGCTTAATCCGAGGTTTTGTAAAACATAAAAGTTGTAGGTATATATGTTATTGAGTTCTCTGAAAAATTTCGTATAAATTTCTCTTGTGTAGGTTGAGTTATTCTGAAATGATCTATGACTGTTCCTTGATTGAGCTGGTTTCGTATACCTGTTCAGTTCCAGTAAATTCGTCCTTATATGTTACCTATTTTTAGATCGAATTAGCCAAAGTTAAAAACATAAAAGTTTTACTCCTATGTCTTATCTAAATTTCTGTGAAATTTTCACCTTAAAAGATCATGTATTTTGTGAGTTATGAGCTAAACAATTAAACTGGTCGGGTTGATACTCTATGTTGAACCTGTTATAGATCCGCTAATATTTGAGAATCTTAGAGACCAAATTTGGAAATGAGTTAAACATGAAAAATGTTCCAAATTAACCTATATAACTATATAAAAATTTTTAGAATAATTGAAGCTAAAACTTGAAAGCTATGAATTTTTGAATTGGGTACCTCGAAACTACCTAAGGGCAGAAAACAGGGAAATATTTAAAATTATACCAAAAATTATGTAAAGGTTAAAAAATTCTGAAATTTTAGCATATTTTAGTTTTACATGTTATATTTAATTAGGATTAAGAATCATATAAATTGGATAAGTATAGAAAAATTTATTAATCCAACAGTCCTTAGAGGTCTTGTTCTAGCTTAATAGAAATTCTAGTTATTTATTTAAATTATATTAAGAATAAATATTTTATCAAGCTATTAATTAATTATATTTTTAAATTAGGATTTCAACAAGAAGAAAACCTACAAAAGTGAACAAGCTCTGAACTTATATTTTGGAAAAGGAAAATACTGTCGAGGTTTGTACATATATGTATTATGTTTTGCCCTTATGCATGATTGTGTGTGCATGACATGAATTATTTGTCACAATAATGAAATAGTATATTATGACATGTTTTACAATTATAGAAATGTTATTGACTATGAACTTAACATTATGCTAATATTTGATGAAATATCCTGCTATCACTTGGTTTTGAAATAAATGGTGAGTATATGATTGTGTTAATATGAATTGAGTATTGGTTATAGAAACAAGAAATTAATGGTGTTAATTGCCCATTTCTCTACCTGAGGACTAACATAGGATAGATGGTGCACCATTATGGGGAAGTTACGGTACCGCTATGGATATGATTTAAGGACAGGGTGGCTTAAGCTCTGGGAGCACCCTGATCCTGATTACACACATATGATATGATTATATTCGGTCAAGGTGGCTTAAGCTCCGCGAGCGTCCTTGACTTGAGATTATGGTGAGTAGGGTGGCTTAAGCTCCGCGAGCGCCCCTATTTCACACCCCATATCCGGACAGTCCGGGAATGAGATTTGGGCTGATACTAATTAAAGACTTTGGAATGAAATGTGGGAATTATATTATTGACATAAGTGATTAAGAAATAAAATGCTTATATGAGGTAGTGAGAACTTAATTATTAAATATGATTATTATACTTATACTGCTATGTGATGTGGTTAATTCTTTTATATGACAAATATGCAATAAAATTTCAGTGTGTCATGAATTATTTGAGACATACATTTGTGTGACTGCTTGGGAAAAACTTAATGCTTATATGTACCACTAAGCTAGAGATAGCTTAGCGTGGGTTTTTCTCACGCAGGAATTGGAACTATAAACGGTAGGAAGTGAAGTGGCCAGGAAGGAAATCCAAACTCATATCAGCAGAGACACAAGAGATATAGTTAGAGGGTTGGTTATTTAATAGTTTTATTTTTCTTTTCTTTTCTTGGTTGACTATGTATATGGTTTGTAGTGGACTTGACTCATATGTTCATATTGTGTATGTAAATAATTAAGTAATGTAATCAGGTGCCATATGTGTGAACAATATAATGATATATATATTATTAATTAGAATGACCTGCCTAAACCAATATAAATAAATAAATAGATTAAGTTATTTAAAATGAAAAAAAAAATTAATCCGAGCAGATTTATCAAGTTAAGCTTGTGACATCCCTCTTATATATGTGGGATTATTCCTACTATATAAGTGGGGCGTCACATAAGTTTTTGTGACTGTTAAGAATGTTGGGTTTTGCAAGCAAATATCATTCATAAAATGCAGCGGAAAATAAAAATTCAAAACCCGAGAGAAGAATCTTGCTTGTGCCATTAAAATTAATTCATTAAATCATATAGATTAGAAATTACACATTGTAATTACTTGATTTGTTCTTCAAATTTTCACCTTATTGGATTATAGCAAACCATAACAATCTATACTAGAATATCTCTAATGATAATCCATGCAAAAGATGAAGAAAAAACTAACAAAATGAATGGTTTTAACAAATTTCAAAGTGTTAGCTTTGAATTTGTTCTTAAGAATTTTTGTGTCTCAAAAATTATTTTTCACTAAAACTAATTTTCATGTCTCTTTTCTGCCATTTGATATCTTTTCAATTTGAATCATATTCAAAAAAAAAGATTAAAAGTCAAAAATGGAGAAAAGGAAACTTAATGAATAGTAATTTACCATAATTGGCCTAATTAAGGCCAAAGATGGTCGTTGGCCAATGGGGTATATCAGTGCGTTGAGGGCAGACCCAACTGGCCAATGGGCCCATGAACCCTCCCGAGCAATTTTTTCCGTTATCTCATCGTGATCCGATTTGAAATAATTCCCTCATATTTTTGGATCTTATCCAATGTCATTTTACTTATTCTCCATATCTCCAATGCATGTGACCCATTAGGTTGCCGATTATATTGACCACTTAAATTAACAATTAATTTAAGCCAGTCATGAGCGATATCTAGTGATGCATCATAACCCCCATTTGACCCAAAAGTCAATAATTTGGCTACAAACCTTTCCATAGACAATTTTCATGCAATTATTCCTTTCACCATTCTATACCCTATTTGGTTTAGAGTATGAACATGTGTCAACTCCCACTAAATTGACTAAGTCACATCTAGCCTGGGTAATGTTAGTTTACTATGTTAGATATGTCAATGAAGACTATCTTCATGATATTTCCACTCTAACTAGAGATTCCCAAGTAATGACCCCAACAAGAGGCTATGGGTATACAATCCTTTTATCATGAGTGGTGAATATTTTGTTGGTTACCCAATTACCTTCAAATAACTCAAGCTACACACAATCACCACCCTATGATCAACCTCCCTTAGGACATTCACCCTTTTTAGTGCCTCCTCACCCGATCACCATGTGCCCGGATAAGGGAGCGCTAATGTCTGTCCTCTTTACTTCTTCAAATCGCTATTATTATTATTTTACCTTTATTTTCTCAACACTCATGTATATAAAGATATATACAAAAACCAGGGTACAATTTATTTACATAAGATAGTAATTTTAAACATCAAATTAATTCTTAAACAAACTTAAAAAGTAAGTTTTACAAACTCTAAAACTCTTTAAAATAAAAAGCCAAACACAAAAATTTCAAAGCTTGTAACCCATTTTTTCAAGGTTCGGCTGCTTTACTTGAATAGGATCACCGCTTGCTTTATCTAACACTTTCAGCTATCTTTCTACATCTGCGAGGAAGGAAACTCCCACGCTAAGCTCTAAGCTTAGTGGTGCATATAAATAAGGCAATATACTATATCATGCAACAAACATTAACATGTATCATTTTATGCATTAAAATGTTTGCATGCCATGACTATCAACATATCCCTATTTCATACAAGTATAAATGTCATGCTCACATAGACAATGTTATTTTCATTTATCTTTAATGGTAAATTACTCTGTTAATCTCTTTATCATTATATCTCAATCTCATATCATCATCATTTTTTTATTCTTTTCTTTTCTTATTTTCCGACATATCCTCATTATCTTGCCCACATCACTCTAAATTTGGACTGACTGGATACGGGTTATGGATCAGGAGCGCTCCCAGAGCTTAAGCCACCCTGTCCATTATCTGGCTCAAAAGAGCTTCTCAATCAATGGTGCTCCCCGAGCTTAAGCCATATTGATTGAGTATAATTTCATCATAGATGAATAACCGGACCAAGAGCGCTCCCGAGCTTAAGCCAACTTGTCCTCATTTATTTGTGCTCATCAGAGCTTCTCAAGTCAATAGCGCTCCCAGAGCTTAAGCCACATTGACCAAGCATCTCAGACCAATGGCGCTCCCATAGCTTAAGCCACATTGGTTGAGGAATAGTACGGTACCATTCTCTCCCTTAATGACATGTCATCTATCCTAATTCTAGTCTGCAGGTAGAGTAATGGGCTTCTTTATATTTTCACATCAATCATAATTCTCATGTTTATCAACATCTCAATTTTCTTGTTTTGCAAACATATAGTCATACTCATACATACTGGATAACATCTTTTCATTTATTTAACTAGGTACATCAATATTCTTATGCTTATCATCCGCATCAGATTTCATATACCATCCATGACAATTCATATATTTCATCCGTGACAATTCATTTTTCTATATCACAACATAACACGTTCTCACATCAATATATATATATATATATATATATATATATATATATATATATATATATATATATATATATATATATATATATATATATATATATATATATATATATATATATATCCATATCATTCTTATTTCACTGGATAGATAATGACTTTCATTTACTTACCTGAATTCTTCATTTGATAACCACATTCATAATTATAAATACAGAGCATTCACGGCAGTGATTACAAATTTCACGCCCATAATCCTAAGCCGTGAACGCTACTGGAATGAATCGTCCAAAAGCATTCACGATCGTGATTACTCATTCATGCCCGTGAATCAGCTCACGTCCGTGATTCCAACCTGTGAACGCTTCTAGAATGAATAGTACCATTTCCACCTAGAAGTCACAACTATGATACAATTAGTCACAACCGTGAACCCTCAAGTTCACGCCCGTGACTCAATAGTCACGCCCATGTCTTTCAGGAGGAAATCTGCATATTCTATTTCATGCATTTCTAAGGTTCTTTACTCAACTTATTACTTTCTAATACATGTAAATGTCTTGATCATACAAGATTTTCTAACATGCATCATTAATTCAATGTCACACAAGGATCTCATTCATACATGTCTAAACCTATGGTTTAATGCCATAATCATCATCATTCTTGAAATGCATTTATCTAAAATCATGTTCAGCATGTATTATTTCAAACAAAAATAGGCTATTGCCTTAAGTTATGTACAAACCTTAATCTTGCTCCTTCACTGTTCTAGGTAGCTTTCTCTTTTCCTTTGCTCCTTAGAGCTTGTTCCTTATCACTTGGAACTCCTACAACATCATAAATCATTATTATCATCTGATTTTCTCAAGACCTTAAACTTTCTTATTCTCTCTCAAAACCCTAATTTCTCTCTCTTTCCACATAAGTCTTGGATGAGCTCAAAATTCGAACTTCCTTTAAGAAATGATGATGATGATGAAGAAATGCTTCTTACCTTACACTTCTCTTCACTAAATCACCACTTTGGAGATTTTCTCTCTCTACCAAACTTGATTTTTCTTCCTCTTTCTTGTTCTTTTCAGCTTCCTTACGAGTTATGGACCATGAAGATCACTTGTTCTTGTTCTTTCACCTCTATTCTCTTCATTTCTCTCTCTAGAATTCAAAATTGGCTATGGAGGAGATGGGGCTGGCATGAATGGTAGAAAAGAGAGAGAAGAAGGCAGAAAATGAAGAGAAGAAGAAGGAGAAGAAAATAGAGTCTTAAATAGGATACCCATAAGTCTTCATGCGGGACCCACCATTTTGACCATTTCTTGACATTAGGCTTAATGAACCCATTAATCTCATTCTTCCTCAATGAGTGACCGGTCAAACCTATTAAAATGTCCCCAAATTTTAATATGTTGATTTGCAATTAATATTATTAATCCTCAAATTTTTGGTAAATTGCAATTTGACCCCAAAATTTATCAAATTTTGCAATTTAGTCCTTTACCGTAAATCAACTTCTTTAAACTTTATAATCACTTAATTAGACATTTATCATTTAATTTAGCCATTACTTGATCAATTTTTGTAAAAATCCGAATTTAGACTCTAATCGGTCAAAGGCATCAACTTCGCGACACGTGAGACTCGGGGCCTAAATTAGCGGATATTACATTCTCTCTCCCTTAAAATAATTTCGTCCTTGAAATTTACCTGTTCATTCGGGGTTAAAGAACCAGGGATACTGCTTCTTCATCACTTCTTCACTTTCCCACGTGGCTTCTTCAATTGTATGATTTCGCCACCAAACTTTAACTAGAGGGACTCTCTTGTTCCATAGAACTTTCTCTTCATATGCTATTATAGCCACTGGTTCTTCCTCATAAGACATGTCTTTCTGTACCTCTATTTCCTCAATCGGTATAACATGGGTCAGGTCTGAACGATATTTTCTTAACATTGAAATGTGGAACACGTTATCAATTTTGGCTAGCTCCAGAGAAAGAGCTAATTGGTAAGCCACTGGTCCTATTCTTTCCAGAATTTAATAAGGACCAATAAACCTTGGGCTTAACTTTCCTTTTCTACCGAACCTCAATATCTTTTTCCACGACGAAACTTTAAGGAATACTTTGTCTCCTTCAGCATATTATATATCTCGCCTTTTTAAATCAGCATATGATTTTTGTCGATCTTGTACTGCCTTTAGCCTTTCCTTGATCACTTTAACTTTTTTCTCGGTTTGTTGAACTATTTCTGGCCCAATCAACTTTTTCTCATTCAACTCGATCCAACAAACTGGTATTCTACAATTTCTTCCATATAAAGCTTCATAAGGAGCCATGCCTATACTCGTTTGATGATTGTTGTTATAGGCAAACTCCATAGGAGGTAGATGTCGATCCCAACTTGTAACATCCTCGACCTTCCCCACATGCATTTCATTAAGCATAAGCATCTTCATATAATTCAATTGAACACGTGCATTTCACACATATTTTCTTAGAAACAAGTTCATGGCACGCACTAGCTATATGTCCTAGTATTTGGCAATTATATCGAGTCATGCGTGTATCCTTATAACCTAAATGATGATAACAATGCATTAGAAATAAATTGAATAAGGTGACTAAATTAAAGTAAAAAAATGATTAGATTAAGATTAGTAAACATTTACATTGTTAATTTAGTTAAATCGGGCCAAATGATTAAGCTGTATTATTGTGTGAATTAGTGAAATTATAAATATATGTAAATAATAATAATAATAATAATAATAATAATAATAATAATAATAATATAGACAAAATAAAATGAAAATGACACAAAAGAGAAATAGAAGAGAAGAGAAAAGAGAAATGAGAAGAGAAAAGAGAAGAGAAAAAGAGAAAAGGACAAAAAAACAAGTTGGCTTTATGTTCATCTTTCTTCTCCATTTCTGCCTTCTTCTCCAGCCCGACTTCTTCTTTATTTTCCTCCATTTCAGAATTCAATTCTTCCTTCTTTCACTTAGTTTTTGAAGCTAATTGATCCCTTGCAAGGTCGTTCTTGGTAAGTAATCAATTATTATTGCTATAGGGTTGATTTGAGTTGCTTATGTTCATTAATAGGCACAGCTTTGCAACCTGATTTTGATGCAAATAGAAATTGATTCTATAAGAGTTTAAAACAAAAAAGTTGTTCCTTCATGTCTGATATTTATGGATATGTAAACTTTTTTGAATTATTTGGTGTATAGGAAGAGAAATCATCTCTCTACTAAAATTGGTTAGGGTGTGAACCCTAACCAAGTTAGCTACTGTGTACTTTGATTTATAATATGTTAAATACATTATTTGAAGTATCTCAAAACATAAAAATTGTAGATATATATGTTTTGTATCTGTATACAAAATTTCAGGTTCATAGGTCTTGTAAATTGGGAGTTATGGGGAAAGGAACCATGATTGTTCCATGGTTTGAACTGCCTACTGAGTGCCCTGGGAAGATCCAGTAACTTGTTTGGATAATTTGAGCTTGTTAGAGATAGCTTCTGTAAATTATCAAACAGTTATCGATTTATGTCTTAACTAAATTTTGGTACTAATTTAAGCTTAATTAGTTATGTATAGACTAAGTTATGGCCTTTGGAACCCATACTGGTCCGAAAGCCAATTCTATTCTGGACCAATAAAAGGTTTGTTATAATTTGAAGACCTTAGAGAAATAATTGATAAAAGTTGTAAACATGAAAAATATTCCATATGAACCCATATAAGTTTCTGTAAATTTTCATTAAACTATGACTTATATATTATAAGTTATGATGAACCTAAATGAGTACCCTAAAACTGCCTAAAGGCAGAAAACAGAACCAACTTAAAAATTCCACAAAATATTGTACAATAATCCAATTGGTCTGAAATTTTAATATGTTCTATAATTATATGTTATTTTTAATTAGGAATAAGAATCAGATTAATTGATCAAATATAGAAAAAGTTATAGACTAAACAGTCCCATAATGTCATACTGCCTCATAGGAAAAATCTTAACTATTGACATGAATAATGCATATTAATTTGTTTAAACTACATTAAGTCTCCCTATTCATTAGTTAATCGATTATGTTTTCATATTAGGCTCGCAACATATTGGAGACCCAAAAGGAGCGGATAGACAATAAGTTAGGGGTCGGAATCAAAAGAGAATGGTGTCTAATTATCGATTGAATTCTTTAGTGCAAATGAATGTTGCTTACTATGTGATTTATATGATTGTCATTATTGGTCCTTGATAATGTAATGATGGATAATTTGCGACATTGTGGTACATATAAATGGTATACTTGTGGTATATTTGAAGTATATGTTTGACATATGTGATATATATACATGGTATATATATAGTTTATGCAAGGTATATGTGTGGCATATGAGGTATATATGTGGTATATGTATATTATATGTGATAAGATACAATGGTTGATGAATGCTTAAATACAAGTGCATATGCATATAGACTAAAAAGGCGTTGTGACTAGTTAATCGATATTGTAAAGCAAAAGAAAAGGCCTATGGCCCAACAAATGTGCAAATGAAACAAATGATCAAGCTAGCTAGCAAATGCAAATGCAAATATTCACATGGCAAATGTTCACATGGAAACCCGGGGCAATATCTGTTTAACTTGGTCACAATAAAATGAAATAAGCAAAGCATTTGCATACATAAAGAGTAATGATTATATGTTTTAACTTTATTGATACATATATGATACTGATGAATGGAATGGAATATATGGTATATATTGGATTTGTGATTTATTACTATGAGTTGTTTGGTACTTTAGAGCTCATTGGATGATTATTCTCACTGAGCCGCAACTCATCAATTTGCATCATTTTTCAGGTAAAGAAAAGTGATAGCTCATTTTGAGTAGTGTATAGAAGACATGGAGCACAGGTCATTAGCCAAGCCTCATCACTCTCTCTCCTTGCATTCCACACAAGCATGAAAACATGTCATCTGTATTTTGGACTTATATGTTTGAATATGTATTATCACTCTAGATTAGTTTTGAAATGTATAAATGGAAGCAACCCGTAATCCTTCAGATGTGAAGTTTATATTTTAATATATGTGATATATCGTATTGTGGTTTTTAATGTTGACTTGAAAAGTCATTGAGTGATATTACAGGATATGAGACTTGCAAAGTCATTGAATAGAATTACAAGATATAAGACTTGTAAAGGCATTAGTTGATTTTACAGGATATGATATGAAAAAAAATTTACTACCACTGTTATCAGGGTATTTTCTCTTTCCAACATGCAGTATGTGAATATTTGATACAGAAATAGGTTATACTTAAATGCATATGATGTGGTGTTACATTTTTGGTATCAGAACAGGGATAGGTTCCATGGGAACATGCATATGCATAAGAGCATGATAACATATGCATCCTATGTGTTGAACATTATGTAGTGACATAATTTCATTTATTTTAGGGACATCATAAGACATGATTCACCAAGGAGGGAGAGGCCGGCTGAAATGCATTCTCATGAGGCATCACCTCATTTACATAGAGATCAACCAGCACTAAGAGCTAGAGCTCTAGTACATGCATCATAGTCATCTCATGCAGAAGTACTCCATGAAAACCTAGAACATCAAGTATATGGTCCTGAAATGTACAAGGAAAGACATAATGACAAGCTGAGGAAACATGTTGCAACTGATTTCAATGGCACAACATACCCAGTAGAAGCTGAGACATGGCTAAAAAGGACACAGAGGGTACTGAATATGATGAGATGTACCCCGAATGAGAAATTTGATTATGCAGTATCCTTGCTGCAAGGAAATGCTTATGAATGATGGGAGACAGTCCCCGACAGTGATGCACAACCACCAGTGTTGACATGGAATGATTTCCTCCTGGAATTTCAGAACAATTACATGCCTGAAGCATATAAAGATGAGAAGAGGAAGGAATTCCTGAATATGAAATAGGGGAATATGTCTGTTGCGGAGTATGAAGTACAGTTTAATAAACTTTCCCATTATGCCACCTTCATGGTCTCTACTGAAAGAGACAAATGCAGGAAGTTTGAGGAGGGCCTCAAATATGAGATCAGAATTACGACTACTGATCTTGATAGTTATGCCAGACTCAGAGCTACTACAATCAGAGCTGAACGGTTAATGAAAGAAGCTGGGGAGCAACAAATTAAAAAGGCAACACGTGAGTTCTTCGGTGAGTCTAGCAGAAGGTCGGGAAAAAGAGGCAGATATATGCCTGCACAGTCTGGCAACAAAAGTGGGTACTCCAGTTCTAGAGGTCGAGGCATGACTTTCTCTTTCCCAGGCAGAGGGCAGAGCCAATATGTTGAACAGAGGCCCACATGTAGTCATTGTGGTAGACAGCATACGGGGGAATGTAGAAGGCTCACAGGAGCATGTTATTTCTGTAGATCGATGGAGCACATGTATAGAGACTGTCCAAATAGAGCCAAACTAGCAGAGACCAGCAGAGGTAGAGGAGTATCTGAGACTACAGTTGAGGTACCGAGGGTCTACCCTACTAGTGGGACACAGGGCAGAGGAAGAGGCAAAGGCAGGACTGGTACAATGGGCAGATGAGTGACCAGATCTGAAGGTCAGAGTTCTAGACCCCCTACTCAGGCCAGGGTGTTTGCTATGACTAGACAGGAGGCGGTGGATGCTCCCGAAGTAGTTACCGGTAATATTTACATTTATGATATGTTAGCATATTCATTGATTGACCCAAACTCCACTCATTCATTTATATCATTGCATATGGCATCTAAACTGCATCAAACGTATGAGCCTTTGGGGATTGACATAAATGTGAGTACACCATTGGGAACAGTGGTAGTTGTGAATAATGTCTATCGTGATTGTCTGATATGCATTGACAGAGCTGAGTTAATAGCTGATATGATTTTATTGCCAATATATGAATTTTATGTGATACTGGGAATGGACTGGTTAACTAGACATCATGCAATAGTGAATTGTTTTACTAAGGAAGTAATTTTGGAATCACCAAACCAGCCAAGGGTAGTATTTCTAGGTGAAAGAAAACTTGTGCCTACATGTCTAGTTTCAGCTGTAAAAACATTTTGAATAATCAAAGGGGGATGTGAAGCATATTTAGCATAATGCAGTCATAATTTAGAGACCACTGCTTGTGGTCACAGTTTAGCAACCACTCTTGTGGTCGTAGTTTAGAGACCACTTCTTGTGGTTACAATTTAGTGACTACGCTTATGGTCACAGGTTAGAGACTCACAGAATAGAAACTACTCTTGGAGTTACAAATTAGCGACCACCTTTGTAGTCATAATTTAGCTACCACTTTTGTGGTCACAATTTAGCGACCACACATGTGGTCTCTAAATAGCGACCACTTGTTCTGGTCACTAATATATATAGTTACAAAGTGATTACTATTTAATTAATTAATTATTATTATTATTATTATTAATGATGATGATGATTATATTATTATTATTATTATTATTAATTTAAATTAGTAATTAACAAATATATGATTATTAATAATTAATTAAGTAATTATTATTTAATTATTAATTATTATTTAAATGTAAAATCTATAATCCATTAAAATATTAAAAGTGCAAATACAATGAAATATTTAAAATTTATTATTTGTATATCTGTTATAAAAATAATAAACATAAAATAGAATCTCAAAAATGAGGATCCGGTAGCGGCTGACTGTCATGAATCTTGTCTCTCTTCTCCAACATCTGCATTTGCATATCCAAACTTCCTATCCCTAAAATTGTATATCCAAACTTCTTATCCCTAAAATTTATGACATTCTCGTAATTTTTCGGCAACCAATCGGTGTTGCTGAAAATGACAAAATAGATAAAATAAATGAGATTCAAAGATAAGTACGAAAAAATTACCTAGTTTAAATTGCATTAAAGCATGGACCTTTTTTTTTTATCTTGTTAATTTGCAGGTTTTGTCAAAAGTGTAAATGATGATTGGATGCATATGATGTGGATGAGATATAATTTTTATGCATTTAAGAATGGATATGATTTGACCTCATTTCAAACTAACCACATCATCGCTAAAATAGCATCACTAGAACTCAAAAAGCCCTTTAAATGTCTTTTTCATCTATCATAAAATGGATATCAAAAAGTTTAAAAGTTCAAAAGCTGCTCTCTCATCCATAACTTTATCATCTATCATAAAATGGATATCAAAAAGTTTAAAAGCAGCATAATCAACATAAAGGATCCACTCAATCCTTGTTCTTATTGCTTAATTCTTGGTACAGAATCTAATATGCAATCTCATATAACTAGATATTTTTTAAAACAAACTAATTAACTAATTAACCTACTCCTTGTATCATTCAATTACCCAACATAATGCAGTCAAGTAATATGGATTAAGGCAGTGTTAGTTAAATATATTATCCGAGACTAATCAGTCTTATATATATTAACATATTTTAGCTGTAAATTAAAACCGAAAATATATTAAAGCTCATGGGGAACATACAAATAATTTTAGCATTCCAATATGCAAAGAAAAGAGAGATATTGTAAAGTCTAAACTTTGGAACTCAGAGAATTTCAAAATTATAACTTAAACTGATGCTTATAAGAATTTCAAAAAAATATTTATTTAATAAGTTGAATTTAGCAATAGCATCAAGGGAGTTGGTGTCATATCAAAATTGAAAAAAAAAATATGATTAAGATGTCAACCAAATCCCAAGGAAACAACAAAAAGAGTTGAAGTCAGGAGCTTTTGAAAATGTAATATTGCTTCAAATTGTACAAGCAATAGCTTCATGGAATATATCAATATCATATAAAGTTACTATCAAATGCATATGAAAGGATAATGCACTCACTGCTCACATCATTCACATACATAAGATGCCAACGCCAAACTAAAGTATATTGGGAATCTATCAATATCATATAAAGTTTTAGTTAATGCTGAAGTAATTAATTTCCACTAAACAATAAAATTTTATATTGTAGAATGAGACATGAGAAAATTTTCATAAATAATACCATGATGAAAGAGTACAGATCTTTTAAGTACCTGGTTACTAAGATCAACCAACCCATCCATGCGAGAGAGCGCATTTCCGCTACTGCCAGTAGGAAAATTAAACCCTAAAAATATTCCAAAAATTGTTTGTGCATTGATTTAGAAGAAAGAGATTAAAAAAAGATAACATCAACAACAATCACTAAGGTTCGGGACTTAAATAAAGCCTAAAAAAACTAGAGTTATGACTTGGAAGATATGCTATAGCTTTTCAACTTGTGAAGTCCACCTTTGAGATCTTCGAATTTGACATCTGCCAAACCTAAATGGAATATAATATCTTAGAAGAACTTATGACTTAGAGTCAAAGCATTGTGAATGTAAATGATCTGAGACCTAGAGAATGATCTAAGTACCATTGACTGGTAATTTGAGAACTGACGCACTGCTAAAAAATGACAGTCATTGTGTTTAAATTTTAAAGAGCAGGAATAGTATTCGACCCAGAAATCTCTTCTGCAATACTATATCCTGAGAATCAATTCTATTTGCAATCAATTTCTTGCCGCACCAATGTGCATTTAAAAATCTTAGCTGTATGCATTTAGCAGCAAGCCGAGCCCAGCTTCTGTCTATTTTCTTACCAAACTGAATTCATTTAGTCCATGCCCATCATCCTCGTGAGACATAAAGTGGTCTAACATAACTGACTCAGTATTTTATAATAGCTTAATTATACTAATTATTAAGTTCCATATATGTTGACCTTGTGCATCATGCGCCCTCAAGTAAATCAATAATAATAATAAACAAACAATAATCAGTGCTCTAATTTTAAAAATGACTTGGTTATATTGCCTTTTTTTTTTTTGTTTAAAAATATCATAACCAACATTCTCGGAAAAATAGGCTTTTGATATATGAGCTTCTTGTGCTCTCCATCGAAGTGCTTGACGTCTAAAACAGAGTTAGAACTTTCTTCATTAATTCGTGTTTCCATTTTAGATTTAAGTTACTAATCATCTATATTCACAATCAATTAATAAACCAGTAAATGAAGATTAAGACATATAAATGCTAACCAGAAGAGATGGAAAGTAAAAGATCCAAGGATAAACGTTGCACCACTCTTAGCAGCAGCAGCTTTCTGTGTAGTCACATGCAACGAAACAGACATATCCACACCGGAATCAAAGCCGCCCTCAAGTATAGAGCAACCAGACGTATAGTACCATCACCACCGCCTTTTCGATTGAAACTCAGATCCAACAACAGAACTCGCCAATTTCACACTTCGCCAATTTCACATCAAAATGCTTAAACAAAAAAAAAATTTAAAATGGTTTGCTTCTTCACCTCTGCTATATTTTTCATCCCAATTTAAGCTTTTCTAAGATGAGAACAAAGATGGGTTTTTCTTCTGTTGCTGAGGTACCTTTATTTTCAGCAGGTTAATATTAAACAGGAGAGAATGAGCTGGACAGGCGAAGACTGGATGTGCCCAGCTTGCCAACACATAAATTTCAAGAAAAAGGAAGCAAGCCGACATTGCGGTTATCCATTTGTGAGATCTCCATGCGTCGAAGAAGCTCAAAGACCAAGTTCGGACACCGAACAAATCGAAGGAAACAAACCGAGCTCCAATGCCGAACAGAAAGGGGGAAGGGAGATCTAGGGTTTACAGAACATAAAGGGAAAAAGAATTAGACATGGGGGAAGGAATCAAACATCTCTAATGCTAAACAGAAAGGAGGAAGGGAAGAGATAGGGAAAAGGAATCACATTGAGCTGCAACATCAAATAGAGGGAGATTTGGACTAACCAACCGGATAAACCATTGATGGGAAATTATCCCGCTTAAATTAGAAGAATTTTTTTTTTTTTCATGTTAATAGTGGCAGGAAAAGTTCTTTATAGCTAGGGAAATAAAATTATATTATAATTATATATATTAATGATTATATATATTATAATTATATAAATTATAATTACTATTATATATTATATACATTAATGAAAATTATATTTATTAAAATCCAAAACTCATTCATTTGTCCATATCATTAATTGATTAATTTGATCAAGTGAGGGTTCAATTGATTAATTGAGTTAAATTATTAGGAGTTAGCTGATTAATTTGCTTTAATAGTCATAAATTGGGGTTCAATTTATTAAATTAGGACTCAATTAGTTAAATTATTAATTAAACATAAAATGATTTAATTGAATATAAATTGGAGTTCAATTGATTAATTGAAATTAAAATGATTAAACCATTCTTAAAATTAACTTTAATAATTAAATTGAGATTCAATTGAATAATTTGATTAAATTAACTTCAAATGGAATTTAATTAATTAATTATGGGTTAATTGATTAAAAAGCATAAAATAGTTAAATTGAGGTTTAATTGATTAAATTGAACTTCAAAATATTAAATTAGGATTTAATTGATTAATTTCATTATATTGATATAAATTGGGGTTCAATTAATTAAAGTAAAGTAAAGTAAAGTTTAACTGATTAAATTGGGATAAGAGTCTTAAATTAGGGTTCAATTGATTAAACTAATGTTTTATTTATTAATGAACTTAAATCGATTAAATTGAGCATAAATTTTCAATTGATTAAATGAGAGTTCAATTGATTAATTGAATTTAAATTAATAAACCATTTTTAAATTGAACCTCAATTAATTAAATTGAAATTGAATTGATCAATAATTTGATTAAATTGATATAAATTTGGATTAAATTGATTAATAGAGAGGTTATTTGAATAGTTGAATTTTAAATTAAATAAATTGAGTTTACATTGGAGTTCAATTTATTAAATTCAATTAAATTAGAGTTCAATTGATTAATTGAATTTAAATTAAATTTAAATTGATTGAATTGTG
Source organism: Triadica sebifera (assembly GCA_023653625.1). Taxonomy (NCBI): domain Eukaryota; kingdom Viridiplantae; phylum Streptophyta; class Magnoliopsida; order Malpighiales; family Euphorbiaceae; genus Triadica; species Triadica sebifera. The sequence continues at coordinate 12,918,113 of CM042897.1, forward strand.
ATTTAGTTGAGTAATTTGATTTAATACCTAAATTAGGATTCAATTGATTAAATTAGAGTCTAATTGGTTAAATTAATAATTGAACTTAAAATAATTAAATTGAATATAAATTAAACTTCAATTGATGAAATTTGAGTTCAACTGATTAAACTATTCTAAAATTGAACTCAATTGATTAAATTGATATTCGACTTAATAATTTTATTAAATTTACTTAAATTGGAATTTAATTGATTAATTTAGGGTTTATTGATTAATTACTCTTAAATTAATTAAACTAAGTTAATTAATTTGATCATATTGTGGTTCAATTGATTAATTAAACTTCAATGGATTAAATTAGGATTTAACTTATTAATTTGATTTAATAGTTTTAAATTGGGATTTAATTAATTAAATTTGGGCTCAATTGGTTAAATTACTAATTCAACTTAAAATAATTAAATTGAATATAAATTAATTGAATTGGGGTTAAATTGATTAATTGAACTTAAAATAAATAAATCATTATTAAATAGAATCTTAATTGTTTAAATTGAGATTCTACTGAATTTAATTTGATTAAATTTACTTAAATTTGGATTAAATTGATTAAATTGTTTCAATTGATATAAATTGGGATTCTTAACTTGGCATTTAAACTAATTCTATTTGAACTTATATTAATTAAATTGTGAATCAATTGATTAAATTGATAACATTGACTCAAATTTTGGTTCAATTTATTAAATTGACTTAAATTGATTAATTAATTTTTCTTTAATTAATCAATTTCAATGTGGATTCATTTGATTGAAATGATTAATTTGAACTTAAATTGTGAATCAATTTCAATGTCTATTTCAATTTATCAACATAGCGACCACAAACTATATGGTCACTAAATTAGAGACCACAATATAAGTGGTCACTAAAGAGACCACAAATAAATGTGGTCGCTGCCTTTGTAAACTAAAACAGCAAATCAATAATCCATTTTAATTTATCAACGTAGTGACCACATGTAATTTTACATTTAATTATGGTCGGTAAATAGAGACCACATTATCCGTGGTCACTGATTCTAGACTTTTAAATGATAGATCAATAAATTGTTATAGTTTATCAACATAGTGACCACACGAATCATAATCACAATATAGTGACCACGAATAATACGGTTGCTATTTATCGACCACAAAGTTTGTAGTTATTAAATTACGACCACATATGGTCGCAAATTCATCACAAAATCTCGCACCAATTAGTGGCGGCAAAAGTTGTGACTAAACATTGTGGTCACAATGTGGTCAAAAAATGGTCACTATATAATTACTAATTTAATTAATTTGAATTGGTCTTTCATGGTCACAATGTGGTCGTAAATGAGTAGCTATTTAAAGACCACATTTATGTGGTCACTAAATATGGTCACTATTTTGCTTCTTTTTTTTTTGTAGTGTATTGTTATAGGCGAATTACATAAGAGGTAGATATCTATCCCAACTTCCTTCAAATTGAAGCACACAACTTCTCATCATATCCTCTAGCAACTGAATAACTCACTCTAATTGTCCATCCGTCTGCTGATGAAAGGTCATGCTGAAATTGAGTCGAGTTCCCAAAACTTCTTGTAGACTATTCCAGAATTGTGAAGTAAATCTGGGATCTATATCGGAGCTGATAGATATTGGCACTCCATGCAACCTCACTATTTCACTTACATAAATTTCAGCTAGTTTGTTTAATGAGCAATCCATTCTGACTGGTAAGAAGTGTGCCGACTTTGTCAATCGATCGATCTGCTATCACCCACACCACATCATGCTTTCTTTGAGTCATCGGTAAACCGAACACAAAATCCATTGTGATTCTTTTCCATTTCTAGTCTGGAATCGGTATTGGTTGTAACAATCCCGTGGGTAGCTAGTGTTCTGCTTTCACTTACTGACATGTTAGACACCTAGCAACATACTCATTAATATCCTTCTTCATCCCTGGCCACCAGTATTGAGCTTTCAACTCTTTATACATCTTGTTCCCACCTGGATGCATGGTATAGACCGTTCAAACTTCAGCTCTTCTATACTGGGCACACAAATCCTATTTTTGAAGTATACTGTGCCATCTTTCGTCAATGAAAACTCAGGCTTTTCTCCCTTTTTCACTGTCTCCACTATCTTTACTAACTTATCATCTTACTTCTGAGCATCTTTGATCCTCTGCATCAAAGTAGACTGTATTCTTATCTCAGCTAAAATCTTCTCGCTTAGTGCATCTGCAACCACATTAGCTTTGTCTGGCTGGTAGTTGATCACAGAGTCATAATCTTTAATCAACTCCAACCATCTTCGTTGTCTCATATTCAACTCTTTCTATGAGGGAAGGCACTTAAGACTTTTGTGATATGTATAGATATAACATCTTTCCCCATACAGATAATGTGCACAGATCTTAAGAGCAAAAACTATCGAAACTAACTCCAAATCATGTGTCGGATAGTTAAGCTTGTGAGGCTTAAGTTGTCTGGAGGCATATGCAACTACTTTTCCCTCTTGCATAAGAACACAGCCTAGACCATTATGACTAGCATCACTATACACAATAAAATCTTTTATTAGAGTAGGCTGAGTCAAAACTGGTGCTTCAGTCAACATTACCTTAAGCCGATCAAAGCTTGCTTAACATCTGTCCACTCGAAATGGACCTTTTTTCGTAGCAATCGTGTCAAATGAGTTACTAAGGATGAAAATCCCTTCATGAAGCTCCTATAATATCCAATTAATCCGAGAAAACTCCTAATTTCTGTCACATTTCATGTTGGTTTCCAATTAAGAATAGTCTCAATTTTACTAGGGTCAACCCAAATACCTTCTGCATAAACTATGTGACCCAGAAAACTGACTGCTTCAAGTCAAGAGTCACACTTAGATAGCTTTGCATACAACTACTTCTCCCTTAATGTTTGTAGCACTATTTTGAGATATTGATCATGTTCTGCTCGGTCTCTAGAGCACACAAGGATGTCATCAATAAACACCACTACAAATTGATCAAGATACGACCTAAACACTTGGTTCATCATGTCCATAAAAGTTGTCGGTGCATTTGTCAATCCAAAGGGCATAACCAGGAACTCATAATGACCATAACGAGTCCTAAATGTCATCTTAGGTACATATGACTCTTTTATCTTCAGTTGATGATACCCCGATCAAAGATCTATCTTTGAAAATATGGATGCATCCTTCAACTGATCAAATAAGTCATCAATTCTAGGCAGCATGTATTTATTCTTAATAGTCACCTTATTAAGCTGCCTGTAATCGATGCAAAGACATAAGGTGTCATCTTTCTTCTTCACAAATAATATTGGAGCACCTCATAGTGATACACTCGGTCGTATAAATCTCTTATCTAATAATTCCTATAACTGTACCTTCAACTCTTTCAACTTTACTAGTGCCATCCTATATGGTGTAATGGAAATAGGAGTGGTACTGAGTACCAGATCGATAGCAAATTCAATTTCTTTATCCGGTGGTAATCCTGGCAACTCCTCTAGAAAAACATTAGGAAACTCACAAATAGTAGGAATATCCACCAATTTCGAACTTGTTTTTTCTATATCTACCACATACGCTAAGTATGCTTCGCACCCCTTACTAATGAGTTTCCGAGCTTTCAACACTGATATCACATTGTCTGGATATCTTCTATTCTCACCCATTACCACTATTTCATCTTGTTATGGAATTCTAATGATCATCGGTCTTCTTCTACAATCCACTACCACTCCATAACAAACCAACCAATCCATTCCCAAGATCACATCGAATTCATGGAATGGTAACTCTATCAAGTCTGCTGTAAATTTCCTGCCTTGAATTTTAACTGGGCAACCCTTAAACACCTTGCTAACCCTCACACTATGCCCTAACGGGTTAGTCACAAAAATCTCAAATTCTAGAGACTGTGGTTCTAAACCCTTTCGACCAGGTGGTGGTGTGCATATGTATGAATGCGTTGACTTAAGATCTATCAATGCAGCCAAAGAGAAGGAATTTATCAATTAAGACATCAGGTGCTTCCTACTCCTCTCGGCCTTGCATGGCATATGCCCTGGTTGGGGCAGCTCTACTACCTTCTGGCCTCTTAACTATCTCTGATCTGAATTGTCTGGACCTTGATCTGCCTTCTCTTCCTTGCCCTCGACCTCGGCCTCTGCCTTGCCTAGAAGCTTGTGTCTGTATTGGCTCAGTGCTCCCTGAACCTCTGCCATACAGTAACAAGGGACGATCTCTCCTCATATGGTCTTTAGAGCCACATCTAAAACATGCTTCTGTCATCCACCAACACTCTCTTGGATGAGAACGGCCACAATGTTGACATTCTGGTAGGGGTAGATATCTATATTGTGTCTATGTCAGTGTACTACCTGTTGAAGAGACAGATCTCATAGGTTGTCTTCATCTGAAATAAGAAGGCCTGCTGGAACCCCTAGCCTGAAATCGGCCATTGAAAGATCTAGCTCTTTTGCCACTCGACTGTACTCTACTTGACTGTGGTATGGGTCTTCTGGACCCTTTTATCTTGTGCTGGCTAATGTGCCACTAGAACTCTTTCAACTATTATGGCAGATGCCAGTAAACTAGGAAAACTGATCAGGCGTAGGGCTGAGATCTGTAGCTTGATTGGGTCTCTCAATTCATCTTCAAATCGTCAGCACTTATCTGCCTCAGTGGATACAGTGCCTCCAGTATACTTGTAAACATGTGTGAATTCCTTTTCATATTCTGTTACCAATAAGTTTCCTTATTTCAACATAAACAAACTCTCTTTTCTTGTCATCTGTGTAGATAGGAGGGATATACTACTCCTTAAACTTCTATAGAAAGAACTCCCATGTCATAGGGTCAGGAGCCTCTAAGCTCTGTGACTCAGATCTCCACCAGTCATATGCATGCTCCTGTAGTAAATATACTACATACTCATATTTATGCTCGTCTGTGTAATGCAGTTGATCAAAAACTCTCTCTGTTCGTTCTAGTTAAAACTCTGCCACTGAGGGGTCATCTTCCTGTTTACTGTAGAAATCGGGTTCCCCTAACTTCCTCAGCCTCTCGAATTGTAACCCAGATGAGGCTGGTTATGATGCTCTTTATAGCAAATCGATCATGGTCCTCATAAGCTCTGTTTGCCCTATGCCAGCAATAGACTGCCCTCTTGATAGGCTAACACTGGGTCTAGATACAGTAGCTTGGTGACGACTAGGTCACCATGAAGCCTTTATTTCAATAGGCTCATTACTTTCGCCTCGCTCGACCATAATATGTCGTGACCCTGAAGCCATACTCTACCTATATCATAAAATAACAACCCAATCAATAAGCAGCAACTTTAATACTTAATTGTGGGTACACACATGTCATAATTATTTTTGAAAACCATTTTAAAATTCCAAAACTGTCAAATCAGGCCTTAATACCAAAATCCAGAAACACCAACCTGGTGCTCTGATACAAAAAGCTGTCACACCCCTTCACCCCAGCAGCTCGTGCCCGGATGGGGGATTGCTACACTAACTTCATCGTTTAAAATATCTTTCTTAAATTATTTATAAATGAAAATCACCCATATATTTTTTTTCTTTATTTAGTATTTATTTACTTTACATTATAAAAGAAATCATAGCATGGAAGATAAACTACATTTTTACATCATAAAGTATTATTTACAAAACGTGCGCTTATTATACAAATACTATAAAATAAAATCCAAAACATAAATACAACAGCTGTGTGACCCACTGTATTTGATACAAGTTACTCTACTGGATCAGGCCACCACAACCTATATCTACTATTGTCTGCTTATTCTTTACTATATCTGCGTGAGAGAAATTTCCACACTAAGCTCTTGGCTTAGTGGTGCATATAAATAAGGCAATAAACTATTTTATGCAATCATGCATTATCATATATTTTAATGCAACATGCATTGTCATATATCAATTTATGATCAAATCATCTTTTCATGCAAACATACATTTCCTAGTATTCTAGTATGCATAATATTAATTTATTTTATTGTATCTCATTTTTGTTTAACATAATCAGATCATCATTCTTATTCATTTTACAATTCATGATTCCCTTTTTATTTTCAATAATTTGTTTATGTCCACAACACTCAATCATCTATTAATGCATGTTACAAATCATACTCAATTATTTTTTTCATGCAACTTACATTTCATAAATTTTATTCTTTTCTATCTTATATTTATGTTAATTTATCAACTCATTATTATCCATAGCTTTTCACTGCATATAACACTAAATCTTCTTTTTATCCATGTCACAATTCATAATTCCATTTTTATTTTCAATAATTCATTTATGTTCCATAACTTCTTTATTTATGTTTTCATTTATGCCCAAGACACCTATGAACCACTGAATAGGACAACGGAGTTTCCATCCAGGCACTTAGGAGTGCCACCGGGCAATATGATGTGCGCATATAAGTGTCATTACCGGCGTAGATAACAGTGCTAGACCCGGCATAGATAACCGTGCCATACCCGATGTAGATAATAATACCATCCCGGCATAGATAACAGTGTCATAATCGGCGTAAATAACATACCATTAATGGATTTAATCATTTTCATCATACTCCCCCCTGCTTGGCATGCCAAACTATCCTAAGTTGGTTCTAGTTAGGTGTTCTAGGGCTTATACAATCTCATTAAAATTCATAGCAATGATATTCACACTTTTCATGCATTTAATGTCTCAAAATAATAACATAATCACTCAATTAAAATAATATTTACATAATATAATAAGGTTCACATCATTTTACTCATTTCATTCCTCAACTCATATGCTGCCCTGTCACTGACATGTTCTATTCTCTATTTTGGACCTTAATTTTGGTCCTGTTACTTTCTGAATTTAATTATATGGTCTTCTTAACAATTTTAAATCTGGAGCTTAGCTTTAATATGAAACTTAAATCACTTAATTCTTAGTTCTGTATCAAACGATATGATAAAATGAACACTTACTGGTCACTAACAATTCTGTCTAGAATTTTCTGGACAGATTTTAAGTCCGAACTTCATGAATGTTTTTGGACAATTACAGATATATTCAGGTTTTATGGTCTGAATAGAAATTATGGCATATGTCTTATCTTTCAAACCAAGCAAAGAGCATGAAAAACTGAGTTCTAGAAATTAAGTTATAACAGTTTAAGTGCTCACTGCTCATTCATTTCCAGCAAGGAACATACAAACTAATCACATTCGATTTTTACCAAATTAAATCCTAAGTCTAACAAACATGCATCCCCAAGATTTTTATCATAAAATACTATTAATTCAGAATAATCAACATGCCAAATAATCAAATCATGAAAATAAAAAAAATAGGCTATTGCCTTAGGTTATGCACAAACCTCTCTTTTTCTCTTTACTTTTCTTTCTCCTTTCCTTTGCTCATTTGATCTAACTCCTTGTCAATTTGAGTTCCTAAAATTTATAAACAGATTATTAAAACTTCATAAACCCTAATCTCTCTCTTTCTCCTTACTCTCTTAAGTGTCCTTGAGCATGAAAATGGAATTTTTCCTTACTTTTTCTCTATTTTCTCACTTCCTTGAGCATGAAAATGGAGAATCCTAAGCATATTCTAGATGTTTTCCTTAATTTCCAATTCATGCATGTCAATTGGCTTCTTAAAATTTGCCACTTGGTGTGGCTAGCCTCCACATGCATTTTATGTCCCAATTCATGTATTTAATTGATGGTTATCCCAATTAATCCTCCAATATTCGGTAAATTACAAATTGACCCCTAAACTTTTCAAAATTTGCAATTTAGTCCGTTACTGAAATTTAACATCTTTAGATATTTTAAACACTTTATTAGAAAATCTCCATACTTAATTGCCATTATTTTAATTATTTTTCGATAAAAATTCAAATTTAGATTTCGGTCAAACCAACGAGTCGATTTAACAACTCCCATGACTTAGGTCTAAATCAGCGGATATGACACTATATACCCAATTCACTATCATATTGTGCCCTAAAGGGTTTGTGACCTCAATTTCATTTTCAAGATTATCATTGATCATATTGTGTTATCTAAGAGTGTTTGTGCATATGTATGAGTGTGTTAAACCTAGATCAATCAATACACATATATCAATCATAAAGAGAAAACATACCAACAATAACATCTATAGCCTTCTGGCCCTTATAGCATAAGCTCTAGGTGGCATTTGGCCTGGTTTTGGCCTATTGATAGTCTCAAAGACTACCTGGGTAGATCCTTTATGACCTCTGGTCAGTTGTCTGGGCTGAGCTGGAGCTGACTAGGTAGTCTATGCTAGTACACTATTAGTCATCAAAGGACAATCTTTCCTCATATGCTTTTTTTTTAATCTACATCTAAAGCAAACACCTATATTCTTCGAACACTCTCCTCTATGACTATTGTGTCAGGTGCCACAAACTGTAATACTATCTCTGGTAGCCTGTGTTTGGTTGCTACCTGCTGCAGATGTTGCTTTGGAGGGTTGCCCCCTATTGTATGAACCTCCCTGAGTATAACCTCTATTTTATCCCTAACTAATTCCATGAGACTATAGGTGAAATCCACTCTTCTTACCTGAAGGTTAGGTCATTATCTGGAATATTTATTATTATATTTCTTTCTTTTTTCATATCTTTTTTTTCATATCATTTAAATATGGAACTAGTGATGTAAATATTTTGATTTAAAAGAATTCATTCATTAAACATATTATTTAGAAAAATATTTACAATAATACTAAATATATTAATTACAAAATTCACTCCTTATAAATCCTACATGCCACAATTTACATCAAAAGAAATTCTTAAAATTTAATTTTTACAATACAATTTCCAAAATATACAAAAAGAAAATAAACTGCTGCAATTTGATCTTGGGGTTCCCCTTATCTTCGGCCGCCCTAATGCCATAGCTATGTTTATTTATCTGCCCGTAAAATATATGCGCTAAGCTGCTAGCTTAGTGGTATATTTGGCAACTATCCAATAATTATATAAATATTTCTAAAATAAAATTTTAGAAACTACAATTAATTTACTAAGCATGCCAAAGTATTAAAATAATATCAATATCATTTATGTGAAGCAAAAGTGAACATTTCATCTATTATAATATGTCATTCATTTATCATTCTTGAAATTCTTTAACAATACAAGACATTCAATTTAAAATATCAATTTAATAATTCGTATTTTTTTATTTATTTGATAGCTCACGACATCTTATAATAGTCGGAACTAAACACTGGATGTAGGGTTTCTGCTCTCCAGCAGTATATTCGACGCCTACTTAGTAATTTTATAACTTGACATTTAATGCCTATTTTTTCAACAATAACTCAGCACATTTTTGGTGCCTACGTAATTCCGAACTCCACACTATTTCTTAGTGCCTACGTAATTTCAACTCAACACTATTACTCAGTGCCTACGTAAATTAAATCTTAGCACTATTTTCTTGTGCCTACATTTCTACTCTTTTATCGGCATGCCAACTTATCCTAATTTCTAGTTCTCAACTAGATGTTATAGGGCTTAATTATATTTATTACCTTTATTATTATTTACATAAATTATATAGCTACCACTAATATAAATTCCATGTAAATGCAATAATTCACAATAAATATTTTACAACCTCATAATTTCTCATTTAATATTTATAAATATAAGAAAAGTCAAATAATATATTTTTCTATCACAAACTTCCACAATCAATACATATATGCAAGATGCCCTATTCTGAACAACATTTATGCCTTATATTGCACTATTTTTTTCATCCATTTTCAGATGGAATTTGGACAAGTGATCAACAAACAAACTATAGGTACATGTCTTATCTTTAATTTCCAACTAGAATCAAATTAAACTGAATTTTGTAGCAAAAGTTATGAATTTTTCTCTAAGACACATTTATTCCAATCTACCCAGTATTTTACTGGACAGATTTATAGTTTGAACTTTGCGCCCATTTTTAACCTACATATTTAGGTCTAATGTTCTAAATTAAAGTTGAAGCCTTACTCTTAACTTTCAACCCAACAAGAATTACTTATAAATAATTTCCAGAACTCAAGTTATGACAAGAAAAGTAAATACTGTTCATAAGACGAATTTTTCAGCACTTCCATTAATTCCTACAATTTGCATCTTCATGCATCAACCTCATATTCAAATTTTTATTTCCACTTTCATGGAATAATTTAATCAAAATATCAAGAATTACATACACAATTACCCATAATTCACAAAACCAAAAATCACATTTTCCATATTGAATTTTTGCCAAATGTACATACCTCACAAAATCTACTTCTCTTCACTTTTCTCTTCTTCCTAGTTAGTTTTCTCCTTGCCCTTACTTCCTCTTTGATTATAGTTCAAAGATTGTTCACCTTCTTGTCCTAACAACAAATTTCAAACTAATCAAGCACTAAACACACTAATCCACCCTTAATCACTATTAACATAACAATCACCCTAAATTACCAACTTTAATGGCAACTAAACCCAAAATCAAAGAAAAGGGAAGAAGAAAAGTGAGAAGATGGAAAATCTAATCTCACATTTTTCATATTAAATTTTTGCCAAATGTACATGCCTCATAAAATCTACTTCTCTTCACTTTTCTCTTCTTCCTAGTTAGCTTTCTCCTTGCCCTTACTTCCTCTTTGATTATGGTTCAAAGATTGTTCACCTTCTTGTTCTAACAACAAATTACAAACTAATCAAGAACTAAACACACTAATCCACCCTTAATCATCATTAACATAATAGTCACCCTAAATTACCAATTTTAATGGCAACTAACCCCAAAATCAAAGAAAAGAGAAAAAGAAAAATGAGAAAATGGATAATCTAACCTCACCTTTGTAGATCTTCAAAATGACTAAAATATTCCTTCTCTTTTTCTCTTCCTTTCTTCCTTCCACCTCCTTAGTTTTGCTCACTTTGCTTCACTTCCTTGTTGATCTTGCCTTAATCTAACTTTTTTCCATCTAATCTTAGCTTTGATTGAAGAAAAAAAAGGGGAGAGGAGAGTCACGACCACAAGGAGAAGAAGAGAGAGTTTTTTGGTTTGTTTAAGATGGGGAAGAAGAAGAATAAAGGCAAAAAGGTGAAAGTTAACTTTCATAGTTGGATTAGGTGGGTGGTTAAGATTAATAGATAATCTTGTTCCCCATTGGTCCATTAATTTAAATCACTCTTACTTTATTTTAATCCAAAAAATATTCCTTTCCTTCGATAAAGAATATTCCATTTTTATGCCTTCTTAAAATATATGTGCCAAAAACACTACAATTTCTAATTTCGTTCAGCGAAAAATTATGTTTTTCTAAATTTTAATTTTGAACTTCAAAATTCTCAATTAATGATATCCAAAATATTTTTCTCATATCTTATTATTATTTTAATTTATTTCTTTCATTTTTGAATTTAGACCCCGATCGGTTCGACGCGTCTGATTCCAGTCTACCGCGACCGTGGCCTAAAGTATCAGGCATTACACTAGCAGCAGTTGCAATCAGCTTGGTGAAGCTGTCATGCTGTAGTGCAGTGATAAAATCACCCATCTCTACATTGAGCCCATACTTAAACCTCTGACACTTGTCTCTCTCACTGGTGATCATCTCAGAGGTATATTTACTCAATTGAGTAAACTCTCTCTAGTACTCAGTTACTGTCATCTTACCCTACTTTAGGCTCATAAACTCCCTCTTCTTCTCATCTACACAGATTGGAGGAAAGTATTTTTCCTTGAATTAAGCCAAGAAGAAGTCCTAAGTGATAGGTTGTGGAACATCTAGTTTCAGTAAGACTATCTTCCACTAGTCATAAGCATATTCCAGTAACAAAGAGACAACATACTTGCCCTTCTAATTAGTGGCCACCTCAAACTCATCATAGACCATCTTTATCTTTTCAATCCAATATTTTGCAGCAGTAGGATCATCATCCTTCCTTCCTAGAAAATCAGTAGCCCAAAATTTAAGGAGCTTGTCTAATTGTACCCTCAATCTTGGTGGTGGAGGTGGAAGAGCTGGTGCTAGTGGTACGACTCTAGCTATCTGCTACAGTAGTCCTACCATCTGCTGCATTAATGGAGCCTAGTCTTAGTTAACTTATTCAGAAGCCCATGGGTCATAGATTGGTACTGCACTTGGACCCTATATACTAGTTGCACTAGGCTGGTTGAGTGACCTATTATATGGAGAGCTCTGGCTCTCAGCCATGTTATTCAATTAAGATGTCATCTCACACTAGTCCAACAAGTTGAGAGATAAGTAGCCATTGTCAGAGTCTGACGAGACACATGTATGTGTGCATGATAACCCCATAATCCATTTAGGTCAAGAACTACCTATGTAACACTCTTATAATACTTATTCATATCTTTACGTACATTACGTGGGTAAATATGATTATAGTCGATGTATACCCAAAATTATTTTTCTTAATTTAATGACTATAATATTGTTAACACTTAATTAATCTTTTTTTTTATTTTTCCAAAAATTTCGGCAGCATAACGGCTATAACCTAACTAACCCACTTGCAAAGCAAACAATCCACAACCCATTTTTAGGCACAATAATTCACACATAATTCAATATATTTTCCATTCAACCCCAAATCTTCACACATATAATGATTCGCAAATATTCATTTATCAGAATATATACATAAATTCATTCATACAACACCATATCTAAACCTATAAATACATGTCATTTTATATAATAACCTACAATTATGTCAATATTCCGTCAACTCCCAAAAGTTGTATCCCTGCTCCTGCCTTTCCTGCCATTACCTGCATGCAGTCAAATAACTACGTGCTGAGCATTAATATAATCAGCGGTGATTACTAATCTAAAAATTTCCACTAATTATATTTTCATGCAATTATATTTTTAATATACTATTCATTTTTTCTCATTAATATATAATTCATTTTATTATTTTTAAGTACTCTTAATTCACTATTTAATACCTTAATTAATTTTATCAAATTGTTTTTCCTCAATAATATTTGTTCTTTTTAATCCTTCTTTTCTTTCTTCTTTTCAATTATTTTTATATCAATTAAGTTATAAACTCACTAAATATATTTTATTCATTATTTTTCATTTCATACATAATATCATCAATAAATAGAAAAATATTCAATATTTAATTGAAAAATTTTCAATAAATTTCTACATACTTAAAATCATATTCTCTTACATTTCATAACTAAATTTTCATTTAATTAGCAAAGAAAATATTAATTTCTATTTTCTTTTTTTTGCCTATATTTAATTTTCATCATTAAAATTTTTCTTTCAATTTCTAATTATTCATTTCACTAATTAATACATTCATTATTCCATATATATCATAATATTACACTAAAATGTATTTATTTCTTAATATTCATTTTTCACATAATAAAGTCAAATTTTACAATTTCCACTAATTAATTTTTTTAATTGAAATTAATCATCATAATTCACTTTTCATAATCCATTAATCATGTTTTAAGCATTAATTAACAATTACATACAAAACACACAATTTTCTAAATTTCCATAACCCTAAATTATACTTAATTAATGGAAATAATTAGATTAAGGAATCACTATCCTTAATTGCTTGTTTAGGCCTTCCTAAACTTCCTTTTCCTTTGCCTTTTCCTTGGAAGAACCTTCACCTTCTCTTGAACCTACCATGGATAAAATTTTTCCTTCATTAATCCACCATTAATTTACTTCCTAAGCTCAAATAAACTTCATATTTATTATCTACATATCTTAAACTACCTATTTGAACCATTAAATTAATTTAAAAGCATAAATTTTGCTTACCTCAAATTAATATCCTAAACTTTCTCCTTTGATTTCCTTCCACTTTAGCCTCCCAAATGAAGATTAAAAACTTATATTAGCTATTAAAGAGGCTGAAATTATTTTTGGGTGGTTGATTTTGGTATAAAAAGTGAAGAAAATGGAAGAAAATTGGAAGGAAAATGGGAAATGTGGGTTTCAGCCATGCAAGGAATTTGGAGAAGAAGAAGTTTCAAATTTCCTCTAGATAATTCTGATGTTGAGCCTATTTATAGTGGTTTTAAATGGGTGGGCTTGGGCCAAACAAATCCCAACCCATTTAGGCCCAATTATGCACTATAAATTATTTTTCTCACTTTCCAAGCTCAATTTTACCAAAATTTGATTTCATAATTCATAAAATATTTTTATTTGTCTACAAAAACAATTTCAACTCAATCGGAATTCGTTTTCTATCCAGCTCACTTAAATCGGACTGATAATTCAATTTTTGGTGTTACCGTAAAATTATGTTTTCACTTTCAAATAATCCTAAATATTATTTAGAGTCTATCCATGACTTAAAATAAATTTTTAGATGTCGTTTGCTATTTTTTATACCCTGGTCAATTTACGGTCAACCAATTATTTAATTAAACCGGGTCCCTTTTTCTTAATTTTGACTTTTGAGGACTTATTTGACCTCATGTTCACTCCAAATTTTACCCTCAGACTAGTCATAACCTATATTTTTCGATGATCAAATAAAATATTTTTCACTCACAGGTGTATTTTTGACCTCCGTGTATACTGATTAATCTCGGAAACTACAGTTTACGACTAACCCGGTATTTGGGTCATTACAACCTAAACTAATAAGCTCTGATACCACCAAATGTAGCACCCACCCGCACAATGAGGGCGAACTTTGCTGTATAAGCAGATGCCACATGACTAGATTTGATTCTACCTATCTGAATTAAAAAATTTCTAATTTATATATGTAAAAACAGTATTAGTTCTAAGTCAACGTAATATAAAAATATAAAACTTCCTTTTTGTATTTGAATCATAACCATAGTCATATCAAACTATCCTTGGCTTTAAAATTCCTTATTACAAAAATCCACACTTAATGAAAACATAACTCAATTATCTATTTCTAATCCATAATGTGCGAAAAACAAATGAAATAAATGAAATGCTAACATAGACCCAATATGATCACTCTAACTGCTCTGATGCCTCTATCTTCTCTTCACATCATTCAACAATCTATTGGCTCTAAACCTACGTACAGAAAAACCCACATGCTAAGCTACTTAAAGCTTAGTGGTACATATAATCATTTAAATTCTAACATGTATTCACATATAACATATTGACTTACTTTGTTCATATTGACTTGTCTATAATGTTCAATATTATTATAATATTCAAAACATGTACTTACCAATATAATTAGTTGTGCCATATGTACATCGAAGTAAACACGTATATATTAAATATCATGATCCAATTGCATGTGTGGAAAAATTATCATAAGTGCATCCGTATTATATAATCATACAATATATCAATCATAGTCATACTGAATTTAATCATATTCTAAATTAACAAGCTTTTAACATCATTCGTATGATTACTGGTTTCCATAAACCTTTTTCTAGTATGTGACTGTATAATAATTCTCAGAATTCCCATTCGTCCATATTACTGTATTACTAAATTCTAGTTTTCTTAGCCTAATACTATAGACTAGGACTACCCGGATGTGGGTTGTGAAACAAGAGTACTCTAACACGAGTTTAAGCCACCCTGCTCACTACTGTATCTGTCTATATTGCTACCACAAAGCTTCTCAAATTAGAAGCACTCTAAAACAAGTTTAAGCTACCCTGATGAGCAATGACTGCATGCATATGGGTACAAGGCGCATTGACATTAGCTTAAGCCACCTTATCCCTAATCTGGATATGCTACCACTGAGCTTCTCAAATCGAAAGTGTTCTAAAACGAGCATAAGCCACCTTGATCCGTAATATAATATTAATATGTATATATTCTATGGTACCGTATGTAACGTCTAACGATTTAGGCCTGACCAAACGTGACCGTTGTCAGGCATGCTGGTCCAATTGGAATCTAAATTTAGACCCACAAAAAAATGATAAATTATGAGAGAAAATAATTAAAAGTATTATTATTTGGGAACTAAAAAGATTGGTGCAAAAACTAGAAAAAATAAAATCACCCTATGGACAAAATCGGTATTATAGAAATTGTTAGGGGAAAATTTATAAGAAAGAAAATTTGTGGAAAAAAGGGGAATTTCTTATAACTAAAAGTTAATCAATATTAATTAAGTACATGAACCAATAGAAATTAAGATTAAGTTTAATTAATGGGGTCCACTCCTTTATCATAGTATAAAAGTCAAAAAATGGAGGAATTCTACATTCTTCCACCCAAAAAAAAATCAACTAATCTTTCTTTTCTTCTCCTTTTTTGCCACACACCTAAGCCCCCAAAAGCTTCCACTTTTGTTTCATTTCAAGCTTGAGAGGAAAAGGGTGTTAGAGGAAGAAGAACCAAGAAATTAAAGGGATTTGCATCATAAGTGAGCAAAGAAGCAAAAAAAAAAAAAGAAGAAAAATAGAGGGAAAAATTAAGGGGAATTTTGGCCCACTTTGGAGAGCCATTAAGGTGAGTTTCTTCTCCCTAAATTCAACATTTTTTCTTTCATTTGAGAACCATAAGGATGATAAATATGAATGAAATTGGTAAATTAGGGTTATTGGGTAAGAATTGACATAGGATTTGAAATTGATAATTAGTTGAAAAAAAGTGAAGCTAAACCTTTAATTAATGATAATTGATGTTAATTAATGGTTTTATGACTGAAAAACTAAAGAAAGATAACTCTAATGGAAGAAGGAAGGGTTGTCTTGGTTAAAGTAATTTGGAAAAAATTGAAATTAACCTAAGGGCAAGGCAATTGGTGATGAGTGAAATGTGGTTTGTGTGATATGTTGGAGAAATTGAATGAGGACCCTATATAAGCATTTTGGCATATTTGACCTAGCAGAAAGGGAGTATAATCTTAATATATTTTGGCTAAAATAAGGTATAAAACATATTAGGAGCATTAATATTTTACATATGCATGAAATCTTTTGAAAAGCGATGATAGAAATGAGATGTGGTATGGTTGTGTAGGACAATCAAGTGAGCAAAAGAGAGACCCTCAAGATGGTGACAAAGGCAAATAAAGAGCTACCTAGTGAGGGAAGGAAAAAAAGGAAAAAGAAAAGCTTCAAGGCTAATTAGGTATGTGCTTTATTGATAAAAATCTTACAAGCCATTTAAATGTGTGAATTTATATGCTAATGCTTGATATGAGTATAGTTTGCTATGAAATATGATTGATGGTTACTTTTGATTTTTTTTGATAATTGGACTAAATGGTGTGAAAGTGTTAAGATATATGAATGTAATTGTGATATGAAAATTTTGGTATAAAAATGAATGCATATGATGAATGTATTTATTAAATAGGTTTGTGTTAATTGATGACTCTATTTTAGAATTCCAGGATCAACCTTGATATTTTTGTAATCATAACTAATGTTCTAGTGATTAGAATGAGATAAAACCAATTACAAATGAAAGTGGACTCATAGAGCTAAAATTTCATGAAGAACCTAAGTTCAAATTTTAATTTTAAATGGACTAAAAATTGGACACAAAATCCCAGACCTGTTGGTACTATAAAATACTGGGCAAAAATTAATTGAATACCCTTCAGTAAAATGACCATAACTTTTACTAGAAAGTTTGGATTTGGATAATATTTAATGTGTCTAAAATCTGAGACAATATGATACAAAACCATAGAAGACCATAAATTCAAATTCAAACTAAAAATGGGCTAAAAATGAGGCCAAATGTGAGGGTCAAATTCTGTCATAAACAAAGAATTTGTATATTAGGCTTTTGCATGTGGTGTGATAAATACATAAGTTAATTGATGAGAATTTTGAATTTAATTGAAGTTATGAATATTTAATAAAATTATTTATATGTGAGATTTTAATTTAATAATAGTGAAAACAAATAATAATAATAAATAAACATGTATGTGGATATTTGGTATAATTATCACTTATGAAAATATTTTGAATAATAATATTAATATTGGTAGTAAATATAAAAATAGTTAAGCCCTAAGACACATAGTCTAGAACTAGAATAGAGAATTGTTTGGCATGCTAATTAGGGGATTAAAAGCACTCAATGCCAAAATACAAAAGTTGATAATGGAAATTCTATAAATGTGCTCGGTGCAAAATTATCAAAGCCAGTAATAGCAATACTATTATTGCACTTTGGCACAATATTATGAAAGCTGGTAATGACATTACTACAAAAGCACTTGACATAATGTTATGAAAGCCAATATTGACAACCCCATTATTCCTATTAGTTAGTTCGATCATAGGTGTTATGGGCACAAAAAAAATGATAATAATAATAATTATGTAAAGTGTGCATGGGTAAAATAAGTAAAAGCTCGTCATCTAGTTAATGATGTGTTAAATCAAAATTGTTGAATATTAAATGTTTGATAGAATTTTTTTGATTTCTTATATTTCTTTTTGTGTGCCTTATTTGTGGAATTATAAAATGGCATGTGAGAAAATATATATATGTGTTAGATTTTTATCCTTGAAGCACCACTAAGCTAGTAGCTTAGCGCGGGTAGTTTCTTCTCGCATAGGTTCTGAAGTATAGTCATAATTAGCATAATTGTCAGAAAACGAAGGGTACCCAGACAAAAACCAGAATAAAGCTTTGGACTATTTTTGGTATATTTTCTTAAAAGTCTTGTAAATTAGATTATAGTTTTATCTCATCTAGTATGCATTGGGGTATGTAAAACTAATGTAATGGATATAGTTTGGATGTGAAATAATATGTTTTATAATTAAATAAAATTTTGAATATTGGTGTTTGCAATATTTTGACTATAAAATAAAATTATACTTCCTTTAGAAAATCTTATAAGTTAGCTAGTTGGGTAATGCTCACTTACCTTGCTGAACTATAGTGGGATAAGGGGATGTTACAATTTTTGCTAATAGAGCTACAAGTTTATATGGTTCATGCCTAGTGGGTATGGGAGATAAGTGCATGTTTTCATGCATATGCATCTTTTTAAAGCTGTTATATTCTGATAAGGGACCCTTCTTCTGACAATATATGTTTTAATGGATTCTCAATCACAATGAAGTTATGGGGAAGCAGAGGGTGACAATATTGCTGATTCTAATGTTCATAGACAACCAGCATCAGTTAGAGTTTCAGAGCATAGTGTTGTAGCTCCATGGCATACTAAAGAACATATTGATCCGTGTCAGGTAACCTTATGCAATAGATGGCTACTTTGTTACAGTAGATAACACAAGCTGTGCTACCACCAACTCCACTACCTCCCTCACCCCAGCCAAAAATCCCAAATTGATAAGTTGAGAAAATATGGTGCAACAGATTTCACAAGTAAGAAAGAGGATGATCCAGCAGCAGTAGAATTTTGGTTAGAAAAGACAGAACGAGTTTTGGAGGAGCTCTAGTGTCCTAAGGAGCACAAGGTTAGATATGCAGTATCCCTCATTTAGGAACATGATGGAAGTCGTTACTAGCGAAGCCTCGAACTCCAAAACCTCAGACATGAGATTTCTTTATGGCAAAATTTAAAAAGAAATATGTTCCATGAGTTGAAAAAAGAGAGAATTTCTAAACTTGAGGCAGAGGAGTATGACAGTAGCTGAGTATGAGAGGGAGTTCACCAAGCTGAGTAAGTATGCAATGGGGATTATTGGAGATGAAGCAGATAAATATCGTAGATTTGAAGATGGCCTCAATGAAGATATTGGGTATTTGGTTGCTTCCCACCAGCATACAGACTTTGCTACACTAGTGTCCTTTGGCATTAGTGTTGAAAGAAGAAAAAAGATGAATATAGAAGATATTTCCAAGAAATCAATAGCTAGGGTGTCCTAGACATCTGGTAAGAAGGGGCAGTTAGTACCTAGACCTTTTCAATCACAGGGTGTTGGATAGACATTTTCTACTAGACGAAGTTAGCAATTTAGACCCACAATATCATCTGCTAGTTCACTAGCATCATTGTCTAGGAGGCCAACTTCTGCTATGTGCCAGCACTGTGGTAGATCTCATTCAGGAGAGTGCTGGTAGTTGACTGGGGCATGCCAGATATGTGGAGACATTGATCATATGAAGAAAGATTGTCCCAGACTTAGTACAGGTAGTATGGCACTAGTACAGACGATGGCATCAGGACAGAGCCGTGGTAAAAGTTGAGGCCAATTTAGAGGTGGCCATATAGGACAGAGTCATGGGGTATCAAAGATAGTTGACATACCCTAGGCTAATAGAGCTCCAACTCGGGCATATGTTATGCAAGCTCAAGAGGACCAGGATGCCCCAGATGTTATAATTGGCAAATTTTTGTTATTTGACCTTGACTTGCATGTATTGATAGATCCTAGTTCTACTTATTCATACATAAGTATATCTACACTTAGACAAGGGAATATGATACCCCAGACCTTAGAGTATGAGATAGTTATGACCAATCCATTAGGATGTAGTGTGAGAGTGAATCAAATATGTAGAAATAGCCTAATAATAATCCAAGGTAGTGAATTTCTAGCAGACGTAATAGAATTACCTTTTCATCAATTCAATTCTATTTTGGGTATGGATTGGTCGATTATCGATCCAGAAAAGTTATACTTAAAATTCTTAGGTAGGATGACATTATCATTTGTAGTGAAGGTTAAACATGTTTGAGTAGTGTCATTTCTGCATTAAGAGCTTGGAAATACATCAATAAGGGATATGAGGCATAATTGGCCCAGAGCATTATCTAGCAACACATCATGACCTCCAATTGACCAGAAAGTCAGTGGTTAGACTACGAACCTTTCCATAGACAATTTCTGTGCAATTATTTCTTTCACCATTCTATACCCCATTTGGTTCAGAGTATGGACATGTGTCAACTCCCACTAGATTGACTACGTCACGTCTAGTCCAAGTAATGTTAGTTCTTGTCATTAAGGCTCATTACTCAATTAGATATGTCATTGAATACTATCTTTATGACATTTCCACTCCAGCCAGAGATTCCCAAGTAATGACCACGACAAGAGGCCATGGGTATACACTTCTTCTATCAGGAGCGGTGAATCCTTTGTTGGTTACCCAATTACCTTCGAATACCTCAAGCTGTATCCAATCACCACCCTTTGAGCAACCTCCCTGAGGCAACAAGAAATAATGTCAAAATACAAAATCAATATTCAAGATATCCTTGAATACCTAAAGTCTAAGGATACTTGCACCATTGGTATGATGAGACTACCATTAACATTTGAATAGATTATCCATATGAGTTTCTCATAGTTGGTCATCTAATATACTTAGCTACACTTAGCAAGCATCCACATGTTTACTCTAAACATCTCGTGTTTATAGATTATGAGATCTACTATTCAATCCAATCAAGGAGTGTAACATGTGCTAGTCTGTCTGAATTAATAATGTTCCGTCTCATTAATCCTATTACTAGCGATAATTTTGATACTAACATAATTACACATGATAAAAATCTCAATATAATGATCTCATCATGATTTCCTTCATGCTATAAGAGCATGATAACATGTGCATCATATATGTTGAACATTATGTAGTGACATAATTTTATATATATTTTAGGGACATCATAAGACATTATTCACTAATGAGGGAGAGGCCGGCCGAAATGCATTCTCATGAGGCATCACCTCATTTATATAGAGATCAACCAGCAATAGGATCTAGAGCTCCAGCAGATGCATCACAATCATCTTATGCAGAAGTACCCCATGAAAACCTAGAACAGGAAGTATATGGTCCTGAAATGTACAAGGAAATACATTATGACAAGCTGAGGAAACATGGTGCAACTGATTTCAATGGTACAACAGACCAAGCAGAAGCTGAGATATGGCTGAAAAGGACACAGAGGGTACTGAATATGATGAGATGTACCCCAGATAAGAAATTTGATTATGCAGTATCTTTGCTTCAAGGAAATGCCTATGAATGGTGGGAGACAGTCCCCAACAATGATGCACAACCACTGGTTCTAACATGGAATGATTTCCTCCAGGAATTTCAGAACAATTACATGCCTGAGGCATATAAAGATGAGAAGAGAAAGGAATTCCTGAATCTAAAATAGGGGAACATATCTGTTGCAGAGTATGAAGTACAGTTCAACAAACTTTCCCACTATGCCACCTTCATGGTCTCTACTGAAAGAGACAAATGTAGGAAGTTTGAGGAGGGCCTCAAATATGAGATCAGAAATAGAATCACAACTACTGATCTTGATAGTTATGCCAGACTCAGAGCTATTGCAATCAGAGATGAACGGTTAATGAAAGAAGCTGGGGAACAACAAATTGAAAGGGCAGCACGTGAGTTCTTTGGTGAGTCTAGCAGAAGGTCGGGAAAAAGAGGTAGATATATGCCTGCACAGTCTGGTAACAGAGGTGGATACTCGAGCTCTAGAGGCGTGCTATGACTTCCTTTTACCCAGGCAGAGGGCAAAGCCAATATGTTGAACAGAGGCCCACATGTACTCATTGTGGTAGATAACATACGAACGAATATAGAAGGCTCATAGGAGCATGTTATTTCTATGGATCGATGGAGCATATGTATAGAGACTATCCAAATAGAGCCAAACTAGCAGAGAACAGTAGAGGCAGAGGAGTATTTGAGACTACTGTTGAGGCACTGAGGGTCTACCCTACTAGTGGGACACATGGCAAAGGAAGAGGCAGGGGCAGGACTGGTACAATGGGCAGAGGAGTGACCAGATCTGAAGGTTAGAGTTCTAAACCCCCTACTCAGGCTAGGGTGTTTTCTATGACTAGACAGGAGGCAGTTGATGCTCTCGAAGTAGTTACCAGTAATATTTACATTTATGATATGTTAGCATATGCATTGATTGACCCAGGCTCCACTCATTCATTTATATCATTGCATATGGCATCTAAACTACATCAAACACATGAGCCTTTGGGGATTGACATAAATGTGAGTACTTCATTGGGAATAGTAGTAGTTGTGAATAATGTCTGTCGTGATTGCTTTATATGCATTGATAAAGATGAGTTAATAGCTGATATGATTTTATTGGCAATATATGGATTTGATGTGATACTGGGAATGGATTGGTTAACTAGACATCATGCAATAGTGAATTTGTTTACTAAAGAAGTAATTTTGGAATCACCAAACCAGCCAAAGGTAGTATTTCTAGGTGAAAGAAAACTTGTACCTACATGCCTAGTCTCAGCTGTAAAGGCATTTCGAATGATCAAAGGGGGATGTGAAGCATATTTGTCATATGTAACTGATACTAGAACCACTGATAGCTTGCTCGAAAATATACCAGTAGTAAGGGAATTTACTAATGTATTCCTAGATGATCTACTAGTTTACCAACAGATAGAGAGATAAAATTCACTATTGAACTAGTACTAGGAACAACACCAATATCAAGGTCACCCTACAGAATGACCCCAGTTGAGTTGAAAGAACTGAAGGCCCAATTGCAGGATTTACTTAACAAAGGGTATATTTGACCTAGTGTATCACTTTGGGGAGCTCCAGTATTATTTGTTAAAAAGAAAGATGGAACAATGAGATTGTGCATCGATTACAGGCAACTGAATAAAATGACAGTGAAGAACAAATATCTGTTGCCCAGAATAGATGTTTTGTTTGAGCAGTTGCAAGGAGCCCAAATATTCTCTAAGATTGATTTGAAATCAGGCTATTACCAGCTGAAGGTAGCAGAAGCAGATGTTCCAAAGACTGCCTTTCGAACCAGGTATGGACATTATGAATTTTTAGTAATGCCATTTGGGTTGACTAAAGCTCCAGCTGCATTTATGGCATTAATGAATAAGGTGTTTCAACCATATCTAGATAGGTTTGTGATAGTATTTATTGATGACATATTGGTATACTCAAAGAATAGGGGAGAACATGAAAAACATTTAAAAATTGTGTTGCAAACTTTGAGGGAGAAACAATTATATGCCAAATTAAGTAAATGCGAATTTTGGTTAGATCATTTGGTATTTCTTGGACATGTGGTGTCGTGTAAGGGCATAGAGGTTGACCCAAAGAAAATTGAGGTCATGGTAAATTGGGAAGCTCCTAAAAATATTTTAGAAATGCATAGTTTTCTAGGTTTAGCCGGATACTATCGTAGATTTGTTGATGGATTCTCCTTAATTGCTAGCCTTTTGACTAAATTGTTGAGAAAGAATGTACCTTTCAAGTGGACTCCAAAATGTCAGAGGAGTTTCAATGAACTAAAACACAGGCTAACCTCAGCACCAGTGTTAACTATCCCTATAGGTACAAGTGGGTTTACAGTATATAGTGATGCTTCTCACCAAGGCTTGGGATGTGTATTGATGCAACATGGTAAGGTGATAGCTTATGCATGTAGATAGTTGAGACCACATGAGATCTCATATCCAGTACATGATTTAGAATCGGCTACAGTTGTATTTGCATTAGAGATTTGAAGGCATTATCTGTATGATGAGACATTCCAGATCTTCACAGACCATAAAAGCTTAGGTTATTTGCTGACACAAAAAGAGTTAAACATGAGACAGAGACGGTGGTTAGAGCTATTGAAAGATTATGACTGTACAATTGAATACCATCAAGGGGAAGCCAATGTGGTAGCAAATGCATTGAGTAGGAAGGCTAGTAGCAGTGTAGCTCATTTGCAAGTATCCTCTTTTCCATATTTGATTCAATTACGATCTATGAATATTGACTTAAATATACATGATAAAGGATCACTGATTGCTACTCTTCAAGTCAGACCTATACTAAAGGAGAGGATCAAAGAAGCACAAAACAAAGATCCTCAATTATATGAGAAAGTTGATATGATAAGGTAGGGAAATAGTACAGAGTTTCATTTGCAGAATGATACACTGATGTTAAAGTCATGCATATGTGTTCCAAACACTGAAAACTTGCACTAGGAAATAATGGAAGAGGCACACAATGCACCTTATGCAATGCACCTAGGGATGACAAAGATGTATCACAGTTTAAGGCCTCATTATTGGTGGCCAAGAATGAAGAAAGACATAGCTGAATATGTTCCCAAATGCTTGACATGTCAGCAGATTAAGATTGAACACCAAGAATCAATTGGTAAGTTACATCCATTGCTAGTGCCATAATGGAAATGGGAGAAAATAACAATGGATTTTGTCTATGGATTGCCAAAAACCCCACGAAAAAATGATGTGGTATGGGTAATTGTTGACAGATTAACCAAGTCAGCACATTTTCTACCTATCAGATGAGGGTGTACACTCGAGAGTTTGGCAAAATTATATGTGAATGAGATAGTCAGATTGCATGGTATTCCAGTGTCCATTGTGTCTGATAGAGATTCACGGTTTACTTCATATTTTTGGGTGAGTTTACAAGATGAATTGGAATAAAATTGAATTTCAGCACTGCATTCCACCCACAGGCTGATGGACAATCAGAAAAGACTATACAAACATTGGAAGAAATGCTTAGGGCATGTTCTATGTAATTCAGAGGTGCTTGGGATGAATATATAACATTGATTGAATTTTCTTACAACAACCAGTATCCAGATGGCACCATATGAGGCATTGTATGGCAAAAAGTGCCGAAGCCCTATCATATGGGATGAAGAAGGTGCACGTGCATTAGAAGGGCCAGAGATAGTACAAGACACAATGGATAAAATCAAAATTGTCATGAATAAGCTAAAGACAGCACAAGGCAGATAGAAAATTTATGCTGATCAACATAGAAGGGAAATGGAATCCGAGTTGGTTGAAAAGGTATTTCTGTGAGTATCTCCATGGAAAGGGATAATCCGATTTAGCAAGAAAGGTAAATTGAGCCCAAGGTACATAGGGCCTTATGAAATTCTTGAGAAGGTTGGTTCACTGGCATAGAGATTGGCATTACCACCAGAGATGACTCAGATTCATAACGTATTTCATGTGAGCATGCTTAGAAGATACAGGTCAGATCTTACACATGTACTTAAAGATCAAGCCATTGTGATTGCAGAGGACATGAGTTATGTAGAGGAACCAGTGCAAATCATCGTATATAAGAATAAACAACTAAGAAACTGAGAAATACCTTTAGTGAAGGTCTTATGGCGTAACCATTTACTAGAAGTGGCAACATGGGAAATAGAAGAAAATATGAAAAAGCAATATCCACAACTGTTTCCAGGTATTAAATTTTGAGGATGAAATTTTTAAAAGGAGGGGAGAATTGTAACATCCCCACATGCATTTCATTTGAACATATGCATCTTGTATATAATTCAATTGAACACATGCATTTCATACGTATTTTCGTAGGAACAAGTCCATGACACGCACTAGCTACGTGTCCTAGTACATTGCAATTGTATCGAGTCGCACATGTGTATTTATAATCTAAATGAGGATAAAAAGTATTAAAAATAAATGAAATAAGGTGACCAAATTAAAGTATGCAAAAATGACTAGATTAAGATTAAATTGCATATTGTGTTGAATTGTGTAATAATAATAAGAATAATTAGAAAATAATAATAATAATAAAATAAAAAAAATAAAAACAAATAAAAGTCAGAAAAAAGAGAAAAAAAAAGAAAAAGTGGACGGGAGAAACAAAGGAAATGGTGGTGCCTTTTAACTTATTAGGCTACCACCATATTCATTTCCTTTCCTCATCTACATCTTCTTCTTTGCTTCATTCCTTCCATTTCTTTTCACGTTCTAGCCACCATTTCTTCCTTCTTTCACTCCAAAAATTGCAGCAACAAGATTAGCCAAGAGTGATTATAGGTGAGTAAACATTTATTTTTGTGTTAAGCTTGATTATGGTGTTTAGGCTTCATTAATAGGCAGTATTTTGTGCCATGGTTTTGATGATCTTAGGGATCGAATCTGGAAAAGCTTAAAACACAAAGGTTGTTCCTTTATGTCTTATATTTATGGATATATAAACATTTTTGCAAGAAGTGGTGTATATAATGCGATATCCTTTCTGCACTAAAACTGGTCCGGATGTGAACCCTAAGTAAGTTAGCTACTATGTTGGTTAGTTTTGAATATGCTAAAGCCATTATTTGAAGTATATCAAAACATAGAAGTTGTAGATATATGTTTTATGTATCTATATACCAAATTTAAGGTTTATAGGTCTTGTAAAGTTTGAGTTATGGTGAATGGAACAATGATTGTTCCATGATTTGAACTGCCTACTGAGTACCCTGGGCAGATCCAGCAATTTGTTTGGCCAAGTTGAGCTCATTAGATCTAGATTTTGTAAATTATCAAAAAATGAAAGTTATATGTATATGTCTTATCTAAATTTTGGTACTAATTTCAGATTGATAGGTTATGTATAGACTAAGTTATGGTCTTTGGACGTCATACTGGTCTGGAAGCCAATTCTATTATGGACTAGTGACATTTTGTTATAATTTGAAGACCTTAGAGACATAATTGATAAAAGTTGTAAACATTAAAAATGTTCCATTTGAATCCATATAAGTTTCTGTAAAGTTCCATTAAAATAGGACTTATAGAGTATAAGGTAGAATGAACCAAAGTGGGTACCCTGAAACTGCCTTAAGGCAGAAAATAAGACAGAAAACATAACACAATTAGAAATTCCACCAAAACTTGTACAATGATCCAATCGGTCTGAAATTTTAATATGTCATATAATTATATGTTTTTTTAATTAAAAATAAGAATCAGATTAATTGGTCAAGTATAGAAAATGTTATAGGCTAAATAGTCCTATAAGGTCACACTGCCTCATAGGAAAAATTTTAACTATTGATATGAACAATGCATATTAATTTGTTCAAGCCACATTAAGTCTCCCTAATCATGAGTTAATCGATTATGTTTTCATATTAGGCTCGTAACATATTGGAGACCCACAAGGAGCGGATAGACAATAAGTTAGGGGTCGAAATTAAAGGAGAAAGGTGAGTATAATTATCGATTGAATTCTTTAGTGCATATGAGTGTTGCTTGCTGTGTGATTCATATGATTGTCATGATTTGCCCCTGATAATATGATGATGGATAATTTGTGACATTGTGGTACACATAAGTGGTATACTTGTGATATATTTGAGGTATATGTTTGACATATGTAATATATATACAGGGTATATATATAGTATATGCGAGGTATATGTGTGGCTTATGAGGCATATATGCGGTATATGTATGTTACATGTGATAAGATGCAATGGTTGATGAATGCTTAAGTACAAGTGCATATGCATATGGACTAAAAAGGCGTTGTGACTAGTTAACCGATATTGTAAAGCAAAAGAAGAGGCCTATGGCCCAACAAATGTGCAAATGAAACAAATGATTAAACTAGCTAGCAAATGCAAATGCAAATATTCACATGGCAAATGTTCACATGGAAACCCGAGGCAATGTCTATTTAACTTAGTCACAAAAAAATGAAATAAGCAGAGCATTTGCATACGTAAAGAGTAATGATTATATGTTTTAACTTTATTGATATTTATATGATTCGGATGAATGGAATGGAATACATGGTATGTGCTGGATTTGTGATTTATTACTATGAGTTGTTTGGCACTTTAGAGCTCATTGGAAAAGTATTATCACTGAGCTGCAACTCATCAATTTGCATCATTTTTCAGGTAAAGAAAAGTGATAGCTCATTTTGAGTAGCATATAGAAGACATGAAGCACAGGTCATTGGCATGACTCTCTCTCCTTGCATTCCACATGAGCATGAAAATATGTCATCTGCATTTTGTATTTATGTGTTTGAATATGTATAGTCATTTTGGAATGGGTTTTAAAAATGTATAAATGAAAGCAACTCGTAAATACTTATGTGCAAAGTTTATGTTTTAGTATATGTGATATATCGTATTGTGGCGAAAGCCTCAGTGTCTGCAAGTCATTGAATGATATTACAGGATATGAGACTCGCAAAGTCATTGAATGATATTACAGTATATGAGACTTGTAAAGTCATTGAATGATATTACAGGATATAAAAAAAAAATTTACTATCACTGTTAACAGGATATTTTGTCTTTCCAGCATGCTATGTGTGATTTTTTGATACAGGGATAGGTTATACTCAAATGTATAAGATGTGGTGTTACACCAGCAGCCTGTCTAGCTCATGCGGGCCCATTAGCCTCCGAAATGAATTTTTCATGTGATCTCATTGCGATCCGTCATGAAATAATTCTCTCATATTTTTGGATCCCATCCAATACCCTTTTACTCATTCCCTATATCTTCAATGCGTGTGATGCATTAGTTTTTTAGTTATATTGGCCACTTAAATTAACAATTAATTTAAACAACTCATGAGCGGTATCGAGCATCATGACCCCCATTTGATCAGAAAGTCATTGGTTTGATTACAAATCTTTCCATAGACAATTTTCGTGCATTTATTCCTTTCACCATTCTATAGCCCATTTGGTTCAGAGTATGGACATGTGTCAATTCCCATTAGACTGACTATGTCACATCTAGTCTAAGTAACGTTAGTTCTTGTCCCTGAGGCTCATTACTCTATTACACATGTCATTGAAGACTATCTTTATGACATTTCCACTTCACTTAGAGATTCCCAAGTAATGACCTCGACAAGTGGTCATGGGTATACACTTCTTCTATTAGAAGTGGTGAATCCTTTATTTGTTTTTATTTGTTACCCAATTACCTTTGAATACCCAATCACTTAGAGGAGTGCTCTAAAAGTAATCACCTTTAGCACTTATTGTACAAATTTATTTGATTAATAAAAGGCTTTTTCATTAATTTAATGTTCATTTGATATATGAATTGATAAGTGATCTTAAATAAATTAATGAAGTCCTTGATACATAACATAGCATGAAGGAAATCATGATGAGATCATGATATTGAGATTCTTATCATGTGTAATTATGTTAGTATCAAAATTATCCCTAGTCATAGGATTAATGAGATGGGACATTATTAATCCAGACAGACTAGCACATGTTACGCTCCTTGATTGGATCGAGTAGTAGATCTCATAATCTATAAACATGAGATATTTAGAGTTAACATGTGCATTCTTGCTAAGTGTAGCTAAGTACATTGGATGACCAACTATGAGACAATCATATGGATAATCTATTCAAATGTCAATGATAGTCTCATCAAAGCAATGGTGCAAGTATCCTTAGACTTGAGGTACTCAAGGATATCTTGAATATTGATTATGTATTTTGACTTGATTCCTCATTGCCTCAGAAAAGTAGCTCATAGGGTGGTGATTGGATACAACTTAAGGTATTCGAAGGTAATTGGGTAACCAACAAAGGATTCACCACTCTTGATAGAAGGAGTGTATACCTATGGCCTCTTGTCATGGTCATTACTTAGGAATCTCTGGCCGGAGTGGAAATGTCATAAAGATAGTCTTCAATGACATATATAATAGAGTAATGAGCCTTAAGGACAAGAACTAACATTACTTAGACTAGAGTGACGTAGTCAGTCTAGTGGGAGTTGACACATGTCCATACTCT
Source organism: Triadica sebifera (assembly GCA_023653625.1). Classification (NCBI taxonomy): domain Eukaryota; kingdom Viridiplantae; phylum Streptophyta; class Magnoliopsida; order Malpighiales; family Euphorbiaceae; genus Triadica; species Triadica sebifera. The sequence goes on from CM042897.1 coordinate 12,948,764, forward strand.
GAACCAAGTGGGGTATAGAATGGTGAAAGGAATAATTACACGAAAATTGTCTATGGAAAGGTTCGTAGTCAAACAACTGACTTTCCGGTCAATTTGGGGTCATGATGTGTTGCTAGATACCGCTCATGACCTGCTTAAATTAATTGTTAATTTAAGTGGCCAACATAACCGGGAACCTAATGGGTCACACACATTGAAGATGTGGAGAATGAGTAAAATGGTCTTGGATATGATCCAAAATATAAGTGAATTATTTTGGGATGGATCGCGATGCGATCGCACGAAAAAATCGTTCGGAAGGGTCACAGGCCCGCGCGGGCTATGTAGGCTGCTGGCCTGCCTAGCGGGCTAGCTGGGCTGCCCAGCAGTAGCCTGCAGCAGGCGTAGCGCGCTGCTGCCTCCCAATCGTTGGCCAACGGCAGTTTTTGGCCTTAATTAGGCCAATTATGGCCAATTACTATTCATTCATTTCCCTTTTCTCCATTTTTGACTTTTCATCCTTTCTTTGAATTTGATTCAAATAGAAAATATGTAAAATGGTAGAAAATTGACATGAAAATATTTTTTTGTGAAAAAATATTTTTAAGACACAACAAAATTCTCTCAAGATCACTTTCAAAGCTAGTACTTTGAATTTGTTCAAACCATTTCTCTTGATAGTTTCTTCTTCATTCTTCGCATGGATTATCATTAGAGACATCCTAGTGTGGATTGTTGTAGTTTGCTACAACCCAACAAAGTGAAGATTTGAAAAACAAATAAGAAATTATAAGGTATAATTTTTTAACATTTATATTTATATAAATTAGTTTTAATGGTACAAGTATGATATTTTGTTTTGGGTTTTGAAAATATTTTTTTTCCTCGCATTTATGAATATGATTCATTCTTCAAAACCTAACACTTTTGGCAAAAATGCAATATGGAAAATGAATGTTAATGTGATATTATTGTTGATTGTGTTGCTATGCTTGAAGTATCATGTCATGTGTATTTATGTAGGTAATTATTGATATTTTAATTGAATGATGATATTATTAATTTTATGCATGAAATGGTAATTAAGTGTTGCTATGAATATGAAAATAAATTGAGTTTAAGTTGATGATGGATGAAGATAGAAATTGGTGTGATTAGTTGAAGTTGCAGGAAATTTGCCTTATGAATTGTGTATACATTTTAGTATATAACTTGAGTTCTGGATGTGCTTTTTGAGTGTTTCTTATTGGATTGGAAAGTTAACACATAGGGATTCAACTTTCATTTAGACTATCAAACCTAAATATGCTTGATCTAGGCTTAAAATAGACCTAAATTCCATATTTTAAATCTAACCATAAAAAAATTTACTAGGTAGAATTTGTATGAATGATATATTTTGTAAAATCTATAACTTTTGCTACAAAATTTAGATTGATATGATTCAAGTTGTTAATTAAATATAAGATATTTAATCTACATTTTTTTAATTGATCATTTGTCTTCATTCCATTTAAAAATAGATAAAAAAAAATGCAGCGCAATATAATGCATGAATTCTGGCAAAAATAGGGCAACTTGTTTAAATGGCTGAATTGTTGAGTTTAACGATAGAAAAATACTTTATTTAATTTTTTTTATGTTTGTAATGATTAAATGAGTGAGTATGATATTGAAGTATATTTGACGAAAATTTATTTTATTTATATGAATTTATATTATCATTAATATATTATTGATGTAAATAATAATAAAGAGAACAATTATAATTAAGCCCTAAAATATCTAATCGAGAACTAGATCTTAGAATAAGTTGACAAACCAATAAAAGGGTGGAGAAGTAGTTACTAGAATATAGTATTAAGATTAAATTTATGTAGGAACTATGAAGTAGTGTTGAGTTTAAAATTATGTAGGCACCGAAAAAGTGTTCAGTTATTAAACGCCGAGTTACCAAATGATTAAGTAGGCACCAATTATACTGCTAAAAAGTAGAAACTCTGTATCCAGTGTTTAGTTTTGGTCTAGGATGTAGTGGGCTATCAAATAAATAAAAAAATAAAGTAAATTATTAAAATGAGATTACAAACTATATGTGTAATGCCCGATAATTTAGGCCATGGTTGCAGTTGACCGAAATCCGGCGTACCGAACCGATCGGGGTCTAAATTCGGACATGAAAGAAAAAATTAAAATGATAATAAAATATGAGAAAAATATTTTGAATATTATTAATTGAAAATTTTGAAGTTTAGAATTAAAATTTGGAAAAAAATAATTTTTCGTTGAACCAAATTGGAAATTGCAGTGTTTTTGGCATAGATATTTTAAGAAGGAATAAAAATGGAATATTCTTTATCTAAGGAAATGAATATTTTTTTGATAAAAATAAAGTAAGAGTGGTTTAAATTAATGGACCAATAAGGGAAAAGATTATCAAATTAATCCTAACCATCCACCTAATCCAACTACAAAAGTCAACTTTCACTTTTTACCTTTATTCTTCTTCTTCCTCATCTTAATCAAATCCATTTTTCACCCATTTTCTTTCCTTTTGGCGTGACCTTCATATTACCCACTTATTCTTCTTTTGTTTTCTTCAATCAAGCTAAGATTAGATGGAAAAACGTGGAATTAAGGCAAGATCATCAAAGAAGTGAAGTTAAGTGAGCAAAACCAAGGAAGAGGAAGAAAGAAAGGAAGAGAAAAAGAGAAAGAAGACTTTGGTCATTTCCAAGATCATAAAAGGTGAGTTTAGATTTTCCATTCTCACTTTTCTTCTTCTCTTTTCTTTGAGTTTGGGTTAGTTTCCATTAAAGCTAGTAATTTAGGGTTATTATTGTCTTAATAGTGGTTAAGGGTGAATTAGGGTGATTAGTGTAAAATTTGTTGTTAGGACAAGAAGGTGAACAATTTTTGAACCATAATCAAAGAGGAAGTAAGGAAGCTAGCTAGGAAGAAGAGAAAAGTGAAAAGAAGTAAAATTTTGAGGTATGTACATTTGGCAAAAATTCAATATAGAAAAATGTTGATTTTGATTTTGTGATGTTGGTGAAATTGTGTATGAAATTATGGATATTTAATTGACTGATGAATTGGTGATTAAATGATGCCATGAATGTAAAAATAAAAATTAGAATAGGAGGTTGATGCATAAAAATGGAAATTGTATAAATTAATTAATGTGCTGGAAATTTTGACTTATGAATAGTGTCTAGTGTTCTAGTCATAACTTGAGTTCTGAAAATTCTTTTCGAGTGATTATTATTGGGTTAGAAATTTAAGATATAGGGCATCAACTTTCATTCAGACCATTAGACCTGAATATGCTTGGAATTAGGTGAAAAATGGACTCAACATTTGAATTAGAAATCTATCCAGTAAAATACTGGGCAGATTACAGTGAACGTATTTTAGAAAACAATTCATAAATTTTGCTACCAAATTTAGTTTAATGTGGTTCTAGTTTGAAATTAAATATAAGGCATGTATCTACATTTTTGTAGTTTATCACTTATAACATCCTCTCACCCAAACCACACGTGCTCGGATGCGGGGTCGCTACTGCCTGTCTTCTTTACTTCTTTAAATCGCTATATATGTTTTTCTTCTATTTAATAAATAATGTACATTTTCTTTAAATAACATAGTATTTATAAATACCAATTTACTATTTAAAAAACTTTGAAAATTAATTTACATTTTATAAGTATATATAATGCGAAAAACAAAATACAGAGTTCAAAAGTTTATGACCCACTATTTCGAGATCGGCTGCTTTAATTTGAATAGGATCGCCGCTTGCTTTATCTACCACCTTTAGATACCTTTCTATATCTGCGCGGAAGGAAACTCCCACACTAAGCTCTATGCTTAGTGGTGCATATAAATAAGACAATATACTATATCATGCAACAAGCATTAACATGTATCATTTTATGCATTAAAATGTTTGTGTGCTATGTCTATCAACATGTTCCTATTTCATACAGGTATAAATATCATGCTCACATGTACAATGTTATTTTCATTTATCTTTGATGGTAAGTTACTTTGTTAATCTCTTTATTATTATATCTCAATCTCATATCATCATCATTTTTTTTCTTTTCTTTTGTTTTCTCATTTTCTGACATATCTTCATTATCTTGCCCACATCACTCTAAACTTGGACTGACTGGATACAGGTTATGGATCAGGAGTGCTCCCAGAGCTATAGCCACCTTGTCCACTATCTGGCTCAACAAAGCTTCTCAAATCAATGGTGCTCTCCGAGCTTAAGCCACATTGATTGAGTATAATTTCATCATAGATGAATAACCGGACCAAGGGCGCTTTCCGAGCTTAAGCCACCTTTTCCTCAATTTGTATGTTCTCATCAGAGCTTCTCAAGTCAATGGCGCTCTCTGAGCTTAAGCCACATTGACTGAGCATCTCAGACCAATGGCACTCTCCGAGCTTAAGCCATATTGATCGAGGAATATCTCATATAGTATGGTGCCGTTCACCCCCTTAATGACATGTCATCTATCCTGATTCTAGTCCGCAGATAAAGTAATGGGCATCTTCATATTTTCACATTAATCATATATCTTTATTAAATTTTTATTTTACATCCATTTCATCATCCTCATATTATACATCACATCATCATCATTCTCAATTTCGACACATCAATATTCTCATATATCAACATCTCAATTCTCTTGTTTTGCAAACATCTTATCATGTTCATACATACTGGATATCATCTTTTTCATTTGTGTAACCAGATACATCAATAGATAATCATATTCATAATTTGTTTGAAAGCAGAACATTCACGGTCGTGACTACTAATTCATACCCGTGATTCCGAGCCATGAATGCTACTGAAATGAATCGTGCCAAAAGCATTCACGGTTGTGAATACTCATTCGTGCCCGTGAATGAGTTCATGCCCGTGATTCCCAACCGTGAACACTTCTAGAATGAATAGTACCATTTCCACACAGAAGTCACAACCGTGATACAATCAGTCACAACCATGAACCATCAAGTTCACGCTCATGACTCGATAGTCACGCCCATGAATTTTAGCAGGAAATCTGCATATTCACTTTTCATTCATTCTAATATCATCCAAATCATACCAAATTTTTATTTCATGCATTTCTAAGGTTCTTTACTCAACTTATTACTTTCTAATACATGTAAATGTCTTTATCATTCAAGATTTTCTAACATGCATCATTAATTCAATGTCTCACAAGGATCTCATTCATACATGTCTAAACCTATGGTTTCATGCCATAATCATCATTCTTGAAATTCATTTATCTAAAATCATGTTCAGCATGCATTATTTCAAACAAAGATAGACTATTGCCTTAAGTTATGCACAAAGCTTAATATTTCTTCTTCACTCTTCTAGGTAGTTTTCTCTTTTCCTTTGCTCTTTAGTGTTTGTTCCTTATCACTTGGAACTCCTACAACATCATAAATCATTATTATCATCTGATTTTCTCAAGACCCTAAACTCTCCCATTCTATCTCCAAACCCTAATTTCTTTCTCTTTCCATATGAGTCTTGGATGAGTTCCAAATTTCAAATTCCTTTAAGAAAAGATGAAGAAGAAGAAGAATCACTTCTTACCTTACTCATTTCTTCACTAAATCACAACTTTGGAGATTTTCTCTCTCCACCAAACTTGTTTGTTCTTCCTTTTTCTTGCTCTTTCTAGCTTCCTTAGGAGTTATGGACCATGAAGATCATTTGTTCTTGCTATTTCCCCTCTCTTCTCTTCCTTTCTCTCTCTAAATTTCTGGTTTGGCTATGGAGGGAATGGGGCTGGCGTGACAGGTAGAAAAGAGAGAGAAGAAGGCAGAAAATGAAGAGGAGAAGAAGAAGAAAAGAAAGAATTAAATAGGGTACCCAAAAGTCTTCATGTGGGACCCACCATCTTGACCATCTTCTTCTCATTTTACTTAATCAACACTAATCTTACTCCTCCTCATTGAGTAGCCAGCCAACCTATTAAAATGTCCCCAAAATTAATATGTTGATTAGTAATTAATCTCATAAATCCTCAAATTTTTGGTAAATTGCAATTTGACCCCAAAACTTATCAAAATTTGCAATTTAGTCCTTTACTGTAAATCAACTTCTTTAAACTTTATAATCACTTAATTAGGCATATATCATTTAATTTAGTCATTACTTGATTAATTCCGATCAAAAATCCGAATTTAAACTCTAATCGGTCAAACGCGTCAATTTCGCGACACGTGCAACTCTGTGTCTAAATTAGCGGATATTACATTACTTGTCCAAATTCCATCTAAAAATTAACAAAAAATATAGAGAAATATAAGGCAGAAATCTGTCCAGTAAAATACTTGGCAGATTGGAATGAACATATCTTAGAAGAAAATTCATAACTTTTTCTACAAAATTCGTTTCAATGTGATTCCAGTGGAACTTATAGATAAGACATGTACCTAATTTTTATTAGGTAATCACTTGTCCAATTTCCATCGGAAAATGTACGAGAAATACAGGAAAACATAAGGCAGAAATGCTGTCCAGAATAGGGTAGTTTGCAAATATGTATGGATTGTAAAATTTTGTTATAGAAAATATATTAATTGATTTTTGTTATAGTTATAATAATTAAATGAGCAAGTATGAGGTTGTAAAATATTTAATGGGAATTATGGGGTTTATATCGATTTTATATTAATGTTACCTACATAATTTATGTAAATAATAATAAAGGTTACAAATATAATTAAGGCCTATAACATCTAGTTGAGAACTAGAAATTAGGATAAGTTGATATGTCAATAGAAGGGTAGAAATGTAGGCACTAAAAATAATAGTGTTGAGATTTAATTTACGTAGGTACTAAGAAATAGTGTTGAGTTGAAATTTTGTAGGCACTAAGAAATAGTGTTAAGTTCAAAATTACATAGGGACTAAAAAGGTGCTGAGTTGTTATAAAATAATTATGTAGGCGCTGAGTATACTGCCAGAGAGCAGAAATCCTGTATCCAATATTTAGTTCCGGTCTAAGATATCGTGGGCTATCAAATAAATAACAGAAAAAAATATAAATTATTAAATTGATAATTCAAATTGTATATCTTGTATTGTTAAAATTTCAAGCATGCTTAATGAATGGAATGTCATAATTGATGAACTAAATATTTTTGCATGAGGAAAATATTTTTACTATTAATTGAATATTTGGCATGCTTAAGAAATTAATTGTAGTTTCTAAAATTCCATTTTAGAAATATTTATGTAATTATTGGATAGTTGTCAAACATACAACTAAGCTATAGCTTAGTGCATGTGTTTCACGCACAGATAAAATAGACGAAGCTGTTATGTTAGGGCGACCAAAGATAAGGCGAACCCCAAGATTAGATTGTAGTAGTCTAGTTTATTTTTGTATGTTTTTGAAATTATATTGTAAAAATTAAACTTTAAGAATTTCTTTTGATGTAAATTTATGGCATGTAATATTTATAAGGAATGAATTTTGTAATTTTATATCTCTAGTATTAATTGTAAATATATTTCTAAATATAATGGTTTAATTGAATGAGTTCTTTTAAATCAAATTATTTACATCACTAGTTACATATTTTAATGAATATATATATATATATATATATATATATATATATATATATATATATGGTAATAAATATTCCGCTAATAATAAACTCGAAAATTGAGGAACTTGAGTGTCTAAAGGAACAGAAGGTCAAATATGCAGTGTCCCTTCTAAAAGATCATGCCTATGACTAGTGAAAATCAATCTTGTTGAAGCCCTAGACACCTAAACCACCTTCATGGAATTTATTCAAGGCAGAATTTAGCAAGAAATATGTGCCTAGAATTTATGTGAATGAAAAGAAAAGGGAGTTTCAAGACTTGAAGCAATGAAGCATGTTAGTGGCCGAACATGAGATGGAATTCACCAGACTGAGTAAATATGCAACTGGAATTATTACTGATGAGGCAGACAGATGTCATAGATTTGAGGATGGGCTTAATGATGATATTAGGAATATGGTTACCGCCCTTCAGCTTGAGGATTTTGCTACACTAGTATCCTTAGCCATCAGTGTGGAAAAGAGGTCAAAGAGAAAGAGGATAGAAGAGCCACCACGGAGATTGACAATTAGCATGGCCTAGACATCAGGTAAAAGAAGGTAGACAGAGCCTAGGTTTTTTCAGTCAAGGTGTCCTAGACCAACCTCTTCAGCTAGGCAAGGCCAACAGTCGAGGCTAGAGGGGTCTACAGCTATTGCACCAGCTTCGGGTAGCAGGAGATTCATATCTGTCACATGTCAGCATTATGGAAGATCACATATAGGTGATTGTTGGTGGATTACTGGAGCATGCTTACAATGCGGATCTACTAAGCATAAACATAAAGATTACCTCAGAGGAAGAGGTATAGATGGTGTAGTATTAGTTCAGGTTCAGAATGTCACTCAAGGCAGAGGTAGGGGACATGGGTAGTCTAGAAGCAGCAGGATTGGGCAGAGTGTATCAGAATTAGTGAATAGAGCAGAAGGTAGTTGAGCCCCATCCCAAGCTTATGCCATGAGAGATCATGAGGAGCAGGATGCCCCGAATGTCATAATCGGTAAATTTTCTCTTTATGATACTGATTTATTTGCACTAATAGATCCAAGTTTTACACATTGATATTTATGCACGTCACCTCTTAGTCAGGGTAATATGGTAGTAGAGGAATTAGATTATGATATATTAGTGACAAATCCTTTGGGTCATGGAGTGAAAGTTAGTCAAGTCTATAAAAACAGTCCAATCAAAGCTCAAAATGCAGAATTTCCGGCTGACCTGATAGAGTTGCCATTTCGTGAGTTTGATGCAATCTTGGGGATGGATTGGTTAACTCAACAAAGGGCAGTGGTGGATTGTCGGTATAGGAGAGTGACTTTCAAAAATTTAGGGCATGATGACGTGATTGTCTTGGGTAAGAACCGACCATACTTGACTAATGTCATTTCTATGACGAAGGCATGTAAGCTTATCAGAAAGGGATATGAAGCACTTTTGGCACATATTTTAGATACTAAGAAAGGGATTTTAGATCTCAGGGAGATTCCTACAGCATGTGAATATCCAGATATCTTTCCTGAGGACTTTCCAGGCTTACCCTGTTAGGGAGATAGAGTTTGCTATAGATGTTTTTCCAGGCATAGCCCCAATATCGATCACTCCCTATAGAAAATGGCACCTGTTAAACTAAAGGAATTAAAAGTGCAGTTGCAAGAGTTGTTAGAGAATGGGTTTATCAGACCTATTGTCTCACCTTGGGGTGCTCCGGTTCTATTTGTGAAAAAGGAGGATGACACCTTTCATTTGTTCATTGATTATCATCAATTGAACTAGATGACAATTAAAAACAGACATCCAATGCCGACAATAGATGACTTGTTTGATCAGTTGAAAGGAGCAGGGGTATTTTCTAAAATTGACCTCAGATCAGGTTATCACCAATTGAGAATTAGACATTTCAAAAATAGCATTTAGGACTCGGTATGATCATTACAAGTTCTTAGTAATGCCTTTTGGCCTGACGAATGCCCCAACAGCATTTATGGATCTAATGAATAGAATCTTTAGGCCTTATTTGGACCAGTTCGTGGTGGTGTTCATAGATGATATCCTGCTGTACTCCAGAAGCAAAGAAGAGCATAATCAACATCTTCGTATTATCTTCCATACCTTGAAAGAGAATCAATTATATGCGAAGTTATCGAAATGTGAATTCTAGTTAGATGAAGTGGCTTTCCTAGGGCATATTGTCTCAGCTGATAGGATTAGAGTCGACTCCAGCAAGGTAGAGGCAATCCTAACTAGAAACCGCCTCGAAATGTGACAGAGATGAGAAGTTTTCTTGGTTTTGCTGGTTATTATCGAAGATTTGTGAAAGGATTTTCAATGATAGCTTCACCATGAACAAAATTGCTTAGAAAGAAGAACAGATTTGAGTGGACAGACAGGTGTCAGACTAGTTTTGATAAGTTGAAGAAAATGTTGACAGAGGCACCAGTGTTGACACAACCTACTACAGGAAAAGATTATGTGGTGTACAGTCATGCTTCCCTTAATGGTTTGGCTATGTACTAATGCAAGAAGGCAAAATGATCGCTTATGCTTCCAGACAACTGAAGCCTCATGAGAGAAATTATCCGACACATGATCTGGAACTAGCAGCCATTGTGTTTGCATTGAAAATATGGCAACAATACCTGTATGACAAGCAATGTTATATCTATACAGACCATAAAAGTTTGAAATATTTGCCTTCACAAAAGGAACTCAATTTGAGATAGAGGTGATGGATAGAATTAATCAAATACTACAATAGTATCATTGATTATCAACCGGGTAAGGCCAATGTGGTAGCTGATGCTCTGAGTAGAAAAACTCTGGCAGGTAAACGTTAAAACTTAAATTTATTAAGTGAACAAGATTAAAAAAATGAAATAATAAGTTCTTTATATATTATTTTGGTAGAATTGTGGATTCAACCCACACTGATTCAGTAAGTAAAGAATAATCAGAAGCAAGACACGAAATTAAAGGAAACGTTTGAAATGGTGAAAAAGGACGAAACACCAGAATTTACTATTGAACCAGATGGGAGTTTAAGGCATAAAAAGGAATATTTTTTATCTAAGGAAAGGAATATTCTTTTGATTAAAATAAAGTAAGAGTGATTTAAATTAATGGACTAATAAGGGACAAGATTATCTAATTAATCCTAACCACGCACCTAATCCAAATATAAAAGTCAACTTTCACTTTTTGCCTTTATTCTTCTTCTTCCTCATCTTAATCAAACCCAATTTTCTCCCTTTTTCTTTCCTTTTACTGTGACCTTCCTCTTACCCATTTATTCCTCTTTTGTTTTCTTCAATCAAGCTAAGATTAGATGGAAAAAAGTGGAATTATGGCAAGATCATCAAAGAAGTGAAGTTAAGTGAGCAAAACCAAAGAAGAGGAAGGAAGAGGAAGGAAGAAAGGAAGAGAAAAAGAGAAATAAGACTTTGGTCATTTTGAAGATCATCAAAGGTTGTTTAGATTTTCCATCTTCTCATTTTTCTTCTTCTTTTTTCTTTGAGTTTGGTGTTATTTGCCATTAAAGCTAGTAATTTAGGGTTATTATTGTCTTAATAGTGATTAAGGGTTGATTAAGGTGATTAGTGCTTGATTGGTGTAAAATTTGTTGTTAGGACAAGAAGGTGAACAATCTTTGAAGCATAATCAAAGAGGAAGTAAGAGCAAAGAGAAAGCTAGCTAGGAAGAAGAGAAAAGTGAAGAGAAGTAAAATTTTGAGGTATGTACATTTAGCAAAAATTCAATATAGAAAAATATTGATGTTGATTTTGTGATGTTTGTGAAATTATGTATGAAATTCTAGATATTTGATTGAGTGATGAATTGGTGATTAAATGATGCCATGAATGTAAAAATAAAAATTAGAATATGAGGTTGATGCATGGAAATGGAAATTGTATAAATTAATTGATGTGCTGGAAAATTTGACTTGTGAGCAGTGTCTAGTTTTCTGGTCATAACTTGAGTTCTGGAAATGATTTTTGAGTGATTCTTATTGGGTTGGAAAGCTAAGACATAGGTCTTCAACTTTTAGTAAGACTATTAGACCTGAATATGCCTGAAAATAGGTGAAAATCGATTTAACTTTTGAACTAGAAATCCATCCAATAAATACTGGGCAGATTGCAGTGAATGTATCTTAGAAACAAATTCATAACTTTTGCTAAATAATTTATTTTAATGTGATTCAAGTTGGAATTTAAAGATAAGACATGTACCTATATTTTTAAAGTTTATCACTTCCCAAATTCCTTCTTAAAATGGATTAACAATAAAGAGAAATCTAAGGCAGAAATATGTCCAGTAAAATACTTGACAGATTGGAATGAACATATCTTAGAAGAAATTCATAACTTTTGCTACAAAATTTATTTTAATGTGATTCTAGTTGGAAATTAAAGATATGAATGTACCTACATTTTGTTTATTAATCACTTGTCCAATTTCCATCTAACAATAGACGAAAAATACAAGAAAATATAACTCAGAAATGCTATCCAGAATAGGGCAGTTTGCAAATATGTGTTGATTGTGAAATTTTGTGATAGAAAATATATTAATTGCTTTTTGTCATAGTTATAATGATTAAATTAGCAAGTATGAGGTTGTAAAATATTTAATGGGAATTATTGTATTTATATCGAATTTATATTAATGTTACCTACATAATTTATGTAAATAATAATAAAGGTAACAAATATAATTAAGCCCTATAACATCTAGTCGAGAACTAGAAATTAGGATAAGTTGGCATGTCAATAAAAGGATAGAAATATAGGCACTAAAAATAATATTGCTGAGATTTAATTTACGTAGGCACTAAGAAATAATGTTGAGTTGAAATTATATCGGCACTAAGAAATAGTGCTGAGTTCGAAATTACATAAGCACCAAAAAGGTGTTGAGTTGTTATTGAAAATGTAGGCATTAAACGCCGACTTATAAAATAATTATGTAGGCATCGAGTATACTGCTGGAGAGTAGAAACTCTGTATCTAGTGTTTAGTTCCGGTCTAAAATATCGTGGGCTAGCCAATAAATAACAGAAAAAAATGTAAATTATTAAATTTATAGTTCAAATTGTATATCTTGTATTGTTAAAATTTCAAGCATGCTTAATGAATGGAATGTCATAATTGATGAATTAAATATTTTTGCATGACAAAAATATTTTTACTATTAATTGAATATTTGACATGCTTAATAAATTAATTGTAGTTTCTAAAATTTTATTTTAGAAATATTTATGTAATTATTGGATAGTTGTCAGTGTGTTTCATGTGCAGATAAATGGACGTAGCTGTTACATTAAGGCAACTGAAGATAAGGGGAACCACAAGATCAGATTGCCGCAGTCTAGTTTCTTTTTGTATGTTTTGGAAATTATATTGTAAAAATTAAATTTTAAGAATTTCTTTTGATGTAAATTTATGGCATGTAATATTTATAAGGAATAAATTTTGTAATTTTATATATCTAGTATAGATTGTAAATATATTTCTAAATATTATGGTTTAATTGAATGAGTTCTTTTAAATCAAATTATTCACATCACTAGTTACATATTTAAATGAAATATATATATATATATATATGGCAATAAATATTCTGCTAATAATAAAATCGAAAATTGAAATCAAAATATTTATACAATAAATTAAGCGTTGGTTTTAAAACAAATGAGCTTAGTAGTACGTACATATCCTGTTAACGATTAGTCGGGTAAGAGAGCGCTACAATATGTCTTGCCTTCCTATTGATGAATTTCAGTATGCCTGATAAATGAAATTTTTATAACTGATGAATTATGTACTTTGCATGATTTGTAGCAGTTTTCTTTTCATTTGCAGATTAAATACATAATATCAATTTGCAGTAGTTTTCTTTTTTTGTATTTTGGGTATTATATTGTACTAATAAATTTTAAGATTATTTTTGTTGTAAATATGTAGTATGTAGGATTTATAAAAATATAAATTTGTAATTAATATAATTAATTTTATTTTGTAAATGTAAATTTTGAATTTTTTAGTTTAATAAATGAGTATTTTAAATAAATAAAAATTTTAAGGAATCATATGATTGTGATTATTTTATTCACTATATTTAATAATAATAATAATAATAATAATAATAATAATAATAATAATAATAATAATAATAATAATAATAATATATAAATAATAATAATAATAAATATTCCACAAATATCAAATACAATGTTCAAATTAAAAATAAGTTTAGCTTTGATTTTCGAACTTTAAGCTTATTAGCACTCTCTTGCATTGTTATGGTTAGTAGGGTAGAGGAGCGCTATACCTATATTTGGCTTCCTATTCTTAATAGAAAAGTTGAAAATCACACAACGTTGCACAAATGAGGATGTGTTGCATGTGTGGCAACCATTTAAGCCATTGTGGGTGTGCACTTGCTTGTGTTGTGCACAAGGATGCCCTCAAGCATGCTACAAAATGCTCTTATTCTATCACTTATACACGAGTATCCTTGCGTGCACAACAAAATATCACTCTGCACTTGTTCTGTGCCTATGACATGCAACCCTGTTTGTTTGTAAATGTGAAACTCTTTCATGCAACTTTTTCTCTCAATTGTTTTGATCCAATCCAAGACCCATTTAACATTTCATTCATTCCTTTTATATGTGTGACCCATTAGGTTTCTGATTAATTGGGAAACTCAAATCATTGTATAATTTAAAGCAGATCTTAAATGGTATCCAACTGTAAAACTTACCTCTATAGTAGGACAAAATCCTACTATACAAGAGGATGTCACATGACTATGTCCATATAAATTTGTTCCAATTAAAAACTTTTTCCTATCTCACATCACATATCTATAAAACATGAATAATAGAAAATATTCATAATTTATATACACTATATAAAGCCTACTATCTATATATGATTTAAATATCTAAATCCATATATGAAAATAATTTGTTTTGGGCAATAAAAACCCTTTATTCCAAAATACTCATTTTTCAAAAATAACAACTTCAAGTAAATATCATTTTTTAAATAAAAACATAAATAAAATATTTTTCTCTATCCCATTTCATGTGAATATTACAAATGAATGAAATAAAACAAATTGACCGAACGCGAGTCTACTTTGACTACTCTGATGGGTTTGTACTCATCTTCTCATCAACTTAACGGTCTAACAGCTCCAAACCTGCATGCAAGGAAACCCATATGCTAAGCTAATGAAAGCTTAGTAGAACATATAATTCTAAATCCTATTCTCTAGTTTCATACACATGGTTACTCATTTTTCTTATTCCATTATAGGCTATACCTGTATCCAATTTTCATATTTCTGATTTACTTTCCTTATTACTATGTTTAACATTTCACTACTTAATATTCTAGACTCGTACTATCTAGGTGCGGATTGTGAAATAGGAGTGCTCTAATTCAAGCTTAATGTCATCACCGTAGACTTCAACTAGCAATCGTGCGGCACTTAGCACGGTCCGTTGCACTAAGCCTACCTTCCAACCCGAAAAATTACTCCAAAGAGAATGGATAGGAACTTAGAGATTTAGAGGATTCAAGAGCAAAGCAAGAACACAAGAGAGTTTGTGAAGAATTGCTTTGTATTGCTCTAGAGAGGTTATCTTACAAATTCCCAAGGATGATACAAATGAAGGCCAAGAGGCCTATTTATAGTGTGGCGCCAACCCTAAGGTTATGCCACAAGTTTCTAGATCCTACCAATTCTAGAATATAGAAGAGTGTCCACAACATGCCACAAGGTTATAGGACCTTCTAGTCAAGTCTAGCCAACTCTAGAGTCTTCTAGGATTGTCTAGTTCCTTCATGCAAATTCTAGGATGCTCCAAAAGCTTCTTGGAACTTCTACATTCTTCATGAATCATCCAGCATGTTTTAGAATATTCTAGTGCCTTCTAGCACCTTCCGGCACCATCTAGAACATTTTAGTGCTATTTCTTTGGATTTTAAGAGACAATTCGAGCGGGATGTAACACCCTCCCCCACTCAAGTTCACGACGCCCTCGTCGTGCCTTTAAGCTTGAACCTTTCTATGTGATCTTTGAACTGCCACAAAGAGTCTTCAGGTTCCCAGCTTGCCTCTATATTTGGAGCATTCTTCCATTTGACCAAGTATTCTCGATAACTTGGTACACTTATATGCCGAATTAGGCGGTCTGCCAAAATAGAATCCATTTCTTTATCAAAGAAGGTTACTACCATAGTGGGTGCCCTCTTTGACTCTTCTCGACTAGCATCTTCCTCATCTCCATGATAAGGCTTTAACATGCTTACATAAAAGACTGGGTAGATCTTAAGCTTAGAAGGGAGTTGTAACTTATAAGACACCTTACACACCCACTTAAGGACTGGAAATGGCCCTTCGTATTTCCAAACCAACCCCTTGTGAACCTTCCGCAAGGACTTGAACTGTTGGGGCAATAACTTGACAAGGACCAAATCTCCTTCTCGAAATTTGACCATCCTTCTTTTCTTGTCAGCCCACTTCTTCATCTTTTTAGATGCATTGTTCAAATAGGCTCGGGCTAACTCAGCTTGCTCATGCCATGCTTTAGAAAATTTGAAAGCAATAGGACTCTTTCCTTCATAGCTTGTGGCCAAAGCATGAGGGGTCATAGGTTGTTGTCCCATAATGATCTCGAAGGGACTTTTGCCAGTGGATTCATTTTGCTGCAAGTTGTAAGAGAATTGGGCTACATCCAGCAACTTAGCCCGATCATGTTGGTTGGCATTAACAAAGTGCCTAAGATAAAGCTCTAGTAATGCGTTGGCACGTTCCGTCTACCCATCGATTTGCGGATGAAAGCTTATGGAGAAGTTCAAGTCTGATCCCAACAACTTGAAAAATTCTATCCAGAACTTCCTAGTAAATTGTGGGTCTCGATCACTCACAATATTAGATGGAATTCCCCAATGCTTCACAACATGTTTAAGGAACAACCGTGCAGTCTCATCTGCAGTGCAATCTGCCGAGGTAGGAATAAAGGTTGCATACTTGCTGAAGCAATCAATGACTACTATTATACTGCCAAAGCCTTCTGATTTTTGCAAACAAGTGATGAAGTCCATTGAGACACTCTCCCATGGTCTCTCCGGAATAGGCAGTGGTTCTAGCAAGCCACTGGGTGCACGCTGCTCTGTTTTGTCTTGTTGGCAAACAAGACAAGTTCTTACGTAGGCTTCAACATCATCCTGTAGTTGAGGCCAATAGTATAGACTTGATCAGCTCTTTTCTCAAGTTTTTCCACTTAGGTACATATATGTGGTTTTGTTTGGCATAGAGTAGTCCGTCACTCTGCCAAAATCGCCTTGTCTTTCCTTTCTTGATGAGGACACGGAGGTTTTGAGCTAGCGCATCATGCTCTAACCCTTCTTTGATCTTTTCCAGCAAGGAACTGCTTGGTTTACTCAAGGCTGCTAACTCCGCCTTTTGTCTTAGCGCATCAGCCACCACATTGGCCTTACCAGGCTTGTATTCAAGCTTGTAGTCAAACTCTGCCAAAAATTCTTGCCACTGAGCTTGTTTGGACTCAACTTCTTTTGAGTTTGAAAGTAACTGGTTGCTACATTATCGGTCATGATCACAAAGTGAGAACCCAATAAGTAGTGTCACCACACCCTTAGACAATGGATGATAGCTGTCATCTCTTTTTCCTGCATCGTGTAGCGTCGTTTGGTGTCATTGAGCTTGCGGCTCTCATATGCTATCGGATGCCCTTCTTGCATTAACACTTCACCGATGGCAAAGTCTAAGGCATTTGTATGCAACTCATACATCTTAGAAGGGTCTAGTTGGCAAAGCACTGGTTCTTCGCTAATGGCTTTCTTCAAGTCATCGAACGAAGCTTGGCACTTGCTTGTCTACTCCTAAGTTTTGTTCTTCTTGAGTAGGTCAGTTAGTGGGGCTGCTCTTGCTGAATATGACTTGATGAATCTCCGATAGTAGATCATAAGTCCAAGGAAAGACCTTAACTCGAGGACCTTAGTAGGAGGTTCCCATTCCTGGATGGCTTTCACCTTGTCTCCATCCATCATGCAAGATGTGTGCACATATCGATATCATGTAATTCCATCATCAAAATAAAAATACAAATTTATAGTTACAGAGCATCACGGACATGAATTGGTATTCAAGGTGCGAAGCATTCTTTCATGGTTTATGACTGGTTATGTATGGACATTCATGGCCATGAACCTTGATTGACGATCGTGAACATCTTCTGTGTAGCCATTCATGGGCATGAAGTCTTCTTTTTATTGCCTTGAAACAACAGTCTATGTAATGCCCACTAATTAGTCTAAGTTAGAATAAATATGTAGTATACATAGGAAACACATGATAGACAATAAAGATTAAAATAGATGGAATAACTGACTAAATTAGAAATTAAATTAAATTAAATTGATTGACATGAAAATTTTGATTAAAATAGGACCACACAGTTAAATTATACTTTGTGTAAAAATTAAGGGGATTATATGTCAGTAAATGTGCGAAAATAATAATAAAAAGTAGAAAAAAAAGAAAAATAAAAAAAAGGCATAACAGAGAAAAGAAAAAGAAAAAGGAAGAAAATCGAGAGAAGGGGCTAAAGTCAATTAAGACTTCCTTTGCCCCATTTTAGTCTAGTTTCTACACTCTTCTATCTACCACCATCATCCCTTTCCTTCCTCCCAATAACAACCCCAATTCTTCATGATCTCACACAAGATTTGCATTAAAATCACTCCAAATAAGTCTGTTCTTGGTAAGTAATCTCTTTTCCACTGTTATTGTGTTACTTAGAGCTTTTAGGGGTATGTTGCTGCAACATATTTCATTCTATTTTTGATAGCCTCATGAACCAAAATTGGATAAGTGTCAAACATAAAAGTTGCTCATTTATTTCTTATTTATCTGTCTGCCAAAGTTTATTAAATGATTTTGAGCATATGAAAAAAATGGTCATTTGAGTAGAGGTGTCAGAAAAGTTACCACAGGGATAACTAGCTTGTGGCAGCCAAGCATTCATAGCGACGTTGCTTTTTGATCCTTTGATGTCAGCTCTTCCTATCATTGTGAAGCATAATTCACAAAGTGTTGGTTGTTCACCCACCAATACGGAACGTGAGCTGGGTTTAGATCATCGTAGGACAGGTTAGTTTTACCCTACTAATAATGGTGTTGCAATGGTAATTCAACCTAGTACGAGAGGAACTGTTGATTCGCACAATTGGTCATCGCGCTTGATTGAAAAGCTAGTGGAGCGAAGCTCATTTGAGTGAGACTGGTCCCTGTCCTAGTTTTTGCTTAATTTGATCATCTCCAAGGCTGAATCTAAAGTAACTTAAAACATAAAAGTTGTGGAACTATGTGTGATACAACTCTCTACAAAATTTAGTATAAATATCTCTTGTGCAGGCTGAGTTATAGTGAATTTAACTATGGTTGTTCCTTGATGGAGCTGGTTCCATATACCTATATAGCAGTGGTAATTTTGTCCTCATATTTGACATATTTTTAGATTGAATCAACCAAAGTTAAAAACATAAAAGTTTTAATCTATATCTTATTTAAGTTTATGTGAAAGTCTTGCCTAAAAATGTTGTTTATTTTTTGTTATGACCTTAACAAGTGAACTAGTCAGGTTGTCATTCTATTCTGAACCAGTTATATATCCTATAGTATTTGAGAACCTTAGAGAAAGAATCTGGAAACATGTTCACATGAAAAATGTTCCAAATTAACTTATATAACTTTATAAAAATTTTCATAATAAGTGAAAATACACAGGGAAAGATATAATGTTTTAAATATAGCACCCCAAAACTGCCAAAGGATAAAAAACATAGCAATATTTAAAATTAGACTAACAATTGCATAATAGTTCAAAAATTATAAAATTTTAGTATGCTACTGTCTTACAGAAATAAGAATCATATAAATTGGATAAGTGTAGGAAAATTTTTAGAGCTAATAGTCGTCAAAGGTCATATGACCGCTTAGGAGAAATTTTAGTTATTTATTTAAACTATAATAAAAATAAGTATTTTAAATAGGTATTAATTAATTATAATTTTATATTGGGCCCTCAGCAAGAGGAAGAGCAACAAAAGTAGACAAGCTCCAAATTTTAGATTTTGGAAAAGCTCCATTGAGTTTTGTACATATATATTTTTTGGTTTGCCTTTATTGCATGCTTGAGTGTTAATTCAATAAATTACATATTTGAATAATGTATTAAAATGTGTAAATGTGAAATGATAGTAAAGGGATAAATTAAGATAAATAAGATTTTAAATAATATATCTATGAGTGGAAAATGTATGTGGCATATAAATTAAGATAAATAAGATTTTAAATAATATATCTATATGCTTATTGAGATATAAGGTTTGTAAATTTTGAATTATTGATAAAATGTTGTGTGATTATCATAACATATAACTTAGGTTGATGATTAAATAAAATGAATTGAGTTATTAATTAATGAAATTTCGTGTTAATGCATATTTAGACATATGGATGAATAATTGATTGATAAAATGTAGGAACATTTGTTTTAAGATTGTAAATGTGTGTTAAGGGGTGTGAATGTGGAATATGTAACATAATATATTTTTCAATATGGATTAATATATGATTGATTAAAAATGTGATAATTATTAATGATGATTTTGTATAATTATGACAATAAGCAATGAAGTTAGAAACTCATGTATGACATATGTATTTGGTATGAAGAGAGAGGTTATATAGCATACTTGGATTCATAATGGTATTATAAATTTTGATTATGTATTAAAAGATTTGGGGCTTTGATTGTATGGAAAAGTAATTAAAGTATGCCAATATTACTTAAATGGTTATATATAATGGAATATCATATGATTATATGATTTTAACATTTTATAATCATATTTTCATTATAAATGTAAATGGAACATTGATTCCAGCAAATTAATATATAAAGAAATTAAATAAGTAATAACCTTAATTGCTCAGTTTTCAACCTGTGGACTAATTAGGGATAGATGGTGCACCATTGTAAAGGCATTACGATACCGATGTTAATATGGTTTAGGAGCAGAGTGGTGATAGCTCCGAGAGCACCCCTATCCTAATTGTACATAGATGATGTGATTCTGATAAGTCATGAGGCTTAAGCTCGGCAAGCGCTCTTGACTTGAGACTATAGTGAGTAGGGTGCTTAAGCTCTGCGAGCGACCCTATGACATGCCTTATATCTAGACAATTCGAGAATGAGATTTAGGCTATTTATATTAAAACATTATATATAAAATAGTTAATAGACATACATTGTAACATCCTCGACCTTCCCCACATGCATAATCACATGCATTTCATTGAACATAAGCATCTTGCATACAATTCAATTGAACAAATGCATTTCATACATATTTTCGTAGGAACAAGTTTATGACACGCACTAGCTACGTGTCCCAGCATTTGGCACTTATATCGAGTCGCACGTGTGTAATTATACTCTATATGAGGACTACGAAGCATTAGAAATAAATTGAATAAGTGACCAAATTAAAGTAAGAAAAATGATTAGATTAAGATTAGTAAACATTTATATTGCTAATTTAGTTAAGTGGGGTCAAATGATTAAGCTGTATTATTGTGTGAATTAGTGGAATTATAAATCTATGTAAATAATAATAATAATATAGAAAAAATAAAATGAAAATGACACAAAAGAGAAATAGAAGAGAAGAGAAAAGAGAAATGAGAAGAGAAAAGAAAATGACAAAATGAGAAAATGAGAAAATGACAAAAAACAAGTTGGCTTTATCTTCATATTTCTTTCCCCATTTCTGCCTCCTCACTCCAGCCCGACTTCTTCTTCAATTTCCTCCATTTCAGATTTCAATTCTTCCTTGTTTCACCTAGTTTTTGAAGCTAATTGATCCCTTTCAAGGTTTTTCTTGGTAAGTAATCAATTCTTATTGCTATAGGGTTGATTTGAGTTGCTTAGGTTCAATATTAGGCACTGAATTGCACCCCAATTTTGATATTAATAGAAATTGATTCTGGAAATGTGTAAAACACAAAGGTTGTTCCTTTATATCTTATATATTTGGATATGTAAACATTTTTTCAAGATGCTATGTATAGGGAGAGATATGCTCTTCGTACTGAAACTTGTCAGGGTGTAAACCCTAACCAAGTTAGCTACTGTGTGGTTTGATTTCGAATATGTTAAAGCCCTTATTTGAAGTCTCTCAAAACATAAAAGTTGTAGATATATGTGTTTTGTATCTTTATACCAAATTTCAGATTCATATGGCTTGTAAATGGTGAGTTATGGTGAATGGAATCATGACTGTTCCATGGTTTGAACTGCCTACTGAGAGCCCTGGGCAGATCCAGTACATGGGTTGGCTAATTTGAGCTTGTTAGAGCTAGATTATGTAACTTATCAAAACATGAAAGTTAGAGGTATATGTATTATCTAAATATTGGTACTAATTTCAGATTAATTGGTTATCTAGAGACTAAGGTATGGCCTTTTAAAGTCATACTGGTCCGGAAGCCAATTCTATTATGGAACAGTAACATGTTTGGTATAATTAGAAGACCTTAGAGAAATAATTGGTAAAAGTTGTAAACATTAAACATGTTCCATATGAACCCATATAAGTTTCTGTAAAGTTGCATTAAAATAGGACTTATAGAGTATAAGTTATGATGAACCCAAATGAGTACCCTGAAACTGACTAAAGGTAGAAAACAAGGCAGAAAATAGAACACTCTTAGAAATTCCACCAAATATTGTACAATGATCCAATTGGTCTGAAATTTGAATATGTGCTATAATTATGTGTTGTTGTTAATTAGGAACAATAAGCAGAGTAATTGGTCAATTATAGAAAAATTTATAGGCTAAACAGTCCCATAAGGTCACACTGTTTCATAGGAAAAATCTTAACTATTGACATGAACAATGCATATTAATTTGTTTAAGCCACATTAAGTCTCTCTAATCATGAGTTAATCGATTATGTTTTCATATTAGGCTCGGAACATATTGGAGACCCACAAGAAGCAGATAGACAATAAGTTAGGGGTTGGAACCAAAGGAGAACGGTGAGTCTAATTATCGATTGAATTCTTTAGTGCAAATGAATGTTGCTTGCTATATAATTCATGTGATTGTCATGATTGGTCCTTGATAATATAATGATGGATAATTTGTGACATTGTGGTACATATAAATGGTATACTTGTGGTATATTTGAGGTATATGTTTGATAAATGTGATATATACACATGGTATATGTATAGTATATGCAAGGTATATATGGAATATATGTATGTTGTATATGATAAAGATGCAATTGTTGATGAATGCTTAAATACAAGTGCATATGCATATGGGCTAAAAAGGCATTGTGACTAGTTAATCGATATTGTAAAGCAAAAGAAGAGGCCTATGGCCCAACAAATGTGCAAATGAAACAAATGATCAAGCTAGCTAGCAAATGCAAATGCAAATGTTCACATGGCAAATATTCACATGGAAACCCGGGGCAATGTCTGTTTAACTTGGTCATTTGCAAATGTGCAAATGAAATAAGCAAAGCATTTGCATACATAAAGAGTAATGATTATATGTTCAACTTTATTGATACTTATATGATACTGATGAATGGAATGGAATACATGGTATATATTGGAATTGTGACTTATTACTATGAGTTGTTTGGTACTTTAGAGCTCATTGGATGGTTATTCTCACTGAGCCGCAACTCATCAATTTGCATCATTTTTCAGGTAAAGAAAAGTGATAGCTCATTTTGAGTAGCGTATAAAAGACATGGAGCACAGGTCACTGGCCGAGCCTCATCACTCTCTCTCATTGCATTCCACACAAGCATGAAAATATGTCATATGTGTTTTGTATTTACGTGTTTGAATATGTATAGTCCTTTTGGAATGAGTCTAAATATGTATAAATGAAATCAACTCGAAAATACTTATGTGTAAAGTTTATGTTTTGATATATGTGATATATTATATTGTGGTGAAAACCTCAGTGTTAACTTTGCAAAGTCAGTGAATAATATTATTGGATATGAGACTTGCAAGTCATTGAATGAAATTATAGGATATGAGACTTGCAAAGTCATGGAATTATATTACAGGATATGAAAAAAAAAATTTACTACTATTGTTAAAGGGTATTTTACCTTTCTAGTACGCCATGTATGATTACTTGATATTTGGATAGGTTATACTAAAATGCATAAGAGGTGTGACGTTACATTTTTCGTATCAAAGCAGGGATAGGTTTCATGGGAACATGCATATGCATAAAAGCATGATAGCATATGCATCCTATGTGTTGAACATTATGTAGTGACATACTTTCATTTATTTTAGGGGCATCATAAGACATGATACACCAAGGAAGGAGAGGTCGGCCAAAATGCATTCTCATGAGGCATCACCTCATTTACATAGAGAGCAACCAGCACTAGGAGCTAGAGCTCCAATACATGCATCACAGTCATCTCATGCAGAAGTACCCCATGAAAACCTAGAACAAGAAGTATATGGTCCTGAAATGTACAAGGAAAGACGGTATGACAAGCTGAGGAAACATGGTGCAACTGATTTCAATGGCACAACAGACCCAGCAGAAGCTGAGACATGGCTGAAAAGGACACAGAGGGTACTGAATATGATAAGATGTACTCCAGATGAGAAATTCGATTATGCAGTATCCTTACTGCAAGGAAATGCTTATGAATGGTGGGAGACAGTCCATAACAGTGATACACAACCACCGGTGTTGACATGGAATGATTTTCTCCTGGAATTTTAGAACAATTACATGCCTGAAGCATATAAAGATGAGAAGAGGAAGGAATTTCTGAATCTGAAACAGGGGAATATGTCTATTGCGGAGTATGAAGTACAATTTAACAAGCTTTCCCATTGTGCGACTTTCATGGTCTCTACTGAAAGAGACAAATGCAGGAAGTTTGAGGAGGGCCTCAAATATGAGATCAGAAATAGAATCACAACTACTGATCTTGACAGTTATGCTAGGCTCAGAGCTGCTGCAATCAGAGCGGAACGGTTAATGAAAAAAGCCGGGGAACAACAAATAAAAAGGCCATCACGTGAATTCTTCGGTGAGTCTAGCAGAAGGTTGGGGAAAAGAGGTAGATATATGCCTGCACAATCTGGTAACAGAAGTGGGTACTCCAGTTCTAGAGGTCGAGAAATGACTTTCTCTTACCCAGGCAGAGGGCAGAGCCAATATGTTAAACAGAGGCCCACATGTAGTCATTGTGGCAGACAGCATACGGGCGAATGTAGAAGGCTCACAGGAGCATGTTATTTCTGTGGATCGATGGAGCACATGTATAGAGACTGTCCAAATAGAGCCAAACTAGCAGAGACTAGCAGAGGCAGAGGAGTATCTGAGACTACTGTTGAGGCACCGAGGGTCTACCCTACTAGTGGGGCACAAGGCAGAGGAAGAGGCAGGGGCAGGACTGGTACACTGGGCAGAGGAGTGACCAGATCTGAAGGTCAGAGTTCTAGACCTCCTACTCAGGCTAGGGTGTTTGCTATGACTAGACAAGAGGCAGTGGATGCTCCCGACGTAGTCACTGGTAATATTTATATTTCTGAAATATTAGCATATGCATTGATTGACCCAGGCTCCACTCATTCATTTATATCATTGCATATGGCATCTGAATTGCATCAAATGCATGAGCCTTTGGGGATTGACATAAATGTGAGTACGCCATTGGGAATCGTGGTAGTTGTGAATAAGGTCTGTCGTGATTGCCTGATATGCATTGACAGAGCTGAGTTAATAGCTGATCTGATTTTATTGCCAATATATGAATTTGATGTGATACTGGGAATGGACTAGTTAACTAGACATCATGCAATAGTGAATTTCTTTACTAAGAAAGTAATTTTGGAATTACCAAACCAGCCTAGGGTAGTATTTCTAGGTGAAAGAAAACTTGTGCCTACATGTCTAGTTTCAGCTGTAAAGGCATTTCGATTGATCAAAGGGGGATGTGAAGCATATTTGGCATATGTGACTGATACTAGAACCACTGATAGCTTGCTTGAAAATATACCAGTGGTAAGGGAATTTGCTGATGTATTCCCAGATGATCTACCTGATTTACCACCAGATAGAGAGATAGAGTTTACTATTGAACTAGTACCAGGAACTGCACCAATATCAAGGTCACCCTACAGAATGGCCCCAGTTCAGTTGAAAGAACTAAAGGCCCAATTGCAGGAGTTACTTGACAAAGGGTATATTAGACATAGTGTATCACCATGGGGAGCTCCAGTGTTATTTGTTAAAAAGAAAGATGGAACAATGAGATTGTGCATCGATTATAGGCAACTGAATAAAATGACAGTGAAGAACAAATATCCGTTGCCCAGAATAAATGATTTGTTTGACCAGTTGTAAGGAGCCCAAATATTCTCCAAGATTGATATGAAATCAGGCTATTACCAGCTGAAGGTAGCAGAAGCAGATGTTCCAAAGACTGCCTTTCGAACTAGGTATGGGCATTATGAATTTTTAGTAATGCCATTTGGATTGACTAATGCTCCAGCTGCATTTATGGCTTTAATGAATAAGGTGTTTCAACCATATTTGGATAGGTTTGTGATAGTATTTATTGATGACATATTGGTGTACTCAAAGAATAGGGGAGAACATGAACAACATTTAAAAATTGTGTTGCAAACTTTGAGGGAGAAACAATTATATGCCAAATTGAGTAAATGTGAATTTTGGTTAGATCATTTGGTGTTTCTTGGACATGTGGTGTCGTGTAAGGGCATAGAGGTTGACCCAAAGAAAATTGAGGCTATGGTAAATTGGGAGGCTCCTAAAAATATTTCAGAAATATGTAGTTTTCTGGGTTTAGCTGGATACTACCGCAGATTTGTTAATGGATTCTCCTTAATTGCTAGCCCTTTGACTAAATTGTTGAGAAAGAATGTGCCTTTCAAATGGACTCCAGAATGTCAGAGGAGTTTCGATGAACTAAAGCACAGGCTAACCTCAGCACCAGTGTTAACCATCCTTACAGGTACAGGTGGGTTTACAGTATATAGTGATGCTTCTCACCAAGGCTTGGGATGTGTGTTGATGCAACATGGTAAGGTGATAGTTTATGCATCCAGACAACTGAGACCACATGAGATCTCATATCCAGTGCATGATTTAGAACTGGCTGCAGTCGTATTTGCATTGAAGATTTGGAGGCATTATCTGTATGGTGAGACATTCCAAATCTTCACAGACCATAAAAGCTTGGGTTATTTGCTGACACAGAAAGAATTAAATATGAGGCAGAGACGGTGGTTAGAGCTATTGAAAGATTATGACTGTACAATTGAATACCATCCAGGGAAAGCCAATGTGGTAGCAGATGCATTGAGTAGGAAGGCTAGTAGCAGTGTAGCTCACTTGCAAGTATCCTCTTTTCCATATTTGATTCAATTACGATCTATGAATGTTGAATTAAATATACATGATGAAGGATCACTGATTGCTACTCTTCGAGTCAGACTTATACTAAAGGAGAGGATCGGAAAAGCACAAAGCAAAGATCCTAAATTGTGTGAGAAAATTGAATCAGTAAGGCAGGGAAACAGTAAAGATATTCAATTGCAGGATGATGTACTGATGTTAAAATCACGCATATGTGTTCCAGACACTGAGAACTTGCGTCAGGAAATAATGGAAGAGGCACACAACGCACCATATGCAATGCACCCAGGGATGACAAAGATGTATCACAGTTTAAGGCCTCATTACTGGTGGCCAAGAATGAAGAAAGATATAGCAGAATATGTTTCCAAATGCTTGACATGTCAGCAGATTAAAATTGAACATCAGGCACCAGTTGGTAAACTACATCCATTGCTAGTGCCAGAATGGAAATGGCAAAGAATAACGATGGATTTTGTCTATGGATTGCCAAGAACTCCACGGAAAAATGATGCAGTATGGGTAATTATTGACAGATTAACCAAGTCAGCACATTTTCTACCTATCAAATGGGGCTGTACACTTGAGAGTTTGGCCAAATTATATATGAATGAGATAGTTAGATTGCATGGCATTCTAGTGTCCATTGTGTTTGATAGAGATCCACGGTTTACTTCACGTTTTTGGGTGAGTTTACAGAATGCATTGGGAACAAAATTGAACTTTAGCACTGCATTCCACCCACTGACTGATGGACAATCAGAAAGGACTATATAGATATTGGAAGAAATGCTTAGGGCATGTTCTATGGAATTCAGAGGTGCTTGGGATGAATATATAGCATTGATTGAATTGGCTTACAATAACCAGTATCATAGCAGTATCCAGATGGCACCATATGAGGCATTGTATGGCAGAAAGTGCTGAAGCCCTATCATTTGGGATGAAGAAGGAGCACGTGCATTAGAAGGGCCAGAGATAGTGCAAGACACAGTGGCTAAGATCAAGGTTGTCAAGAATAAGCTAAAGGCAGCACAGGATAGGCAAAAAAGTTTTGTTGATCAGCATAAAAGGGAAATGGAATACGAGTTGGGTGAAAAGGTATTTCTTCATGTATCTCCATGGAAAGGGATAATTCGATTTGGCAAAAAGGGTAAATTGAGCCCAAGGTATATAGGGCCTTATGAAATTCTTGAGAAGATTGGTCCACTGGCATATAGATTGGCGTTAACACCAGAGATGACTCAGATACATAATGTGTTTCATGTGAGCATGCTTAGAAGATACAGGTAAGATCCTACACATGTACTTAAAGATCAAGCCATTGAGATTGCAGAGGACATGAGTTATGTTGAGGAACCAGTGCAAATCATTGGATACAAGACTAAACAGCTAAGAAATCGAGAAATACCTTTGGTTAAGGTATTATGGCATAACCGTTTACAAGAAGAGGGAACATGGAAAACAGAAGAAAATATGAAAAAGCAATATCCACACCTGTTTCCAGGTATTAAATTTCGAGGACGAAATTTTTAAAAGGAGGGGAGAATTGTAACATCCTCGACCTTCCCCACATGCATAATCACATGCATTTCATTGAACATAAGCATCTTGCATACAATTCAATTGAACAAATGCATTTCATACATATTTTCGTAGGAACAAGTTTATGACACGCACTAGCTACGTGTCCTAGCATTTGGCACTTGTATCAAGTCGCACGTGTGTAATTATACTCTATATGAGGACTACGAAGCATTAGAAATAAATTGAATAAGTGACCAAATTAAAGTAAGAAAAATGATTAGATTAAGATTAGTAAACATTTACATTGCTAATTTAGTTAAGTGGGGTCAAATGATTAAGTTGTATTATTGTGTGAATTAGTGGAATTATAAATCTATGTAAATAATAATAATAATATAGACAAAATAAAATGAAAATGACACAAAAGAGAAATAGAAGAGAAGAGAAAAGAGAAATGAGAAGAGAAAAGAGAAGAGAAGAAAATGAGAAAATGAGAAAATGAGAAAATGACAAAAAACAAGTTGGCTTTATCTTCATATTTCTTTCCCCATTTCTGCCTCCTCACTCCAGCCCGACTTCTTCTTCAATTTCCTCCATTTCAGACTTCAATTCTTCCTTGTTTCACCTAGTTTTTTAAGCTAATTGATCCCTTTCAAGGTTGTTCTTGGTAAGTAATCAATTCTTATTGCTATAGGGTTGATTTGAGTTGCTTAGGTTCAATATTAGGCACTGAATTGCACCCCGATTTTGATATTAATAGAAATTGATTCTGGAAATATGTAAAACACAAAGGTTCTTCCTTTATATCTTAGATTTGTGGATATGTAAACATTTTTGCAAAATTCTATGTATAGGGAGAGATATGATCTTCGTACTGAAACTGGTCAAGGTGTAAACCCTAACCAAGTTAGCTACGATGTGGTTTGATTTCGAATATGTTAAAGCCCTTATTTGAAGTCTCTCAAAATATAAAAGTTGTAGATATATATGTTTTGTATCTTTATACCAAATTTCAGATTCATAAGTCTTGTAAATGGTGAGTTATGGTGAATAGAACCATGACTGTTCCATGGTTTGAACTGCCTACTGAGTGCCCTGGGCAGATCCAGTACATGGGTTGGCTAATTTGAGCTTGTTAGAGCTAGATTATGTAACTTATCAAAACATGAAAGTTAGAGTTATATGTATTTTCTAAATATTGGTACTAATTTCAGATTAATTGGTTATCTAGAGACTAAGGTATGGCCTTTTAAAGTCATACTGGTCCGGAAGCCAATTCTATTTTGGAACAGTAACATGTTTGGTATAATTAGAAGACCTTAGAGACATAATTGGTAAAAGTTGTAAACATGAAACATTTTCCATATGAACCCATATAAGTTTCTGTAAAGTTGCATTAAAATAGGACATATAGAGTATAAGGTATGATGAACCCAAATGAGTACCCTGAAACTGCCTAAAAGCAGAAAACAAGGCAGAAAATAGAACACTCTTAGAAATTCCACCAAATATTGTACAATGATCCAATTGGTATGAAATTTTAATATGTGCTATAATTATGTGTTGTTGTTAATTAGGAACAATAAGCAGAGTAATTGGTCAATTATAGAAAACGTTATAGGCTAAACAGTCCCATAAGGTCACACTGCCTCATAGGAAAAATCTTAACTATTGACATGAACAATGCATATTAATTTGTTTAAGCTACATTAAGTCTCTCTAATCATGAGTTAATCGATTATGTTTTCATATTAGGCTCGCAACATATTGGAGACCCACAAGAAGCAGATAGACAATAAGTTAGGGGTTGGAATCAAAGGAGAACGGTGAGTCTAATTATCGATTGAATTCTTTAGTGCAAATGAATGTTGCTTGCTATATAATTCATGTGATTGTCATGATTGGTCCTTGATAATGTAATGATGGATAATTTGTGACATTGTGGTACATATAAATGGTATACTTGTGGTATATTTGAGGTATATGTTTGATAAATGTGATATATACACATGGTATATGTATAGTATATGCAAGGTATATATGGAATATATGTATGTTGTATATGATAAAGATGCAATTGTTGATGAATGCTTAAATACAAGTGCATATGCATATGGGCTAAAAAGGCGTTGTGACTAGTTAATCGATATTGTAAAGCAAAAGAAGAGGCCTATGGCCCAACAAATGTGCAAATGAAACAAATGATCAAGCTAGCTAGCAAATGCAAATGCAAATGTTCACATGGCAAATATTCACATGGAAACCCGGGGCAATGTCTGTTTAACTTGGTCATTTGCAAATGTGCAAATGAAATAAGCAAAGCATTTGCATACATAAAGAGTAATGATTATATGTTCAACTTTATTGATACTTATATGATACTGATGAATGGAATGGAATACATGGTATATATTGGAATTGTGACTTATTACTATGAGTTGTTTGGTACTTTAGAGCTCATTGGATGGTTATTCTCACTGAGCCGCAACTCATCAATTTGCATCATTTTTCAGGTAAAGAAAAGTGATAGCTCATTTTGAGTAGCGTATAAAAGACATGGAGCACAGGTCACTGGCCGAGCCTCATCACTCTCTCTCATTGCATTCCACACAAGCATGAAAATATGTCATATGTGTTTTGTATTTACGTGCTTGAATATGTATAGTCCTTTTGGAATGAGTCTAAATATGTATAAATGAAATCAACTCGAAAATACTTATGTGTAAAGTTTATGTTTTGATATATGTGATATATTATATTGTGGTGAAAACCTCAGTGTTAACTTTGCAAAGTCAGTGAATAATATTATTGGATATGAGACTTGCAAGTCATTGAATGAAATTATAGGATATGAGACTTGCAAAGTCATGGAATTATATTACAGGATATGAAAAAAAAATTTTACTACTATTGTTAACAGGGTATTTTACCTTTCCAGTACGCCATGTATGATTACTTGATATTTGGATAGGTTATACTAAAATGCATAAGAGGTGTGACGTTACATACATGTACACGTTGAGAGATAAAATGTGCGAGATAGCTTGAGTTATAAATATTTATTAAGGTAAGTTAAATTTATAATTGAGTTGTATATATATTATCAATGAATTTGGTAATAGTGTATAGTTTTGTGTTTGTTCCTATATAATATATATTGGATTATTGTGAACTATATTATGAATTATCTACCATGCAGTTTTGGCAACTGTATGTTAAAACATTTAGGCTTATATGGATTGAGATTTGAGTTAACTACACTAAAATAATTTTGGAAAAATTAATTAAATTAAAATGAGTTATGGAAACAAATTAAATTAAAATAATATGTAAAAAAATTTATTTAAACGAAGTCTACATGTGGAAATTTAATAAATGATTTAAAGGACATGGTAAGAAAGGTGATAAAATATGGAAACATGAGAGGAGGTAGTATGTTTAATATTTTATATTTTACATATGGTTGAATATATGCAATTCATGTCTTGATACAAATATAATGATAATATAATGGCAGATAAATTTTATTTTATTATAATATTTTCTAAATTTTATGCAATAATTTATTTAAATTATGTCATGGTTTTTATGCCATACGTTTGTGTGATTGCATGGGAAAACTTAAATGCTTATATGTACCAGTAAGCTAGAAATGACTTAGTGTGGGTTTTTCCTGCATCAGAACTGGAGCTTGCAAATAGTAAATTGTGAAATTGATAAAGGAAGTACAAGCGCATACTAGAGGAGACACGTTAGAACTGGTTGAGGGTCAAATGCATATTATTTTTGTATTTTGTTCATTATCATGCATATGAGTTTGATAGACATGTCTTGTATATATTTAAGAACATGTCTTGTATTTTGGTATTATATCTATATAGTTAGATGTGAAGTAAAAGCTGTTAATTTTGATAGTTATAATGAAGTATAATATTTATGTAACGTGATGGTGTATTTTCACAATTGAATTCGTATGTATATTCGAATATTAAAAAAATGTCAATTAAGTTATTAAAATTTTAAACTCAGGCTAGTTTCATTTAACTTGTCTCTGTCATTCCACTTATGTAATGAGATTATTCCTATTATATAGGTGGGATGCCACATTTATTGGTATCAGAGCTCTGGTTTAAGCATATCTTAACCTAATTGTGGGAGGGTTGGTCATGCATACATACATGTGTCTATATAACTCTGATATGGATTATTTCTCTATCAACTTGTAGGCTTATAGAGAGATGTTTTCAGATGAGTCTGGAATGGTTTAGAATTTTAGTTCTCTTGACACTAGGTCACCATGTCAGTCTAGTGCAGTGAGTGTTGAAGGAACTAGTGCTACTCCTAATCCTTCTCAACCTACATCAACTGCAAAGTATATAATAAAGAAAACTAGGAGAAAGAAAAGAAGAATAGGGGATTCATCTAAGAAATCTGCTATTCTAGAGACCCATTTTACTAGAAAGAAAGAATATATACCTAAGTGTGATAGTTGCAACATACACCATAAAGGAGAATGTTGGCATGTCACATGTGTTTGACTTAAATGTGGGTCTAAGGAACACATAAGAAAGGATAGCCCATTCTTGACAAATAGAACTCCTACTCAAAAGACAAAATCAGTTCCTACACAGCCTAGAGTTAAGACTAGAGGAGGACCATGCCAAACTAGGCAGGTTGTTCCAAAGACAGTTGTCACAGGCTTGGTCTTTTATTACCAACAACCATGCGGCACTATCAAACTTCCCTCACTTGAATGCTATTCAACCTCTCCTAAAAATGCTGAATATAATTAGCAAGTGAGCAAAGATACTTAAGAACTTAAGAAAATATGAGAACTTAGAGAATGCTTAAGAAAGCTTAGAATGCCTATATTACTTCATGAATTCTTTTAAGGATTCGAAAATGGAAATTGCAGTGGCAAGATCTTGTGCTCCACTCTTTTAATCTCAATCTTGCTTAATGTTGTAGGCCATCGATAAAGGAAAAGAGTGCTTCCTTGTAGGGATAGTCGGGGATCTCCAAGAGCACTTTGGAAAACTCATTCACATAATTTCGTATGCTTCCACTTTGAGTAAGCCGCCTAAGCTTGGCTTTTACTTTATGTTCAGCATTCTCGAGATAGAATTGCCTTTTGAGTTCCTTCTTGAACTCATCCCACGTATCAATGGTGCAAGTAACTTTATCTATGTCGCTACATCTCCTCCTCCATCATACCATCGCGGTATCCATAAGGTAGACTGAGGCATGATCAACCTCTTTTCTATCATCAAGGCTAAGTTCCTTGTGTTAGAGGAGTGCTCTAAAGGCAATCACCTTTAGCACTTATTGTACAAATTTATTTGATTAATAAAAGGATTTTTCATTAGTTTGATGTTGATTTGATATATGAATTGATAAGTGATCTTAAATCAATTAATGAAGTCCTTGATACATAACATAGCATGAAGGAAATCATGATGAGATCATGATATTGAGATTCTTATCATGTGTAATTATGTTAGTATCAAAAATATCCCTAGTCATAGGATTAATGAGACGGGACGTTATTAATCTAGACAAACTAACACATGTTACATTCCTTGATTGGATCTGTAACGGCTGGGTTCCGCCTTACTCGAGGATGAGAGCCCACCAGCCGTCTCACTGAGACCAACGGGCTGCCGGGGTCCATGGCCCAATACCCCCAACCCATCACTGTGCACCAGCCCGAGTCTCAGGCCCGCAACGACTGTTGCACAGTAGGTTG
Source organism: Triadica sebifera (assembly GCA_023653625.1). NCBI lineage: Eukaryota > Viridiplantae > Streptophyta > Magnoliopsida > Malpighiales > Euphorbiaceae > Triadica > Triadica sebifera. The sequence continues at coordinate 12,983,210 of CM042897.1, forward strand.
TTGGAGGCAGGGATCGAACCCTCAACCTCCCTTTAGCCTCAGTAAGAGACTACCAGTTGTACCATGGTACAATTGGTAGTCTCTTACTGAGGCTAAAGGGAGGTTGAGGGTTCGATCCCTGCCTCCAACAACCTACTGTGCAACAGTCGTTGCGGGCCTGAGACTCGGGCTGGTGCACAGTGATGGGTTGGGGGTATAAGGCCATGGACCCCGGCAGCCCGTTGGTCTCAGTGAGACGGCGGGTGGGCTCTCATCCTCGAGTAAGGCGGTACCTTTTATGTAACGACTGGATTCTGCCTTACTCGAGGATGAGAGCCCACCCGCCGTCTCACTGAGACCAACGGGCTGCCGGGGTCCATGGCCCAATACCCCCAACCCATCACTGTGCACCAGCCCGAGTCTTAGGCCCGCAACGACTGTTGCACAGTAGGTTGTTGGAGGCAGGGATCGAACCCTCAACCTCCCTTTAGCCTCAGTAAGAGACTACCAATTGTACCATGGTACAATTGGTAGTCTCTTACTGAGGCTAAAGGGAGGTTGAGGGTTTGATCCCTGCCTCCAACAACCTACTGCGCAATCTGGCTTGGACTGGGCTGGCAGTGATGGGTTGGGGGTATTGGGCCATGGACCCCGGCAGCCCGTTGGTCTCAGTGAGACGGCGGGTGGGCTTTCATCCTCTAGTAAGGCGGAGCTCAGCCGTTACAGGATCGAATAGTAGATCTCATAATCTATAAACATGAGATGTTTAGAGTTAACATGTGGATGCTTGCTAAGTGTAGCTAAGTACATTGGATGACCAACTATGAGACAATCATATGGATAATCTATTCAAATGTCAATGATAGTCTCATCATAGCAATGGTGCAAGTATCCTTAGACTTGAGGTACTCAAGGATATCTTGAATATTGATTCTATATTTTAACACTATTCCCTATTGCCTCAGGGAGGTTATTCATAGGGCGGTGATTGGATACAACTTGAGGTATATGAACGTAATTGGGTAACCAACAAACGATTCACCACTCTTAATAAAAGGAGTGTATACCATGGCCTCTTATCGTGGTCATTACTCGGGAATATGTGGCCGGAGTGGAAATGTCGTAAAGATAGTCTTTAATGACATATCTAATAGAGTAATGAGCCTCAAAGACAAGAACAAACATTACTTAGACTAGACATGACATAGTTAGTCTAGTGAGAGTTAACACATGTCCATACTCTGAACCAAGCGGGGTATAGAATGATGAAAGGAATAATTGCATGAAAATTGTCTATGGAAAGGTTCATAGTCAAACCACTGACTTTGCGGTCAATTGGGGATCATGATGTGTTGTTAGATATCGCTCAAGACTTGCTTAAATTAATTGTTAATATAAGTGGCCAACATAATCGAGAACCTAATGGGTCACACGCATTAAAGGTATGGAGAATGAGTAAAATGGTCTTGGATAGGATCCAAAATATGAGAGAATTATTTTGGGATAGATCGCGATGAGATCGCACGGAAAAATCATTCAGGAGGGTCACGGGCCCGCGTATGCTAGGCTGGCTGCTGTCCTTCCTAGTGGGCTTGCTGGGCTCCCCAGCAGCAGCCTGCTGCAGGCCCAGCACGCTACTGCCTCCCACCCGTTGGCCAACGACAGATTTTGGCCTTAATTAGGCCAATTACGGCCAATTACTATTCATTCATTTCTCTTTTCTCCATTTTTGACTTTCCATATTTTCTTTGAATTTGATTCAAATAGAAAAGACATAAAATGGTAGAAAATAGATATGAAAATATTTTTTGTGAAAAAAAATATTTTTAAGACAACAACAAAAATTCTCTCAATAAGACTTTCAAAGCTATTACTTTGAATTTGTTCAAACCATTTCTTTTGATAGTTTCTTCTTCATTCTTCGTGTGGATTATCGTTAGAGACATCCTAATGTGGATTTTTGTGGTTTGCTACAACCCAACAAAGTGAAGATTTGAAGAACAAATAAGAAATTACAAGGTATCATTTCTAACCTTTATATTTATATAAATTAGTTTTAATGGCACAAGTATGATCTTTTGTTTCGGGTTTTGAAAATTTTAATTTTGCGATGTGTTTATGAATATGATTCATTCTTTAAAACCCAACACCTTGAAGTATTGCTCCAAGCTCCAAAAGAAGTTATGAATCTCCTTCGTATTCCTCAAGTCGTTATACACCTTTGGCCTAGGAACATCCACCTTTGAAGAAGTGATGACCATCGGATTGGCAACACCTCCACTTTGAGAAATAACCTCCTTACAAAGGGTTAGGTCCTCCCTTGTCTCAACAAGTTTGGTTATTACCCTTGCAAGCTCTTCTTTAAGATTCACAATCTCGACTCAAAGGGTTTCTTCCAAGGCCCTCACTTGGTCTTGCCAATGTTCATGGCACCTTGCATCTCACCTTGGAGCTCATCTTTCTCCTTCCCAAGCTCCTCGATGTTTTAGTCCACCTCCTCGAACCTTTCTTGCCCTTCGATGATAGAAAGCTCCACCTTTGCGAGCCTTGCAATCATGTCCACCAAGACATCCCTTGACCTTGATCTCCTCCTTTTGGTTTGGTTGCTCTCATCAGTTGCCACCTTTGTGATCTCACTTGATCTTACCATCTTTTCTCGAACTGTAGGCTCTAATACTAATTGTCATGGCCTTAGTCTTTTGCTACCAATGACTGTGCGACACTAGCAAACTTTCCTCGCTTGAATGCTAGTCAACCTCTCCTACAAATGCTAGATATAACTAGCAAGTGAGCAAAGATGCTTAAGAACTTAAGAAAAGAGGAGAACTTAGAGAATGCTTAAGAAAGCTTAGAATGCTTGTATTACTTCTTAAATTCTTGGATGGTTACAAATGAACTCTCCTAAGCTATTTATAGGCCTCCACCTCCTCAGTGGACGACCAAGATCAATTGGATCTAACAGTGTACATTCATCTTCTGGATTATTCTACTCAATTCTACATACATCAAGAAATATCTAAAGTTATGTACACAAATCTATAAGGTTTTAGAAGGATTCTAGAACAATCCACATGCTTCTAGATTTGGGTGGAGAATTGGAGAAGAATCTCTTGCGGTGCATGACACAGTGAATGGACCTAGACCCAGTAGAGTTTTAGCTAGAGCCTATGCCATGAAAGCTAAAAAAGATCAGGCAGCAACAAATTTTATTGTTGGTATGTATTCATTAGATGATTATGACCTTTATATACTCATAGATCTGGGTTCTGCATATTCATGTATATTTGCACAAGTACATCTAGTTAACAGAGAATAATTTGATGGGACCCAGAATATGAGATTGAGATTATAAATTCTTTAGATCACGATGAGTGGGTAAGTAAAATAGTTAGAGATTGCCTCTAATAATGTATGGGAAATTTTATTCTATGTATGATCTAGAGCTGACAACTATAGTTTTTGCTTTGAATTTTGGCATCATAATCTTCTTAGAGGGAATTATTTTTTTCTACATAGAAAAAAAGAATTAGAAATATCTTCCCCCTTTAGGAAGAGTTGAATTTGAGATAGAGTAGATATTGTGATCAAATAGATTGTGGTAAGGTTATGTGTTCAACTTACTTTTACCTAGAAAATTAAGGATACTCAGAGACAAGATAATAAGCTTGTTGAGTTAGCTAAGTTGGTCTCTAAGGGGGAGAGATCCCAGTTTATTGGGTGGACTATTACATCTAATCTCTTTTATAAAATAAAAATGTAAACATATTACTAGGAATTTTGCGACTAGAATGCCTATTTCTATTGTGTCAAATAGAGATTCTCTATTTACATATCAATTTTAGGGTAATCTACAAAGAACTTGAGACTCTAAGCTCAATTTTAGTATAACCTTTCATCCTTAGGCGGATGTATTATGAAGGAGAACTATCTGAGGAAAGCTTAAGGCAACTATAATCAAGTAGAAATCATATTCTAATATTAAGAGATGAGATATTAAGTATGTAAGGGGGATAAAGTTTCTCTTTAAAACTTCACCTTGGAAGACAGTGTTGGAATTTTGAAAAAAAAAACAAAGAGAGAGGACAAATTAAACCCAAGATTCGTCATACCTTATGAAATTGCAAAGATAGTTATGGCGGTGACTAATAGACTCGCCTGTAATTTGAATAAAGTCAAATACACAATGTGTCCTATGTCTTAATGTTGGGACGATACAGATGGGATACTTCTCACATTGTACTTGATGAAAGTATTCAAATGAGATAGGATTTGGCATCTATAGAGGAAACCAATCTGCATCTTAACATGAGAGATTAAGGAATCCTAAAATAAGCATATACCATTAGTGAACGCACTATGAACAAACCACGCAACTAAATGAGCTACTTGAAAAACGGGCAGGTGATTAGAACTCAATACTCCCTATTTGTTCAACTGCAATGCATCAAGTATCTTTTGAGGACAAAACATCTTAAGGGAGAGAGAATTGTAACGCCCAGTAATTAGTCTAAGTTAGAATAAGTATGTGGTATACATAGGAAACACATGATAGACAATAGAGATTAAAATAGATGGAATAAATGACTAAATTAGAAATTAAAATAAATTTGATTAACATGATAAATTTTATTAAATTAGACCACATAATTGAATTGTACTTTGGATAAAAATTAAGGGGATTAGATATCAGTAAATATGTGAAAATAATAATAATAATAATAATAATAATAATAATAATAATAATAATAATAATAATAATAATAATAATAATAAGAATAAGAAGAAGAAGAAGAAGAAGTAGAAGAAGAAGAAGTTAAAAAAAAAAGGTACAACAGAGAAAAAAAAAAGAAAAAGGAAGAAGAAAATCGAAAGAAGGGGCTAAAGGCAATTAAGACTTCATTTGCCCCATTTTAGCCTAGTTTCTACACTCTTTATCTACCACCATCATCCCTTTCCTTCCTCCCAATAACAACCCCAATTCTTCATGATCTCACTCAAGATTGCATCAAAATCACTCCAAATAAATCTGCTTTTGGTAAGTAATCTATCTTCCACTGTTATTGTGTTACTTAGAGCTTTTAGGGGTATATTGCAGCTGTATATTTTTCTCTATTTTTTATTGCCTCATGAACTGCAATTGGAGAAGTTTCAAGCATAAAAGTTGTTCATTTATGTCATGTTTATATGTCTGCCAAATTTTATTGAATGATTTTGAGTATATGGAGAGAAATGGTCATTGGAGTGACACTAGTCTTTATAAGAGTAGCAACAGGATACTACACCGTTTTTCCTTAATTTTCACATCTTAAGGGTTGAATCTAAGGTAACGTAAAACATAAAGGTTGTGGGTAGAAACATATGTGGTGTAGGCTGAGTTATAATGAAATTAACAATGGCTATTTCTTGATGGAGCTGGTTCCATACACATGTACAGCTCCAGTAATTTTGTCCTCATATTTGGCCTATTTTTAAACCGAATTAACCAAAGTTAAAAACATAAAAGTTTTAATTCTATATCTTATCTAAGTTTCTGTGAAAGTCTTACCTAAAAATATTATTTATTTTGTGAGTTATGACCTTAACAAGTGAATTGGTCAAGTTGTCATTCTATTATGAACTAGTTATAGATCATTTAGTATTTGAGAACCTTAGAGGTAGAATCTGAAGACATGTAGGCATGAAAAATGTTCAAAATTAACTTATCTAACTATGTAAAAAAATTTCATAATAAGTTAATATGCACAGTGAAAGATATAATTTATTAAATATAGCACCCGAAAACTGCCAAAGGGCAGAAAACAGAGCAATATTTAAAATTACACTAACAATTGCGTAATGGTTCAAAAATTTTGAAATTTTAGTATGTTATAGTCTTACATGTTAAATTTAATTAGAAATAAGAATCATATAAATTGGAAAAAGTGTAGAAAAATTTACACAGCTAATAGTCGTCAAAGGTCATATGCCCACTTAGGAGAAATTTTAGTTATTTATTCAAATTATATTAAAAATAAGTATTTTAACTAGGTATTAATCAATTATATTTTTATATTAGGCCAGCAGAAAGAGAAAGAACAACAAAAGTAGACAAGCTCCAAATTTTAGACTTTGGAAAAGCTCTATTGAGATTTATATATATATTTATTTTGGTTTGTCTTTATTGCATGCTTGAGTGTTAATTGAATAAATTACATATTTGAATAATGTATTAAAATGTGTAAATGTGAAATGATAGCCAAGGGATAAGATGGCATGATAGAAAATATAAATTAGTGGAAAATATATGTGGCATATAAATTATGATAAATAAGATTTTAAATAATATATATATGGTTATTGAGATAGAAGGTTTGTAAACTTTGAATTATTGATAAAATGTTGTGTGATTATCATAACATGCGACTTAGGTTGATGATTAAATAAAATGAATTGAGTGCTTAATTAATGAAATTTCGTTTTAATGCATGTTTATACATATGGATGAATAATTGATTGATAAAATGTAGGAATATATGTTTTAAGAATGTAAATGTGTGTTAAAGGGTGTGAATGTGGAATATGTAACATAATATATTTTTTAATATGGATTAGTATATGATTGATTAAAAATGTGAGAATTATTAATGATGATTATTGAATAATTATGACAATAAACAGTGAAGTTAGAAACTCATGTATGACATATGTATTTGGTATGAAGAGAGAGGTTATATAGCATACTTGGATTCATAAAGGTATTGTAAATTTTGGTTATGTATTAAAAGATTTGTTGGCTTTGATTGTATGGAAAACTAATGAAAATATGTCAATATTACTTAAATAGTTATATATAATGGAATATCATTTGATTATATGATTTTTAAATTTTATAATCATATGTTCATTATAAATGTAAAGGGAACATTAATTCTAGCAAATTAATATATGAAGAAAGTAAATAAGTAATAAATTTAATTGCCCAATTCTCAACCTATGGACTAATTAGGGATAAATGGTGCACCATTGCAGGGGCATTACTCTACCAATATTGATATGATTTAGGAGCAGAGTGGTGATAGCTCCAAGAGCACCCCTATCCTAATTGTACACAGATGATATGATTATACTCGGTCATCAGACTTAAGCTCCGTGAGCGCTCTTGACTTGAGACTAATTCTCAAATCCAACAAATTGACTAGCCTGAACTTTCTGTTAGAGGAGTGCTTTAAAGGCAATCACCTTTAGCACTTATTGTACAAATTTATTTGATTAATAAAAGGCTTTTTCATTAATTTGATGTTCATTTGATATATGAATTGATAAGTGAGCTTAAATCAATTAATGAATTCCTTGATATATAACATAGCATGAAAGAAATCATGATGAGATCATGATACTGAGATTCTTATCATGTGTAATTATGTTAGTATTAAAATTATCCCTAGTCATAGGATTAATGAGATAGGACATTATTAATCCAGACAGACTAACACATGTTACACACCTTGATTGGATCGGGTAGTAGATCTCATAATCTATAAACATGAGGTGTTTAGAGTTAGCATATGGATGCTTACTAAGTGTAGCTAAGTACATTGGATGACCAACTGTGAGACAATCATATGGATAATCTATTCAAATGTCAATGATAGTCTCATAATAGCAGTGGTGCAAGTATCCTTAGACTTGAGGTACTCAAGGATATCTTGAATATTGATTCTGTATTTTGACACTATTCCTTATTGCCTCAGGGAGGTTGCTCATAGGGTGGTGATTGGATACAACTTGAAGTATTCGAAGTTAATTGGGTAACCAACAAAGGATTCACCACTCTTGACAGAAGGAGTTTATACCCATGGCCTCTTATCGTGGTTATTACTCAACAATCTCTGGTTGGAGTGGAAATGTCATAAAGATAGTCTTTAATGACATATCTAATAGAGTAATGAGCCTCAAGGACAAGAACTAACATTACTTGGACTAGACATGATGTAGTCAATCTAGTGGGAGTTGACACATGTCCATACTCTGAATTAAGCGGGGTATAGAATGGTGAAAGGAATAATTGCACGAAAATTGTCTATGGAAAGGTTTGTAGTTAAACCACTGACTTTCCGGTCAATTGGGGGTCATGATGTATTACTAGATACCGCTCATGACTTGTTTAAATTAATTGTTAATTTAAGTGGCCAACATAACCCGGAACCTAATGGGTCACACACATTGAAGATATGTAGAATGAGTAAAATGATCTTGGATAGGATTCAAATATGAGAGAATTATTTCGGGATGGATCGCAATAACATCTCACAAAAAAAATCATTTGGGAGGGTCACAAGGCCGTACAGGCCCGTGCGGGCTAGGCAAGCTGTTGGCCAGCCTAGCGAGCCTGTTGGGCTGTCTAGCATCAGGCCCAGCGCGCTACTGCCTCCCTCCCTTTGGCCAATGGCAGAATTTGGCCTTAATTAGGCCAATTATGGCCAATTGCTATTCATTAATTTCCCTTTTCTCCATTTTTGACTTTTCATCTTTTCTTTGAATTTGATTTAAATAGAAAAGACATCAAATGACCCAAAATAGACATGAAAATTAAGACAACAAAAATTCTCTCAAAAACACTTTCAAAGTTAGCACTTTGACTTTGTTCAAATTATTTCTTCTGATAGTTTCTTCTTCATTCTTTGCATGGATTATCGTTAGAGACATCCTAATGTGGATTTTTGTGGTTTGCTACAACCCAACAAAGTGAAGATTTGTAGAACAAATAAGAAATTACAAGGTATAATTTTAACATCTATATTTATATAAATTAGTTTTAATGGCACAAGGATGATCTTTTGTTTCAGGTTTTGAAAATTTTATTTTTCTGCTGCATTTATGAATATGATTCATTCTTCAAAACCCAACACTTTCTTGATTAGCTAAGAAAATTGAGAATAGTTCTCAAAACTGAAAGGATAGCCTATGTCTTGGATGAGCTGGTTCTCTCTCCTCATGTTAATGATGCATCTGTTGATGAACAGTTGGAATATAAGAAGCATGTGGATGATAGTGAGTTGGTGAGTTGCATTATGCTTGCCTCTATGTCTCCTGAGCATAAAAGGTAGCATGAGAGTATGGATGCTAATACCATTGTGTATAATCTAAATGATCTATTAAATGAGCAAGCTCACACTGAGCGATATGAGATATCTGAATTACTTATCATGTCCAAGGTGGTAAAGGTGACATCTCTAATGCAAGTTACATTGATGATGAGGAGGGAAGGCAGAGAGATGACATTAAAAGGAATTGGCCTTCATTGTAGCAAGAGTTGCCAATGGAAGATGAACTGCAAGGCTTATCTATAGTCTTTAAAGAAGAAAAAGGATAAGACATTAAATACAACTTCTATTTTAAGTATTTATGTTATTGAGATTAATATTGTTTCTATTAATAATACATGGGTATTAGATACCAGATGTGGGTCTCACATATGCACAAATATGAAATGACTAAGGAATAGTAGACAACTCAAGAAAGGGTAGTCAGACCTATATGTTTGTAGTGGAGCAAGAGTTGATGCATTAGTTGTAGGAACTTATGTATTGATACTCCCTAATGGGCTTGTTTTAGAATTAGACGATTGTTATTATGTTCCAATTTTATTAAAGTATATTTTTTTGGTTTCTTGTTAAATAGAAATATTTTAATTTAACTATTAATGGCAATGGTTGCTCTATATGATTGAATGATATCCTTTTATGGAATTGGTGCATGATGTAATGGAATTTACATTTTTGACATGTCTAATTCAATACCCATTATCAATAATAAAAGATAAAAGTTTGATAACCTAAAACCATCATATTTATGGCATTGTCGCCTTGGCCATATAAATGAGAGGAGCATGACTAAGTTACATAAGAATGGTGACTTAAAGTCATTTGATTATAAATCATATGACACATGTGAATCTTGTTTGTTATGAAAGATGAAAAAATCCCCTTTTAGTGGAAAGGATGAATGTGCTAGTGGTCTATTAGACCTTATATAAACAGATGTATATGGACCATTGTCAGTGCACGCTAGAGGTGGTTTTATGTACATTATTACCTTCATTGATGATTATTTATGATATGGGTATTTGTATCTAATAAGAGATAAATCTAAAGCTTTTGAAAATTTCAAAGAATTCAGAAATGAAGTATAGAAACAACTGACCAAAAGCATTGAAATACTTAGCTCAAATTGAGGTGAAGAATACTTAAGCTAAGAGTTTCAAGTTATCTAAGAGATAATGAAATTTTATCTCTATGGACTCCACCTTACATGCCATAACACAATGGTGTGGATGAAAAGAGAAACTGAACCTTATTAGACGTGCTGACGTCTATGATGAGTATTGCATAACTACCTAAGTCCTTTTGGAGTCATGCACTAGAGACTTCTATTCATATATTAAATAGAGTCCTTTCTAAGTCAGTTGATGTTACTCCATATGAGATATAGACAAATAAGGGACCTATTATTTCTCACATGAAAGTATGGGGTTATCCTACTTATGTGAAGCAGATAATGTCAGACAAGCTAGAAGCTAAATCTAATAAGTGTTTATTTGTGGGTTATCCAAAATAATCATTTCAATATCAATTCTACCACCCTTCGGAACAAAAGGTATTTGTTTGAAAGCATGATGTCTTTTAAGAGAGAGAGTTTCTTCTAAAAGAAAATAGTGGGAGCAAGATTGAACTTGATGAAGTTCAAGATGCTAAAAAAGATGCAGATCAACTAAAAAAACCCAAATCTATTATTCATACAGATGAAGTAACAACTAAACCTTCTAAAACACAAGAACTTCATAGATCATGTAGGATACACACTATTCCTGAGAGATGGATTTCTTATAAGTGAACATAATGATATAATTCTCATAGGGGTTGATGAGCCTACTACCTATGAATAAGTCCTAGATAGTTCAGAATCTAATAGATGACTCAAAGCCATGCAGTCAGAGATGGATTCCATGGATGAAAACTAAGTATGGACTTTGGTTGATCCACCTGAAGGGATAAAACCTATTGGGTTCAAATGGGCCTTCAAGAAAAAGATCGACATGGAAAGCAATGTTACTACCAATAAAGCTAGGCTAGTAACTAAAGTATATCGTCAAAGACAAGGTGTTTGACTTTGACAAGACCTTTTTCTCCAGATGCTATGCTTAAATTGATCAGGATACTCCTATTTATTACTGCTCATTATGATTATGAAATTTGGTAAATGGATATGAAAATAGCTTTCCTTAATGGAAATCTGACTAAGGATGTGTACATGACACAACCTGAGGGTTTCACATCTAGTGATGGCAAAAAAGTGTGCAAATTGTAAAGATCCATTTATGGATTGAAGCAAGCATACAGGAATTGGAACACCTAATTTGATTGTAGTGCTCCCTTATCCAACTAGTCGTTAATAGTGTATGAAAGTGCTACTAAGCTCATTTTTTTGTAAAAACCAATTCTCAAATTATTGTATAATTTTTTTTCCCATCTTCGAGTTTATTATTAGCGGAATATTTATTACTATATTTTTTTCATATCATTCAAATATGGAACTAGTAATGTAAATATTTTGATTTAAAGAAATTCATTCATTAAACCGTAATATTTAGAAATATATTTACAATAATACCAAATATATTAATTATAAAATTCACTCCTTATAAATCCTACATGCCACAATTTACATCAAAAGAAATTCTTAAAATATAATTTTTACAATACAATCTCCAAAACATACAAAAACAAAATCTTAGGGTTCCCTTTATCTTCGGTCACCCTAACGCAACAACTACGTTTATTTATCTGCGTGTGTGTTCTACTAGCTTAGTGGTACGTTTGACAACTATCCAATAATTATATAAATATTTCATAAAATAAAACTTCAGAACTACAATTCATTTACTAAGCATGCCAAAAATATTCAAATAATATCAAAACTATTTACGTCATGCAAAAATATACAATTCATCAATTGTAACATTTCATTCATTAAGCATGCTTGGAATTGTTTAGAAATACAAGATATACAATTTAAAATATCAATTTATTAATTTACATTTTTTTCTATTATTTATTTGATAGCCCACGATATCTTAGACCAGAACTAAACACTGGATACAGGGTTTCTGCTCTCTAGAAGTATACTCGGTGTCTACTTAATTATTTTATATCTCGGCATTAAACGTCTACATTTTCAACAATAACTCAGCACCTTTTTGGTGCCTACATAATTTCAAACTCAGTACTATTTCTTAGTGCCTACATAATTTTAACTCAGCACTATATCTTAGTGTCTACGTAAATTAAATCTTAATACTATTTTCTAATGCCTACATTTTGTGCCTACGAAAATTAAATCTTAATACTATTTTCTAGTGCCTACATTTCTATCTTTTTATTGGCATACCAGCTTATCATAATTTCTAGTTCTCAACTAGATGTTATAGGGCTTAATTATATTTGTTGCCTTTATAATTATTTACATAGATTATGTATGTAATACTAATATAATTTCACATAAATACATTAATCTCCATTAAATATTTTATAACATCATACTTGCTCATTTAATCATTATGACTATAAAAAAAGTCAAATAATATATTTTTCCATTACAAAATTCCACAATCAACACATACATACAAATTGTCCTATTCTGGACACCATTTCTCCCTTATATTTCCCTGCACTTTTCATCTATTTTTAGATGGAATTTGGATGAGGGATCCACTAATGAAATGTAAGTACATGTCTTATCTTTATTTTTAAATTGGAATCACATTAAACCGAATTTTGTAGCGAAAGTGGTAAATTCTTTTCTAAGATATGTTCATTCCATTCCACCCAGTATTTTACTAGACAGATTTCTAGTTTAGAATTTGAGTTTATTTTCACCTAATTCTAGGAATATTCAGGTCTAATTGTCTAAATAAAAGTTTAAGCCATATGTCTTACTTTCTAACCCAACAAGAAACACTTAAAAAGCATTTTTAGAACTCAAGTTATAACTAGAAAAGTAGACACTATTCATAAGACGAATTTTTCAGCACTTCAATTAATTCCCGCAATTTCCATCTTCATGCATCAATCTTATATTCAAATTTTTATTTCCCCATTCATGGCATCATTTACTCAAAATATCAAGAATTACATACACAATTACACATAATATCATAAAATCAAAAATCACATTTTTCATATTGAATTTTTTCCAAATGTACACACCTCATAAAATCTACTTCTCTTCACTTTTCTCTTCTTCCTAGTTAGCTTTCTCCTTGCCCTTAATTCCTCTTTGATTATGGTTCAAAGATTGTTCACCTTCTTGTCCTAACAACAAATTACAAACTAATCAAGCACTAAACACACTAATCCACCCTTAATCATCATTAACATAATAGTCACCCTAAATTATCAATTTTAATGGCAACTAACCCCAAAATCAAAGAAAAGAGAAGAAGAAAAATGAGAAAATGGATAATCTAACCTCACCTTTGTAGATCTTTAAAATGACTAAAATCTTCCTTCTATTTTTCTCTTCCTTTCTTCCTTCCTCTTCCTTAGTTTTGCTCACTTTGCTTCACTTCCTTGTTGATCTTGCCTCAATCCAAATTTTTTCCATCTAATCTTAGCTTTGATTGAAGAAACAAAAGAAGAACAATGGGGGGAAGGAGAGTCACAGCCACAAGGAGAAGAAGAGAGAAGTTTGTTTGTTTGAGATGAGAAAGAAGAAGAAATAAATGACCAAAAAGTGGAATTTGACTTTTATAGTTGAATTAGGTGGGTGGTTAAGATTAACAGATAATCTTGTCCCCTATTGGTCTATTAATTTAAATCACTCTTAATTTATTTTAATCCAAAGAATATTCATTTCCTTAGATAAAGAATATTCTATTTTTATGCCTTCTTAAAATATATGTGCTAAAATCACTACAATTTCCAATTTCATTCAACGAAAAATTATTTTTCTCCAAATTTTAATTATGAACTTCAAAATTTTAAATTAATGATATCCAAAATATTTTTCTCATATTTTATTATCATTTTAATTTTTTTCAAGTCTGAATTTAGACCTCGATCAGTTCGGTAAGTCAGTTTTTCGGTCAACTGCAACTGTGGCCTAAATTATCAGGCATTACGTTGATGAAACAATTAAAGAGTTTGGTTTCTCATAAAATATGGATGAACTTTGTGATTATAAGAAAGTCAGTGGGAGTGCAATAATATTCCTAGTATTGTATGTAAATGACATACTTCTTATAAGAAATGACGTCTCAATTCTTCAATTAGTCAAATTTTGGCTTGCTAAGAATTTCTCTACGAGAGACCTTTGAGAAGCAACCTATGTACTGGGGATTAAAATCTTTAGAGATAGATCTAAAAGGTTGTTTGGTCTTTCACAGTCTACATACATAGATAAGATGCTAAAGAGGTTTACCATGGACCAGTCCAAGAGAGGATTAATTCTGATAACTCATAGGATTACCCTCTTTAAGTCCATGTGTACACAGGATGAATGGAAATGCATAAATATGATTCCATATGCTTTGCCTATTGGATCTATCATGTATGGTATGTTATATACTGGATCTAATGTATCATATGCTATGAGTATCATGAGCAAATATAAGTAGGATCCCAGTGAGGGGCATTGGGTTTCTGTCAAGAATATCCTTATATGTTTGAGAAAGACTAAGGATGCATTATTGGTTTATAAAGATGGTGAGCTTAAAGTAAATGGGTATATGAATGCCAACTTCCAAACTGACAAGGATGACTCTAAATCCTAATCAAACTATGTTTTCATGTTCAATGGCAAAGTAATCAGTCGGAAGAGTTCCAATAAGAAATGACTGCAGATTCCATAATCGAAGCAGAATATATTTGTGCTTTTGAGGCAGCTAAAAAAGTGGTTTGGATAAGGAAATTCATTACAAAGTTAGAAGTGTTTCTATCATTGTTGATCCAAAACCTTTGTATTGTTATAATAATGGAGCCATTGGACAAGGAAATGAGCCACAGTCTCATCAAAGATCCAAAAATATAGTCACAGGTTAACATTTGATTTTGGAAATCATTGGTAGACATGATGTAAAGATAGAGAGAGTTCCCACATATCAAAATATAACTAATCCTTTCACTAAGCCATTTCCCCAAAAGAAACATGATTGTCATGTCCTATGATATTATGTAGAAAGACGATTAGCTTTAGTGCAAGTTGGAAAGTGTTAAAAAGGTGCCCTAAAGGCAATCACCTTAGGCATTTGATGTACTCCTTTATTATTAATAAAAAGAAATTTTCATTATATGGTATTCATTGCATATGAATTGATATAGATCTTAGATCATTTAATAAAGCCCTTGGTGTGTAACACAGCATGAAGGAAATCATGATGAGATCAGGATAATGAGAATCTTTTCAAGTGCAATTGTGTTTGTACCTATATTATCCCTAGTCATAGGATTAACAAGATGCGACATGTTCATTCAGATAGACTAGCACATGTGATAGTCCTTGACTAAGTCAAACAACCTATCTCATAAGCTTTAGACATGAGATATTTAGGGATAACATGTGGATGCTTGCTAAAATAGCCAAGTACATTGGATGACCTACTATGAGACAATTGAAGGGTTTTGAAGACAATTCTCAATCATAAACATAGCGAGAAAAATTAAAATTTTCAAAACCTGAAACAAGGATTTTGCTTGTCATTAAAAGATTATAAATTATACCTTGTAACTTCTTGATTTTTTTCTTCAAATTTTCACCTTGTTGTCTTGTAGCAAACCACAATAATCCATACAAAGTCATCTCTAAAGTTAATCCACGTGAAAATGTGAGAGGAAACTACAAGATAAATGGTTAAACACACCTTAAAGTGCTAGCAATGGAGTATACTCAATTTGAGAGAATATGAAAAATAAGTTCCAAAAATAATTTTTAGACTTTTAAACTCTTCAAAAATATTTTTACACCAAAATTAGTCTAGGTACAAAGTGCACAAGACAAGGGCAGAGAATTGGGGGGTTTTTTTTTTTTGTTGCCTTAATTGGCTTGTTAAGGTCAATTAGGGAAGAAGCCCACGTAGGCCTATGACCCCTCCAAGTGATTTTTTCGTACGATCTCATCGTGATCTGATCCAAAATAATTCTCTTATATTTTTGGATTCTATCCAAGACCATTTTATTCATTCTTCACATCTCCAAAATGTGTGACCCATTAGGTTCCCGGTTATATTGGTCACTTAAATTAACAATTAATTTAAGCAAGTCATGAGCCGTATCTAGCAACATATCATGACCCTCAATTGACTGTAAAGTCAATGATTTGACTATGAACCTTTCCATAGATAATTTTTGTGCAATTAAACTTTCACCATTGTATAACCCACTTGGTTCAAAGTATGGAAATGTGTCATCTCCCACTAGATTGACTACATCACACTAGCTCAAGTAATGTTAGTTCTTATCTCAGAGGCTCATTATTTTATTAGATATGTCATTGAACACTATCTTCAAGACATTTCCACTCTAGCCAGAGATTCCCAAGTAATGACTCCAACAATAGGCCATGGGTATGCATTTCTTCTATCAGGAGTGGTGAATCATTTTTTGGTTATCCAATTACCTTCAAATGCCTCAAGCTATACCCAATCACCACCCTATGACTAACCTCCCTCAGGCTATTGGGTTTTGAAAAATGAATCACATTCATAAACGCAGCGAAAAAATAAAATTTTCAAAACCCAAAACAAAAGATCATACTTGTGCCATTAAAACTAATTTATATAAATATAGAGGTTAGAAATTATACCTTGTAATTTCTTATTTGTTATTCAAATCTTCACTTTGTTGGGTTATAGCAAACCACAACAATCCATATTAGAATGTCTCTAATGATAATCGACGCGAAGAATGAAGAAGAAACTATAAAAAAAATGGTTTGAACAAATTCAAAGTGCTAGCTTTGAAAGTGTTCGTGAGAGAATTTTATTGTGTCTTAAAAATATTTTTTTTGCAAAAAAATATTTTCATGTCTATTTTCAGCCATTTGATGTCTTTTCTATTTGAATCAAATTCAAAGAAAAAAATCAAAATTAAAAAATGGAGAAAAGGGAATTGAATGAATAGTGGTATGTTTAATGGCCATGATTGGTCTAATTAAGGCTAAATTCACTCGTTGGCCAACGGGAGGCACCAGCGAGTGCTCTGGGCCTGCTGCGGGCTGCCGTTGGGTAGCCTAGCTGGCCCACTAGGTAGACAGCAGCCTGTCTAGCCTACGCGGGCCTGTGACCCTCCCGAAGAATTTTTCCATACGATCTCATCACGATCCATCCCAAAATAATTCTCTCATATTTTGGATCCCATCCAAGACCATTTTACTAATTCTCCATATCTTCAATGCATGTGACCCATTAGGTTCCCGGTTATGTTGGCCATTGAAATTAACAATTAATTTAAGCAAGTCATGAGTGGTATCTAGGAACACATCATGACCCCCAATTGACCGAAAAGTCGGAGGTTTGACTACGAACTTTTCTATAGACAATTTTCTTGCAATTACACCTTTAACCATTCTATACCTCACTTGGTTTAGAGTATGGACATGTGTTAACTCCCACTAGACTGACTACATCACGTCTAGTCCAAGTAATGTTAGTTCTTGTCCCTGAGGCTCATTATTCTAATAGATATGTCATTGAAGACTATCTTTATGACATTTCCACTCCGGCTAGAGATTCCCGAGTAATGACCACGACAAGAGGCCATGTGTATGCACACTTTCTATCAGGAGCGGTGAATCATTTTTTGGTTACCCAATTACCTTCAAATACATCAAGTTGTATCCAATC
The DNA here is from genome assembly GCA_023653625.1 of Triadica sebifera. NCBI lineage: Eukaryota > Viridiplantae > Streptophyta > Magnoliopsida > Malpighiales > Euphorbiaceae > Triadica > Triadica sebifera. The sequence goes on from CM042897.1 coordinate 13,001,064, forward strand.
ACCACCCTATGAGCAACCTCTTTGAGGCAACAAGGAATAGTGTCAAAACACAGAATCAGTATCCAAGATATCCTTGAGTACCTCAAGTCTAAGGATACTTACACCATTGTATGATGAGATTAACATTGACATTTGAATAGTTTATCCATATGATTGTCTCATAGCTGGTCATCCAATGTACTTAGCTACACTTAGCAAGCATCCACATGTTAACTCTAAACATCTCATGTTTACAGATTATGAGATCTACTACTTGATCCAATCAAGGAGTGTAACATGTGCTAGTCTATCCGGATTAACAATGTCTTGTCTCATTAACCCTATGACTAGGGATAATTTTGATACTGACATAATTACACATGATAAGATTCTCAATATCATGATCTCATCGTGATTTCCTTCAAGCTATGTTATGTATCAAGGACTTCATTAATTGATTTAAGATCACTATCAATTCATATATCAAATGAATATCAAATTAATGAAAAAGCCTTTTATTAATCAAATAAGTTTGTATAATAAGTGCTAAAGGTGATTGCCTTTAGGGCACTCCTCTAACAAGCTCCCACTTGCACTAAAGCTAATCGCCTTTGTATTTAATTCCATATGCGAGTACAAGAGAATCATATTTATTTTGGGGAAGTGACTTCGTTAAAGGATCAACAATATTCTGATTACTGGTCACTCTTTCTATTTTTACATCATTCCTACCAATGATTTCTCTAATTAAATGGTATCTTCTAAGTACATGTTTGGATCTCTACTAAGACTGTGGCTCTTTTACTTGCGCAATGGCTCCATTATTATCACAATACAATTGTATTGGATCAATAATGTTGGGAACCACTCTAAGTTCGGTGATGAATTTTTTTATCCAAACTGCTTCCTTTGCTACTTCAGAAGCTACAATGTACTTTACTTCAATTGTGGAATCAACAGTCGTTTCCTATTTGGAACTCTTCCGATTAACTGCTTCACCACTTAGTGTGAATATATAACATGACTAAGATTTTGAGTCATCCTTGTCAGATTGGTAGCTGACATTAGTATACCCATTAGTCTTTCTTAAGTACTTAAGGATATTCTTGACAGCCACCCAATGACCCTCACTAGGGGTCTGATTGGTATCTGCCATTGACACTTAGAGCATATGATACATCGGGACTTGTACATATCATAGCATACATGATTGATCCTATAGCTGAAGTATATGGAATCAAACTCATTTGTGTCCTCTCATCTTATGTCTTTGGACACAAAGACTTTGAGAGAGTAATCCCATAGGTCATGAGAATATATCCCCTCTTAGACTGCTCCATGCTAAATTTCTTTAGCATCTTATCTATGTATGTAGACTATGAAAGACCAAGCAATCTTTTAGATCTATCTCTATAGATCTTTATCTGTGGCGCTCCTTTATCCTACTACTCCTTAATAGTGTATGGAAGTGCTACTAAACTCATTTTTTTTTGTAAAAATAACAAATTCTCAAATTATTTTATTATATATTTATTTTTATATCATTTAAATATGTAACTAGTGATGTATATATTTTGATTTAAAAGAACTCATTCAGTAAAGCATAATATTTAGAAATACATTTAGCAACAATACCAAATATATATTAATTACAAATTTCAATCCTTATAAATCCTACATGCCACAAATTTATATCAAAAGAAATTCTTAAAATTTAATTTTTATTTTTTACAATACAATTTCCAAAATATACAAAAAAAAATAAACTGCTGCAAATTGATCTTGGGATTTCCCTTTTATTTGGTCACTTTATCGGAACAACTACGTCTATTTATCTGCGCGTAAAATGCACACGCTAAGCTACTAGTTTAGTGCTACGTTTGACAACTATCTAATAATTATATAAATATTTCTAAAATAAAATTTTAGAAACTACAATTAATTTACAAAGCATGCCAAAATATTCAAATAATATCAAAATTATTTTTGTCATGCAAAAATATACAATTCATCAATTATAACATTTCATACATAAAGTATGCTTGAAATTGTTTAACAATACAAGATCTACAATTTAAAAAATCCAATTAATAATTTACATTTTTTCTATTATTTATTTGATAGTCCACGACATTTTAGACCAAAACTAAACATTGGATACATGGTTTCTACTCTCCGACAGTCTAGTCAGCACCTATATAATTATTTTATAACTTAGCATTTAACGCCTACATTTTTAATAACAACTTAGCATTTAACGCCTACATTTTTAATAACAACTCAGCACTTTTGTGGTGCCTGTGTAATTTCGAACTTAGCACTATTTCTTAGTATCTACATAATTTCAACTCAGCACTATCTCTTAGTGCTTACGTAAATTAAATCTTAGCGCTATTTTTTTAGCACCTACATTTCTATCCTTTTATTGGGATGCCAACTTATCCTAATTTCTAGTTCTCGACTAGATGTTATAGGGCTTAATTATATTTGTTACCTTTATTATTATTTACATAAATTATGTAGGTAACACTAATACAAATTTCATATAAATGAAATAATTCTCATTAAATATTTTACAACCTCATACTTGCTCATTTAATCATTATAACTATAAGAAAAATCAAATAATATATTTTTCCATCACAAGATTTCACAACCAATACATATATGCAAGCTTCCTTATTCTGGACAGCATTTCTGTCTTATATTCCCCTGTATTGTTCATCCATTTTTGGATGGAATTTGAAAAAGTGATCAACTAATAAAATGTAGATACATGTCTTATCTTGAATTTCCAACTAGGATCACATTAAACTGAATTGTTTAGCAAAATTTATGAATTTTTCTCTAAGATAAGTTCATTCCAATCTGCCTTGTATTTTATTGGACAAATTTCTAGCTCAAACTTTGAGTCTATTTATCACCTAATTGCAGACATATTTAGGTCTAATAATCTAAATGAAAGTTGAATCCCTATGTCTTAGCTTTCTATCCCAACAAGAATCACTCAAAAATAATTTCCAGAACTCAAGTTATTACCAGAAAACTAGATACTATTCATAAGAGGAATTTTCCAGCACTTCAATCAATTCCTACAATTTCTATCTTCATGCATCAATCTCATATTCTAATTTTTTTTTATTTTCACATTCATGGAATCATTTAATTAAAATATCAAGAATTTCATACACAATTACACAAATATCGCAAAATCAAAATTTACATTTTCCATATTGGATTTTTGCCAAATGTAAATACCTCAAAAAGAGTCTACTTTTTTTCACTCTTCTCTCCTTCTAATTAGCTTTCTCCTTGCCCTTACTTCCTCTTCGATTTTGGTTCAAAGATTGTTCATCTCCTTGGCCTAATAACAAATTTCACACTAATCAAGCACTGATCACACTAATCCACTCTTAATCACCATTAACATAATAATCACCCTAAATTACTAACTTTAATCGTAACTAACCCCAAAATCAAAGAAAAGAGAAGAAGAAGAGTGAGAAGATGGAAGATATAACCTCACCTTTGTAGATCTTCAAAATGACTAAAATATTCCTTCTCTTTTTCTCTTCCTTTCTTCCTTCATCTTCCTTAGTTTTGTTTACTTTACTCCATTTTTTTGTTGATCTTACTAATCCAACCCTTTTTCCATATAACTTTAGCTTTGATTGAAGGAAAAAAAATAGAACAATGGGAGAGGAGAGTTACGACAAAAGGGAAGAAAAAGGGAAAGAAATTAGTTTGATTCAGACGAGGAAGAAGAAGAATAAAGGCAAAAAGGTGAAAGTTGACTTTTATAGTTGGATTAGGTGGGTGGTTAGGATTAATTAGATAATTTTGTCCCTCATTCATCCATTAATTTAAATCACTCTTACTTTATTTTAATTTAAAGAATATTCCTTTCCTTAGATAAAGAATATTTTATTTTTATGTCTTCTAAAAATATATGTGCCAAAAACACTACAAATTTCCAATTTCATTCAGCAAAAAATTATTTTTTTTCTAAATTTTAATTCCGAACTTCAAAATTCTAAATTAATAATATCCAAAATATATTTTTCATATTTTATTATCATTGTAAATTTTTTTCTTTCATTTCCAAATTTAGACCCCGATCGGTTTAACGCGCCGAATTTCGATCGACGACCGTGACCTAAATTATCGGACATTACAATTTTCCTTTCTAAAAAAAATTTCATCCTCGAAATTTACCTTTTTAACTCGAGTGGAACAATTGTTGATACTGAGCCTTCATCACCTTTTCATTTTCCCAAGTCGCCTCTTCCGAATTATGATTTTTTCACAGAACCTTTACCAATGGTAACTTCTTGTTTCGTAGCTCCTTCATTTCTCGAGCTAGAATTTCCACTGGCTCCTCTTCATAAGTTAGATCTGGTCATATCTCTATTGCTCCTACTGATATGATATGAGATTTATCCGATCGATATCTTCTCAATATAGACACATGGAATACGTTGTGAATTTTGTCTAGCTCTAGTGGTAACATTAATTTGTATGCCATAGCAAGTACCTCGTATGGTCCAATGAACCTAGTACTCAACTTTCCCTTCTTTCCAAATCGGAAAATCCTTTCCCAAGGTGATACTTTTGAGAATACTTTGTCACCAACTGTATACTCAATATCCCTTCTTTCCAAATCTGTGTATGATTTCTGTCTATCAGCAGCAGCTTTTAGCCTATCTCTTATTACTCTCAGTTTTTCCTCTATCTGTTGCACTAGATCTGGACCCACTACTTTCTTTTTACTATGCTCAGTCCAACATAAAGGCATTCTACATTTCCTCCCATACAAGGCTTCATAGAGTGCCATACCGATACTGGCTTGGTGGCTATTATTGTAGGCAAATTCTATCAATGGAAGATGTTTATCCCAACTGCCTTCAAATTATATCACACAACTCCTCAACATATGTTCCAATATATGTATGGCCCTCTATGATTGTCCATCTGTTTGTGGGTAGAAAGCTGTGCTGAAATTGTGTTGAATACCCATTGCTTGATGCAAACTTTTTGAGATATTGTGAAGTGAACCTTGGATCTTGATCTAAAAGGATTGAAACTGGCACACCATGTAAATAGATTATATCAGTAACATAGATATCTGCCAAACGGTTAAATGGATAATCCATCTTGATCCGTAGAAAGTGAGTTGATTTGGTGAGCTGATTGACCACTACACATACTGTATCATTCCTCTTTTGTGTTAAAGGCAACCCGGAAACAAAATCCATTGTAACTATTTCCCATTTCCACTCTAGAATTGAAATTGACTGCAATAATCCACTTGGTACTTGATGCTCAGCCTTCACTTACTGACAAGTTAAACATCTAGTAGTATACTCTATGATATCTCTTTTCATTCTTGACCATATGATTTAATTCTGGTCATTGTGAGCCTCTTTCAAAATATCTTATTTCAATTCTGGTATGTTTGGCACACATAACCTACCCTTTTGCCTTAAACTCCCATATGATTCAATAGTAATTTCTGCTTTGTCACCCTTTTTCACCATTTCAAATATTTCCTTTAATTTCGTGTCTTGCTTCTAATTGTCCTTTACTTGTTGAATCAATGTGGGTTGAATCTATAATTCTGCCAAAATTTTCTACTCAGAGCATTAACTACCACGTTGGCCTTCCCTGGCTAATAATCAATGATACAATTGTAGTCTTTGATTAATTCTAGTCATCACCTCTATCTCAAATTGAGTTCCTTTTGTGAAGGCAAATATTTCAGACTTTTATGGTCTCTATAGATATAACATTGCTCACCATACAAGTAGTGTCACCATATTTTCAATGAAAACACAATGGCTGCTAGTTTCAGATCATGTGTCGAATAATTTCTCTCATGAGGCTTCAATTGTCTGGAAGCATAAGCGATCACTTTGCCTTCTTGCAATAATACGCAACCCAAACCATTAAGGGAAGCATCACTGTACACCACATAATCTTTTCTTGAAGTAGGCTATGTCAACACTAGTGCCGCTGTTAACATTTTCTTCAACTTATCACCTCTGTCACCTCTGTCACATTTCGAGGCAGTTTCCAGTTGAGGATTGCCTCTACCTTGCTAGAGTCGACTCTGATCCCATCGGCTAAAACAATATGCCCTAGAAAAGCCACTTCATCTAACCATAATGCACATTTCAACAACTTCACATATAATTGATTCTCTCTCAAGGTATGGAAGACAATACGAAGATGTTGATCATGCTCTTCTCCGCTTCTAGAGTACACTAGGATATCATCTATGAACACCACCATGAACTGGTCCAAATAAGGACTAAAGATTCTATTCATTAGATCCATAAATGCTGCTGGGGCATTCATCAGGCCAAAAGGCACTACTAAGTACTCGTAATGACCATACTAAGTCCTAAATGTTGTTTTTGAAATGTCTTATTCTCTAATTCTCAATTGGTGATAACCTAATCTGAGGTCAATTTAAGAAAATTCCTCTGTTCCTTTCAACGGATCAAACAAGTCATCTATTCTCAACACTAGATATATGTTCTTAATTGTCATCTTGTTCAACTGACGATAATCAATGCACAAACGAAAGGTGCCATCTTTCTTTTTCACAAATAGAACCAGAGCACCCCAAGGTGAGACACTGGGTCTGATAAACCCTTCATCTAATAACTCGTGCAATTTCACTTTTAATTTCTTAAGCTCAGTAGGTGTCATTCTGTTGGGAGTGATCGATATTGGGGTTGTGTCTGGCAAAACATCAATGGCAAACTCTATCTCCCTGATAAATGGTAACCCTGGCAAGTCCTCATGGAAGATATCTAGATATTCACATACTATAGGAATCTCCATGAGATCTAGACTCCCTTTCTTGGTATCTACAATATGTTCCAAAAATGCTTCACTTCCCTTTTTGATAAGCTTACGTGCCTTCATAACATAAATGACATTAGTCAAGTATGGTCGGTTCTCGCCCAAGACAATCATGTCATCCTGTCCTGAATTCTTGAAAGTCACTCTCCTATATTGACAATCTACCACTGCCCTATGCTGAGTTAACCAATCCATCTCCAAGATTGCATCGAACTCACGGAATAGCAACTCTATCAGGTCAGCTGGGAATTCTACATTTTAAGCTTTGATTGGACTATTTTTATAGACTCAACTAACTTTCACTCCATGACCCAAAGGATTTGTCACTAATATATCATAATTTAATTCATCTACTACCATATTACCCTGACTAGGTGGTGACATGCATAAATATGAATGTGTAGAACCCAGATCTATTAGTGCAAATAAATCAGTATCATAAAGAGAAAATTTACAAATAATGACATCTGGGGCATCCTGGTCTTCATAAGCTCTCATGGCATATGCTCGGGCTAGGGCTCGACTATCTTCTGCTCTGTTCAGTGATTTTGATACACTCTACCCAATCCTGCCTCTTCTAGACTATCCATGTCCTCTACCTCTACCTCGAGTGACATTCTGAACTTGAACTAATACTACACCACCTGTACCTCTCCCTTTAGGGCAATCTTTCTATTTGTGCTCAGTAGATCCGCATCCTAGGCATGGTCAAGTAATCCACCAGCAATCACCTACATGTGATCTTCCACAATGCTGACACATAACAGATATGAATCTCCTATTACCCGAAGCTGGTGCACTAGCTGCAGACCCCTCTGGCCTCAAATGTTGGCTTTGCCTAGCTGAAAAGGTTGGTCCAAAATCCCATGACTGGAAAAACCTAGGCGTTGTTGTAGCACCCCCTTACCCCAGCCACTCGTGCCCGGATAAGGGAGTGGTATGTTGTCTTCATCGGTTAAAATATCCCTTTTTAAATTTTGTACTCTTGAAAATCATTCATATATTTTTTTTCTTTATTTACTATATATTGTTTATTATTTATTTACTTGTAGTGTAAAAGAAATCATAATAAAGAAACACAATACATTTTATATAATAAAGTATTATTTACAAAACATACGCTTACTTTACAAGTACTATAAAATAAAATTCAAAATATAAATACAACAGTTGTGTGACCCACAATATTGATACAAGCTGCTCTACTAGATCACGCCACTGCTACCTTGTCTACTATTGACTACTTAATCTTTATTATATCTGCGCAAGAGAAACTCCCACGCTAAGCTCTAGGAATAATGATGTATATAAATAAGGCAATAAAATATTTTATGCAATCATGCATTATCATATATCAACTCATGTTTAATCATCTTTATGAAAATATACATATCATGGTATTCTAGCATGTATGACATCAAATTATATTCTTTTCTCTCATACTTGTTTATTTTTATTAACACATCATAATTAACCATGTTACAATTCATAATTCCATTTTTATTTTCCATAACTTCTTTATTTATGTCCAAAACACCTATGAACCCCTGACTAGGATAACGGAGTGGCCATCCAGACACTTAGGAGTGCCACCCGGGCAATATGATGTGCGCATATAAGTGTCATCACCGACTTTAATAATAATGTCATCACCGGCTTTAATATTAGTGTCATCACCGGTTTCAATAATAGTGTCATCACCGGCTTTAATAATAGTGTCATCACCAGCTTCATTAATTATACCATTGGCATGTCAAACTATACTAAGTTGGTTCTAGTTAGGTGTTATAGGGCTTACACAATTTTATTAAAATTCATAGCAAATAAATTCACACTTTTCATGCATTTAAAGTCTCAAAATAATCACATAATCACTCAATTAAAATAATATTTACATAATATAACAAAGTTCTCAGAATTTTACTCTTAAAATTCTATAACTCATATGCTGCCCTATCACTGATAGATCTCGTTCTCTGTTTTAGACCTTAATTGTGGTACTATTACACTCTGAATTTAGTTACAAAGTCTTCTTAACCATTTTAGGTCTGGATCTTAGCTTTAATATGCAACTTTAATCACTTAATTTTGAGTTCTTTATCAAACGTTATGATAAAATGAACACTGATTAGTCACTAACAATTCTGCCCATAATTTTCTGGACAGATTCTAAGTCTGAACTTTATGAACTTTTTTGGACAATTACAAGCATATTCAAGTTTTATAGAATGAAAGTTATAGCCATAAGTCTTATCTTTCAAACCCAACATAGAACACACAAATCCAAATTCCAAAACTCAAGTTATAAGAGTTTAAGTGCTCACTGCTCATCCATTTCCAGCAAGGAACATACAAACTAATCACATTCAATTTTTACCAAATTAAATCCTAAGTCTAGAAAACATGCATCCCCAAGATTTTCATCACAAAATAATATTAATTTAGAATCATCAACATGCCAAATAATCAAATCATGCAATTAAAAATAAATAAAATAGGTTATTGCCTTAGGTTATGCACAAACCTTTTTACTTCTCTTTCTCTTTTCCTTTGCTCCTTTGAGCTAAATCTGGGTCAATTTGAGTTCCTAAAATATAAAAGAGATAATTAAAACCTTACTCATTCTCCATAACCCTAATCTCTCCCTCTTTTTGCTCTTTTATGCTTGAAAATGGCTTTTTCCCTTACTTTTTCTCTATTTTCTCACTTTCTTTCAGTAGAACTAAGCTTTGGCTATGGAGGAACTTGAGCAAACGTGGGCTAGCTTAGGAAGGAATAAATTCTCAATGAAAAATGGATAAGGAAGAAGAATCAATCAAGAAGAAAATGACGAAAGTCATTAAGATGGGGGACACCTAAGCATAATCTAGAAGCTTTCATTAATGCCTAATTCATGCACATCACTTGGATAATTGTTGTATGCCACTTGGTGTGTGGTGCTTCAAGAAAATGTGGAAGCCAACTTAATGATAGAAAATTATAGATATGAAGAGATAAGGAAGGATGTAGGAACAATTAAGAGAATGATGACAAACTTATTTAATTATGGGACACCTAAGCCCATGTGATTTTAATGTCTAATTCATGTATTCATGCATGTCAATTGGCTTCTTAAAATTTGCCACTTGGTGTGGCCGGCCTCCACATGCATTTTATGTCCAATTCATGTATTTAATTGATGGTTATCCCAATTAACTCTCCAATTTTTGATAAATTGCAAATTGACCCCTAAACTTTTCAAATTTTGCAATTTAGTCATTTTCCAAAATTTAACAACTTTAAATATTTTAAACACTTTATTAGATATTTTCCATACTTAATTGCCATTATTTTAATTATTTTTTGACAAAAATCCAAATTTAGATTCTGATCGAACCGTTGAGTCGATTTAACAACTCGAGCGACTAGGGGTCTAAATTAGCGGATATGATATCCTCTCCCTTTACAATAAATTTTGTCCTCGAAATTTCTTTTTTACCCGTTCATTCTTTGAACAACTGGGTATATTGCCTCTTCATGACTTCTTCACTCTCCCATGTGGCTTCTTCTGTTGAATGATTCCGCCATAGCACTTTAACTAATGGAACTTTCTTGTTTCGTAAAAGTTTTTCTTCACGTGCTAATATGTCCACCGATTCCTCTTCATAAGTCATATTTTTTTGCACTTCTATCTCTTTAGTTAGTAAGACATGAGTCGGATTGGACCTATATCTTCTTAACATAGATACATAGAACGCATTAGGAATTCGGTCTAACTCCGGTGGAAGGTTTAAACGGTAAGCCACGATTCCAATTCTTTCTAGAATCTCATTAGGTCCATTGAACCTTGGACTTAATTTTTCCTTTTTACCAAATCTCGATACTTTCTTCCAAGGTGACACTTTAAGGAATACTTTATCACTCACATCATATTCAATGTCTCACCTATTTATATTGGCATATGATCTCTATCGATCCTGTGTTGCTTTTAGCCTTTCTTTGATCACTTTAACTTTCTCCTCAGTTTGTTGAACTATCTCAGGCCCAATCAACTTTTTCTCATTTAGCTTGGTCCAACAAACTGGGTTCTACACTTCCTTCCATACAAAGCCTCATATGGAGTCATACCTATGCTTGTCTGATAACTATTGTTGTAGGTGAACTCCATAAGAGATAGATATCTATCCCAATTTCCCTCAAATTCAAGCACACAGCTTCTCATCATATCTTATAGCAACTGAATAACTTGCTCCGATTGTCCATCCATATGCGGATGAAAGATTGTGCTGAAACTGAGTCGAGTTCCCAAAGCTTATTGTAGACTCTTCCAGAATTATGAAGTAAATTTAGGATCTCTATCAGAGATGATAGATATTTCCACTCCATGAAGTCTCACTATCTCATTTACATAAATTTCGGCTAGCTTGTTCAATGAGTAATCCATTCTGACCGGTAAGAAATGTGCCGACTTTGTCAATCGATCCACTATCACCCATATTGCATCATGCTTTCTCTAAGGCATTGGTAAACCGGACACAAAATCCATTGTGATTCTTTCCCATTTCCACTCTAGAAGTGGTATTGGTTGCAACAATCCTGTGGGTAATTGATGTTCCGCTTTCACTTGTTGACAAGTTAGACACTTAACAACATACTCAGTGATATCCTTCTTCATCCCTGGCCACCAGTATTGAGTTTTTAAATCTTGGTACATTTTGTTCCCGTCTGGATGCATGGTATATACCGTTCCATATGCTTCTGTTAATATCTTGGACTTTAGCTCTTCTATACTAGACACATATATCCTATTTTTGAAGTATACTATGCCATCTTCCGTCAATGAAAAGTCAGGTTTTTCTCTCTTTTTCACTGCCTCCACTATCTTTACTAACTTCTCATCTTGGTTCTCATCATCTTTGATCCTCTGCATCAAAGTAGATTGTACTCGCATCTCAGCTAAAATCTTCATGCCTAGTGCATCTGCAACCACATTAGCTTTATCTAGTTGGTATTCGATCACATAGTCATAATCTTTAATCAAATCCAACCATCTTTGTTGTCTCATATTCAACTCTTTCTGTGAGAGAAGGTACTTAAGACTTTTGGGATCTGTATAGATATAACATCTTTTCCCATACAGATAATGTCTCCAGATCTTAAGAACAAAAACTATCACAGCTAACTCCAAATCATGCGTCAAATAGTTAAGCTCATGAGGCTTAAGCTGTCTAGAGGCATATGCAACTACTTTTCCCTCTTGCATAAGAACATATCCTAGACCATTATGACTAGCATCACTGTACACAATAAAATATTTTCCTAGAGTAGGTTGCGTCAAAATTGGTGCTTCAGTCAACATTGCCTTCAGTCGATCAAAGCTTGCTTGACACTTATCTATCCACTTAAAATGACGCTCTCTTTATAGCAACCGTGTCAAAAGAGTCGCTAAGGATGAAAATCCCTTCATAAACCTCCTATAATATCCAACTAATTTGAGGAAACTCTTCATTTCTGTCTCATTTTGTGGTGCTTTCCAATTAAGAATAGCCACAATTTTACTAGGGTCAACTAGAATACCTTCTGCTGAAATTACATAACCCAGAAAACTGACTGCCTCAAGCTAAAACTCGCAGTTAGAGAGCTTTGCATACAACTGCTTCTCCCTTAGAGTTTGCAGCACTATTTTGAGATGTTGATCATGTTCTACTCAGTCTCTAGAGTAGATAAGAATGTCATCAATAAACACCACCACAAATTGATCAATATATGGCTTGAACACTAGATTCATCAGGTCCATAAAAGCTGCTGATGCATTTTTCAGTCCAAAGGGCATAACTAGGAACTCATAATGACCATAACGAGTCCTGAATGTCATTTTAGGTACATCTGACTCTTCAATCTTCAGCTGATGATACCCTGATCGAAGATCTATCTTTGAAAATATGGCTGCACCCTTCAACTGATCAAATAAATCATCAATTCTGGGTAGTTGGTATTTATTCTTGATAGTCACCTTATTAAGTTGTCTGTAATCGATGCAGAGACATAAAGTGTCATCTTTCTTCATTACAAATAATACTGGAGCACTCCACGGTGATACACTAGGTCATATAAATCCCTTATCTAACAATTCCTGCAACTGTATCTTCATCTCTTTCAACTCTGCTGGTGCCATCCTATATGGTGTAATGGAAATAGGAGTGGTGTTGGGTACCAAATTGATAGCAAATTCAATTTCTCTATCCGATGGTAACCCTAGCAACTCCTCTGAAAACACATTAGGAAACTCATTAATAGTAGGAATATCCACCAACTTCAGACTTGCTTTTTTAATATCAACCACATATGCTAAGTATGCTTCACATCCCTTACTGATGAGTTTCGGAGCTTTCAACACTGATATCACATTGTCTAGATATCTTCTATTCTAACCCTTCACCACTATCTCATCTTTTTCTGGAATTCTGATGATCATCAGATGTCTTCTTCCACAATCCACTACCACTCCATAACGAGCTAGCCAATCCATCCCCAAGATCACATCAAACTCATGGAATTGTAGCTCTATCAAATCTATTGGGAATTGCCTACCTTGAATTTTGACTGGCCAACCCCTAAACACCTTGTTAACCGTCCCATTGTGCCCTAATGGGTTAGTCAAGAGAATTTCAAATTCTAAAGATTGTGGTTCTAAACCCTCTCGACCCGGTGGTGGTGTGCATATGTATGAATGTGTCGACCCTAGATCTATCAATGCATGTATCTCAAAGCCAAAGTGAAGGAATTTACCAATTAAGACATCAGATGCATCCTGCTCCTATCGGCCTTGCATGGCATATGCCCTAGCTTGGGCAGCTCTACTACCTTCTGATCTCTCAACTGTCTCTGATCTAATCTGACTCGGCCCTCATTGGCTTCCTCTACCTTGCCCTCGACCTCGGCCTCTATCTTACCCTCGACCTCGGCCTTTGTCTTGCCCAAAAGCCTGTGTCTGTATCGGCTCCGTGCTTCCCAAACCTTTGCCATGCTGTAATAGAAGACAATCCCTTCACATATGATCTTTAGAGCCACATCTCAAGCACGCTCCTGTCACCAACACTCTATTGGATGAGAACGACCACAATGCTGACATTCTGTTAGAGGTAACGATCTATGTGATATATGTGTCGGTGCACTGGCTGCTGATGAGACAAATCTCATGGGTTGTCTCCGTCTAAAAGAAAAAGGATTGCTAAAACCCTCAGTCTAAAATCGGCCACTGAAGGATCTAGCTCTCTTGCCACTTGATTGTACTCCACTTGGCTATGGCATGAGTCTCTTAGACCCTCTATCTTATGCTGGCTGTTGTGTCGCTATAACTCTTTCAATCGTTCTGGCAGATGTTAGCAAACTAGGAAAACTCATCAGGTGTAGAGCTGAGACCTGTAGCTTGATTGGGTCTCTCAATCCATCTTCAAATCGTCGACATTTATCTGCTTCGATGGATAAAATGCTGCCACCATATTTGCAAAGATGGGTGAATTCTCTTTCATATTCTGACACCAACATGTGCTGCCCTGTCACTGATAGATTCCATTCTCTGTTTGAACCTTAATTTTGGTCTTGTTACAATCTGAATTTAGTTACAAAGATTTCTTAACAATTTTATTTATGGATCTTAGTTTTAATATGCAACTTGAATCACTTAATTCTCAGTTTTGTATCAAAAGTTATGATAAAATGAACACTGACTGGTCACTAACAATTCTGTCCAAAATTTTCTGCTTCAGATTTGTATCTCATAAGATACATGTACCCATATCGTGAGTAGTCATTGATAAAAGTAATGAAGTAGATGAAACCATCTCTGGTGTGTGTAGACATTGGACCACATACATCTGAATGTATTAAGTCTAAAAGTCCATTAGCACGTTCACCCTTTCCCTTAAAAGGGTAATTTATTCATCTTGCCTAATAAGAAAGATTCACATGTGTCATATGATTCATAATCAATGATCCCAACTACCACTCTTATGTAGCTTAGCCATGCGTTTCTCACTTATATGACCAAGGCGACAATGCCATAAGTAAGATGATTTCAACATATCTTGTTTTTGCCTTTTATTATCATTGATGTTTAAAATTGGATTTGGCATATCTAATATGTATATTCCATTGCATAATGTACCACTAGCATAAAGAATTCCATTCAACTTAATAGAACAACAATTGTTACTAAAAGTTAAATGGAAACCATCTTTATTTAGACTTGAAACAGAAATAATGTTTTTAGTCAAAACATGCACATAATAGCAATTATTCAAATTTAACATAAGCCCACCAGGGAGGGTCAATACATAAGTTCCTACAGCCAATGCAGCAACCTTTGCTCCATTTCCAATGCGTAGGTCCGACTCTCCCTTATTGAGTTACCTACTTTTCCTTAGGTCTCGCATATTAGTGCATATGTGTGAACCACAACCCATAGCTATTACCCATATATTATTATCGACAATAGTATTAATTTCAATGACAAAAATACCTAAAGTAGATGGGGCATCATATGCCTTCTTCTTTAAGGACTCCTAATAAGCCTGACAGTTTCTCTTCTAATGCCATCCTTGCCGCAATGGAAGCATGTTCCCTTTGGAGCAATCTTCTTGGCCTTCTTCTTGGCCATGCCTCCCTTAGGCTTCATGGACTTCTTCTTCTTCTTAAGGTTCTTCTTTTTAGAACTTGAAGAGTCCACCAACATTATAACCTTACTATCCTTCTTGATAGATGGCTCAGCGATTTTGAGCAAGTTAATCAGATCAGGAACCATGGTAGAGATTTGGTTCATCCTATAGTTAAGCATAAAATGTGAATAACTATCGAAAAAACCGGTTAGAATTTATTCAGTACTTAATTCATGGTCCATCATAAATCCCAAGGTGGCCAACCTGTCAATATAGTCATTCATCTTCAATACATACTGCACTAGAGATGTCCCCTCAACCATCTTAGTGTGGAAGAGCAACCTCGAAGTTTTGAACCTTTTGGAACATGCTTGCTCATCAAAAAGCTCTCTTGGATGGTATACTATGGAATTAGCATCCATAGCCTCATGCTGTTTTTGCAACTCAACTGACATAGTAGCAAGCATAATGCAGCTTGCCATCTCACTATCATCGAGAAGATTTTGATATGTCTTCTAGACATCTTTAGAAGCATTAGCAGCAAGGGGATTAGTGAGTGCCTCGTCTAGGACATAGCCAATCTTTTAATATTTGAAAACTATTCTCAAATTCCTTAGCCAATCCAAAAAATTAGGCCCACTCACCTTATTTGATTCCATTAGTGATCGCAAATTCACACTTGTCAAGATGATTCTAGCTACTTAGATGTAAAATAGAACATGTTAGAATGTACATAAAATGCATGTTTATTAGGTATTTAATAAATCACATTATGACTCCCACTATTTTATTGCAAATCTATAGCCCTCACTATGAACCCGAGAGAACTTATGTGGAAGTTCTCCTAATGCGTTGATATCCAACTGCTAAGAATAACTTTGAGGCAACTCAACAAGCTATCCTTAGTTTGGTTGGTAGGTATCTAATCCATACCAATTGCACTATTCATGAAACTATCGAATCTTGTGCTATCAATTTATTGATGTATGCACATACATTGGGCTATCAACTCTTGATATGTGTACATCTCATGTATACAAACCAAACTTCACCTCCAATACTCATTAACCTTAGCGTAAAACCAACAAGTAAATAATATCGGTTAAGTCTAACCCATTAATCATGAAATATAATTTCAATGGTTTGAACATATTCTTATAGAGTGAGCTTGAGGCAACTCAACAACCTTAACTCTAGAAGAACTCTGGTTCTCCACACATTAATGGAAGGTGTAAGATTTAATTGTTTATTTAGCAAGGGATTTCTTTGATATGTCTCATCAAGTTATTATTTCATGCTTTTATATATCATACATTCATCACATGGATATATAAAGATAGTTACATTAACTATATGACATGATTTTGGACATACTAAAGTCAATCTCTTGAGCCAAAGAGAA
Source organism: Triadica sebifera (assembly GCA_023653625.1). Classification (NCBI taxonomy): domain Eukaryota; kingdom Viridiplantae; phylum Streptophyta; class Magnoliopsida; order Malpighiales; family Euphorbiaceae; genus Triadica; species Triadica sebifera. Next base: position 13,017,951 of record CM042897.1, read on the forward strand.
ATTGACTAGGTCTTGTCTAGGTATATGCATGAATTTACAACCCAAAATAGAAATCAAATTCCTATTTCTAAGTCTTCTTATTTATGGTACCACCTCCTTTGCTTCTTGCTCTTTTGTATCTTCATTCTATCCTAATCCTATGTAATCTAATTTCATATTTCAAAGTATAGAAAACCTCTATTTACATTTTAGGGGAGTAAGATGAGAAGAGAAATACATAAGAAAGAAAGAGAGGTAGGGACACGCAGACACTATTTACCATAAACAAAACAATTATATGCTGCTCAATCACATTGGGCCTAAGTCCATAATCATCCATCATGCCTTTTCATACACCCCTAACATGCATTCTCTAATGCATAAAATCAAAATGACAATTTTGGATTTCAATTTGTAAATTGATTCAATGCTTGAACCGAAATTGCCTACTTGTGTTCTTTCGGTTAATTTAATTTTGTATGTCATTTTAAAGTGAAATTTAATATTTAATAAAATTAAATTAAATTCCATATTTACAAAATTAATTCAAAATTAATTCTCCTTAAAATCAGAATATTATGATGTTAAATTTAAACAATTTAATTTTAATATATATACCAATTTCTAGTCATACTAGAATTACAATTGCTCAACTTAAATTAATTCAAAATTAATTTCTAAAAATTATAAAAAAATTTAGAACTTCAAATCATCATTCTAATCATCTTTAGGTCAACTCAAGTTCATCAAAATATTTTTTTCACAAGCCAAAATTACTAAGACAAATGAACCAATACACTTAGACGCTCAAAACGACTTATTCGATATCTAGAATTTTTTTAAAATTTCAAATGCATGAAAAGTAATTTTGGCATGCAAATAAAATCAAAATAACATATTTTAATCAAATAAAAAATATTTCAAGGTTTTGGAAACAAAATAAACACACAAAAAAATCAAACAAAACAGCCCCACCAGGTATGCTAAAAAAGTCATTTTTGCGTTTATTTAAAAAATTAATTAAAATAATTTTTAATTACTTATTGGACATTTATAGATGCATAAAAACATTCTAAATATGTTTAAATAAGTTTTTCATAATCAAATTACAAAAAAATATAACCAACCCCATCAATTAAGCCAAACAACAACATATGTTCCTAAACGAGACAATTTTAGACAATTTTGAAATAAATCCAAAATTAATTATTTGAATCCCATTCAAATCATTTTTCAATCAAAATAATCATCCTTAATCATCCCATGATCAGATTAGATAATGAATTGAAGAATTTGATATATAAACTATTGTAGATCTTGTTATATTATGCAAAGAATATTTTCATTGAGAAATTATGTGATTAATTGAGTCATTAAAAGCATAAAATGTGTGAATTTAAGAGTTATGAATTTTAATGATATTAATTAATCCCTAGAACACCTAGTTTAGAACTAGAATTTTGGATAGTTTGACATACCAATTAAGGGGATTATTAATGCATATGACGGTACGATTAATGAAGCCGATGATGGCACTATAATTAAAGCCAGTAATGACATTATTATTAATGTTGGTGATGAAACCTATATATATATATATATATATATATATATGTGTGTGTGTGTGTAAATGTTGGTAATGGTACTTGTATGCACATACTATAAATGTCCAGGTGGCACTCATAAATGCCTATATGGCAATCTTGTTATCATAGTTGGTGGTTCCTTGACGTTATGGGCATAAATAAGTTAATAGAATTTAAAAAAAAATTATGATATATGAAATGGTTGCTTATGTATAATAATATAATTGTTGCCCAGATATTAAGCCAAGAAGGGGGGTTGAATTGAAGTTTTAAAAATTAAACTTTAAAGTGCAGAAATAAAAATTAATTTTATGAGGGATAGAGAAATTTGACACAAGGATTTTTATAGAAGTTCGGGTGTTAACAAACCCTACTCCTCTCCCCAATTGCAATTGGGAGTTTCACTAACACACTAAGTGTTACAATGGAGTTTTACAAGCTCACTCCCAACTATGGTGTTTCTCACAATGGCTCACACCTAACCCAGAAATCCCTTGTATTTTAATGGCTCACACAATAACCAATTCCTTGTGTTTTACAGGCTCACAAAAACAACCTTTTATCTTGTGTTTTACAGGCTCACACAAACAACCTTTACTTTGTGTTTTTGCAGGATCACTCAAACAACCTTATATCTTGTGTTTTAAAGGCTCACACAACTAACCCTTACAAGTGTTCTCCTTTTAACATAGAAATACCCAAAATGCACTTGAGTAATAAATGATTACAGAGAGAAACACTTACAAATCTTTATTGCTCAATAAATGATGAGCAAAAAGATTATCACAGAGAATAGATATTGATAATGAAAGTATTAAATGTACAAATAGCTTGTAATAAGATTTTAATTCAAAGTTTTTGCTATCCTCTTATACTGAATGCATAAATGACTTGCATTTATACTCCCATGGCTGATTATAGCCGTTAGGGTGCATTTAATATGAAGCTAGTCGTTGTACCAACCAAATAATCGTACCTAACATTTTTCTCTTTCATCCTTCACGGACGTGACTATGTTTGTCATGGGCGTGACTGTTCTTCCAAGCCATGACTGAAGTGGTGACCTTGGTCGTGAAGCTCTCTGGAAGGTTTTGAAACATTGGGTCACGGGCGTGACATACATCTTCACGGGTGTGACAAACTTTCTAGCCGTGATCCAAGTTGTGACTTTGGTCGTGAAGCTCTCTGGATGAAATTGTCATGAAGGTTCACGGGCATGACATTTAATTCACGGGCGTGACTTAAATGTACATTTCACGGTTTGTATCTTCCTTCATGGCAGTGAACTTCAAATGTTGGTTTTGGTGACGGTTAGCTTTTTCACGGGCGTGACACATACAATCACGGGCGTGAACATGCTACTTCCTTAATTTTGTCTTTTAAGGATTAATCTTCCACTCTCCATTCTTGCTATTTTAATCCATATTTGTTATCATCAAAATGACAGAAATACCCCTCAAGGTTTATCAATCTCCCCTTTTTTGATGGTGACAAATAATCTATAGCAATATGTGCTTTTGACAAGTCTTCCCCTCAAAAGATACTTACGATAAAAATTGATGAAAATGTAAGAATTGTAAAGAATGATGTAGCATTGAAATAAACTTACTAGTTTTTAAGTATATGCAAGTTATATGCAAAGTATATCCAATATATACCAAAATTTCTTTTTAAGGCATGAAGTATATGAAAGGTATATTTAGAGTATATCTTGGCATATTCATTTATGTAACTTGCATTAAGGTATATGCAAAGTATACTTAAGATATATCTAATGTATAAAGCTCAATTTCATACTTCCATATTAATTTTGAATCAAATTTTAAGTGTTTCTAATTTCTAATTTCTCCCTACTTAACTCAATGTCAATGTATTTGTAGGTTATGAATTTTGATTCAAAATTCATTTATCTTAATATATTGCTAGGTTCTCCCCCTTTTGTCATCAACAAAAAGAATATAAAGATTAAACCATTAAAGAAAAACAAAGAAATTATATTAATTAAAGTGAAATACAATCAAAGATAATTAAAGTTCAGAAAGGAAATTTAAAATTTCCTATAAACAAACAAAAAACAAGTAAATCAACAAGGAAACAAGCAAATTTAGGCTACCATATAGCCTAACACCTAGCCGGACATCCTATCTCGAAGTCTAGCAACCTCTGCCTGAAGGCTGTCCATCTCCGACTCCATGAAATCTTTGAGGTTCTCCAACCTCTCGTCCATGGAAGCCTGCAGCTGCTCAAAACATGGTGTCAAGAGGTCAACCACTTCCTGCGCCAAACTTGGTGTGGAAGCCGAGGATTGTCCCATGTCTTGCTCAGCCGGTGGAGGTGCTTCCTCAAACCGAGCCCTTTTCTTCTGCTGGATCCCTTGGAGGCCATCTTTGAAGTCCTCTATATCATTGTCTTCCCAAATTATCTCCCCAGCAATGTCTGTGAAGCGGTAGAAAATATTGTTTTCATGAACAATTCTGACAGTCGCTCCTATCTTGATAAAAGACTCAACGTCCAATCGATCTCGAGGATGCCCTGCGATGAGATTGAAATGATGCTCATCCAGCTTCAAATAGCCAAGCTTCATGGCCATATGGGTGACATATCCACCAATGAGTATATCTCCTATGGGTTTGGTGGCAATGGATAGAAGATGGTTTGCAAACCATCTAGAAAGCGCCATCGTGAGTCCTCTTCTTGCCATCTCGAAAAGGAAGAGCTCAGACTTACAAATGGTCCCATTACTGTCTCCCCGAATGAATATGCTATAGGTTAGAAACCTATGCAAATATTTGTGCACTGGGGACCGAAGATGAGTACTCTTTGTCTTCTTGACATCCCAACTGTAATATGTGCCAAAATGGGTCCATGTCCGATTCGCAAAGAATTCCACTTCGCTATCATTGAGGATGCCTTCCGAGGGTAGATTAAATAAATCCCCGAATTTAGTGGCATTGAGGGTGTTTGGATTGTTGCAGAGTTGGAATTTTACCACTCCAGTAGGAGACACTTGCAAAGTGCTCAGAAATTCCCGTGTTGGCTCCCGCAATGTGGGCTGATGAATGTCCACGAATTCCTTCAAGTGACAGGCCTGGAATTGCTCTGTCATTGCTGTTTCAAGCCCGAGAGTTTAGATAGTTTGCCATTCAAAGGACCTCGATGAAAGGAGAGGTCTTTGCTTCAAGGTGGAGTACCGGAGATGGCAATGCTCTGAAATTCTGTTCATGAGGTAATCTGCGTACCTTCTGGGAGCATGAGACTTCTTTCTTTTTCCTTTTGATGAGCCGGTTTCCATTTGAATTAAATAAATGAACTTTGTAGAGTTTGGGAAAAGTGTAACAGAAAATTGGAGAAAACCCTAAATGAGTATGATTTTTGATGAAGGAATGGACTTTTGATGGTATTTATAGAAACATTTTGTGACTTGAGGGCTGGAATCTTTAATATCTCATTGAATGTGTGTAAATGAGAGCGGTTTCTAGGAGTTGAAAGGTTGAAATGTGAAAAATAACCGGTTGTTTTCTTATATACCCGATGCATTCACGGGCGTGAAATATGTGTTCACGGGCATGAATGGTCGTGTTCACGGTTTGCTGAAAGGGTGCTCTACCCGTGAATAAGGGCATGAAAATGTTCACGGTCATGACCTTTGAATGTCACGGTCATGAATGATGAACTGTCACGGGGGTGAAACAATCGTCACGGGCATGAAATGTTGAATTTCACTACTTATGCTCGTGAAGCAAAGCATGAACGTCTCTGTGAGTTTGGGGTGAATATGTTCACGGGTGTGAAAATATGTCACGAGTGTGAACAAGGCTTTTCACAGGAGTGAATGAAGTCGTGAACATAGGCTTCACTACTTGAAGCCGTGAACCATGTCATGAATCAAGTGGTGAACGACACTGCCTCTTTTGGCTATTTTAGTCACGGGCGTGAACATATGTCACGGGCGTGACTTCCCTAAAATTTTCATTAAATAAAATTAAGTCCTAAAACAAGACTAAATCATTTCTATGAAGATTCTATACCTTATAACATAAAATTTTCATCAAATTTACTACCTTATATCTTGTGATATGATACAAAATTAAGATTATCACTTAAGATTTCATAATTTAGCAATCACAAGGTTAATCCATCAATCATACCAAGTTCTCTTCTAATGAAATTAAATCTTTCCTCATTTAGAGACTTAGTAAAAATATCTGCTAATTGATTTTCTGTGCTTATAAATTCTAATGCAACATCTCCATATTGAACATGATCTCTAATAAAGTGGTGTATAATGTCAATATGCTTACTTCTCGAGTGTTGAATAGGATTCTTTGAAAGATTTATAGCACCTGTATTGTCACATTTAATAGGTATATGGTTCATATCATGACCATAGTCCTTAAGTTGTTGTTTCATCTAAAGAATTTGAGTACAACAATATCCAGCTACTACATACTCTGCTTCAGCAGTTGAAAGAGCAATTGAAACTTGTTTTTTGTTAAACCAAGAAACTAAGCATTCTCCAATAAAGTGACAAGTACCTGAAGTACTTTTTTCTATCTAAAAGACTACCAGCATAGTCTACATCTGAATATCCTATAATATAAAAGGATGAATTTCTAGGATACTATAAACCTAGATGTAATGATCCATGTAAATATTTTAGAATCCTTTTTACTGCATTTAAATGAGATTCTTTAGGACATGATTGAAATCGTTCACACAAGCAAACACTATACATTATATCGGGTCTAGAAGCAGTAAGATATAAAAGTGATCCGATCATACCTCTATAGAGCTTTTCATTAATTCTCTTACCCTTTTCATCCTTGTCCAATTTTGTTGATGTGCTCATAGGAGTCTTGGCATTCTTGCATCCTTCCATTCCAAATTTTTTAATTAAATCTTTGGCATATTTGGATTGGCTGATGAATATACCCTCATTGTTTTGCTTTATTTGTAGACCAAGAAAATACTTAAGCTCTCCCATCATGCTCATTTCAAATTCCCTAGTCATGCACTTAGCAAATTCTTGACAATGCAACTCATTAATAGAACCAAATATTATGTCATCAACATAAATTTGAACAATTAGTATATCATGCTTATGCTTTTTAATGAATAATGGGGTGTCAACATTTCCCTTTGTAAAGTTGTTTTCTAATAGAAAAGAATTTAGTCTTTCATACCAAGCTCTTGGGGCTTGTTTCAAACCATATAAGGCTTTTGATAGTTTAAAAATGTGATTTGGCAAATCATAGCTTTCAAAGTCTGGTGGTTGTTCTACATAAACTTCTTCTTCTATATAACCATTTAAAAATGCACTTTTCACATCCATTTGAAAGAGTTTGAAATTCATGTGACATGCATATGCTAAAAGTATTCTTATGGATTCTAATCTAGCTACAGTGCATAGGTTTCATCATAATCTATACCTTTTTCCTGATTGTATCCTTTTGCAACTAATCTAACCTTATTCCTAGTTATTGAACCTTGTTCATCTAGTTTATTTCTAAATACCCATTTTCTACCTATAATTTGATGATCCTTGGGTCTAGGTACTAAAGTCCATACCTTACTTCTCTCAAATTGGTTGAGTTCCTCTTGCATGGCAATTACCCAACTTTCATCATTAAGAGCCTCATCAACATTTTTAGGCTCAGTTTGAGAAATAAAAGCAAGGTCAGTGACTAAATGTTTGAAATGAGATCTAGTACTTACTCCCCTTGAGAGATCACCAATGATTTGCTCTTTTGGATGATCTTTCGTCATTCTCCATTCTTTTGGGAGTTCTTATTCGTTTTCTTCTTGAGTTTGAGGTAGAGAATCATTTTGATGTGAATCTTCTTGATCATTTTCTTCTTTTCCATTTTCAAGATCAAGTCTTTCAATGTTACCTACAACATCATCAAGAACACTACCTTTCACAAGATCAAGTCTACTAGATTCATTAAAGACAACATGCATAGATTCTTCAATAGTTAATGATCTTTTGTTATATACTCTATATGTTTTGCTAGTTGTAGAGTATCCTAAAAAGATACCTTCATCAGATTTAGAAGCAAATTTTCCAAGGTTGTCCTTGGTATTCAATATGAAGCACTTGCATCCAAATACTCTAAAGTACGATATCAAGGGCTTTCTTCCATTCCATAGCTCAAATGAGGTTTTGTTTAAAAGAGATCTTTTGAAAACTCTATTTGAAATATAACATGCAGTGTTTATGGCTTCTGCCCAAAAGTAAGTTGGTAAACCATATTCATTGAGCATTCTTCTAGCCATTGCAATTAAAGTTCGATTTTTCCTTTCAACAACCCCATTTTGTTGAGGTGTTCTAGGAGATGAGAAATTCTGTGAAATGCCATGTTCAAGACAAAAGCTTTCAAAGTTTTCATTTTCAAATTCTTTTCCATGGTCAGTTCTTATCTTTGAAATACAGTACCCTTTTTCATTTTGAACTCTTTTAGCAAAGTTTTTGAAATTTTCAAAAGCATCACTCTTTTGAGCTAAGAAAATTACCCAAGTAAATCTAGAGTAATCATCTACGATGACAAAGGCATAATGTTTTCCTCCTAAACTAGCAATTTTAGTAGGTCCAAATAAGTCCAAATGCAGGAGTTGAAGAGGTTTTGAGGTACTTACTATGTTTTTGGCTTTGAAGGATGACTTGTGTTGCTTTCCTCTTTGGCAAGGTTCACATGTCTTGCCTTTTTCATATTTGACTCTTGGTAGTCCTTTTACTAGTTCTCCTGTGATGAGGCTTTGTATTAAGTCCATGTTAGTATGACCAAGCCTTCTATGCCACAGCCAAGATTCATCACTAGTGGTCACAAGACACTTAGAGGAATGGTTAGATAGTTCATGTAAGTTTATTATGTATGTATTAACATCTCTATTTCCTTTAAATATCTCTTGACCATCGATAGAGATCACAAGACATTCATTGGAAGTAAAGATTACTTTGTTTCCTTTATCACATAATTTACTAACACTTAACAAGTTATGTTTCAAGTCATCAACAAGTAAGACATCTTTAATAAAGGTAGTACCATTAATACCAATAGATCCAATGTCAATTACCTTACCCTTAGCATTGTTTCCAAAGGTAACTTTACCTCCATCAATACTTTTGATTTCTTTGAAGAGTTCTTTATCTCCTGTCATATGCCTTGAGCATCCACTGTCTACTAGCCAAGCATTTTTGTTTATTGTGGACTTGAGGCATACCTATAAAATCACAGTTCAAGTATGATTTTTAGGTTTTCAAATGAGCTTGGGACCTTGGGGGTTAGCACATGAAGGTTCCCAATGAGCCTTCCTTATCCAACAATGTTTATTTATGTGACCCATTTTCATACAATAATTACATTGTTTTGGTTTAAAATTGCTTTTTGGTCTTCCAAGATTTTTGAATACCATATTTATATCAAACTGATTTTGAGAATAATGACATGCACAGTCATGATTAATTGATGCTAGAATTTTCTAGATGCATGCTTTTTATATATAAAGGCATGATTATTCTTTTTATGTATAGAAGGTTTAATATGCTTATTCCTTGGTGCTGTTCCAACAAGTGTGAAGATGTGAGGTTCACTAGACTTAACAAAGATGGTTTTGTGAGAAGATGATGATGTGTCCTTAAATCCTAGACCATGTCTAATTAAGGGTGATCTTTGAGACACAATGAGAGTATCTAAACTCTCTTTACCTTTGTGAAATTTAGAGATGGAATTTCTAAGTTTCTCAACTTCATTTTTCAAAGTATTATTTTCTTTAAGCAAAGAAGCAGTTGAGGGTCTTGATGAATATTCATCTAATGACTTTTGGAGAGATTCATTAGATGATTTAAGCTTTATGTTCTCCTTTTCTAAAACATCTATTTTATTTTTTAAATTAGAGATGTTATTTCTATAAATACTGAATTTACTTCTATATTTCTCTAATTCTAGATTTAATTCTTCTATTAGGCTTTGCTCATCATCATCATCATCACTATCATCATCATTATCATTGCTATCATTGTTTAAAGAGTATGAGTGTAGTGATCTTACCTTATTCGAGACGTGATCCTCAAAAGCCATGAAGCTTAGGTTGACCTCTTTGCTTTCATTATCATCTCTTTCACTTGAAGAGCTTTTGTCATCCCATGTGGCTTTGTGACCTTTCTCCCCATTGTCTTTTTGGTATTTGCTCTTATGTTTCTTGAGCCTTAGACATTCTGGTTTGATATGTCCTTTTTTTCCACACTCATAGCTCTTTACCTCTTCCTTACTTCTTTGTCCATCATTAGAAGTTTGTTTGAGGTTTCTTTGCCTGAATTTTCTGGAGTTGCTCATTTTCTTCTCAATGATTCTTTTTAGTCTTCTTGAAAGCATAGCAATGTCCTCATTTTCATCATCATTCATTTCTTCATCATCTTCACTTTCTTCTTAAGATTTTGAAGTAGAGGCTTTGAGTGCTAAGGGTTTTCTTTTCTCTGGCTCTGCTTCAAGCTCTCTATCTCTTTTCACTGCCATTTCATGTGTGAGAAGTTTGTCAATCAGCACATCAGTGTTCATGATGCTCATATCTTCATTTGCTTCTTCTATGCCAACAACTCTTGAGCCATAGTCTTTAAGATGAAGACTTCTTAGAATTTTGTTGTTTACATCTTCAAGACTCAGATGCTTCCCAAGTTTCCTCATTCTATTTATAATGGCTAGAAGGCGGTTGGTCATGTCAGTGATTGACTCATTGGATTTCATCTTGAAGAGCTCATATTCTTAGGTCAGAAGTTGAATCTTCTTGGATTTGACTTGCTTAGTTCCTTCATGATAATTTTCCAATGTCTTCCACATGTTGTATGTTGTTGGGCAGCGTTGTATTCGTCCACATTCTTCAATAGATAATGAGCTTGATAAGATTGTCATTGCCTTCTTGTTTTTGAAATTTGCTCTTCTTTAAGGCTCTGTCCAATTATCTTTTGATAGGATTTCTTCTTCACCATCAGCTCCTCTTCTGGTTGGTGGAGTCCATTCTTTTCATACACTATCCCAGACTTCAATTCCTTCACTATCCAGGTATGTCTCCATCCAAAACTTCCAATGGGCATAATTTGCTCCATCAAATTAAGGTTTGAGACTTTGGAATCCTTCACTAGCCATATCTTAATCTTTACTGGCACTTTTTAGGCTTCGATGCTAGACAAAGCTCTGATACCAATTGTTGCCCAGATATTAATCTAAGAAGGGGGGTTGAATTGGAGTTTTAAAAATTAAACTTTAAAGTGCGGAAATAAAAATTAATTTTATGAGGGATAGAGAAATTTGACACAAGGATATTTATAGAGGTTCGGGTGTTAACAAACCCTACTCCTCTCCCCAATCGCAATTGGGAGTTTCACTAATACACTAAACGTTATGGAGTTTTACAAGCTCACTCCCAACTATGGTGTTTCTCACAATGGCTCACACCTAACCCAGAAATCCCTTGTATTTTAATGGCTCACACAATAACCAATTCCTTGTGTTTTACAGGCTCACACAAACAACCTTTTCTCTTATGTTTTACAGGCTCACACAAATAACCTTTACTTTGTATTTTTGCAGGATCACACAAACAACCTTATATCTTGTGTTTTAGAGGCTCACACAACTAACCCTTACAAGTGTTCTCCTTTTAACATAGAAATACCCAAAACTCACTTGAGTAATAAATGATTACAGAGAAAAACACTTACAAATCTTTATTGCTCAATAAATGATGAGCAAAAAGATTTTCACATAGAATAGATATTGATAATGAAAGTATTAAATGTACAAATAGCTTGTAATAAGATTTTAATTCAAAGTATTTGTTATCCTCTTGTACTAAATGCATGACTTGCATTTATACTCCCATGGCTGATTATAGCCATTAGGGTGCATTTAATACGAAACTAGCTGTTGTACCAACCAAATAATCTCGCCTAACATTTTTCTCTTTCATCCTTCACGGGCGTGACTATGTTTGTCACGGGTGTGACTGTTCTTCCAAGCCGTGACTGAAGTGGTGACCTTGGTCGTGAAGCTCTCTGGAAGGTTTTGAAACATTGGGTCACAGGCGTGACATACATCTTCACGGGCGTGACAAACTTCCCAGCCGTGATCCAAGTGGTGACTTTGGTCGTGAAGCTCTCTGATGAAATTGTCATAAAGGTTCATGGGCGTGACATTTAATTCACGGGCGTGACGTAAATGTACATTTCACGGTTTGTATCTTCCTTCATGGCTGTGAACTTCAAATGTTGGTTTTGGTGACGGTTAGCTTTTTCACGGGCGTGACACATACAATCACGGGAGTGAACATGCTACTTCCTTAATTTTGTATTTTAAGGATTAATCTTCCATTCTCCATTCTTGCTATTTTATTCCATACCCTGTTTAATAGACTTAGAAAACAAGTATGTTAAATACAATATTGCTATTTTATTTGTTATCATCAAAATAACGGAAATACCCCTCAAGGTTTAACAATAATAAAGTAGAATGAATATGAGATATAAACAGGTGACTTGATGTCTTTGCATGCTAGAATTTAATGAGATAACAAATTGCATAAAAAGATAATATGATACATAATATTCATGACAATATATGTTGAATGAAATAGTGAATTGCCTTATTTATATGCACTACGAAGCTTAAAGCTTAGTGTGGGAGTTGTCTTCCAAGCAGATTTTAGAGAGGTAGCTGAAGCTTGTAAATAAAGACAACAGTGATCCTAGTCTAGTAAAGCAATTGTTTTCTAGAAACCGTGGGTCACAAACTTTTGTATCTTGTATTTCATATTTTGTATTTCAATTTATGTAATATCTTTTACGGTTTTGTAAAATTAACTTGATGTTTTATAAACATTATCCTATGTAAATAAAATGTACGTTATATTTCCTTTATATTACTGTAAGTAAATAAATAAATAAATAAATATATATATATATATGAATATGGATTGTTTTCAATAAATAAGTTAAAGATTGAAAAAGTCGGTGTAGCGCTCCCTTATCCAAGCACGTGTTGCTAGGATGAGGGAGTGTTAAAATATTTGGTATTAGAGCCCGTTTTGAATTGTTTTGGGTCTTCAAAGATGGGAATTTTTGAAAAATATTTATAATATATGTGTACCAACAATTGAGTATATGAGTTGCTTCTTCTTGATTAGGATCGTTATTTTTTATGATATAGCTAGGTTATGGCTTTAGGATCACGACAAATCGTGAATGAGGAGGCTGATAGTAATGAGCCTACTAAGACAGGCCTCATCGAGACCAAGTCGTCATTGGGGTATAACATTAAGATTTGGTGCCAGCTCATCACGTGGGTAATCAGCAATTAATACCACATAGATGAGTTGATGAGGAATATGGTAGATTTGTTATAAAGGGCAACACAGCCAGGCCCATCGGTGCTACAATTTGTGAGGCTGAGGAAGTTAGGGGAACTTGATTTTTATAGGAAGAGATAGGATGATTGTAATACCACTTCTTATACATTTGAGTTCAACCTATCCCTATATCAAATAATCATACATAGCATACTGGAAAGGCAAAATACCCTGTTAACAATGGTAGTAAATTGTTTTTCATATCCTGTAATATCATTCAATGACTTTGCAAGTCAACTTTGAGGCTTTCGCCACAATATGATATATCACATATATTAAAACATAAACTTTGCACATAAGTATTTATGAGTTGCTTTCATTTATATATTTTTAAAGCCCATTCCAAAATGACTATACATATTCAAACACATCAAACACGTAAATACAAAATACAGATGACATATTTTCATGCTTATGTGGAATGCAAGGTGAGAAAGTGATAAGGCTCGGCCAGTGACCTGTGCTCCATGTCTTCTATACGCTACTCAAAATGAGGTATCACTTTTCTTTACCTGAAAAATGATGCAAATTGATGAGTTGCGGCTCAGTGAGAATAATCATCAAATGAGCTCTAAAGTAATAAACAACTCATAGTAATAAATCACAAATCCAATACATACCATGTATTCCATTCCATTCATCAGTATCATATAAGTATCAATAAAGTTGAAACATATAATCATTACTCTTTACATATGCAAATGCTCTGCTTATTTCATTTTGTTGTGACCAAGTTAAACAGACATTGCCTCGGGTTTCCATGTGAACATTTGCATTTGCTAGCTAGCTTGATCATTTGTTTCATTTGCACATTTGTTGGGCCATAGGCCTCTTCTTTTGCTTTACAATATCGATTAACTAGTCACAATGCCTTTTAAGTCCATTTGCATATGCATTTGTACTTAAGCATTCATCAACCATTGCATCTTATCACATATAACATACATATACCGCATATATGCCTCATATGCCACGCATATACCTCACATATATTATACATATACCATGTATATATATCACATATGTCAAACATATACCTCAAATATACCACAAGTATACCACTTATGTGTACCACAAATATCACAAATTATCCATCATCATATTATCAGGGGCAAATCATGACAATCATATGAATCACATAGCAAGCAACATTCATATACACTAAAGAATTCAATTGATAATTAGACTCACTTTTCTCCTTTGATTATGATCCCTAACTTATTGTCTATCTGCTCCTTGTGAGTCTCCAATATGTTGTTGCCTAATATGAAAATATAATCGATTAACTCATGATTAGGGAGACTTAAAGTGGCTTAAACAAATTAATATGCATTGTTCATATCAATAGCTAAGATGTTTCCTATGAGGCAGTGTGACCTTATGAGACTAATTAGCCCATAAATATTTCTATAATTGACCAATTAATATGATTCTTGTTCCTAACTAAAAATAACATATAATTATATAACACGCTCAAATTGCAAAGAAATTGGAGCATTGTACAATATTTGGTGAAATTTCTAAATGTGTTCTATTTTCTGCCCTATTTTCTGCCGGTAGGTAGTTTCAAGGTACCAATTTGAGTTCATCATACAATATAATATATAAGTCATATTTCAATTAAACTTTACAAACACTTATATATGTGCAAATGGAACATTTTGCATGTTTATAACTTTTACCAATTATGTCTCTAAGGTCTTCAAATTATAAGAAACATTTTGCTGGTCTGGAACAGAGTTGGCTTCCGGACTAGTATGACTTCTAAAGTCCATAACTTGGTCTATACATAACATATTAAGCTAAACTTAGTACCCAAATTTAGATAAGAATATACCTATAACTTTAATGTTTTTATAATTTACAGAATCTATCTCTAAGGAGCTCAAAATAGCAAAAAATGTAGCTGGATCTTTCCAAGGCACTAAGCAGTCACCTTACACTGTGGAACAGTCATGGTTCTATTCACAATACATCCAAATCCACAAAACATATGTCCCTAAAATTTGGTATAATGATACACATAATCTATATCTAAAACTTTTATGTTTTAAGATACTTCAAATAATGACTTTATCATATTCAAAACCAATAAACATAGTAGCTAACTCAGCTAGGGTTCACACCCTGACCATTTTCAGTAGAGAGAGGATATCTCTTCCTATACACTAAATATTGCAAAAATGTTTTCATATCCATAAATCAAAGAAATAAAGGAACAACTTTTGTGTTTTAATCTTTTCCATAATCACTTTCTATTGACATCAAAATTGGGGTGCAAGGCATTGTCTATTAATGAACCTTAGCAACTCAAATCAACCTTATAGCAATAAGAATTGATTACTTACCAAGAAAGAAC
Organism: Triadica sebifera; assembly: GCA_023653625.1. NCBI lineage: Eukaryota > Viridiplantae > Streptophyta > Magnoliopsida > Malpighiales > Euphorbiaceae > Triadica > Triadica sebifera. Next base: position 13,033,272 of record CM042897.1, read on the forward strand.
TTACAAGGGGTCAATTTGCTGCAAATACTAAGTGAATCAAGGAAGAAGTGAAGGCTAGAATGGAGGAAGATGAAGAAGAAAATGAGGCTGAAGTGAGGAGGCAGAAATGGGAGGAAGAAGATAAAGCCAATTTTTCTTTTTGTCCTTTTCCTTTTTGTTTCTTTTTCTCTTCTTTTTTCTCTTCTCTTATCTTTTCTCTTTTCTCTTTTCTCTTCTCCTTTTTTTTATTTCTCTTTTGTTTCATTTTCATTTTATTTTATCTATATTATTATTATTATTATTCACATATATATATATAATTCCACTAATCCACACAATAATACAACTTAATCATTTGGTCCAATTTAACTAAATTAACAATGTAAAATGTTTACTAATCTTAATCTAGTCATTTTGCTTACTTTAATTTAGTCACCTTATTTAATTTATTTCTAATACTTTGTTATCCTCATTTAGGTTATAAGTACACACATGTGACTCGATACAATTGTCAAATACTAGGACATGTAGCTAGTGCGTGTCATGAACTTGTTTCAAAGAAAATATGTATGAAATGCACGTGTTCAATTGAATTATATGGAAGATGCATATGTTCAAATGAAATGCATCTGGATATGCATGTGGGGAAGTTGAGGATGTTACAATGATCCTTCCATGGTAGAGTTCTGGTTGGAGCGAGCCAAGAGGATTTTTGATTAGCTGCACTGCACAAATGAGTAGATATATGAGTATGCAATGTCTTTACTACAGGAGCATGCTTATTATTAGTGGCAGTTAGAATTACAGAGCTCGGAGGCACCCGACCTTATGACATGGTAGTTCTTTCTAGAGAAGTTTAAGGAGCAGTATATTCCTGCTATTTGCACTAATGACAAGAAATGAGAATTCTTGATGCTAAAGTAGGGCAATCTGTCAGTATCTGAGTATGATAGAGATTTCACACATCTCTGCAAGTATGTTGGAGGCATTATATCCACTAAGGCAGATAAGTGTCAAAGATTTGAGGATGGGTTGAGGGATCCAATTAAGTTGTAAGTCTCAGCCCTACGGTTGATGAAATTCCCTAGTTTACTAGCATTTGCCAGAACAATTGAAAGAGTCCTAGCAACACAGCAGCTAGCACAAATGAGAGGGTTTAGAAGACCCATGTCACAGTCGAGTGGAGGACCATCGAGTGGCAAGAGGGCAAGACCTTTCAGCGGTTGATTTTAGGATGGAGGTTCTAGTAGGCCTTCTTCCTTCAAACGGGGACAACCCACGAGATCCTTATCTTCAACAGCTAGTGCACCGACACAGGTATCATGAAAATTTGTACCTTTACTAGTATGTTAGCACTATAGTCATTCTCATCTAAGAAAGTGTTGGTAGACGATAGGAGTTTGTTTGAAGTGTGATTCCAAGGACCTGTGAAGAGATTGTCTGCTATTATAGTTTGGCAGAGGCTCATAAAGTACTAAGTAGGTGTAGATGAAGATTTCTAGATAGGGCAGAGACCGAGGTGGAGGACAAGGCAGATGAGGCTGAGCAAGGTCTAGTCAGTTCAGATTTGAGATGATAGAGAGGCCGAAAGGCAATAGAGCTGCTCCAGCAAGAGCTTATGCTATGAAAGACTGAGAGGAGCAAGATGCACCCAATGTTATTATTGGTAAATTCATTCTCTTTGGCATTGATATTCATGCATTGATAGAACCTAGGTTGACACATTCTTACTTGTGCACACTACCACTTAGTCGAAAGGGTTTAGAACCGGAGGCTTTAGAATTTGGGATCCTTGTGACTAACCTTTAAAGCACCATGTGAGGGTTAGCAAGGTGTTCAGGAGTTACCCGATTGAGATATAAGGTAGAGTTACCATTCCATGAACTTGATGTGATTCTGGGAATGGATTGGTTAGCTCATCATAGTGTGGTAGTGGACTGCAGAAAGAGAGAGATGATCATCAGAATCCCATATCATGAAGAAATATTGGTGATGGGTGAGAATAGAGGATATCTAGATAAGGTGATATTAGTGTTGAAGGCTCAGAAACTCCTCAATAAGGGATGCAAAGCTTATATAACTTATGTCATCAATACAAAAAAGAGTAGCCCGAAGTTGACTGACATTCCTACCATATGTGAGTTTCCTGACGTGTTTCCAGAAGAGTCTTAAGATTACCAACTGGTTGAGAGGTGGATTTTGCTATAGATTTGGTACTTGACACTACTCTTATTTCAATTACACCATATAGGATGGCACCTGCGGAGCTAAAAGAGTTGAAAATGCAGTTACAAGATTTGTTGGATAGAGGTTTCATTTGACCTAGTGTGTAATCATGGAGTGCTCCGGTGTTGTTTGTTAAGAAGAAAGATGACACTCTACATCTTTTCTTTGATTATAGGCAATTTAATCGGGTGATTATCAAGAATAAATACCCTTTGCCTAGGATTGATGACCTTTTTGACTAGCTGAAAAGAGTAAGTGTATTCTCCAAGATAAATCTTCGATCAAGATATCATCAACTGAAGATTAAGGAGTCAAATGTATCAAAGACATCATTTAGGAATCGTTATGGTCATTAGGAGTTCCTGGTGATGCCATTTGGTTTGATGAATGAACTAGCAATGTTTATAGACCTGATGAACCGAGTGTCCACATCATGTTCATTGATGATATTCTAGTACATTTTAAAGACAAGTAAGAACATGATTGACATCTTATAATAGTGTTGTAGACATTGAAAGAAAAGTATTTATATGTTAAGTTATCAAAGTGTGAGTTTTCGCTTGAAGTCATCAGTTTTCTGGGTCATGTAGTATCAACAGAAGGTATTCAAGTTGACTCTAACAAGATCGAGGCTATCCTTAATTCAAAATCACCTTGTAATATGACAGAAGTGAGGAGTTTCCTCAGATTAGCAAGATATTGTAGAAGGTTTGTGAAGGAATTTTCATTCTTAGTGACTCCTTTGACTCGGTTACTACGAAAAGATATCCGATTTAAATGGATAAACAAGTGCCAAGAGAGTTTTGATAGACTCAAGACAATGTTGACTAAAGCACCAGTCATGACTTAGCCTACTCTAGGAAGAGATTATGTTATGTATAGTGATGCAAGTCACAATGGGCTAGGTTGTGTTCTTATACAAGAGGGAAAAGTGATTGTATATACCTCCAGATAACTCAAGCCTCACAAGCTTAACTATTCTATGCATGATTTAGAGCATCCAACAATAGTCTTTACTCTCAAGATCTTGAGACATTACCTGTATAGAGAAAGATGTTACATTTATATGAACCACAAGTGTCTTAAGTACCTGTCTTTATATAAAGAGTTAAACTTGAGACAATGGAGATGGTTGGAGCCGATTAAAGACTATGATTGCGTGATTGACTACCAGTCAGGAAAAGCGAATGTGGTGGTTGATGCCTCAAGCAGAAAGATGTTAGCTGAGTTGCAAGTGGAGTCTACTCTGATGCAGAGGATTAAAGCAGTTCAGAAGCAAGATGAAAAGCTGGTAAAAATAGTCAAAGCTATGAAAAAAGGAGATAAGTTAGAATTTTCTTTGACATATGATGGTACCATATATTTCAAGAACTGAATTTGTGTACCAAGTATAGAAGAGTTGAACTCAAAGATTTTAAAGGAAGCTCATGAAACAGTCTATACTGTGCATCCAAGTGGAAACAAAATGTATCAAGATTTGAAAGAATAGTACTAGTGGTCAGGGATGAAGAAAGATATCACCGAGCATGTTGCTAATTGTCTGATCTGTCAACAAGTGAAAGTTGAACATCAGTATCCACAGGATTGTTGCATCCGATACCTATACTAGAGTGGAAGTGGGAAATGATCACGATAGATTTTGTGTTCGGTTTACCAATGATATAGAGGAAGAATGATGCAGTGTGGGTGCTAGTAGATCAACTGACGAAGTCAACACATTTTCTACCAGTCCAAATGGATTATTCATTGAACAAGTTGGCCGAGATTTATGTTAGTGAGATAGTGAGACTTCACAAAGTACCAATGTTCATTATTTCTAACAAAGATCCCAAATTTACATCACAGTTCTAAAAGAGCTTACAGCAGGCTTTGGGAACTATACTTAGTTTCAACACAGCCTTTCATCCATAGATGGATAGACAATTAGAGTGAGTTATTCAATTACTAGAACACATGATGATAAGCTATGTGTTCAAATTTGAGGGAAGTTGGGATTGATATCTACCTCTTATAGAGTTTGCCTATAATAATAGTCATCAGACAAGCATTGGCATGGCTCCTTATGAGGCTTTGTATGGAAGAAAGTGTAGGACCCCAGTTTGTTGGACCAATTTGAATGAGAAGAATTTGATCAGACTAGAGATAGTTCAATATACCAAAGAGAAAGTTAGGATGATTAATGAAAGATTGAAAGTGGCACAAGATCGACAGAATATGTTGACCTTAAGAGGCAAGATATTAAATATATATTGTTGGTGATAAGATATTTCTCAAAGTTTCGCTTTGGAAAAAGGTATTGAGATTCGGTAGAAAAGGAAAGTTAAGTCTGAGATTCATTGGACCCTATGAGATTCTAGAAAGAATCGAACTAGTAATTGGATAGAATTCACAATGTTTTCCATATTTCGATACTAAGGAGATATTGTTTGGACCCAATTCACATTATACCAGTTGAAAAGATAGAAGTGTAGATATATGTCTTATGAAGAGGAACCAGTGACTATCTTAGCATGTGAAGAGAAGGTTCTTCAAAACAAAAGAGTTCCTCTAGTAAAGGTTTTGTGGCGGAATCATACAGTTGAAAAAACTATTTGGGAAATTGAGGAGGTTATTAAAAGATAGTATCCCCAGTTGTTTAATGTCATATGAATACATAAAATTTTGAGGTCGGAATTTATTTTAAGGAGGAGAGAATATCATATCCGTTAATTTAGGTACCAAGTTGCACATGTCGCGGAAGTGACGCGTTGGATCGACCGGAGTCTAAATTCAGATTTTGATCAAAATTAATCAAAATAATGGTTAATAAATATGAAATATGCCTAATGAAGTGTTTAGAATGTTTAAAAAAGTTGATTTACGATAAAGGACTAAATTGTAAAATTTGATAAGTTTTGGAATGAATTTGCAATTTACCAAATATTTGGAAATTAAAAGAGGTTAATTGGCATTTAAATATATTTTTGGGCATAATTAAAATATTATGGTTGGCCACCCCATGTAAAAGAAAATTAAGATGATAAGTAAGGTTAAATACAAAATTTTGGGTCAAATATGGTGGGACCTAAGTTAAGAATTTTGGTCTTCTTCTTTTTCTTTTCTTCTTCTCCTTTATCACTTTTTTCTCTCACAAGTTTTCTGCACTCTAAACCAACTCCATCGTTCCCCATTGAAGTAGAGAGAAAAAGGCATAATCATGCATAACAAAGCCTGGAGAAGCTAGTAAGAGAAGGGAGAATAGCAAGAAAAAAGGAGAGTGAAATCTCCAAAGTGTGGCTTAAGAGGATTAAAGATAAAGGAAAGAAGCTCTACTTCTCTTCTACAAATCTTTCTAAAGGATGAGGTAGTTTAGAGCTTGTGTATTAGATGTTTTTAAGAGAGAGAGAGTTTAGGGTTTCATGAGAGAAAGTTTAGGATTTTGAGAGTTGAGGATAGAGAAGGTTTTGATGATGGTTTTATGATGTTTTAAGAGTTCCTAATAACAAGGAACAAGCTTAAGAAAACAAAGACAAAGAGAAAGCTATCTAGAGTGAAGGAGAAAAAGTAGAGGTTTGTGCATAACTCAAGGCAATAGCTTATGTTTTATTCTTAAGTTGAATGATTTGAGAATTTGGCATGTAAATGATTGTAAATTCATAGTATTTTGTGATAAAATTCTGGAGATACATATTTGCTAGACTTATGAGTATATTTGGTAAAAATTGAATTAGGTGTTTGTGTGTTTTCGTTGTTGGATTCTATGTAGCAGTCAGCATATATATTGATATAACTTAAGCTCTAAAATTCGGATTAATATGTTCTTACTTAGGTTTGAAACTTAAGACATAGGATTAAAACTTTTATGAAGAATATAAAATGTGATTTTGATTGTAACCAGGCTTAATTTTGGTACAAAAAATTGAACTTGAAAACTGTTCAGAAAATTTTGGGCAAATTTATTTATAAGCAGTCAGTGTTCAATTGAGTATATCTTTTTATATAGATCTCCAAATTTAGTGATTCAAATTTCATATCTAAGATAAGATTCAAGTTTAAAATGCTTAAGAAGATTCTATAATTTAATTCTAACTATAATAGGACCAAAATTGATGTCAAATATATAACATAAAATCTGCCAGTATCAGGGTAGAAAATGAATTGAAGAATTTGATATGTAAACTAATGAAGATCTTGTTATATTATGCAAATAATATTTTTATTGAGAAATTATGGGATTGATTAAGTCATTAAAAGTATGAAATGTGTGAATTTAAGAATTAAAAATTTTAATGACATTAATTATGCCTTAAAACACCTAGCTTAGAACTATAATTTTGGATAATTTGGCATGATAATTAGGAGGATTATATATATATATATGTCAATAATAGTACTTGTATGTGCATATCATAAATGTTAGGATGACAATCATAAATGTCTAGATAGCAATCTCATTATTCTAATTGGTGGTTGCTAGGTGTTATAGGCATAAGTGAGTTAATAAAATTAAAAAAAATTATAATATGTGAAATGGTTAATTATGTATAATAATATAATACAATATAATGAATATGAGATATAAATAGATGACTTGATGTCTTTGCATGATAGAATGTAATGAGATAAGAAATTGCATAAAAAAGATAATATTATACATAATATACATGAAAATGAATGTTGCATGAAATAGTATATTACTTTATTTATATGCACCATTAAGTTTAGAGCTTAGCGTGAGAGTTTTTTTCATGTAGCTTTTAGAGAGGTAGCTAAAACTTGTAGATAAAGGCAACATTAATCCTAGTCCAATAAAGCAGTTGTTTTCTAGAAATTGTGGGTTGTAAATTTTTGTACCTTGTATTTTATATTTTGTCTTTGGATTTGTGTAATATCTTTTATGGTTTTATAAAATTAACTTGATATTTTATAAACACTATCCTACGTAAATAAAATATATGTTATATTTATTTTTTATTATTGTAAAAAAATATGAATATAGATTGTTTTCAATAAATAAGTTAAAATTTGAAGAAGTCGGTGTAGCGCTCTCTTATCTAGGCGTATGCTATGAGGGTGAGAGGGTGGTAAAAGAAAGAAGAAAAACTAGTAAATTGAATAAATAAAGAAATGTTAAGCCACATTATGTCTTTGTCTAGAACTTATGGGTTAGACAAGCTGACATGCCAATTAGGGAATTGTAAGGCACGAACTGCATCATAATACTAATATTTCATAGACAAAAATATGTCGGACTGACTATTTGATAGACACATAATGTCGATATATTATCATTTTGTAGGCATCGAGCTATTTATTGAAAGACTGTAATAGTAGTCGATGCTACAAAGACAGTCAAATCCCTTGTATCTCCCTAGTTATGATATGAGATATTATGGGCAGTATATCAAATCAAAATTAACATGAGTTAATCTTTGAACACTTGACGACTATATATATATATATATAAATGATAATTGTTCTCGCTAGTAATTTTTATTTTGAATCTATTATTTATTTATAACTTTGTTACTTAATATTTCAATTTCTAATATTGAATTATTATATGTTGAATTTATTTTTGCATTTTATTATTATAAAATTATCTTGCCAAAAAGCAAGCATCACTAAACTATATGCTTAGCACGTGAATTTTCTTGTCTCAAGTGAAGGTAAAGAGCCGAAGGAGTGAGAAGATTGTATATAGTTTTTGGAGCTTGTAGAGGATTTTTAGATAGTATTGTGGGTCTCGCCATAGAGAAATAGCAACAGTTGACACATTTTATTTTGGTCAGTTTTATTTTCTGACATTTTTTTAAGTTGTGCATTTTCATTTTGTGTGTATGTATATATATATATATATATATATATATATATATATATATATATATATATATTCAGCTTTGTATATATTTAAATTTTAAAAAAAATCTAAACTAAATTAAAAATAAAGTTGTTATTTTCTATAAACTTGTCTGAAAAAAAAAACTAAGTGTAATATCCTCGACCTTCCCCATATGCATATCCACATGTATTTCATTTGAACATATGCATCTTCCATATAATCCAATTGAACACTTGCATTTCATACATATTTTCTTAGAAACAAGTTCATGGCACGCACTAGCTACATGTCATAGTATTTGACAATTGTATCGAGTTGCACGTGTGTACTTATAACCTAAATGAGGATAACAAAGTATTAGAAATAAATTGAATAAGGTGACTAAATTAAAGTAAGCAAAATGACTAGATTAAGATTAGCAAAAATTTATATTGTTAATTTAGTTAAATTGGGTCAAATGATTAAGTTGTATAATTGTGTGGATTAGTAGAATTATATATATATATATATATATATATATATGTAAATATATATATATATATATATATATATGTAAATAATAATAATAATAATAATAATAATAATAATAATAATAATATAGATAAAATAAAATGAAAATGAAACAAAAGGAAAATAAAAGAAAGAGAAGAGAAAATAGAAGAGAAAAGAAAAGAGAAAAGAGAATAGATGAAGAGAAAAAGATAAAAAGACAAAAACAAAAAGGTTAGCTTTATCTTTCTGCCCCATTTCTGCCTCCTCACTCCATCCCATTTTCTTCTTCATCTTCCTCCATTCCATACCTCAATTATTCCTTGTTTCACTTAGTTTTTAAGGCAAATTGATCTCTTACAAGTTTGTTCTTGGTAAGTAATCAATTATTATTACTATAAGGTTGATTTGAGTTGCTAAGGTTTATTAATAGACACTGACTTGCACCCCGATTTTGATATCAATAGAAATTGATTCTGGAAAATTTTAAAACACAAAAGTTGTTCCTTTATATCTTAGATTTATGGATATGTAAACATTTTTGTAAGATTTTGTGTATAGGAAGAGATATCTTCTCTCTACTGAAACTGGCCAGGGTGTGAACCCTAGCCAAGATAGCTATTGTATTCTTTGGTTTTGAATATGTTAATGCCATTATTTGAAGTATCTCAAAACATAAAAGTTGTCAATATATGTGTTATGTATTTGTATACCATATTTCAGGTTCATATGTATTGTATAGTTTGAGTTATGGTGAATGGAACCATGATTATTCGATAGTTTGAACTGTCTGCTTAGTACCTTAGGCAGATCCAGTAACTTATTTGGATAATTTGAGCTCCTTAGAGATATATTCTGTAAAGTATTAAAACATAAAAGTTATAGGTATATGTTTTATCTAAATTTGGGTACTAATTTAAACTTATTATGTTATGTATCGACTTAATATGGCTTAAACAAATTAATATGCATTGTTCATATTAATTTGTTTAAGCCACATTAAGTCTCCTTAATCATGAGTTAATCGATTATATTTTCATATTAGGCTCACAAAAATATTGGAAACCCACAAGGAGCGGATAGACAATAAGTTAAGGGTCGGAATCAAAGGAGAAAGGTGAGTCTAATTATCGATTGAATTCTTTAGTGCATATGAATGTTATTTGCTATGTGATTCATATGATTGTCATGATTTGCCCCTGATAATATGATGATGGATAATTTGTGAATTTGTGGTACACATAAGTGGTATACTTGTGATATATTTGAGGTATATATTTGACATATGTGATATACATACATGGTATATGTATAGTATATGCGAGGTATATGCGTGACATATGAGGTATATATGTGGTATATGTATGTTATATGTGATAAGATGCAATGGTTGATTAATGCTTAAGTACAAGTACATATGCATATGGACTTAAAAGATGTTGTGACTAGTTAATTGATATTGTAAAACAAAGGAAGAGGCCTATGGCCCAACAAATATGCAAATGAAACAAATGATCAAGCTAGATAGCAAATACAAATATTCACATGACAAATGTTCACATGGAAATCCAGGACAATGTCTGTTTAACTTGGTCACAACAAAATAAAATAAGCAAAACATTTGCATACGTAAAGAGTAATGATTATATGTTTCAACTTTATTGATATTTATATGATTCGGATGAATGGAATGGAATAAATGGTATGTGTTGGATTTGTAATTTATTACTATGAGTTGTTTGGTACTTTAGAGCTCATTGGATAATTATTCTCACTGAGCCACAACTCATCAATTTGCAACATTTTTCAGGTAAAGAAAATTGATAGCTCATTTTGAGTAGCGTATAGAAGACATGGAGCACAAGTCACTGGCCGAGCCTCATCACTCTCTCTCATTGCATTCCATACGAGCATGAAAATATGTCATCTGCATTTTGTATTTACGTGTTTGAATATATATAATCATTTTGGAATGAGTTTTAAAAATATATAAATGAAAGCAACTCATAAATACTTTTATGCAAAGTTTATATTTTAATATATGAGATATATTATATTATGCGAAAGCCTCAGAGTTGACTTGCAAAGTCATTGAGTGATATTACAGGATATGAGACTTGCAAGGTCATTGAATGATATTACAGGATATGATAAAAAAAAAATATTTACTATCACTGTTAACATGATATTTTGTTTTTCCAACATGTCATGTGTGATTATTTGATACAGATATAGGTTATACTTAAATGCATAAAATGTGGTGTTACACTAAGTATAAGCTTAAGATAGATATCATTTTAATTTTACTTACGTCATAATATATTGGTTTTAAAAAAGCACAGATGAAAGCTATTTTGAGATAAACTTTAATAATATTAGTAGATCAACTAAGTGATACAAGTACAAATGGTCTGAAACGATTTTAGCAATTAATGTTATTGAGATTAAATGTTAAAAATATATTTTATCGACATGTTTTCTGAACAAATATTTTAGAAAAGCCTTTAACATAAACGATATCATACCAGATTTTAAATTAGTTTGAAAATTACATATCCACAAGAAAAAGTAATAAAAAATAAATTAAATGGTAAACTATACATGTATCATTTAGAAAATCTGAATATAATCATTGATTTAATTACAATAAATTGAATAGGACGCGTAACATTGTCTGTGTTACATGGTAGGTTGAGGTAGTGTTACAATATAAAAATAAATATTATAATTAGTTTAATTGATTATTATTATTATTATTATTGATAAACATCAACCTTGTAATTTATGACTTTTAATATATAATATTAGTACAAATAAAAAACAAAATCAAGCGAGAAAAAAATTTCAAAATAGAACTTTTAAAATATCCAACCGATTAGAATAAAATTTTATTTATTTATTAGGTATTTCGTTATTAACTGTTTAGTAAAAAGAGCCTAACATTACTCTGAATTTGAAAATTTTGTAAAAAAATTCAGCAGCTAAATAATTATGATCTTGATTCAGTTAATTTTTTTTTTCATTTTATATAAATTATTTCCTTTTTAACAAAGTGGCTTAATAAATATAAGGCTTTAGTCGTGTTTGACACTAAAGAGTTTTGATATGTCACACATGAAAGCACTTCTAAATTTCTAAATTTGGCTTTTTCTTTTTGTCTAATAATAAATAATCTTAAGTTTTTATTAATTTTTATATTTAATAATTTTAATTTAATTTCTTATCTTAAAAATTTTTTAATCCATTTGATTTTTTAATATATGAAAATCATTAAAATTATTTTTTAAATTATTCTTTTTAAAAATTAATATTTCTTTAAGTAATTACTAAGAAAACAATTCACACAATTTTTGAAAAAGAAAGTAACAAAAGATATTTTATTTGTTATTAAACTTATTATCATAAAAAAAAAAACTTATTATCATATAAAATAAAATAGAAATACAAGTTTTATCGACTCATGTTAAAACACGTGGCACAGTGCAACGTAGAGTGGCGGGCCATCCCATGGCATTGGTGGAGATGCTCACTGGATAAGCAATTCCATCCATAGCATGTCTATGTTCTTTTTCTTCCATTTTGCAGAAATTTTCAGAAAACAATTTCAGTGTTTCTTGCTTGTCTCCTCAATAAGCAATAAGCTTTGCTTCCTGCAGATTTGCTTTACATACATCTCTCATCGTCTGCCAATTTTCTATGAAAATGAAGCTTTTTCTCTTTTTGGTGAGTCATCAACTTCGCACTCTCTAATCCTGTGAAATTTCTTGAATTTCGGAGATCTATAAAGAATCTATAAAAACCAATTCAACTTAGTTCTGTATATCTCTCTTTATTGCTGCAATTTTTGTTGCTTGATATTCTCCTGTTTGTGGATACCAAATTACTGGTTTTTGTCTAGTTTGAATAAGCTGTGATCCCAGGGATTGATTTCCAAGTTGGCAATTGAGAGTTTCTTCAATCCCGGCTTCTGATTTTATGAAGCTTTGGTGATACAATCATTATTCTAGATTAATACTTGAAATACATATTGGAAAACCATGGATACTTTACTGAAAACCCATAACAAGCTTGAATATTTTCCTCAATTTCATGGGTTGTCCGAGAAAGTGGGTAATTTGAGCTGTATGAAGCTTCAAAACAAAGAGATTAGGGTTTTCCCCAAGAAGTCTTGTTTAAGAAGATGTAGAAATAGGCGGGTTAAGGCTAGTTGTAGTGCTCTTTTGGAGCTTGTACCAGAAACAAAGAAGGAAAATCTTGAATTTGAGCTGCCTATGTATGACCCCTCGAAAGGCCTTTCAGTTGATCTTGCAGTTGTGGGTGGTGGCCCTGCGGGGCTTGCTGTAGCTCAGCAAGTCTCAGAGGCAGGGCTTTCTGTTTGTTTGATTGATCCATCTCCTAAATTGATTTGGCCTAATAATTATGGTGTTTGGGTTGATGAATTTGAGGCCATGGATTTGCTTGATTGTCTTGATACCACTTGGTCTGGTGCTGTTGTCTACATTGATGACAAAACGAAGAAGGACCTTTGTAGACCTTATGGAAGAGTTAATAGGAAACAACTCAAGTCCAAAATGCTACAAAAATGCATATCCAATGGTGTTAAGTTTTACCAAGCTAAAGTTATCAAGGTCATTCATGAGGAAGCCAAATCCTTTTTGATTTGCAGTGATGGTGTCACAATCCAGTCTGCTGTGGTTCTTGATGCGACTGGATTTTCTAGATGTCTTGTTCAGTATGATAAGCCTTATAATCCAGGTTACCAAGTGGCTTATGGAATTTTGGCCGAGGTAGAGGAACACCCTTTTGATGTAGATAAGATGGTTTTTATGGATTGGAGAGATTCACATTTGAACAATAATTTGGAGCTAAAAGAAAGAAATAGTAAGATACCTACTTTTCTTTATGCAATGCCCTTTTCATCAGAGAGGATATTTCTTGAAGAAACTTCCCTAGTTGCACGACCTGGAGTACCAATGGAAGATATCCAGGATAGAATGGTTGCTAGATTAAGGCATTTAGGCATAAAAGTGAAAAGTATTGAAGAAGATGAGCATTGTGTGATCCCAATGGGAGGCCTCCTCCCTGTCCTCCCTCAAAGAGTTGTTGGGATTGGTGGTACAGCTGGTATGGTTCACCCCTCAACCGGGTACATGGTTGCAAGAACTCTTGCAGCAGCTCCAGTTGTTGCGAATTCAATTGTCTGGTACCTTGGTTCCGGCAGAAGTCTTGTAGGAAATGAATTGTCAGCAGGAGTTTGGAAAGATTTATGGCCCATGCAGAGGAGGAGACAAAGGGAGTTCTTCTGTTTTGGGATGGACATTCTGCTAAAGCTTGATCTACAAGCCACGAGAAGGTTTTTTGATGCATTCTTTGATCTGGAACCTCATTATTGGCATGGTTTCCTCTCATCTCGACTATTTCTCCCAGAGCTTATAGTATTCGGTCTTTCTTTGTTTTCCCACGCCTCTAATACTTCCAGATTAGAGATCATGGCAAAGGGAGCTCTTCCTTTGGTTAACATGATCAAAAATTTAATACAGGATAAAGAATAGATGGCTAGGAATCCATTGCTTGTCTGCTAAATCCATTTTATCTGCATATGCTCTTGCTGCGCATAATTGTCAATAGAAATACAAAATTGTTCTTGTTTTATCTTTAATTATATACATATTCCCAATGCTCAAGCTGATTTATGATTTTATGGAAGTGCAATGGTTCGTTCCTCTGCGTTCATATATGTCCACGAATGTGTCTTGATGACGAGTAGTGATACCTGATATATTTTACTCGGTTGCTTTTGTTAATTTCCATTTGGATTGTACAATATGGTAGCTGAATGAAATGCAGCTAGTAATGCCTGATATATTGATCCGATATATAGCCTTGATCACAATTCCTTTCTGAATTACAACAGAATCAGAATTGAACGGTGATCAATGGTTCCAGGTTTTAAACTGGGATCGAAATCGTCATACCAAGGTTTCGTGTTCTTCTTATAGCTAATTAAAATCGGAATTGAGCCATCAGTTTCAATTTGAATCCCCCCCAAAAGCCAAAAAGGCAAGAAAAAAAAAAAAGATTAATATTTATATCATTGGCTCGCCTCATCCAATTCAAGACCAAAAAAGACTCAAAACTAAAATGATCCAAATTGAATATGCTCGAATCGGTTAGATTGCCAGGCCTATATACTTAGCTTCTTATATTGCGCTGAGAGTTTGAGACCAAAATGAAAAAGAGAAACTGCGACAATAAGAAAAGGAAAAGAAAACAAAAAAAACGAGTTTTTCTATTGTATTTGAGGGAATTTACAATTCTTATAAAAAGAAAAGGCTATAAAATCATATATTTTTATGGAAAATATGATGCATTGGTTTAATAACTGATATCATCACTTATATACTTCAAACCTGTATGGCATTTTCAATTTCAAGAATCCAATCATTTGTTCCATTTTCATTTGTAAGAATCCAATTATTTGTTCGATTTTCATTTTCAAAAATCCAATTAAATTCAAAGTTAAATTTTAGCGACTTTTAGTTCTGTAAATTAATAGCTAGCATCCATGCATAAATTTATAAAATTAAACAAAGAAAACTCAATAGAAAGAAAAACATAAAATAATATAAATAAAAATTCGTTTCGTTTTGGGTTCAAAACCTCAAGGAAGTTGCAATCTTGTTTGTTGGAAAATTGTGATTAATGGATTATTTTGAGAACGAAATTCGGGTTAATCTCATAATTCGGTTTTAGAAGAATTACTCGGATTCGTATTCTTTATCATGAGAATTATGAATTATGGGATTCATAACTCTAAGAGGTCCAAATAGTTTGGACTTGAGTAGGTTGAGAAAAGACATACAACCTTGGCAAGAACACTGCGCTATGGAATATGACTCACGCGCCTTTAGGATCGTTAAATTTTGTAGGTGGCGTAGCTACCAAGATCAATGCAGTCAATTATGTCTCTCTTAGAAGTTGGTTAGCTACCTTGCATTTTGTTCATCCTAATCAATTGACTTTACCAAGAAAAATTACTTTTTTTAGGTCAAGATGTTGATAGCGAGATCTTGAATCAACTTATTGGTCTTATGGTATATCACAGTGTAGAGAGTTAGATCAAAGATTATTGGACTCTATGCATTAACTGTAATATCCGCTAATTTAGGTTCTGAGTCGCACGTGTTGCGATATTGACGCATGTGACCGATCGGAGTCTAAATTCAGATTTTTACAAAAATTGATTAAGAAATGGTTAAATTAAATAATAAATGCCTAAATAAGTGATTATAGAGTTTAAAGAAGTTGATTTACGGTAATGGTCTAATTTGCAAAATTTGATAAGTTTTTGGGTCAAATTGCAATTTACCAAAATTTGGAGGATTAATGAAATTAATGGCTAATTAACTTAAGAAATTTGGACATTTAAAATTGGGTTGGCCGGCCATGATATTAAAGGAAGATGATTAATATTGATTAAGTGTAAAATTGGGAGAAAATGGTCAAATGGTGGGTCCCACATGAAGACTTTTTGGGTACCCTATTTAAGGCTTTCTTTTCTTCTTCTTCTTCTCTTCATTTTCTGCTCCTTCTCTCTTTTCTTTACCAGTCATGCCAGCCACAACTTCTCCTCCATAGCTCACCTTGATTCTAGAGAGAGAAAGGAAGGGAAGAGAAGGGAAAGAGCAAGACAAGGTGTTTTTCATGTTCCATAACTCATAAGAAAGCTGGAAAGAACAAGAAAGAGGAAGAAAATTCAAGTTTGGTAGAGAGAGAAAATCTCCAAAGTGGTGATCAAGTGAAGAAAAGTGTAAGGTAAGAAGTATTTCTTCTTCTTCATCATCTTTTCTAAAGGAAGTTCGAATTTTGAACTCATCTAAGACTTATATGGAAAGAGAGAGAAACTAGGGTTTTGAAAGAGAGAAAGAGAGTTAGGGTCTTGAGAAAATCATATGGAAATAATGATTTATGATGTTGTAGGAGTTCCAAATGACAAGGAACAAGCTCTAAGGAGCAAAGGAAAAGAGAAAGCTACCTAAAATAGTGAAGGAGAAAGATTAAGGTTTGTGCATAATTTAAGACAATAGCTTATTTTTGTTTGAAATAATGCATGCTGAACATGATTTTAGATAAATGCAATTTCAAGAATGATGATGATTATGGCATGAAACCATAGGTTTAGATATATATGAATGAGATAATTGTGACATTGAATTAAGGATACATGTTAGAGAATCTTGTATGATCAAGACATTTACATGTATTGGAAAGTAATAAGTGGAGTAAAGAACCTTAGAAATGCATGAAATAGAATTTGGTATGATTTGGATGAGGTTAGAATGAATGAAAAGGGAATATGCAGATTTCCTACTAAAAATCACGGGTGTGACTATTGAGTCACGGGCGTGAACTTGAGGGTTTAGGGTTGTGACTGATTGTGTCACGGTTGTGAATTTCTGGGTGGAAATGGTACTATTCATTCCAGAAGCGTTCACGGGTTGGAATCACGGAAGTGAACTTATTCACGGGCGTGAATGAGTAATCACGACCGTGAATGCTTTTGGGCGATTCATTCCAGTAGCGTTCACGGCTTGGGATTACGGGCGTGAACTAATTCACGGGCGTGAAAGTAGTAATTACGGCCGTGAATGCTCTGTATTTGAAATTATGAATGTGGTTATTAAATGAGGAATTTAGGTAAGTAAATGAAAGTTATTGTCAATCCAACAAAATAAGAATGATATGGATATGGATATATGTATATATATATATATATATATATATATATTGATGTGAGAATGTGATATGTTGTGATATAGAAAAATGAATTGTCATGGATAATATATGAAATCTGATGCAGATGATAAACATGAGAATATTGATGAATCTAGTAAATGAATGAAAAGATGTATGAGTATGACTATATGCTTGTAAAACAAGAAAATTGAGATGTTGATAAATATGAGGAAAAAAAATGGATGTGTTGAAATTTGAGAATAATGATTGATGTGAAAATATAAAGAAGCCCATTACTCTACTTGCGGACTAGAATCAGGATAGATGACATGTCATTAAGGGGGCGAACAATACCGTACTATACCTCAACCAATGTGGCTAAAGCTTGTGTGAGCGCCATTAGTCTGGGATGCTCAGTCAGTGTGGCTAAAGCTTGTGTGAGCGCTACTGACTTGAGAAAGCTCCGATGAGCACATATAAATGACGACAAGGTGTCATAAGCTTGTGTGAGCGGCCTTGATCCGGTTATTCATCTATGATGAAATTATACTCAATCAATGTGGCATAAGCTTGTGTGAGCGCCATTGATTTGAGAAGCTCTTATGAGCCAGATAGTGGACAGGGTGGCATAAGCTTGTGTGAGCGCTCCTGATCCATAACCCGTATCCAGTCAATCCAAAATTTAGAGTGATGTGGGCAAGATAATGAGGACATGTCGGAAAAATAAGAAAAGGAAAGAATAAGAAAATGATGATGATATGAGATTGAGATGAAATGATAAAGAGATTTACAGAATAATTTGCCATTAAAGATAAATGAAAATAACATTGTCTATATGAGCATGACATTTATACTTGTATGAAATAGGAAATTGTTGATAGTCATGCATGCAAACATTTTAATGCACAAAATGATAATTGTTAATTCTTGTTGCATGATATAGTATATTGTCTTCTTTATATGCACCACTAAGCTTAGAGCTTAGCGTAGAGTTTAATTTCTACGCAGATATAGAAAGGTAGCTGAAGACGCTAGATAAAGCAAGCGGTGATCCCATTCAAGTAAAGCAGCCGAATCTTGAGAAAGTGGGTTACAAGTTTTGAAACTTTTGTATTTGACTTTTATATTAAAGAAATGTTTGAGTTTGTAAAACTTACTTTTAAAGTTTGTTAAGAATTACTCTGATGTTAAAAATTACTATTTTATGTAAATAAATTGTACTCTGATTTTTTTATTTATATCCATATATACATGAGTAAAAAAAAATTATATATATATATATATATATATATATATATATATATATATATATATATATATATGAAGTATGACCTGCATATACGAATGTTGAGCTAAAATATCATGGAGTGCAACCATAATGAAGATTAAATCATAATTTTTTTTCTCATTCCCTCTAGTATAAATAAATATTTCTATCCAGGTTGGAAGAATCTGCTTGTGAAATTTTTATTTTTATGACGCCCCACTTATATATTAGGAATAATCTCACATATATAAGAAGAATGCTACAAGCTTAACTCGATAATCTGCTCAAATTGATTTTTTTTTTCATTTAAAATAACTTAATCTATTTATTTATATTGGTTTAGGTAAGTTGTTCTAATTAACAATATATATATATATATATATGACACCCGATTATGTTACATAATTATTTACATACACAATATTAATATATGAGACATGTCTACCACACCATATACATAGTCAAACTAAAATAATAATAATAATAATAAATAACCAACCCTCTAACTATGCTTCTTGTGTCTCTGCTGATATGGGCTTTGATTTCTTTCTTGACCACTTCACCTCCTACCGTCTATAGTTTCAATTCCTGCGTGAGAAGAACCCACACTAAGCTAACTCTAGCTTAGCGGTACATATAGGTATTAAGTTTTTCCCAAACAGTCATACAAGTGCATGTCTCAAATAATTCATGATACACTGAATTTTTATTTCATATAAAACAAATAACCACATCATATAACAGTATAAACATAATAATCATATTCAATAACTAAATTCTCATTACCTCCTGTAAGCATTTCATGTTTTGTCACTTATGTCAATAATAAATTTTCACATTTCATTCCATAGTCTTTCATTAATATCAGCCCAAATCTCATTCCTGGACTGTTCGGATATGGGGTGTGAAATAGGGGCGCTCGCAGAGCTTAAGCCACCCTACTCACCATAATCTCAAGTCAAGGGTGCTCGCAGAGCTTAAGCCACCTTGACTGAATATAATTATGTCATATGTGTATAATAAGGATCAGGGGCGTTCCCAGAGCTTAAGTCACCCTGTCCCTAAATAATATCCATATCGGTACCGTAATTCCTCACTTAATAGTGCACCATCTATCCTATGTTATTCCTCAGGTAGAGAAATGAGCAATTAACACCATTAATTTCTTGTTTCTATAACCAATACTCATTTCATATTAACAAAATCATATATTCACAATTTATTTCAAAATCATGTAATAGCATGATATTTTATCAAATGTTAACACAATGTTAAGTTCATAGTTAATAACATTCTTACAACTTTAAAACATGCCATAATATATAATTTCATCATTATGACATATAATTTATGCCATACACACACAATCATGCATAAGGGCAAAACAAAATACATATATGTACAAACATCGATAGTATTTTCCTTTTCCAAAATATAAGTTCAGAACTTATTCACTTTTGTTGGTCTTCTTCTTGTTGAAATCCTAATTTAAAAATATAATTAATTAATAGCTTGATAAAATATTTATTCTTAATATAACTTAAATAAATAATTACAATTTCTATTAAGCTTGAACAAGACCTCTAAGGACTGTTGGATTAATAACTTTTTCTACACTTATCCAATTTATATGATTCATGATCTTGATTAAATATAACATATAAAAATAAAATATACTAAAATTTCAGAATTTTTGAACCTTTACATAATATTTGGTATAATTTTAAATATTGCCCTATTTTCTGTCCTTGGGCAGTTTCAAGGTACTCAATTCAAAAATTCATAACTTTCAATGTGTAACTTCAATTATTCTGAATATTGTTATACAGTTATATAAGTTCATTTGGAACATTTTTCATGTTTAACTCATTTCCATATTCGGCTCTAAGATTCTCAAATATTGGATGATATATAACTGGTTCAACATAGAGTATCAACCCGACCAGTTTAATTGTTCAGCTCATAACTCACAAAATACAATACATTTTAAGATGAAACTTTCACAGATATTTATATAAGACATAGGAGTAAAACTTTTATGTTTTGAACTATGGCTAATTCGATCTACCAATTGGTGAAATATAAGGACGCAATTACTGGAACTGCATAGGTATATGAAACCAGCTCAATCAAAGAACATTCATAGTTCATTTCAGAATAACTCAATCTACACAAGAGAAATTCATAAGAAATTTTGCAGAGACCTCAATAACATATATACCTAAAACTTTCATGTTTTACAAAACCTCAGAATAAGCCACTAAGATGATCAATATTTACAAAAACTGTAGGTTATTTGGTTGATATATCTCCCTAAACCAGTTTTACCCCAATAACCATATCTCTTCATATACTCCAAATCATTCAATAATATTTGGCAGAGAGATACAAAAGATATAGATGAACAACTTTTATGTTTAACACATCCCCAAATTAGAGTCACAAGATAATAAAAAATAGAGTGAAATATCCTGTAAAAATATAACCTAAAGAGTTCTAATAACGCAATAATTATGGGGAAAATATTTCTTACCAAGATCAGATTTAATTGGACTGATTTTTTGATGCAAATCTTGAAGAAAATGATGAGTAATTTGATATGAGATATGGAGGAAGAAAAAGGGATGATGAAGAAGAAAAAGGAGAAAAGAGAAGAAATGGCCAAAAACAAAAGTCTTCAGCCCTTTTCCCCTTTTTGCCTTTTTTTTGCTGACCATTTTACTGTTCACTTTACTTTTTTTTTTTCTTATTATTATTATTATTATTATTATTATTATTATTATTATTATTATCATCTTCGCATATTTCTTTATATCTAATATCTTTAATTTTATTTAATAAAAAATACAATTTAATTATGTGGTCTAAATTATTCAAATTAAACTCTAATTAGTGGATGTTACAATTTTTCTCCTCATTTCTTTCCTTTTTGTGATACAGTGACCATATATTTAGTTTGTTGTGAGAATAAGTTAGGGTATTCAATTTTTACCTTAATTTGTTATATCACAGGAGACAATCGCCATTAAACCTAAATACTAGTGGTAGGAAAAATTTTATCTTAAGGACATTGTATGAGATATATGCCTCATATTACTTTCTTGTTTTAACCTTATACCTTATACTGGATTAACAACCTCCTCATCATATTATTTTTCTAACACTGTTGACCATAAATATTTATCAATAATTGAATATTGATGGCTTCTTGTTTCTCTTTTAGAGTGTTACACCCTCTCACCATAGCAGCTTATGCCCGGATGAGGGTGTGCTACGCTGACTTTATTGGTTAAAATATCATTTTATTAAATTGTGTATAACTGAAAATTACTCATATATATATATTTATTATTTGTTTATTTTGCAATATAAAAGAAATTATAACATAAAAGATAGACTACATTTTTTTATATAATAACATGTTCTTTACAAAACGTGTCGTTTATTTTACAAATACTATAAAATAAAACTCAAACCATAATTACATAATTTACATGACCCACAATATTTGATATGAGCTCCCCTACTGGACTTGGATCACCGTGTCTTTATCAAAAAACCTCAGCTACTTCTTTAAATCTTCGCGGAAGGAAACTCCCACGCTAAGCTCAAGGCTTAGTGGTGCATATAAATAAGGCAATAAACTATTTTATGCAATCATACATTATCATATCTCAACTCATGCTTAATCAAATTCTCATGAAAATATACATATCATGGTATTCTAGCATGTATAGACATCAAATTATATTATTTTATCTCATATTTATTTATTTTATTATCACCTTATTGTATAACACTAAATCTTATTTTTATACATTCCACAATTCAGAATTCCATTTTTATTATCAATAATTCTTTTATGTTCCATGACTTTTTATTTATGTCTTTATTTATGCCCAGGACACCTATGAACCACTGACTTGGATAACAGAGTTGTCATCCAGGCACTTAGGAGTGCCACCCAGGCAATATGATGTGCGCATATAAGTGCCATTACCGGCGTAGATAACAGTTCCATTACCGGTGTAGATAACCGTGCCATTACCGATGTAAATAAAAGTGCTATTATCGGCGTATATAACAGTGTCATTACCGGCATTGATAACAGTGCCATTATCGGCATAGATAATCATACCATTAATGGATTTAATCATTTTCATCATACTCCCCCCTATTTGGCATGCCAAACTATCCTAAGTTGGTTCTAGTTAGGTGTTCTAGGGCTTATACAATTTCATTAAAATTCATAACAATTAATTTCATACTTTTCATGCATGTAATGTCTCAAAATAATCGCATAATCACTCAATTAAAATAACAATTATATAATATAACAAGATTCTCATCATTTTTCTCATTTCATTTCTCAACTCATGCTACCCTGACACTGGCAGATTCTATTCTCTATTTGGGAACTTAATTTTGGTCCTATTATGTTCTGAATTTAGTTATATGATCTTCTTAACAATTTTATATCTGGATTGTATCTTTAATATGAAACTTGAATTACGTAATTCTGAGTTATGTATCAAAAGATATGATAAAATGAACACTGACTGATCACAAGCAATTCTGCCCAAAATTTTCTGGACAGATTCTAAGTCTGAACTTTATAAATTGTTTTGGACAATTATAGACATATTCAAATATTATGGTCTGAATACAAATTATAGCCCTATGTCTTAGCTTTCAAACCGAATAAATAAAACACAAATCCAAGCTCCATAACTCAAGTTATAATAGTTTAAGTACTTACTACTCATTACTAACAATTCTGCCTAGAATTTCTATACATATTCTATGTCCGAACTTTATGAATTATTTTGGATAATTACAGACATATTTAGGATTTATGGTCTAAATGAAAGTTATAGCTCCTTGTCTTATCTTTAAAACCCAATAAGGAACATGCAAAACAGAGTTCTAGAAATTAAGTTATAACAGTTTAAGTTCTCACTGCTCATCCATTTCCAGCACAGAATACATACATGAACTATCTTCAATTTTTATCAAAATAAATCCTAAGTCTTGCAAACATGCATCTCCAAGATTTTTCATCACAAATAATATTAACTCAGAATCATAAAAATGCCAAATAATTAATTTAGGTAATTAAAAAAAAATTAAAATAGGCTATTGCCTTAGGTTATGTACAAACCTCTCTTTTTCTCTTTTCTTTCTCTTTACTTCTCTTTCTCCTTTCCTTTGCTCCCTTGATCTAGTTCCTTGTTAACTTGAGTTCCTAAAATTTAAAATTAGATTATTAAAAATTCATAAACCCTAATTTTTCTCTTTTTCCTTACTCTCCTAAGCTTCCTTAGGCATGAAAATGGAATTTCCCATGCCTTTCTCTCTCTTTTTCTCACTTTCTCTTCTTAGAACAAGGTTTTGTAACATCCTTGACCTTTACCCACATGCATTTCATTGAAAATAAGCATCTTGCATACAATTCAATTGAACACGTGCATTTCATATCTATTTTCGTAGGAATAAGTTCATAGCACGCACTAGCTACGTGTCCTAGTATTTGGCAATTGTATTGAGTCACACGTGTATTCTTATAACCTAAATGATGATATCAAAGCATTAGAAATAAATTGAATAAGGTGACTAAATCAAAGTAAGAAAAATGATTAGATTAAGATTAGTGAATATTTAGATTGTTAATTTAGTTAAATCGGGCCAAATGATTAAGCTGTATTATTGTGTGAATTAGTGGAATTATAAATATATGTAAATAATAATAATAATATAGACAAAATAAAATGAAAATGACATAAAAGAGAAATAGAAGAGAAGAGAAAATAAAAGATAAATGAAAAGATAAAAGAGAAGAGATGAAGAGAAAATGATAAAAAGCCAAAAAAGCAAAAAGGTTGGCTTTATCTTCCTTCCCTATTTCTGCCTTCTTCTCCAGCCCGACTTCTTCTTCAATTTCCTCCATTTCAGACTTCAATTCATCCTTGTTTCACCTAGTTTTTGAAGCATATTGATCCCTTGCAATGTTGTTCTTGGTAAGCAATCAATTCTTATTGCTATTGGGTTGATTTGAGTTGCTTAAGTTCAATATTAGACACTGAATTGCACCCCGATTTTGATATTAATGGAAATTGATTCTGGAAAAGTGTAAAACACAAACGTTGTTCATTTATGTTTTATATTTGTGGATATGTAAATATTTTTGCAAGATATTATGTATAGGAAGAGATATGCTTTTCGTACTGAAACTGGTCAGGGTGTGAACCCTAACCAAGTTAGCTACTGTGTGCTTTGATTTCGAATATGTTAAAGCTATTATTTTAAGTATCTCAAAACATCAAAGTTGTAGATATATGTGTGTGGTATGGGTATACAAAATGTTAGGTTAATAGGTCGTGTACATTTTGAGTTATGGTAAATGGAACCATGACTATTCCATAGTTTGACTGCCTACTGAGTGCCCTGGGCAGATCCAGTAAATTGATTGGCTAATTTGATCTTGTTAGAGCTATATTATGTAAATGGTCAAAACAAAAGAGTTATCGGTATATATCTTATCTAAATTTGGGTACTAAGGTCAGCTTAATTGGTTTTGGATAGACTAAGTTATTGCCTTTGTAAGTCATACTGGTCCGGAAGCCAATTCTATTCTGGACCAGTAACAAGTTTGTTATAATTTAAAGACCTTAGAGACATAATTGATACAAGTTGTAAGCATAAAACATGTTCCATATGAACCCATATAAGTGTCTGTAAAGTTTCAGCATAGGACTTTTAGATTATAAGGTATGATGAACCCAAATGAGTACCCTGAAACTACCTAAAGGCAGAAAACAAGGCAGAAAACAAAACACACTTAGAAATTCCACCAAATATTGTACAATGATCCAATTGGTCTGAAATTTTAATATGTTTTATAATTATATGTTAGTTTTAATTTGGAAGAAGGATTAGATTAATTGGTCTAGTATAGAAAAAGTTATAGGCTAAAAAGTCCTATAAGGTCACACTGCCTCATAGGAAATATCTTAACTATTGACATGAACAATGCATATTAATTTGTTTAAGCCACATTAAGTCTCCCTAATCATGAGTTAATCGATTATGTTTTTGTATTAGGTTCACAACATATTGGATACCCATAAGGAGTGGATAGACAATAAGTTAGGGGTCAGAATCAAAGGAGAACGGTGAGTCTAATTATCGATTGAATTCTTTAGTGCAAATGAATGTTGCTTGCTATGTGATTCATATGATTGTCATGATTGGTCCTTGATAATGTAATGATGGATAATTTGTGACATTGTGGAACATATAAACGGTATACTTGTGGTATATTTGAGATATATGTTTGACATATGTGATATATATACATGGTATATGTATAGTATATACAAGGTATATGCGTGGCATATGAGACATATATGCGGTATATGTATCTTATATGTGATAAGATACCATGGTTGATGAATGCTTAAGTACAAGTGCATATGCATATGGACTTAAAAGGCGTTGTGACTAGTTAATCGATATTGTAAAGTAAAAGAAGAGGCCTATGGCCCAACAAATGTGCAAATGAAACAAATGATCAAGCTAGCTAGCAAATGCAAATGCAAATGTTCACATGGCAAATATTCACATGGAAACCCGGGGTAATGTCTGTTTAACTTAGTCACAACAAAATGAAATAAGCAAAGCATTTGCATACATAAAGAGTAATGATTATATGTTTCAACTTTATTGATACATATATGATACTGATGAATGGAATGGAATATATGGTATATATTGGATTTATGATTTATTACTATGAGTTCTTTGGTACTTTAGAGCTCATTGGATGATTATTCTCACTGAGCCGCAACTCATCAATTTGCATCATTTTTCAGGTAAAGAAAAGTGATAACTCATTTTGAGTAGTGTATAGAAGACATAGAGCACAGGTCATTGGCCGAGCCTCATCACTCTCTCTCCTTGCATTCCACACAAGCATAAAAATATGTCATCTGCATTTTGTATTTATATGGTTGAATATGCCCAGTCAGTTTGGAATGGGTTTTAAAAATGTATAAATGAAATCAACTCGTAAGTACTTA
The DNA here is from genome assembly GCA_023653625.1 of Triadica sebifera. Classification (NCBI taxonomy): domain Eukaryota; kingdom Viridiplantae; phylum Streptophyta; class Magnoliopsida; order Malpighiales; family Euphorbiaceae; genus Triadica; species Triadica sebifera. The sequence continues at coordinate 13,059,868 of CM042897.1, forward strand.
TGTGTAAATTTTATGTTTTATTATATGTGATATATGGTATTATGGGTTTTAATGTTGACTTGAAAAGTCATTGAGTAATATTACAGGATATGAGACTTGCAAATCATTGACTGAAATTATAGGATATGAGACTTGCAAAGTCATTGAATTATATTACAGGATATGGAAATTTTTTTTTTTACTAATATTGTTAACAGGGTATTTTACCTTTCCAGTATGCTATGTATGATTACTTGATACAGGGATAGGTTATACTGAAATGCATAAGATGTGGTGTTACATTTTTGGTATCAGAGCCAGGTTAGGTTCTAAGGGAACATGCATATGCATATAAGCATGATAACATATGCATAATATGTGATGAACATTATGTAGTGACATAATTTCATTTATTTTAGGGCCATCATTAGACATGATTCACCAAGGAGAGAGAGGCCGGCTGAAATGCATCCTCATGAGGCATCGCCTCATTTGCATAGAGATCAACCAGTACCAGGAGCTAGGGCTCCTGCACGTGCATCACAATCATCACATGCCGAAATACCTTATGAAAACCCAGAACATGAAGTGCATGGTCCTGCAATGTATAGGGAAAGACGATATGATAAGCTACGAAAATAGGGTGTAGTTGATTTCTATGGCTCGATTGATCCAGTTGAAGCAGAAACATGGCTTAAAAGGACACAGAGGGTATTGAATATGATGAGATGCACTCCAGAGGAGAAGTTTGATTATACGGTATCTTTGCTTCAAGAAAATGCTTATGAATGGTGGGAGACAGTTCCCGATAGTGATGCACAACCACCGGTGTTGACATGGAATGATTTCCTCCTGGAATTTCAGAATAATTACATGCCTGAGGCATATAAAGATGAGAAGAGAAAGGAATTCCTGAATCTAAAACAGGGAAACATGTCTGTTGCAGAGTGTGAAGTACAATTTAATAAACTTTCCCATTATGCCACCTTTATGGTCTCTACTGAAAGAGACAAATGCAGAAAGTTTGAAGAGGGCCTCAAGTATGAGATCAGAAATAGAATCACAATTACTGATCTCGATAGTTATACCAGACTCAGAACTGCTGCAATTAGAGCTGAAAAGTTAATGAAAGAAGCTGGAGAACAACAAGTAAAAAGGGTGACACGAGTGTTTGCTGGAGAGTCTAGTAGAGGATATGGAAAGAAAGCTAGATATATGTCGAGCCAGTCTGGCAACAGAAGTGGGTACTCCAGTTCTAGAGGTCGAGGCATGACTTTCTCTTACCCAGGAAGAGGACAAAGCCAGTATACAGAACAGTGGCCTACTTGTATTCATTGTGGTAGGCAACACACCGGTGAATGCAGAAGGCTCACAGGAGCTTGTTATTTCTGTGGATCCTTAGATCACATGTATAGAGATTGCCCAAAAAATGCTAAATTAGCTGAAACCAGCAGAGGCAGAGGAATATCTGAGTCTACAATTGAAACACCAAGGGTTAACACTACCAGTGGGACACATGTCAGAGGTAGAGGCAGGGGAAGAACTGGTGTAGTAAGCAAAGGAGTGACCAGATCTGAGGGACAGAGTTCTAGACCCCTTCCACAGGCCAGGGTATTTGCTATGACTAGGCAAGAGGCAGTTGTTGCTCCTGAAATGGTTACTGGTAATATTTACATTTATGATATACTGGCATTTGCATTGATTGACCCAGGATCCACACATTCATTTATATCATCACATATGGCATCCAAACTACATCAAAAACATGAGTCATTGGGATTTGATATAAATGTGAGTACTCCACTGGGAGCAGTAGTAGTTGTGAATGAGATATGTCGTGACTGTTCGATATTCATTGATAAAGTTGAATTAAAAGCTGATTTGATCTTATTATCATTGCATGAATTTGATGTAATATTGGGAATAGACTGGTTAACTAAACATCATGCCATAGTGAATTGTTTTTCTAAGGAGGTAATTTTAAAGTCCTCTGATAAACAAAGGATTGTGTTTAAAGGAGAAAGGAAGTTGGTACCTGCATGTTTGATTTCAGCAGTTAAAACTTTTAAGATGGTGAAAGGAGGGTATGAGGCTTTCTCAGCCTATGTGACAGACACAAGAACTCAGGATATTATGTTAGAGAATATTCCAGTAGTGTGTGAGTTCCCAGATGTATTTCCAGAGGATTTGCCTGGATTGCCACCAGATAGAGAGATAGAATTTACTATAGATTTGGTGCCTGGGGCTGCACCCATTTCTATATCTCCTTACAGAATGGCACCGATTAAGTTAAAGGAACTTAAAACTCAATTGCAAGAGTTACTTGATAAGGGATACATTCGACATAGCATATCACCTTGGGGAGCTCCAGTATTATTTGTTAAAAAGAAAGATGGAACAATGAGATTGTGCATCGATTATAGGCAACTGAACAAAATGACGGTGAAGAACAAATATCCATTGCCTAGAATAGATGATTTGTTTGACCAGTTGCAAGGAGCCCAAATATTCTCCAAGATTGATTTGAAATCAGGCTATTACCAGCCGAAGGTAGCAGAAGCGGATGTTCCAAAGACTTCCTTTCGAACCAGATATGGACATTATGAATTTTTAGTAATGCCATTTGGATTGACTAATGCTCCAGCTGCATTTATGGCATTAATGAATAAAGTGTTTCAACCATAACTGGATAGATTTGTGATAGTATTTATTGATGACATATTGGTGTACTCAAAGAATAGGGGAGAACATGAACAACATTTAAAAGTTGTGTTGCAAACTTTGAGGGAGAAACAATTATATGCCAAATTGAGTAAATGTGAATTCTGGTTAGATCATTTGGTGTTTCTTGGACATGTGGTTTCGTGTAAGGGCATAGAGGTTGACCTAAAGAAAATTGAGGCTATGGTAAATTGGGAAGCTCCTAAAAATATTTCAGAAATGCGTAGTTTTCTGGGTTTAGCCGGATATTATCGCATATTTGTTGATGGATTTTCATTAATTGCTAGCCCTTTGACTAAATTATTGAGAAAGAATGTGCCTTTCAAGTGGAATCAAGAATGTCAGAGGAGTTTCAATGAACTAAAACACAAACTAACCTCAGCACCAGTGCTAGCTATTCCTACGGGTACAGGTGGATTTACGGTATATAGTGATGCTTCTCACCAAGCCTTGGGATGTGTATTAATGCAACATGGTAAGGTGATAGCTTATGCATATAGGCAACTGAGACCACATGAGATCTCATATCCAGTGCATGATTTAGAATTGGCTACAGTTGTATTTGCATTAAAGATTTGGAGGCATTATCTGTATGGTGAGACATTCCAGATCTTCATAGACCACAAAAGTTTGGGTTATTTACTGACATAAAAAGAGTTAAACATGAGGCAAAGATGATGGTTAGATTTGTTAAAAGATTATGACTGTACAATTGAATACCATCCAGGGAAAGCCAATGTGGTAGCAGATGCATTGAGTAGGAAGGCTAGTAGCAGTGTAGCTCACTTACAAGTATCCTCTTTTCCATATTTGATTCAATTACGATCTATGAATGTTGAATTAAATATACATGATGAAGGATCACTGATTGCTACTCTTCAAGTCAGACCTATACTAAAGGAGAGGATCAAAGAAGCACAAAGCAAAGATTTTGAATTATGTGAGAAAATTGATGTAGTAAGGCAAGGAAATAATACAGAGTTTCATTTGCAAAATGATACACTGATGTTAAAATCATGCATATGTGTTCCAGACACTGAGAACTTGGGTCAGGAAATAATGGAAGAGGCACACAATGCACCGTATGCAATGCACCCAGGGATGACAAAGATGTATCACAGTTTAAGGCCTACGGGTACAGGTGGATTTACGGTATATAGTGATGCTTCTCACCAAGCCTTGGGATGTGTATTAATGCAACATGGTAAGGTGATAGCTTATGCATCTAGGCAATTGAGACCACATGAGATCTCATATCCAGTACATGATTTAGAATTGGCTGTAGTTGTATTTGCATTAAAGATTTGGAGGCATTATCTGTATGGTGAGACATTCCAGATCCTCACAGACCATAAAAGTTTGGGTTATTTGCTGACACAAAAAGAGTTAAACATGAGGCAAAAACTATGGTTAGAGTTGTTAAAAGATTATGACTGTACAATTGAATACTATCCAAGGAAAGCCAATGTGGTAGCAGATGCATTGAGTAGGAAGGCTAGTAGCAGTGTAGCTCACTTACAAGTATCCTCTTTTCCATATTTGATTCAATTACGATCTATGAATGTTGAATTAAATATACATGATGAAGGATCACTGATTGCTACTCTTCAAGTCAGACCTATACTAAAGGAGAGGATCAAAGAAGCACAATGCAAAGATTCTGAATTATGTGAGAAAATTGATGTAGTAAGGCATGGAAATAATACAGAGTTTCATTTGCAGAATGATACACTGATGTTAAAATCATGCATATGTGTTCCAGACACTGAGAACTTGCGTCAGGAAATAATGGAAGAGGCACACAATGCACCGTATGCAATGCACCCAGGGATGAAAAAGATGTATCACAGTTTAAGGCCTCATTACTGGTGGCCAAGAATGAAGAAAGACATAGGAGAATATGTTTCCAAATGCTTGACATGTCAGCAGATTAAAATTGAACATCAGCACCAATTGGTAAGTTACATCCATTGCCAGTGCCAGAATGGAAATGGGAAAGAATAATGATGGATTTTGTCTATGGATTGCCAAGAACTCTATGGAAAAATGATGCAGTATGGGTAATTATTGACAGATTAACCAAGTCAACACATTTTCTACCTATCAGATGGGGCTGTACACTTGAGAGTTTGGCCAAATTATATATGAATGAGATAGTCAGATTGCATGGCATTCCAGTGTCCATTGTGTCTGATAGAGATCCACGGTTTACTTCACATTTTTGGGTGAGTTTACAGAATGCATTGGGAACAAAATTGAACTTTAGCACTGCATTCCACCCACAGACTGATGGACAATCAAAAAGGACTATACAGACATTGGAAGAAATGCTTAGGGCATGTTCTATGGAATTCAGAGGTGTTTGGGATGAATATATAGCATTGATTGAATTTTCTTACAATAACCAGTATCATAGCAGTATCCAGATGGCACCATATGAGGCATTGTATGGCAGAAAGTGCCGAAGCCCTATCATTTGGGATGAAGAAGGAGCACGTGCATTAGAAGGGCCAGAGATAGTGCAAGACACAATGGATAAGATCAAGGTTGTCAAGAACAAGCTAAAGGCAGCCCAAGATAGACAGAAAAGTTACGCTGATCAGCATAGAAGGGAGATGGAATATGAGTTAGGTGAAACGGTGTTTCTTCGTGTATCTCCATGGAAAGGGATAATCTGATTTGGCAAGAAGGGTAAGTTGAGCCCAAGATACATAGGGCCTTATAAAATTCTTGAGAAGATTGGTCCATTGGCTTATAGGTTGGCTTTACCACCCGAGATGGCTCAGATACATAATGTGTTTCATGTGAGCATGCTTAGAAGATACAGGTAAGATCCTACACATGTACTTATGTCTCCCTAATCATGAGTTAATCAATTATGTTTTCATATTAGGCTCACAAGATATTGAAGACCCACAAGGAGCGGATAGACAATAAGTTAGGGGTCAGAATCAAAGGAGAACGGTGAGTCTAATTATCGATTGAATTCTTTAGTGCAAATGAATGTTACTTGCTATGTGATTCATATGATTGTCATTATTGGTCCTTGATAATGTAATGATGGATAATTTGTGACATTGTGGTACATATAAACGGTATACTTGTGGTATATTTGAGATATATGTTTGACATATGTGATATATATACATGGTATATGTATAGTATATACAAGGTATATGTATAGTATATACAAGGTATATGCGTGGCATATGAGGCATATATGCGGTATATGTATCTTATATGTGATAAGATACCATGGTTGATGAATGCTTAAGTACAAGTGCATATGCATATGGACTTAAAAGGCGTTGTGACTAGTTAATCGATATTGTAAAGCAAAAGAAGAGGCCTATGGCCCAACAAATGTGCAAATAAAACAAATGATCAAGCTAGCTAACAAATGCAAATGCAAATGTTCACATGGCAAATATTCACATGGAAACCCAGGGCAATGAAATAAGCATTAGCATACATAAAGAGTAATGATTATATGTTTCAACTTTATTGATACATATATGATACTGATGAATGGAATGGAATATATGGTATATATTGGATTTGTGATTTATTACTATGAGTTGTTTGGTACTTTAGAGCTCATTGGATGATTATTCTCACTGAGCCGCAACTTATCAATTTCATCATTTTTCAGGTAAAGAAAACTGATAGCTCATTTTGAGTAGTGTATATAAGACATAGAGCACAGGTCATTGGCCGAGCCTCATCACTCTCTCTCCTTGCATTCCACACAAGCATAAAAATATGTCATCTGCATTTTGTATTTATATGGTTGAATATGTACAGTCAGTTTGGAATGAGTTTTAAAAATATATAAACGAAATCAACTCGTTAATACTTATGTGTAAAGTTTATGTTTTATTATATGTGATATATCGTATTGTGGGTTTTAATGTTGACTTGAAAAGTCATTGAGTAATATTACAGGATATGAGACTTGCAAGTCATTGAATGAAATTATATGATATGAGACTTGCAAAGTCATTGAATTATATTACATGATATGGAAAAAAAATTTTACTAATATTGTTAACAGGGTATTTTACCTTTCCAGTATGCTATGTATGATTACTTGATACAGGGATAGGTTATACTCAAATGCATAAGATGTGGTGTTACATTTTTGGTATCAGAGCCAGGTTAGGTTCCAAGGGAACATGCATATGCATATAAGCATGATAACATATGCATAATATGTGTTGAACATTATGTAGTGACATAATTTCATTTATTTTAGGGCCATCATTAGAAATGATTCACCAAGGAGAGAGAGGCCGACTGAAATGCATCCTCATGAGGCATCGCCTGATTTGCATAGAGATCAACCAGTACCAGGAGCTAGGGCTCCTGCATGTGCATCACAATCATCGCATGCCGAAATACCTTATGAAAACCTAGAACATGAAGTGCATGGTCCTGCAATGTATAGGGAAAGACGATATGATAAGCTAAGAAAATAGGGTGCAGTTGATTTCTATGGCTCGACTGATCCAGTTGAAGCAGAAACATGGCTTAAAAGGACACAGAGGGTATTGAATATGATGAGATGCACTACAGATGAGAAGTTTGATTATGCGGTATCTTTGCTTCAAGGCAATGTTTACGAAATTCTAGGCAATGATTTTAATGATCAGTCAGTGTTCAATTGATCATATCTTTTACTACAGAACTCCAAATTAAGTTATTCAAATAGCATATTAAATCTAAGATAAATGGCTATAATTCCTAAAAAGATGATTAAATGAAATTTGGACTGTAACGGGACAAAAATGAGATAAAAAATAAAACATGAAATCTGCCAGTAATAGGACAAAATAGGAATTAAAGAAATTAATATGTAAAATAATGTAGGTCTTATTATATTATGTAAATTATATTTTTATTGAGTAATTATATATTTGATTGAGTCATTAAACCCACTAAATATGAGAATTAAAGAATTATGAAATTTATGGGGAGGAATAGTATATGATGAATGAAATACACAAAGAAAAATGAGAATTTGATGGTAACATGTATTAAGCCCTTGAACACATAGTCTAGAACTAGAGTCTTAGATAGTTTGACATATCAATCAGATGTCTATTAATGTCGGTGATGACACTCATATTAATACCAGTGATAGTGCATATATTAATACTGGTGATGATACTTATATTAATACTGGTGATGACACATATATTAATGCCAATGATGAAACTCATATTAATGTCAGTGATTACACTTATATGTGTATACCATTATGCCCAGATGACAATTTTATTATGCCTATATGGCCAATCCCATTATTCTAATTATTGATTTATAGGTCTTATAGACACAAATATGTTAAAAATGGTACAAGAATTTAATATAAGATCATTTGTGATAATTAATTTGGTATGTTAACTAAATTGCTATAATCAAAATACAAGTGATAATATGAGATGAAAAATTATATATGTGAAATGCTTGTTTATATAGGTATGAATATGAAATAAGCATGTATTAGTAAAATTGAGTATGTAACATATATATGTATAAAATTGGCTTGGAAACAATTGCACATTGCATGATATAGTATATTGTCTTGTTTATATACACCATTAAGCCTAAAACTTAGTGTCAGAGTTTCTCTCGTACAAATATAAGGAAGAACAAGCCGAAGATAGTAGATAAAGTTAACGATGAACCAACCCAGTAAAGCTGCTCACTCTTGATACCATGAGTTACACAACTTTTTATACTTTTGATTCAAAGTTTTGTTACACTATTGCAGTTAACTTTATATTTTGTATAAATATAAGTCTTTTGTAAATACTACTTATTGTATATATCCCTTTTTATGATTTATTTTACACTACAAAGAAAATAAATAATAAATAATAAAAACAAAAATATATAAGCTACTTTCATTTATATATATGTGAAATGATATTTTAATCGATGATAGAAAAAATACATCCAAAACTTATCACTTCATTGGCGAATATTTAGTTTCTTGGTTTAGCAAGATTAAGTTTTTGTTGCCTTGTCCATTGCTGAAGTAGAATATATGGTAGCGGGTTGTTGCACTCAAGTTCTTTGGATGAGATAACAACTCAATTATTATGATCAAGAGATTGATCACATTCCCATCAAATGTGACAATACAAGTGCTATAAATCTTTCTAAACATGATACATATCACTCAAGCTTCTTAATGATGAAAGGTTTTGTTTTATAAAAGAGAGCTTGGTATGCTTGATGGAATCACTTTATCTTAGAAAGGGGATTAAAAGACATATATTGTATTTTGATGTGAATCTTGAGTGATATGTATCATGTTTGATGATTTGCATATTAAATTTGTATGATAAATGATTATTTTTCATGAAATAGCATGTTTAATTAGTTTAGGAATGAGTTAAGTATCACATCCTTTTATTTTGAATATTGTTTTATTTTTTTCCTTTTATTAGGTCTTCATGACCGTGAATTAATATTCACAGTTGTGACTAAAGCTGCCAAATTTGGCATAAGCGTTCATGATTTGATTCATGCTTAGCCTATTTGATCCTGTAACTGATTAGATTCACACCCGTGACTATTTAGTGTCACGATCGTGAACATATTCCATTTCAAAAACATAATCATTCATGCCTTGGATCACAGTTTAAGTCACTGTTTAGATTGGTCATGAAATCATGATTTACGCCCATGAACTTTCATTCACGGTCATGAATAGCACAATATAAAGTCTAGTTTCACTATTTCTCTCATGATTTTCTCTCTCCTCTCTTGCCGGCTATCATGATTCTCTGCATTTTTCAGCTAAATTTGACCTCCGAAGCACTATTTCACAATAAATCATTGTCGAATTCATCCTCTAAACACTGTAAACATCTATTTCATATGTTTTTCTTCAAGATTCTTTGAGTTTTCTTGCAGAAATCAAACCTTAGGTTTCATCTTTATCCCTTTCAGCTTTTTTCAAAAGTTTTTTACCACAACAATGACCTCTATAGCTGGTTCCTCCAAAGGAAAGAGAAAGAGTACGACCCCAAAGCTTTATACAAAGTATTTACTAGATGTATTACCCCAACGCTACCATAAAAAATGTAGTACTCTCTTACTCTACTAGCCGATAATAGTGCATGGAAGTCACCTAGCTCATTATTTGAATACCAATGCTTGATTTTTATTTTTTTTAAAAAAGTTCTTTTATTTAAACTTCGAGTTTGATATTTGAGGAATATTTATGATTATTACTTTTATATTTATTTATTTATTTCATTTAAATAAGTATCAAGTGATGTAAATGATCTTGATCATAATTTTTTTTATTTAAAATAACTCATACATTAAGCTATAATATTTAGAAAATATATTACAAAAGTTTACAAAATATATTAATTATAAAGTTACACTTTTATAAATCCTACATGCCACATTTTTACAACAAAAAGAAAAATCTTAAAATTTATTAATACAATATAATACCCAAAATATACAAAAAGAAAAATTGCTACAATTTGATCTTGGAATTCCCCTTTCTTTAGTCGGTACTAACGCAACAACTACTTTTGCTAACCTGCGTGTGAAACACATACGCTAAGCTACTAGTTATTGGTATTTTTGGCAACTACCCAATTATTATACAATTATCTCTAAAGAAAAATTTTTCATTACAAGTATTTTTGTAAGTATGCCAACACATTCAAATTAAATCAAAAACTATTTAAATCATGCAAAATATATAATTGATCAATTATAACATTTCACTCATTAAGCATACTGAAATTCGTTAATAATAATACTAGACATATAATTTATAATATTATTTTAATAATTTACATTATTTTTTCTCTTTATGTGTTTGATAGACCATGACATCTTAAATCAGAACTAAATATTGGATACAGAGTTTATGCTCTTTGGCAGTATACTTAGCACCTACTTAATTATTTAATAACTCGGTGTTTAACGCCTACATTCTCAATAATAACTTAGTACCTTTTCGGTGCCTATGTAATTTCAACTCAGCACTATTTCTTAATGGCTACATAAATTAAATGTCAACACTATTTTCTAGTGCCTACATTTCTACCCTTTTATTGGCATGTCAGCTCATCCTAATTCTAGTTATCGACTAAATGTTCTAAGGCTTAATCATATTTGTTACCTTTATTATTATTTATATTAATTATATATATATATATATATATATATATATATATATATAATATGCTAATATAATTTCACATCAATGAAAAAATCTTCATTAAATATATTACAATATTATACTCACTTATTAAACTATTATAAACATAAGAAAAGTCAAATAAAATATTTTTCTATCATAAAACTCAACAATATAATTATATACAGAAGCTGCCCTATTTTGGGCAGAATTGATGTCTCATATTGCCCAGTATTTTGTATTCATTTTTAAATGGAATTCAGACAAGTGATCCACTAACAAAATATACATGAATTCTTATATTTAATTACCAGCTAAAATTATATCAAATCGAATTTTTTAGCAAAAGTTATAGATTTTACAAGTAGCTATGTTCATATTCATTCTGCCCAATATTTTACTTGACAAAATTTCAATCCGAATTTTGAGTCAAATTTAAATCTAAATTCAGGCATATTCACATCTAATGGTATGAATGAAAATTTAAGCCCTATGTCTTAACTTTCCAACCCATTAAGAAATACTCAAAAATTATATCCAAAACTAAAGTAATGCCCAAAAATGTAGATAATATTTATAAGACGAATTTCCAGTAACTTTATTAAATCACACAATTTCTTATCTTCATGCATCATCAACATAATCTAAATTTTATTTTCACATTCATGACATCACTTAATCACCATTTCATCACTTAATCAAAATATCAATAATTACTTACACAATTATGTTAGGTTTTGAAGAATGAATCATATTCATAAATGCAGTGAAAAATAAAATTTTTCAAAACCCAAAACAAAAGATCATACTTGTACCATTAAAAATAATTTATATAAATGTAAATGTTAAAAATTATACCTTGTAATTTTTATTTGTTCTTCAAATCTTCACTTTGTTGGGTTGTAGCAAACCACAATAATCCACACTAGGATATCTCTAATGATAATCCATGCGAAGAATGAAAAAGAAACTATCAAGAGAAATGATTTGAACAAATTCAAAGTGCTAGCTTTGAAAGTGTTCTTGAGAGAATTTTTGTTGTCTTAAAAATATTTTTTTTCACAAAAAATATTTTCATATCTATTTTCTGTCATTTGATGTCTTTTCTATTTGAATCAAATTCAAAAATAAGATGAAAAGTAAAAAATGGAGAAAATGGAAACAAATGAATAGTAATTAGCCATAATTGGCCTAATTAAGGCCAAAAACAGCCGTTGGCCAACGGATGGGAAGCTGCGGGCTACTACTGAGCAGCCCAGCTAGCCCGCAAGGCTGGCCAGCAGCCTGCCTAGCCCGCACGGGCCCATACGAGGCCGTGACACTTCCGAACGATTTTTTCGTGCGATCTCATCGCGATCCATCCTAAAATAATTCTCTCATATTTTGGATCCTATCCAAGACCATTTTACTCATTCTCCATATCTTCAATGCATGTGACCCATTAGGTTCCCGGTTATGTTGGTCACTTAAATTAATAATTAATTTAAGCAGGTCATGAGCGGTATCTAGCAACACATCATGACCCCCAATTGACCAGAAAGTCAGTGGTTTGACTACGAACCTTTCCATAGATAATTTATGTGCAATTATTCCTTTCATCATTCTATACTCCACTTGGTTCAGAGTATGGACATGTGTCAACTCCCACTAGATTGAATACATCACGTCTAGTCCAAGTAATGTTAGTTCTTGTCCTTGACACTCATTACTCTACTAGATATGTCATTGAAGACTATCTTTATGACATTTCCACTCCGGCCAGAGATTCCTGAGTAATGACCACGAGAAGAGGCAATGGGTATACACTCCTTCTATCAAGAGTGGTGAATCCTTTGTTGGTTACCCAATTACCTTCGAATACCTCAAGTTGTATCCAATCACCACCCTATGAGCAACCTCTCTGAGGCAATAAGGAATAGTGTCAAAATACAGAATCTATATTCAAGATATCCCGAGTACCTCAAGTCTAAGGATACTTGCACCATTGATATGATGAGACTATCATTGACATTTGAGTAGATTATCCATATGATTGTCTCATAGTTAGTCATCCAATGTACTTAGCTACACTTAGCAAACATCCACATGTTAACTCTAAACATCTCATGTTTATAGATTATGAGATCTACTACTCGATCCAATCAAGGAGTGTAACATGTGCTAGTCTGTCTGGATTAATAATGTCCCATCCCATGAATCCTATGACTAGGGATAATTTTGATACTAACATAATTACACATGATAAAAATCTCAATATCATGATCTCATCATGATTTCCTTCATGCTATGTTATGTATCAAGGACTTCATTAATTGATTTAAGATCACTTATCAATTCATATATCAAATGAACATCAAATTAATGAAAAAACCTTTTATTAATCAAATAAATTTGTACAATAAGTGCTAAAGATGATTGCCTTTAGAGCACTCCTCTAACAAGCTCCCGTTTCCACTAAAGCCAATCACCTTTGTATTTAATTCCATAGGTGAGTACATGAGAATCATATTTCTTTTGTGGAAGTGGCTTAGTTAAAGGATCAACAATATTCTGATCAGTGGGCACTCTCTCTATCTTTACATCATTCCTACCAATGATTTCTCTAATCAAATGGTATCTTCTGAGTACATGTTTGGATCTTTGATGAGACTGTGGCTCCTTTGCTTGCGCAATGGCTCTATTATTATCACAATATAATTATATTGGATCAATAATGCTGGAAACTACGCCAAGTTCTGTGATGAATTTCCTTATCCAGACTGCTTCCTTTGCTGCTTCAGAAGCTGCAATGTACTCTACTTCGGTTGTGGAATCAGCAGTCGTTTCCTGTTTGGAACTCTTCCAACTAACTGCTCCACCATTTAGTGTGAATAGATAACCTGACTGAGATTTTGAGCCATCCTTGTCAGATTGGAAGCTGACATCGGTATACCCGCTCACAGTAAGATCTCCATCTCCATATACCAATAATACATCCTTAGTTCTTCTTAAGTACTTAAGGATATTCTTGACAGCCACCCAATGACCCTCACCAGAGTCAAATTGGTATCTACTCGTGACACTCAGAGCATATGATACATCAGGTCTTGTACATATCATAACATACATGATTGATCATATAGCTGAAGCATATGGAATCAACTCATGTGTGTCCTCTCATCTTGTGTCTTTGGACACAAAGACTTTGAGATAGTAATCCCATGGGTCATGGAAATATATCCCCTCTTGGAATGCTCCATGCTAAACCTCTTTAGCATCTTATCTATGTATGTAGACTGTGAAAGACCAAGCATTCTTTTATATCTATCTCTATAGATCTTTATCGCTAAAATATAGACTGCTTCTCCAAGGACTTTCATAGAGAAATTTTTGGTTAACCAAATTTTGACTGATTGTAAGGTTGAGACATCATTTCCCATTAATAATATGTCATCTACTTATAACATAAGAAATATGATTGCACTCCCACTAACCTTCTTATAAACACAAGGTTCATCTAGATTTTGTAAGAAACCAAACTGTTTGATTGTCTCATCAAACTGAATATTGCAACTCCTGGATGTTTGCTTTAATCCATAAATGGATCTTTGAAGATTACATACCTTTTTGCCATCTTTGGATATGAAGCCTTCTGGTTGTATCATGTACACATCCTCAGTCAGATTTCCATTAAGGAAAGCTGTTTTCACATCCATTTTCCATATCTCATAATCATAATGAGTAGCAATGGCTACGAGTATCCTTATGGATTTAAACATAACTACTAGGCTAAAAGTTTCATCGTAGTCAATTCCTTGTCTTTGAAGATAACCTTTAGCAACAAGTCTAGCTTCATAGGTAATCACATTACCATCCATGTCAGTTTTCTTTTTGAAAACCCACTTGCACCCTATAGGCTTTATTCCTTTGGGTGGGTCAACCAAAGTCCATACTTGGTTTTCATACATGGAATCCATTTTCTGATTTCATGGCTTGAAGCCATTTTTCAGATTCTGAACTATTCAGAACCTCTTCATAGGTTGTAGGCTCATCATTTTCTATAAGCAATACGTCGTTCTGTTCACTAATGAGAAATCTATATCTCTCTGGAACAATACGTATCCTACTTGACCTACGAAGCTCTTGTACTTCAGAAGGTTGAGCTGTTATATCATTTGTATGAGTAATAAGCTCGGGTTCAGGCAGTTGATCAGCATCTGTTTGAGCATTTTGGACTTCCTCAAGTTCAATTTTGCTCTCACTATCTCCTTTTAGAAGGAATTCTCTCTTTTAAAAGATAGCATGTCTTGAAACAAAAACCTTTTGTTCCAAGGGGTGGTAAAATTGATATCCATATGATGCTTTTAGATATCCCACAAACAAACATCGGTCAGACTTAGCTTCTAGCTTATCTGACATTGTCCGCTTCACATAAGCAGGACAACCCCAAATTCTCATTTAGGAAAATGTGGGCCTCATGTTATACCGTATCTCATATGGAGTAACATCAACTGACTTTGAAGAAACTCCATTTAATATATAAATGGCGGTCTCTAGTGCATAACCCCAAAAGGATTTAGGCAATTATGCAAAACTCATCATAGACCTTACCATGTCTAACAAGGTTCGGTTTCTTCTTTCAGCCACACCATTGTGTTGGGTTTTAAGGAATGAATCATATTCATAAATGTAGTGAAAAATAAAATTTTTCAAAACCCAAAACAAAAGATCATACTTGTACCATTAAAACTAATTTATATAAATGTAAATGTTAAAAATTATACCTTGTAATTTTTATTTGTCCTTCAAATCTTCACTTTGTTGGGTTGTAGTAAACCACAACAATCCACACGAGGATGTCTCTAATGATAATCCACGCTAAGAATGAAGAAGAAACTATCAAGAGAAATGGTTTGAACAAATTCAAAGTGCTAGCTTTGAAAGTGTTCTTGAGAGAATTTTTATTATGTCTTAAAAATATTTTTATCACAAAAAATATTTTCATGTCTATTTTATGCCATTTGATGTCTTTTCTATTTGAATCAAATTCGAAAATAAGATGAAAAGTCAAAAATAGAGAAAATGGAAACAAATGAATAGTAATTGGCCTAATTAATGCCAAAAACAGTCGTTGGTCAACGGATGGGAAGCTACAGGCGCGCTGGGCAGCCCAGCTGGCCAGCAGCCTATCTAGCCCGTACGAGCCCGTGACACTCCCGAACGATTTTTCCGTGCGATCTCATCGTGATCCATTCTAAAATAATTCTCTCATATTTTGGATCCTATCCAAGACCATTTTACTCATTCTCCATATCTTCAATGCGTGTGACCCATTAGGTTCCCGGTTATGTTGGCCACTTAAATTAACAATTAATTTAAGCAAGTCATGAGCGGTATCTAGCAACACATCATGACCTCCAATTGACTGGAAAGTCAGTGGTTTGACTATGAACCTTTCCATAGACAATTTCTGTGCAATTATTCCTTTTACCATTCTATACCCCATTTAGTTCAGAGTATGGACCTGTGTCAACTCCTACTATACTGACTACGTCACGTCTAGTCTAGTCCAAGTAATGTTAGTTCTTGTCCTTGACGCTCATTACTCTATTAGATATGTCATTGAAGACTATCTTTATGACATTTCCACTCCGGCCAGAGATTCCTGAGTAATGACCACGACAAGAGGCCATGGGTATACACTCATTATATCAAGAGTGGTGAATCCTTTGTTGGTTACCCAATTACCTTCGAATGCCTCAAGCTGTATGCAATCACCACACTATGAGCAAACTCCCTGAGGTAATAAGGAAGAGACTATTGCTATGATGAGACTATCATTGACATTTGAATAGATTATTCATATGATGAGACTATCATTGACATACAGAATCGCTAATCAAGATATCCTTGAGAACCTCAAGTCTAAGGATACTTGCACCATTGCTATGATGAGACTATCATTCACATTTGAATAGATTATTCATATGATTGTCTCATAGTTGGTCATCCAATGTACTTAGCTACACTTAGCAAGCATCCACATATTAACTCTAAACATCTCATGTTTATAGATTATGAGATCTACTACTCGATCCAATCAAGGAGTGTAACATGTGCTAGTCTATCTGGATTAATAATGTCCCGTCTCATTAATCCTATGACTAGGGTAATTTTCATACTAACATAATTACACATGATAAGAATCTCAATATCATGATCTCATCATGATTTCTTTCATGCTATGTTATGTATCAAGAACTTCATTATTGATTTAAGATCACTTATCAATTCATATATCAAATGAACATCAAATTAATGAAAAACCCTTTTATTAATCAAATAAATTTGTACAATAAGTGATTGCCTTTAGAGCACTTCTCTAACAACATGTTTGCTAGACTTAGGATGAATTTGGTTAAAAAAATTTAAGATGTTAAATATGTGTGTTCTTTGCTGAAATTGATGAGCAGTGAGTACTTAAACTGTTATAACTTAAGTTATGGAATTCGGATTTGTATGTTATTTGTTGGGTTTGAAAGCTAAGCCATAGGGCTTGAATTTTAATAAAATCCAAATCTATCTATATTGTTCCAGAAAAATATATAAAGTTCGGACCCAGAGTCTGTCCAGGAAATTCTGGGCAAAATTGTTAGTGACCAGTCAGTGTTAATTTGACCATATCTTTTGACACATAACTCCAAATTAAGTGATTCAAGTTGCATATTATTAACATCCTCGACCTTCCCCACATGCATATCCATATTCATTTCATTTGAACATATGCATCTTCATATAATCCAATTGAACATGTGCATTTCATACATATTTTCTTAGAAACAAGTTCATGGCACGCACTAGCTATGTGTCCTAGTATTTGTCAATTGTATTAAGTCGTATAAGTGTACTTATAAATTGAATAAGGTGACTAAATTAAAGTAAGCAAAATGACTAGATTAAGATTAGTAAACATTTACAATGTTAATTTAGTTAAATTGGGTCAAATGATTAAGTTGTATTATCGTGTGGATTAGCAAAATTATATATATATGTAAATAATAATAATAATAATATAGATAAAATAAAATAAAAATGAAATAAAAGGAAAATAAAAGAAAAGAGAAGAGAAAAGAGAAGAGAAAAGAGAAGAGAAAAAGATAAAAAGACAAAAATAAAATGGTTGGCTTTATCTTCCTCCCCTATTTCTGCCTCCTCACTCCATCCCATTTTCTTCTTCATCTTCCTCCATTCCAGAACTTAAATCTTCCTTGTTTGACTTAGTTTTTGAGGAAAATTGATCCCTTGCAAGTTTATTCTTGGTAAGTAATCAATTCTTATTGCTATAAAGTTGATTTGAGTTGCTAAGGTTCATTAATAGACACTGACTTGCACCCCAATTTTGATATCAATAGAAATTGATTCTGGAAATAATTATTGACTGCAAGACCCATCCATTGATCAGGGATGAAAGTTGGCTTTAGAGATCAGACGGTGCCGAGTGGAAGGGCCGTCGCTCAACAGATAAAAGTTACTCTAGGGATAACAGGCTGATCTTCCCCAAGAGCTCACCTAAAATAATTAAAAAATCCCAAACACAAAAGTTGTTCCTTTATGTCTTATATTTATGTATATGTAAACATATTTGCAATATGTGGTGTATAGAATGAGATATACTCTCTCTACTGAAATTGGTCCGGATGTGGACCCTAAGTGAGTTAGCCATTGTGTTTGCTAGTTGTGAATATGATAATGTAACGGCTGGGTTCCGCCTTACTCGAGGATGAGAACCCACCCGCCGTCTCACTGAGACTAACGGGCTGCCGGAGTCCATGGCCCAATACCTCCAACCCATCACTGCCAGCCCAGTCCAGCCAGTCTGCGCAGTAGGTTGTTGGAGGCAGGATTCGAACCCTCAACCTCCCTTTACAATCATATGGATTATCTATTCAAATGTCAATGATAGTCTCATCATAGCAATGGTGCAAGTATCCTTAGACTTGAGGTACTCAAGGATATCTTGAATATTGATTCTATATTTTGACACTATTCCTTGTTGCCTCAGAGAGGTAGCTCATAGGGTGGCGATTGGATGCAACTTGAGGTATTCGATGGTTATTGGGTAACCAACAAAGGATTCACCACTCTTGATAGAAGGAGTGTATATCCATGGCCTATTGTCGTGGTCATTACTCGGGAATCTCTGGCCGGAGTGGAAATATCATAAAGATAGTCTTTAATGACATATCTAATAGAGTAATGAGCCTCAAGGACAAGAACTAACATTACTTGGACTAGACATGATGTAGTCAGTCTAGTAGGAGTTGACACATGTCCATACTCTGAACCAAGTGGGGTATAGAATGGTGAAAGGAATATTTGCACAGAAATTGTCTATGGAAAAGTTTATAGTCAAACCACCGACTTTTCGGTCAATTGGGGGTCATGATGTGTTGCTGATACCGCTCATGACCTACTTAAATTAATTGTTAATTTAAGTGGCCAACATAACCGGGAACCTAATGGGTCACACACATTGAAGATATAGAGAATAAGTAAAATGGTCTTGGATAGGATCCAAAATATGAGAGAATTAATTCGGGAGGGTCACGAGCCCGCGCAGACTAGGCAGGCTGCTGGCCTGCCTAGCGGCCCAGCAGTAGCCCGCAACAGGCCTAGCACGCTGCTGCCTCCCACCCATTGGCCAACGGCAGTTTTTGGCCTTAATTAGGCCAATTATGGCCAATTACTATTCATTCATTTCCCTTTTCTCCATTTTTGACTTTTCGTCTTTTCTTTGAATTTGATTCAAATAAAAAAGACATCAAATGTCAAAAAATAGACATGAAAATATTTTTTTTGTGAAAAATATATTTTCAAGATACAACAAAATTCTTTCAAGAACACTTTCAAAGCTAGTGCTTTGAATTTATTCAAACCATTTCTCTTGATAGTTTCTTCTTCATTCTTCGCGTGGATTATCATTAGAGACATCCTAGTGTGGATTGTTGTGGTTTGCTACAACCCAACAAAGTGAAGATTTGAAGAACAAATAAGAAATTACAAGGTATAATTTTTAACATTTATATTTATATAAATTAGTTTTAATGGTACAAGTATGATTTTTTGTTTTGGGTTTTGAAAATTTTATTTTTCTGCTGCTTTTATGAATATGATTCATTCTTCAAAACCCAATAGGCATTGCACTCCTAACAATGGACAATCTCTCTTCAGATGATCTCGGGACCCATATCTTTAACAAGCCTTGGTGGCTGCCCAACACTAGCCCCAATGGCTCTTACAAAAAATCCCACTTATGGGTGCACTGGTGGCAGCAGAAATAGCTCTAGAGAATGGTCCCTTGCCAAAGGAATTTGGATGTGGAAATCCCTAGAAGTTTCCCTAAATTATGATTGCCTAGAGAAAAAGCAACCCTTCTTGTTTGAAGTTTGTGCCATGCTAGCTGATTGCTTCTTGGAAGACTCATCTATCTTCTTCCTTTTTTTTCTCTCAACACTGATGGTTACAGATACCAACTTCATAAAGTCCTCAATCTGAAGAGTTGTAACCTAATAACTAATATCCCTATGTAAACCATCGTCATCCTAGCAATACTAGTCCACCTCATTCCTAAGAATCTCGGTTGCATACTTACTCAGCCTGATGAACTCTTGCTCATACTCTATAATAGTCAGATTTTCCTATTGTAGATCTTGGAATTCCCTCTTATTTTCGTTCACATACACTCATGGCACGTACTTTTTCTTAAAGTTTACCATAAAGAAGACCCATATCAGTGGTTGTGGTGCTTGTGGCTTTAACAAAACTGTCTTTCACCAATCATATGCATGATCTTGAAGTAAAGAAACTGCATACCTTACCTTATGCTCATCGGCACACTCTAGCTCCTCGAATACTCTCTCGGTTTTTTCAAACCAAAACTCAGTAAATGCTGGATTATCATCACTTTTACCAGTGAGAGTAGTAGCCCTATTATTTCTAAGCTTATCTACATGTATTTGTGGCCTCAGTGGTGGAGGCAGTGAAACTAGAGGTGGTACTGTATGTAGAGCTGCATGTGGCATATTTTATATTAGTTATTGTAGCAAACCCGTTATCTACTATATAAACGGTATCTAGCCCTACTCAGTCTATCCTCTGGTGTGCTGTGAAGGAACTGGTACAACATTTAGAACATGTATGCTAGCAACACTAGGTTGATCCTAAGCCTGAGTATTGGTAGGACTGTTGCTTTTCGCAATGTCATAAAGATCTATCTCATTACCTTCTATAAACTCTCACCTACACCTATAAGTTAATAGAGAAGTTGCCCACATCAAAGTCAGATGAGACACAATGAATGCATGATTAAAAAAATCCTTTACCCCATTCATGTTCATAAATGCATAAAGCTAAGCTCCGATACCAATAAATGTGACACCCTCAGATGTAGCTTAGAAAATCTCCCAACTATACCGATAAATGCTACGAGTTCTTTTACAGAAAACTGATTAAATTAAACTCTTTCATATTTAAAAACCTGTTTAACATAATTATGCATTTAAAACATTAAAATCCATTATAATATTAAAATTATAATCCAATGATCAATAATAACATAAAATATATTTTCATCTTCATTAGCCTTATTTTACAAAGACATCATAATAAATATCATTACATGTTTTTAAAACCAAGACATGTGAAACAAAAACCTACAATTCCATGACATAAACAAAAATACTTAAACGCACCCCAAACTTGGTGCACTCTGACAAATCTCTAGGGGCTCGCAAGTCAACTATTGTCTACTAGCTCTGAACCAATATGCAGAAAACACACATACTAAGAAAACTAGTGCTTAGTGGTATATATATACATAACAATTCTTCATTTAAATAATGTCATACAATGTCATGTCATTCACCTTACGATCATTTCTAGAATCATACATTCTAGCCATTTCATGCTTTACTATCATACCAACATGTCTATCTTACCTTAGACATACTATAATAATCCATTTATACTATTACAATATACATATATTGTTAGAGGAGTGCTTTAAAGGAAATCACCTGTAGCACTTATTGTACAAATTTATTTGATTAATAAAAGGTTTTTTCATTAATTTGATGTTCATTTGATATATGAATTGATAGTGATCTTAAATCAATTAATGAAGTCCTTGATACATAACATAGCATGAAGGAAATCATGATAAGATCATGATATTGAGATTCTTATCATGTGTAATTATGTTAGAATCAAAATTATCCCTAGTCATAGGATTATTGAGACAGGACATTGTTAATCCGAGTAGACTAGCACATGTTACACTCCTTGATTGGATCGAGTAGTGAATCTCATAATCTGTAAACATGAGATGTTTAGAGTTAACATGTGGATGCTTGCTAAGTGTAGCTAAGTAATTGGATGACCAGCTATGAGACAATCATATGGATAATATATTCAAACCTCAATGATAATCTCATCATAGCAATGGTGCAAGTATCCTTAGACTTGAGGTACTCAAGGTTATCATGAATACTGATTCTGTATTTTGACACTATTCCTTGTTGGCTCAAGGAGGTTGCTCATAGGGTGGTGATTGTATACAACTTGAGGTATTTGAAGGTAATTGGATAACCAACAAAAGATTCACCACTCCTGATAGAAGGAGTGTATAGCCATGGCCTCTTGTTGTGGTCATTACTTAGGAATCTTTGGCTAGAGTGGAAATATCATACAAATAGTCTTCAATGACATATCTAATAGAGTAATGAACCTCAGAAACAAGAACTAAAATTACTTGGACTAGACGTGACATAGTCAGTCTAGTGGGAGTTAACACATGTCCATACTCTGAACCAAGTGGGTATAAAATGGTGAAAAGAATAATTGCACTGAAATTATCTATGGAAAAGTTCATAGTCAAACCACTAACTTTTCAGTCAATTGGGGGTCATGATATGTTGCTAGATATCGCTCGTGACATGCTTAAATTAATTGTTAATTTAAGTGGCCAACATAACCGGGAACCTAATAGGTCACACACATTGAAAATATGGAGAATGAGTAAAATGGTCTTGGATGAGATCCAAAATATTAGAGAATTATTTTGGGATGGATCGTGATGAGATCACATGGAAAAAATCATTTGGGAGGGAGAAGGGCCCGCACGCTGGTGCCTCACATTGGCTAAGGGGTGAATTTGGCCTTAATTAGGCCAATTATGGCCATTAAGCACATTCGCTATTCATTCAATTCCCTTTTCACCATTTTTGACTTTAGATATTTTCTTTGAATTTGATTCAAATAGAAAAGACATAAAATGGCAGAAAATAGATATGATAATATTTTTTTATGGAAAAAATATTCTTACGACACAATAAAATTCTCTCAAAAACACTTTCAAAGCTAGCACTTTGAATTTTTTCAAACCATTTCTTTTGATAGTTTCTTCTTCATTCTTCATGTGGATTATCATTAGAGACATCCTAGTGTTGATTGTTGTAGTTTGCTACAATCCAAGAAAGTGAAAATTTGAATAACAAATAACAAATTACAAGGTATAATTTCTAACCTCTATATTTATATAAATTAGTTTTAATGGCACAAGTATGATCTTTTGTTTTGAGTTTTAAAATTTTTATTTTTCCGCTGTATTTTTTAATATGATTCATTCTTCAAAACCCAACAGGGGTATCAGAGCCCTCTTGTATTCATTAAAATTAATTTTAATTTAAAGTGCAATGGAATTGCATGTTTTGATGATTTTGGATCAATAGGTTTTGAAAAATTGAAATTAATTTGTAACATATGTTTTATACATTTTTCTTTCTCTAATCTGATCATGGGATGATTAAGGATGATTATTTTGATTGAAAAATGATTTGAATGTGATTCAAATAATTAATTTTGGATTTATTTCAAAAATGTCTAAAATTGCCTTGTTTATGAATATGTGGTGTTGTTTGGCTTAATTGATGGGGCTGGTTATATTTTTCTTGTAATTTAATTATAAAAATATTATTTAGATATATTTAGAATGTGTTTATGCCTCTGGAGGTGTCCAATAATTAATTAAAAATTATTTTAATTAATATTTTAAACAAACACATAAATAAGACTATTTTAGCATATCCGGTATGCTGTTTTGTTTATTTATTTGTATGTGCTTATTTTGTTTCTAGACCCTTGAAATATTTTTTATGTGATTAAAAATATATTATTTTGATGTTAGATGTATGCCAAAATTATTTTGCATGCATTTGAGATTTTGAAAAAATTCTAGATGTCGAATGAGTAATTTTGAAAAAAATTCTAGACGCCAAAATTATTTTGTATGCATAAGTGTGTTGGTTTGTTTGTCTTAGTAATTTTGGCTTATGCCAAAAATATTTTGATGAACTTGAACTGACCAAAAGGTGATGATTTGAAGTTTTGAAAATTTTTAGAATTTTTGGAAATTAATTTTGAATTAATTTAAGTTGAGTAATTGTAATTCTAGTATTACTAGAAATTGGTATGTATATTAAAATTAATTTGTTTAATTTTAACATCATAATATTCTGATTTTAAACAGAATTAATTTTTAATTAATTTTTGATATATGGAATTTTATTTTATTTGATTAAATGTTAAATTCCACTTTAAAATGATATACAAAATTAAATTAACCGATATTATTAACTTGTTGGATTTGTGCCAAGGTTAATGAGCATTGGAGGCGAAGTTGGGTTTGTATACATGAGATGTACACATATCAAGAGTTGATAGCCCAATGTATGTACACACATCAATAAGTTAATAGCACAAGATTCGATAGTTGCATGAATAATGTAATTGGTATGGATTAGATACCTACCAACCAAACTAAGGATAGCTTGTTGAGTTGCCTCAAGGTTATTCTTAACTAGTTGGATATCGGCCCACTAGGAGAACTTCCATATAAGTTCTTTTGGGTTCATAGTGAGGGCTATGAATTCGCAATAAAATAGTGGGAGTCATAATGCAATTTATTAAATACCTAATAACCATGCATTTTATGTACATTCTAACATGTCCTATTTTACATTTAGGTTGTTAGAATAATCATCATGACAAGTGTGAATTTGCAATCACTAATGGAATCAAATAAGTTGAGTGGGCCTAATTTTTTTTGATTGGCTAAGGAATTTGAGAATAGTTCTCAAATCCAAAAAGATTGGCTATGTCCTAGATGAGGCACTCCCTAATCCCCCTGCTACTAATGCTTCTGAAGATGCTCAAAAGGCATATCAAAAGCATCTTGATGATAGTGAGATGGCAAGCTGCATAATGCTTGCTACAATGTCAGCTAAGTTACAAAAGCAGCATGAGGCTATGGATGTTAATTCCATAGTATACCATCTAAGAGAGCTTTTTGATGAGCAAGTGTGTTCTGAAAGGTTCGAAACTTCGAGGTTGCTTTTCCGCACTAAGATGGTTGAGGGGACATCTCCAATGTAATTTGCATTGAAGATGAATGGCTATATTGAGAAGTTGGCCACCTTGGGATTTGTGATGGACTATGAATTCAGTATTGACTTAATTCTAACCAGTTTGTCCGATAGTTATTCGCATTTTGTGCTAAACTATAGGATGAACCAAATCTCTACCACTATTCCTGAGCTGATTAACTTGCTCAAAACAGTTGAGCCATCTGTCAAGAAGGACAGTAAGGTTGTGGTGCTAGTGGACTCTTCAGATTCTAAAAAGAATAACCTTAAGAAGAAGAAGAAGTTCATGAAGCCTAAGGGAGGAGTGGCCCAGAAGAAGGCCAGGGAGATTGCTCCAAAGGGGACATGCTTCCAATGCGGCAAGGATGGCCATTGGAAGAGAAACTGCAAGGCTTACTTAGAGTCCTTGAAGAAGAAGGCATCTGATGCCCCATCTACTTCAGGTATTTTTGTCATTGAAATTAATAATTTTTTTATAATAATATATGGGTATTCGATACCGGTTTGGCTCATACACATGTACTGATATGCATGGCCTAAGGAATAGTAGGCAACTCAATAAAGGATAGTCAGACCTACACATTGGAAATGGAGCAAGGGTTGCCGCATTAGCTGTAGGAACTTATGTATTGACCCTCCCTAGTGGGCTTATGTTAAATTTGGATAATTGCTATTTTGTACCTGCTTTGACTAAAAACATTATTTTTGTTTCAAGTCTAAATAAAGATGGTTTCCATTTAGCTTTTAGCAACAATTGTAGTTCTATTAAGTTGAATGGAATTCTTTATGGTAGTGGTACATTATGTAATGGAATATACATATTAGATATGTCAAATCCAATTTTAAACATCAATGATAATAAAAGGAAAAAACAAAATATGTTGAAATCATCTTACTTATGGCATTGTCGCCTTGGTCATATAAGTGAGAAACGCATAGCTAAGCTACACAAGAATGGTAGTTTGGGGTCATTTGATTATGAATCATATGACACATGTGAATCTTGCGTATTAGGCAAGATGACTAAATTACCTTTTAACGGAAATGGTGAACGTGCTAATGGACTTTTAGACTTCATACATTCAGATGTATGTGGTCCAATGTCTACACACGCCAGAGGTGGTTTCATCTAATTCATTACTTTTATCGATGACTACTCACGATATGGGTACGTGTATCTTATGAGATACAAATCTGAAGCTTTTAAAAATTTCAAAGAATTTAGAAATGAAGTAGAGAAACAACTTGGCAAAAGTATTAATACACTTTGATCAGATCGAGGAGGTGAATACTTCAGCCAAGAGTTTCTAGATTATCTTAGGGATAATGAGATTTTATCTCCATGGACTGCACCTTACACATCACAACACAATGTTGTGGCTGAAAGGAGAAACCGAACCTTGTTAGACATGGTAAGGTCTATGATGAGTTTTGCGGAACTCCTTAAGTCCTTTTGGGGTTATGCACTAAAGACCACCATTTATATATTAAATGGAGTTCCTTCGAAGTCAGTTGATGTTACTCCATATGAGATATGAGATACGGTATAACAAAAAGCCCATATTTTCTTACATGAGAATTTAGGGTTGTCCTGTTTATGTGAACCGGACAATGTCAGATAAGCTAGAAGCTAAGTCTGACTGATGTTTATTTGTGGGATATCCAAAAGTATCATATGGATATCAATATTACCACCCCTTGGAATAAAAAGTTTTTGTTTCAGGATATGTTATCTTTTAGAGAGAGAATTCCTTCTAAAAGGAGATAGTGGGAGCAAAATTCAACTCGAGGAAGTTCAAGATGCTCAAACAGATGCTGATCAACTGCCTGAACCCAAGCATGTTACTTATACAGATGATAAACCAGCTCAACCTTCTAAAGCACAAGAGCTTCATAGGTCAAGTAGGATACATATTGTTCCAGAGAGATATAGATTTCTCATTAGTGAACAAAACGATGTATTGCTCATAGAAAACGATGAGCCTACAACCTATGAAGAAGTTCTGAATAGTTCAGAATCTGACATATGGCTTCAAGCCATGAAGTCAAAAATGGATTCCATGTATGAAAACCAAGGATGGACATTGGTTGACCCACCCGAAGGGATAAAACCTATAGTGTGCAAGTGGGTTTTCAAAAAGACAATTGACATGGATGGTAATGTGATTACCTATAAAGCTAGACTTATTGCTAAAGGTTATCGTCAAAGACAAGGAATTGACTATGATGAAACTTTTATGCTTAAATCAATAAGGATGCTCCAAGCCATTGCTATTCATTATGATTATGATATATAGCAAATGAATGTGAAGACAACTTTCCTTAATGGAAATCTGACTGAAGATGTGTACATGACACAACTAGAAGGCTTCATATCCAAATATGCCAAAAAGGTATGTAAGATTTAAAGATCCATTTATGGATTAAAGCAAGCATCCAGGAGTTAGAATATTCAGTTTGATGAGACAATCAAACAATTCGATTTCTTACAAAATCCAGATGAACCTTGTGTTTACAAGAAGGTTAGTGGAAATGCAATCGTATTTCTTGTGTTGAATGTAGATGACATATTATTAATGGAAAATGATGTCTCAACCTTATAATTAGTCAAAATTTGGCTATCCAAGAATTTCTCTATGAAACACCTTGGAGAAGCAGCCCCGATTTTGGGTATAAAGATCTATAGAGATAGATCCAAAAAATTGCTTGGTCTTTCATAGTTTACATACATAGATAAGATACTAAAGAGGTTTAGCATGGAGTAGTCCAAGAGGGGATATATTCCCATGACCCATGGGATTACTCTCTTAAAGTCTTTATGTCCAAAGACATAAGATGAGAGAACACACATGAGTTTGATTCCATATGCTTCAGCTATAGGATCAATCTTGTACGTTATGATATGTACAAGACCTAATGTATCATATTCTCTGAATGTCAAGAGCAAAAACCAGTTGGACCCTGGTGAGGGTCATTGGGTGGCAGTCAAGAATATCCTTAAGTACTTAAGAAGGACTAAGGATGTATTCTTGGTATATGGAGATGGAGATCTTATTGTGAGCGAGTATATCGATGTTAGCTTCCAATCTGACAAGTATGACTCAAAATCTTAGTCAGGCTATATGTTCACATTAAATGGTGGAACAATTAGTTGGAAGAGTTCCAAATAGGAAACAACTGCTGATTCCACAATTGAAGCAGAGTACATTGCAACTTCAGAAGCAACAAAGGAAGAAGTTTGGATAAAGAAATTCATCATAGAACTTGGAGTGGTTCCCAACATTATTAATCCAATTGTATTGTGATAATAATAGAGCCATTGCGCAAGCAAAGGAGCCACGATCTCATCAAAGGTCCAAACATGTACTCAGAAGATACCATTTCATTAGAGAAATCATTAGTAAGAATGATTTAAGATAGAAAGAGTGCCGACTATACAAAATATTGTTGATCCTTTGACTAAGCCACTTCCCCAAAAGAAATATGATTCTCATGTACTCGCCTATGGAATTAAATACAAAGGTGAATGGCTTTATGTGGGAGCTTGTTAGAGGAGTGCTCTAAAGGCAATAACCTTTAGCACTTATTGTACAAATTTATTTGATTAATAAAAGGCTTTTTAATTAATTTGATGTTCATTTGATATATGAATTGATAGTGATCTTAAATCAATTAATGAAGTCCTTGATACATAACATAGCATGAAGGAAATCATGATGAGATCATGATATTGAGATTCTTATCATGTGTAATTATGTTAGTATCAAAATTATCCCTAGTCATAGGATTAATAAGATGGGACATTGTTAGTCCAGACAGACTAGCACATGTTACACTTCTTGATTGAATTGAGTAGTAGATTTCATAATCTGTAAACATAAGATGTTTAGAGTTAACATGTGGATGGTTGCTAAGTGTAGCTAAGTATATTGGATGACCAATTATGAGACAATAATATGGATAATCTATTCAAATGTCAATGATAATCTCATCATAGCAATAGTGCAAGAATCCTTAGACTTTAGGTACTCAAGGATATCTTGGATAATGATTCTATATTTTGACACTATTCTTTATTGCCTCAGGGAGGTTGCTCATAGTGTGGTGATTAGATACAACTTGAGGTATTTGAAGGTAATTGGGTAACCAACCAAGGATTCACCAATCCTAATAGAAGGAGTGTATACCCATGGCCTCTTGTCATGGTCATTACTCAGGAATCTCTGGCCGAAGTGGAAATATCATAAAGATTGTCTTCAATGACATATCTAATAGAGTAATGAGCCTCAGGGATAAAAACTAAGATTACTTGGACTAAACGTGACGTAGTTAGTCTAGTGGGAGTTAACGCATGTCCATACTCTGAACCAAATGGGGTATAGGATTGTGAACGGAATAATTGCACTGAAATTGTCGATGGAAAGGTTCATAGTCAATGCATGACTTTCCAGTCAATTGGGGGTCATGATGTGTTGCTAGATACTACTCATGACTTGCTTAAATTAATTGTTAATTTAAGTGACCAGCATAACTAGGATCTTAATGGGTCACATGCATTGAAGATATGGAGAATGAGTAAAATGTTCATGGATGGGATTCAAAATATGAAAAATGATTTCGGGTTGGATCGCGATGAGATCACATGGGAAAAATCGTTTAGGAGGGTCATGGGCCCGTATGGGGCTACACGGGCCCTCACGCTGGTGCCTCCATTGGCCAACGGGTGAAGTTGGCCTTAATTAGACCAATTATGGCCATCAAACACATTGACTATTTATTCAATTCCATTTTCTCCATTTTTAACATTTGATCTTTTCATTGAATTTGATTCAAATAGAAAAGACAAAAATGATAGAAAATAGATATGAAAATATTTTTTTGTGAAAAAAATATTTTTAAGACAGAATAAAATTCTTTCAAGAACACTTTCAAAGCTAACACTTTGAATTTGTTCAAACCATTTCTTTTGATAGATTCTTCATTCTTCGCGTGGATTATCATTAGAGACATCGTAGTGTTGATTAGTGTAGTTTGCTACATCCCATCAAAGTGAAGATTAGAATAACAAATAAGAAATTACAAGGTATAATGTCATATCCGCTAATTTAGACCTAAGTCACGCGAGTTGTTAAATCGACTCGTCGGTTCGACTGAAGTCTAAATTTGGAATTTTATCGAAAAATAATGAAAATAATGACAATTAAGTATGGAAAATATCTAATAAAGTGTTCAAAATATTTTAAGATGTTAAATTTCGGTAAATGACTAAATTGCAAAATTTGAAAAGTTTAGGGGTCAATTTGCAATTTACTGAAAATTGGAGGATTAAATGGGATAATCATAAATTAAATGCATGAATTAGGACATAAAATGAATAAGGAGGCTGGCCACACCAAGTGGCAAAGTTTAAGAAGCGAATTAAGATACATGCATTTAGCATTAATTAAAGTTTCTAGAATGTGAGCTTAGGTGTCCCATCCTTAATTGGTTTTTGTCATTTTCTCATCAATTGCTCATTCATCCTCTCTTATCCCTTTGAATCTAGAAATTCCTATCAATTATTTGTCTTCCATGTTGCTTCTTCAATCACCATACATCAAAGTAAGATGAACACATTAATTGAACAATAATGAAAGCTTCTAGATGAAGCTTAGGTGTCCTTCATTTTAATGACTTCTGTCATTTTGTTATTGATTGTTTCTTCCTCTTCCTTATCCATTTTTCATTGAGGAAAATTATGTTCTCCAAACCAGCCCACGTTTTTCCCTTGGACAACCATAAACCAAACCTTGTTTTAAGAAGAGAAAGTGAGAAAAAGAGAGAGAAAGGCATGGGAAATTTCATTTTCATGCTTAAGAAAGCTTAAAAGAGTAAGAAGAAAGAGAGAGATTAGGTTTATAAAGTTTTAATAATCTGTTTATGAACTTTAGGAACTCAAAGTGACAAGGATCTAGTTCAAAGGAGAAAAGGAAAGGAGAAAGAGAAGTAAAGAGAAAGAAAAGAGAAAAAAAAGAGAGGTTTGTGCATAACCTAAGGCAATAGCATATTTTATTTTTTTTAATTGCATGATTTAATTATTTGGCATGTTGATGATTCTGAATTGAGATTATTTTGTGATGAAAATCTTGGGGATACATGTTTGCTAGACTTAGGATTTAATTTGGTAAAAATTGAATGTGATTATCTTGTATGTTCCTTGCTGGAAATTGATGAGCAGTGTTCACTTAAACTGTTATAACTTAATTTCTGGAACTCGGTTTTGTATGTTATTTTTTGGGTTTGACCGATAAAACATAGGGCTATAACTTGGATTTAGACCATAAAACCTGAATATGTCTATAATGATCCATAAAAATTCATAAAACTCGGACATAGAATCTGTCCAGAAATTTTGGGCAGAATTGTTATTAATGAGCAGTAAGTAGTTAAACTATTATAACTTGAGTTCTGGAGCTTTGATTTGTGTGTTATTTATTCTGTATGAAAGCTAAGACATAGGGCTGAAAGTTTTATTTAGACTATAATATCTGAATATGTTTGTAATTATCCAGAAAAATTCATAAAAAGTAGACTTAGAATCTGTCCAGAAAATTCTGGACAGAATTATCAGTGACCAGTTAGTGTTAATATTATCATATCTTTTGATACAGAACTCAAAATTAAGTAACTAAATGCAGAAAGGAACAGGACCAAATTTAAGGTCCAAAACAGAGAACAGAATCTGCCAGTGACAGGGCAGCATGTGAATTGAGAAATGAAATGAGTAAAATGATGAGAAATTTGTTATATTATGTAAATATTATTTTAATTGAGTGATTATGTGATTATTTTGAGATATTACTTGGATGAAAAGTATTAAATTAATTGTTATGAATTTTAATGAAATTGTATAAGCCCTAAAACACCGAACTAGAACCAACTTAGGATAGTTTGGCATGCCAAATAGGGGGGGAGTATGATGAAAATGATTAAATCCATTAATGGTATGATTATCTACGCCGGTAATGACACTGTTATCTACGCCGGTAATGACACTTTTATCTATGCCGGTAATGTCATGATTATCTATGCTGGTAATGGCACGATTATCTACACCGGTAATGGCACGGTTATCTATGCCGGTAATGGCACTTATATGCGCACATCATATTGCCCGGGTGGCACTCCTAAGTGCCTGGATGACAACTCCGTTATCCGAGTCAGTGGTTCATAGGTGTCTTAGGCATAAATAAAGACATAAATAAAAAGTCATGGAACATAAAAGAATTATTGAAAATAAAAATGGAATTATGAATTGTGGCATGTATAAAAAGAAGATTTAGTGTTATACAATAAGGTCGTAATAAAATAAATAAGTATGATATAATATAATATAATTTGATGTCTATGCACGCTAAAATACCATGATTTGCATAAGAATGATGATTGGATTATGTTAAACAAAATGAGATACAATAAATTGATGTTATGCATACTAGAATATTATAAAATGTATGTTTGCATTATTTGATCATAAATTGTTATATGACAATGCATGTGACATTAAAAATAGTTTATTGCCTTATTTATATGCACCACTAAGCCAAAAGCTTAGCATGAGAGTTTTTCTCACGCAGATTTAGTAAAGAATAAATAGAAGATAGTAGACAAAGCCAACGGTGACCTAATACAGTAAAGCAGCCTGTTGCACACATCGTGGGTTATACAACTTTTGTATATTATCATGTAAATTTTATTTTGTAGTATTTGTAAAATAAACAGTATGTTTTGTAAAGAACATGTTATTATATAAAAAGGTAGTTTATCTTTTATGTTATAATTTCTTTTATATTACAAAGTAAAAAAATAGTAAATAATATATATACATATATATATGAGAAATTTTCAGTTAAACACAATTTAATAAAATGAAATTTTAACAGATAAAGTCAGTGTAGCACACGCTCATTCGGGCATAAGCTGCTAGGGTGAGGGGGTGTTACAGTTTTTGGTATCAGAACACCAGGTTGGTGTTTCTGGATTTTGGTATTAAACCTAGTTTGGGCGGTTTTGAGATTTGAAAATGGTTTTCAAAAATAATTATAACATGTGTGTACCCACAATTAAGTATTAAAGTTGCTGCTTACTAATTGGGGCTGTTATTTTATGATATAGGTAGAGTATGGCTTCAGTGTCACGACATATTGTGGCCGAAGGAGGCGAAGGTAATGAGCCTACTGAAACACAGGCTTCATCGTGACCCAGTCATTGCCAAGCTAATGTATCTAGATCCAGTGCTAGCCTATCAAGAGGGCAGTCTATTGCTGGCACAGGACAAACAGAGCTTATGAGGAACATGATCGATTTGCTACAAAGAGCATCACAACCAGCCTCATCAGGATTACAATTTGAGAGACTGAGGAAGTTAGGGGCACTCGATTTCTACGGTAAACGGGAAGATGACCCCTCAGTGGCAGAGTTTTGGCTAGAACGGGTAGAGAGAGTTTTTGATCAGCTGCATTGCACAAATGAGCATAAATATGAGTATGCAGTATCTTTACTACAGGAGCATGCATATGACTGGTGGCAATTTGAATCACAGAGCACAGAGGCTCCTGATCCTATGACATGGGAGTTCTTTCTAGAGAAATTTAAGGAGCAGTTTATTCCTCCTATCTACACAGACGATAAGAAAATAGAGTTTTTGATGCTGAAACAAGGAAACTTATCGGTAACAGAATATGAAAGAGAATTCACACATCTTTGCAAGTATGCTCGAGGCATTGTATCCACTGAGACAGATAAGTGCCGACGCTTTGAAGATGGATTGAGAGACCCAATCAAGCTACAAGTCTCAGCTCTACGTCTGATGAGTTTTCCTAGTTTGCTAGCATCTGCCAGAACAGTTGAGAGAGTTCTAGCCACACAACAGTCAACACAAGATAGAGGGTTCAAGAGGCCCATATCACAACCGAGTAGAGTACAGTCAAGTGGCAAAAGAGCTAGATCTTTCAATCGCCGATTTCAGGCTGGGGGTTCCAATAGGCCTTCTTCTTTCAGGTGGGCACAACCCACGAAATCTGTTTCTTCGACAGCCAGTGCACCGACACAGACACCATATAGATCTCTACCTCTACTAGAATGTCAACATTGTGGTCGTTCTCATCCAGGAGGGTGTTGGTGGATGACAGGAGTATGTGGGAGGTGTGGCTCCAAAGATCATTTGAAAAGAGATTGTCCCTCGTTACAGTATGGCAGAGGTTCAGGGAACACTGAACCGATACAGACATAGGCTTCTAGGCAAGGCAGAGGCCGAGGCCGAGGGCAAGGCAGAAGCCGAGGCCAAGGGCAAGGCCGAGGCCGAGGCCAAGGGCAAGGCAGAGGAGGCCGATCAGGGCCCAGTCAGTTTAGATCAGAGACAATTGAGAGGGCAGAAAGTAGTAGAGCTGCCCCAACTAGGGCATATGGAATGAGAGGTCGAGAGGAGCAGGAAGCACCAGATGTCTTAATTGGTAAATTCCTTCTATTTGGCTCTAAGATACATGCATTGATAGATCCGGGGTCAACGCATTCATACATATGCACACCACCACCGGGTCGAGAAGGTTTAGAACCCAGTCTCTAGAATTTGAGATTCTTATGACTAACCCATTAGGACATTGTGTGAGGGTTAGCAAGGTATTTAGGGATTGCCCTATTGAAATTCAAGAAAGGCAATTCCCAGCAGACTTGATAGAATTACCATTCCATGAGTTCAATGTGATCTTGGGAATGGATTGGTTAGCTCGTTAGAGAGTGGTAGTGGATTGTGGAAGAAGACAGATGATCATCAGAATTCCAGAACAAGATGAGATAGTGGTGATGGGTGAGGATAGAAGATACCCAGACAATGTGATATCAGTGTTGAAAGCCCAGAAACTGATCAATAAGGGATGTGAAGCATACTTAATGTATGTGGTTGATATGGAAAAAGCAAGTCCGAAGTTGGTGGATATTCCTACTGTTAGTGAGTTTTCTGATGTGTTTCCAGAGGAGTTGCTAGGGTTACCACCGGATAGAGAAATTGAATTTGCTATCGATTTGGTACCCGGCACCACCCCTATTTCCATTACACCATATAGGATGACACCAGCAGAGTTGAAAGAGCTGAAGGTACAGTTGCAGGAATTGTTAGATAAGGGTTTTATGCGACCCAGTGTATCACCATGGGGTGCTCCAGTATTATTTGTCAAGAAGAAGGATGGAACTCTTCGTCTTTGCATCGATTACAGGTAGCTTAATAAGGTAAGAATAAATACTCGCTGCCTAGGATTGATGACTTATTTGATCAATTGAAGGGTGCAGCCATATTTTCAAAGATAGATCTTCGATTAGGGTATCATCAACTGAAGATAAAAAGAGTCAGATGTACCTAAGACGACATTCAGGACACGTTGTGGTCATTATGAGTTCCTGGTTATGCCCTTTGGATTGACGAATGCACCAGTAGCTTTTATGGACCTAATGAACTGAGTGTTCAGGCCATACCTTGATCAATTTGTAGTAGTGTTTATTGATGACATTTTTGTCTACTTTAGAGACCAAGTAGAACATGATCAACATCTCAGAATAGTGCTGCAAACATTGAAGGAGAAGCAGTTGTATGCAAAGCTATCTAAGTGCGAGTTTTGGCTTAAAGCAATCAGTTTTCTAGGTCATGTAATAGTAAAATTGAGGCTATTCTTAATTGGAAACCACCACGAAATGTGACTGAAGTGAGAAGTTTTCTTGGATTAGCCGGATATTATAGGAGATTCGTGAAGGGATTTTCATCCTTAGCGACTCCTTTGACATGACTGCTACGAAAAGAGGTCCGTTTCAAGTGGATAGACAAGTGTCAAGCAAGTTTTGATCGACTGAAGGCAATGCTGACTGAAGCACCAGTTTTGACTCAGCCTACTCCAGGAAAAGACTTTGTTGTGTACAGTGATGCTAGTCATAATGGTTTAGGCTGTGTTCTTATGCAAGAAGGAAAGGTGATTCCTTATTCTTCAAGACAACTTAAGCCTCATGAGCTTAACTATCCGACACATGATTTAGAGTTAACTGCGATAGTTTTTGCTCTTAAGATCTGGAGACATTATCTGTATGGGGAAAGATGTTATATCTATATAGATCACAAAAGTCTTAAGTACCTTCCCTCACAGAAAGAGTTGAATCTGAGACAACGAAGATGGTTGGAGTTGATTAAAGATTATGACTGTGTGATCGACTACCTGCCAGGAAAAGCTAATGTGGTTGCAGATGCTCTAAGTAGGAAGATTTTAGCTGAGATGCGAATACAATCTACTTTGATGCAGAGGATCAAAGATGCTCAAAAGCAAGATGAAAAGTTAGTAGAGATAGTCGAGGCAGTGAAAAAGGGAGAAAAGCCTAAATTTTCATTGACAGAGGATGGCACAATGTACTTCAAGAATAGGATTTGTGTGCCTGGTGTAGAAGAGCTGAAGTCCGATATTTTAAAAGAAGCACATGAAACAGTATATACCATGCATCCAGGCAGGAACAAGATGTATCAAGATTTGAAAACTCTATATTGGTGGCTAGGGATAAAGAAGGATATCACTAAATATGTTGCTAAAATTCTAACTTGTCAACAAGTGAAAGCGGAACACCAATTGCCTACAGGATTGCTGCAACCAATACTGATTCCAGAGTGGAAATGGGAAAGAATAATGATAGATTTTGTGTCTGGTTTACCGATGACTCAGAGAAAGCATGATGCAGTATGGGTGATAGTGGATCGATTGACGAAGTCGGCACACTTCTTACCAGTCAGAATGAACTACTCATTGAACAAGTTAGCTGAAAAATTTGTAAGTGAGATAGTGAGATTGCATGGAGTGCCAATGTCCATCATATCTGATAGAGATCCCAGATTTACTTCACAATTCTGGAAGAGTCTACAGCAAGCTTTGGGAACTCGACTCAATTTCAGC
Source organism: Triadica sebifera (assembly GCA_023653625.1). NCBI lineage: Eukaryota > Viridiplantae > Streptophyta > Magnoliopsida > Malpighiales > Euphorbiaceae > Triadica > Triadica sebifera. The sequence continues at coordinate 13,097,163 of CM042897.1, forward strand.
ATGGCCTTTCATCCGCAAATGGATGGACAATCGGAGAGAGTTATTCAGTTGTTGGAGGATATGATGAGAAGTTGTGTGCTCGAATTTGAGGGAAGTTGGGATAGATATTTACCTCTTATGGAATTTTCCTACAACAATAGTTATCAGACAAGCATAGGCATGGCTCCGTATGAGGCATTGTATGGAAGAAAATGCAGGACACCAATCTATTGGACTGAATTGAGTGAAAAGAAGTTGATAGAACCAGAGTTAGTGCAACAAACAGAAGAAAAGGTTAGAATTATCCAAGAAAGATTGAAAGCAGCTCAAGATCGACAGAAATCATATGCTGACCTTAAGAGGCGAGATATAGAGTATGCTATGGGAGATAAAGTATTTCTCAAGGTTTCACCTTGGAAAAAAGTATTAAGATTCGGTAAAAAGGGAAAGTTAAGTCCGAGGTTCATTGGTCCTTATGAGATTTTGGAAAGAATCGGACCAGTGGCATATCGGTTAGCCCTTCCACCAGAGTTAGATAAAATCCATAATGTTTTTCATGTGTCGATGCTAAGGAGATATAGGTCTGATCCGACTCATGTCATACCAACTGAAGAGATAGCAGTGCAGACTGACTTGACTTATGAAGAGGAACCGGTGGCTATATTAGCACGTGAAGAAAAAGTTTTACGAAACAAGAAAGTTCCATTAGTTAAAGTGATGTGGCAGAATCATGCTATTGAAGAAGCCACATGGGAGAATGAAGAAGTTATGAAGAGGCAATATCCTCAGTTGTTCACATAATTAACAGGTAAATTTCGAGGACGAAATTTATTTTAAAGGGGAGAGAATGTCATATCCGCTAATTTAGACCTAAGTCACGCAAGTTGTTAAATCGACTCGTCGGTTTGACCGAAGTCTAAATTTGGACTTTTATCGAAAAATAATGAAAATAATGGCAATTAAGTATGGAAAATATCTAATAAAGTGTTCAAAATATTTTAAGATGTTAAATTTCGGTAAATGACTAAATTGCAAATTTTGAAAAGTTTAGGGGTCAATTTGCAATTTACTGAAAATTGGAGGATTAAATGGGATAATCATAAATTAAATGCATGAATTGGGACATAAAATGAATATAGAGGCCGGCCACACCAAGTGGCAAAGTTTAAAAAGCTAATTAACATAAATACATTTAGCATTAATTAAAGTTTCTAGAATGTGAGCTTAGGTGTCCCATCCTTAATTGGTTTTTGTCATTTTCTCATCAATTTCTCATTCATCCTCTCTTATCCCTTTGAATCTAGAAATTCCTATCAATTATTTGTCATCCACGTTGCTTCTTCAATCACCATACATCAAAGTAAGATGAACACATTAATTGAACAATAATGAAAGCTTCTAGATGAAGCTTAGCTGTCCCTCATTTTAATGACTTTTGTCATTTTGTTATTGATTGTTTCTTCCTCTTCCTTATCCATTTTTCATTGAGGAAAATTATGTTCTCCAAACCAGCCCACGTTTTTCCCTTGGACAGCCATAACCAAACCTTGTTCTAAGAAGAGAAAGTGAGAAAAAGATAGAGAAAGACATGGGAAATTTCATTTTCATGCTTAAGAAAGCTTAAAAGAGTAAGAAGAAAGAGAGAGATTAGGTTTATAAAGTTTTAATAATCTATTTATGAACTTTAGGAACTCAAAGTGACAAGGATCTAGCTCAAAGGAGCAAAGGAAAAGAGAAAGAGAAGTAAAGAGAAAGAAAAGAGAAAAAAAAGAGGTTTGTGCATAACCTAAGGCAATAGCCTATTTTATTTTTTTTAATTGCATGATTTAGTTATTTGGAATGTTGATGATTCTGAATTGGGATTATTTTGTGATGAAAATCTTGGGGATGCATGTTTGCTAGACTTAGGATTTAATTTGGTAAAAATTGAATGTGATTATCTTGTATATTCCTTGCTGGAAATTGATGAGCAGTGTTCACTTAAACTGTTATAACTTAATTTCTGGAACTCAGTTTTGTATGTTGTTTATTGGGTTTGACCGATAAGACATAGGGCTATAAATTTCATTTTGACCATAAAACCTGAATATGTCTGTAATGATCCATAAAAATTCATAAAACTCGGATATATAATCTATCCAGAAATTATGGGCAGAATTGTTATTAATGAGCAGTAAGTACTTAAACTATTATAACTTGAGTTATGGAGCTTTGATTTGTGTGTTATTTATTCTGTATAAAAGCTAAGACATAGGACTACAAGTTTTATTTAGACTATAATATCTGAATATGTCTGTAATCATCCAGAAAAATTCATAAAATTTAGACTTAGAATCTGTCTAGAAAATTCTGGGCAGAATTATCAGTGACTAGTTAGTGTTAATATTATCATATCTTTTGATACAGAACTCAGAATTAAGTGATTCAAATTGAATATTAAATCTAAGGGCCATATCTAAAATTTTTATGAAGATCATGTATCTAAATTCAGAAAGGAACAGGACCAAATTTAAGGTCCAATATAGAGAACAGAATCTGCCAGTGACAGGGCAGCATGTGAATTGAGAAATGAAATGAGTAAAATGATGAGAAATTTGTTATATTATGTAAATATTATTTTAATTGAGTGATTATGTGATTATTTTGAGATATTACACGCATGAAAAGTATTAAATTAATTGTTATGAATTTTAATGAAATTGTATAAGCCCTAGAACACTTAACTAGAACCAACTTAGGATAGTTTGACATGCCAAATAGGGGGCGAGTATGATGAAAATGATTAAATACATTAATGGTATGATTATCTACGCCGGTAATGACACTGTTATCTACGTAGGTAATGACACTTTTATCTACGCCGATAATGGCACAATTATCTACGCTGGTAATGGCACGATTATCTATGCCGGTAATGGCACGGTTATTTATGTCAGTAATGGCACTTATATGCGCACATCATATTGCCTGGGTGGCACTCTTAAGTGCCTAGATGGCAACTCCGTTATCCGAGTCAGTGGTTCATAGGTGTCCTGGGCATAAATAAAGACATAAATAAAAAGTCATGGAACATAAAAGAATTATTGAAAATAAAAATGGAATTATGAATTGTGGCATGTATAAAATGAAGATTTAGTGTTATACAATAAGGTGGTAATAAAATAAATAAGTATGAGATAATATAATATAATTTGATATCTATGCATGCTAAAATACCATGATTTGCATGAGAATGATGATTGGATTATGTTAAACAAAATGAGATACAATAAATTGATGTTATGCATACTAGAATATTATAAAATGTATGTTTGCATGATTTGATCATAAATTGTTATATGACAATGCATGTGACATTAAAAATAGTTTATTGTCTTATTTATATGCACCACTAAGCCAAGAGCTTAGCGTGGGAGTTTTTCTCACGCAGATTTAGTAAAGAATAAATAGAAGATAGTAGACAAAGCCAACGGTGACCTAATACAGTAAAGCAACCTGTTGCACATATCGTGGGTTACACAACTTTTGTATATTATCATGTAAATTTTATTTTGTAGTATTTGTAAAATAAACAGTATGTTTTGTAAAGAACATGTTACTATATAAAAAGGTAGTTTATCTTTTATGTTATAATTTCTTTTATATTACAAAGTAAACAAATAGTAAATAATATATATACATATATATGAGAAATTTTCAGTTAAACACAATTTAATAAAATGAAATTTTAACTGATAAAGTCAGTGTAGCACACCCTCATTCGGGCATAAGCTGCTAGGGTGAGGGGGGTGTTACATATAATTTCTAACCTTTATATTTTTATAAATTAGTTTTAATGGCACAAGTATGATATTTTGTTTCGAATTTTGAAAACTTTATTTTTCCGCTACATTTATGAATGTGATTCATTCTTCAAAACCTAACATATATCACATTTGCAATTACCATATCAATTAACTAATATAAACATTACACTATATTTTGCAATTATCATTCATTATTACACTTGTTTTGTCCTCAGAACTCTAAATTGGACTATCCATATGTGGGATATGAGATAGGGGGTGATCACAGTCTGAGTTTAAGCTACCCAACTTATAACCTGTAACAACTTATCCTAGCCCCTAAAGTCAATGACACTCAATAACCCGAACTAAAGCCACATTGACTAAGAATAATATAGCATGCAAGCAAATTTAAGATCAAGTGCGCTCATGTACCGAGCTTGAACCACTTATCATATCAAAGTAACTTATATGGCACCATTCACCTCCCTCAATGGTATACTATTTATCTTATGTCAAGTCCAAGACTAGAGAACTGGACATTTAACTCATAACCATTTACCTTTCAATTCATTTCATCACATGTTATTACCAATATTATATCCCATTTATGCATTCTCATATCAACAAATAAATGTCAAATCATATATTTCACGTGTTATTTTCCATGTATACATACATCCTATGACATGTATTTAAGATCATACACCAAAACGTATATATAATACATTCATCATGCTTAACAAGCGTGAACTAATTATTCATAGCCGTGAAGGTATACTTTTATGGCTACTGTAACACTCCCTTACCCCACTTTAGTTCAGCAAGGTAAGTGAGCATTACCCAACTAACTGTCTTATAAGTTTAGCTAAATGAAGTATAATTTTTTTTTTGCGAAATTATTACAAACACTAGGATAAATTTATTACCAACACCGATATTCAAAATTTTATTTATTTATATAATATATTATTTTACATTCAAACTATATCCACTACATTAAAGTTACACATCCTCAATACATACTAGATGAGATAAAAACTATAATTTAATTTACAATTTTTTTGACAAAATACCAAAAATATGACCCTAACTTTTAGCTGTTTTTCGTTCGGGTATCATTCTTCTTCTAACAAGTTTACTATCTACAGCTACTTTTTAGAACCTGCACGAGAGAAAACCACTTGCGCTAAGCTACTAGCTCAGTGGTGCTTCAAGGATAAAAATCTTACATACATATATTTTCTTAGATGTCATTTAATAACATCATAAATAAGGCATAAATTTAAAGAATTATATGAAATTAAATAAATATCATCAAACATATAATATTTAACACAACATTATTCAATGACATACTTTTATATTATTATTGTTTTTCATTTTCTTTGGCCCCATAACACCTACAACCGAACAAACTAATAGGAATAACGAGGTTGCAATTACCGGCTTTCATAATATTACACCTTGCACTTTTATAATAGTGTCATTACCGGCCTTTGTAATATTGTCATTACCGATTTTGTAATGCCCGATAATTTAGGCCACGATTGCGGTTGACTGAAATCTGGCATGCCAAACCGATCGGGGTCTAAATTCGGACATGAAAAAAAAAATTAAAATGATAATAAAATATGAGAAAAATATTTTGGATATTATTAATTTAGAATTTTGAAGTTTGGAATTTAAATTTGGAAAAAAATAATTTTTCGCTGAAATAAATTGGAAATTTTAAGAAGGCATAAAAATGGAATATTCTTTATCTAAGGAAAGGAATATTATTTTGATTAAAATAAAGTAAGAGTGATTTAAATTAATGGACTAATAAGGAACAAGATTATCTAATTAATCCTAACCACCCACCTAATCTAACTATAAAAGTCAACTTTCACTTTTTGCCTTTATTCTTGCTCTTCTTCATCTTAATCACCATTTTTCTCCCTTTTTCTTTCCTTTTGTCGTGACCTTCCTCTTACCCATTTATTCTTCTTTTGTTTTCTTCAATCAAGCTAAGATTATATGGAAAAAAAAAGTGGAATTAAGGCAAGATCATCAAGAAAGTGAACCATAGCGAGCAAAACCAAGGAAGAAGAAGGAAGAAAAGAAGAAAAAAAGAGAAGAAAAAAATTTAGTCATTTTGAAGATCCTCAAAGGTGAGGTAAGATCTTCCATCCTCTCACTTTGTTTCTTGTATTTTCTTTAATTTTGGGGTTAGTTAGTAATTTAGGGTTATTATTATATTAATGGTGATTAAGGGTGGATTAGTGTAAAATTTGTTGTTAGGATAAGGAAGTGAACAAACTATGAACCAAAATCAAAGAGGAAGTAAGGGCAAAGAAAAAGCGAGCTAGGAAGAAGATAAAAGTGAAGAGAAGTGAATTTTGTGAGGTATGTACATTTGGCAAAAATTTAATATAGAAAAATGTTAATTTTGATTTTGTGATGTTTTTGAAATTGTGTGTGAAATTCTGGATATTTGATTGAGTGACGAATTAGTGATTAAATGAAGCCATGAATGTGAAAATAAAAACTAGAATATGAGTTGATGCATGAAAATGGAAAATGGAAATTGTATAAATTAATTGATGTGCTGGAAAATTCATCTTATGAATAGTGTCTAGTCTTCTGGTCATAACTTGAGTTCTAGAAATAATTTTTGCATAATTCTTGTTGGATTAGAAAGTTAAGACATTGGGCTTCAATTTTTATTCAGACTATTGACCTGAATATTCTTAGAATTAGGTGAAAAATGGACTCAAAATGCGAACTAAAAATCTGTCCATTAAAATACTTGACAGATTGGAATGAACGTAGCTTAGAAGAAATTCAGAACTTTTGCTAACAAATTCGGTTTAATGTGGTTCAAGTTGGAAATTAAAGATAATATATGTATCTACATTTTTTGAGGTGATCACTTGTCCAAATTCCATCTAAAAATGGATGAAAAATACAGAGGAATATTTAGAAATCTATCTAGTAAAATACTGGACATATTGGAATGAATGTAGCTTAGAACAAAATTCATAACTTTTGCTACAAAATTCATTTTAATGTGATTCTAGTTGGAGAATAAAGATAAGACATGTACCTACATATATTTATATGATCACTTATCCAAATTCCATCTAAAAATAAATGAAAATATAGGGAAAAATAAGGCAAAAATGTTATCCAGAATAGGACAGCTTGTAAATATGTGTTGATTGTGAAATTTTGTGATAAAAAATATATTAATTGATTTTTCTTATAGTTATAATGATTAAATTAGCTAGTATGAAGTTTTAAAATATTTAATGAGAATTATTGCATTTATATGAAATTTATATTAATGTTATTTATATAATTTATATAAATAATAATAAAACTAACAAATATAATTAAGTCCTATAACATCTAGTCAAGAACTAGAAATTAGGATAAGTTGGCATGCCAATAAAAAGGTAGAAATGTAGGCACTAAAAAATAGTGCTGAGTTCAAAATTATGTAGTCACTAAAAATATGCTGAGTTGTTATTGAAAATATAGACGTTAAACACCGAATTATAAAATAATTATGTAGGCATCTAGTATACTACTAGAGAGTAGAAACCCTGTATCCAGTGTTTAGTTCCAGTTTAAGATGTTGTGGGCTATCAAATAAATAACATAAAAAATATAAATTATTAAATTGATAGTTCAAATTGTATATCTTGTATTGTTAAAATTTCAAGCATGCTTAATGAATGAAATGTCATAATTGATGAATTAAATATTTTTGCATGACGAAAATAGTTTTACTATTAATTGAATATTTGGCATGCTTAATAAATTAATTGTAGTTTCTAAAATTTTATTTTAGAAATACTTATGTAACATCCGCGACCTTCCCTATATGCATATCCACATGCATTTCATTTGAACATATGCATCTTCCATATAATCCAATTGAACACATGCATTTCATACATATTTTTGTAGGAGCAAGTCCATGACACGCACTAGCTACGTGTCCTAGTACATTGCAATTGTATCGAGTCGCACATGTGTATTTATAATCTAAATGAGGATAAAAAGTATTAAAAATAAATGAAATAAGGTGACCAAATTAAAGTAAGCAAAATGACTAGATTAAGATTAGTAAACATTTACATTGTTAATTTAGTTAAATCGGGCCAAATGATTAAGTTGTATTATTGTGTGAATTAGTGGAATTATAAATATATGTAAATAATAATAATAATAATAATAATAATAATATAGAAAAAATAAAATGAAAATGAAACAAAAGAAAAATAAAAGAAAGGAGAAGAAAAAAGAGAAGAGAAAAGAGAAGAGATGAAGAGAAAAAGATAAAAACACAAAAACAAAAACGTTAGCTTTATCTTATTCATCTTCCTCAATTCCAGAACTCAATTCTTCTTTGTTTCACTTATTTTTTGAGGAAAATTGATCCCTTGCAAGTTTGGTCTTGGTAAGTAATCAATTCTTATTGCTATAAGGTTGAGTTGAGTTGCTAAAGTTTATTAATAGGCACCGACTTGCACCCCGATTTTGATATTAATAGAAATTGATTCTAGAAAAGTGTAAAACACAAACGTTGTTCCTTTATGTCTTAAATTCATGTATATGTAAACATGTTTCCAATATATGGTGTATAGAATGAGCTATCTGCTCTCTACTGAAACTAGTCAGGGTGTGAACCCTAGCCAAGATAGCTATCGTGTTCATTAGTTTTGAATATGCTAAAGCCATTATTTGAAATATATCAAAACATAAAAGTTGTAGATATATGTTTTATGTATGTTTATTCCAAATTTCAAGTTCATATGGCTTGTAATGTTTGAGTTATGGTGTATGGAACCATGACTGTTCCATGGTTTGAACTAACAACTTAGTGCCCTTGGCAGATCCAGCAAATTGTTTGGCTAATATAAGCTCCTTAGAGATAGATTATGTATATTAGAAAAGTATTTAAGTTATAGGTATATGTCTTATCTAAATGGGGGTACTAAGTTCAGCTTAATATGTTATGTATAGACTAAGTTATGGCCTTTGGAAATCATACTGGTCCAGAAGCCAATTTTATTTTGTACCAGTGAAATGTTTCTTAAACTTTGAAGACCTTAAAGACATAATTGATAAAAGTTGTAAACATTAAAACTGTTTCATTTGAACCCATATAAGTGTCTGTAAAGCTTCATTAAAATAGGACTTATATATTATAAGTTATGATGAACCAAAGTAGGTACCCTGAAACTGCCTAAAGGCAGAAAACAGAACACACTTAGAAATTCTACCAAACATTTTACAATGATCCAATTAGTCTAATATTTTAATATGTTATATAATTATAGGTTATTTGTAATTATGAATAAGAATCAGATTAATTAGTCAAGTATAGAAAACGTTATGGACTAAACATTCCCATAAGGTCACACTACCTCATAGGAAAAATCTTAACTATTAATATGAACAATTCATATTAATTTGTTTAAGCCACATTAAGTCTCCCTAACCATGAGTTAATCAATTATGTTTTCATATTAGGCTCGTAACATATTGGAGACCTACAAGGAGCAGATAGACAATAAGTTAGGGATCGAAATCAAAGGAGAAAAGTGAGTCTAATTTTCAATTGAATTCTTTAGTGCAAATGAATGTTGCTTCCTATTTGATTCATATGCTTGTCATGATTGGTCCTTGATAATATGAGGATGGATAATTTGTGACATTTTGGTACATATAAATGGCATACTTGTGGTATATTTGAGGTATATGTTTGACATATACATGGTATATGTATAGTATATACAAGGTATATGTGTGACATATGAGGCATATATGCGGTATATGTATGCTATATGTGATAAGATACGATGGTTGATGAATGCTTAAGTACAAATGCATATGCATATGGACTTAAAAGGCATTGTGACTAGTTAATTGATATTGTAAAGCAAAAGAAGAGGCCTATGGCCCAACAAATGTGCAAATGAAACAAATGATCAAGCTAGGTAGCAAATGCAAATGTTCACATGGAAACCCAGGGCAATGTTTTTTTAACTTGGTCACAACAAAATGTAATAAGCAAATCATTTGCATACGTAAAGAGTAATGATTATATGTTTCAACTTTATTGATATTTATATGATACTGATGAATGGAATGGAATACATGGTATGTATTGGATTTGTGATCTATTACAATGAGTTGTTCGGTACTTCAGAGCTCATTTGATGGTTATTCTCACTAAGCCGCAACTCATTAATTTGCATCATTTTTTCAGGTAAAGAAAAGTGATAGCTCATTTTGAATAGCATATAGAAGACATGGAGCATAGGTCACTGGCCGAGCCTCATCACCCTCTCTCCTTGCATTCCAAATGACCATGAAAATATGTCATCTACATTTTGTATTTATGTGTTTGAATATGTATAGTCATTTTGGAATGGGTTTTAAAAATGTATAAATGAAAGCAACTCGTAATTACTTATGTGCAAAGTTTATGGTTTAATATATGTGATATATTATATTGTGGTGAAAACCTCAGTGATGACTTGCAAAGTCATTGAATGATATTACAGGATATGAGACTTGCAAAGTTGTTGAATGATATTACAGGGTATGAAAAAAAACATTTACTACCAATGTTAACAAGGTATTTTTCCTTTTCACTCTGCTATATGTGATTACTTAATACTGGGATAGGTTATACTTAATTGCATAAGGTGTGACGTTACATTTTTGGTACCAGAGCAGGGATAGGTTCCATGGGAACATGCATATGCATAAGAGCATGATAACATGTGCATCATATATGTTGAACATTATGCAGTGACATAATTTTATATATATTTTAGGGACATCATAAGACATTATTCACCAAGGAGGGAGAGGCCGGCCGAAATGCATTCTCATAAGGCATCACCTCATTTACATAGAAATCAACCAGCACTAAGAGCTAGAGCTCCAGTACATGCGTCACATTCATCTCATGTAAAAGTACCCATGAAAACCTAGAACAGGAAGTATATGGTCTTAAAATGCAGAAGGAAAGACGTTATGACAAGCCGAGGAAACATGGTGCAACTGATTTCAATGGAACAACATGTAACATCCTCGACCTTCCCCATATGCATTTCATTGAACATAAGCATCTTGCATACAATTCAATTGAACACGTGCATTTCACACATATTTCCTTAGAAACAAGTTCATGGCACGCACTAGCTACGTGTCCTAGTATTTGGCAATTATATCGAGTCATACATGTATCCTTATAATCTAAATGATAATAACAATGCATTAGAAATAAATTGAATAAGGTGACTAAATTAAAGTAAGAAAAATGATTAGATTAAGATTAGTAAACATTTACATTGTTAATTTAGTTAAATCGGGCCAAATGATTAAGCTGTATTATTGTGTGAATTAGTGGAATTATAAATATATGTTAATAATAATAATAATATAGACAAAATAAAATGAAAATGACACAAAAGAGAAATAGAAGAGAAGAGAAAAGATAAATGAGAAGAGAAAAGAGAAGAGAAGAAGAGAAAAAGAGAAAAAGAGAAAAGGACAAAAAACAAGTTGGCTTTATGTTCATCTTTCTTCCCCATTTCTGCCTTCTTCTCCAGCCCGACTTCTTCTTCATTTTTCTCCATTTCAGAATTCAATTCTTCTTGTTTCAATTATTGTTTGAAGCTAATTGATCCCTTGCAAGGTCGTTCTTGGTAAGTAATCAATTCTTATTGCTATAGGGTTGATTTGAGTTGCTTAGGTTCAATATTAGGCACTGAATTGAACCCTATTTTGATGTTAATAGAAATTGATTCTAGAAAAGTGTAAAACACAAATAGTGTTCCTTTATGTCTTAGAGTTGTGGATATATAAACATTTTTGTAAGATGTTATTTATAGGAATAGATATGCTCTCTTTACTAAAACTAGTCAGGGTGTGAACCCTAACCAAGTTAGCTACTGTGTTCTTTAATTTCGAATATGTTAAAGCCATTATTGGAAGTATCTCAAACCATAACAGTTGTAGATATATGTGTGTTGTATTTGTCTAAAACATTTCAGGTTCACAGGTCTAGTAAATATTGAGTTATGGTGAATGGAACCATGACTATTCCATGGTTTGGACTGCCTACTGAGTGCCCTAGGCAGATCCAGCAACTTGTTTGGCTAATTTGAGCTCGTTAGAGCTCGCTTCTGTAACTTAGCAAAACATAACTATTATAGGTATATGTATTAGCTAAATTTTGGTACTCATTTCCGCATAATTGGTTATGTATAGACTATGTTATGGCCTTTGTAAGTCATACTGGTCCGGAAGCCAATTCTATTCTGGACCAGTAAACTATTTGTTATAATTTGAAGACCTTAGAGACATAATTGATAGAAGTTTTAAACATGCAACATGTTTCCTATGAATCCATATAAGTGTCTGTAAAGTTTTAGTAAAATATAACTTATATATTATAAGTTAGGATGAACCCAAATGAGTACCCAGAAATTGCCTAAAGGCAGAAAACAGAACACACTTAGAAATTCCAAAAAATATTGTACAATGATCCAATTGGTCTGAAATTTTAATATGTTCTATAATTATATGTTAGTTTTAATTAGGAACAAGAATCTAATTAATTGGTCAAGTATAGAAAACGTTATGGGCTAAAAGTCCCATAAGGTCACACTACCTCATAGGAAAACTCTTAACTATTGATATGAACAATGCATATTAATTTGTTTAAGCCACATTAAGTCTCCCTAATCATGAGTTAATCGATTATGTTTTCATATTAGGGTCGCAACATATTGGAGACCCACAAGGAGTGGATAGACAATAAGTTAGGGGTCGGAATCAAAGGAGAACGGTGAGTCTAATTATCGATTGAATTCTTTAGTTTAAATGAATGTTGCTTGCTATGTGATTCATATGATTGTCATGATTGGTCCTTGATAATGTAATGATGGATAATTTGTGACATTGTGGTACATATAAATGGTATACTTGTGGTATATTTGAAGTATATGTTTGACATATGTGATATATATACATGGTATATGAATAGTATATGAAAGGTATATGTGTGGCATATGAGGTATATATGTGGTATATGTATATTATATGTGATAAGATACAATGGTTGATGAATGCTTAAATACAAGTACATATGCATATGGACTAAAAAGGTGTTGTGACTAGTTAATCGATATTGTAAAGCAAAAGAAGAGGCCTATGGCCCAACAAATGTGCAAATGAAACAAATGATCAAGCTAGCTAGCAAATGCAAGTGCAAATGTTCACATGGAAAATGTTCACATGGAAACCCGGAGCAATGTCTGTTTAATTTAGTCACAACAAAATGAAATAAGCAAAGCATTTTCATACATAAAGAGTAATGATTATATGTTTCAACTTTATTGATACATATATGATACTGATGAATGGAATGGAATATATGGTATATATTGGATTTGTGATTTATTACTATGAGTTGTTTGGTACTTTAGAGCTCATTGGATGATTATTCTCACTGAGCCGCAACTCATCAATTTCATCATTTTTCAGGTAAAGAAAAGTGATAGCTCATTTTGAGTAGTGTATAGAAGACATAGAGCACAGGTCATTGGCCGAGCCTCATCACTCTCTCTCCTTACATTCCACACAAGCATGAAAATATGTCACATGTGTTTTGTATTTACGTGCTTGAATATGTATAGTCATTTTGGAATGAGTCTAAAAATGTATAAATGAAATGAACTCGAAAATACTTGTGTAAAGTTTATGTTTTGATATGTGATATATTATATTGTGGTGAAAACCTCAGTGTTAACTTTGCAAAGTCAGTGAATAATATTACATGATATGAGACTTGCAAGTCATTGAATAAAATTATAGGATATAAGACTTGCAAAGTCATTGAATTATATTACAGGATATGAAAAAAAATTTACTACTATTGTTAACAGGGTATTTTACCTTTCCAGTATGCTATGTGTGATTACTTGATACAGGGATAGGTTATACTCAAATGCATAAGATGTCATGTTACACAACAGACCCAACAGAAGCTATCCCTGTATGCATTTGAGTATAACCTATGATAAGATGTACCCTAGATGAGAAATTTGATTATGTAGTATCCTTGCTTCAAGGCAATGCTTATGAATGGTGGGAGACAGTCCCTGACAGTGATGCACAACCACCGGTTCTGACATGGAATGATTTCCTCCTGGAATTTCAGAACAATTACATGCTGAGGCATATAAAGATGAGAAGAGAAAGGAATTCCTGAATCTAAAATAGGGGAACATGTCTGTTGCAGAGTATGAAGTACGGTTTAACAAACTTTCCCCCTATGCCACCTTCATGGTCTCTACTGAAAGAGACAAATGCAGGAAGTTTGAGGAGGGCCTCAAATATGAGATAAAAAACATAATCACAACTACTGATCTTGATAATTATGCCAGACTCAGAGCTGTTGCAATTTGAGCTGAATGATTAATGAAAGAAGCTGGGGAACAACAAATTAAAATGGCAGCACATGAGTTCTTTGGTGAGTCTAGTAGAAGGTCAGGAAAAAGAGGTAGATATATGCTTGCACAGTCTGGTAACAGAGGTGGATACTCGAGATCTAGAGGTCATGCTATGACTTCTTTTTACCCAGGCAGAGGGCAGAGCCAATATATTGAATAGAGGCCCACATGTACTCATTGTGGTAGACAACATACGAGCGAATATATAAGGCTCACAGGGGCATGATATTTTTGTGGATCAATGGAGCATATGTACAGAGACTGCCTGGAAATAGCCAAACTAGCAGAGACTAGTAGAGGTAGATGAGTATTTGAGACTACAGTTGAGGCACCGAGGGTCTACCCTACTAGTGGGAAACAGGGCAAAGGAAGAGGCAGGGGTAGGACTGGTACAATGGGTAGAGGAGTGACCAGATCTGAAGGTCAGAGTTCTAGACCCCCTACTCAGGCTAGAGTGTTTGCTATGACTATACAGGAGGTGGTTGATGCTTCCGAAGTAGTTACCGGTAATATTTACATTTATGATATATTATCATATGCATTGATTGACCCAGGCTCCACTCATTCATTTATATCATTGCATATGGTATCTAAACTGCATCAAATGCATGAGCCATTGGGGATTGACATAAATGTGAGTACTCCATTGGGAACAGTAGTAGTTGAGAATAATGTCTGTCGTGATTGCTTGATATGCATTGATAAAGCTGAGTTAATAGCTGATCTGATTCTATTGCCAATATATGAATTTGATGTGATATTGGGAATGGACTGGTTAACAAGACATCATGCAATAATGAATTGCTTTACTAAGGAAGTAATTTTGGAATCACCAAACCAGCCAAGGCTAGTATTTCTAGGTGAAAGAAAACTTGTACCTACATGCCTAGTCTTAGCTGTAAAGGCATTTCGAATGATCAAAGGGGGATGTGAAGCATATTTGGCATATGTGACTGATACTAGAACCACTGATAGCTTGCTTGAAAATATACCAAAGGTAAGGGAATTTGCTGATGTATTCCCAGATGATCTACTTGGTTTACCACCAGATAGAGAGATAGAATTCACTATTGAACTAGTACTGGAAATAGCACCAATATCAAGGTCACCCTACAGAATGGCCCCAGTTGAGTTGAAAAAACTGAAGGCGCAATTGCATGAGTTACTTAACAAAGGGTATATTAGACCTAGTGTATCACCTTAGGGAGCTCCAGTATTATTTGTTAAAAAAAAGATGGAACAATGAGATTTTGCATCGATTACAGGCAACTGAATAAAATGACAGTGAAGAACAAATATCTGTTGCCCAGAATAGATGATTTTTTAACCAGTTGCAAGGAGCCCAAATATTCTCCAAGATTGATTTGAAATCAGGCTATTACCAGCAGAAGGTAGCAGAAGCGGATGTTCGAAAGACTGCCTTTTGAACCAAGTATGGACATTATGAATTTTTAGTAATGCCATTTGAGTTGACTAATGTTCCAGCTGCATTTATGGCATTAATGAATAAGGTGTTTCAACCATATCTGGATAGGTTTGTGATAGTATTTATTGATGACATATTGGTGTACTCAAAGAATAGGGGAGAACATGAACAACATTTTAAAATTGTGTTACAAACTTTGAGGGAGAAACAATTATATGCCAAATTGAGTAAATGCGAATTCTGGTTAGATCATTTAGTATTTCTTGCATATGTGGTATCGAGAAAGGGCATAGAGGTTGACCCAAGGAAAATAGAGGCCATGGTAAATTGGGATGCTCCTAAAAATATTTCAGAAATGCATAGTTTTCTGGGTTTAGCCGGATACTATCGCAGATTTGTTGATGGATTCTCCTTAATTGCTTGCCCTTTGACTAAATTGTTGAGAAAGAATGTGTCTTTCAAGTGGACTCCAGAATGTCAGAGGAGTTTCGATGAACTAAAACACAGGCTAACCTCAGCACCAGTGCTAGCTATTCCTGCGGGTACAGGTGGATTTACGGTATATAGTGATGCTTCTCACCAAGGCTTGGGATGTGTATTGATGCAACATGGTAAGGTGATAGCTTATGCATCTAGGCAACTGAGACCACATGAGATCTCATATCCAGTGCACGATTTAGAATTGGCTGCAGTCGTATTTGCATTGAAGATTTGTAGGCATTATCTGTATGGTGAGACATTCCAAATCTTCACAGACCATAAAAGCTTGGTTTATTTGCTGACACAAAGAATTAAACATGAGACAGAGACGGTGGTTAGAGCTATTGAAAGATTATGACTGTACAATTGAATACCATCCAGGGAAAGCCAATGTGGTAGCAGATGCATTGAGTAGGAAGGCTAGTAGCAGTGTAGCTCACTTGCAAGTATCCTCTTTTCCATATTTGATTCAATTACGATCTATGAATGTTGAATTAAATATACATGATGAAGGATCATTGATTGCTACTCTTCAAGTCAGACCTATATTAAAGGAGAGGATCAAAGAAGCATGAAACAAATATCCTCAATTATTTGAAAAAGTTGATATGATAAGGCAGGGAAATAATACAGAGTTTCATTTGTAGAATGACACATTGATGTTAAATTCACGCATATATGTTCCAGACACTGAGAACTTGCGTCAGGAAATAATGGAAGAGGCACATAATGCACCTTATGCAATGCACCCAGGGATGACAAAGATGTATCACAGTTTAAGGCCTCATTATTGGTGGCCAAGAATGAAGAAAGACAGAGCAGAATATGTTTCCAAATGCTTGACATGTCAGCAGATTAAGATTGAACACCAAGCACCAATTGGTAAGTTACATCCATTGCCAGTGCCAGAATGGAAATAGGAGAAAATAATGATGGATTTTGTTTATGGATTGCCAAGAACCCCACAGACAAATGATGCATTATGGGTAATTGTTGATAGATTAACCAAGTTAGCACATTTTCTACCTATCAAATTGGGGTGTACACTCGAGAGTTTGGCAAAATTATATGTGAATGAGATAGTTAGATTGCATGGCATTCTAGTGTCCATTGTGTCTGATAGAGATCCACGGTTTACTTCACATTTTTGGGTGAGTTTACAAGATGCATTGGGAACAAAATTGAACTTCAGCACTGCATTCCACCCACAGACTGATGGACAAACTGAAAGGACTATACAAACATTGGAAGAAATGCTTAGAGCATGTTCTATGGAATTCAGAGGTGCTTGGGATGAATATATAACATTGATTGAATTTGCTTACAACAACTAGTATCATAGCAGTATCCAGATGGCACCATATGAGGCATTGTATGGCAGAAAGTGCCGAAGCCCTATCATATGAGATGAAGAAGGTGCACGTGCATTAGAAGGGCCAGAGATAGTACAAGACACAATGGATAAAATCAAGGTTGCCAAGAACAAGCTAAAGACAGCACAAGACAGACATAAAAGTTATGCTAATCAACATATAAGGGAAATGGAATACGAGTTGGGTGAAAAGGTATTTCTACGAGTATCTCCATGGAAAGGGGTAATCCGATTTGGCAAGAAAGGTAAATTAAGCCCAAGATACATAGGACCTTATGAAATTCTTGAAAAGGTTGGTCCACTGGCATACAGATTGGTGTTACCACTAGAGATGGCTCAGATTCATAATATATTTCATGTGAGCATGCTTAGAAGATACAGTTTTGATCCTACACATGTACTTAAAAATCAAGCCATTGAGATTGAAGAGGACATGAGTTATGTTGAGAAACCAGTGGAAATCATCGGATATAAGACTAAACAATTGAGAAACAGAGAAATACCTTTAGTTAAGGTATTATGGAGAAACCATTCATAAGAAGAGGCAACATGGGAAATGGAAGAGAATATGAAAAAGTAATATTCACACCTGTTTCCAGGTATTAAATTTCAAGGACGAAATGTTTAAAAGGAGGAGAAAATTGTAACATATGCGACCTTCCCTACATGCATATCCACATGCATTTCATTTGAACATATGCATCTTCCATATAATCCAATTGAACACATGCATTTCATACATATTTTTGTAGGAACAAGTCCATGACACGCACTAGCTACGTGTCCTAGTACATTGCAATTGTATCGAGTCGCACATGTGTATTTATAATCTAAATGAGGATAAAAAGTATTAAAAATAAATGAAATAAGGTGACCAAATTAAAGTAAGAAAAATGACTAGATTAAGATTAGTAAACATTTACATTGTTAATTTAGTCAAATCGGGTCAAATGATTAAGTTGTATTATTGTGTGAATTAGTGGAATTATAAATATATGTAAATAATAATAATAATATAGACAAAATAAAATGAAAATGAAACAAAAGGAAAATAAAAGAAAGGAGAAGAGAAAAGAGAAGAGAAAAGAAAAGAGAAAAGAGAAGAGAAAAGAAAAGAGATGAAGAGAAAAAGATAAAAAGACAAAAACAAAAAAAAGTTAGCTTTATCTTCCTCCCCCATTTCTGCCTCCTCGCTCCATCCCGTTTTCTTCTTCATCTTCCTCCACTACAAAACTCAGTTCTTCCTTGTTTCACTTAGTTTTTTAGGCAAATTGATCCCTTACAAGTTTGTTCTTGGTAAGTAATCAATTCTTATTGCTATAAGATTGAGTTGAGTTGCTAAGGTTCATTAATAGGCACTAAATTGCACCCCAATTGTGATATTAATAGAAATTGATTCTGGAAATGTGTAAAACACAAATGTTGTTTTCTTATGTCTTATATTCATGGATATGTAAACATGTTTGCAAGATGTGGTGTATAGAATGATTTATCCTCTCTCTGCTAAAACTGGTCAGGGTGTGAACCCTTGCCAAGATAGCTAATGTGTTCTTTAGTTTTGAATATGTTAAAGCCATTATTTGAAGTATCTCAAAACATAACAATTGTAGATATATGTGTTATGTATCTGTATAGTAAAGTTCAGGTTCATATGTATTGTAAAGTTGGAGTTATGCTATCTAGAACCATGATTATTCCATGGTTTGAACTGCCAACTGAGTGCCCTGGGTAGATCCAACAATATGTTTGGCTAATTTGAGCTCCTTAGAGATAGATTCTATACCTTATCAAAGCATGAAAGTTATATTTATATGTCCTATCTAAATTTGGGTTCTAATTTCAGTTTAATATGTTATGTATTGACTATGTTATGGCCTTTGGAAGTCATACTGGTTTGGAAGCCAATTCTATTCTGGACCAGTGAAATATTTCTTATAATTTGAAGCCATTAGAGACATAATTGATAAAAGTTACGCACATACAAACTGTCCCTTTGAAGCTATATAAGTGTCTGTAAAGTTTCATTAAAATAGGACTTATATATTATAAGTTATGATGAATCAAAGTGGGTACCCTGAAACTGCCTAAAGGCAGAAAATAAGGCAGAAAACATAACACTCTTAAACATTCCACCAAAAATTTTACAATGATCCAATTGATCTAAAATTTTAGTATGTTTTATAATTATATGTTAGTTTTAATTAGGAATAAGAATAAGATGAATTGGTCAAGTATAGAAAAATTTATAGCCTAAACAGTCCTATAAGGTCACACTACCTCATAGAAAAAATCTTAACTATTGATATGAACAATGCATATTAATTTGTTTAAGCCACATTAAGTCTCCTAATCATGAGTTAATCGATTATGTTTTCATATTAGTCTCACAACATATTGGAGATCCATAAGGAGCGGATAGACAATAAATTAGGGGTCAGAATCAAAGGAGAAAGGTGAGTCTAATTATCAATTGAATTCTTTAGTACAAATGAATGTTGCTTGCTATGTGATTCATATGATTGTCATGATTGGTCCTTGATAATATGAGGATGGATAATTTGGGACATTGTGGTACATATAAATGGTATACTTGTGGTATATTTGAGGTATATGTCTGACATATGTGATATATATACATGGTATATGTGTAGTATATACAAGGTATATGTGTGGTATATGAGGCATATATGCGGTATATGTATGCTATATGTGATAAGATACAATGGTTGATGAATGCTTAAGTACAAGTGCATATGAATATGGACTTAAAAGGCGTTGTGACTAGTTAATCGATATTGTAAAGCAAAAGAAGAGGCATATGGCCCAACAAATGTGCAAATGAAACAAATGATCAAGCTAGCTAGGAAATGCAAATGTTCACATAGCAAATATTCACATGGAAACCTGGAGCAATGTCTGTTTAACTTGGTCACAACAAAATGAAATAAGAAAAGCATTTGCATACGTAAAGAGTAATGATTATATGTTTCAACTTTATTGACATTTATATGATACTGATGAATGGAATGGAATACATGGTATGTATTGGATTTATGATTTATTACTATGAGTTGTTCAGTACTTCAGAGCTCATTTGATGGTTATTCTCACTGAGCCGCAACTCATTAATTTGCATCATTTTTTAAGTAAAGAAAAGTGATAGCTCATTTTGAGTAGCGTATAGAAGATATGGAGCACAGGTCACTGGCCGAGACTCATCACTCTCTCTCCTTGCATTCCACACGAGCATCAAAATATGTCATCCACATTTTGTATTTATGTGTTTGAATATGTATAGTCATTTTGGAATGGGTTTTAAAAATGTATAAATGAAAGCAACTCGTAATTACTTATGTGCAAAGTTTATGTTTTAATATATGTGATATATTATATTGTGGTGAAAACCTCAGTGATGACTTGCAAAGTCATTGAATGATATTACATGATATAAGACTTGCAAAGTTATTGAATGATATTACAGGGTATGAAAAAAAATTTACTACCAATGTTAACAGGGTATTTTTCCTTTCCACTCTGTTATGTGTGATTACTTGATACTGGGATAGGTTATACTTAATTGCATAAGGTGTGACGTTATAACTTATGTAATTATTGGATAGTTGCCAAATGTACCACTAAGCTAGTAGCTCAGTGCGTGTATTTCACGTGCAGATAAATAGACGTAGTTGTTATGTTAGGGCGACCGAAGATAAGGGGAACCCCAAGATCAAATTACAGCAGTCTAGTTTCTTTTTGTATATTTTAGAAATTTTATTGTAAAAATTAAATTTTAAGAATTTCTGTTGATGTAAAATTTATGGAATGTAATATTTATAAGGAATAAATTTTGTAATTTTATACATATCTAGTATTATTTGTAAATATATTTCTAAATGTTAAGGTTTAATTGAATGAGTTCTTTTAAATTAAGTTATTCACATCACTAGTTACATATTTAAATGGCAAAAATATGGTAATAAATATTCCGCTAATATTAAACTCGAAAATCAAAATAAAAATATTTATACAAATGAGCTTAGTAGCACTTTCATACTCTATTAACGATTAGTAGGGTAAGGGAGCGCTACAGATTTAATAATTTTGTGTCGAGCATATGTGTAAATTATCATTACTGACTTTTACATTTGGCACCGAGTGTCTTAACTCCCTTGATTAGCATACCAAACTATTCTCTATTCAAGTTTTAGATTATGTGTCTTATGGCTTAACTATTTTTATATTTATTCACAATAGTTTTAAAAATAATAATTGTATCAAATTTTCACACATATGTTTATTTATCTTTGTTATTTATTCCCAATGTTATTTCATTAGAATCTCACACATAGATAACTTATTAAACATTTAAATTACAATTTGAGCCAAGATTCATATCGATTACTATATATTCTCTTCATACCACATGCAAAAGCCCAATATTTCAAGTTTTTGTCTATGGTAGATTTCTACCCTGATTTTAGATCTCATTTTTAGCCCATTTATAATTCGAATTTGAGTTTTTTGTGTTCTAATAATTTGTACTTTATTGTCTCAGCATTCAGATGCATAAAAAATAATTCAAAACCAATTTTGATATCAAAAGTTATGGCTTTTTTTCTGAAGTGTGTTCCATTAATTTTACCCAGTATTTTCTAGGTACCTACAAGTCTAGAATTCTGTGTCTAATTTTTGACCCATTTGCAATTAGATTTTGAACTTAGGTTCTGAATGAAAATTTTACCCTTATGAGTCCACTTTCATTTTTCAATTTATTTCACTTCAATATCATTACCAAACAATTAGTTATGATCAAAATAGTCAAGACTGATCCAAAATTTCTATAGCATGGCCATCAATTGGCACACACCTATCTACTAATTCCATCCATCATATGCATTCATTTTTACGCTAAAGTTTTCATATCACAATTACATTCACATATCTTAATTATTTTGACACCATTTAGTCCTATTACCATAAAAAAAAATTAAAAGCAACAATTAATCACATTCCATGTCAAACCACATTCATATCAAATATTAATACATAATTTCACACATTTAAACATGTATGATTTTTATCAATGAAGTACATACCTAATCATCCTTGGAGCTTTCCTTTTTTCTTCTTTTCCTCACCTCACTAATTTGCTTTCTCCTTGCTTTTGTCACCCTCTTGAGGGCCTCTCATTTGCTCACTTGGTTTTCCTATACAACCATACCATGTCTCATTTCTATCATCCATTTTCAAAATTTTTCATGCCTACATAAAATTCTAATGCTCCTAATATGTTTTATACTTTAATTTAGCCAAAATGTACTAATGTTAAACTTCCTTCTTGATATGTCATGGCTGCCCATAAACCTTATCATAGTTCCCAATTTATTTTCTTCAAATCAACACTCCAATCATACTTCATTTATCACCAATTGTATTGCTCGTAGGTTAATTTCAATTTTTTCTAAATTAACTTAACCAAGGCAGCCTCTCATTCCTCCATTAGACTTACCTTTCTCTAGTTTTTAAGTCATAAAACAATTAGATAACATCAATTATCATTAATTAAAGGTTTAGCTACACTTTTCTTCAACTCGTTACAAATCTCAAATTCTAGTTTCAATCTTGGCAAATAACCTTAATCTACCAATCCTAAATATATCTATCATCCTTATAGGTCTCAAATAGAAGGAAAAAAGTTGAATTTGAGAAGAATAAACTCACCTTAATGGTTCTCCAAGGTGAATCCTTTATTGACTACTCAACTAACTTTAAATACCTCATGCTATACTCAATCACTACCCCATGAGCAACCTCTCAGAGGCAATAATGAATGGATTTAAAGCATAGGATTTGATATCTAAGATAACCATGAGCATCTTAAATTTAAGGATACTTGCACCATGGCTATGATGAGACTATCACTGACATTGAGTAGATATCCTATAACACCCTTACCCCACTTTAATTCAACAAGGTAAGTGAGTATTACCCGACTAACTGTTTTATAAGATTAGCTAAATGAAGTAAAAAAAATTTAATATTACAAACACTAAAATAAATTTATTACCATCACCGACATTCAAAATTTTATTTATTTATAAAATATATAATTTACATTCAAACTATATCTATTACATTAAAGGTACATATCTCTAATACACACTAGATGAAATACAACTAAAATTTAATCTACAAAGTTTTTGATAAAATATACCTAAAATATGTCCAAAGCTTTTAGCTGTTTTTCGGCCGGGTACCCTTCTGCTTTTGACAACTATACTATCTACGGCTACCCTTCAAAACCTGCGCAAGAGGAAACCACTTGCGCTAAGCTACTAGCTTAGTAGTGCTTTAAGGATAAAAATCTTACATACATATATTTTTTTACATGTCAATTAATAATTTCATAAATAAGGCATAAAATAAAGAATTATATGAAACATATAAATGTAATCAAACATTTAATATTTAACAATTTTAATTTCACACAATAATTATCTAAATGTCATACTTTTATATTATTGTTA
This sequence comes from Triadica sebifera, assembly GCA_023653625.1. Lineage (NCBI taxonomy): Eukaryota > Viridiplantae > Streptophyta > Magnoliopsida > Malpighiales > Euphorbiaceae > Triadica > Triadica sebifera. The sequence goes on from CM042897.1 coordinate 13,121,258, forward strand.
TTTTTCATTTTCCTTGTCCCATAACACCTATAATTGAATTAACTAATAGGAATAACAGGATTGTTATTACCGGCTTTTATAATATTGCGCCAAGCGCTTTTATAATAGTATCATTACTGGCTTTTGTAATTTTGTCATTATCAGCTTCATAATTTTGCGCCGAGCGCATTTATAAATTTGTCATTACTGACTTTTATATTTAGCACTAAGTGCCTTAAACCCCCTGATTGGCATGCCAAACTATTTCCTATTATAGTTTTTGATTAGGTGTCTTATGGATTAACTATTTATATTTATTCACAATATTTTCAAAAATAATAATTATGTTAAATTTTTACATATATATTTTTTTTATACATAAATAATTTATTAAACATTTATAAGTACAATTTAAGTCAAAATTAACATTAATTACTATATATATTCATGATACTGTAGGGTTTTGAAGAATGAATCAGATTCATAAACGCAGCGAAAAAATAAAATTTTCAAAATCTGAAATAAAAGATCATACTTATGCCATTAAAACTAATTTATATAAACATAGAGGTTAGAAATTATACCTTGTAATTTCTTATTTGTTATTCAAATCTTCACTTTGTTGGGTTGTAGTAAATTACAACAATACACACTAGGATGTCTTTAATGATAATCTACGCGAAGAATGAAAAAGAAACTATCAAAAGAAATGGTTTGAACAAATTCAAAATCATAGTTTTGAAAATGTTGTTGAGAGAATTTTATTGTCTTAAAAACACTTTTTTCACAAAAAATTATTTTCATGTCTATTTTCTGCTATTTAATGTCTTTTCTATTTGAATCAAATTCAAAGAAAAGATCAAAAGTCAAAAATTGAGAAAAGGGAAATGAATCAATAGTAAATTGGTCATAATTGGCCAAGTTAAGGCCATTTCATTCGTTGGCCAACGGAAGGCAGTAGTGCCCACGCTGGGCCTGCTACAGGCTACTGCTAAGCAGCCCAGCTGGCCCGTGATCCTCCCGAATGATTTTTTCCATGAGATCTCATTGCAATCCATTCCAAAATAATTCTCTCATATTTTGGATCCCATCCAAGACCATTTTACTTATTCTCCATATCTTCAATGTGTGTGACCCTTTAGGTTCCCGGTTATGTTGGCCACTTAAATTTAACAATTAATTTAAGCAAGTCATGAGCGGTATCTAGCAATACATCATAACCCTCAATTGACCAGAAAGTCAATGATTTGACTACGAACCTTTCCATAGACAATTTCTATGCAATTATTTCTTTCACCATTCTATACCCCACTTGGTTCAGAATATGGACATGTCTCAACTCCCACTAGACTGACTACATAACGTCTTGTCCAAGTAATATTAGTTCTTGTCCTTAAGGCTCATTACTCTATTAGATACATCATTGAAGACTATCTTTATGACATTTCCACTCCGGCCAGAGATTCCCGAGTAATGACCACGACAAGAGGCCATAGGTATACACTCATTATATCCGGAATGGTGAATCCTTTGTTAGTTACCCAATTACATTCGAATACCTCAAGTTGTATCCAATCACCACCCTATGACCAACCTCCCTGAGGCAACAATGAATAGTGTCAAAATACAGAATCAGTATCCAAGATATCCTTGCGTACCTCAAGTCTAAGGATACTTGCACCATTACTATGATGAGACTATCATTGATATTTGAATATATTATCCATATGATTGTCTCATAGTTGTTCATCCAATGTACTTAGCTGCACTTAGCAAGCATCCAAATGTTAACTCTAAACATCTCATGTTTATAGATTATGAGATCTACTACTCGATCCAATCAAGGAGTGTAACATGTGCTAGTCTGTCCGGATTAATAATGTCTCGTTTCATTAATCCTATGACTATGGATAATTTTGATACTAACATAATTACATATGATAGGAATCTCAATATTATGATCTCATCATGATTTTCTTCATGCTATGTTATATATCAAGGACTTCACTAATTGATTTACGATCACTATCAATTCATATATAAAATAAACATCAAATTAATGAAAAAACATTTTATTAATCAAATAAATTTGTACAATAAGTGATAAAGGTGTAACACCCTCTTACCCCCACTGTAGTTCAGCAAGGTAAGTGAACATTACCCATCTTTCTATTTTATAAAATTAATGAAGTGAAGTAACATTTTTTTTTACCAAAATATTGCATACATTAAAATAAAAATTATTACAATCATAAATACTCAAAATTTTATTTATTTATAAAATACATTAATTTACAGCCAAACTATGTTCTTTTATATTGTAATTCACACATTTAATACACATTATATGAAATAAAAACAATAATTTAATTTACAAAGTTTTTAACAAAATATACCAAAAAGAAAACCAAAGCTTCTAGCTGCTTCCCTCCAGGTACCCTTCTTCTTCTGACAATTCTAATATCTACAGCTACCCTTCTAAACCTACGCGACAGGAAACCACCCACGCTAAACTATTAGCTAAGTGGTGCTTCAATGATAAAAATTTTACATACACATATTTTCTTACATATTAATTAACCTTTTAATAAATAAGGTATAAAATAAAAAATTATATAAAATCAAATAAATTTCATTCAACATGTAATAGTTAACAAATTTAATTCATATAACATTAGCAAAATGACATACTTTAACATTATTATTATTTTTCATTTTTCTTTTGTTGTGCCCATAACACCTATAACCGAACTAACAAATAGGAATAACGGGGTTGTCATTTTTGGCTTTCATAATATTGTGTCGAACGCTTTTATAATAATGTCATTATCGGCTTTTGTAATAATGTTATTACCAGCTTAATAATTTTATGCAGAGCGCATTTATAAATTGTCATTATTGGCTTTCATATTTGGCACCGAGTGCCTTAACTCCCCTGATTGGCATGCCAAACTATTCTCTATTCTAGTTCTAGATTAGGTGTCATAGGGCTTAACTATTTTTATATTAATTTATAATATTTTCAAAACTAACAATATTATGCAATTATCATAATTATCATAACATTATCAAACTTTAACACATAATTACATACATATTAACAACATGTAAGATTTTTATCAATGAAACACATACCTAATCAGCTTTGGTTCTTTCCTTAATCCTTCTTTCTCTTCCCTTATTAGCTAGCTTTCTCCTTGCCTTTTTCACCCTCTTGAGGGCCTCTTACTTGTTCATTTATTTTACCTACACAACCATACCATATCTCAATTCCAATATCCATTTTCAATGCTTTTCATGTCTACATAATATTCCAATACTCCTAGTATGTTTTATACCTTAATTGAGCTAAAATGTATTATGGTTAAACTTCCTTCTTCATATGTCATGGCTTCCCAAAAACCACATCCTAGTTCCCAGTTCATTTTCTTCAATTCAACACTCAAATCATACTTAATCGACCACCAATTGTGTTGTTTCTATGTAAATTTCAATTTCCCCCAAATTACTCCAACTATGGCAGCCCCTCATTCATCCATTAACATCATATTTCTCTACTTTTTAAGTCAAAAATAATTAACTAACATTAATTATCATTAATTCAAAGTTTGACTACACTTTCATCAACTAATCACAAACTTACATTTTCCAAGTTCAATCTTGCAACAAAACCTAAATCTACCAAACCTAATCACATCTATCATCAATATAAATCTCAAATGTAAGGGAAAAGATTGAATTTAAGAAGAATAAACTCACCTTAAGAGTTCCCAAAGTGGGCCAAAATTCCCCCTAACAAATCTCCCTTTTCTTGCCTTCCTTTTTCCTTCTTTCTTGCTCCTTTCCTCCTTTTATGGCAAGAACTCCTTAATTCCGATTTTTCCTCTCTCAAAACTACTTTCTTTCCTCACTTTTTCAAGCTTGATTTGAAGGAAAATGGTGTCTTATGTAAGGCTAAATTGGACAGCCAAAGAGAGGAGAAAAGAAGATGAAGATGACTTAGATATTTTGGGTGGAAGAATGGAGAATTCCTCCCATTTTTGACTTTTATACTTTGATTAAGGTGTGGGTCCTACTAATTAAAATTAATCCTAATTCTCATTGGTTTATTAAGTTAATTGATCTTGATTAACATTTAAACTTTGAGAAATTCCTTATTTGCCACATCTTTCTCCATATTCACACTTTTTCCCTCCACAATTGGCATAATACCAATTTTGTCCATAGGCAATTTTATTTTTTTTCTAATTCTAGCCTTAATATTTTTAATTCCCAAATAATAATACCCTTAATTATTTCCCCTTATTATTAGTCATTTTTTTATGGGTTCAAATTTAGACTCCGACTGAACTAGCGTACCTCACTATAGTCACGTGTAATCGAGGCCTAAATCAGTGGATGTTACAAAAGGTGATTGTCTTTACAACACTCCTCTAACAAATACTACATGCAAAAGCCCAATAAATCACATTTTTGTCTATGAAAAATTTCGGCTCTCATTTTTAGCCCATTTATAATTTGAAGTTATGGTCTTTTAATATTTTGTATCTTAATGTCTCAAATTTCATATTGATCAAAAATCACTCAAATCCTAGCTTTCTATCAAAAGTTATGGCCCTTTAATGAAGGGCGTTCTACTATTTTTACCCAGTATGTTCTAGGTACCTACAGGTCTGTGTCCGATTTTTAGCCCATTTTCAATTAAAATTTGAACTTAGGTTCTAAATAAAAGTTTTAGAATTATGAGTCCACTTTAATTTTCAACTAATTTCATCTCAATATCATTACCAGAGCATTAGTTATGATCAAAATAGTTAAGACTGTTCCAAAATTTCTACAACAGAGTTATTAGCTAGCACAACCCTATCTACTAATTACATCAATCACATGCATTCATTTTTATGCCAAAGTTTCCATATCACAATTACATTCACATATACCATTTAGTCCTATTACCATAAAAATATTAAAAGCAACAACTAATCACATTTCATGTCAAATCACATTCATATCAAACCTTAATACATAATTATACACATTTGAACATGCAAGATTTTTGTCAATGAAGCACATACCTAATCAGCCTTGGAGCTTCCTTTTTTCCTTATTTTCCTCCCCTTGCTAATTTTCTTTCTCCTTGCCTTTGTCACCCTCTTGAGGACCTCTCATTTGCTCACTTGGTTTTCCTACACAACCATACCATATTTCATTCATATCATTCATTATCAAAATTTTTCATGCCTACATAAAATTCTAATGCTCCTAATATGTTTTATACTTTAATTTAGCCAAAATGTACTAAGGTTAAATGTCCTTCTTGATATGTCATGGCTGCCCAAAAACCTTATCATAGGTCCCAATTTATTTTCTTCAAATCAACACTCTAATCATACTTCATTTATAACCAATTGTATTGCTCCTAGGTTAATTTCAATTTTCCCCAAATTAACTTAACCAAGACAACCCCTCATTCCTCCATTAGAGTTACCTTTCTCTAGCTTTTAAGTTATAAAATAATTAACTAACATCAATTATCATTAATTAAAAGTTTAACTACACTTTTCTTCAACTAATTACAACTTTAAATTTCTAGTTCCAATATTGCCACATAACCTCAATCTACAAATCCTAATCATATCTATCATCATTATGGTCTCAAATGAAAGGAAAAAGGTTTAATTTAAGAAGAATAAACTCACTTTAATGGTTCTCCAAGGTGGACCGAATCTATCCCAAAGTTCCTCCCATTTCTTTTCTTTTTTCTTCCTTCCTTCTTGCTCCTTTGCTCCCTTTATGGCAAGAACTCTTTAATTCCGAATTTTCCTCTCTCAAAACTATTTTTTTCTTTCTTTTTCAAGCTTGAATTGAAGCAAAAATGGTGGCTTTTGGAGGGAGAGGTGGATGGCCAAAGAGAAGAGAAAGAGGAAGAAGATGAGTTAGACTTTTTTGGTAGAAAAATGTAGAAATTGGTCATCTTTTTGACTTTTATACTCAAATTAAGGAGTAAGTCCCACTAATTAAAATTAATCCTAATTTTCATTGGTTTATTAACATAAATAATCTTAATTAACTTTAAAACTTTGAGAAATTCCTTACTTGCCACAAATTTTCTCATCTTCACACATTTTCCCCCAACAATTGCCATAATACCGATTTTTTTCCGTAAGGTAATTTTATTTTTTTCCAGTTCTAACACTAATATTTTTAATTCTCAAATAATAATACCCTTAATTATTTTCCAATATTATTAGTTATTTTTTTTGTTCAAATTTAGACTCTGATTGAACTAGCGCACCCCACTATGGTCACATGCAATTGGGGCCTAAATCACTATATGTTATAATTCTCTCCCTCTTAAAAAAAATTTCATCCTCGAAATTTACCTGATTAGCTGAAGCTGAATAATTGAGGATACTGAGTTCTCATAATTTCTTCACTCTCACAGGTGGCTTCTTCTACTGCATGATTGCACTATAGGACCTTTACCAATGGTACCTTTTTGTTCCATAGTTTATTGACTTCTCGAGCTAAGATTTTCACCGGCTCTTATGGATAAGTCAAGTTTGGTTGTACCTCTATTGATTCCACATGTATTACATGTACCGGATCCGATCTCTAACTTTTTAACATTGAGACATGAAACACATTGTGGATTTTATCCAATTTTAGTGGTAAGACCAACCGATAAGTCACTGGACCCACACGTTCAAGTATTTCGTATGGTCCAATAAACCTAGGACTTAGTTTCCCCTTGTTACCAAAACAAAGTAATTTCTTCCAAGGCGAGACTTTTAAAAATACCTTATCTCTGACAACATGCTCAATATCCTTCCTCTTCAAATCAACGTAGGATTTTTGTTGATTTGTTGTAGCTTTTAATCGATCTTGAATTAATTTCACCTTCTCCTCTATCTGCTGCACCAATTCTGGGCCCATTAACTTCTCTTCACCAAGTTATGTCCAACATAACGGTGTCCTACATCTTCTTCCACACAAAACTTCATATGGAGTCATGCCGAGACTAGTTTGATAGCTATTGTTATATGCAAATTCCATCAATGGTAAATACCTATCCCAGCTACCCTCAAAGTCAATTACAGAGCTTCTAAGCATGTTTTCTAGCAATTGAATAACTCGTTTGGATTTCCCATTTGTTTATGGGCGAAATATTATACTAAAAGTAAGTCGAGTCCCCAATGTTTGGTGTATACTTTTTCAAAGTTATAATGTGAATCATGGGCCTCCATCAGAAATAATAGATACTGGCACCCCATGCAGCCGAATTATCTCATTAACATATATTTCTGCTAACTGACTCAATGAATAATCCATCCGAACTAGCAGAAAGTGAGCTGATTTGGTAAGCTTGTCAACAATTACCCATTCTACATCATGCTTCTTTTGTGTCGAAGGCAAACCAGATACAAAACCATCGTAATCCTTTGCCATTTCCATTATGGGATAGTAATAGGTTGCAATAATCCAGATGGTACCTAATGCTCTGCTTTCACTTGTTGGCATCTCAAGCATCTTGCATTGTATTTCACGATATCCTTCCTCATTCCTGGCCACCAATGATGAGTCTTCAGGTCTTGATACATTTTATCACTCCCTAGATGCATAAAATAAGTTGTATTATGTGCCTCTTTTAGAATTATTTGCTTCAATCTGCTATCATTTGGCACACACAATCTTCCTTTATAACTTATACTTCCATCATATTCAATCTTAAATTCAGCTCTAACCCCCTTTTTAACTGCCTCAGCAATTATCATCAATTTCTAATATTGCTTATGAGCTTCTCTAACCTGTTGCCTTAAAGTAGGTTGAACCCATAATTTTGCCAAAATAAAATATGAGTCTTTTTTTAATTCATTATTAATTTATATATATTATATTATAATGAGGAAATTATAAGGTACACCTATTAATGTTTTTCTACTTAAGGCATTAGTTACTACATTGGCTTTGTCTGGCTGATAATCAATAATACAATTATAATCCTTAATTAATTCCAACTAGCGTCTTTTCCTTAAGTTCAACTCTTTTTATGTGGGCAAATATTTGAGGCTCTTATGATCTGTATATATGTAGCACCGCTCGCCATACAAATAATGTCGCCATATTTTTAAAGCAAACACTATTGCTGCTAACTCCAAATCATGAGTAGGGTAATTTAGCTCATGAGGCTTCAATTTCCTAGATGCATAAGCAACTAATTTACCCTCTTGTATTAATACACAACTTATCCCATTATGAGAAGCATCACTACATATCACAAAATCTTTACCTAGAGTAGGTTGGATCAAAAGAGGTGCTTCAGTTAGCATGACTTTTAGTTTTTAAAGCTTGTCTGACACCGATCTGTCCACTCAAATTTAGTTTCTTTTCTGAGCAGTTTGGTAATTGGTGCAACTATTCTTGAAAATCCCTTCACAAACCTTCTATAGTAACCAGCTAATCCAAGGAAACTCCAGACTTCTATCACATTGTGAGGCAGCTTCCAACTTATAATCGCTTTTATTTTGCTAGGATCCACACAAATTCCTTCAACTGATACAACATGCCTTAAGAATCCTACTTCTTCCAACCAAAACTTATATTTTGACAACTTTGCATACAATTGATTTTCCCTCAGAGTCTGAAGTACTATTCTGAGATGTTTGTCATGTTTTCCTTTGTCCCTTGAATACACCAGGATATCACCTATAAAAACTACCACAAATTGATCAAGTTAAGGCCTAAAAAACCTATTCATCATATCCATAAAGGCAGCTGGTGTATTCGTTAAGCCAAAAGTCATTACCAGGAACTCATAGTGACCATCTCGAGTCTGGAAGGTTGTTTTGGACACATCTGATTCTTTGATTTTTAGTTGATGATACTCGAATCTGAGATCAATCTTAGAGAATACTTATGCTCCCTTCAATTGATCAAACTAATCATCAATTCTAGGTAGTGGGTATTTATTTTTAATCATCATCTTGTTCAATTATTGGTAATCAATACATATTCGAAGGATGCCATCCTTTTTTTTCACAAACAACACCGGAGCACCCTATGGTGAGACACTAGGTCTTATGAACCCTTGTCTACCAATTCCTACAATTGAACCTTCAACTCTCTCAATTCTGCAGGTGCCATTATATAAGGAGTAATTGATATCGAGGTTGTACCAAGAATCACATCAATCACAAACTCTATCTCCCTATCTGGTGGTAGCCCCAGTAAGTCTTCAGGAAACACATGTGGGAACTCACACACTATGGGGATGTCTTTGAGTTTCGAACTCCCCTTCCTAGTATCTATCACATGGGCCAAATATGCCTCACATCCCTTCCTAATGTTTTTCTGAGCTTTTAATGCAAAAATAACACTAGTCAAACATGTTTGACCTTCACCCTGAATGATAATGTCATCCTGCCCGAGAATTTTAAGTACGACTTTTCTAGAGCGACAGTCGACTATAGCTCCATGCTTGGTCAACCAATCCATACTCAGAATATCATCGAATTCATGAAAAGGTAATTCTATTAAGTCTATTGGAAATTCTCTACCCTGAATTATTATTAAACTGTTTCTATATATCTGATTCACTTTCACACTATGTCCCAGTGGATTGGTCACAACTATCTCATATTCTAAGGTCTTAGGTATCATGTTCCCTTGTTTAAGTGCAGTTGTTCTTATGTATGAATGTCTGGAACCAGGATCTATCAAAGCATGTAAATCAAAATCAAATAAAGAAAGTTTACTAACTATGACGTCTGGTGCATTCTGGTCCTCACGAGCTCTCATCACATATGCCCGAGCTGGAGCTGTACTACCTCTAGGTCTATCCATTGTCTCTGATACCTCCTAACTCAGTCCGGTATGACCACCTCTAAACTAGCCTCAACCTCCTCTAAACTAGCCTCGACCTCTACCACAGCTCTATACCAGTGCCATAGTCTTTGCTAGTGCCATACTACCTATACTAAGTCTAGGACAATCTCTTTTCATATGGTTAGTAGTTCCACATCTCAAGCATGCCCCAGTCAACCATCAACACTCTTTTATATGAGATCTACCATAATGCTGACACATAGCAAGAACTGGTCTTTTAGATAATGCTGCTGGTGAACTAACAAATGATGTTACAGGTCTAAAATGTTGACCCCGCCTACCAGAAGATGTTTGCCCAGCAACTCATGACTGAAATGGTCTGGGTACTATCCGCCATTTCCTACCAAATGTATGGGCCACACTAGCCATTGATTTCTTGGAGAGCTCTTTTGTCTTTAGCTTTTTCCTTCTTTCAACACTAATGGCAGAGGACACTAGTGTAGAAAAATTTGTACGCTGTTGGGAAGCCACTAAATATCCAATATCCTCATCGAGGCCATCTTTAAATCTACAACATTTATCGGCTTCATCTCTAATAATCCCGTTGCATACTTGCTCAGCCTGGTGAACTCCATCTCATACTCAGTTACTGTCATACCCCTCTACTTCAAATTTAGAAATTCTCACTTTTTCTCATGAACGTAGACTCTTGGCACATATTTCTTTTTAAACTCTGTTACAAAAAAATCCCATGTCTGAGGGTTTAAAGTCTGGGGTTTTGCTAATACTAATTTCCACTAGTCGTAGACATACTCCAAAAGGAGGGACACTGCATATCTAACCTTGTACTCCTCTGGACATTGAAGCTCCTCAAAAACCCATTCTGTCTTTTCCAACCAAAATTCTAGATCATCCTCTTTCTTACCCGTAAAATACATAGCCCCAGATTTTCTTAGTTTATGAATCTAGGGTTTTGGTTGAGGTGGGGCAGGTGGTGGAGATGGTGGTGGCACAGCTTGTGCAATCTGCTGTAACAAAGTAGCCATCTGTTGCATAAGGGGCATCTGACCTGAATCAATATGTTCTTCAGCATGCTGTGGAGCTATAACACTAGGCTCTTAGGCTCTAATTGATGCTGATTGTCTATGAGCAGCCGAGTTAACTATATTATAACCCTTTTGTTCTTCGTGACTTTCTCTTGATTCTAAATCCATTAAAACCTATATTGTCAGAAGAAGGGTCCCTTATCAGAATATAACAGCTTAAAACAATGAAAATGCTAAACACGTGCTCTTATCTTCCCATACCTACTAAGTAAGAATGTCTAAACCTAGCTCTGATACAAAAATTGTAACACCCCTTTACCCCACTTTAGTTCAGCAAGGTAAGTAAGCATTACCCAACTAACTGTCTTATAAGCTTAGCTAAATGAAGTATTTTTTTTTTGCGAAATTATTACAAACACTAAGATAAATATTTTACCAACACCGATATTCAAAGTTTTATTTATTTTCTAATATATTATTTTACATTAAAACTATGTCCATTACATTAAAGTTACACATTCTCAATACATATTAGATGAGATAAAAACTATAATTTAATTTCCAAAGTTTTTGACAAAATACCAAAAATATATCCCAAGTTTTTAGCTTCTTTTTGTCCTGATACCCTTCTTCTTCTGACAAGTTTACTAACTAATAGGAATAACGGGGTTGCCATTATCGGCTTTCATAATATTGCGTCGAGCGCTTTTATAATAGTATTATTACCAACTTTTGTAATATTGTCATTACCGGCTTAATAATTTTGCATCGAGCACATGTATAAATTTGTCATTACCGGCTTTTATATTTGGCACCGAATACCTTAACTCCTATGATTGGCATGCCAAACTATTCTTTATTCCAGTTCTAGATTAGGTGTCTTAGGGCTTAACAATTTTTATATTTATTCACAATATTTTCAAAAATAATAATTGTATCAAATTTTCACATATATGTTTATTTTTTTTTTATTTGTTCCCAATGTATTGAATTAGAATACATAGATAATTTATTAAACATTTATAATTACAATTTAAGTCAAGATTCACAATGATTACTATATATATTCTCTTCATACCACATGCAAAAGCCTAACCCATTTATAATTTGAATTTGATTTTATAGTGTTTTAATATTTTGTATCTTATTGTCTTAGCTTTCATATTCATCAAAAATCATTTAAATCCAAGTTTTCTATTAGAAGTTATGGCTTTTTTTCTGAATAGCATTCTATTAGTTTTACCTAGTATTTTCTGGATACCTATAGGTCTAGAATTTTGTGTCTAATTTTTGGCCCATTGTCAATTAGATTTTGATGTTAGGTTCTGAATGAAAGTTTTAGTATTATGAGTCCACTTTCATTTGCAACTAATTTTACCTCAATATCATTACTAGAGCATTAGTTATGATCAAAATAGTCAAGACTACTCTAAAATTTCAACAACTCGATCATCAATTGGCAGACACCTACCAGTATACGAATTACATCCGTCATATGCATTCATTTTTATACCAAAGTTTCTAGATCACAATTGCATTCATATATCTTAATATTTTCACACCATTTATTCCTATTACCATATAAAAAAAACATTCAAAGCAACAACTAATCACATTCCATGTTGTTGCCCAGATATTAGGCCAAGAAGGGGGGTTGAATTGGAGTTTCAAAAATTAAACTTTAAGGTACATAAATAAATAATTAATTTTAGGAGGGATAGAGAAAATCTAACACAAAGATTTATAGAGGTTCGGGTGTTAACAAACCCTACTCCTCTCCCCAATCGCAATTGGGAGTTTCACTAACACACTAAGTGTTACAATGGAGTTTTACAAGCTCACTCCTAACTATGATGTTTCTCACAATGGCTCACACCTAACCCAGAAATCCCTTGTGTTTTAATGGCTCACACAATAACCAATTCTTTGTGTTTTACAGGCTCACACAAATAACCTTCACTTTGTGTTTTTACAGGATCACACAAACAACCTTCACTTTGTGTTTTTACAGGCTCACACAAACAACCTTTTAATTTGTGTTTTGCAGGCTCACACAACTAACCCTTACAAGTGTTCTACTCTTAACCCAGAAATACCCAAAGCTCACTTGAGTAAAGATTACAGAGAGAACCACTTACAATTCTTAATTGCTCGAATATGAAGAGCAAAAAGATTTTTACAGAGAATAGATTTTGTTCTCAAAGTATGAAAGTACAAATAGCTTGTAATAAGAATTAAATTCGAAGTATATGCTATTCTATTGTTATTCTCATCATTCTCTTATTCTTAATGCATAAATAACTTCCATGTATACTCTCATGGCTGAATATAACCGTTGGGATGCATTAAATACGAAACTAGTCGTTGTACCAACCAAAAAATCGCGCCTGACATTTTTCTCTTTCATTGTTCACGAGCGTGACTATGCTTGTGACATTTCTTCCCAAGCCGTGACTGAAGTGGTGACCTTGGTCGTGAAGCTTTCTAGAATGTTTTGACATATAGAGTCACGGGTGTGACATACTCATTCACGGGCGTGACAAGCTTCCCAGCCGTGATCCAAGTGGTGACTCTGGTCGTGAAGCTCTCTGGATGAAATTGCATGAATCTTCACGGGGGTGACACCTTTATTCACGAGGGTGACTGAAATGCCCACTTCACGGTTTGTTTTTCCTTCATGGCCGTGAACTTCAAATGTTGGTTTTGGTAATGGTTAGCTTCTTTCACGGGAGTGACTTATAAAGTCACGCCAGTGAACATGCTACTTCTTGAATTTTATCTTTGAAGGATTATTCTTCCAATTCTCCATTCTTGCTATTTTAATCCATGTCCTGTATAATAGACTTAGAAGACAAGTATGTTAAATACAATATTGCTATTTTTTTTATTATCATCAAAATGACGGAAATACCCCTCAAGTTTTAACAATCTCTCCCTTTTTGATGGTGACAAATAATCTAGCAATATGTGATTTTGAGAAGTCTCCCCCTCAAAATATACTTAGGATAAAAAATTTATAATGTGCAAGAATAGTAAATAATGATATAGCATTGAAATAAACTTACTAGATTTTAAGTATATGCAAGTTATATGAGAAATATATCCAATATATACCATAATTCCTTTTTAAGGCATGAAGTATATGTAAGGTATATTTAAGGTATATCATGGCATATTTATATTTGTAACTTGCTTTAAGGTATATGCAAAATATACTTAAGGTATATCTAAAGTATATAAAGCTCAATTTTCCAATTATATACTTTGCATATGAAATTTTGAATCAAGATTTCTAATCCCTTTTAATCCGTTTCAAAGTCAATTCAATTTTAATTATTTGATTCAAAATTCATTTACCTTAATATTTATTGCTAGTTTGATACATTTTCCCTATCATATATTGCTAGTTTTCTCCCCCTTTTATCATCAATCAAAAAGGATAATAAGATAACAGTGAGATAAGCAAAAGCAAATTCATTAAGGAAAGGAAAAACATACAAACAAAGATAAATAATGTTCAGAAAGGAAATTGAAAATTTCCTACACACTAGCAAACATAAATTTAATAAACAAGCAAAAAACAATCAAATTTAGGATACACTCTAGCCTAACTTCTAGCCAGATATCCTATCATGAAGCCTAGCCACTTTAGCCTCAAGGTTGTCCATCCAAGACTCCATGAAGTCTTTGAGGTTCTCCAATCTCTCATCCATCGAAGTCTGCAACTGCTCAAAATGTGGTACCAAGAGGTCGACCACCTGCTGCGCTAAGGTCGGTGTGGAAGTCGAGGACTGTCCGTTGTCCTGCTCGGCTGCTGGAGGTGCTTTCTCAACCCGAGCCCTCTTCTTCTGCTGGACTCCCTGGAGGCCTGCTTTAAAATCCTCTATGTCATTATCTTCCCAGATGATCTCCACAGCAATGTCAGTGAAACGGTAGAAGATATCATTCTGGAAAACGATTCTGACAACCGCTCCCATCTTGATGAACGACTCGATATCCAAGCGATCTCGAGGATGTCCAGGGATGATGTTTAAGTGATGCGCATCCAGCTTCAGATAATTAAGCTTCACTGCTATATGGGTGACATATGCCCCAATCAAAATATCTCCAGTGGGCTTGGTGGCAATGGAGAGAAGATGGTTAGCAAACCATCTAGATAGTGCTACTGTAAGTCCTCTCCGAGCCATCTCAAATAGGAAGAGTTCTGACTTCCTGATTGTCCCATTGCTTTCTCCCCTAGCAAATATGCTATAGGTTAGGAACCTATGCAAATATCTATGCACTGGGGCCACGAGATGAGTGCTCTTTGTCTTCTTCACGTCCCAGCTATAATTATAGCCAAAATGTGTCCAGGCTAGAGGGGCAGAGAATTCTACCTCAGTATCATTCAGGATGCCATCAGATGGTAGGCTGAACAATTCCCCAAATGCGATGGCACTTAGGGTGTTGGAATTGTTGCAGAGTTGGAATTTCATCTCTCCAGCAGGTGAAACCTGCAATGTGCTGAGGAATTCCAGTGTTGGCTCCCTCAGGGTCGGCTGATGAATCACCATAAAATCTTTGAGCTGACAGGCTTGTAGTTGCTCTATCATAGTCGTCTCAAGCCCGAGACTTCGGACTGTCTGCCATTCGAAGGACCTTGATGACAGAAGAGGTCTCTTCTTCAAAGTTGCATATCGAGGATGGCAATGCTCTGGAATGCATTTCATAAGGTAATCTGCATACCTCTTAGGAGCATGGGACTTCTTTCTCTTTCCCTTGGATGAAGCAGTCTCCATTTTTGAAGAAATTTGTTGTTGATGGAGTTGGAAAAAAAATTTTGACTGAAAATCTTTGTCAAACCCTAAGAATGTAAGATTTCTAATGAAGATTCGAACTTTTGATGGAATTTATAGGAAACGTTTAAGTATTAGGGGCCGGAATCTTCAATGTCTCAATGAATGTGAGTAAATGAGAGCGGTTTTGGGAGTTGGAGAGTTGAAATGAAAGTTGTAACCGACTGTTCTTTTATATATTCGATACATTCATGGGCGTGAAGTAGTTGTTCACGGTTTGCTGAAGGAGTGTTCCACTCGTGAATGAAGGCGTGAATAAGTTCACGGGCATGATATTTGAATATCACGGGCGTGAATGCTCATACGTCACGGGGGTGAATAAATTGTCACGGGCGTGAAATGTTGAATTTCGCCACTTATGCCCGTGAAGCAAGTCGTGACTCAAGGCGTGAAAGCTTCTACGAATTTTGGGGTGTAATTTTTCACGGGAGTGAAAATTCGTCACAGGCGTGACTCAAGCCGTGAAAATAAGTTTCACCACTTGAAGCCGTGAACCATGTCGTGAACCAAGTCGTGAACGACATTGCCTCTTTCGGTCATTTAAGTCACGGGCGTGAACATGTGTCACAGGCGTGAAACCCCTAAAATTTTTATCAAATAAAAAATTAAGTCCTAAAACTAGACTTAATCATTTCAACATAGATTTTATTCCTTAAAACATGAATTTTCATCAAAATTTCTATCTTATATCTTTTGATATGATTTACGATCAACAATGAAAATTTCATATTTTTGCAATCACAAGGTTAATCCATCAATCATTCCAAGTTCTCTTTTAATGAAATTAAATCTATCCTCATTTAGAGACTTAGTGAAAATATCTGCTAATTGATTTTCTGTGCTTATAAATTATAATTCAACATCTCCATATTGAACATGATCTCTAATAAAGTGGTGTTTAATGTCAATATGCTTGCTTCTTGAGTGTTGAATATGATTCTTTGAAAGATTTATAGCACTTGTGTTGTCACATTTAATAGGTATATGGTTCATCTCATGACCATAGTCCTTAAGTTATTGTTTCATCCAAAGAATTTGTGTACAACATCATCCAGCTGCTATATATTCTGCTTCAGCAGTTGAGAGAGCAACTGAAACTTGTTTCTTGCTAAACCAAGAAACTAAACATTCTCCAATGAAGTGACAAGTACCTGAAGTACTTTTCCTATCTAAAAGACTACCAGCATAGTCTGCATCTGAATATCCTATAATATAAAAAGATGAATTCCTAGGATACCATAAACCTAGATACAATGATCCATGTAAATATTTTAAAATTCTTTTTACTGCATTTAAATGAGATTCTTTAGGACATGATTGAAATCATGTACACAAGCAAACACTATACATAATATCGGGTCTAGAAGCAGTAAGATATAAAAGTGATCTGATCATACCTCTATAAAGCTTTTCATTAATGCTCTTACCCTTTTCATCTTTGTCCAATTTTGTTGATGTGCTCATAGAAGTCTTGGCATTTTTGCATCCTTCCATACCAAATTTCTTAATTAAATCTTTGGCATATTTTGATTGGTTGATGAATATGCCCTCAAAGTATGAAAGTACAAATAGCTTGTAATAAGAATTAAATTCAAAGTATATGTTATTCTATTGTTATTCTCATGATTCTCTTGTTCTTAATGCATAAATGACTTCCATTTATACTCTCATGGCTGAATATAGCCGTTGGGATGCATTAAATACGAAACTAGCCGTTGTACCAACCAAAAAATCGCGCCTGACATTTTTCTCTTTCATTGTTCACGGGCGTGGCTATGCTTGTCACGGGGGTGACATTTCTTCCCAACCTGTGACTGAAGTGGTGACCTTGGTCGTGAAGCTCTCTGGAATGTTTTGACATATAGAGTCACGGGCGTGACATGCTAATTCACGGGCGTGACAAGCTTTCCAGCAGTGATCCAAGTGGTGACTCTGGTCGTGAAACTCTCTGGATGAAAGTGCATGAATCTTCACGGGGGTGACACCTTTATTCACGGGGGTGACTGAAATGACCACTTCACGGTTTGTTTTTCCTTCATGGACGTGAACTTCAAATGTTGGTTTTGGTAACGGTTAGCTCCTTTCACGGGAGTGACTTATAGAGTCACGGCAGTGAACATGCTACTTCTTGAATTTTGTCTTTCAAGGATTATTCTTCCAATTCTCCATTCTTGCTATTTTAATTCATGTCCTGTATAATAGACTTATAAGACAAGTATGTTAAATACAACATTGCTATTTTATTTGTTATCATCAAAATGATGGAAATACCCCTCAAGGTTTAACACATGTCAAACCACATTCATATCAAATATTAATACATAATTTCACACATTTAAACAACATGTAAGATTTTTATCAATGAAGCACATATCTAATCATCCTTCGAGCTTTCCTTTTTTCTTCTTTTCCTCTCCTCACTAATTTTCTTTCTCCTTGCCTTTGTCACCCTCTTGAGGGCCTCTAATTTGTTCACTTGGTTTTCCTATACAACCATACCATATCTCATTTCTATCATCCATTTTCAAAGCTTTTCAGGCCTACATAAAATTCTAATGCTCCTAATATGTTTTATACTTTAATTTAGCCAAAATGTAGTAAGGTTAAACTTCCTTCTTGACATGTCATGGCTGCCCAAAAACCCTATCATATTTTGAAATTAATTTTCTTCAAATGAACACTCTAATATACTTCATTTATCACCAATTGTATTGCTCCAAGGTTAATTTCAATTTTTTCCAAATTAACTTAACCAATGCAGCCCCTCATTCCTCCATTAGAGTTACATTTCTTTGGTTTTTAAGTCATAAAACAATTAACTAACATCAATTATCGTTAATTAAAGGTTTAGCTACACTTTTCTTCAACTAGTTACAAATCTCAAATTCTAGTTCCAATATTGGCAAATAACCTTAATCTACCAATCCTAAACATATCTATCATCCTTATGAGTCTCATATGGAAGGAAAAAAGTTGAATTTAAGAAGAATAAACTCACCTTAATGGTTCTCCTAGGTGAACCAAAACTATCCCAAAGTTCCTCCATTTTCTTTTCTTCTTTCTTCCTTCCTTCTTGCTCATTAGCTCCCTTTATGGCAAGAACTCTTTAATTCTGAATTTTTCTCTCTCAAAACTAATTTTTTTCTCTCCTTTTCAAGCTTGAATTGAAGAAAAAATGGTGGATTTTGGAGGGAGAGGTGGACGACACAAAGAGAAGAGAAAGAGGAAGAAGATGAGTTAGATTTTTAGATGGAAAAATGTAAAATTCTTCATCTTTTTGACTTTTATACTAAAATTAAGGAGTGAGCCCCACTAATTAAAATTATTCCTAATTTTCATTGGTTCATTAACTTAATTAATTTTGATTAACTTTTAAACTTTGAGATATTCCTTATCTCCCACCAATTCCCATATCTTCACACTTTTTCCCCCAACAATTCCAATAATACTGATTTTGTCCATAGAGAAATTTTATTTTTTTTCCAATTCTAGCGCTAATCTTTTTAATGCCCAAATAATAATACCCCTAATTATTTTCTCCTATTATTAGTCATTTTTTATGGGTTCAAATTTAGATTACGATTAAACCAACCCACCCCATTACGGTCACAAGCAATCGGCACCTAAATTACTAGATGTTACAGTTTCCTTACACGTGAACCATCACATGAAAGAAACAGAGTATTCACGAGTGTGAATTACCTATTCACAGTCGTGACATACCATTTATCCTATATCCAGTCTAAGACTAGAGGACTAGACATTTAACTCATAACCATTTATCTTTCAATTCATTTCATCACATCCTATTACCAATATTATATCCCAATTATGCATTCTCATACCAACATATAAATGCCAAATCATATATTCCACATGTTATTTTTCATGTATACATACATCCCATAATATGTATTTAACAAACTATTAATTAAGATCATAAACCAAAATGTACATATAATACATTCATTACGTTTCACAGGTGTGAACTACTTATTCACAATCATGAAGGTATATGTTTATGGTTACCTTACCCATGAACCATCACATGAAAGATACACAGCATTCACAGGCGTGAATTACCTATTCACGATCATGACACCACATATCACGGCTTCCCAACTATGACACTAAACTGTGAAATTATGGATTCATGCAAGTTCATCAGCCTCAACATTCACAACCATGACACCCTTATTCACGGGCATGAATCATGCATTTCCAACAACCCCAAATAGAGCAAACATACATTTCATACAAAATCTCTAAAGATCAACTAGTGTTAACCACTCCTATCAATACTTTCAATCATATACCATGTCTACAACATGTTTAAACATCATTTAAATCAATAAATCCATTTCTAGATTAGGTCCAACCATAAAATATTATATATGTCATTTTAACACTTAAAACCCTTTTTCCATGTTATGATCAACCCTAACATGCCATTTTATCACTTTATCACATTTATAGAATACAAAATATATTAAGATGCATGATAAAAAATATTAATATACCCATATGTACTTACCTTTTACCAAAATGGAGCCTTAACTAACTTTTCAAGCTTTTCAAGCTTGTTTTTCCCTTTGTGATGTGTTCCTTCACAAAAATGTTCCTATCAGAATCTTATAACCATAAAAAAGCTAAACAAAACCCTGAGAACCAAATTCTACCTCTATCTTGGTAAAATTCTATCAAATATCTATGTTTCTCAAGCTTTCAAGCTTCAACAATGGTATTTTAGGATTAGAAGAAGTGGAGAAGATGACTACAAAATCTTTGAGTGTGTCAGAGGATAATTTGGGGCAGTGGAAATGATTTTAAAGCTAGATAAGATGCATAGGAAAGAGAAAAGTGTGGTTGCTCATGTCCAACCGATCTATGTTTTCACGGATGTGAAACTCCATTCACGGTTGTAAAATTCTTCACGAACATGAATGTCCTCTCTTTTCAAAAACAATCCCGCTATATTTAAAAATTTGTCGTTTGATCCATAGCACAGTTTTCACATCCATGAAAGGCTTTCCATTTCATAAGTTTTTAACTTTAAATTTAAGACACTCTAACTCCAATCATTTTCTCTCTAAACACATAACTCATAGGCCCTACTTTATGGGCGTTACATTAACAATAAGGATTTATTATTGTTGACCATTAAAATTTGATTAATTTTTTCATTAAATTTTAATCAACAATAAGGTTGTGGACGATCCAATAGGTTCATCATAATTTACTCTACCAAGATCTTTATCCATTACAAAAGCAACCTTCGTAGCCCATCTAGGAGACAGTGATTAGACCAAATTTTTTATATGATTTTCTTCACTAATTGGCTTTTCTAATGCTTTTAGCTCATTTGTGATGTGCACAAATCTATCACTCATGTTAGCAATGGATTAATTTTCTCCCATTTAAAATTTCTCATAAGTTTTCATGAGAATATACATTCAAAAATCTTTTTCTTGAGGAGTTCCTGCGTAAGTGGCTTAGAGTTTGTCCTAAATCTCCTTTATGGTGTCAGAAGAAGAGACTTTATTGAACTCATTTGCATCAAGAGCACAATAGAGCAGATTAATGGTAGTATAATCCTTTTGAACATTTACCTTGTCTAAAATGTCATATTTTGATTTGGACTTTGTTATCTTTACACTATCCACAGTCTTTCATGGAATGATTAGACTACTTCAAACAATATTTCCCAACACTCCATGCCATGAGACCAAATGAAGTGTCTCATCCTAGATTTCCAAAACGGGTTGTTATCATTGGTGAAGAGAGACAATTTGGTGAAAGAATGGCCTTCTCTAAATGTTGTGGTCATAAGTTATATTCTAGAACTTGATATCATAAAATGAATCTCTTAATATTGTTAAATCTTAAGGGATAAAACATTGCTTTGATACCAATTAATGGTCTTTAATACACTTAAGAAAGGTGTGAATTTAGAGTATAAATCTTTTAGCTCTAATATGGAAATTTTAATTTTACTCACTGATATGTAATATATTCTCTTTTAGTGCAAGGATGAATGAAATAAAGACTTTATTTGAAGTGCAAAAATTTAAAGAAGTATTCTGTAAAAAAGAAAAAATGATTTCAGATATAATATAATAAAAATAAAAACTTGTAAAATTTTGTTTTTCAAATTTTAGATAAAAATTAAAAGAAGATTTTGAGACACAAACTAATATTCAATTAAGAATATTAAAACACAATTTATTCAAATTTGAAAATCAATTTTTGGACAACAAGAAATAAAGAAGAAAAGTACAATAGGAGACAAAACACAACCAACACACAAATTTATAGTGGTTCACCAAATAAGCTTATGCCCACTCCCCAAGGCACAGTTTTAAGTCTTTTCTCTCAACTAACTATTTTAAGAGGCATGAGTCAAGCCAATCATAAGCTCTGTCTACCTAAGCCTATAATTATAATCTTTTGACAAAGTAAAGATTGCACTTACTAGCTCTTAATCCTAGGTGCAAGCCAACCTATAAAGTTCAATCACTTATAAATTTTACTTGATTTTTTTTCTCACAAAAATGATAATAAACATAAACTAGAATCAAATTTTGAGGAAGATCTATTAATTCCAACTAAAATGGCAGATGCTACAAGATACTGTTATTTAAACCTATGTAATAAAACTTTTTCTTTCTTTGTAAAATTTTGTCTCATGTTACCATAACACCTTACATTAACCATAAAGAATGCATAACAATTTGATCACAAAAGATTAACATCATCTATTAAAATTATGTTTGGGTTAATCTAGCCCAGTCTTAATAAAAATACATGACTAATCAAAACTTACATGTTCTTAAAAGATAAGACATATACAAATGTTAACAACCCAAAAATACTCAATGTTATGTACAAAAAGAGACCAAAATATGTCATGTACAACAACCATCTAAGGTGGAGTGCTCAACTAGACTTTATATAAGTGTTTCACTTCTGATCAACGTCTACTATCAACTAGGCTTCAAACCTGCATGTAGGAACACCCACATATTAAGCTACTGAAAGTTTAGTGGTACATATAAACATAAAAATTTATACATACATTCATTCAAGTTATGTCATAACTATAAACGTTCATGTCATTCTATCATATTCATAAACAATTACCCTAATGCATGGTAATACAAGTGTTATACCATTTCATCATATTTAAAAGAAACCATGGAGAGGTCATATCATCATACAATCATTCATATCTAAATTCATAGTCATGCAAAAGTATTAGCATCAATGTATCAATTTCCTTTGACATATAGTCCATATACCATATAATTACTTTTCATAGTATCATCAAAGCTTATATACCATATTTAGCAATACGTCTAATTCAACCATTTCTATAATTCTATTTTACCATAACATTTTTTACTTTACTTTGCTTTTTCCAAAACTCCAAGCCCAACTATCTGGATTTGGGTTGTGAAATAAAGGTGCTCTTCAAGCTTCAACCACTTTATCCTCATATAAATTATATGGCACCGTAAATCCCTCAATGACATATCATCTATCCTATGTCAAGTCCTAGATTAGAGAAATGAGCATTTAAGAACCTTATAACTTATCACCTTTTATTTCTGTTATCATGTGCATGCTCAAAAAAATATAATATAGGCATATTACCTATTTTGTATCATCATAAATTCATCATAATAATCATCCATGCTCACTTTTCTATGCATTAACCCTTCATTTCATGACTAGTATTGTCGCAGCCGCCGCACCTCCCCACCCGAACCGCAATACGTGCCCGGATAAGGAAGCGCTATCGCCTGACTTTCTTATTCTTTTCTTTTCTTATTTTTCCGACATATCCTCATTATCTTGCCCACATCACTCTAAATTTTTGGACTGACTGGATACGGGTTATGGATCAGGAGCGCTCTCCGAGCTTAAGCCACCCTGTCCACTATCTGGCTCATAAGAGCTTCTCAAATCAATGGCGCTCTCCGAGCTTAAGCTACATTGATTGAGTATAATTCATCATAGATGAATAACCGGACCAAGGCCGCTCACACAAGCTTATGACACCTTGTCCTCATTTATATGTGCTCCTTAGAGCTTCTCAAGTCAGTAGCGCTCCCAGAGCTTAAGCCACACTGACTGAGCATCCCAGACCAATGGCGCTCTCCGAGCTTATGCTACATTGGTTGAGGTATAGTACGGTACCGTTCGCCCCCTTAATGACATGTCATCTATCCTGATTCTAGTCCGCAAGTAGAGTAATGGGCTTCTTTATATTTTTACATCAATCATTATTCTCAAATTTCCACACATCAATATCTCATATTTATCAACATCTCAATTTTCTTGTTTTGTAATCATATAGTCATAATCATATATTTTTTTCATTCATTTACTAGATTCATCAATATTCTCATGTTTATCTGCATCGAATTTCATATACATTCATGACAATTCATTTTTCTACATCAATTCATTTTTCTATATCACAACATATCACATTCTCACATCAATATATATATATATATATATATATATATATATATATATATATATACATATATCCATATTCATATCATTCTTATTTCATTGGATAGACAATAACTTTCATTTACCTACTTGAATTCCTCATTTAATAATCATATTCATAATTTCAAATGCAGAGCATTCACGGCCGTGATTACTGCTTTCACGCCCGTGAATTAGTTCACGCCCGTGATCCCAAGTCGTGAACGCTACTGGAATGAATCTCCCAAAAGCATTCACGATCGTGATTACTCATTCACGCCCGTGAATAAGTTCACTGCCGTGATTTCAACCCGTGAACGCTTCTGGAATGAATAGTACCATTTCCACCCAGAAATTCACAACCGTAACACAATCAGTCACAACCGTGAACCCTCAAGTTCACGCCCGTGACTCAATAGTCACACCCGTGACTTTCAGCAGGAAATCTGCATATTCACCTTTCATTCATTCTAACATCATCCAAAACATACCAAGTTCTATTTCATGCATTTCTAAGGCTCTTTACTCAACTTACTACTTTTCAATACATTTACATGCCTTGATCATACAAGATTCTCTAACATGCATCCTTAATTCAATGTCACAATTATCTCATTCATATATGTCTAAACCTATGGTTTCATGCCATAATCATCATCATTCATGAAATTTCATTTATCAACAATCATATTCAGCATGCATTATTTCAAACAAGGATAATAGGCTATTGCCTTAAATTATGCACAAACCTTAATCTTTCTCCTTCACTCTTTTAGGTAGCTTTCTCTTTTCCTTTGCTCCTTAGAGCTTGTTCCTTGTCATTTGGAACTCCTACAACATCATAAATCATTTTCATCATCATCTAATTTCATTAAGACCCTAAACTCTCTTTCTCTCTTTCAAAACCCTAGTTTCTCTCTCATTCCATATAAGTCTTAGAAAAGCTCAAAATTCGAACTTCCTTTAGAAAAGATGAAGAAGAAGAAGAAATACTTCTTACCTTACACTTTTCTTCACTTGATCACTACTTTGGAGATTTTCTCTCTCTACCAATCTTGATTTTTCTTCCTCTTTCTTGTTCTTTCCAGCTTCCTTATGAGTTATGGAACATAAATATCACTTTATCTTGCTCTTTCCCTTCTCTTCCCTTCCTTTCTCTCTCTAGAAGTCAAGGTGATCTATGGAGAAATGGGTGAAGCTGGCGTGACTGGTAAAGAAAGAGAGAAGGATGCAGAAAATGAAGAAAAGAAGAAGAAGACAAGTCTTATATAGGGTACCCAAAAATATTCATGTGGGACCCACCTTTTTAACCATTTTCTCCCAATTTTACACTTAATCAATATTAATCATCTTTCTTTAACATCATGGTCAGCCAACACTATAAAAATGTTCCCAAAATTAACATGTTGATTATCAATTAATCTCATTAATCCTCCAATTTTTGGTAAATTGCAATTTGACCCCAAAACTTATCAAATTTTGCAAATTAGTCCTTTACCGTAAATCAACTTCTTTAAACTTTAATATCACTTAATTAGGCATTCATCATTTAATTTAGCCATTTCTTAATCAATTTTGTGTAAAAATCCGAATTTAGACTCCGATCGGTCAAACGCGTCAACTTCACGACACGTGCAACTCGGGGCCTAAATTAGCTGATGTTACATTCTCTCCCCCTTAAAATAATTTCGTCCTCGAAATTTACCTGTTCATTCGGGGTTGAACAACTGGGGATACTGCTTCTTCATCACTTTTTCACTTTCCCACGTGGCTTCTTCAATTGTATGATTCCGCCACCAAACTTTAACTAGAGGAACTTTCTTGTTCCTGAGAACTTTCTCTTCATATGCTATTATAGCCACTGGTTCTTCCTCGTAAGACATATCTGTCTGTACCTCTATTTCCTTAATCGGTATAATATGGGTTGGGTCTGAACGATATCTTCTTAACATTGAAACGTGGAACACGTTATGAATTCTGTCTAGCTCCGGAGGAAGAGCTAATCGGTAAGCTACTGGTCCTATTCTTTCTAGAATCTCATAGGGACCAATAAACCTTGGGCTTAACTTTCCCTTTTTACCGAACCTCAATATCTTTTTCCAAGGCAAAACTTTAAGAAATACTTTGTCTCCTACTGCATATTCTATATCTCGCCTTTTTAAATCGGCATATGATTTCTGTCGATCTTGTGCCGCTTTTAGCCTTTCCTTGATCACTTTAACTTTCTCCTCAGTTTGTTGAATTAATTCTGGCCCAATCAACTTTTTCTCATTCAACTCGGTCTAACATATTGGTGTCCTACACCTTCTTCCATATAAAGCTTCATAAGGAGCCATGCCTATGCTTGTTTGATGACTGTTGTTATAGGCAAACTCCATAAGAGGTAAATGTCGATCCCAACTTCCCTCAAATTCAAGTATACAACATCTCATCATATCCTCTAGCAACTGTATAACTCGCTCTGATTGTCCATCCGTTTGCGGATGAAATGTTGTGCTAAAATTTAGTCGAGTTCCTAAAGCCTGCTGTAGACTCTTCCAGAACTACGATGTAAACCTGGGATCTCTGTCAGAAATGATAGATACAGGCACTCCATGAAGTCTCACTATCTCATTCACATAAATCTCAGCCAGCTTGTTCAAAGTATAGTCCATTCGGACTGGTAGAAAATGTGCTGACTTCGTCAATCTATCCACTATTACCCACACTGTATCATGCTTTCTCTGAGTTACCGGTAAACCGGACACAAAATCCATTGTGATCCTCTCCCACTTCCATTCTGGTATGGGAATCGGTTGTAGTAATCCTGTGGGAAATTGATGCTCAGCTTTCACTTGCTGACAGATTAGACATTTAGCAACATATTCAGTGATATCCTTTTTCATCCCCGACCACCAGTATTGTGCTTTCAAATCTTGGTACATCTTGTTCCCGCCTGGGTGTATAGTATAGACCGTTTCATGAGCTTCTTTTAAAATCTCTGTCCTCAACTCTTTCATACTTGGTACACAAATCCGGTTCTTGAAATGCACAGTACCATCTTCTGTTAAAGAAAATTCTGACTTTTCTCCATTTTTCAAGGCTTCGACCATCTTTACTAACTTCTCATCTTGTTTTTGGACATCTTTAATTCTTTGCATCAATGTGGATTCCACTCGCATCTCAACTAAAATCTTCCTGCTTAGTGCATCTGCAACCACATTAGCTTTTCCTGGATGGTAGTCTATCACACAATCATAGTCTTTAATCAATTCCAACCATCTTCGTTGCCTCAGATTCAACTCTTTCTGTGAAGGAAGATACTTAAGACTCTTGTGGTCTGTATAAATGTAGCATCTTTTTCCATACAAATAATGTCTCCATATCTTTAGAGCAAAAACTATCGCTGTAAGCTCTAAATCATGCGTCGGATAGTTAAGTTCATGAGGCTTAAGCTGTCTGGAGGCATATGCAATCACTTTTCCCTCTTGCATCAGAACACATCCTAGCCCATTATGACTTGCATCACTGTACACAACATAATCTTTACCTGGAGTAGGCTGAGTCAAAACTGGTGCTTCAGTTAACATTGCTTTCCATCGATCAAAGCTTACTTGACACTTATCTGTCCATTCAAAACGGACCTCTTTTCGCAGTAGTCGTGTCAAAGGATTCGCTATAGATGAAAATCCTTTCACAAATCTCCTATAGTATCCGGCTAATCCAAGAAAACTTCTCACTTCTGTCACATTTTGAGGTGGTTTCCAATTAAGGATAGCCTCAATTTTACTAGGATCAACTCGAATACCTTCAGCTGAAATTACATGACCCAGAAAACTAACTGCTTCTAGCCAAAATTCACACTTAGTTAGCTTTGCATACATTTGTTTCTCCCTCAAGGTCTGCAATACTTTTCTAAGATGTTGGTCATGTTCTACTCGATCTCTTGAATAGACAAGAATGTCATCAATGAATACAACTACAAATTGATCAATATATGGCCTGAACACTCGGTTCATCAAGTCCATAAAAACTATCGGCGCATTCGTCAATCCAAATGGTATCACCAAGAATTCATAATGGCCATAACGAGTCCTGAATGTTGTCTTAGATACATCTGACTCTTTGATCTTCAGTTGATGATATCCCGATCGAAGATCTATCTTTGAGAATACACTCGCACCTTTCAACTGATCAAATAAATCATCAATCCTAGGCAGTGGGTATTTATTCTTAACAGTAACCCTATTAAGCTGCCTGTAGTCAATGCAAAGACGTAAGGTACCGTCTTTCTTCTTCACAAATAGTACTGGAGCACCCCATGGGGATACACTAGGTCGTATAAATCCTTTATCTAACATTTCTTGTAACTGTATCTTCAATTCTTTCAATTCTATGGGTGCCATCCTATATGGAGTAATTGATATAGGAGCGGTGTCAGGTACTAATTCAATAGCAAACTCTATCTCTCGATCAGGTGGTAGTCCTGGTAACTCCTCAGGAAACACATCTGAAAACTCACTGACAGTTGGGATGTCGGTTAAATTTGGACTTTTCTTTCAGGTGTCAATCACATACGCTAGGTAAGTCTCACATCCCTTATTGATGAGTTTTTGAGCTTTCAATGCTGATATCAAATTATCTAGATATCCTCTATACTCACCCATCACTACTATTTCTTCTTGTTCTGAAACTTTAATTCTCATCTGCCTCTTTCCACAATCTATTATCACCCCATGGCAAGCTAGCCAATCCATTCCTAAGATCACATCGAACTCGCAGAATGGTAACTCTATTAGATCTGCTGGAAATTTCCTGCCTTGAATTTCGACTGGGCAACCTCTAAACACTTTACTAACCCGCACACTGTGTCCTAACGGGTTAGTCACACAAATCTCATATTCTAGAGTCTCTGGTTTTAAAACCTCTCGACCCGATGGTGGTGTGCATATGTATGAGTGTGTTGACCCAGGGTCTATCAATGCATGTATACAAGAGCCAAAGAGAAGGAATTTACCCGCTATGACGTCAGGTGCATCCTGCTCCTCTCGGCCTCGCATGGCATAAGCTCTTGCTGGAGCAGCTCTACTGCCTTCAGGTCTCTCTACTGTATCTGATCTGAACTGGCTTGGCCCTGCATGGCCGCCTCTCCCTTGTCCTCGGCCTTGTCCTCTGCCTTGTCCCATAGTCTGTACTGGCACTGACTCAACACTCCTTGAACCTCTACCAAACTGTAGCAATGGACAATCTCTTCTAATATGGTTTCTGGAGCCGCATCTCAAACACGCTCCTGTCATCCACCAACACTCTCCTGGATGTGAACGACCACAGTGTTGACACTCCGGTAGGGTGGTAGATCTACGAGATGCCTGTGTCAATGCACTGGCTGCCGATGAAGTAGATCTTATGGGTTGTCCCCGCTTATAAGAATGAAGTCTGCTGGAACTCCCAGCCTGGAATCGGCCACCAAAAGGTCTGGCTCTTTTGCCACTAGACTGTACTCCACTTGGTTGTGGTGCTGGTCTACTAACCCCACTAATCTGTACTGGTTGTTGCGTTGCCAGGACTCTTTCAACTGTTCTAGCAGATGCTAATAAATTTGGGAAACTCATCAGTGGTAGGGCTGAAACTTGTAACTTAATAGTATCCCTCAATCCATCTTCAAATCGTCGGCACTTATCTGCCTCAGTGGATACAATACCACCAGCATACTTACATAGATGAGTGAACTCTCTCTCATATTCTGTTACAGACATATCCCTCTGTTTCAACATCAGAAACTCTCTCTTTTTGTCGTCTGTATAAATAGAAGGAATGTACTGCTCCTTAAACTTCTCTAGGAAGAATTCCCATGTCATAGGGTTAGGAGCCTCTATACTCTGTGATTCAGATCGCCACCAATCATATGCATGCTCCTGTAACAGAGATACTGCATATTCATATTTCTGTTCATCTATGCAGTGGAGTTGATTAAATACTCTCTCGGCTCGTTCCAACCAAAATTCGGCCACTGAGGGGTCATCTTCCCGTTTACCATAGAAATCAGATGCCCCTAATTTCCTTAGTCTCTCAAACTGTAATCCAGACGAATCTGATCGTGATGCTCTCTGTAGCAAATCTATCATATTTCTCATGAGCTCAGTCTGTCCCATATTCATAGCTGAATGTTCACGAAGTGAGCTGGCACTAGATCTCGGTGCCGCAGCTCGACGACGACTTGGTTGCGACGAAGCTCTTGCTTCTGAGGGCTCATTACTCTCAGCTTCTTCTATAACTATTCGTCTTGATCCCGAGGCCATATCCTACCTATAACATAAAGGTAATGGCCCTAATCAGTAAAGCAGCAACTCCAAGAATGCAATTGTGGGTACATTTCGAGAAAAACATTTTCAAAATTCACTTTAAAAAAATCCAAAACCGTCCTATCAGACTTTAATATCAAAATCCAGAAACACCAACCTGGTGCTCTAATACGAAAAACTTTGTCGCAGCCGCCGCACCTCCCCACCCGAACCGCAATACGTGCCCGGATAAGGAAGCGCTGCCGCCTGACTTTCTTATTCTTTTCTTTTCTTATTTTTATGACATATCCTCATTATCTTGCCCATATCACTCTAAATTTTTGGACAGACTGGATACGGGTTATGGATCAGGAGCGCTCTCCGAGCTTAAGCCACCCTGTCCACTATCTGGCTCATAAGAGCTTCTCAAATCAATGGCGCTCTCCGAGCTTAAGCTACATTAATTGAGTATAATTCATCATAGATGAATAACTGGACCAAGGCCGCTCACATAAGCTTATGACACCTTGTCCTCATTTATATGTGCTCCTTAGAGCTTCTCAAGTCAGTAGCGCTCCCAGAGCTTAAGCCACACTGACTTAGCATCCCAGACCAATGGCGCTCTCCGAGCTTATGCTACATTGGTTGAGGTATAGTACGGTACCGTTCGCCCCCTAAATGACATGTCATTTATCCTGATTCTAGTCCGCAAGTAGAGTAATGGGCTTCTTTATATTTTTACATCAATCATTATTCTCAAATTTCCACACATCAATATCTCATATTTATCAACATCTCAATTTTCTTGTTTTGCAATCATATAGTCATAATCATATATTTTTTTCATTCATTTACTAGATTCATCAATATTCTCATGTTTATCTGCATCGAATTTCATATACATTCATGACAATTCATTTTTCTACATCAATTCATTTTTCTATATCACAACATATCACATTCTCACATCAATATATATATATATATACATATACATATATCCATATTCATATCATTCTTATTTCATTGGATAGACAATAACTTTCATTTACCTACTTGAATTCCTCATTTAATAATCATATTCATAATTTCAAATGCAGAGCATTCACGGCCGTGATTACTGCTTTCAAGCCCGTGAATTAGTTCACGCCCGTGATCCCAAGCCGTGAACGCTACTGGAATGAATCGCCCAAAAGCATTCACGGTCGTGATTACTCATTCACGCCCGTGAATAAGTTCACTGCCGTGATTTCAACCCGTGAACGCTTCTGGAATGAATAGTACCATTTCCACCCAGAAATTCACAACCGTGACACAATCAGTCACAACCGTGAACCCTCAAGTTCACGCCCGTGACTCAATAGTCACACCCATGACTTTCAGCAGGAAATCTGCATATTCACCTTTCATTTATTCTAACATCATCCAAAACATACCAAGTTCTATTTCATGCATTTCTAAGGCTTTTTACTCAACTTACTACTTTTCAATACATTTACATGCCTTGATCATACAAGATTCTCTAACATGCATCCTTAATTCAATGTCACAATTATCTCATTCATATATGTCTAAACCTATGGTTTCATGCCATAATCATCATCATTCATGAAATTTCATTTATCTACAATCATATTCAGCATGCATTATTTCAAACAAGGATAATAGGCTATTGCCTTAAATTATGCACAAACCTTATTCTTTCTCCTTTACTCTTTTAGGTAGCTTTGTCTTTTCCTTTGCTCCTTAGAGCTTGTTCCTTGTCATTTGGAACTCCTACAACATCATAAATCATTTTCATCATCATCTAATTTCATTAAGACCCTAAACTCTCTTTCTCTCTTTCAAAACCCTAGTTTCTCTCTCATTCCATATAAGTCTTAGAAAAGCTCAAAATTCGAACTTCCTTTAGAAAAGATGAAGAAAAAGAAGAAATACTTCTTACCTTACACTTTTCTTCACTTGATCACTACTTTGGAGATTTTCTCTCTCTACCAATCTTGATTTTTCTTCCTCTTTCTTGTTCTTTCCAGCTTCCTTATGAGTTATGGAACATAAATATCACTTTATCTTGCTCTTTCCCTTCTCTTCCCTTCCTTTCTCTCTCTAGAAGTCAAGGTGATCTATGGAGAAATGGGTGAAGCTGGCGTGACTGGTAAAGAAAGAGAGAAGGATGCAGAAAATGAAGAGAAGAAGAAGAAGACAAGTCTTATATAGGGTACCCAAAAATATTCATGTGGGACCCACCTTTTTAACCATTTTCTCCCAATTTTACACTTAATCAATATTAATCATCTTTCTTTAACATCATGGCCGGCCAACACTATAAAAATGTGCCCAAAATTAACATGTTGATTATCAATTAATCTCATTAATCCTCCAATTTTTGGTAAATTGCAATTTGACCCCAAAACTTATCAAATTTTGCAAATTAGTCCTTTACCGTAAATCAACTTCTTTAAAATTTAATATCACTTAATTAGGCATCCATCATTTAATTTAGCCATTTCTTAATCAATTTTGTGTAAAAATCCGAATTTAGACTCCGATCGGTCAAACGCGTCAACTTCACGACACGTGCAACTCGGGGCCTAAATTAGCGGATGTTACAAGTATAGTCATATTACCTTATCCGCAAGTGAGTATTCATATGTACATATATCTTATAACATATGATTAAATCAATTCATCATTTAACATCCTTATCAAAAATTGCATATCGAAAACTCTCATGGCTTCATGGGTGATCTACCCGTAAATTCAACTGTGATTGTGCTTATGAGTTCATGTGTATGAACCTAGTCGTGAACATAAACCAAACCATTAATCATTCTATCCAAGTTGGGCATGTTCTATGTAAAGGTTTCATAAGCATGACTCTTGTATCACAAGTGTGAAACATGCCTAGGTTTAGGATTCATGATCGTGAACTATGTGTCATAGGCGTGAACTCTGGGTTTCCAAAAATAGAAACCTAAGCCAAAATAGAGCATGCTAAAAAATCATGCAAAGGCTTATAAGATTAACCAATATCAATCACTTATATCAATATTCTATAACATTTTCATGCCTCAATCATGCCATAACATAACGAAAAGCACTTGAATAACAAATCATGCCAAAATGTCTCTTTGATTAACATTAACTTCTTAACTCATTTCCATGGCATATTAACATTTATTTCACACAACAACTATGCATTTTTATACTAAAAATAGATTCATTACATTAACCATGTATCCAAATCATCTCATAGCATTAAACATATCAAACATACAAGAAAACAAAATTAATATACATATATGTACATACCTCTAAAATGGAGCTTATAACTTCAAGCTTCAACAAGCTTTCCTAGAATCTTATTGGTCTTCACCTCTTATACCAACATATAAAACACCAAAAACATTCTCATAATGACCTTACAATAGAAAACGAACAAAGTTACTCTAAAAAAATGAACTCCATCTCATTCTCTCAAGAACACTTTTTCTCACCCTTTTTTTAAGCTTAAATCCACTTTTGACATATGGAAATCTTATGTGAAAAGAGAGAAGAGAGGAAGAAGAAGATGGGGAAGGGAAGTCTGGCATGCAAGGAAGGGTTTTAAGATAAGGAAAGTAGTTGTATGGTAGGTGCAAGACATGGAAGAAAGGGAAAATTACGGCTCTGACTCATCTATTTGATTAACCATAGTTCATGGGCGTGAATTATCCTATCACGGTTTTGAAAAAACCTTTCACAAAAGTGACCATTGAGTAATGTTATTTACGGTCGTGACAACCTCTTCACATATATGAATCCTTCTAAAATTCTACTATTTTAAAAACACAACACTTTAGAGGCATAAATAGTCATTCACGGACGTGAAAACACCGTTATCAATATTTTCAATCTTAATCTACCCTCTCTCTCTCTCTAACAAATATCATAACTTATAAGTCCTAATTAACATATGTTACATTGTCTAATCATAAAATACTTAAAATGAATTCATATTTATAGTATTCTTCAAAAAAAACTAGTTGTTAAGAGACATTCATGTTTTTCTAGAGTTGAAAAAATAATCAATTTTTTTATCTTTTAGCTAACAACTACTTTTTCAAAATATGAATTTGTTCTTATTTTAGATCAATATATAAATAAAAATTATTTTAGAACACAAATATGTAAGATGAAAAATAATTTTTTTTAAATCCAATTTAATCCATGTAAAATCAATTTTAATACAATTTTAAATATATAAAGCATGATCCAAATTCCTCAAAAAAATTTGAATCTTCAAATCTTCAATAATCTCTCCAAAATTTAGATATATCTCTTATCTCCAATGCTTAATAAACTTCAACATTTTATCATTTTAATTCTACATTGAAACCCCTAATTCACATAATAACAAGTTTTTATATAATTTTATAATCATCAAAACAAAATATTATAGTCTTGAGTATATAGTACATGACATTTTACGTTCTCTAATGTAGGCGAAAAGATATCTTATAAAGATAGTGATCACATAAATTATTTTATTCATTAATTTCTTACAAGGACTACGATCTTTGAATAATGAAAGAGAGTTTGCCCATGAGAAAAATAAGTATTTATATGGTCTTGAGAACCCAAGCAAGAAACTCACATGAGTAGTGGTATATTCCTTTTTGTGTCTAGCTAAAATAGATAAGAATGAGCCTTAAAAGTGTGTTGAGTCACCAATTTTGTGCCCTAGGATTTTCAGGAGGAGGTTTTTTCTATGTATCACATATGGGCTTTAAAGTTCAACTTTTTTTTTCCAAATATGCACAATGATTGTTCTAGAAATGTCATGGTCATGACAGTTGGTGGTGATATGTCTATTTTCAAGGCCATGGTGTTGGAAGGCCAAACCAATATGGGTGACCCTAATTTCTCAACTGGCGATGCAGTAAGGACAACTCTGTTTTTAGCAACCTTAGTGTTGGTAGGTTCTTATCATTTTCTTCGGGGCTTCTGTTCAATAGGGGCCTCAAAGAAAATTATCATTGATATGGCTGCCATTGTTGTTAGCCATTTATTAAAAGAGTGAAATTAATGTTACTTGTCCCAATTTATTTTATATCAACTTGTCTAAACTACATAAGAATTAGGGGTGTCAAAATGGGTCATAACACATGAACCCGACAAACGTAACACGTAAATTTAGCGGGTTAGTGCTGAGTTTATATGAGTTTGTGTCATAAATGGGTCAACCCGTTTATGACACGGTTTAAATGAATCGTATCATGGGTTGACACGTGAACCCGTTACAATCCGCTTAAATTTTCGTGTCGTGTCGTGTCGTGTCAACCCAACACAACTCATTTATGACATGCATAATTTATACTAAATATTAAAACTAATACTGTAATTTTATAAAAAATAAATATTTAAATATATCAAATATTTAAATATGATACAAGCTGTGTGATATAAATTACTGTTTGATTATCAACAACTCATAATTTTATTAAATAATATTTAATTCAATTTGTTTTTTAAGATTAATTAATTAAATTTATTATTTTTTCAAACTCATTTAATCAATTAACCAAAGCTTAAACCATAAAATTTTCAAATTAATTAGATTAGTAAGAAACTCGTACATATATATTAATGGATATTTGTTTTTCTTATTTTCAATTTTTAATAGTTACACATTTATTTATTATTTATATATAAGGATATTTATTTAAAAAAATTTACCAAGAAAATTATAATAGTCTTAATTTAATAATGTATACTAATATATAAAATGCCTAAACTTATATGTTATGTCATGTAAAATATTGGTGGTTGAACTATATTGATCATAATGTGAATGTTATAGTGAGAATAAAATTTAATACAAATTAATACATATATTGAGCAAATTTAAATGCATCAATTAAAAAAAAAATTGGAATTAAATAAGATTATCAAAATATAAATGGGTCAAACAACAAATTAAAATTTTAAACTTGTATATTTGTGTTTATTTGCAAAAATATTTGAATTTTGGTATTGTAATAACTTAATTTGGACCTTGCTTTAGACATATTTTCAATTATTTTAGAAATATTTATTAATTTTTAGGTTATAATTGATATACAGGTTAAATGGGTTAAATGGATTGTATCGGGTTAAATGGGTTAAATGGATCGTGTCGAATTAAGTGGATGAAAATTAAACGTATTATACGTGTCGTGTCGTGTAACCCATTTAATTTTTGTATCGTGTTCGTATTGACACGATTAATAAATGGATCGTGTTTGTGTCAACCTTAATAGTGTCACCAAAGCAGGTTGACACGACATGAATACGACATGAAAACCTATTTTGACACCCCTAATAATAATACTAGTACTTTAATGCACGTTCAGTAATACAACTAGATGGGTTGATAAAGTACAAGTATTTTAATACATATTAGACAGAAATTAGAACAAAAATAGTTAGAATAAATAACATTTTTCAATTTTTTAAAGAGGTAGGCAAGAAAGTGAATAGGCGGATATATATATATATATATATATATATATATATATATATATATATATATATATATATATATATATATATATATTCTCTATTTTGCTTCAATTTTATATGATTAATTACAATCAACTATTTATATTGAGAGGATATATCTCTATCTTTCTTGTTAGTAGTTTTGTCTGCGATTCTACTCAATAAAATGTACTTTTGTAAAAAAATCAATTGTTGAACCTTGAGGGGTATTTTTGTGATTTTGATGGTAACAAATAAAATAGCAATAATGTATTTAACATACTTATTTTCTAAGACTATTAAACTGGGTATGGAATAAAATTGCAAGAATGGAGAATGGAAGATTAATCCTTGAAAAATAAAATTGAAGAAGCAGCATCATTCACGTCCATGAGTAAGCATAGCGCCAACAAACCAACATTTGAAGTTCACGGCCATGAAAGAAGACAACAAACCATGAATGAACATTTCATTCATGCCCGTGAAAGACATGTCACGCCCGTGAAACTACTTGACAAATTCTTCCAGAGAGCTTCACGACCAAAGTCACCACTTGGACCATGGCTTGGAAGGTTGTCACGCCTGTGAAGATATATGCCATGCCCATGACCCAATATTTCAAAACCTTTCAGAATGCTTCACGGCCAAGGTCACCACTTTAATCACGGCTTGGAAGAACAGTCACGACCGTGACACACAGAGTCATGCCCATGAAAGATGAAAAAGAAAAATGTCAGGCACGATTATTAGGGTTGGTGCAACGGCTAATTTCATATTAAATGCATTCTAACGGCTATGATTCGCCATGAGAGTATAAATTCAAGTCATTTATGCATTCAGTACAAGAAGATGGCTAATACTTCGAATCAAAATCTAGTTGTAAGTTATTTGTGCATTTAATATTTTCAAAACAAATATTTATTCTCTATGAAAATCTTTTCGCTCATCATTTATTGAGCAATAAAGATTTGTAAGTGTTTCTCTCTATAATCATTTTTACACAAGTGAGTTTTGGGTATTTCTGGGTTAAGAGTAGAACACTTGTAATGGTTAGTTGTGTGAGCCTTTAAAACACAATGAAAGGTTGTATGTGTGAGCCTCCAAAACACAAATTAAAATGTTGTTTGTGTGAGCCTGTAAAAACACAAAGTGAAGGTTGTTTGTGTGAGCCTGTAAAACACAAGGAATTGGTTATTGTGTGAGCCATCAAAACACAAGGGATTTCTGGGTTAGGTGTGAGCCATTGTGAGAAACACCATAGTTGGGAGTGAGCTTGTAAAACTCCATTGTAACACTTAGCGTGTTATTGAAACTCCCAATGGCGATTGGGGAGAGGAGTAGGGTTTGTTAACACTCGAACCTCTATAAAAATCCTTGTGTCAAATTTCTCTATTTCTCCAAAACTTAATTTTTATTTCCGCACTTTAAAGTTAAAGTTTTTAAAACTCCAATTCAACCCTCCTTCTTGGCTCAATATCTGGGCAACAATTGGTATTAGAGCTTTGTCTAGCATCGAAGCCTAAAAAGCACTAGTAAAGATTAAGATATGGCCAGTGAAGGATTCCAAAGTCTCAAACCTTACTTTGATGGAGCAAATTATGCCCATTGGAAGTTTTGGATGGAGACATACCTGGCTAGTGAAGGAATTGAAGTCTGGGATAATGTACGAAAAGAATGGACACCACCAACCAAAAGAGGAGCTGATGGTGAAGATGAAATCTTATCAAGAGATGATTGGACAGAACCTCAAAGAAAAGCAAAATTCAAAAACAAAAAGGCAATGACAATCCTCCCAAGCTCATTATCCATTGAAGAATGTGGAAGAATACAACACTGCCCAACAGCCTCTAGCATGGGGAAGATATTGGAAAATTATCATGAAGGAACTAAGCAAGTCAAATCCAAGAAGATTCAACTTCTTACCTCAGAATATGAGCTCTTCAAGATGAAATCCAATGAGTCAATCACTGAT
This sequence comes from Triadica sebifera, assembly GCA_023653625.1. NCBI lineage: Eukaryota > Viridiplantae > Streptophyta > Magnoliopsida > Malpighiales > Euphorbiaceae > Triadica > Triadica sebifera. The sequence goes on from CM042897.1 coordinate 13,160,178, forward strand.
ATGACCTACTATCTTCTAGCCATTATAAATGGAATGAGGAAACTTGGGAAGCATCTGAGCTTGGAAAATGTAAACAACAAAATCCTGAGAAGTCTTTCTCTTAAAGACTATGGCTCAAGAGTTGTTGGCATAGAAGAAGCAAATGAAGACATGAGCATCATGAATACTGATGTGCTTATTGGCAAACTTCTCACACATGAAATGGCAGTGAAAAGAGATAGAGAGCTTGAAGTAGAGCCAAAGAAAAGAAAGCCTTTAGCACTAAAAGCCTCAACTTCAAAATCTCAAGAAGAAAGTGAATATGATGAAGAAATGGGTGATGATGAAAATGAGGACATTGTTATGCTTTCAAGAAGGCTGAAAAGAATCATTGAGAAGAAAATGAGCAACTCCAGAAAATTCAGGCAAAGAAACCTCAAACAAACTTCTAATGATGCACTAAGAAGTAAGGAAGAGGTAAAGTGCTATGAATGTGGAAAGAAATGGCATATTAAACCAGAATGTCCAAGGCTCAAGAATCATAAGAGCAAATACCAAAGAGAAAATGGGGAGAAAGGTCATAAAGCCACATGGGATGATGAAAGCTCTTCAAGTGAAAAAGATGACAATGAAAGCGAAAAGGTTAACCTATGCTTCATGGCTATTGTGGATCACGTCTTGGATAAGGTAAAATCACTACTCTCATACTCTTTCAATAATAATAGTGATAATGAAAGTAATAGTGATAGTGATGATGATGATGATGATGACGAGCAAAGCCTTATAGAAGAATTGAATCTACCACTAGAGAAATATAGGAGTAAGTTCAGTACTTATAGAAATAATATTTCTAATTTAAAAAACAAAATAGATGCTTTAGAAAAGGAGAACATTATGCTTAAATCATCTAATGTATCTCTTCAAAAATCATTAGATGAATAATCATTAAAACCCTCAACTAATTCCTTGCTTAAAGAAAATAATACTTTAAAAAATGAAGTTGAGGAACTTAGAAATTCAATTTCAAAATTCCACAAAGGAAAAGAGAGTTTAGATACTCTCATTGTGTCTCAAAGACCACCTTTAATTAGACATGGTATAGGATTTAAGGACACATCATCATCTTCTTACAAAACAATTTTTGTTAAGTCTAGTGAACCTCACATCTCCACACTTGTTGGAACAGCACCTAGAAATAAGTATATTAAACCTTATATACATAAAAAGAATAATCATGCCTTTATGTACAAGAAGCATGCATCTAAAAAAGCATCAATTAATCATAACTGTGCTTGCCATTGTTCTCAAAATCATTTTAATAGAAATATGGCATTCAAAAATATTGTAAGACCAAAAAGCAATGTTAGACCTAAACAGTGTAATTATTGTATGAAGATTGGTCATATAAATAAACATTGTTGGATAAGGAAGGCTCATTGGGAACCTTCATGTGCTAACCCCCAAGGACCGAGCTCATTTGGGTACCTAAAAATCATACTTGAACTGTGATTCTATAGGTATTCCTCAAGTCCACAATAAACAAAAATGCTTGGCTAGTAGACAGTGGATGCTCAAGGCATATGACAGGAGACAAAGAACTCTTTAATGAAATCAAAAGTATTGATGGAGGTAAAGTTACTTTTGGAAACAATGCTAAGGGTAAGGTAATTAGCATTGGTTCTATTGGTATTAATGGTACTACTTTTGTTAAAGATGTCTTACTTGTTGATGGCTTGAAACATAACTTGTTGAGTGTTAGTCAATTGTGTGATAAAGGAAACAAAGTAATCTTTACTTCTAATGAATGTCTTGTGACCTCTATCAATGGTCAAGAGATATTTAAAGAAAATAGAGATGTCAATACTTACAAAATAGACTTACACGATTTATCTAACCATTTCTCTAAGTGTCTTGTGACTACTGGTGATGAATCTTGGCTGTGGCATAGAAGGCTTGGTCATACTAATATGGACTTAAATCAAAGCCTTAGAACAGGAGAACTAGTAAAGGGTTTTCCAAGAGTCAAATTTGAAAAAGACAACACCTGTGAACCTTGCCAAAGAGGGAAGCAACACAAGTCATCCTTCAAAGCCAAAAACATAGTAAGTACCTCAAAACCTCTACAACTCCTGCATTTAGATTTATTTGGACCTACTAGAATTGCTAGCTTATGAGGTAAACATTATTCCTTTGTCATCGTAGATGATTACTCTAGATTTACTTAGGTAATTTTCTTAGCTCAAAAGAGTGATGCTTTGGAAAATTTCAAAATCTTTGCTAAAAGAGTTCAAAATGAAAAAGGATATTGTATTTCAAAGATAAGAAGTGACCATGGCAAAGAATTTGAAAATGAAAACTTTGAAAGTTTTTGTCTTGAACATGGCATTTCACAGAATTTTTCATCTCCTAGGACACCTCAACAAAATGGGGTAGTTGAAAGGAAAAATCGAACTTTAATTGAAATGGCTAGAACAATGCTCAATAAGTATGGTCTACCAACTTACTTTTGGGCAGAAGCCACAAACACTGCTTGTTATATTTCAAATCGAGTTTTCCAAAGACCTGTTTTAAACAAAATGTCATTTGAGCTATGGAATGGAAGAAAGCCCTTGATATCATACTTTAGAGTATTTGGATGCAAGTGCTTCATACTGAATACCAAGGACAACCTTGGAAAATTTGCCTCTAAATCTGAAGAAGGTATCTTTTTAGGATACTCTACAACTAGCAAAGCATATAGAGTATTTAATAAAAGATCATTAACTGTTGAAGAATCTATGCATATTGTTTTTAATGAATCTAGTAGACTTGATCCTGTGAAAGGTAGTGTTTTTTATGATGTTGTAGGAACTATGGAAAGACTTGATCTTGGAAATGAAAAAGAAGAAAATGATCAAGAAGATTCTCATCAAGATGATTCTCTACCTCAAGCTCAAGAAGAAAACGGGCAAGAACTCCCAAAGTAATGGAGAATGACAAAAGATCATCCCAAGGAGCAAATCATTGGTGATCCTTCAAGAGGAGTAAGTACTAGATCCCATTTCAAACATTTAGCCACTGACCTTGCTTTTATTTCTCAAATTGAGCCTAAAAATGTTGATGAGACTCTTAATGATGAAAGTTGGGTGATTGCAATGCAAGAGGAACTCAACCAATTTGAGAGAAGTAAGGTATGGACCTTAGTACCTAGACCCAAGAATCATCAAATTATAGGTAGCAAATGGGTATTTAGAAATAAACTAGATGAACAAGGTTCAATAACTAGGAATAAGACTAGATTAGTTACAAAAGGATATAATCAGGAAGAAGGAATAGATTATGATGAGACCTATGCACCTGTAGCAAGATTAGAAGCCATAAGAATACTTTTAGCATACGCATGTCACATGAATTTCAAACGCTTTCAAATGGATGTGAAAAGTGCATCTCTAAATGGTTATATAGAAGAAGAAGTTTATGTAGAACAACCACCAGGTTTTGAAAGCTATGACTTGCCAAATCATGTTTTTAAACTTTCAAAATCTTTATGTGGTTTGGAACAAGCCCCAAGAGCTTGGTATGAAAGACTAAGTTCTTTTCTCTTAGAAAATAACTTTACAAAGGGGAATGTTGACACCACATTATTCATTAAAAAGCATAAGCATGATATTCTAATTGTTCAAATATATGTTGATGATATCATATTTGGTTCTACTAATGAATTGTTTTATCAAGAATTTGCTAAGTGTATAACTAGGGAATTTGAAATGAGCATGACGGGAGAGCTTAAATATTTCCTTGGTCTACAAATAAAACAAGGCAATGAGGGCATATTCATCAACCAATCCAAATATGCCAAAGATTTACTTAAGAAATTTGGATTGGAAGGATGCAAGAATGTCAAGACTCCAATGAGCACATCAACAAAATTGGACAAGGATGAAAAGGGTAAGAGCATTAATGAAAAGCTCTATAGAGGTATGATCGGATCACTTTTATATCTTACTGCTTCTAGACCCGACATAATGTATAGTGTATGATTGTGTGCACGATTTCAATCATGTCCAAAAGAGTATCATTTACATGCAGTAAAAAGAATTCTAAGATATTTACATGGCTCATTGCATCTAGGTTTGTGGTATCCTAGAAATTCATCCTTTTATATTGTAGGATATTCAGATGCAGATTATGCTGGTAGTCTTTTAGATAGAAAAAGTACTTCAGGTACTTGTCACTTTATTAGAGAGTGCTTAGTTTCTTGGTTTAGCAAGAAACAAGTTTCAGTTGCTCTTCCAACTGCTGAAGCAGAGTATGTAGCAGTAGGATGTTATTGTACACAAATCCTTTGGATGAAACAACAACTTAAGGATTATGCTCATGATATGAACCATATACCTATTAGATGTGAAAATACAAGTGCTATAAATCTATAAAAAAATCCCATTCAACATTCTAGAAGTAAGCATATTGACATTAGGCACTACTTTATTAGAGATCATGTTCAATATGGAGATGTTGCATTGGAATTTATAAGCACAGAAAATCAATTGGCAGATATATTTACTAAGTCTCTAAATGAGGAAAGATTTAACTTCATAAGAAGAGAACTTGGAATGATTGATGGATTAACCTTGTGATTGCCAAATTGTCAAACCTTAAGTGATAATCTTGTTTTTGTATCATCTTACTAGATATAAGGTAGTAAATTTGATGGAAATTTATGTTATAAGGGATAGAATATTCATAGAAATGATTTAGTCTTATTCTAGGAATTAATTTTATTTGATGAAAATTTTAGGCAGTTCACGCCCGTGACATATGTTCACCCCCGTGAACTAAATAGCCAAAAGAACCAGTAGCTTTCACGACTTGATTCACGACATGGTTCACGGCCTAATATATTGAAGCCTATGTTCACGACTTCATTCACTCCCGTGAAAAGCCTTGTTCACGCCCGTGATTCATTTTCATGCCTGTGAACATTTTCACCAAAAACTTATAGAAGCGTTCATGCTTTAAGTCACGCCTTGTTTCACGGTCATAAGTAGTGAAATTCAACACTTCATGCCCATGACTCATTTTTCACAACCGTGACAGTTCATCATTCATGCCCGTGACTTTCAAATGTCATGATCGTGAACAATTTCACACCTTTATTCACGGGTAGAGCACCCTTTCAGCAAACTGTGAACATGACACTTCACGTCCATGACTACATGTTTTACGCCCGTGAAGGGGTCGGCTATATAACATTTCTGCCGGTTATTTTTCACATTTCAACTTTCCAACTTCTTGAAACTACTCTCATTTACACACATTGAATGTCATATTGAAGATTCCGGCCCCTAGTCACAAATTTCTTCTATAAATACCATCAAAAACCCCTTCCATCATCAAAAATCATTTTTTCTTAGGGTTTCCTCACAAATTCTGTCAAATTTCCTTAACCCTTCAAAAGTTCATTTCTTCAATCAAGATGGAAACTGGCTCATCCAAGGGTACTAGGAAGAAATCTCATGCTCCCAGGAGGTATTCAGATTACCTAATGAACATAATTCTGGAGCATTGCCATCCTAGGTACTCAACACTTAAGAAAAGGCCTCTCATTTCATCAAGGTCTTTTGAGTGGCAGACGATTCACACTCTTGGGCTCGAGACAGCGATGACAGAGCAACTCCAGGCCTATCATTTGAAGGATTTTATGATTATTCATCAGCCCACCTTGAGGGAGCCTACCTTGGAATTCTTGAGCACTTTGCAAGTGTCTCCCACTAGCATAGTGAAGTTTCAACTATGCAGGAATCTGAACACTCTCTCTGCCATGGAATTCGGGGACTTATTCAACCTACCCTCGGACAACATCCTCAACGACAACGAAGTGGAGTTCTATGCAACTCAAGCATGGACTCACTTTGGTCTGGATTGCAGCTGGGACATAAAGAAGACCAAGAGCACTCATCTCCGGTCCCCAGTGCACAAATATCTGCATAGGTTTCTAACCTATAGCATATTTGCCCGAGGAGACAGCAATGGCACCATTCAAAAGTCTGAGCTTTTTCTCTTGAAGATGGCCAGAAGAGGCCTCACAGTGGCACTTTCTCGATGGTTTGCAAACCATCTCCTGTCCATTGCCACCAAGCCCTCCGGAGACATACTTATTGGTGGGTATGTAACCCACATGGCCTTGAAGCTTGGATATCTGAAGCTGGATAACCATCACTATAATCTCATCCCAGGGCATCCTTAAAACTGATTGCATTTAGAGTCCTTCATCAAGATGGGAGCGGATGTTCGAATTGTCCATGAGAATAACATCTACTACCGCTTCATTAACACTGTTGGCGAGATTATATGGGAAGATAATGACTCGGAGGATTTTAAAAACTAGCCTCCAAGGTATCCAGCAGAAGAAAAGGGCTCGAGTTGAGATGGCACCTCCTGGGGTTGAGCAGGACATCGGCTAATCCTCTACCCCCACACCAAATTTGGCGCAGCAGGTGGTTGACCTCCTAACACTAAGATTTGAGTAGCTGCAGGCTTCCATGGATGAGAGGTTGGAGAACCTCAAGGACTTCATGGAGTCTAGGATGGACAACCTCGAGGTTGAAGTTGCTAGTCTTAGGGATAGGATGTCCGGATAGGTGTTAGGCTAGATGGTAGCCTTAATATGTTTGTTTGGTTGTTTGTTTGCTAGTTTGTTTGTTTTTAGGAAATTTTAAATTTCCTTTTCTGACTTTAAATTACTCTTATTTGTACTTCTCTTTTTAGAATTAATAAAATTGCTTTGTTTTTCTATTATAGTTTATCTTTATTCTTTTTGTTGATGACAAAAGGGGGAGAAACTAGCAATATATTAAGCTAAGTGCAAGCAATACTTAATTTTTAAATCAAAATGAAGAACTTAGCAATATACAATTAAGTAGGGAGAAACTAGCAATATATTGAGTTAAGTGCAATACTTAAATTTTGATTCAAAATGAATATGCAAAGTATGCAAATTGAGCATAATACACATTACATATATCTTAAGTATACTTTACATACACCTTGATGCAAGTTACATAAATATGCACTTGATATACTCTAAATATACCTTACATATACTTCATGCTTTAAAAAGAATTTTGGTATACATTGGATATACTTTGCATATACTTAAAACTAGAAAGTTATTTTGATGCTACAATTCATCATTCTCTACAATTCTTGCACTTCATCATTTTTTATCCTAAGCATCTTTTGAGGGGGAGACTTCTCAAAAGCACATATTGCTAGATTATTTGTCACCATCAAAAATGGGGAGATTGTTGAACCTTGAGGGGTATTTCCGTCATTTTGATGATAACAAATAAAATAGTAATAATGTATTTAACATACTTGTTTTCTAAGTCTATTAAACAGGGTATGGAATAAAAGAGCAAGAATGGAGAATGGAAGATTAATCCTTGAAAGATAAAATTGAAGAAGCAGCATCATTCACGCCCGTGATCCTATGTGTCATGCCCGTGAGTAAGCCTAGTGCCAACAAACCAACATTTGAAGTTCACTGCCATGAAAGAAGACAACAAACCATGAATGAACATTTCAGTCATGCCCGTGAAAGACATGTCACGCCCGTGAAACTACTTGACAAATTCTTCCAGAGAGCTTCACGACCAAAGTCACCACTTGGACCACAGCTTGGAATGTTGTCACGCCCGTGAAGATATATGTCACGCTCGTGACCCAATATTTCAAAACCTTCCAGAATGCTTCACGGCTAAGGTCACCACTTTAGTCACAGCTTAGAAGAACAGTCACGACCATGACACACAGAGTCATACCCATGAAAGATGAAAGAGAAAAATGTCAGGTGCGATTATGAGGGTTGGTGCAATGGCTAATTTCATATTTGTTAAACCTTGAGGGGTATTTCCGTCATTTTAATGATAACAAATAAAATAGAAATATTGTATTTAACATATTTGTCTTCTAAGTCTATTATACAGGACATGGATTAAAATAGCAAGAATGGAGAATTGGAAGAATAATCCTTGAAAGACAAATTTTAAGAAGTAGCATGTTTACTGTCGTGACTCTATGAGTCACTCCCGTGAAATAAGCTAACCGTTACCAAAACCAACTTTTGAAGTTCACGACCATGAAGGAAAAACAAACCGTGAAGTGGGCAATTCAGTCACCCCCGTGAATAAAGGTGTCACCCCCGTGAAGATTCATGTACTTTCATCCAGAGAGTTTCACGACCAGAGTCACCACTTGGATCACGGCTGGAAAGTTTGTCATGCCCGTGAATTAGCATGTCACGCCCGTGACTCTATATGTCAAAACATTCCAGAGAGCTTCACGACCAAGGTCACCACTTCAGTCACAGGTTGGGAAGAAATGTCACCCCCGTGACAAGCATAGCCACGCCCGTGAACAATGAAAGAGAAAAATGTCAGGCGCAATTTTTTGGTTGGTACATCGGCTAGTTTCATATTTAATGCACCCCAACAGCTATATTCAGCCATGAGAGTATAAATGGAAGTCATTTATGCATTAAGAACAAGAGAATGAAGAGAATAACAAAAGAATAGCATATACTTCGAATTTAATTTTTATTACAAGTTATTTGTACTTTCATACTTTGAGAACAAAATCTATTCTCTGTAAAAATCTTTTTGCTCTTCATATTTGAGCAATTAAGATTTGTGAGTGGTTCTCTCTGTAATCTTAACTCAAATGAGCTTTGGGTATTTCTGGGTTAAGAGTAGAACACTTGTAAGGGTTAGTTGTGTGAGCCTCCGAAACACAAATTAAAAGGTTGTTTGTGTGATCCTGTAAAAATACAAAGTGAAGGTTGTTTGTGTGATCTTGTAAAAACACAAAGTGAATGTTGTTTGTGTGATCCTGTAAAAACACAAAGTGAAGGTTGTTTGTGTGAGCCTGTAAAACACAAGGAATTGGTTATTGTGTGAGCCATTAAAACACAAGGGATTTATGGGTTAGGTGTGAGCCATTGTGAGAAACACCATAGTTGGGAGTGAGCTTGTAAAACTCCATTGTAACACTTAGTGTGATAGTGAAACTCCCAATTGTGATTGGGGAGAGTAGTAGGGTTTGTTAACACCCGAACCTCTATAAATCTTTGTGTCTGATTTTCTCTATCCCTCCTAAAATTAATTATTTATTTCCGCACTTTAAAGCTTAATTTTTTGAAACTCCAATTCAACCCCCCTTCTTGGTCTAATATCTGGGCAACAATTGGTATCAGAGCTTTGTCTAGTATCGAAGCCTAAAAAGCACTAGTAAAGAGTAAGATATGGCCAGTGAAGGATTCCAAAGTCTCAAACCTTACTTTGATGGAGCAAAATATGCCCATTGGAAGTTTAGGATGGAGACATACTTGGATAGTGAAGGAATTGAAGACTGGGATAGTGTACGAAAAGAATGGACACCACCAACCATAAGTCGAGCTGATGGTGAAGAAGAAATTCTATCAAGAGATGATTGGACAAAGCCTCAAAGAAGAGCAAATTTCAAAAGCAAGAAGGCAATGACAATCCTATCAAGCTCATTATCTATTGAAGAATATGGGAGAATACAACACTGCTCAACAGCATATAGCATGTGGAAGACATTGGAGAACTATCATAAGGGAACTAAGCAAGTCAAATCCAAGAAGATTCAACTTCTAACCTCAGAATATGAGCTCTTCAAGATGAAATCTAATGAGTCAATCACTGACATGACCAACCGTCTTCTATCCATTATAAATGGAATGAGAAAACTTGGGAAGCATCTGAGTTTGGACGACGTAAACAATAAAATCCTGAGAAGTCTTCCTCTTAAAGACTATGGTTCAAGAGTTGCTGGCATAGAAGAAACAAATGAAGATATGAGCATCATGAATACTGATGTGCTGATTGGCAAACTTCTCACACATAAGATGGCAGTAAAGAGAGATAGAGAGCTTGAAGCAGAGCCAGAGAAAAGAAAGCCCTTAGCACTCAAAGCCTCTACTTCAAAATCTCAAGAAGAAAGTGAAGATGATGAAGAAATGAGTGATGATAAAAATGAGGACATCGCTATGCTTTCAAGGAGATTAAAAAGAATCATTGAGAAGAAAATGAGTAATTCCAGAAAATTGAGACAAAGAGACCTCAAACAAACTTCTAATGACACACATAGAAGTAAGGAAGAGGTAAAATGCTATGAATGTGGAAAGAAGGGACATATCAAACCAGAATGTCTAAGGCTCAAGAAGCATAAGAGAAAATACCAAAGAGACAATGGGGAGAAAATCACAAAGCCACATGGGATGACGAAAGCTTTTCAAGTGAAAAAGATGATAATGAAAGTGAAGAGGTCAACCTATGTTTCATGGCTATTGAGGATCACGTCTCGGATAAAGTAAGATCACTACACTCATACTCTTTCAATAATGATAGTAGTGACAATGATAGTAATAATGATAGTGATGATGATGATGATGATGAGCAAAGCCTTATAGAAGAATTAAATATAGAATTAGAGAAATATAGAACTAAATTTAGTACCTATAGAAATAATATCTCTAATTTGAAAAATAAGATAGATGGTTTAGAAAAGGAGAACATAAAGCTTAAATCATCTAATGAATCTCTTCAAAAGTCATTAGATGAATATTCATCAAGACCCTCAACAACTACATTGTTAAAAGAAAATAATACTTTGAAAAATGAAGTTTAGGAACTTAGAAACTCCATTTCTAAATTTCACAAAGGTAAAGAGAGCTTAGATACTCTCATTGTGTCTCAGAGATCACCCTTAATTAGACATGGTCTAGTATTTAAGGACACATCATCATCTTCTCACAAAACTATATTTGTTAAATATAAAGAATCTCACATCTCCACACCTGTTAGAACTACACCAAGAAATAAGAATGTTAAACCTTCTATACAGAAAAAGAATAATCATGCCTTTATGTATAAGAAGCAAGCATCTAGAAGAATGCAAATTAATCATGATTGTGCATGCCATTGTTCTCAAAATCAGTCTAATAGAATTATGGCATTCAAATACAGTGTAAGACCAAAAAGCAAGTTTAGACCTAAACAATGTAATTATTTTATGAAAATGGGTCACATAAATAAACATTGCTGGATAAGGAAGGCTCATTGGGAACCTTCATGTGCTAACCCCCAAGGACCCAAACTCATTTGGGTACCTAAAAATCATACTTGATTTGTGATTCTATAGGTATGCCTCAAGTCCATAATAAACAAAAATGATTGGCTAGTAGACAGTGGAAGCTCAAGGCATATGACAGGAGACAAAGAACTTTTCAATGAAATCAAAAGTATTGATGGAGATAAAGTTACCTTTGGAAACAATGCAAAGGGTAAGGTAATTGGCATTGGTTCTATTGGTGTTAATGGTACTACTTTTATTAAGGATGTCTTACTTGTTGATGGCTTGAAACATAACTTGTTAAGTGTAAGTAAATTATGTGATAAAGGAACCAAAGTAATCTTTACTTCAAATGAATGTCTTCTAATCTCTATCGATGGTCAAGAAATATTTAAAGGGAATAGAGATATCAATACATACATAATAAACTTATATGAACTATCTAACCATTCCTCTAAGTGTCTTATGACTACTAGCGATGAATCTTGGTTGTGGCATAGAAGACTTGGTCATGCTAACATGGACTTAATACAAAGTCTCAGCACAGGAGAGCTAGTAAAAGGATTGCCAAAAGTTAAATATGATAAAGGCAAGGCATGTGATCCTTGTCAGAGAGGAAAGCAACACAAGTCATCTTTCAAAGCCAAAAACATAGTAAGCACTTCAAAACCTCTCCAACTCCTGCATTTAGACTTGTTTGGACCTACTAGAATTGCTAGCTTATGAGGAAAACATTATGCATTTGTCATCGTAGATGATTACTCTAGATTTACTTGGGTAATTTTCTTAGCTCAAAAGAGTGATGCTTTTGAAAACTTCAAAAACTTTGCTAGAAGAGTTCAAAATGAAAAAGGGTAATGCGTTTCTAAAATAAGAAGTGATCATGGGAAAGAATTTGAAAATGATAATTTTGAAAGCTTTTGTCTTGAACATGGCATTTTACATAATTTCTCATCTCCTAGGACACCTCAACAAAATGGGGTAGTTGAAAGGAAAAATTGAACTTTAATTGAAATGGCTAGAACAATGCTTAATCAATATGATTTACCAACTTATTTTTGGGCAGAAGCCACAAACACTGCATGTTATATTTCAAATCTAGTTTTCAAAAGACCTCTTTTAAACAAAACCTCATTTGAGCTATGGAATGGAAGAAAGCCCTTGATATCAAACTTTAGAGTATTTGGATGCAAGTATTTTATATTGAACACCAAGGACAATCTTGGAAAATTTGCCTCTAGGTCTGATGAAGGTATCTTTTTAGGATACTTTACAACCAGCAAAGCATATAGAGTATTTAATAAAAGATCATTAACGGTTGAAGAATCCATGCATGTTGTTTTTAATGAATCTAGTAGACTTGATTCTGTGAAATGTAGTGTTCTTGATGATGTTGTAGGTAATATGGAAAAACTTGATATTGGAAATTGAAAAGAAGAAAATGATCAAGAAAATTTACTGCAAAATGACACTCTACCTCAAAATCAAGAACAAATTGATCAAGAACTTCCAAAAGAATGGAGAATGACGAAAAATCATCCAAAAGAGCAAATAATTGGTGATCTATCAAGGGGAGTAAGTGCTAGATCTCATTTCAAGCATTTAGTCACTGACATTGCTTTTATTTCACAAATTGAGCATAAAAATATTGATGAGGCTCTTAATGATGAAAGTTGGGTAATTGCCATGCAAGAGGAACTCAACCAATTTGAGAGAAATAAGGTATGGAACCTAGTACCTAGACCCAAGGATCATCAAATCATAGGTAGCAAATGGGTATTTAGAAACAAATTAGATGAACAAGGGTTAATAACCAGGAATAAGGCAAGACTAGTTGCAAAAGGATATAATCAGGAAGAAGGTATAGATTATGATGAAACATATGCACCTGTAGCTGGATTAGAAGCTATAAGAATACTCTTAACATATGCATGTCACATGAATTTCAAACTTTTTCAAATGGATGTGAAAAGTGCATTTCTAAATGGTTATATAGAAGAAGAAGTGTTTGTAGAACAACCACCAGGCTTTGAAAGCTATGATTTGCCAAATCATGTTTTTAAACTTTCAAAAGCTTTGTATGGTTTGAAACAAGCCCCAAGAGCTTGGTATGAGAGGCTAAGTTCTTTTCTATTAGAAAATAGCTTTACAAAGGGAAATGTTGACACCACATTATTCATTAAAAAGCATAAGCATGATATACTAATTGTTCAAATTTATGTTGATGATATAATATTTGGTTCTACTAACGAGTTGCTTTGTCAAGAATTTGCTATGTGTATGACTAGGGAATTTGAAATGAGCATGATGGGAGAGCTTATATATTTCCTTGGTCTACAAATAAAGCAAAGCAATGAGGGCATATTTATCAACCAATCCAAATATGCCAGAGATTTAATTAAGAAATTTGGTATGGAAGGATGTAAGAATGCCAAGACTCCTATGAGCACATCAACAAAATTGGACAAGGATGAAAAGGGTAAGAGCATTAATGAAAAGCTCTATAGAGGTATGATCGGATCACTTTTATATCTTACTGCTTCTAGACCCGACATAATGTATAGTGTATGTTTGTGTGCACGATTTCAATCTTGTCCAAAAGAGTCTCATTTACATGCAGTAAAAAGAATTCTAAGATATTTACATGGCTCATTGCATCTAGGTTTATGGTATCCTAGGAATTCATCTTTTTATATTATAGGATATTCAGATGTAGACTATGCTGGTGGTCTTTTAGATAGGAAAAGTACTTCATGTACTTGTCACTTCATTGGAGAATGCTTAGTTTCTTGGTTTAGCAAGAAACAAGTTTCAGTTGCTCTCTCAACTGCTGAAGCTGAATATGTAGCAGTTGGATGTTGTTGTACACAAATTCTTTGGATTAAACAACAACTTAAGGACTATGGTCATGAGAGGAACCATATACCTATAAAATGTGAAACACAAGTGCTATAAATCTTTCAAAGAATCCTATTCAACACTCAAGAAGCAAGCATATTGACATAAGACACCACTTTATTAGAGATCATGTTCAATATGGAGATGTTGCATTAGAATTCATAAACACAGAAAATCAATTAGCAGATATTTTCACTAAGTCTCTAAATGAGGAAAGATTTAATTTCATTAGAAGAGAACTTGGTATGATTGATGGATTAACCTTGTGATTGCAAAAATATGAAATTTTAATTGTTGATCTTAAATCATATCACAAGTTATAAGATAGAAATTTTGATGAGAATTCATGTTTTAAGGAGTAGAATCTTTGTTGAAATGATTTAGTCTTATTTTAGGACTTAATTTTAATTTGATGAAAATTTAAGGGCATCACGCCCGTGACATATGTTCACGCCCGTGACTTAAATGGCCCAAAGAGGCAGTGTCGTTCCCGACTTGGTTCACGACATGGTTCATGGTTTCAAGTGGTGAAAATCTATTTTCACGGCTTGAGTCACGCCCGTAAAAAGAGACTTTCACTCCCGTGACGAATTTTCACTCCCGTGAATAATTACATCCCAAAAACTCACCGAAGCTTTCACGCCTTGAGTCACGGCTTGTTTCACGGGCATAAGTAGTGAAATTCAACAGTTCATGCCTGTGACCATTTATTCACCCCGTGACCGATGATCATTCATGCCCGTGATATTCAAAGATCACGCCCGTGAAATTATTCACGTCTTCATTCACGGGTGGAACACTCCTTCAGTAAACCGTGAACACGACCATTCACGCCAATGAAAACCTACTTCATGCCTGTGAATGTATCGAATATATAAGAGAACAGCCGGTTACAACCTTCATTTCAACTCTCCATCTCCCAAAACCGCTCTCATTTACTCTCATTCATTGAGACATTGAAGATTCCGACCCCAAAGACTTGAAATTTCCCTATAAATACCACCAAAAGTTCAAATCTTAAGCAAATATCATACATTTCTAGGGTTTTACATCAAATTTTCTGTCAAAAATATTTCCAACTCCATCAACAACAAATTTCTTCAAAAATGGAGTCTGGTTCATCCAAGGGTAAAAGAATGAAGTCCCATGCGCCTAAGAGGTATGCAGATTACCTCATGAACTGCATTCCAGAGAATTGCCATCCTCGGTATGCAACTTTGAAGAAGATACCTCTTTTGTCTTCAAGGTCCTTCGAAAGGCAGACAGTCTGAAGTCTCGGGCTTGAGATGGCTATGACAGAGCAACTATAAGCCTGTCATCTCAAAGATTTTGTTGAAATTCATCAGCCAACCCTGAGGGAGCCAACACTGGAATTTCTCAGCACATTACAGGTTTCACCTACTTAAGAGGTGAAATTCCAACTTTGCAATAATCCTAACACCCTCAGCGCCATCGCTTTTGGAGAATTGTTCAACCTACCATCTAATGGCATCCTGAATGATATTGAGGTAGAATTCTCTGCCCCTCTAGCCTGGACACATTTTGGCTATAATTGTAGCTGGGACGTGAAGAAGACAAAGAGCACTCATCTCGTGGCCCCAGTACACAGGTATTTGCATAGGTTCCTAAGCTATAGCATTTTTGTTAGGGGAGAAAGTAATGGGACAATTAGGAAGTCGGAACTATTCCTCTTTGAGATGGCTCGCAAAGGAGTCACAGTGGCACTTTCCAGATGGTTTGCTAACCATCTTCTCTCCATAGCCACCAAGCCCACATGAGATATTTTGATTGGGGCATATGTCACCCATATCACAGTGAAGCTAAATTATTTGAAGCTGGATGCACATCACTTCAACATCATCCTTGCACATCCTAGAGATCGCTTGTATATCGAGTCGTTCATCAAGATAGGAGCGGCTGTCAGAATTGTTTTCCAGAACGATATCTTCTACAGCTTCACTAACACTGCTGGGGAGATTATCTAGGAAGATAATGACACAGAGGATTTTAAAGTAGGCCTCCAGGGAGTCCAGCAGAAGAAGAGGGCTCGGGTTGAGGAAGCACCTCTAGCAGCCGAGCAGTACATCGGACAGTCCTCAGCTTCCATACCGTCCTTAGCGCAGCAGGTGGTTAACCTCTTGGCACCACATTTTGAGCAGCTGCAGACTTCGATGGATGAGAGGTTGGAGAACCTCAAAGACTTCATGGAGTCTCGGATGGACACCCTTGAGGCTGAAGTGGCCAGGCTTCGTGATAGGATGTCTGGCTAGGAGATAGGCTAGAGTGTAGCATAAATTTGATTGTTTTTAGCTTGTTTGTTATATTTTTATGTTTGCTTGTGTGTAAGAATTTTTTAAATTTCCTTTCAGAATATTTTAGCTTTGTTTGTATCCTTTCCTTTATGCTATATATTTGCTTTTGTTTACTTCAATCTTCATATCCTTTTTGATTGATGACAAAAGGGGGAGAAAACTAGCAATATATGATAGGCAATATATGATAGGGAGAATGGTATCAAACTAGCAACATAAGATCAAACTAGCAATATATATTAAGGTAAATGAATTTTTGAATCAAATAATTAAAATTGAATTGACTTTGAAATGGATTAAAAATCTTGATTCAAAATTTCATATGCAAAGTATATAATTGGAAAATTGAGCTTTATATACCTTAGATATACCTTAAGTATACTTTGCATATACCTTAAAGCAAGTTACAAATATAAATATGCCATGATATACCTTAAATATACCTTAAATATACTTCATGCCTTAAAAAGGAATTATGGTATATATTGGATATACTTCTCATATAACTTGCATATACTTAAATCTAGTTAAGTTTATTTCAATGCTACATCATTATCTACTATTCTTGCACATTATAAATTTTTTATCCTAAGTATATTTTGAGGGGGAGACTTCTCAAAATCACATATTGCTAGATTATTTGCCACCATCAAAAAGGGGGAGATTGTTAAACCTTGAAGGTTATTTTCGTCATTTTGATGATAACAAATAAAATAGCAATATTGTATTTAACATACTTGTCTTCTAAGTCTATTATACAGGACATGGATTAAAATAGCAAGAATGGAGAATTGGAAGAATAATCCTTGAAAGAAAAATTTCAAGAAGTAGCATGTTCACTGTCGTGACTCTATGAGTCACTCCCGTGAAAGAAGCTAACCGTTACCAAAACCAACTTTTAAAGTTCACGGCAATGAAGGAAAAACAAACTGTGAAGTGGGCATTTCAGTCACCCCCGTGAATAAAGGTATCACCCCCGTGAAGATTCATGCAATTTCATCCAGATAGCTTCACGACCAGAGTCACCACTTGGATCACGGCTGGGAAGCTTGTCACGCCCATGAATTAGCATGTCACGCCTGTGACTCTATGTGTCAAAATATTCCAGAGAGCTTCATGACCAAGGTCACCACTTCAGTCACGGCTTGGGAAGAAATGTCACCCCCATGACAAGCATAGTCACGCCCGTGAACAATGAAAGAGAAAAATGTCAGGCGCGATTTTTTGGTTAGTACAACGGCTAGTTTCGTATTTAATGCACCCCAACGGCTATATTCAGCCATGTGAGTATAAATGGAAGTCATTTATGCATTAAGAACAAGAGAATGAAGAGAATAACAAAAGAATAACATATACTTTGAATTTAATTCTAATTACATACTTTGAGAACAAAATCTATTCTCTGTAAAAATCTTTTTGCTCTTCATATTTGAGCAATTAAGATTTGTGAGTGGTTTTCTCTGTAATCTTTACTCAAGTGAGCTTTGGGTATTTCTTGGTTAAGAGTAGAACACTTGTAAGGGTTAGTTGTGTGAGCCTTCAAAACACAAATTAAAAAGGTTGTTTGTGTGATCCTATAAAAACACAAAGTGAAGGTTGTTTGTGTGATCCTGTAAAATACAAGGAATTAGTTATTGTGTGAGCCATTAAAACACAAGGGATTTCTGGTTTAGGTACGAGCCATTGTGAGAAACACCATAGTTGGGAGTGAGCTTGTAAAACTCCATTGTAACACTTAGTGTGTTAGTGAAACTCCCAATTGCGATTGGGGAGAGGAGTAGGGTTTGTTAACACGCGAACCTCTATAAATCTTTGTGTCTGATTTTCTCTATCCCTCTTAAAATTAATTATTTATTTCCGCACTTTAAAGTTTAATTTTTTGAAACTCCAATTCAATCCCCTTTCTTGGTCTAATATCTGGGCAACAATATTAAATACATTCTAACGGCTATAATTCGCTATGGGAGTATAAATGCAAGTCATTTATGCATTCAGTACAAGAGGATAGCTAATACTTCGAATCAAAATCTAGTTGTAAGCTATTTGTGCATTTAATACTTTCAAAACAAATATTTATTCTCTATGAAAATCTGTTTGCTCATCATTTATTGAGCAATAAAGATTTGTAAGTGTTTCTCTCTGTAATCATTTTTACTCAAGTGAGTTTTGGGTATTTTCTGGGTTAAGTGTATAATACTTGTAAGAGTTAGTTGTGTGAGCCTCTAAAATACAAAGAAAGGTTGTTTGTGTGATCCTGTAAAACATAAGGTAAAGGTTGTTTGTGTGAGTCTGTAAAACACAAAGTAAAAATTGTTTGTGTTAGACTGTAAAATACAAGGAATTGGTTATTGTGTGAGCCATCAAAACACAAGAAATTTCTGGGTTAGGTGTGAGTCATTGTGATAACCACCATAGTTGGGAGTGAGCTTGTAAAACTTCATTGTAACACTTAGTGTGTTAGTGAAACTCCCAATTGCGATTGGGGAGAGGAGTATGATTTGTTAACACTCGAACCTCTATAAAACTCCTTGTGTCAAATTTCTCTATCCCCCCTAAACTTAATTTTTATTTCCACATTTTAAAGTTAAAGTTTTTAAAACTCCAATTCAAATTTCTCTACCCCTTCTTGACTCAATATCTGGGCAACATCAATTATAAAAAAATTTCATTTCAATTTATCATTTTACCTTTTTACTATTTCTAAAAATTAAAAAAAAATTGTGTATGATTTTAATAAATAAAAATAAAGTGAAAATTATATTTTAAATACTACCTTAATTTCTAAAATTGATATTTAAAGCCAAACAAAGTAAAATCCAAAATAGACATTTAAAGTCAAATGGAAAAAGTAAATAATATATTCTTCTTATTTGTCTTATATGATGGAGAATTTCATTTTGACTTTATTTTTGCCAAAAATCAAATAACGTCAGGTGCATGAAAGACCCTACTCCTTGAAGAATGTAAAGATGTTTAAAAATGAATAATTTAGGAATTAAAAAAAAAACTCAATAGGTTTAGGGACTATAAAATGTGTTTGCCTTCATATTTCACAAGGATAACTATTGTAACTTTTTTCGCCTATATATAGGGCTATAAACGAATCAAACTGTTCGCAAGTTATTCGGATCTCGATTTGAAAAAAAACACATTTGATATCCTTTGTTAATTTTAACGAATTGATTTTGAAGTTAAATCCAAGCTCGAAAATCTTTTCGTACTTGAGTTTAATATCATTTGGTTTGTTAGATCGTGAATATATTTAAAAGTTCGTAAATGTGTCTATTTAAAAACTCGCAAACTCATTCATTTAAAACTCATTTATATTATATTTTATTATCAAACTCGAACTTGAACTCGAATTCGAATTTTTGTTATTATTAGTTAACGAGTCAAAGTCGATCTTTTGTCATTATTAGTTAATGAGCTGAACTCGAACCAAACTCGTTAAACATAATAAATGAGTTAATTACAATCCGAGTTCGAGTCACTAACGAACTTAAAAATTTTGAAATAAGGAAAACTCGAAGTCAAATATAAAAATTCGAATCAAGTTCGAACTTGTGATAGATTTAAAAGAATCGAGTTCAAACTCATCAATATTTAACTCATCTTGGCTTTATTACAATCCTAGCTATAAACAATGTATAGGCTCCACGGTGAAAAATGATAATATTCAATACAAGGTAAAATTCATAAATGTATAATGTAATTTGGTATTTAATAAATATTTATTTTTTGTGTTAAAAAAGAATTATGTGCTTTTTTGTGTCAAATAAATATCCTTAATTTAATTTTTGACACTTTTATTTTATAAATTTAGCTCTTAAAATTTTTATTTTTAATTATATAGTCTCTAAACTTAAAAATGATTAAGAGTCACAGAAAATAATCATATTTGAATTTTTTTTTTAAAAAAAAATTACGCAATACTTGTCTGATTAATTAAAAAAAAAACGTTTGTCCTCTAGTGTCAAAATGTCAAAGTACAAACTTAAATGTTACTTTTATGAATTTTATATAAATTAATTGATTAATTTAAGTATTTGATAATTTGAAAATTAAAATTTTCACAAACTTGAAAATTAAATATTTATTGACAATGTAAAAGTAGAAAAAGTCGTAGGTTAAGGAACATGATCATTTTAGGCGCGCTACCCTGTGTAAGAAGCCCATAATGGAAAGGCGCACAATGTCGTTTGCCTCTCAAGCAGTATGGGCAACTATCGCATTCCCTTGAAGTTATAACAGCTCAAGTATTAAAATTAGAAATAATTAAGCCAAAGTTTAGGATTATTTAGTTTCATTATTTTATTTGTTATTTTTGAGTTAATACCTTAGACCCATTTACGTGAATCCTCAAATCCTACAAGAAAATATTGATGACAGCTGCTTTCAGAAAATACTAAAAATTGAAATAATTAATACTTATTTATTTCTCTCCATTTTGGTTTTTTTTTTCTTACCAGCCAATGTAAAAGAGTCCCTTAACATTTATCGTCCTATAAATACCAACATGGTACATCTGCTGCCATTTTTCCAGCAAATAAGCGCACGGCATTACGTTTAGGCCAGCCAACCCTGCCATTATCCCATTTGTAACATCAATCAAATGCAGTATAAGTATTGAACACCAATATATCATTCGTGTCTAAAGAACCTCGAAATTTTCAACTGCCATTCATTTTAAAAATTAAATTTCTGTCCAAATGCTTTCCGATTGCAAGTAAATCATATCTGGTATGTGGATCAAACAGGATTTGCAAAGAATTTCAACCAATAATATTCAGCTTCATATTTTGAAGTCACATGAGTACAAAGGTAAACTATCCAAAAATCAAGTGCAACCCCCACAAATGTGCAATTCCCAGAAATCAAGTACAATGCTGGGGAGGATTATTCACGTAGCTCAACAAAAACATCCTCAAAGATTGCTATAAAGTTCAAAGAAAACCTTCGCTGAGATCTTATTTGGACACCGTCAGTTGTCCTGGCCACAAGATTTCTTCAATTAACCCTCCAATGCTGATGCTCCAGATATAATTTCAATCAACTCGGTGGTGATAGACGCTTGACGAGTTCTGTTACAAAATCAACAAACAAATTGTTGAAATAAAACATGAAGATAAATATAGAATGAAGTCATAGCTTAGCCCCAAATCACTGACATGCATAACAAAAAAAATAAAAGTTGCTTAACCACCAGCCATTACACATGATTGACCAAGAAAACAATCTCTATGGGAACTCCAACATTTTAAATCAGCAAGACCAACCAGTTGGTTTTGCAAAAGCCATGGAAAATATCAACCCTTTTCCCAGCTAAGGTGAAATTTCCAGTTTATATATATTGTTTATCTGTGAAGAGAATGAGAGTAATACCTGTTGTATGTAAGTGTCAGGCGATCAAGCATCTCACCAGCATTTCTGCTTGAGCTATCCATAGCAGACATCCTTGCTCCCTGCTCACTGCATGCGTTCTCCAATACAGCATTGAACAAGACCTGGAAAAGTTTGTAACACATTTTAGATAAATCCAAGAAACCATCATAAAATGATATAAATGAAAAATCTCAAGTTAAATAAAGCTGTTATGCATCAAGTTTGACCAGACAGCTGTTTCAGGAATCGGACTTTAGTAATAGGATTAAGTAAATTAGCAAAGCATCATCAACGGGTTATAAAAAGTCTTTCACAAAAGAACCAAATTTTTGTGTCTACACAAAATTGCTGTTAGAGGTGGTAGTTCAAGATTCCAGATTCACAGTTTACATTGTAATTGTTTCCAAAATGATGCACTCAGTATTAAACACTATGCAGAGAGAGCAAGATTTTGTCAATGCTTACACAAGAAAACTGAAACTCGGTAAGATTCTGAAGTATTTCACTCTTTGTTTCACCACCTTCAATCTCATAAGAGTCAAGATCTCCAATTTTTCCACCAGATTCAGCCTCTCTCTCCACAACCTATAATCAAACATATCACATACAACAATAAATAAACACATCAAAGCAAAAAAAAATACCAACTTATTAGGTCCAGCATTCTAAATTACCTCAGGAGATAATACAGTTGACACAGTTGGCAGAAAAGAGACAACAGATTGGAACTTGTTGTAGACGATCCTCAGAGCATCATACTCCACATTCTTTAATATGTCATCTGCCAGAACAGAGACCTGAAAGGCCGACAATTTCAGTTGAATCGAGAGAAAGAAGAATATCAGTAAAAAAATCTCATATCAAAATTTAAGCAGTTTGGCTCAATATTGAATTCAACCGGACATAGAACTGGCAAACTAATACATGCTTTTCACAAATTATAAGAGAATTCATCTAAGGAAGGAAACAGATAAAATAAAATCAATAAAAAAAACAATGTTTCCTGGTCCATATAATAGTACAAACCAATGCATATCTCTAAAACTTTGTGCATTCAAACATGACAATTGGAGACAAAAAGAATCAATTTCTATAATAAATAAAATTATAACCAACTGACCTGGGTATAATTCAATGGATTCTTCTGCAGCTCAGTCATGGATAATTCAATGTCCTTCTTTGAGTCACGCACCAACTGAGCTTTAGCCTTTTCTCCCAAGACAACATATTTTGTTTCTTTTTCAGGACCTATAACAATGAAAAAATATATTTAAGTTGTTCAAAAAATCCAAAGCTTTCAGCTTAGAATCTGAAGTATATTACAAGCAAAATCTACCAGAAGTCAACTTATGCATAGCCCTGCTTATCTTGACGGATGTCGAGTTAATTCCTCCACATAGACCTTTGTCTGAGGAAATAGTAACAATCACATTCTTCTTAACTTCGACACCTGACAAACACAACATAATGCACAATGGAGGAATTAAAATTGAAAGTATTTAGAAAGAACAGCTAGTGGCATAAGATTTGGTAAAATCACTAAACCGTGTA
Organism: Triadica sebifera; assembly: GCA_023653625.1. NCBI lineage: Eukaryota > Viridiplantae > Streptophyta > Magnoliopsida > Malpighiales > Euphorbiaceae > Triadica > Triadica sebifera. The sequence continues at coordinate 13,183,433 of CM042897.1, forward strand.
AATTATCATATTAGTGTGGAACCAGCATTCCCCATTAAGCATTTGTCAGATGCAAAACTATTCCCTAGTCCATATTTTAACCAAGTTTTGCATCAATTTTGAGTGAATATCCCACATATTTCTTCAGCATCCTAATGAACTCTGAAGAAGATTAAAGGATGAATACCTAATAACTGCACTTCCTTAAGGGTTAAATTTTCCCCAAGTTTGGAATATTTTTTCTCTGCAGTTCCACATGCTCTCATCTGTTACCCTGATGAACTCTATAAGCTTCTAAATGGATAAGAGGAAGTGAGAAAGGCACCAAGACACTGCCAAGTTTGTTCAAAGCAGCTACTAAGGCTTGCCTGACAAAGTATTTATACTATCATGCCAAGGATACATGCACATAATCTCATTTTTTATGTGCAAAGGGTAATTTGCCTCGATCTTATAAAATAGTATAAAAATGTTATAAACCACCAAAACATTGTCAGTTCTAAATAAGACACGTAAACAAGTGCTGCAGATAAAGAACAAGGTAAACTTATGGTTAGAAGTTGGAACAAGAACATTAACAAATGTAGCCATAGTGAGAAACCTTACGGGTGAGCATTAAATTTTAATTGAAAAATTTATCTGGAAGTTAAATAAACTGGATAAGATATAAAAGGCAATAAACTTAAATGTTTGTCAGTGAACATACTAGGAGCATCGCCAAGGAGTGCAGTAAATGGCTGCCAAAGGCCACGAGAATTTTCTGCTCTGGTTTGAATTGCACGTAGCTTTGAGGCTGCAACCATCTTCATAGCCTTTGTGATTTTCTGAATATTCTTGACACTCTTCATGCGATTTCTAACTGCACAAGAAACATTAACAAACAAATATCCAAATTTTAAGGGGCTTAATGAAACACATGGAAATAAAAATTACAAGTCTAAATTCAACAGAAGAAGGCATTAACTACTGAATGGCAATAATACTCACCAACTTGAGTGGAAATAGAACGTACGCCAAGAGGGAACTGCTCCCTGTCCATGAAACTAACTTATTTAGCTGTTCAGTATGAAAAAGCAAAGACAAATACACAAATTTCTAAAAAAACAAAATTGCCATCAGGACAAAGTAATCATGATATGAAGAACGTATGCGCAAGTAGATTAACATAATAAGTCATACCTTCTCCCAACATAGAAGATTTCTGAAACGTTCTACAGATCATTGTACCTAAATATGTCATATTATTTTCATTGTGTGTCCTATTATAATGTTTTGTAAGCACATATTGCTATCCTATATCAAAGCCCCATGAAAACTAGACACAGGTCCCTTTAGATACTAAAAAAGTCCAAAACCCATGAATTTAAACTATATCAAAAATACAGTAGAACGTTCTTAAATGGAATTTGAGGCAGTTTGAGTTACATATATAAAGTTCGAATAAAACAAAAGCTGAATTTATAAATCAAAGATTTGTTTTGCACGACTCCAACAACTTGGCCCATTTTAATTATGCTACTTCAGTGCTACAATTGACCAAAATATTATTCAGTTCTAAGAATTCCAACACCAATTACAATTTCTTATATCTCTACCATTTCATATTAGAAGTGCATTGCTGTTGTAATCCGTCCACCTGAAAGGCCTCATATACAAAATGCAGTCTTTTTCAGTACAATAACTAGTGAATGGCTTGGTTTTCACTTGGCAACACTGTTCTATATCATGGAACACCCCTCCCCTCATACAACATCAGATTAAAAATCCCAAATATATTCTTATTTTCTTAAAATCAAACCTTTAAAATGCACTTAACTTTTTCCCAAAAGATTCCATTCAAAATAACTTAGCGATAATAATAATAATAATAATAATAATAATAATAATAATAATAATAATAATAATAATAATTCCACCGTTTCATTAATACAATTAGAAGCAAGTCCAGAAACACAAGTAGAACAGCAAGACATTACAAAACCACAATTTTCTATTTGACTTTATTAATGTAAAATCGTCATAATTTCACAAAATTAAAAACAAAAATATTTCCCCCATTTTATCATCATCCAAAAAGAGGATCAAAAAGGAAAGATATAAAGGGAAAGAGAGAAGGAAATCGAACTCCGCAAGAGAGGATCGTAGAGCCGTGGTCGGTTGAGGAGAGATCAGCGGGGCGGCGAATCGCCTCCCTTCGCGTCTCAAAGCAGCCATCGCCATTGTTGAAAGATTCTTTCAATGAAACCCTAGAACAGCCTCTGCGCCTTAGATCCAAGTTTTTGCAATGTCAGCCAGCTCGGGTGTGAGTTCAACTTCTACTATCACACTTTATTTTGGTCCTCCGTTGAAAATGACAAAAATGGGCAGTAGGGATTCTACGGCCATTTACTACTTCGAGGCAGACTAGAGGACGATGTCGTTTTATTGCTTTTGTCTTGTTCAACAAAATAATTAGAGCCCAGCGGCAGCGAAGTTCAGTCTAATTCAAAAATAAGAAATATTTCTCGTATTAAATTTTTATTCTTTCTTTTTTTTTTAAACTATATTTTTATTCTTTCTTATTCAATAAAAAAAAATTTTATAAAATTCATCCAGCAGAGTCATATGATATGGTATCTAATTAATCATATGAAGCAGAAATATGGAGATTTTCCCACAATACTAATATGGTGTTTTCTATTATAGAAAATATCTTTCTTATTTATCTATTTTTACATAATTTTGAAATCTTTTAAAATTTTTAATTTTTAATTTATTATATTAGTGATATATATTAATTGACATTTTATATTATTTTCTACTAATATATTAAAAATTCAGTTCTACTAAAATATTATTATTAAACTAAGTATTCTAATATTTTTTTTATTAAAAATATAATTATTTTGATTTATTATTTTATTAATTCTATTTTAAAGTTTAAATTAATTAAAATAAAGTTTTTATACCTTTAGATTAAACCAATATATATATAAGTGATATTTTAATAGTTATTACATTATTTATCCATCTATACATACTATTTTTCAATAGTTAGATAAAAAATTTAATAATTCTAATTAATTCTACAATATTATAACATTTATTATTATGGCTTCATGGGTAACTATCATAAATCTTAGTGTTAAATAGCATTAAATTATTATAATTATTATAGAACTAATTAGGACCATTAAAATTTTTTTTTCTAATGGTTGAAAAATATTATCCATTGATAGATACATAATGTAGTAATTGTTAAAACCTCTCACACACACATATGTATGAGAGTTTTCAATGGTTACGACTCTATAGGTAATCATCATATATTTTAGTATTAAATAGCATTAAATTGTTATAATTATTATAACAATTAATTATGGACATTAGATTTTTGATCTAACAGTTAAATAATAGTATCTATGAATGGATAAATAATATAGTAACAATTAAAATATCACACACACACATACATACATACATACATACATACATACATACATACATATATATATTCCACCCTAATCATGTACTAGTATCGTAGAATTTTTAAAGAGAATAAAAATTAGTGTAATAGAAAATTAAGGCAGCATTGCATAGTTTAATTTATGGGCAAGTAAACTATACTTGCCCATTTCGCATTAAAAATTATTAATTTTTAGTTTTTTTACATTGATTTCAAAATTTTATATACAACTTGTTAGCTAAGAGGTGTATCTTTATTTTTTTATTAACAAGCAAATTAAAAGTCTCTAATATATATATTGAATATTATTTTGTATGACAATATTTTATTGCATTTATAGACTTTTGTTTTAGAAATTTTGAAAAAGTTTAGCAGAACCTCAAGTTTGCGATCATTATGACAAAGATTGTCCATGAATACGAATTCGCGATAAGACCAATACTTAAGTAACTACAACTACCATGAAGTTAAAAACGTTTGAAAAAACAATTTGGCTCACGACCTAAAGTGCGACCATAAAGATTGGACGCCAAAGGAGAATCGCAACTGTGAAGCAGAAATAATGAGCGCAATATTCATATTGTCAAGACTGCCAAAAGCTGACCTAGTCGAAGTAGCCATATGTCCAAAGGATTCTGAGGAATACAAGTTTCACGACCACAATTACAACAGAGGCAGAAAAAACCCAGAATGGATAAAATGTTTAGTGGTGGAAGGCATGATCGTGAAGATTACCTACGACAATGAAAGTGGGACCTCGATAGAAAAGGGAAACTATGATATTCATATAGAGTCAACTGTTGGAGCCGGGATCCAGTCAGAAGCAAGTCATGTGTCACAAGTCATTAGAGCTTGAAGAATTCGTGACCGCAATGAAGAATGTATGACCGCACAACTGGATTTGGCAGAATATTAAATGATACAAAAATCTAGTTGTTGGAAGAGAGAGTTTTATATGTTTATTTGTAATGACTATTTGGAGTAATAATGTCACGTCCGTGATCTAGACTCTAACTGTATATGCACATTATGGTCGTCTATATCACAGTATAAACATATACTAATTAGAGTTTAAATACGAATAAATAAATACGAAAATTTTATTTTAATATGATTATATGGTACTTAATATAAATTTTGAGTTTATTTGATAAAATGTTGCAATTTCGTGTCATGAATACAAATCAAGGCAACAAATTGGACTGGAATTCGTGGTTTTTGTCCGACGGAGAGAACTTAAGTTAAACATTCCAAAGTATAGAGAATATTATTTTAAGGTCATATGTAAAGTTATAAGGTGAGATTTTAAAATTAAGGGCTCTGATTTGTGGAAATACAATCCTAATGTGGATTTACAATTCGATTTTCTGATTGAAAGTTAGATATATACATTCATGATCGCAGTAGTACCGATGTGATCAAAGTTAAATTCTAAAATTTTTAAAACTGATAATTTAGAATTCGGACAGTGTATGAATTTTTACAATCAAATTAAGAAAATGATTAAACCTTAAAAAATCAATTTTTGCACCGATGATTGTTTCGAGACATCAAAGAGAAAATTATTTTATAATTTTTGTTATATTTAATATAATGGAATTAATTTTTTTGGAGATTGGGTTTTGGAAAATAAAATTTAATTTGAAGGAAATTTGTAATTGGTGGAATTAGTAGGGAAGTCAATCCTAATTAGTTTTTGATTAGGCCAATTGTCCCAATTAACACCTAATTAATCTCTAATTAACCAATAGTAGTGAAGATTAAGAGTTAATCTAGATTAATTATTTTTAATTGGACTATATAAGATAAATGTCAAAATTCTAGAATTATCTCACAAATAAATTTAAACAAAATTTGCTTCATTTTCTCCAAGAGTTGGGCCACCATGGGAGCTTATCCAAGCTTTTATTTCACTCAAAATTCACAATATTTCAATCATTCATGTCTTTGGATCAAGGAGAATTGATTATGGGTGAAAAAATTAAAAAAAAATTGGAGGAAAAATCTCTTATTGGTCGAAAATTCCAATAATTTTAGAGGTGAGATTTTTTTTGTAATGCTCGTAAAGTATGGCTTATGAGTTATATGTTTAGATAGAAAAAGATTGGGGTTAAAGTGTGTTAAAATTTAAGTTTTAATTTGTGATATGGAAAACTTTCATGCCTGTGAAAAAGTCATGATATGGTTCAAAATGACACAGTTTTGAACATAGTGTGATCATTTTAAGAAGATAGCACATTCATGCCCATGAAGGATTTTCACGCCCATGAATGGCATTTCACTCCTATGAAGTTAAGTATCACGGCCATGAACGCAGCTCAGTTGGCCATGAGCAGCCACACTTTTCTATTTCCTATGCATCATATCTTGTTTTAAATCATCTTCATCACCCAGATCACTCTCTAACACACTCAAAGACTTTTTGGTCATCTTCTCCACTCCTCTTAACCCTAAAACACCATTGTTGAAACTTGAAAAGCTTGAGAAACTATGGAGGTTTGATAGAGTTTTGCTAAGATAGAGGTAGAACTCAATTCTTAGGGTTTTATTTAGTTTCCTTATGGTTATAAGGTTCTAATAGAAATATTTTTTGTGAAGATAGGTTTGGTTAGTGAACAAAAGAACACATCACAAAGGGGAAAACAAGCTTGAAAAGCTTGGAAAGTTAGTTAATGCTCCATTTTGGTGAAGCGTATGTACATATCAGCATAATAATTCATTTATCATGCATCGTGTTGTGTTTTGTATTCTGTAAATGTGAAAGAATAATAAAATGACATGTTATGGTTGATTAATAACATGGTTACATAGTTTTAAGTGTTAAATGACATATAAAATATGTTATGGCTTAAAATGACCTACAAACATATTTATTGATTTAAATGATATTTTAACATGTTACAGACATGGTATAAGGATTAAAGTATTGATAAGAGTGATTAAAACTGGTTAATCTTTAGAGATTTTGAATGAAATACATGTTTTCTCTACTTTCTGGTTATTGAAAAAGCATGATTCACATCTATGAACAAGAGTGTCACGGCCGTAAATGTCGAGGCCAGATGAACTTGTATGAACCCAAAATTTTATGCTTTGGTGTCACAATTAGGAAGTCATGATGAAGGGATGTCATGGTCGTGAATAGATAATTCACATTCGTGAATGTTTTGTTTCTTTCACATGATGGTTCACGGGTAAGATAATCGTGAAAGTATTCATTCACAACTATGAGTAAGTAGTTCACACCCTTGAAGCATGATGAATGTATTATATGTACATTTTAGTTTATGATCTTAATTGATGGTTTGTTAAATGCATGTTATGAGATGTATGTATACATGGAAAATAATATGTGAAATATATGATTTGACATTTACGTATTAGTATGAGAATGCATAAATGAGAGATAATGCTAGTAATAGCATGTGACAAAATGAATTGACAGCTAAATGATTATGGGTTAAATACCCAGTTCTATAGTCTTAGAATAGACATAGGATATATGGTATACTATTGAGGGAAGTGAACGGTATCGTATGAGTTATTTTGATATGATATAAAAATAATTGGTTAAAGCTCGGTATATGAGTGCATTTGATCTTAGATTTGCTAGCATGCTATATTATTCTCAGTCAATTTGGCTTAATATCGGATTGATGAGCGTCATTGACTCTAAAAATAATACTTTTCTTCCCAAGATTTATAGAGGTTCGGGTATTAACAAATAATACTTTTCTTTCCAATCTCAATTGGGTCTTTCACTAACACACTAAGCGTTACAATAGAGTTTTTCAAGCTCACTCCCAACTATAGTATTTCTCTTAATGGCTAACACCTAACCTAGAGATTCCCTTGTGTTTTTTTTCAATGGCTCACACAAAAATCAATTCCTTGTATTTTATGGCTCCCACAATAAACTTTTAAAAGTGTTTCACTTTAACCCAATATACCTAAGCTCACTTTTGAGTAATTGATTACAATGAAAAACACTCACCAACCTACAATGCTCAGAAGTTATGAGCAATTAGGTTTTAAAAAAAAAAGTAGAGGATTGTTGAAAAATAATTAATGCACAAGGCTACAACAAGATTAAAGAAGAAAAATAATTGTTCTTCTTGTTGGGATTCATAAATGACTTGCATATATACTCCCTCTGTGAATTATAGTCGTTTGGTTGCATTTAATGCAAAAGTAGTCATTGAACCAACTCTTAAATTGTGTCTGACATATCTGTCCTAGTTTATAGGCATGACTATATGTATCACAGGCGTGAATGTTCTTCCAAGCTGTGGTCCAAGTGGTGACTCTGGTCGTGACACTCTTTGGAAGAATTGAAAATGTTTGGTCACGGGCATGAATAATCTTTCATGGGCGTGACTTGTTTGATCATTCACGGTCAGTTTGATCCTTCATGGCCATGAACTTTGAATGGTGGAAAATTGGCGCTAAGCTATATTAACGGGCATGACATTAGTAGTCACGGGCATAACACTTTGCTATTTCTTTGATTTTTATCTTCAAAAGTTGTCTTTCAATCTTGCTTCATGTTCTAATCAAAGTATATAATGTTTAACATATTTAGTAAACAAACATTATTAAATATATTATTGCTATTTTATTTGTTATCATCAAAATGACAGAAATATCCTTAAGGTTCAACAATCTCCCCCTTTTTGATGATGATAAGTAATCTAGCAATATGTACTTTTGAGAAGTCTCCCCCTCAAAAGGTGCTTAAGATAAAGTAATAAAGTGCAAGATTTGAAAAAAATATAACAAAGGTGTTTGCAAACTAATAAGGTACATGCAAGGTATATCTTAAGTATATCTCATCAAATAAAACATGTATAACCAAGTGTATTCAAAGTATATGTGAGATATATATTAAGTATATCTTATGCATTAAATAAAATGAGTTCAAGTAAGTTCAAGTTGCAAGGTATATGTGAGGTTGATGCATATCATCAATTGAAATAAAATTTGCATATTTCATTATATAACCACACATTGCATATTGCATATTCATGCCATCATATATTGAACACATATATGCTTGCTTCTCCCTTTTTGTCACCAGCAAAAAGATTGAAATGTAAATAAGATAGTTGTATTAAAAATTAAAGGAAAAGGATTACATGAAAATTAAAATGGATAAAGATAAAGTCCTATTACAACAGAGTTAAAGCTACTACATGATAACTAGGACTCTAAGTAGGCTTAAAGTTTGACAAATAATCCCTAAGGTGTGCTACCTCTCATTGATGGAAGCCTGCATCATGTTAAGGTAAGGTGCTAGAAGATCAACAACCTATTGTGCCAAAGTGGATGTGAAAGAGGCCGATATCTGACCAACATCTTCAGCCATCGCCGGTGTTAATGTCTCGACACGGGCTCGCTAAAGATAGAAAATTACATTTTATAGTCGATAGCTTCACGATCGTGAATATCTAGTAATAAGCATGAAGCATTGAGTTCACAATTTATTGAAGGGGCAATCTAGCTGTGAAAAGGAAAGTGAAGTGAGTCACGATCATGACATTAAATAGTCATGGGCATGAAGAAGGCTTTTCATGGGTGTGACAAATATAGTAACAAGCGTGAAGCTTAGTCTTCACTACCTCTTCCCATGAGGTAAGTTGTGAAACAAAGCGTGAAAGCTTTTGAAACTTTTTGCTATCTTTGTTCACAGCCGTGAACATATGTCATGGGCATGAACCACCTCAAATCTTCAAAAAATAAAACTAAGTCTAAAACAAGACTAGAAGATTTCTAAAAAGTTTATATGCCTTAAAACATATGTTTCTATCATGTTAACTATAATATCCTCGACCTTCCCCACATGCATATCCATATGCATTTCATTTGAACATATACATCTTGCATATAATTCAATTGAACACGTACATTTCTTACGTATTTTTATATGATCAAGTTTATGACACGCACTAGCTACGTGTCCTAGTATTTGGCAATTGTATCGAGTCGCATGTGTGTACTTATAACCTAAATGAGGATAACAAAGTATTAGAAATAAATCGAATAAGGTGACTAAATTAAAGTAAGCAAAATGACTAGATTAAGATTAGTAAACATTTACAATGTTAATTTAGTTAAATTGGGCCAAATGATTAAGTTGTATTATTGTGTGGATTAGTGGAATTATATATATATATATATATATATATATATATATATATATATATATATATATATATATAAATAATATAGATAAAAATAAAATGAAAATGAAACAAAAGCAAAATAAAACAAATGAGAAGAGAAAAGAGAATAGAAGAAGAGAAAAAAAATAAAAATACAAAAACAAAAAGGTTGACTTTATCTTCTTCCTCCGATTTCTGCCTCCTCACTTCAGCCCCGTTTTCTTCTTCATTTTCCCCCATTACAGCCTTCAATTCTTCCTTGTTTCACTTGGGTTTGCAGCAAATTGACCCCTTGCAAGTTCGTTCTCGGTAAGTAATCAATTCTTATTACTATAAGGTTGATTTGAGTTGCTAAGGTTCATTAATAGGCACTGACTTGCACCTGGATTTTGACATCAATAGAAATTGATTCTGGAAAATCTCAAAACACAGATGTTGTTACTTTATGTCTTATATTTATGGATATGTAAACATTTTTGCAAGATATGATATATAGAAAGAGATATTCTCTCTCTACTGAAACTCGTCAGGGTGTGAACCCTAGCCAAGTTAGCTATTGTGTTTGTTAGTTTTGAATATGATAAAGCCATTATTTGAAGTATCGCAAAACATAAAAGTTGTAGATATATGTGTTATGTATCTTTATAAAACATATTAGGTTCATATGTCTTGTAAATTTTGAGTTATGGTAAATAGAACCATAACTGTTTCATGGTTTGAACTGCATGCTTAGTGCCTTAGGCAGATCCAGAAAATTATTCGGCTAATTTGAGCTCCTTAGAGATTGATTCTATAAATTATCAAAATCTGAAATTATAGATATATATCTTATCTAACCTTTGGTACTAATTTTAGCTTAATATGTTATGTATAGACTAAGTTATGGCCTTTGAAAGTTATACTGGTTTGGAAGCCAACTCTGCTCTGGACCAATGAAATGTTTCTTATAATTTGAAGACCTTAGAGACATAATTGATAAAAGTTGTAAACATAAAATATGTTCCATGTGAACCCAGATAAGTTTCTGTAAAGTTTCATTGAAATATTACTTATATTATAAGTTATAATGAACCAAAATTGGTACCCTGAAACTGCCTAAGGGCAGAAAACAGGGCAGAAAATATAACACATTTAGAAATTCCACAAAAAATTGTACAATGATCCAATTGATCTGAATTTTAATATGTTACATAATTATATGTTAATTTGAATTAGGAACAAGAATCATATTAATTGGTCAAGTATAGAGAAAGTTATAGGTTAAACAGTCCCATAAAGTCACACTGCCTCATAGGAAAAATCTTAGCTATTCATATGAACAATGCATATTAATTTGTTTAGGCCACATTAAGTCTCCCTAATCATGAGTTAATCGATTATGTTTTCAAATTAGGCTCACAACATATGGAAGACCCACAAGTAGGGATAGACAATAAGTTAGAGGTCGGAATCAAATGAGAAAGGTGAGTCTAATTATCAATTGAATTCCTTAGTGCATATGAACGTTGCTTGTTATGTGATTCATATGATTGTCATGATTTGCCCCTGATAATATGATGATGGATAATTTGTGACATTTGTGGTACATATAAGTTGTATACTTGTGGTATATTTGAGGTATATGTTTGACATATGTGATATATATACATGGTATATGTATAGTATATGCAAGGTATATGCATGGCATATGAGGCATATATGCGGTATATGTATGTTATGTGTGATAAGATATAATGGTTGATGAATGCTTAAGTACAAGTGCATATGTATATGGACTTAAAAGGCATTTTGACTAGTTAATCGATATTGTAAAACAAAAGAAGAGGCCTATGGCCCAACAAATATGCAAATGAAATAAATGATCAAGCTAGCTAGCAAATGCAAATGTTCACATGACAAATGTTCACATGGAAACCCGAGGCAATGTCTGTTTAACCTGGCCACAACAAAATTAAATAAGCAAAGCATTTGCATGCGTAAAGAGTAATGATTATATGTTTCAACTTTATTGATATTTATATGATACTAATGAATGTAATGGAATACATGGTATGTGTTGGATTTGTGATTTATTATTATGAGTTGTTTGGTACTTTAGAGCTCATTGAATGATTATTCTCACTGAGCCGCAACTCATCAATTTGCATCATTTTTTAGGTAAAGAAAAGTGATAACTTATTTTGAGTAGCGTATAGAAGACATAGAGCACAAGTCACTGGTCGAGCCTTATCACTCTCTCTCCTTGCATTCCACACGAACATGAAACCATGTTATCTGTATTTTGGATTTATATGTTTGAATATGTATAGTCACTCTAGATTAGTTTTAAAAATGTATAAATGAAAGCAACTCGTAAATACTTATGTGTTGCCCAGATATTAGACCAAGAAGGGGGGTTGAATTAGAGTTTCAAAAAATTAAACTTTAAAGTGCGGAAATAAATAGCAAATTTCAGGAGGGATAGAGAAAATCAGACACAAAGATTTATAGAGGTTCAGGTGTTAACAAACCCTACTCCTCTCCCCAATCGCAATTGGGAGTTTCACTAACACACTAAGTGTTACAATGGAGTTTTACAAGCTCACTCCCAATTATGGTGTTTCTCACAATGGCTCACACCTAACCCAGAAAACCCTTGTATTTTACAGGCTCACACAAACAACCTTCACTTTGTGTTTTACAGGCTCACACAAACAACCTTCACTTTGTGTTTTACATGCTCACACAAACAACCTTTTAATTTGTGTTTTGGAGGTTCACACAACTAACCCTTACAAGTGTTCTACTCTTAACCCAGAAATACCCAAAGCTCAGTTGAGTAATGATTACAGAGAGAACCACTTATAAATCTTAATTTGCTCAAATATGAGGAGCAAAAAGATTTTTACAGAGAATAGATTTGTTCTCAAAGTATGAAAGTACAAATAGCTTGTAATCAAAATTAAATTCGAAGTATATGCTATTCTTTTGTTATTCTCTTCATTTTCTTGTTCTTAATGCATAAATGACTTCCATTTATACTCCCATGGCTGAATATAGCCGCTGGGGTGCATTAAATAAGAAACCAGCCGTTGTACCAATCAAAAAATTGCACCTGACATTTTTCTCTTTCATTGTTCACGGGCGTGACTATACTTGTCACGGGGGTGACAGTTCTTCCCAAGCCGTGATTGAAGTGGTGACCTTGGTCGTGAAGCTCTCTGGAATTTTTTGACATATTGAGTCACAGGCGTGACATACTCATTCACGGGCGTGACAATCTTCCCAGCCGTGATCCAAGTGGTGACTCTGGTCGTGAAGCTCTCTGGATGAAATTGCATGAATCTTTACGGGGGTGACTGAAATGCTTACTTCACGGTTTGTTTTTCCTTCATGGCCGTGAATTTCAAATGTTGGTTTTGGTAACGGTTAGCTTCCTTCACGGGAGTGACTCCTAGAGTCACGACAGTGAACATGCTACTACTTGAATTTTGTCTCTCAAGGATTATTCTTCCAATTCTCCATTCTTGCTATTTTAATCCATGTCATGTATAATATACTTACAAAAACAAGTATGTTAAATACAATATTGCTATATTATTTGTTATCATCAAAATGACGGAAATACCCCTCAAGGTTTAACAATCTCCCCCTTTTTGATGGTGACAAATAATCTAGCAATATCTGATTTTGAGAAGTCTCCCCCTCAAAATATACTTAGGATAAAAATTATAATGTGCAAGAATAGTAAATAATGATGTAGCATTAAACTAGATTTTAAGTATATGCAAGTTATACGAGAAGTATATCCAATACATACCATAATTCCTTTTTAAGACATGAAGTATATGTAAGGTATATTTAAGGTATATCATGGCATATTTATATTTGTAACTTGCTGCAAGGTATATGCAAAGTATACTTAAGTTGTATCTAAGGTATATAAAGCTCAATTTATATACTTTGCATATGAAATTTTGAATCAAGATTTTTAATCCATTTCAAAGTCCATTCACTTTTTGATTCAAAATTCTTATATTGCTAGTTTGATACCATTCTCCCTTATCATATATTGTCTATCATATATTGCTAGTTTTCTCCCCCTTTTGTCATCAATCAAAAAGGATATGAAGATTGAAGTAAACAAAAGAAAATATATATATCATAAAGGAAAGGATACAAAATAAGTTAAAATATTCAAAAAGGAAATTTAAAAATTTCCTACACAAGTAAACATAAAAATAACAAACAAGCTAAAAACAATCAAATTTAGGCTACACTCTAGCCTATCTCCTAGCTAGACATCCTATCACAAAGCCTAGCTACTTCAGCCTCAAGGCTGTCCATCCGAGACTCCATGAAGTCTTTGAGGTTCTCCAACCTCTCATCCATCGAAGTTTGCAGCTGCTCAAAACGTGGTGCCAAGAGGTCAACCACCTGCTGCGCTAAGGACGGTGTGGAAGCTGAGGACTGTCTGATGTCCTGCTTGGCTGCTGGAGGTGCTTCCTCAACCCGAGCCCTCTTTTTCTGCTGAACTCCCTGGAGGCCTGCTTTAAAATCCTTCATGTCATTATCTTCCCAGATAATCTCCCCAGCAGTGTCGGTGAAGCGGTAGAAGATATCGTTCTGAAAAACAATTCTGACAGTCGCTTCCATCTTGATGAACGACTCGACATCCAAGCTATCTCGAGGATGTGCAGGAATGATGTTGAAGTGATGGTCATCCAGCTTCAAATAATTTAGCTTCACTGCAATATGGGTGACATATGCCCCAATCAAAATATCTCATGTGGGCTTGGTGGAAATGGAGAGAAGATGGTTAGCAAACCATCTGGAAAGTGCCACTGTGACTCCCCTGCTAGCCATCTCAAGGAGGAAGAGTTCTGACTTCCTGATTGTTCCATTACTTTCTCCCCTAGAAAAAATGCTATAGGTTAGGAACATATGCAAATATCTATGCACTGGGGCCCTGAGATGTGTGCTCTTGGTTTTCTTGACATCCCAGCTGCAATCGGTGCCAAAATGTGTCCAGGCTGGAGGGGCAAAGAATTCTACCTCAGTATCATTTAGGATGCCCTCAGATGGTAGGCTGAACAATTCCCCAAACTCAATGGCACTGAGGGTGTTGGGATTGTTGTAGAGTTGGAATTTCACCACTCCAGTAGGTGAAACCTGCAAGGTGTTGAGGAATTCCAGTGTTGGCTCCCTCAGAGTCGGCTGATGAATTTCAACAAAATCTTTAAAATGATAGGCTTGTAGTTGCTCTGTCATAGCCGTCTCAAGCCCGAGACTTCGAATTGTCTGCCAATCGAAGGACCTTGATGACAAAAGAGGTCTCTTTTTCAAAGTTGCATACCGAGGATGACAATTCTCCGGAATACGGTTCATGAGGTAATCTGCATACCTCTTAGGTGCATGGGACTTCTTTCTCTTTCCCTTGGATGAAGCAGACTCCATATTTGAAGAAATTTGTTGTTGATGGAGTTGAAAATAATTTTGACAAAAAATTTGATGTAAAACCCTAGAAATGTATGATTTCTGATGAAGATTCGAACTTTTGGTGGTATTTATAGTGAAATTTCAAGTCTTTGGGGTCGGAATCTTCAATGTATTAATGAATGAGAGTAAATGAGAGCGGTTTTGGGAGATGAGGAGTTGAAATGAAGGTTGTAACTAGCTGTTCTCTTATATATTCGATACATTCACGGGCGTGAATAATGGTTTCACGGGCGTGAATGGTCGTGTTCATGGTTTGCTGAAGGAGTGTTTCACTCGTGAATAAAGGAGTGAATACGTTCACGGACGTGATGTTTGAACCTCACGGGCATGAATGATCATCCTTCACGGGGGTGAACCAATTGTCACGGGCGTGAAATATTGAATTTCACCACTTATTCCCGTGAAGCAAGCCGTGAATCAAGATGTAAAAGCTTCTGTGAGTTTTGGGGTGTAATTGTTCACGGGAGTGAAAATTAGTCACGGGCGTGAAAGTCCCTTTTCACGGGCGTGACTCAAGCCGTGAAAATAAGTTTCACCACTTGAAACCGTGAACCATGTCGTGAACCAAGTCGTGAACGACACTGCCTCTTTGGGCCATTTAAGTCACGGGTGTGAATATATGTCACGGGCGTGACTCCCCTAAAATTTTCATCAAATCAAAATTAAGTTCTACAACGAGACTAAATCATTTCAACAAATATTTTACTTCTTAAAACATGAATTCTCATCAAAAATTCTATCTTATAACTTGTGATATGATTTAAGATCAACAATTAAAATTTCATATTTTTGCAATCACAAGGTTAATCCATCAATCATACCAAGTTCTCTTCTAATGAAATTAAATCTTTCCTCATTTAGAGACTTAGTGAAAATATCTGCTAATTGATTTTCTGTGCTTATAAATTCTAATGCAACATCTCCATATTGAACATGATCTCTAATAAAGTGGTGTCTAATGTCAATATGTTTGCTTCTAGAGTGTTGAATAGGATTTTTTGAAAGATTTATAGCACTTGTGTTGTCACATTTTATAGGTATATGGTTCATCTCATGACCATAGTCCTTAAGTTGTTGTTTCATCCAAAGAATTTGTGTACAACAGCATCCAACTGCTACATATTCAGCTTCAGCAGTTGAGAGAGCAATTGAAACTTGTTTCTTGCTAAACCAAGAAACCAAACATTCTCCAATGAAGTGACAAGTACCTGAAGTACTTTTCCTATCCAAAATACTACCAGCATAATCTGCATCTGAATATCCTATAATATAAAAAGATGAATTCCTAGGATACCATAAACCTAGATGCAATGATCCATGTAAATATCTTAAAATTCTTTTTACAGCATTTAAATGAGATTCTTTAGGACATGATTGAAATCGTGCATATAAGCAAACACTATACATAATATCGGGTCTAGAAGCAGTAAGATATAAAATTGATCCGATCATACCTCTATAAAGCTTTTCATTAATGCTCTTACCCTTTTCATCTTTATCCAATTTTGTTGATGTGCTCATAGGAGTCTTGGCATTTTTGCATCATTCCATACCAAATTTCTTGATTAGATCTTTGGCATATTTGGATTGGTTGATGAATATGCCCTCATTGCTTTGCTTTATTTGTAGACCAATGAAATACTTAAGGTCTCCCATCATGCTCATTTCAAATTCCCTAGTCATGCATTTGGCAAATTCTTGACAAAGCACCTCATTAGTAGAACCAAATATTATATCATCAACATAAATTTGAACAATTAGTATATCATGCTTATGCTTTTTGATGAATAGTGTAGTGACAACATTTCCCTTTGTGAAGCTATTTTCTAATAAAAAAGAACTTAGTCTCTCATACCAAGCTCTTGGAGCTTGTTTTAAACCATACAAAGCTTTTGAAAGTTTAAAAACACGATTTGGCAAATCATAGCTTTCAAAACTTGGTGGTTGTTCTACATACACTTCTTCATCTATATAACCATTTAGAAATGCACTTTTCACATCCATTTGAAAAAGTTTGAAAATCATGTGACATGCATATGCTAAGAGTATTCTTATAGCTTCTAATCTAGCTACAGGTGCATATGTTTCATCATAATCTATACCTTCTTCCTGATTATATCCTTTTGCGACTAGTCTTGCCTTATTCCTGGTTATTAACCCTTGTTCATCTAATTTGTTTCTAAATACCCATTTGCTACCTATGATTTGATGATCCTTGGGTCTAGGTACTAGATTCCATACCTTATTTCTCTCAAATTGATTGAGTTCCTCTTGCATGTCAATCACCCAACTTTCATCATTAAGAGCCTCATCAATATTTTTAGGCTCAATTTATGAAATAAAAGCAATGTCAGTGACTAAATGCTTGAAATGAGATATAGTACTTACTCCCCTTGATAGATCACCAATTATTTGCTCTTTTGGATGATCTTTCGTCATTCTCCATTCTTTTGGAAGTTCTTGTTCCATTTGTTCTTGATTTTGAGGTAGTGAATTTTCTTGATCATTTTCTTCTTTTCCATTTTCAATATCAAGTTTTTCCATATTACCTACAACATCATCAAGAGCACTACCTTTCACAAGATCAAGTCTACTAGATTCATTAAAAACAACATGCATGGATTTTTCAACCGTTAATGATCTTTTATTAAATACTCTATATGCTTTGCTGGTTGTAGAGTATCCTAAAAAGATATCTTCATCAGACTTAGAGGCAAATTTTCCAAGATTGTCCTTAGTGTTCAATATAAAACATTTGCATCCAAATACTCTAAAGTATGATATCAAGGGCTTTCTTCCATTCCATAGCTCAAATGAGGTTTTGTTTAAAAGAGGACTTTTGAAAACTCGATTTGAAATATAACATGCAGTGTTTGTGGCTTCTGCCCAAAAATAAGTTGGTAATTCATATTCATTAAGCATTATTCTAGCCATTTCAATTAAAGTTCGATTTTTCCTTTCAACTACCCCATTTTGTTGAGGTGTCCTAGGAGATGAGAAATTATGTGAAATGCCATGTTCAAGACAAAAGCTTTCAAAGTTTTCATTTTCAAATTCTTTCCCATGATCACTCCTTATTTTTGAAATGCAGTAACCTTTTTCATTTTGAATTCTTTTAGCAAAGTTTTTAAAGTTTTCAAAAGCATCACTCTTTTGAGCTAAGAAAATTACCCAAGTAAATCTAGAGTAATCATCTACGATGATAAATGCATAATGTTTTCCTCCTAAGCTAGCAATTCTAGTAGGTCCAAACAAGTCTAAATGCAGGAGTTGAAGAGGTTTTGAAGTACTTACTATGTTTTTGGCTTTGAAAGATGACTTGTGTTGCTTTCCTTTCTGACAAGGATCACATGTCCTGCCTTTTTCATATTTAACTCTTGGTAATCCTTTTACTAGCTCTCCTGTGCTGAGACTTTGTATTAAGTCCATGTTAGCATGACTAAGTCTTCTATGCCACAACCAAAATTCATCACTAGTAGTCACAAGACACTTAGATGAATGGTTAGATAGTTCATGTAAGTTTATTATGTATGTATTGATATCTCTATTTCCTTTAAATATTTCTTGACCATCGATAGAGATTACAAGACATTCATTTGAAGTAAAGATTACTTTGTTTCCTTTATTACATAATTGACTTACACTTAACAAGTTATGTTTCAAGCCATCAACAAGTAAGACATCCTTAATAAAAGTAGTACCATTAACACTAATAGAACCAATGCCAATTACCTTACCCTTTGCATTGTTTCCAAAGGTAACTTTACCTCCATCAATACTTTTGATTTCATTGAAAAGTTCTTTGTCTCCTGTCATATGCCTTGAGATTCCACTGTCTACTAGCCAAGCATTTTTGTTTATTGTGGACTTGAGGCATACCTATAGAATCACAAATCAAGTATGATTTTTAGGTACCCAAATGAGTTTGGGTCTTTGGGGGTTAGCACATGAAGGTTCCCAATGAGCCTTCCTTATCTAGCAATGTTTATTTATGTGACCCATTTTCATACAATAATTACATTGTTTAGGTCTAAACTTGCTTTTTGGTCTTACACTGTATTTAAATGCCATAATTCTATTAGACTGATTTTGAGAACAATGGCATGCACAATCATGATTAATTTGCGTTTTTCTAGATGCATACTTCTTATACATAAAGGCATGATTATTCTTTTTCTGTATAAAGGGATTAATATGCTGATTTCTTGGTGATTTCTTAACAGTTGTGGAGATGTTAGGTTCTTTAGATTTAACAAATACAGTTTTGTTAGAAGATGATGATGTGTCCTTAAATCCTAGACCATGTCTAATTAAGGGTGATCTTTGAGACACAATGAGAGTATCTAAGCTCTCTTTACCTTTGTGAAATTTAGAAATGGAATTTCTAAGTTCATCAACTTCATTTTTCAAAGTATTATTTTCTTTTAATAATTAAGCTGTTGAGGGTCTTGATGAATATTCATCTAATGACTTTTGAAGAGATTCATTAGATGATTTAAGCTTTATGTTCTCTTTTTCTAAACCATCTATGTTCTTTTTCAAATTAGAGATATTATTTCTATAGGTATTAAATTTAGTTCTATATTTCTCTAATTCTATATTTAATTCTTTTATTAGGCTTTGCTCATCATCATCATCATTACTATCACTATTACTATCGTTATCACTGCTATCATTATTGAAAGAGTATGAGTGTAGTGATCTTAGTTTGTCCGAGATGTGATCCTTAATAGCCATGAAACATAGGTTGACCTCTTCACTTTCATTATCATCTTTTTCACTTGAAGAGCTTTCGTCATCCCATGTGGCTTTATGACCTTTCTCCCCATTGTCTCTTTGGTATTTGCTCTTGTGCTTCTTGAGCCTTGAACATTCTAGTTTGATATGTCATTTCTTTCCACATTCATAGCATTTTACCTCTTCCTTACTTCTATGTGTGTCATTAGAAGTTTGTTTGAGGTTTCTTTACCTGAATTTTCTGGAATTGCTCATTTTCTTCTCAATGATTCTTTTTAATCTCCTTGAAAGCATAGAGATGTCCTCATTTTCATCATCACTCATCTCTTCATCATCTTCACTTTGTTCTTGAGATTTTGAAGTAGAGGCTTTGAGTGCTAAGGGCTTTCTTTTCTCTGGCTCTGCTTCAAGCTCTCTATCTCTCTTCACTGCCATCTCATGTGTGAGAAGTTTGTCAATCAGCACATCAATATTCATGGTGCTCATATCTTCATTTGCTTCTTTTATGCCAGCAACTCTTGAACCATAGTCTTTAAGAGGAAGACTTCTTAGGATTTTATTGTTTACATCTTCCAAACTCAGATGCTTCCCAAGTTTCCTCATTCCATTTATAATGGATAGAAGTCGGTTGGTCATGTTAGTGATTGACTCATTGGATTTCATCTTGAAAAGCTCATATTCTAAGGTTAGAAGTTGAATCTTCTTGGATTTGACTTGCTTAGTTCCCTCATGATAGTTCTCCAATGTCTTCCACATGCTATATGCTGTTGAGCAGTATTGTATTCTCCCATATTCTTCAATAAATAATGAACTTGATAGGATTGTCATTGCCTTCTTGTTTTTGAAATTTGCTCTTCTTTGAGGCTCTGTCCAATCATCTCTTGATAGGATTTCTTCTTCACCATCAGCTCCTCTTCTAGTTGGTGGTGTCCATTCTTTTCGTACACTATCCCAGACTTCAATTCCTTCACTATCCAAGTATGTCTCCATCCTAAACATCCAATAGGCATAATTTTAGGAGGGATAGAGAAAATCAGACACAAAGATTTATAGAGGTTCGGGTGTTAACAAACCCTACTCCACTCCCCAATCGCAATTGGGAGTTTCACTAACACACTAAGTGTTACAATGGAGTTTTACAAGCTCACTCCCAACTATGGTGTTTCTCACAATGGCTCATACCTAACCCAGAAAACCCTTGTGTTTTAATGGCTCACACAATAACCAATTCCTTGTGTTTTACAGGCTCACACAAACAACCTTCACTTTGTGTTTTACAGGCTCACACAAACAACCTTCACTTTGTGTTTTACAGGCTCACACAAACAACCTTTTAATTTGTGTTTTGGAGGTTCACACAACTAATGTAACATTCAGTGATTTAGGCCCCGATTGCACGTGACCGTAGTGGGGTCCACTGGTTCAATCAGAGTCTAAATTTAAACCCAAAAATAAATGACTAATAATAAGAGAAAATAATTAAGGGTATTATTATTTTGGAAATAAAAAGATTTGGGGTAGAATTAGAAAAAAATAAAACTTCCTATGGACAAAATCGGTATTATGGCAATTGTTTGGGAAAAAAGTGTGAATATGGAGAAAGATGTGGCAAATAAGAAATTTCTTAAAGTTTAAAATTTCATTAAAATTAATTTATATTTTAGACCAATGGATGAAGAGCTTATTGTAGGCATGGATCCACCAAATACTCACCAAAAAAAAAAAAGAGGAATTCTTTATTCTTCCACCAAAATATCTAAGTCTTCTTCTTCCTTTTCCCATCCTTGTTGCCGTCCACCTCCACTCTCTTAAACCTCCATTTTTCTTTCAATTTCCAGCAAGCTAATAATGAAAAGAAATTAGTTTTGAGAGAGGAAAAATCGGAATTAAGGAGTTCTTACCATTAAAGGTACCAAAGGAGCAAGAAGGAAGGAAGAAAGAAGAAGAAAAAGGGAGAAGAGTAGGGGAATTTCGGCCCACCTTGGAGAACTCTTAAGGTGAGTTTATTCTTCTTAAATTTAACCTTTTTCCTTCTATTTGAGACCCATGATGATGATAGATGTGATTAGGTTTGATAGATTTAGGATTGGTTGCAAGATAGAACTTAGAAAAATTAAGTTTGTGTTTAGTTGATGAAGCTGTAATTGGACTTTGAATTGATGATATTTGATGTTAGATAATTGTTTTATTGCTTAAAAACTAAAGAAAATATGATGTTAATGGATGAATAAGGGGCTTCCATAATTAAAGAAATTAGGGAAAATTGAAATTAATATGGAAACACAACAATTGGTGATAAGGAAAATATGATTTGAGTGTTGAATTGAAGAAAATGAATTGGTAACTAGGATATGGTTTTTGGGCAGCCATGACATATGAAGAAGGAAGTTTAACCTTAGTAAATTTTAGCTCAATTAAGGTGTAAATCATATTAGGAGCATTAGAATATTATGTAGACATGAAAAGCATTGAAATTGGATGTTGGAATTGAGATGTGGTATAATTGTGTAGGAAAAATAAGTGAACAAGTGAGAGGCCCTCAAGAGGGTGACAAAGGCAAGGAGAAAGCTAGCTAATAAGGGAAGAAAAAGAAGGTTTAAAGGAAGAACCAAGGCTGATTAGGTATGTGCTTCATTGATAAAAATTTTGCATGTTGTTAATAAGTATGGAAATATATATTAAGGTTTGTTATGTTTGTGTTTTTGAGATGTTATGTGATTTGTTGTGACTTTTGATATTATATATGGCAATGAGACCAAATGGTGTGAAATAATTGAGACATATGAATGTAGTTGTAATTCTGAAAATTTTAGTATCAAAATGAATGCAAATGATGAATTTGGTTGAAATGTGAATTGATGCCAATTGATGGCTCGGGTACAGAATTCCAGGAACAGCTCTGTCTATTTTGATGATAACTTGAGTTGTGGAACTCCTTTTTATATGTTATTTATTGGAAATGAAAGATAAGACACAGGGCTTTAATTTGTATTTAGACTATAACATTTAATTATGTCTATATTTGCCCAGAAAAATGCATGAATTTTAATCCTAGAATCTGTCCAGAAAATTCTGGGCAGAAAATTCTGTGATGATGCAGTAGTGAATTGATCATAACTTTTGATAGAAAACTTTGATTTAAGTGATTTTTTATGCATCTGAAATCTAAGACAATAAGATAAAAATTGTTAGAAGGCCATAACTCCAAATTCTAATTATAAATGGGCTACAAATGAAGCCCAAAAACAGGTCCAAATTCTGCCATAGGTATAAAACGTGAAGTGTTGGACTTATGCATGTGGTATGTTAATTATATGTAATAATTAATGCAAATATTTACTTTGATGGTAATTATCAATGTTTAACAGATTATTTATATATGAGATTTTATTGTAATAATAATGAGAATATAGAACAAAAATAAACAAGCATACTTATGATAGTTGAAAATATTGTGAATTAATATAAAAATAGTTAAGCCCAAAAACATCTAGTCTAGAACTAGAATAGGGAATAGTTTGGCATGCCAATTAGGAGAATTTAGGCACTCGGTGCCAAATATGAAAGCCGGTAATGGCAATTGATAAATACGCTCGGCGCAAAATTATTAAGCCGGTAATGGCAATATAACAAAAGCCAGTAATGACATTATTATAAAAGCACTCGGCGCTACATTATGAAAGCCGGGAATGACAACCCCGTTATTCCTATTAGATAGTTCAGTTATAGGTGTTATGGGTACAAGAAAATAATAATAATACTAATATTGAAGTATGTGATTTTGATAAGTGTTACATGAATTAAATTTGTTACTATTACATATTGAATGAAATTTATTTGATTTTATAGAAATTTTTATTTTATGCATTATTTATTAAATGGTTAATTAATATGTGAGAAAATATATATGTATGTAAAATTTTTATCATTGAAGCACCACTAAGCTAGTAGCTTAGCGCGGGTGGTTTCCTCTCGCGCAGGTTTAGAAGGGTAGCCGTAGAAAATAGTCTATCAGAAGAAGAAGGGTATCCGGAGGGAAGCAGCAAAAAGCTCTGGGTTTTCTTTTTCGGTATATTTTGTTAAAAAACTTTGTAAATTAAAGTATTGTTTTTATTTCATATAATGTGTATTAAATATGTGAGTTACTATGTAAAAGGACATAGTTTGAGTATAAATTAATATATTTTATAAATAAATATGATTTTGAGTATTATGCTTGTAATAATTTTATTTCAATGTCTACAAAATTTTCAAAAAAAAAAAATTTACTTCACTTCATTAATTTTATAAAACAGTAAGACGGGTAATACTCACTTACCTTGCTGAACTATAGTGGGGTAAGGGGGTGCTACAATTTTTGGTATCAGAGCCATAGGTTTAGATGGTTCTTACTTAGTGGGTATGGGAAGATAAATGCATGTTTTTAGCATTTGCATTGTTTTTAAGCTGCTATATTCTAATAAGGGACCCTTATTATGACAATATAGGTTTTAATGGATTCGGAATCAAGACAAAATCGTGAAGAACAGGAGGGTGATAGTATAGCTAACTCGGCTGCTCATAGACAGTCAGCATCAATTAGAGCCTCAGAGCCTAGCGTTATAGCTCCACAACATGCTGAAGAACATGTTAACGCGGGTCAGGTACCCCTTATGCAACAAATGGCTACTTTGTTACAGCAGATAGCACAAGTTGTGCCGTCACCAGCTCCACCAGCTCCACCAGCTCCCCCACCTCAACCGAAACCCCAGATTGATAAATTAAGAAAATACGGGGCTACAGATTTTATGGGTAAGAAAGAGGATGACCCAGCAGTAGCAGAATTTTGGTTGAAAAAGACAGAAAGGGTTTTTGAAGAGCTGCAATGTCCAGAGGAGTACAAGGTTAGATATGCAGTATCTCTCCTTCAGGAGCATGCCTATGACTGGTGGAAATTGTTATTAGCAAAACTTCAGACTCCGACCCCTCAGATATGGGATTTCTTTGTGACAGAGTTTAAAAAGAAATACGTGCCAAGAATCTATGTTGATGAGAAAAAGCGAGAATTCCTGAATTTGAGGCAGAGGGGTATGATAGTAGCTGAGTTTGAGATGGAGTTCACCAGGTTGAGCAAGTATGCTACTGGGATTATTGGAGATGAAGCTGATAAATGTCGTAGATTTGAAGACGGTCTCAATTAGGAGATTGGGTATTTAGTGGCTTCCCACCAGCATACAGATTTTGGTACGCTAGTGTCCTCTGCTATTAGTGTTGAAAGAAGGAAAAAGCTGAAGACGGAAGAGCATTATAAGAAGTCAACAGCTAGTGTGGCTCAGACATCGGGTAGGAAAGGACGAATAGTACCCAGACCATTTCAGTCAAGGGTGGCTAGACAGACATTTTCTGATAGGCGGGGTCAGCAATTTAGACATGTGGCATCATCTGCTAGTTCACCAGCATCATTTCCCAAGAGACCAGCTCCGACTTTGTGTCAGCATTGTGGTAAAGCTCATACAGGAGAGTGTTGGTGGTTAACTGGGGCATGTATGAGATGTGGAGCTATTGACCATATGAAGAAAGATTGTCCCAGACTCGGTACAGGTAGTATGGCACCAACACAGACTATGACACCGGTACAGAGCCGTGGTAGAGGTCAAAGCCAGTTTAGAGGTGGTCGTACCGAATAGAGTCAGGGGGTATCAGAGACAGTTGACAGACCCGGAGGTAGTAGGACCCCAGCTCGGGCATATGTGATGAGAGCTCGTGAAGACCAGGATGCACCAGACGTCATAGTTGGTAAATTATCTTTATTTGATTTTGATTTACATGCTTTGATAGATCCTGGTTCCACGCATTCATACATAAGTAAAGCTGCACTTAGACAAGGGAACATGATACCTGAGACCTTAGAATATGAGATAGTTGTGACCAATCCGCTGGGACATAATGTGAAAGTGAATAAGATTTATAGAAACAGTTCAATAATTATTCAGGGTAGAGAATTTTCAGCAGACTTAATAGAACTACCTTTTCATGAATTTGATGCTATTCTGGGTATGGATTGGTTGACAAAGCATGGAGCTATAGTCGACTACCGATCTAGAAAAGTTGTACTTAAAATTCCCGGGCAAGATGACACCATCATTCAAGCTGTAGGCCAAACATGTTTGACCAGTGTTATTTCAGCATTAAAAGCTCGAAAATATATTAGGAAGGGATGTGAGGCATATTTGGCCCATGTGATAGATACCAGGAAGGGGAGCCCAGAACTCAAGGACATCCCTACAGTGTGTGAGTTTTCAGATGTATTTCCTGAAGATTTGCCGGGGTTACCACCAGATAGGGAGATAGAATTTGCTATTGATGTGATTCCTGGTACATACCCGATATCAATTACTCCTTATAGAATGACACCTGCAGAATTGAGAGAGTTAAAGGTTCAACTGCAGGAATTGCTCAACAAAGGGTTCATAAGGCCCAGTGTGTCACCATGGGGTGCTCCGGTGTTGTTTGTGAAAAAGAAGGATGGCACCCTTCGGTTATGTATTGATTACCGACAATTGAACAAGGTGACAATTAAAAATAAATACCCACTACCTAGAATTGATGATTTGTTTGATCAATTGAAGGGAGCAGGAGTATTCTCTAAGATTGATCTCAGATCCGGGTACCACCAACTGAAAATCAAAGAATTAGATGTATCTAAAACAGCCTTCAGAACTCGATATGGCCACTATGAGTTTCTAGTTATGCCATTTGGCTTAACGAATGCACCAGCTGCCTTTATGGATATGATGAACAGAATTTTTAGGCCTTATCTTGATCAGTTTGTGGTAGCTTTTATAGATGATATTTTGGTGTATTCGAGGGACAAGGGAGAACATGACAGGCATCTCAGAATAGTACTGCAGACTTTGAGGGAAAATCAATTGTATGCAAAGCTATCAAAATGTGAGTTCTGGTTGGAAGAAGTGGGATTCTTAGGGCATATTATTTCAGTTGAAGGAATCCGGGTTGATCCTAACAAAATAGAAGCAATTCTCAGTTGGAAGCCACCTCGCAATGTAACAGAAGTCCGAAGTTTCCTTGGATTAGCTGGCTACTATAGAAGGTTTGTGAAGGGATTTTCAAGCATAGCTGCACCAATTACTAAGTTGCTCAGAAAAGAAACTAAGTTTGAGTGGACAGATCGGTGCCAGGCAAGCTTTGAGAAACTAAAAGCCATATTAACCGAAGCACCTGTTTTGACCCAACCTACACTAGGGAAAAATTTTGTGATATACAGTGATGCCTCTCATAATGGGCTAGGTTGTGTATTAATGCAAGAGGGTAAAATAGTTGCTTATGCATCTAGGAAATTGAAGCCTCATGAGCTAAATTACCCTACTCATGATTTGGAGTTGGCAGCAATAGTGTTTGCTTTGAAAATTTGGCGACATTATTTGTATGGCGAGCGGTGCTACATATATACAGATCATAAGAGCCTCAAATATTTGCCCACACAAAAGGAATTGAACTTAAGGCAAAGACGCTGGTTGGAGTTAATCAAGGATTATAATTGTATTATTGACTATCAGCCAGGCAAAGCCAATGTAGTAGCGGATGCCTTAAGTAGAAAAACACTGGCAGGTATAGTTTAAATTTTCCTCAATTATAAAATAATATATAGAAAGTAATAGTAAAATTGAAAAAAATTAGACTCACAATTTATTTTGGCAGAGTTACGGGTCCAACCTACTTGAAGGCAACAAGTGAGAAAAGCTCAGAAGGAAGATCAAAAATTGATGATAATTGCTGAGGCAGTGAAAAATGGGGAGAGACCTGAATTTAAGGTTGAAGATGATGGAAGCATAAGTTACAGAGGAAGATTGTGCATGCCAAATGATAGCGGATTAAAGCAAATAATTCTAAAAGAGGCACATAATACAACTTATTCCATGCATCTAGGGAGTAATAAAATGTATCAGAACCTGAAGACTCATTATTGGTGGCCAGGAATGAAGAAGGATATAGTGGAATATACTATAAGATGCTTGACATGCCAACAAGTGAAAGCAGAACACCAGGTACCATCTGGATTGTTGCAGCCTATTGCAATTCCAGAATGGAAGTGGGAAAGAATTACAATGGATTTTTTATCTAGGTTGCCTTTGACACAAAAGAAGCATGATGCAGTATGGGTAATTGTTGACAGGCTTACCAAGTCGGCTCACTTTCTGCCAGTTCGGATGGATTATTCATTGAGCCGGTTAGCAGAATTATATGTCAATGAGATAATTCGACTACATGGGGTGCCAGTATCTATTATTTATGATCGAGACCCACGGTTCACATCAAAATTTTGGAAAAGTCTACAGCAACCATTGGGGACCCGACTTGCTTTTAGTACAACATTTCACCCACAAACAGATGGGCAATCCGAACGAGTGATTCAATTGTTGGAAGATATGGTGAGAATCTGTGTAATTGATTTTGAGGGTAGCTGGGATAAACAATTATCATTGATGGAATTTGCATACAACAACAGCTATCAAACTAGTCTCGGCATGGCACCATACGAAGCTTTGTATGGAAGGAGATGTAGGACACCATTATGCTGGACAGAACTTGGTGAAAATAAATTTATGGGGCCAGAATTAGTGCAACAGACAGAGGAAAAGGTGAAATTAATCCAAGATCGATTAAAAGCTGCAACTGATCGACAAAAATCCTATGCCGATTTGAAAAGGAAGGACATTGAGTATGCTATCGGAGACAATGTATTTTTGAAAGTCTCACCTTGGAAAAAAGTATTGCGTTTTGGTAAAAAGGGGAAACTGAGTCCTAGATTTATTGGACCATACAAAATACTTGAACGTGTGGGTCCAGTGGCTTACAGGTTGGCCTTACCACCAGAATTGGATTAGATACACAATGTGTTTCATGTCTCAATGTTAAGAAGATATAGATCGGATCCGACACATGTAATACCTGTGCAATCAATAGAGGTACAACCAGACTTGACATATGGTGAGGAGCCAGTGAAAATCATAGCTCGAGAAGTCAAGGAACTACGGAATAAGAAGGTACCACTGGTAAAGGTCATATGGCGCAATCATGCAGTAGAAGAAGCCACCTGGGAGAGTGAAGAAATGATGAGAACTCAACATCCTCAGTTATTCAGCTCCACCTAATCAGGTAAATTTCGTCCTCGAAATTTTCTTAAGGGGGAGAGAATTGTAACATTTAGTGATTTAGGCCCCGATTGCGCGTGACCGTAGTGGGGTCCACTGGTTCAATCAGAGTCTAAATTTAAACAAAAAAAATGACTAATAATAAGAGAAAATAATTAAGGATATTATTATTTTGGAATTAAAAAGATTTGGGGTAGAATTAGAAAAAAATAAAACTTCCTATGGACAAAATCGGTATTATGGCAATTGTTTGGGAAAAAAGTGTGAATATGGAGAAAGATGTGGCAAATAAGAAATTTCTTAAAGTTTAAAATTTAATTAAAATTAATTTATATTTTGGACCAATGGATGAAGAGCTTAATGTAGGCATGGATCCACCAAATACTCACCAAAAAAAAAAAGGAATTCTTTATTCTTCCACCAAAATATCTAAGTCTTCTTCTTCCTTTTCCCATCCTTGTTGCCGTCCACCTCCACTCTCTTAAACCTCCATTTTTCTTTCAATTTCCAGCAAGCTAATAATGAAAAGAAATTAGTTTTGAGAGAGGAAAAATCGGAATTAAGTAGTTCTTACCATTAAAAGTACCAAAGGAGCAAGAAGGAAGGAAGAAAGAAGAAGAAAAAGGGAGAAGAGTAGGGGAATTTCGGCCCACCTTGGAGAACTCTTAAGGTGAGTTTATTCTTCTTAAATTCAACCTTTTTCCTTCTATTTGAGACCCATGATGATGATAGATGTGATTAGGTTTGATAGATTTAGGATTGGTTGCAAGATAGAACTTAGAACAATTAAGTTTGTGTTTAGTTGATGAAGCTGTAATTGGACTTTGAATTGATGATATTTGATGTTAGATAATTGTTTTATTGCTTAAAAACTAAAGAAAATATGATGTTAATGGATGAATAAGGGGCTGCCATAATTAAAGAAATTAGGGAAAATTGAAATTAATATGGAAACACAACAATTGGTGATAAGGAAAATATGATTTGAGTGTTGAATTGAAGAAAATGAATTGGTAACTAGGATATGGTTTTTGGGCAGCCATGACATATGAAGAAGGAAGTTTAACCTTATTACATTTTAGCTCAATTAAGGTGTAAATCATATTAGGAGCATTAGAATATTATATAGACATGAAAAGCATTGAAATTGGATGTTGGAATTGAGATGTTGTATAATTGTGTAGGAAAAATAAGTGAACAAGTGAGAGGCCCTCAAGAGGGTGACAAAGGCAAGGAGAAAGCTAGCTAATAAGGGAAGGAAAAGAAGGTTTAAAGGAAGAACCAAGGCTGATTAGGTATGTGCTTCATTGATAAAAATTTTGCATGTTGTTAATAAGTATGGAAATATATATTAAGGTTTGTTATGTTTGTGTTTTTGAGATGTTATGTGATTTGTTGTGACTTTTGATATTATATATGGAAATGGGACCAAATGGTGTGAAATAATTGAGACATATAAATGTAGTTGTAATTCTGAAAATTTTAGTATCAAAATGAATGCAAATGATGAATGTGGTTGAAATGTGAATTGATGCCAATTGATGGCTCGGGTACAGAATTCCAGGAACAACTCTGTCTATTTTGATGATAACTTGAGTTGTGGAACTCCTTTTTGTATGTTCTTTGTTGGAAATGAAAGCTAAGACACAGGGCCTTAATTGTTTTTTAGACTATAACATTTAATTATGTCTATATTTTCCCAGAAAAATGCATGAATTTTAATCCTAGAATCTGTCCAGAAAATTCTGGGCAGAAAATTCTGTGATGATGCAGTAGTGAATTGATCATAACTTTTGATAGAAAACTTTGATTTAAGTGATTTTTTATGCATTTGAAATCTAAGACAATAAGATAAAAATTGTTAGAAGGCCATAACTCCAAATTCTAATTATAAATGGGCTACAAATGAAGCCCAAAAACAGGTCCAAATTCTGCCATAGGTATAAAACGTGAAGTGTTGGACTTATGCATGTGGTATGTTAATTATATGTAATAATTAATGCAAATATTTACTTTGATGGTAATTATCAATGTTTAACAGATTATTTATATATGAGATTTTATTGTAATAATAATGGGAATATAGAACAAAAATAAACAAGCATACTTATGATAGTTGAAAATATTGTGAATTAATATAAAAATAGTTAAGCCCAAAAACACCTAGTCTAGAACTAGAATAGGGAATAGTTTGGCATGCCAATCAGGGGAATTTAGGCACTCGGTGCCAAATATGAAAGCCGGTAATGACAATTGATAAATGCGCTCGGCGCAAAATTATTAAGCCGGTAATGACAATATAACAAAAGCCAGTAATGACATTATTATAAAAGCACTCGGCGCTACATTATGAAAGCTGAGAATGACAACCCCGTTATTCCTATTAGATAGTTCAGTTATAGGTGTTATGGACACAAGAAAATAATAATAATACTAATATTGAAGTATGTGATTTTGATAAGTTTTACATGAATTAAATTTGTTACTATTACATGTTGAATGAAATTTATTTGATTTTATAGAAATTTTTATTTTATGCATTATTTATTAAATGGTTAATTAATATGTGAGAAAATATATATGTATGTAAAATTTTTATCATTGAAGCACCACTAAGCTAGTAGCTTAGCGCGGGTGGTTTCCTCTCGCGCAGGTTTAGAAGGGTAGCCGTAGAAAATAGTCTATCAGAAGAAGAAGGGTATCCGGAGGGAAGCAACAAAAAGCTCTGGGTTTTCTTTTTTCGGTATATTTTGTTAAAAAACTTTGTAAATTAAAGTATTGTTTTTATTTCATATAATGTGTATTAAATATGTGAGTTACTATGTAAAAGGACATAGTTTGAGTGTAAATTAATATATTTTATAAATAAATATGATTTTGAGTATTATGCTTGTAATAATTTTATTTCAATGTCTACAAAATTTTCAAAAAAAAAAAAAAATTACTTCACTTCATTAATTTTATAAAACAGTAAGATGGGTAATACTCACTTACCTTGCTGAACTATAGTAGGTTAAGGGGGTGCTACAATTAACCCTTACAAGTGTTCTACTCTTAACCCAGAAATACCCAAAGCTCACTTGAGTAATGATTATAGAGAGAACCACTTATAAATCTTAATTTGCTCAAATATGAGGAGCAAAAAGATTTTTATAGAGAATAAATTGTTCTCAAAGTATGAAAGTACAAATAGTTTGTAATCAAAATTAAATTCGAAGTATATGCTATTCTTTTGTTATTCTCTTCATTTTCTTGTTCTTAATGCATAAATGACTTCCATTTATACTCCCATGGCTGAATATAGCCGTTGGGGTGCATTAAATAAGAAACTAGCCATTGTACCAACCAAAAAATCGCGCCTGACATTTTTCTCTTTCATTGTTCACGGGCGTGACTATACTTGTCACGGGGGTGACAGTTCTTCCCAAGCCGTGACTGAAGTGGTGACCTTAGTCGTGAAGCTCTCTGAAATGTTTTGATATATTGAGTCACAGGCGTGACATACTCATTCACGGGCATGACAATCTTCCCAGCCGTGATCCAAGTGGTGACTCTGGTCGTGAAGCTCTCTGGATGAAATTGCATGAATCTTCACGGGGGTGACACCTTTATTCATGGGGGTGACTGAAATGCTTACTTCACGGTTTATTTTCCTTCATGGCCGTGAACTTTAAATGTTGGTTTTGATAACGGTTAGCTTCCTTCATGGAAGTGACTCCTAGAGTCACGACAGTGAACATGCTACTACTTGAATTTTGTCTCTCAATGATTATTCTTCCAATTCTCCATTATTGCTATTTTAATCCATGTCCTGTATAATATACTTACAAAAACAAGTATGTTAAATACAATATTGCTATATTATTTGTTATCATCAAAATGACGAAAATACCCCTCAAGGTTTAGCAATGTAAAGTTTATTTTTGTTTTATATATGTGATATATCATATTGTGGCGAAAGCCTCAAAGTTGACTTGCAAAGTCATTGAATGATATTACAGGATATGAAAAAAATTTACTACCATTGTTAACAGGGTATTTTTCCTTTCTAGTATGCTATGTGTGATTATTTGACATAGGGATAGGTTGAACTCAAATGCATAAGATATGGTGTTACATTAACCACTTCATACCATAAAATCAATCATGTAAAATGCATCATATGAAGGAATTAACATTCAAAGTTCACATGACATACAATTGGAAAAACAAAATAATTATGACAATGTTAATCCATCAAGCATACCAAGCTCTCTTCTTATAAAACAAAAACTTTCTTCATTAAGAGGTTTGGTAAAAATATCTTCCAATTGATTATTTGTATCAATAAATTCTAACACAACATCTCCATATTGAACATGATCCCTAAGAAAATGATGTATAATGTCAATATGCTTACTTCTAGAGTGTTGAATGGGATTCTTAGATAGGTTGATGACACTAGTATTGTCACATTTGATGGGTATATGATCCAAACTATGACCATAATTGTAACACCACATCTTATACATTCAAGTTCAACCTATTCCTGTATCAAATAGTCACACATAGCATACTAAAAAGGCAAAATACCCTGTTAACAGTGGCAGTAAATTTTTTTTTTTTATCACATCCTGTAAAATTACTAAATGACTTTTCAAGTCAACATTTAAACCACAATACGATATATCACATATATCAAAATATAAACTTTACACATAAGTATTTCCGAGTTGATTTCATTTATACATATTTAGACTCATTCCAAAATGACTATACATATTCAAGCATATAAGTCCAAAACACAGATGACATATTTTTATGCTTGTGTGGAATGCAAGGAGAGAGAGTGATGAGGCTCGGCCAATGACCTGTGCTCCATGTCTTCTATACACTACTCAAAATGAGCTATCACTTTTCTTTACCTGAAAAATGACGCAAATTGATGAGTTGCGGCTCAGTGAGAATAATCATCCAATGAGCTCTAAAGTACCAAACAACTCATAGTAATAAATCACAAATCCAATATATATCAGGTATTCTATTCCATTCATCAGTATCATATAAGTATCAATAAAGTTGAAACATATAATCATTACTCTTTATGTATGCAAATGCTTTGCTTATTTCATTTTGTTGTGACCAAGTTAAACAGACATTGCCCCGGGTATCCATGTGAACATTTTCCATGTGAACATTTGCATTTGCAATTGTATTTGCATTTGCTAGCTAGCTTGATCATTTGTTTCATTTGCACATTTGTTGGGCCATAGGCCTCTTCTTTTGCTTTGCAATATTGATTAACTAGTCACAACGCCTTTTAAGTCCATATGCATATGCATTTGTACTAAGCATTTATGAACCATTGCATCTTATCACATATATGCCTCATATGCCACGCATATACCTTGCATATACTATACATATACCATGTATATATATCACATATGTCAAACATATACCTCAAATATACCACAAGTATACCATTTATACGTATCACAAACGCCACATATTGCCCATCATCATATTATCAAGGACAATCATGACAATCATATGTCAAACCACAAACGTCACATATTGTCCATCATCATATTATCAAGGACAATCATGACAATCATATGTCAAACCACAAATGTCACAAATTATCCATCATCATATTATCAAGGACAAATTATGACAATCATATGAATCACATAGCAAGCAACATTCATTTGCACTAAGAATTCAATCGATAATTAGACTCACCGTTCTCCTTTGATCCCGACTCTTACTTATTGTCTATCTGCTCCTTGTGGGTCTCCAATATGTTGTGAGCCTAACATGAAAATATAATGGATTAACTCATGATTAGGGAGACTTAATGCGGCTTAAACAAATTAATATGCATAATGCATATACATAGCTAGGCTTTTTCCTATGGGGCAGTGTGACCTTATGGGACTGTTAAGCCTATAACTTTTCCTATAGTTGACCAATTAATCTGATTCTTGTTCCTAATTCAAAATAACACATAATCATGAAACATATTAAAATATCAGACCAATTGGATCATTGTACAATTTTTGGTGGAATTTCTAAGAGTGTTCTGTTTCCTGTCCTGTTTCTGCCCTTTGGCAGTTTCAGGGTACCAATTTGGGTAGTCCATATCTTACGATATGTAAATCAGATTATAATGAAACTTGGCAGACACTTATATGGGTTCAAATGGAACATTTTTCATGTTCACAACTTTTACCAATTATGCCTCTAAGGTCTTCAAATTATAAGCAAAATTTCACTGGTCCAGAACAGAATTGGCTTCCGGACCAGTATGACTTATAAAGGCCATAACTTACTCTATACATAACATTTTAAGCTGAAATTAGTACCAAAATTTATCTAAGACATATACCTATAACTTTAATGTTTTGATAAGTTACAGAATCTAGCTCTAAGGAGCTCAAATTAGACAAAAAAATTTCTGGAACTGCCCAGGGCACTCAATAGGCAGTTCAAACCATGGAACAGTCATGGTTCCATTTACCATAACTCACAATTTACAAGACATATGAACCTGAAATTTGGTAGACAGATACATAACACATATATCTACAATTTTTATGTTTTGATATACTTCAAATAATGGCTTTAACATATTCGAAATCAAGTAACACAGTAGCTAACTTGGTTAGGGTTCACACCCTGACCAGTTTCAGTACGAAGAGGATATCTCATTATATACACAACATCTTGCAAATATATTCACATATCCATAAATCTAAGACATAAATGAACAACTTTTGTGTTTTAAGATTTTTCAGATTCGATCTCTAAGATCATCAAAACTATGGAACAATATACTGCCTATTAATGAACCCTAAACACCAAAATCAAGCTTAACACAAGAATAAATGTTTACTCACCTATAATCACTCTTGGCTAATCTTGTTCCTGCAATTTTTGGAGTGAAAGAAGGAAGAAATGGTGGCTGAAACTTGAAAAGAAATGGAAGGAATGAAGCAAAGAAGAAGAAGAAGAAGAAGATGAGGAAGGGAAGTGATAAGGTGGCTGCCTAATAAGTTAAAAGCCACCACCCACCACCTTATCTTCCTTTTCTTTGTTTCATCCGTCCCCTTTTTCCTTATTTATTTATTTATTTATTTATTTTTCTGACTTTTATTTTTTTATTTTATTTTTTTATTATTATTATACAAATCAACATAATATGCAATTTAATCTCAATCTAGTCATTTTGCTTACTTTAATTTAGTCACCTTATTTCATTTATTTTTTTTAATACTTTTTATCCTCATTTAGATTATAAATACACATGTGTGACTCAATACAATTGCAATGTACTAGGACACGTAGCTAGTGCGTGTCATAAACTTGATCCTACGAAAATACGTATGAAATGCATGTGTTCAATTGAATTATATTCAAATGCATATGTCAAAATAAAATGCATGTAATAATGCATATGTGGGAAGTCGAGGATGTTACAATAATCCTTAAGTTATTGTCTCATCCATAGGATTTGTTCAACAACACCCTGCTGCCACATATTCCACTTCAGCGGTAGATAAGGCAACTAAAACTTGTTTCTTGCTAAACCAAAAAACTAGGCATTCACTAATAAAGTGACAAGTGCCTGAGGTACTCTTTCTATCCAAAAGAATACCGACATAATCTACATTCGAATATCCTATCATATGGAAAGATGAATTTCTAGGATACCATAAACCTAGATGCAATGTGCCATTTATGTATTTTAAAATCCTTTTTACAACATTCAAATGTGATTCTTTAGGACAAGATTGAAATCTAGCACATAAGCATACACTATATATTATATCGGGCCTAGAGGTAGTAAAGTATAAAAGTGATATGATCATACCTCTATAGAGCTTTTCATTTATGCTCTTCCCCTTCTCATATTTGTCATATTTTATTGATGTGCTCATAAGAGTCTTAGCATTTTTGCATCCTTCCATTCCAAATTTCTTAATTAACTCTTTAGTGTACTTGGATTGGTTGATGAATATGCCCTCATTGCTTTGCTTGATTTGTAGACCAAGGAAGAACTTAAGTTTGCCCATCATGCTCATTTCAAATTCCCTAGTCATACACTTAGCAAATTCTTGGCAAAGCAATTCATTAGTAGACCCAAATATGATATCATCAACATAAATTTGAACAATTAGAATGTCATGCTTATGATTTTTAATAAACAAGGTTGTATCAACATGTCCTTTTGAAAAATTATTTTCTAAAAGAAAAGAACTTAGTTTTTCATACCAAGCTCTTAGAGCTTGTTTTAATCCATACAAGGCTTTTGAAAGTTTTAAAAACATGATTAGGCAAGTTATGGCTTTCAAAACTCGGAGGTTGTTCTACATATACTTCCTTTTCTATAAAACCATTTAAGAATGCACTTATGACATCCATTTGAAAAAGTTTAAAATTTATATGGCATGCAAATGCTAAAAGTAATCTTATGGCTTTTAATCTAGCTACCAGAGCATAGGTTTCATCATAGTCTATACCTTCTTCTTGATTATAACTTTTGGCAACTAACCTAGCTTTATTCCTAGTTATTCAACCTTATTCATCTAACATATTTCTAAACACCCATTTACTACCAATGATTTGATGGTCTTTGGGTCTAGTAACTAAGGTCCATACATTACTTCTCTCAAATTGGTTCTGTTTCTCTTGCATAGAAATCACCCAACTTTCATCATTAAGAACCTCATCAATATTTTTAATCTCAATTTAAGAGACAAAAGAAAGGTTAGAATCTAAGAGTTTGAGATGAGATCTAGTACTTACACTACATTTCACAAGATCAAGCTTACTAGATTCATCAAAAACAACATGCATAGACTCTTCAATAACTGAAGACCTTTTATTAAAGACTTTATAAGCTTTGCTAGTTGTATATCATCCTAAGAAGATACCTTCATCGAATTTAGAGGAAATTTTTCTAAGGTTTTCCTTGGTGTTTAATATAAAACACTTGCATCCAAATACTCTAAAGTAAGATATCATGGGTTTCCTTCCATTCCATAGCTCAAAAGAAGTTTTATTTAAAAGTGGTCATTTGAAAACTCGATTTGAAATATAACACGCAGTATTAGTTGCTTCGACCCAAAATTAGGTTAGTAAACCATACTCATCGAGCATTGTTCGAGCCATTTCAATTAAAGTTTGATTTTTCCCTTTCTACTACCCCATTTTGTTGAGGTGTCCTAGGAGTTGAAAAATCGTGTGAATATCATATTCTAAATAAAAGTTTTCAAAATTTTCATTTTCAAATTCTTTGCCATGGTCGCTTCTTATTTTGGAAATAAAATAGCCTTTTTCATTTTGAACTCTTTTAGCAAAATTTTGGAAAGATTCAAAAGCGTCACTCTTTTGAGCTAAGAAAATTACCAAAGTGAATCTAGAGTAATCATCAATAATGACAAAAGCATAGTGTCTACCTTCTAAACTAGCAACTTTAGTAGGTCCAAAAAGATCTAAATTCAAAAGTTGTAGAGGTTTAAAGGTACTTACTATATTTTTATATTTGAAGGATGACTTTTGTTGTTTTCCTCTTTGGCAAGGTTCACACGTCTTATCTTTTTCAAGTTTGACTTTTGGAAGTTCACTCACTAGCTCTCCCTTGCTAAGGTTTTGAATTAATTCCATACTTGCATGACCAAGCCTTCTATGCCATAGCCAAGGTTCATCACTAATAGACATAAGATACTTAGAGGAAAGGTTAGATATTTTGTATAAGTCTATTATGTAAGTATTGACATCTCTATCTTATTTGAATATCTCTTGGCCACTTAAAGAGGTTACAAGACATTCATTTGAGGTAAAGATAACTTGGTTTCCCTTATCACATAATTGACTTACACTTAGCAAATTATGTTTCAAACTATCAAGAAAAAAAATATCTTCAATAAAAGTTGTATTATTAATACCAATAGAGCCAATGCCAATTACCTTATCCTTAGCATTATTCCCAAAGGTTACCTTACCACCATCAATTCTTTTGATGTGATTGAAGAGTTCTTTGTTTTCGGTCATATGTCTTGAGCATCCACTATCCACAAGCCAAGCATTATCCTTTATAGTGGACTTGAGGCATACCTATAAAACCACAATTCAAGTTTGGTTTTTAGGTACCAAAACGAACTTGAGTCATTGGGGGTTAACACTTAAACATTCCCAATGAGCCATCATTATCCAACAATGCTTGTTGATATGGCCAAATTTCATGCATTAATTGCATTGTTTAGCTTTATATATGTTTTTCAGTTTTGACATGCTTTTAGGTCTTAACATGCATGATGAATAGGTGTTTTCCTAGGTGTATGCCTTTTATACATAAAAGCATGATTGGCCTTTTGAGATTTCTCTCTTAAGCCAAATGACCCTTGACTATTTTTCTTTTGAATAGAAAGTTTTGTGTGTGCTATGCTCTTAGCCTTTGGGGCTATTACCTCAATTGTGGAGGTTTGTGGTGCATTAGACTTAACAAATATAGTCTTATGAGATGAAGATAATGTTTCATTAAAGCCTAGACCATGTCTTATTAAAGGTGGTCTTTGAGAGACTATGAGAGTATCTAAGCTCTCTTTCCCTTTATGAAACTTTGAAATTGAGTTTCTAAGTTCCTCAACTTTATTTTTCAAAATATTGTTTTCTTTAAGCAAAGATTTAGTTGAGAGTCTAGAGGAGTACACATCTAAAGATTTTTGAAGAGTTTCATTAGAAGTCTTAAAATCAAAATTCTCTTTTTGTAAAACTTCCATTTTATTTTTCAAATCTAAAATATTATTTTTATAAGTTTTAAGTGTACTTCTATATTTTTCTAATTCTAGGTTCAACACTTCTATTAGACTTTGCTCATCATCATCATCTTCATTATAACTATTATTATCACTACTATTATCATTAAAAGAGTATGAGTAAGAAGGACTTACCTCATTCATGCAGTGATCCTCTAAAGCCATGAAGCATAGGTTGACCTCTTCTCCTTCATTATCATCTTTTTCACTTCTTGAAGAGCTTTCGTCATCCTATGTGGCTTTGTGACCTTTCTCCCTATCATCTTTTTGAAATATTTCCTTATGTTTCTTGAGCTTTGGACATTCTGGTTTGATATGTCCTTTCTTCCCACATTCATAACACTTTACCTCATCTTTATTTCTTTGAGAGTCATTTAGGGAGTGTTTGAAAGTTCTTTGTTTGAAGTTTCGAGAATTATCAGGTCGCTTTTCAGTCATTCTTTTTATTATTCTTGAGAGCATGACAATGTCCTCATTCTCATCATCACTCTTCTCTTCATCATCTTCAATTACCTCTTGAGATTTTGAAGTAGAGGCTTTAAGTGCTAGAAGCTTTGTCTTTTTTGGTTCGACTTTAAGTTCTCTATCTCTTTTTATTGCCATCTCATGTGTTAGAAGTTTGCCAATAAGCACATCAGTAACCATGATGCTGATGTCTTCATTAGCCTTTTGAACCATAGTCTTTGAGAAGAAGGTTTCTTAGAATTTTGTTCTTCACATATTCCAAGCTCAAGTGCTTTCCAAGCTTTCTCATGCCATTGATGATGGCTAGAAGACGGTTCGTCAAATCGGTGATGGATTCATTGGATTTTATTTTGAAGAGTTCATATTCTAAAGTAAGAAGTTGAATCTTCTGGGATTTTACTTGCTTGGTTCCTTCATGATAATTCTCCAATGTTTTCCACATGCTATATATGGTAGGACAATGTTGGATTCTACCACATTCTTTAATAAATAAAGAGCTTGCTAGGATTGTCATTGCCTTTTTGTTTTTGAAATTAGCTATTTGTTGAGGCTTCATCCAATCATCTCTTGAAAGAATTTATTCTTCACCATCAACTCATTTCTTAGTTGGTTGTGTCCATTCTTTTCAAACACTATCCCAAACTTCAATTCCTTCACTATCGAGATATGTCTCCATCCGAAACTTCCAATGAGCGTAGTTCACTCTATCAAAGTAAGGCTTAAGACATTGAAATCCTTCATTGGCCATTTCTTGATCTTTGCTAGCGCTTATTAGGGTTTGTTGCTAGACAAGCTCTGATACCAATTGTTGCCCAGATAATGAACCAATAAGGGGGTTGAATTGGTTAGCAAATAAAATTTTGCTTAATTGAAATTGCATAATAAATAAAATAGAGGAAGGAATGAGAGATATCACACACAAGATTTATAAAAGTTTGGGTGTTAACAAACCCTACTCCTCTCCCCAATCACAATTAGGTGTTTCACTAACATGCTAAGTATTACAATGAAGTTTTTCAAGCTCACTGCCAACTATGGTGTTTCTCTTAATGGCTAACACCTATTCCAGAGATTCCCTTGTATTTTTTTCAATGGCTCATACAAAAACCAATTCCTTGTATTTTATGGCTCACACAATAAACCCTCAAAAGTGTTTCACTCTTAATCTAATATACCCAAACTCACTTTTGAGTAATTGATTACAATGAAAAACACTCACCAACCTACAATGATCAGAAGTTATGAGCAATTAGGTTTTCATAAAAAAATAGAGGATTGTTGAAAAATAATTAATGCACAAGGCTACAACAAGATTAAAGATGAAAAATAATTTTTGTTCTTCTTGTTAGGATTCATAAATGACTTGCTGCATTTATACACCCTATGTGAATTATAGTCGTTTGGGTGCATTTAAGGCAAAAGTAGTCGTTGAACCAACTCTTAAATCTTTTTTGACATGTTTCTCTGTCCTAGTTCACTGGCGTGACTATATATGTCACGAGCGTGAATGTTCTTCCAAGTCATGGTCCAAGTGGTGACTCTGACCGTGTTACTCTCTGAAAGAATTGAAAATGTTTGGTCATAGATGTGACTAATCTTTCATGGGCGTGACTTGTTTGATCATTCATGGTTGTGAACTTGAATGGTGGAAAATTATCGCTAAGCTATATTCATGGGTCTGACATTAGTAGTCACGAGTGTGACACTTTGCTATTTCTCTGATTTTTATCTTCAAAAGTTGTCTTTCAATCTTGATTCATGTTCTAATCAAAGTATATTATGTTTAACACACTTAGAACATAAACATTGTTAAATACATTATTGTTATTTTATTTGTTATCATCAAAATGATAGAAATACCCCTCAATGTTCAACATTTTTACATCTAAATTCTATAAAATGCATTTGTTTTTTAGTTGCCATTCATGTATGTTGCTACAAGTTTCAAATTTTATCTTTTATTAAACGAAGGAAGAATGAAATTAAAAGAATAATACAAAAGCAAGGTCTCGATTAACACAAAATTAGCTTACCTTCAAATATCTTAAGCTAGCCTGTGACCACATATTTCCAATTCTCTTTCTCCAAGGTTAGAATCTCACAAGCAAGATGGTTTCCCTTTACCCATGCCATAAGGTCAACATGCATCACTCCTTAACAATCATTCAAGGTTAGTCGAGCGGTCATTTTAGTTTGCCCCCTTGAATAGCCTTAGGTTTAAGCAATAAAGTGGAATAGACACTAGTATAGAAAAAAGGTTATATGTGTTTGTCGTTTTATACTTTATGCATTTAGAAGAAGCATATGATATGAATTTTATGTGTCTATCGTTATGACAAATGCGCATAACTTGATTATATGCATCTAGTATCTATCATTGAGTAATAACATATGCATATAATCAAGTTATACACGTATGCTATTACTTAAAAATAGACACATATATTCAAGTTATACACATTTGCTATTACTTAACAATAGACATGTATAATTAAGTTATACATGTCTACCACAAAGAAATGACAAACACCCATTGTTTTTTTTTAAATATAGCTCATATTATGCAGAACCATTCATAACCTACTTCAAAATTCATAACCTACGTCAATATTGCAAGCCACAATAAACATCCAACACACAAGTCACAAATACTTAATAATCAATCAATAATTCATAAAATATTCACAATACAATACAAACTAAAAAAATTCAAGAAATCAAAGCAACACAACATGCCTAAAATAATTCAAAGACAATATGATCTATTTGATCTCTTATACATACTATCTTATAAAGTAACTGAATCATATATATCAAATTTCATCTATTTAATTTTGGCCATATAATCTATTTTTAAAAGCTTACAAAACAAATCAAAGAAAGAATAGAAAACATAATAAAATTAATAAACTAATAGCTATGTGTCACACTTATAATATAAATTGACTTACTAGTATTTAAAAGTACACACCTTAAGCAATGTTATATAACTGTTTTTATGTACAACAATTTTGTACATTTACCTTATGATGTAAAACATGTTATGATATGTGACAATTTCATACAATCAACACAATGACATATAATCATTTCTTCTCTTTCCCTCATTTGCTTTTCCTCTGCTACTCTAACAAATTCCTTAATTCCATTTAAAAATTCAAATGTAGTGCGTCTACCATAATTCCAACTTCAATCCATATCTAACCACACACAAAAAATATTCAATATAAATCTCATTACTTTTAATCATGATAAACGTTATATATAAGGTCTTTATCACTTCAACCTAATCCATCCTTAAACATCCAATCTCATGAGTGAATATATTTTAGTTTTTGGATCCCAAAAAAATCAGCAGTCTTTCTTTTTTGTTTTCGAAGTATACAATGTAATTAGAATGATTTATTTACATATATGTACCCAGAGAATATTAAAAAAATGACACTAAGATTTATCTTGGAATTGAAAACCATATATGCTTTCACATCATAAGTGAATTTTAATGTTTAAGAATAGTCCCAAATCAGATACTGTTCAAGTATTACTGCTATTGAGTAAATCTTAAACAAGTATCTAGGCTCATTAAAATTTTCATATTTATTATACAAAAGATTTCTTCAAATTTAAGTTGAAACCAATGATTCTGAATTTACATATTGCTAAA
This sequence comes from Triadica sebifera, assembly GCA_023653625.1. NCBI lineage: Eukaryota > Viridiplantae > Streptophyta > Magnoliopsida > Malpighiales > Euphorbiaceae > Triadica > Triadica sebifera. The sequence goes on from CM042897.1 coordinate 13,227,316, forward strand.
TGATTAATATTGTAACATCACTCCTTATCCAATTAAGTATAACCTATCCCTATATCAAATAATCACACATAGCATGCTGGGAAGACAAAATATCCTGTTAACATTGATAGTAATTTTTTTTTATATCCTGTAATATCATTCAATGATTTTGCAAGTCAAAACTGAGACTTTCGCCACAATACGATATATCACATATATTAAAACATAAATTTTGCACATAGGTATTTACGAGTTGATTTCATTTATACACTTTTAAAACCCATTCCAAAATGAATATACATATTCAAACATGTAAATACAAAATGCAGATGACATATTTTCATGCTCGTGTTGAATGCAAGGAGAGAGAGTGATGAGGTTCGACCGGTGACCTGTGCTCCATGTCTTCTATACGCTACTCAAAATGAGCTATTACTTTTCTTTACCTGAAAAATGATGCAAATTGATGAGTTGCGGCTCAGTGAGAATAATCATCTAATGAGCTCTAAAGTACCAAACAACTCATAGTAATAAATCACAAATCCAACACATACCATGTATTCCATTCCATTCATCAATATCATATAAATATCAATAAAGTTGAAACATATAATCATTACTCCTTACGTATGCAAATGCTTTGCTTATTTCATTTTGTTGTGACCAAGTTAAACAGATATTGCCTCGGGTTTCCATGTGAACATTTGCATTTGCTAGCTAGCTTGATCATTTGTTTCATTTGCACATTTGTTGGGCCATAGCCTCTTCTTTTGCTTTACAATATCGATTAACTAGTCACAACAGCTTTTAAGTCCATATGCATATGCACTTGTACTTAAGCATTCATCAACCATTGTATCTTACAACATATAACATACATATACTGCATATATGCCTCATATGCCACGCATATACCTTGTATATACTGTACATATACCATGTATATATATCACATATGTCAAACACATACCTCAAATATACCACAAGTATACCATTTATATGTACCACAATGTCACAAATTATCCATCCTCATATTATCAAGGACCAATCATGACAATCATATGAATCACATAGCAAGCAACATTCATTTGCACTAAAGAATTCAATTGATAATTAGACTCACTTTTCTCCTTTGATTCCGACCCCTAACTTATTGTCTATCTGCTCCTTGTGGGTCTCCAATATGTTGCAAGCCTAATATGAAAATATAATCGATTAACTCATAATTAGGGAGACTTAATGTGGCTTAAACAAATTAATATGCATTGTTCATATCAATAGTTAAGATTTTTCCTATGAGGCAGTGTGACCTTATGGGACTGTTGAACCTATAACTTTTTCTATACTTCACCAATTAATCTGATTCTTATTCCTAATTAAAATTAACATATATTTATGTAACATATTAAAATTTCAGACCAATTGTATCACTTTACTATTTTTGGTGGAATTTATAAATGTGTTCTGTATGCTGCCTTGTTTTCTGCCCTTTGGCAGTTTCAGGGTATCAACTTTGGTTCATCATAACTTATAATCTATACGTTATATTTAATGAAACTTTACAGACGCTTATATGGGGTCAAATGCAACATTTTTTATGTTTAAAACTTTTATTAATTATATCTCTAAGGTCTTCAAATTATAACAAACAGTTCATTGGTCTATAATAGAATTGGCTTCCAGACCAGTATGACTTCAAAAGGCCATAACTTAGTCTATACATAACATATTAAGCTGAAATTAGTACTTAAATTTTGATACGACATATACCCATAACTTTCATGTTTTGATAATTTATAGAATCTAGCTTTAAGGAGCTCAACTTAGCTAAACAAATTTCTGGATCTGGCCAGGGCACTCAGTAGGCAGTTCAGACCATGGAACAGTCATGGTTCCATTCACCATAACTAAACATTTACGAGATATATGAACTTGCAATTTGGTATAAAGATACATAACACATATATATACAACTTTTATGTTTTGAGAAACTTCAAATAATGGCTCTATCATATTCAAAACTAACAAACACAATGGCTAAGTTACTTAGGGTTCACATCCGGACCAGTTTCATTAGAGAGAGGATAGCTCATTCTATACAACACATCTTTCAAAATGTTTACATATCCATATATCTAAGACATAAAGAAAAAACTTTTGTGCTTTACACTTTTCCATAATCAATTTCTATTAATATCAAAATTGGGGAGCAATTCAGTGCCTATTAATGAACCTTAGCAACTCAAATCAACCTTATAGCAATAAGAATTGATTACTTACCAAGAACAAACTTGCAAGGGATAAATTTGCCTCAAAAACTAAGTGAAACAAGGAAGAATTGAGTTTTGGAATGGAGAAAGATGAAGAAGAAAACGGGATGGAGTGAGGAGGCAAAAATGGGGGAGGAAGATAAAGCTAACTTTTTTGTTTTTGTCTTTTTATCTTTTTCTCTTCATCTCTTCTCTTTTCTCTTCTCTTTTGTCTTTTATTTTCACTTCTCTTTTCTCTTCTCCTTTCTTTTATTTTCATTTTGTTTCATTTTCATTTTATTTTGTCTATATTATTATTATTATTTACATATATTTATAATTCCACTAATTCACACAATAATACAACTTAATCATTTGACCCGATTTAACTAAATTAACAATGTAAATGTTTACTAATCTTAATCTAGTCATTTTTCTTACTTTAATTTAGTCACCTTATTCAATTTATTTCTAATGCTTTGTTATCCTCCTTTAGGTTATAAGTACACACGTGCGACTCGATACAATTGCCAAATACTAGGACACATAGCTAGTGCGTACCATGAACTTGTTTCTAAGAAAATATGTATGAAATGCACGTGTTCAATTGGATTATATGGAAGATGCATATGTTCAAATGAGATGCATATGGGGAAGGTTGAGGATGTTATAATTCTCCCCTCCTTTTAAAAATTTCATCCTCAAAATTCAATACTTGGAAACAAGTGTGGATATTGCTTTTTCATATTCTCTTTCGTTTCCCATGTTGCCTCTTCTTATAAAAGGTTACACTATAATACCTTAACCAAAGGTATTTCTTAGTTTCTTATCTGTTTAGTCTTGTATCCAATGATTTCTACTGGCTCCTCAACATAACTCATGTCCTCCGCAATCTCAATGGCTTGATCTTTAAGTACATGCGTAGGATATGACCTGTATCTTCTAAGCATGCTCATATGAAACACATTATGAATCTGAGCCATCTCTAGTGGTAACGCCAATCTGTATGCCAGTGGACCAACCTTTTCAAGAATTTCATAAGGTCCTATGTATCTTGGGCTCAATTTACCTTTCTTGCCAAATTGGATTACCCCTTTCCATGGAGATACTCGTAGAAATACCTTTTCACCCAACTCATATTCCATTTCCCTTTTATGTTGATCAACATAACTTTTCTGTCTGTCTTATGCTGACTTTAGCTTATTCTTGACAATTTTGATTTTATCCACTGTATCTTGTACTATCTCTGGCCTTTCTAATGCATGTGCACCTTCTTCATCCCATATGATAGGGCTTCGGCACTTTATGCCATACAATGCCTCATATGGTGCCATCTGGATACTGCTATGATACTGGTTGTTGTAAGCAAATTCAATCAATGCTATATATTCATCCCAAGCACCTCTGAATTCCATAAAACATGATCTAAGCATTTCTTCCAAAGTCTGTATAGTCCTTTCAGATTGTCCGTCAGTTTGTGGGTGGAATGCAGTGCTAAAATTCGATTTTGTTTCCAATGCATCTTGTAAACTCACCCAAAAATGTGAAGTAAATCGTGGATCTCTATTAGACATAATGGACACTGGAATGCCATGCAATCTGACTATCTCATTCACATATAATTTTGCCAAACTCTCGAGTGTACACCCCCATCTGATAGGTAGAAAATGTGCTAACTTGGTTAATCTATCAACAATTACCCATACTGCATCATTTTTCCGTGGGGTTCTTGGCAATCCATAAACAAAATCCATCGTTATTCTTTCCCATTTCCATTATGGTAATGGCAATGGATGAAGTTTTCCAATTGGTGCCTGATGTTCAATTTTAATCTGCTGACATGTCAAGCATTTGGAAACATATTCTGCTATGTCTTTCTTCATTCTTGGCCACCAGTAATGAGACCTTAGACTGTGATACATCTTTGTCATCCCTGGGTGCATTGAATACGGTGCATTGTGTGCCTCTTCCATTATTTCCTGATGCAAGTTCTCAGTGTCTGGAACATATATGCGTGACTTTAACATCAGTGTATCATTCTGCAAATGAAACTCTGTACTATTTCCCTGCCTTATCATATCAACTTTCTCACATAATTGAGGATCTTTGTTTTGTGCTTCTTTGATCCTCTCCTTTAGTATAGGTCTGACTTGAAGAGTAGCAATAAGTGATCCTTCATCATGTATATTTAATTCAATATTCATATATCATAATTGAATCAAATATGGAAAAGAGGATACTTGCAAGTGAGCTACACTGCTACTAGTTTTCCTACTCAATGCATCTGCTACCACATTGGCTTTCCCTGGATGGTATTCAATTGTACAGTCATAATCTTTCAATAGCTCTAACCACCGTCTCTGCCTCATGTTTAATTCTTTTTGTGTCAACAAATAACCCAAGCTTTTATGGTCTGTGAAGATTTGGAATGTCTCACCATAAAGATAATGCCTCCAAATCTTCAATGCAAATACAACTGCAGCCAGTACTAAATCATGCACTGGATATGAGATCTCATGTGGTCTCAACTATCTAGATGCATAAGCTATCACCTTACCATGTTGCATTAATACACATCCCAAGCCTTGGTGAGAAGCATCACTATATACCATAAATCCACTTGTACCCGTAGGAATAGGTAGCACTGGTGCTGAGGTTAGCCTGTGTTTTAGTTCATCGAAACTCCTCTGACATTCTGGAGTCCACTTGAAAGGCACATTCTTTCTTAACAATTTAGTCAAAGGGCTAGCAATTAAGGAGAATCCATCAACAAATCTGCAATAGTATCCGGCTAAACCCAGAAAACTATGCATTTCTGAAATATTTTTAGGAGCTTCCCAATTTACCATGGCTTTTATTTTCTTTGGGTCAACCTCTATGCTCTTGCTCGACACCACATGTCCCAGAAACACCAAATGATATAACCAGAATTCACATTTACTCAATTTGGCATATAATTGTTTCTCCCTCAAAGTTTGCAACACAACTTTTAAATGTTGTTCATGTTCTCCCCTATTCTTTGAGTACACCAATATGTCATCAATAAATACTATCACAAACCTATCTAAATATGGTTGAAACACCTTATTCATTAATACCGTAAATGCAGTAGAGCATTAGTCAATCCAAATGGTATTACTAAAAATTCATAATGTCCATACTTGGTCCGAAAGGCAGTCTTTGGAACATCCGCTTCTGCTACCTTTAACTGGTAATAGCCTGATTTCAAATGAATCTTGGAGAATATTTGGGCTCCTTACAATTGGTCAAAAAAATTATCTATTCTATGCAACGAATATTTGTTCTTCCCTGTCATTTTATTCAGTTGCCTGTAATCGATGCACAATCTCATTGTTCCATCTTTCTTTTTAACAAATAATACTGGAGCTCCCAAAGGTGATACACTAGGTCTAATATACCCTTTGTTAAGTAACTCCTGCAATTGGGCCTTCAGTTCTTTCAACTCAACTGGGGCCATTCTGTAGGGTGACTTAATATTGGTGGTAAACCAGGTAGATCATCTGGAAAGCAAATTCCCTTACCACTGGTATATTTTCAAGCAAGCTATTAGTGGTTCTAGTATCAGTTACATATGATAAATATGCTTCACATCCCCCTTTGATCATTCGAAATGCCTTTACAGCTGAGACTAGACATATAGGCATAAGTTTTCTTTCACCTAGAAATACTACCGTTAGCTGGTTTGATGATTCCAAAATTACTTCCTTAGTAAAGCAATTCACTATTGCATGATGTCTAGTTAACCAGTCCATTCCTAATATCACATCAAATTCATATATTGGCAATAAAATTAGATCAACTATTAACTCAACTTTATCAATGCATATAAAGCAATCATGACAGACATTATTCACAATTACTACTGTTCCCAATGGAGTACTCACATTTATGTCAATCCCCAAAGGCTTATATGTTTGATGTAGTTTAGATGCCATATGCAATGATATAAATGAATGAGTGGAGCCTAGGTCAATCAATGCATATGCTAACATATCATAAATGTAAATATTACCAGTAACTACTTCGGGAGCATCACTTTTTCTTTTGTCTCTTGCATTAGGTCTGGTCCAACAAGCTTCCTCTCGTTGAGCTCTATCCAACATAGAGGTGTTCGAAACTTCCTGCCATAAAGTGCCTCACATAGAGCCATCTGGATACTAGATTGATAACTATTATTATAGGCGAATTCCATTAAAGGAAGATATTTGTCCCAGCTACCTTCAAATTCGATGATATAACTTCTCATCATATCTTCTAGAATCGGAATGACTCTTTCTGATTGTCCATCTGTCTATGGATGAAAAGCCATGTTGAAATTGAGCTTGCCTAGAGCTCACTGTAGACTACCCCAAAATTGAGATGTGAAGCAGGGATCTCTATCAGACACAATAGAAACAAGCACTCCATGAAGTCGTACTATTTCATTATATGATTTATTAGCCCAAAATCTCATTCTCGGACTGTCCAGATATGGGGTGTGAAATAGGGGTGCTCGCAGAGCTTAAACCACTCTACTCACTATAATCTCAAATCAAGGGTGCTCGCGGAGCTTTAGCCACTTTGACCTAGTATAATCATTTATCTGTATGTAATTAGGATCAGGGGAGCTCTTGGAGCTATAACCACCATTTCCTTAAATCATATCAATATCGGTACTGAAACTTCCCCCTAATGGTGCACCATTTATCCTATGTTAGTCCTTAGGTAGATAAATAGGCAATTAAAAACCATTAATTACTTGTTTATATAACCAATAATCATTTCGTATTAACATAATAATATACTCACAATTTATTTCAAAACCATGTAATAGCATGATATTTTATCAAATATTAGCATAATGTTAAGTTCATAGTTAATAACATTTCTATAATTTTAAAACAAGCCATAATATATAATTTTATCATCGTGACATATAATTTATATCAAACACACACAATCATGCATAAGGGACAAACCAGAATACATATATGTACAAGCCTCGATAATCTTTTTCTTTTCCAAAATATAAGCTCAGAGCTTGTTCACTTTTATTGTTCTTATTCTTGTTGAGATCCTAATTTAAAAATATAAATAATTAATACTTTGATAAAATATTTATTCTTAATATAATTTAAATAAATAACTACAATTTCTTTTAAGTTGGAACAAGACCTCTTAGGACTATTGGATCTATAACATTTTCTACTCTTATCCAATTTATACGATTCTTAATCCTAATTAACTTTAACATGTAAGAATAAAACATACTAAAATTTCAGAATTTTTAAATTATTACATAATGTTTAGTGCAATTTTAAATATTACTCTATTTGTTGTCCCTTAGGCAGTTTCGGGGTACCATATTTAAAAAGTCATATCATTCAATGTGTAGATTTTTTTATTACTAAACTTTTTAAAAATTTAAAACAAGTAATTTGGAACATTTTTCATGTTTACTAGTTTTCTAGATTCTATTTCTAGAGTCCTCAAACACTAGATAATCTATAACTGGTTCAGTATAGAATATCAACCCGACCAGTTCAATTGTTCAACTTATAAATCACAAAATACATGACATTTTAACGTGAGACTTTGACAAGAACTTAGTTAAGACATAGAATAAAAATTTATGTTTTTAACTTTGGCTAATTCGACCTTTAAGAAGCTCAAAAAGGAACACACATTTACCGAAGCTGCATAGGTACAAGGAAATAGCTCAATCAAGGAACATCAATCAAGGAACATCATAGTTGATTTCACTATAACGCAATCTACACAAGATATATTTAAATGAAATTTGGCAGACACCTAAAGAACACATATATTTACAATTTGTATGTTTTACAAAACGTCAGATTCAGCCATTAAGATGATCAATTTAAGCAAAAATCGTAGGTTATTCTGTTGACATGTCTCCCTAAAAAAAATTTATCTCTTTATATACCTAAAATAATTAAATGAAATTTCACAGACATATAAACAACACATATATGAACAACTTTTATATTTGACACATTTCCAAATTCAGTTCATAGGATAACAAAAATAGAGTGAAATACACTACAGAAATACAACGCTAAAAGCTCTAATAACACAATAACTATAGAAAAGAGATTACTTACCAATAACAAATTTATCTGGAGTGAATTTCTTGCAAATCATGAAGGAGATGATAAATAAATTGGGGTAGTTATTTGGGAGGAAGGAAATGGATGATGATGATAAGAAGGAGAGTATATAATTTAGAATGAAATGGGGCAAAGTCATAATTCATTTTCCCCTCCCCCTCCCTTCTCCCGTTTTAATCTTCTTCTTTTTTTGCTGTGTCCATTTTTTACTATTCACTTTTCTATTTTTTTATAAATATTTTCCTTTTTTTTTAATTTTATTATTTATTTATTTTTTTACATATTTACTTATATCTAGTCCCTTTAATTTTTACAAAAAGTACAATTTAGTTATGTGGTCTAATTTAATCAAATTTATTATGTCAATCAATTAATTTATTTTAATTTTTAATTGAATCAACTATTACATCTATTTTAATCTCTATTATTTGTCAGGTTTTTCCTATTTATACCACATACTTATTCTAATTAAACTCTAATTAGTGGGCATTGCAATAATGAATGCATATCTGTAACTCCCAGTCAATAAATTGAACCGTAAATCCACACCAGGTACTGAATTTCTGCAAATTAGAACCCCTAACTTTGAAAATTTTTCCGTATAACTTTACCTATGACCTTAAAATATTATTTTCTATATTCTGGTTGCTTAAATAAAAATTTTCCTGTCTGACAAAAACTTTATATTTCCCACTTGATATATCACATCGATTTACGTGCCAAGCACACAGTCGCAATAATGTGCCCTTATTCTTTAGTCCTCATACTGCACTAACATTACCATCTTAAATTGAAATTTTCATACTTATATGATCAGATTTAAACTTGAATAATAACGTGCTTATACCGATAAACTCTTGTTGACTTAACTATGTTGGTTCAAAGCGTACCCACCATGTAAGGCTTAAATCGACGGTCGTGATAGGCTGCATATTTACATTAGGAAGAGGTGCCATTTCTTAGGCTTCTAAGAAGCAAACATGTATAACTCATTCCACTTTGGAATAAGATTTATAGCTTTGGTAGCAGCAAGCAAAAAGGTAGAATGACTGAGAAACTTATTGCTAGATATAAAGTTGTGCCTATAACCATTGCCAGGAATTTCTTTTCATCGTGATAATCAAGAAACTATGTCTAAGGTTTTAGCAAGATATGCAATGAAAAATCTAGACATATACCTTTGAGACATGAGTATATGAGGCAACTTATATCGGATGGGATAATTATAGTTGTTTATGTAAATCAAGTAATAACTTGACTGGTCCATTAACTAAAATACTCTTGAGAGACATGATAAATAGCATTATGAATGCAATGGGTCTAAAACAATTCTAATTTGTTGCTAATATTATGAACATTACCTCTCTCATTGCTAAATAATTTGAAAAGGTTCAAAAGGTAAAAATAACTTATTAGTGACATGTAGCGAGTACAAATATGTAATACTTATGAAAAAGAGGTTGAATATGTAATATATTCTTAATGAAAACATTAATTTAGTTTGAATTAGGAAGTTTTAAATAAATTTCAAAGGGTCTTCACCTATATGAATACTAGGAGTGGTGCTGCTTTTATCAAGAATTTGAAGATTAAAATTCTTCTAAGTGTGTATGAATCCAGGAAGTAGCACAAGACCATAATGTGGTGCTAAAGCTAATGGTGAACTTGATAGAGAAATCAATAAGATTTGTGTGTATAGCTAATCCAGTCTTGTCACATAGGAATCATGGTTTAATGTTTTATCACAATCTTGGTTTCGATAAGGCTTTGAATAGTCTATACTAATAGAAAGTTTAAGTCAAAAGATACTTTCTAAATGCATAAATCTTTGAAGTTTGATTGCCTATATCACTAATTAAGTGGGGGATTGTAAAATAATAGTTAGTGATATGGTAACTTATCCCACACAAGCAAAGTGAAGAGAGTTCGTATAGGTTTATAAAGAATTTTACATCAAACAAGTTAAATTTGGTTGGTCAAAAAATTTTGAAGGAAAATCTCAAAATTTGACATATATTTAATTGTCAAAGATTGATACTTGGGCTCTTGGGGCATTAAAAGAAATTAATTAATTTCTTTGGTTTAATATTTTTGCTGTGCTATAAATTTTGTCGTGCTAGTGGTGTTACTCTTATAAATGACAGCAAAGGAGCCTACCATTGCATGTGCGATGGGTGTGTAACGGCTAGTTGGTAGTTTCTAACTATAATGGCCCAAATACCGGGTTAGTCACAAACTTTAGTTTCCAAAATTGATTAGTATACTCGGAGTCAAAAATACACTCGTGGGTGAAAATATTTTATTTGATCATTGGAAAATATAGGTTATGACTAGTTCAAACTTGGAGTGAAAATGAGGTCAAATAAGTTATCAAAAGTCAAAACTAAAAAAAAAGGACCCGATTTAATTAATAAATTAGTTGACCGTACTTTGACCAGGCTATGAAAAATAGCAAACAATATAAAAAATTTTATTTTAAGATATGGATAGACTCCAAATAATATTTAGAATTATTTGACAATGAAAAAGAAATTTTATGGTAGCACTGAAATTTGATTAATCAATCCGTTCGGGGGAGTAGTACAAGAAATAGACTCCGATTGAGTTAAAAAATTTTACGTGGGCATATATAAATATTTTATGAATTATGAAATCAAATTTGGGATAAATTAAGCTTGTAAAGTGAGAGAAATAATTTAGAATTGCTAAATGGGCTTTAATTTTACAAATGGGCCTAATGGGGTTGGATCACTTGGCTTGGCCAAAGCCCAGACCATTCCAACCACCTATTTAAGCTCAAAATATCATAATTCTCTAGAGAATTCAGCATCTTCTTAAGCCCTTTCATGCTTTCCCCTTGGCCAAATGGGTTTTCCACTCTTTTCCACCAAATTTCTCTTCTTTTCTCTAATTCTTACACTAAAATTAAGTATTCTAATATTAATTCAGCCCCTCTATTAGCTAGTTGAAGTGTCTAATCTTCATTTGAAGGGCTAGAAGTGGAAGAAAATCAAAGGAAACAAGTTAGAGCATAAAATTGAGGTAAGAGAATTTGAAGGTTTAAAATTTATTTAAGGGTTCAAATAGAGAGTTTAGGATATATAGGTGATATTTATGAAGTTAGATTGAGTTATGGATGAAAAAAAAATGGTGAATTAGTGGTGTATATTGTAACATCCAGTGATTTAGGCACCGATTGCGCACGACTGTAGGGGGTGCGCTGGTTTAATCGGAGTCTAAATTTGAACCCATAAAAAGTGACTAATAATAAAAAAAAATAATTAAGGGTATTATTATTTGGGAATTAAAAAGTTTAGTACTAGAATTGGAAAAAAATAAAATTTCCTATTGACAAAATCGGTATTATGGCAATTATTGGGGGAAAAGTGTGAAAATGAGAAAATTTGTGGCAAATAAGGAATTTCTCAAAATTTAAAAGTTAATCAAGATTAATTAAGTTAATGAACCAATGAGAATTATGATTAATTTTAATTAATGGGACCCATTCCTTAATTTGGGTATAAAAGTCAAAAAAGGAAGAAATTCTACATTCTTCCACCTAAAATATCTAACTCTTCTTCTTTTCTCTTCTTGGTTGCCATCCACCATGGCCTCCAAAAGCTTCCATTCTTGCTTCAATCCAAGCATGAAAAAAAGAGAAAAAAATTAGTTTTGAGAGAGGAAAATTAAGAATTAGAGAGTTCTTGCCATAAAGGGAGCAAAGGAGTAAGAAGGAAAGAAGAAAAAAGACAAGAAAAGGGAGAAATTTTAGGGGGAATTTCGGCCCACCTTGGAGAACCATTAAGGTGATTTTATTCTTCTTAAATTCAATCTTTTTCCTTCCATTTGAGACCCATAAGGATGATAGATATGATTAGGATTGATAGATTGAGGTTATGTGGCAAGATTAGAACTAGAAATGAAAAGTTGTAACTAGTTAAAGAAAAGTATAGTTAAACTTTTAATTAATGATAATTCATATTAGTTACTTGTTTTATGACTTAAAAACTAGAGAAAGGTAACTCTAATGGAGGAATGAGGGGCTGCCTTGATTAAGTTAAATTGGGAAAAATTGAAATTAACGTAGAAGCAATACAATTGGTGATAGATAAAGTGTGATTATAGTGTTGATTTTAAAAAATTAAATTGGGACCTATGACAAGGTTTTTGAGCAGCAATGACATAGCAAGAAGGAAGTTTAACCTTAGCACATTTTGGCTCAATTAAAGTATAAAACATATTAGGAGAATTAGAATTTTATGTAGGCATGAAAAGCTTTAAAAATGGATGATAAAATTGAGATGGGGTATGGTTGTGTAGGAAAACTAAGTGAACAAAGGAGTGGCCCTCAAGAGGGTGACAAATGCAAGGAGAAAGCAAACTAGTAAGGGGAGGAAAAGAAGGATAAAGGGAAGCTCCAAGGATAATTAGGTATGTACTTCATTGATAAAAATATTACATGTTGCTTAATCGTGTGATATTATATTTTAATGTTTGATATGAATGTGGGTTGACATGAAATGTGATTAGTTGTTGCTTTTAATGTTTTATATGGTAATGGGACTAAATGATGTGAAATCATTAAGATATGTGAATGTAATTGTGATTTGGAAACTTTGGCATAAAAATGAATGCATATGATGAATGTAAGTAGTATATAGATTGGTGCCAATTGATGACCTACTCTAGAAATTTTGGAGTAGATTTGACTATTCTGGTCATAACTAATGCTCTGGTAATTATATTGAGGTAAAATTAGTTGAAAATGAAAGTGGACTCATAATGATAAAACTTTCATTTAGAACTTAAGTTCAAAATCAAATTACAAATGGGCTAAAAATTGAACACAAAATCTCGGACCTGTAGGTACTCAAAAAATACTGGGTAAAATTTATGCAATGCTCTTTAGTAAAAGGGCCATAACTTTTGATAGAAAACTTGGATTTGAGTGATTTTTAATGCATATGAAAGTGAGACAATAAGCTACAAATGGGCTAAAAATGAAGCCCAAAATCAGGGACGAAATCTTCCATAGATAAAATCTTGAAATATTGGGCTTTTGCATATGGTATGATGAGTATATGTATTAATGAATGTGAATTTTAACTTTAATGGTAATTATAAATGTTCAATAAATTATTTATGTGTGAGACTCTAAATCAATAACAATGGAAACAAAGAACAAAAATAAATAAACATATATGTGAAAAATTTAGTGCAATTATCATTTTTTGAAAATATTGTGAATAAATATAAAATAGTTAAGTCCTACGACACCTAATATAGAACTAGAATAGAGAATAGTTGGGTATGCCAATCAGGGGATTTAAGGCACTCGGTGCGAAATACAAAAGCTAGTAATGACAAATTTATAAATGTGCTTAGCGCAAAATTATTAAGCTAGTAATGACAATATTACAAAATGTGATAATGACATTGTTATAAAAGCGTTCGACGCAATATTATGAAAGTTGGTAATGACAACTCCATTATTCTTATTAGTTAGTTCGGTTATAGGTTTTATGGGCGTAAGAAAAATGAAAATAACACCAATATAAAAGTATGTCATTTTGATATTGTTATGTTAAATTAAAATTGTTAAATATGAAATGTTTGATGAAATTTATTTGTTATATAATTCTTTATTTTATGCCTTATTTATGAAATGATTAATTGATATGTAAGAAAATATATGTATGTAAAATTTTTATCCTTGAAGCACCACTAAGCTAGTAGCTTAGCACGAGTGATTTTCTCTCGCACAGGTTTTAAATGGTAGCTATAGATAGTAAAATTGTTGAAAGAAGAAGGGTAACCGGACAAAAGCAGCTAAAAGCTTTTGACTTATTTTTGGTATATTTTATCGAAAGCTTTGTAAATTAAATTATAGTTCTATTTCATCTAGTGTGTATTAGAGATGTGACTTGTAATGTAATGGACATAGTTTGAACGTAAATTAATATAGATAAATAAAATTTTGAATATCGGTGTTGGTAATAAATTTATTTTAGGGTTTGTAACATTTTCACAAAAAAAAATTTATACTTCATTTAACTAAGTTTATAAGATAGTTATTCCGATAATGTTCACTTATCTTGCTGAACTAAAGTGGGGTAAGGGGGTGTTATAATTTTTGGTATTAGAGCTATAGGTTTAGATGGTTCTTACTTAGTGGGTATAGGAAGATAAGTGCATGTTTTCAACATTTGCATTGTTTTAAGCTGCTATATTCTAATAAGGGACCATTTTTCTGACAATATAGATTTTAATGGATTCAGAATCAAGATAAAGTCACGAAGAACAAAAGGGTGATAATATGGCTAACTCGACTGCTCATAGATAGTCAGCATCAATTAGAGCCTCGAAGCCCAGTGTGACAGCTCCATAGCATGCTGAAGAACAAATTGATCTGGGTTAGGTACCCCTTATGCAATAGATGGCTACTTTATTACAGCAGATAGCACAAGTTGTGGCACCACCAGCTCCACCAGCTCCTTCACCTCAACCAAAACCTCAGATTGATAAACTAAGAAAATATGGGGCTACGGATTTTACGGGCAAGAATGATGTTGCCCAAACAATGAACCAAGAAGGGGATTGAATTGGTTATGAAATAAAGATTTCTTGACTCTAGGTGTGGAATAAAATTGAATAGAGTAGGGATGGATAGATATCACACACGAGATTTATAGAGGTTCGGGTATTAACAAACCCTACTCTTTTTCCTAATCTCAATTGGGAGTTTTACTAACACACTAGGTGTTACAATGGAGTTTTAAAAGCTCACTCCCAACTATGGTGTTTCTCTCAATGTCTAACACCTAACCTAGAAATTCCCTTGTGTTTTAATGGCTCACATAATAAATCAATTCCTTGTGTTTTATGGCTCCCACAATAAACAAATTCCTTGTGTTTTATGGCTCACACAATAAACCCTTAGAAGTGTTTCAATCTTAACCCTATATACCCAAACTCACTTGAGTAATAGATTATAATGAAAACACTCACCAACCTATAATGCTCATAAATCATGAGCAATTAGGTTTTTACAAAGATTAAAGATTTTGTTGAAAAAATTAATGCATAATGGCTACAACAAGATTTAAGATTCAAAGTAATTGTTGTTCTTCTTGTTAGGATTCATAAATGACTTGCATTTATACTTCCTCAGCGAATTATAGCCATTTGGGGGCATTTAATGAGAAAATAGTCGTTGAACCAATTCTTAACTTTGCGCCTGACATGTTTCTCTGTTCTCATTCATGGGCGTGACTATATGTGTCATGGTCGTAAATGTTTTTCCAAGTCATGGTCCAAGTGGTGACTCTGACCGTGAAGCTTTCTGGAAGAACTTAAAGTGTTTGATCATGGGCATGACTTTATGCATAAAAAAGTCCTACACCCATAAAAACAAAACTAGTACATAAAAAAAAACTAGTACATGAAAGAAAAAACTGGGACTCTAATTAGGCTTCAAGCCTGATAGACCATCTTTGAGGCATGCTACCTCCGCCTCAAGGCTATCCATACGAGATTCCATGAAGTCTTTGAGGTTTTCCAACCACTCATCGATGGAAGCCTGCATTAGGTCAAAACGAGGTGCTAAAAGATCAGCAACCTGCTGCGCCAAGCTAGGTGTGATAGAAGTCGATGATTGACCAACCTCTTACTCAACCTCTGGCGTCACTATTTTGAATTGGGCTCATTTTCATTGTTGGATACCCTGGAGGCCAGCTTTGAAATCATCAGAATCCTGGTCTTCCCAATCAATTTCATCGGCTGGAGTGGTGAAGCGGTAATAGACATTATTCTCATAAATTATGCGAACAGTTGCTCCCATCTTTATAAAAGACTCGACATCTAGTCGGTCTCGGGGATGTGCTGGAATGAGGTTTAAATTGTGCTCATCGAGTTTTAGATACCCGAGCTCAATTGCAAGGTGAGTCATATACCCACCAATCAAGATATCTCCTGATGACTTTGTTGTAATCGAGAGAAGATGATTTGTAAACCAGCGAGACAAAGCCCTAGTTAGACCTCTTCGTGCCATCTCCAATAGCAAAAGCTCCGATTTCTAGATTGCCTCATTGCTATCTCCTATAGCAAAGATACTCTAGGTAAGAAACCTATGTAAATATTTATGCACAGAAAATTGAAGATCGATGCTTTTGGTCTTTTTCACATCCCAGCTACAATCCAACCCAAAATGAGTCCATGCGGATTGTCATATAATTCCACTTCACTCTCATTGAGATTTCCATCTGAGGGAAGTGTTCAACCTTGAGGGGTATTTCCATCATTTTGATGATAACAAATAAAATAGCAATATTGTATTGAACATACTTGTTTTCTAACTCTATTAAACAGGGTATGGAATGAAACAACAAGAATGGAAATTGGAAGAATAATCCTTGAAAAAAAAAATTAAGGAAGTAGCATGTTCACGCCCGTGATTCTATGTGTCACGCCCGTGAAAGAGCTAACCGTTACCAAAACCAACAATTTGAAGTTCACGACCATGAAGGAAGAACAAACTGTGAAATGGACATTTAAGTCATGACCGTGAATTAAAATGTCACGCCCGTGAATGTTCATAGCATTTTCATCTAGACAGCTTCACGACCAATGTCACCACTTGGATCACGGTTGGGAAGTGTGTCACGCCCATGAATATGTATGTCACGCCCGTGACCCAATGTTTCAAAACATTCCAGAGAGCTTCACGACCAAGGTCACCATTTCAGTCACGACTTGGGAAGAAATGTCACGCCCGTGACAAACATAGTCACGCCCGTGAATGATGAAAGAGAAAAATGTCAGACGCGATTATTTGGATGGTACAACAGCTAGTTTCATATTAAATGCACCCTAACGGCTATAATTAACCAAGGGAGTATAAATGGAAGTCATTTATGCATTCAGTAGAAGAGGATAGCAAAATACTTTGAATCAAAATCTTATTACAAGCTATTTGTACATTCAATACTTTGAGAACCAATATCTATTCTCTGTAAAAATCTTTTTGCTCTTCATTTATTGAGCAATTAAGATTTGTGAGTGTTTCTCTCTGTAATCATTACTTAAGTGAGCTTTGGGTATTTCTGGGTTAAGAGTAGAACACTTGTAAGGGTTAGTTGTGTGAGCCTCTAAAACACAAAGTTAAGGTTGTTTGTGTGAGCCTGTAAAAACACAAAGAAAAGGTTGTTTGTGTGAGCCGGTAAAACACAAGGAATTGGTTATTGTGTGAACCATTAAAATACAAGGGATTTCTGGGTTAGGTGTGAGCCATTGTGAGAAACACCATAGTTGGGTGTGAGCTTGTAAAACTCCATTGTAACACTTAGTGTGTTAGTGAAACTCTCAATTGCGATTGGGGAGAGGAGTAGGGTTTGTTAACACCCGAACCTCTATAAAAATCCTTATGTCAATTTTCTCTATCACTCTTAAAATTAATTTTTTTATTTCCGCACTTTAAAGTTTAATTCTTGAAACTCCAATTCAACCCCCCTTTTTGGCTTAATATTTGGGCAATAGAAAGTTTGAAGATAGTGCCAAACTCCACTATTATGAGAGTGTTCGGATGCTTATATAGTTGAAATTTGATTGTTCCGGTGGGAGAGACTTGCAAAGTACTAAGGAACTCGAGAGTTGGTTCCCTTAGTGTTGGCCAATGAATGTCCACAAATTCGTTAAGGTGACAAGCTTGCAATTGTTCTGTCATGCTTGTCTCAAGACCGAGAGTCCTGACAGCACTCCACTCAAAGGAACGAGATGAAAGTAGGGGTCTTTTCTAAAGAACAACATATCTCGGATGACAATGCTCTGGAATGATTTTGAGAAGGTTGTCTGTGTGGCGTCTCAGAGCATTGGATTTCTTCCTTGTGCCTTTTGTGAGCCGGGTTCCATTGATAATCTTGGAAAGGGATTTTGGAGAATGAGTTTCTGACCAAAGATTTGAGAACAACCTTGAGATGTTATGATTCTTCAAAGAGAAAGAGTTTTGAAGGATTTTATAGATGGAAAAGGATATCAGGAGGCTGGATTTTGTGAGAAATATTGAATGAGAGCTTTAATTGAGAGAATTTTTAAAGTTGAAAGTGAGAAAAAAATGGCAGAATCCTATTTTATAGTCGACAGATTCACGGCCGTGAATCATCCATCACAGGCGTGAATAGTCATGGTCACGGTTTTTTGAAGAGGCACTCTAGCCGTGATAAAAGAGTCATTAAATAGTCACGACGGTTCACAGTCGTGACAATAAATAGTCACGAGTGTTATGAATTTCACGGTGGTGACAAAAGGAGTCATGGTCATGAAGTGCAATCTTCACTACTTCTGATCGTGAGGCAACGCGTGAAACAAAGCGTGAATGGTTTTGTAATTATTTGATGTTAATGTTCACGGCCATGAAAAAGTGTCACGGGCATGAATGAAGAGTTTCACGGGAGTGAAAGAAAAGAGTCAAAGGCATGATACATAGTCTTCACTACCTCCAGCCGTGAAGGATGTCGTGAAGCAAGACGTGAAAGCTACTGGAACTTTTGGCGATTATAATCACGGCCGTGAATATATGTCACGAGCGTGAATTTCCTTAAAATTTCAATTAATAAAACTAAGTCTAAAATAAGACTAAAAGATTTCTAAGATGCTTCTATGCCTTATAACATATATTCCCATCATGTTAACCACTTCATTTCTTAAAAGATTAGACGATAAAAAAGAACTTATGAAGGAAATTAACATTCAAGGTTTGACAATTTTGACAATCATGCTTAAGATAAGGTTAATCCATCAAGCATACCAAGCACTCTTCTTATAAAGTTAAATATTTCTTCATTAAGAGACTTGGTGAAAATATCTGCCAATTGATTGTTTGTATCGATAAATTCTAATTCAACATCTCCATATTGAACATGATCTCTAAGAAAATGATGTCCTATGTCAATATGCTTACTTCTAGAGTGTTGAATGGGATTCTTAGATAGGTTAATGGCACTTGTATTGTCACATTTGATGGGTATATGGTCCAAACTATGACCATAATCTTTAAGTTGTTGTCTCATCCATAGGATTTAAGTACATCAACATCTTGCTGCCATATATTTTACTTCAACAGTAGAAAGAGCAACCGAAACTTGTTTCTTACTAAACCAAAAAACTAAGCATTCACCAATAAAGTGACAAGTGCTCGAAGTACTCTTTCTATCCAAGAGACTTCCAGCATAGTCTGCATCTGAATATTTTATGATATAAAATGATGAATTTCTAGGATACCATAAACCTAGATGCAATGTGCCATTTAAATAATTTAAGATTCTTTTCACAGCATTCAATTGTGATTCTTTAGGACACAATTGAAATCTAGCACATAAGCATACACTATACATTATATCGGGCCTAGAGGCAGTAAGATATAAGAGTGATCCGATCATACCTTTATAGAGCTTTTCATTAATGCTCTTACCCTTTTCATCTTTGTCCAATTTTGTTGACGTGCTCATTGGAGTCTTGGCATTTTTGCATCCTTCCATTCCAAATTTCTTGATTAAGACTTTGGCATGCTTGGATAGGTTGATGAATATGCCCTCATTGCTTTGTTTTATTTGTAGATCAAGAAAGAACTTAAGCTCACTCATCATGCTCATTTCAAATTCCCTAGTCATACACTTAGTAAATTCTTGGTAAAGCAATTCATTAGGAGACCCAAATATGATGTCATCAATATAAATTTGAACAATTAGAATATCATGTTTATGCTTTTTAGTAAATAATGTTGTGTCAACATTTCCCTTTGAAAAATTATTTTCTAAAAGGAAATAACTTAGTCTTTCATACCAAGCTCTTGGACCTTGTTTCAAACCATACAAAGCTTTTGAAAGTTTAACAACATGATTAGGCAAATTATGGCTTTC
Organism: Triadica sebifera; assembly: GCA_023653625.1. NCBI lineage: Eukaryota > Viridiplantae > Streptophyta > Magnoliopsida > Malpighiales > Euphorbiaceae > Triadica > Triadica sebifera. Next base: position 13,247,587 of record CM042897.1, read on the forward strand.
GAAACCCGTTGGTTGTTCTACATAAATTTCCTTTTCTATAAAACCATTCAAGAAAGCCCTTTTGACATCCATTTGAAAAAGTTTAGAATTCATATGGCATGCAAATGCTAAAAGAATTCTTATGGCTTTTAATCTAGCTATCGGAGCATATGTCTCATCATAATCTATTCCTTCTTCTTGATTATAACCCTTTGCAACTAACCTAGCCTAATTCCTAGTTATTGAACCTTGTTCATCTAGTTTATTTCTAAATACCCATTTGCTACCAATGATTTTATGCTTTTTGGGTTTAGGAACTAAGGTCCACACCTTACTTCTCTCAAATTGGTTGAGTTCCTCTTGCATAGCAATCATCCAATATTCATCATTAAGAGCCTCATCAATATTTTTAGGCTCAATTTGAGAGACAAAAGCAAGGTTAGAATCTAAAAGTTTGAGATGAGATCTAGTGCTTACACCTTTAGTAGGATCACCAATGATTTGATCCTTGGGGTGATCTTTTGTCATTTTCCATTCCTTTAGAAGCTCTTATTTGTCTTGCTCTTGAGCTTGAGGTAGAGAGACATCTTGATATGGGTTTTTTTTTATCATTTTCATCTTTTTCATAATCAAGATCAAGCTTTTCCATATCATCAAGAACACTACCTTTCACAAGATCAAACTTACTAGATTCATCAAAGATAACAGACATAGATTCTTCAACAACTAATGACCTTTTATTAAAGACTCTATAAGCTTTGCTAGAGGTGGAGTATCCTAAAAAGATACCTTCATCAGATTTAGAGGCAAATTTTCCAAAATTGTCCTTAGAATTTAATATGAAACACTTGCATCCAAATACTCTAAAGTATGATATCATGGGCTTTCTTCCAATCCATAACTCAAAAGAAGTTTTGTTTAGGAATGGTCTTTTGAAAACTCGATTTGAAATATAACATGCAGTATTAGTGGCTTCGGCCCAAAAGTAGGTTGGTAACCCATATTCATTGTGCATTGTTCGAACCATTTCAATTAAAGTTCGATTTTTTCTTTAAATTACCCCATTTTGTTGAGGCATCTTAGGAGATGAAAAAGTTTGTGAAATTCCATGTTATAGATAAAAGTTTTAAAAGTTTTCATTTTCAAATTATTTGCCATGATTGCTTCTTATTTTTGAAATAAAATAACCCTTTTTGTTTTGAACTCTCTTAGCAAAGTTTTTAAAAGATTCAAAAGCATCACTCTTTTGAGCTAAGAAAATTACCCAAGTGAATCTAGAGTAATCATCGGTGATGACATAAGCATAGTGTTTTACCTCCTAAGCTTGCAACTCTAGTAGGTTTAAAAAGATCTAAAAGCAAATTTTGTAGAGACTTTGAGGTACTTACAATATTTTTGGATTTGAATGAGGACTTGTATTGTTTTCCTCTTTGGCAAGGTTCACATGTTTTATTCTTTTCAAATTTGACTTTTGGTAGTCCACTTATTAGCTCTCCTTTGCTAAGGCTTTGAATTAAATCCACATTTACATGACTAAGCCTTCTATGCCATAGCCAAGATTCATCACGAGTAGTCATAAGACACTTGGAGGAAATGTTAGATATTTTGTGTAAGTCTATTATGTAAGTATTGACATCTCTACTTCCTTTGAATATCTCTTGGCCACTAAAAGAGGTGACAAGATATTCATTTGAGGTAAAGATTACTTGGTTTCCCTTATCACATAATTGACTTACACTTAACAAGTTATGTTTCGAACCATCAACAAGTAAAATATCTTCAATGAAAATGGTATCATTAATACCAATGGAGCCAATGCCAAGTACCTTACCCTTAACATTGTTTTCAAAGGTTATCTTACCACCATCAATACTTTTAATGTTATTGAATAACTCTTTGTTTCCGGTCATATGTTGTGAGCATCCACTATCCACAAGCTAAGCATTTTCTTTTATAGTGGACTTGAGGTATACCTATAAAATTACCATTTAAGTATTGTTTTTAGGTACCCAAATGAATTTGGGTCCTTCGGGGTTAGCATATGAAGGTTCCCAATGAGCCTTCTTTATCCAACAATGTTTATTGATATGACCTAATTTCATACAATAATTATAGTGTTTAGCTCTAAACATGTTTTGTAGTTTTACATGCTTTTAGGTCTCATTATCCTATTAGATGTAGTTTGTGAGCAGTGACATGCACATGTATGATGAATCATTGCTTTCCTAAGCGCATGCCTCTTATACATAAAAGCATGATTGGCCTTTTGAGGTTTCCCTCATAGGCTAATCGACCCTTGACCATTCTTTTTATAAATAGAGGGTTTACTGTGTGTTGTGCACTTAGCCCTTGAGGCTATTACTTATAATGTGGAGATGTGAGGTACACTATACTTAACAAATGTGGTCTTGTGAGATGAAGATGATATTCCATTAAATCCTAGACCATGTCTTATTAAAGGTGGTCTTTGGGACACTATGAGAGTATTTAAACTCTCTTTGCCTTTATGAAATCTTGAAATGGAGTTTATAAGTTCCTTAACTTCATTTTTCAAAACATTATTCTCTTTAAGTAAGGATTTAGTTGACGGTTTAGAGGAGTACTCATCTAATGATTTTTGAAGAGATTCATTAAAAGATTTAAGATCAAGATTTTCCTTTTGTAAAACTTCCATTTTTTTTCAAATTTAAAATATTATTTTTATAAGTATTGAATTTACATCTATATTTTTCTAATTCTAGGTTCAATATTTCTATTAGACTCTGCTCATCATCATTTTCACTAACACTATTATTATCACTACTATCATTATCAAATGATTATGAGTAAGAAGGACCTACCTCATCCGTGAAGTGATCCTCTAAAGCCATGAAGCATAGGTTGACCTCTTCACCTTCATTGTCATCTTTTTCACTTGAAGAGCTTTCATCATCCCATGTGGCTTTATGACCTTTCTCCCCATTATCTTTTTGATATCTTTTCTTGTGTTTCTTGAGCTTTGGACATTCTGGTTTGATATGTCCTTTTTTCCACACTCATAACATTTTACCTCCTCTTTATTCCTTTGAGAGTCATTTGAGGAGTGTTTAAGGTTTCTTTGTTTGAAGTTTTGAGAGTTGCCAATTCTCTTTTCAATTATTCTTTTCAGTCTCCTTGAGAGTATGGCAATGTCCTCATTTGCATCATCACTCTTTTCTTCATCATCTTCAACTTCTTCTTGAGATTTTGAAGTAGAGGTTATGAGTGCTAGAGGCTTTCTTTTTTCTGGCTCGGTTCGGTTTTAAGTTCTCTATCTCTCTTTACCGCCATTTTGTGTGTTAGAAGTTTGCAAATAAGCACATCAGTATGCATGATCCTCATGTCTTCATTGGCTTCTTTTATACCAACAACTCTTGAACCATAGTCTTTGAGAGGAAGACTTCTCAAAATTTTGTTGTTTACATCTTCCAAGCTCAAGTGCTTTCCAAGTTTTCTCATACCGTTTATGATGGCTAAAAGATGGTTCGTCATATTATTGATGGATTCATTGGATTTCATCTTGAAGAGTTCATATTCTGAAGTGAGAAGTTGAATCTTCTTGGATTTAACTTGCTTTGTTCCTTCATGATAATTCTCTAATGTCTTCCACATGCTATATGTGGTAGGCAGTGTTGGATTCTGCCACATTTTTCAATGGATAGAGAGCTTACGAGGATTTTCATTGCCTTTTTTATTTTTGAAGTTTGCTCTACGTTGAGGCTCTGTCCAATCATCTCTTGAAAGGATTTCTTTTTCACCATTAACTCCTCTCCAGGTTGGTGGTGTCCATTCTTTCCAAACGCTATCTCAAACTTCAATTCCCTCACTATCGAGATATGTCTCCATCCGGAACTTCCAATGAGCATAGTTTGCTCCATGAAAGTAAGACTTGAGACTTTGGAATCCTTCATTGGCAATTTCTTGATCTTTGCTAGCGCTTTTTAGGCTTTGATGCTAGACTTGATCTGATACCAATTATTGCCCAAACAATGAACCAAGAATAGGGTTGAATTGGTTATGAAATAAATTTTTTTTGACTCTAGGTGCGGAATAAAATTGAATAGAGTAGGGATGGATAGATATCACACACGAGATTTATAGAGGTTCAGGTATTAACAAACCCTATTCCTCTCCCTCATCTCAATTGGGAGTTTTACTAACACACTAGGTGTTACAATGGAGTTTTACATGCTCACTCCCAACTATGGTGTTTCTCTCAATGGCTAACACCTAACCCAGAAATTCCCTTGTGTTTTAGTGGCTCACACAATAAACCAATTCCTTATGTTTTATGGCTCACACAATAAACCAATACCTTGTGTTTTATGGCTCACACAATAAACCCTTACAAGTGTTTCAATGTTAACCCTATATACCCAAACTCACTTGAGTAATATATTACAATGAAAACACTCACCAACCTATAATGCTCAGAAATTATGAGCAATTAGGTTTCTACAAAGAATAAAGATTTTGTTGAAAAACTTAATGCACAATGGCTACAATAAGATTTAAGATTCAAAGTAATTGTTGTTGTTCTTGTTAGGATTTATAAATGACTTGCATTTAGCGAATTATAGCCGTTTGGGTGCATTTAATGCTAAAATAGCTATTGAACCAACTCTTAACTTTGCACTTGACATGTTTCTTTGTCTTCATTTATGGGCATGACTATATGTGTCATGGTCGTGAATGTTCTTCCAAGTCATGGTCCAAGTGGTGACTCTGACCGTGAAGCTTTCTGGAAGAACTTGAAGTGTTTGATCACGGGCGTGACTTTATACTTTCATGGGCATGAAAATTCTTCCAGGCTGTGGTTTAAGTGGTGACTTTGGGCATGAAGCTCTCTGGAAGAACTTGACATGTTATTTCACGGGTGTGTCTTTCTTTCACGGGCATAGCTGTGGACTTTAAATGTTGGAGAGTTGGTGCTAAGCTATATCACGGGTGTGACTTTGCTATTTCTTCTTATTTTGATCTTCAAAAGTTGTCTTTCATTCTTGCATCATATTCTATTCAAGATATATCATGTTCAACAAACTTAGAACACAAGCGTTGTTAAATACATTATTGCTATTTTATTTGTTAGCATCAAAATGACTTAAATACCCCTCAAGTTCCTCAATGTTCAACAAAAGAGGATGATCCAGCAGTAGCAGAATTTTGGTTGGAAAAGACAATAGGTTTTTAAGAAGCTTCAATGTTCGGAGCAGTATAGGGTTAGATATGCAGTGTCCCTCCTTCCAGAGCATGCCTACGATTGGTGGAAATTGGTATTAGCGAAACCCTAGACTTCGAACCCTTAGATATGGGATTTTTTTGTGTCAGAGTTTAAAAAGAAATATGTGCCAAGAGTTTACATGGATGAGAAAAAGCGTGAATTTCTGAATTTGAAGCTAAGGGATATGACAGTTCCTGATTATGAGATGGAGTTCACTAGGCTGAACAAGTATGCGATGAGGATTATTGGAGATGAAGCTGATAAATGTCGTAGATTTGAAGATGACCTCGATGACGATATTGGATATTTAATGGCTTCCTACCAGCATACAGATTTTGCTACACTAGTGTCCTATGCCATTAGTGTTGAAAGAAGGAAAAATCTGAAAACAAAAGAGCTCTCCAACAAATCAATAGCTAGTGTGGCCTAAACATCTGGTAGGAAAGGACGGATAGTATCCAGACCATTTTAGTCACAGGTTTCTAGGCAGACATTTTCTAGTAGGTAAGGTCAGCATTTTAGACCCATACCATCGTCTGTTAGTTCACCAGCAGCATTGTCTAGAAGGTCAGCTCCTACTATGTGTCAGCATTGTGGTATATCTCAAACATAAGAGTGTTGATGGTTGACAGGGGTATTTTTGAGATATGGAGCTACTGATTATATGAAGAGAAATTGTCCCAGACTTAGTACAAGCAGTATGGCACCGACATAGACTATAGCACCTGTATAGAGCCGTGGTAGAGGTCGAGGTCAGTTTAGAGGTGGTTGTACTGGACAGAGTCAGGGAGTATTAGAGATAGTGGATAGACCTAGAGGTAGTAGAGCTCCAGCTTGGGCATATGTGATGAGAGCTCATGAGGACCAGGTTGCACCAGATGCCATAGTTGGTAAACTTTCTTTATTTGACTTTGATTTATATGCATTGATAGATTCTATTTCTACGCATTCATACATAAGCACAGTTGCACTTAAACAAGGGAACATGATACCTGAGACCTTAGAATATGAAATAGTTATGACAAATCCACTGGGACATAGTGTGAAAGTGAATCAGATCTATAACAATAGTTCAATAATAATTGAGGGTAGAGAATTTCTAACTGACTTGATAGAATTACCTCTTCATGAATTTGATGTTATTTTGGGTATGGATTGGTTGACAAAGCATAGAGCTATAATCAACTGTCGATCTAGAAAAGTTGTACTTAAAATTTCCAAGCAGGATGACACTATCATTTAGGGTGAAGGTCAAACATGTTTGACCAGTGTTATTTTTGCATTAAAAGCTCGAAAATACATTAGAAAAAGGTGTGAGGCATATTTGGCCTAGGTGATAGATACCAGAAGGGGAGCCTAGAACTCATGGACATCCCCACAGTGTGTGAGTTTTCAGATGTGTTTCTTAAAGATTTGTCGGGGTTTCCACCAGATAGTGAGATCGAGTTTGCTATTGATGTGATTCCTGGTACAACCCCGATATCAATTACTCCTTATAGAATGGCACCTGTAGAATTGAGCGAGTTGAAGGTCCAATTGCAGGAATTTCTAGACAAAGGATTCATAAGACCTAGTGTGTCACCATGAGGTGTTTCGGTATTGTTTGCGAAAAAGAAGGATGACACCCTTCGATTATATATTGATTACCGACAATTTAACAAGTTGACGATTAAAAATAAATATCCCCTACCTAGAATTGATGATTTATTTGATCAATTGAAAGGAGCAGGAGTATTCTTTAAGATTGATCTCAGATTCGGGTATCATCAATTGAAAATCAAAGAATCAGATGTGTCCAAAACAACCTTCAGGACTCGATATGACCACTATGAGTTCTTGGCTATGCCTTTTGTCTTAACGAATGCACTAGTTGCTTTTATGGATGTGATGAACATGATTTTTAGGCCATGCCTTGAGTAGTTTATGGTAGTTTTTGTAGATGATATCCTGGTGTATTCAAGGGATAAAGAAGAACATGACAGACATCTCAGAATAGTTGTAACACCTAACACCTTATACATCTACATACCGCATATATTGTTTTTATATTAAATTATCACGTATGAAACAAGAATAAAATAAAATTCATGTTTACAGCGAGAGTAATTTTTTTTAACTCATCTCATATTATCAATAATAATTTCACAATCAATACAGATGCTTTAATCATAACATATAACATCACATATATTAATAACTTAAACATTATGTTTAAAAGTTAGTAAATTTACAAATTGAATCCATTTATATATATATATATATATATATATATATATATATATCGTAGTACATATTCATTGTAATTATACATATGCAAGCATTCAACCCCCAAATACAAATTATATGTTCTTATGCTTATGTGGAATGCAAGGAGAGAAAGTAAGGAGGCTCGACTGGTGACCTTTGATCCATGACTTTTATATGCACCTCAATATGAACTACTAATCTTCTCTACCTAAAACATTATGCAATTTGGTGAGTTGCAACTCAGTGAGAATAACCATCAAATGAGTTCTAAAGCACCAAGCATTTCATAATAGCAAATAACAAGTATACTTAATACATACTTTATACTCCATTTCATCAGTCAATAACATATAAATATAGATAAAATCAAGTATTCAATAATTTCTCGTTACTTATGCTTATGCTTATTCATTTTATTTTGTTGTGACCAGGTTAAACAAACATTGCCCTGGGTTTCCATATGAACATTTGTCATGTGAACATTTGGATTTGCTAGCTAGCTTGATCATTTGTTTCATTTGCACATTTGTTGGGCCATAGGCCTCTTCTTTTGCTTTGCAATGTCGATTAACTAGTCACAACGCCTTTTAAGTCATTATGCATATGCACTTGTACTTACATATTCATCAACCATTGTATCTTATCACATATACCATACATATACCACATATATACTTCATATGCAACACATATACCTTGCTTATACCATACATATACCATGTATATATATCATATGTCAAACATATACCTCAAATATACCACAAGTATACAAACTTATATGTACCACAAATGTCACAAATTATTCATCATCATATTATCAAGGAAAAATCATCACAATCATATGAATCACATAACAAGCAACATTCAAATGCACTAAAGAATTCAATTGATAATTAGACTCACCTTTTTCCTTTGATTCCAACCCTTAACTTATTGTCTACCCCCTTCTTGTGTATCTTCAATTTGTCTTGAGCCTAGTATTAAAATATAATTGGTTAATTTATGACTAGAGAAACTTAATGTGGCTTAAATAAATTAATATACATTATTCATATCAATAATTAAAATTTTTCCTATGAGGTAGTGTGACCTTATGCGACTGTTTTGACTATAACGTTTTCTGTACTTGACCAATTAATTTGATTCATATTCCTAATTAAATTAACATATAATTATGTAATATATTAAAATTTCAGACCAATTGGATCACTGTACAATATTTGGTGGAATTTCTAAACGTGTTCTGCTTTCTGCCCTATTTTCTACCTATAGGCAGTTTCAGGGTACCAACTTAATCTCCTCATAACTTATGATATATAACTCATATTGAAATGAACACTTACAGACACTTATATGGGTTCAAATGGAACATTTTTCATGTATACAACTTTCATAAATTATATATCTAAGACCCTCAAAATATTGGCAACAGTTTACTGCTATAGAACAGAATTGGTTTTTAGGACAGTATGACTTGTAACGCACATATATTACTCTATACATAACATATTAAGATGAAATTAGCACCCAAATTTAGATAATACATATACCTGTAACATTTAGGTTTTGATAAGTTGCAGAATCTATCTGTAAGAAGTTCAAAATAATTAAACAAGTTTCTGAACCTGTACAGGGCACTTCATAGGCAGTTCAAACCATGGAACAGTCATGGTTCCATTCACAATAACTCTAAATTTACATAACATATGAATCAAAAATTTGTTATACAGATATATAACACATATATCTACAACTTTTATATTTTGAGATACTTCAAATAATGGCTTTATCATATTCAAAACTAACAAACACAGTAGCTAACTTACTTAGGATTCACATCCGGACCAGTTTCAGTACAGAGAGGATATCTCATTCTATACACCACATCTTATAAAAATGTTTACATATCCATAAATCTAAGACATAACTGAACAATGTTTGTGTTTTAAGCTTTTCATATTGATCTCTAAGATCATCAAAACCATGGCACAAAATACTACATATTTATAAACCCTAAACACCATAATCAAGCTTAACACAAAATAATTGTTTACTCACCTATAATCACCCTTGGGTAACCTTGTTGCTATAATTTCTAGAGTGAAAGAGAGAAGAAAATGTTGTTGAAACTTCAAAGAAATGGAATGAAGCAAAGCGGAAGAAGAAGAAGAAGAAGAAGAAGAAGAAGAAGAAGAAGAAGAAAAGACTTAGCATAATAAGTTAAAAGCCCCCACATTATGTCTTCCTTTCCTCCTTTTTTTTTCACCCAACCTTTTTCCTTTTTTTTTGACTTTTCTTTTTCTTTTTATTTTTCTTACTTTTATTTTTATTTATTTTTATTTAATTATTCTTATTATTATTATTATACAATTACATGTATCTAGACATACTAGTCAATACCAAAAATACAACTTAATCCTCTACTTCAATTTAATTAATTAACTATATTAAATTTAATTAATTCAATCTAGTTTCTTTGTTCAATTAAATATTAATTTCATATCATTTTCATCTATATTATAAAACAGACATGTGCATATCTATACAATTATAAAATACTTGAAAATAAAATAATTGTATATCATGAATATATTTAAATAAAAAAACATATTATGCATGTGTTCAAGTGATATATATGCAAAATGTATATGTGCAAATGAGATGCTGTAGAAATGCATATGGGAAAAGTTAAGGATGTTATAATTCTCCCATCCTTTTAAAAATTTCGTCCTCAAAATTTAATACCTGAAAACAGGTGTGGATATTGTTTTTTCATATTTTCTTCTGTTTCTCATGTTGCCTCTTCTTGTGAATGTCATACAAGGCTTCATATGGTGCCATACAGATAATAGCTTGTTGACTATTATTGTTGGCAAATTCTATCAATAGGAGATGTTTGTCCCAACTGCCTTAGGAGATGTTTGTCCCAACTGCCTTCAAATTCCATCACTCAACTCCTCAACATATCTTCCAATATCTATATAACCCTCTCTGATTGTCCATATTTTTGTGGGTGGAAAGTTATGCTGAAATTGAGTTGAGTACCCATGGCTTGATGCAAACTTTTCCAGAATTGTGAAATGAACCTCGAGTCTCGATCAGAAATTATTGAAACTGGCACACCATGTAAACAAATTATCTCATTAACATAGATTTTTGCCAAAATTTTAAATGAATAATCCATCTTGATCGGTAGAAAATGAGCTGATTTGGTGAGCCGGTCCACCACTACCCATACTGCATCATACCTCTTTTGTGTCAAAGGCAAACCAGAAAAAAATCCATTGTAACTCTTTCCCATTTCCACTTCGGAATTAAAATTGACTGCAATAATCCATTTGGTACTTGATACTCAGCCTTCACTTGATGACAAGTTAAACATCTGGTAGTATACCCTATGATATCTCTTTTCATCCCTGGCCATCAGTAATATGCCTTCAAGTCATGATATATTTTACTGCTTCTCGGGTGCATTCCATAAATAACATTGTGAGCCTCTTTCAAAATATCTTGTTTCAATTATGGTATGTCGGGCACACATAACATGCCTTTATGCTTTAAACTCCCATCTGCTTCAATAGTAAATTCTGGTTTTTCACCCTTTTTCACCATTTCAAAGATTTTCTTTAATTTTGTGTTATGCTTCTATTGTCTTTTACTTGTTGAATTAATGTTGATTGAATCCGCAATTCTGCCAAAATAATATATAAATTACTTATTTTTTTTGTTATTTAATCTTGTTTACTTAATAAATTTAATTTTTAACTTTTACCTGCTAGAGTTTTTCTACTCAAAGCATCAACTACAATATTGGCCAGATCATGTGTCGGATAATTTCTCTCATAAGGCTTTAGTTGTGTGGAAGCATAAGCGATCACTTTACCTTCTTATATTATTACACAACCCAAACCATTAAGGGAAGCATCACTGTACACCACATAATATTTTCCCGTAGTAGGCTGTGTCAACACTGGTGCCTCCATCAATATTTTCTTCAGCTTATCAAAACTAGTCTAGCACCGATCTGTCCACTCAAATTTGGTCACCTTTCTAAGCAATTTTATTAGTGGTTAGGCTATCATTGAAAATTCTTTCATAAATATCCAATAATAACCAGCCAAACCATGAAAACTTCTCACCTCTGTCACATTCCGAGGTAGTTTCCAGTTGAGGATTGCCTCTACCTTGCTAGTGTCAACTCTGATCCCATCGGTTGAGACACTATGCCATAGAAAGGTCACTTCATCTAACATGAATGCACATTTTGATAACTTCACATATAATTGATTCTCTCTTAAGGTATGGAAGACAAAACAAAGATGTTGATCATGCTCTTATATGCTTCTAGAGTACACCAGGATATCATCTATGAACACCACCATGAACTGGTCTAAATAAGGCCTAAATATTCTATTCATTAGGTCCACATCAAGCCAAAAGGCATTACTAAGAACTCGTAATGACCATACCAAGTCCTAAATGTTGTTTTTGAAATGTCTGATTCTCTAATTCTCAATTGGTGATAACTTGATCTGAGGTCAATTTTAGAAAATACCCCAGCTCCTTTCAACTGATCAAACAAGTCATCTATTCTCGGCAATGGATATCTGTTCTTAATTGTCATCTTGTTCAACTGAAGATAATCAATGCACAAATGAAAGGTGTCATCCTTCTTTTTCACAAATGGAACTGGAGCACCCCAAGGTGAGACATTAGATCTGATAAACACTTTCTCTAATAACTTTTGCAACTGCATTTTTAATTCCTTTAGTTCAACAGGTGCCATTCTGCAAGGAGTGATCGATATCGGACCTGTGCTTGACAAAACATCTATGGCAAACTCTATCTCCCTGACAGGTGGTAACCCTGGCAAGTCCTCAGGGAAGATATCTGGATATTCACATACTGTAGGAATCTCTCTGAGATCTAGACTCCCTTTCTTGGTATCTACAATATGTGCCAAAAATGCTTCATATCACTTTTTGATAAGCTTACATGCCTTCATCACAGAAATGACATTAGTCATGCATGGTCGATTCTCGCCCAAGACAATTGTAGTGCTCCCATACCCTACTAAATGTTAATAGGATATGGAAATGCTAATAAGCTCATTTGCTTTACAACCAATGTTCAAATCATTGTAATAATTTTCTTTTTTTCGAGTTTATTATTAGCGAAATATTTATTACTATTTTTTTACATTTAAATATATAACTAGTGATGGAAATAGTTTGATTTAAAAGAACTCATGCAATTAAACCATAATATTTAGAAATAATACTAGATTTATAAAATTACCAAAATTCATTCCTTATAAATCCAACATACCACAAATTTACATAAAAAAAAGATTCTTAGAATTTAAATTTTGCAACATAATTTTCAAAACATACAAAAATAACTAGACAGCTGCAATCTGATCTTGGGGGTTCCCTCTTCTTCGGTCGCCCCATGAAACACACGCGCTAAACTTCTAGCTTAGTGGTACTTTGACAACTATCCAATAATTACATAAATAATTCTAAAATAATTTTTTTGAAACTACAATTAATTTATTAAGCATGCCAAATATTCTGTTAAACCTTGAGGGGTATTTCTGTCATTTTGATGATAACAAATAATATAGCAATATTGTATTTAACATACTTGTTTTTGTAAGTATATTATACAGGACATGGATTAAAATAGCAAGAATGGAGAATTGGAAGAATAATCCTTGAGAGACAAAATTCAAGTAGTAGCATGTTCACTGTCGTGACTCTATGAGTCACTCCCGTGAAGGAAGCTAACCGTTACCAAAACCAACATTTGAAGTTCACGACCATGAAGGAAAAATAAATCGTGAAGTAAGCATTTCAGTCACCCCCGTGAATAAAGGTGTCACCTCCGTGAAGATTCATGCAATTTCATCCAGATAGCTTCACGACCAGAGTCATCACTTGGATCACGGCTGGGAAGATTGTCACGCCCGTGAATGAGTATGTCACGTCCGTGACTCAATATGTCAAAACATTCCAGAGAGCTTCACAACCAAGGTCACCACTTCAGTCACAGCTTGGGAAGAAATGTCACTCCCGTGACAAGCATAGTCACGCCAGTGAACAATGAAAGAGAAAAATGTCAGGCGCGAGTTTTTGGTTGGTACAACGGCTAGTTTCTTATTTAATGCACCCCAACGGCTATATTCAGCCATGTGAGTATAAATGGAAGTCATTTATGCATTAAGAACAAGAGAATGAGAAGAATAACAAAATAATAGCATATAATTCGAATTTAATCCTAATTACAAGCTATTTATACTTTCATACTTTGAGAACAAATCTATTCTCTGTAAAAATCTTTTTGCTCCTCATATTTGAGCAAATTAAGATTTATAAGTGGTTCTCTCTGTAATCTTTACTCAAGTGAGCTTTGGGTATTTCTGGGTTAAGAGTAAAACACTTGTAAGGGTTAGTTGTGTGAACCTCCAAAACACAAATTAAAAGGTTGTTTGTGTGAGCCTGTAAAACACAAAGTGAAGGTTGTTTGTGTGAGCCTATAAAACACAAAGTGAAGGTTGTTTGTGTGAGCCTGTAAAACACAAGGAATTGGTTATTGTGTGAGCCATTAAAATACAAGGGTTTTTTGGGTTAGGTGTGAGCCATTGTGAGAAACACCATAGTTGGGAGTGAGCTTGTAAAACTCCATTGTAACACTTAGTGTGTTGGTGAAACTCCCAATTACGATTGGGGAGAGGAGTAGGGTTTGTTAACACCCGAACCTCTATAAATCTTTGTGTCTGATTTTCTCTATCCCTCCTAAAATTAATTATTTATTTCTGCACTTTAAAGTTTAATTTTTTGAAACTCTAATTCAACCCCCCTTCTTGGTCTAATATCTGGGCAACAATTGGTATCAGAGCCTTGTCTAGCATCGAAGCCTAAAAAGCGCTAGTAAAGAGTAAGAAATGGCCAGTGAAGGTTTCCAAAGTCTCAAACCTTACTTTGATGGAGCAAATTATGCCCATTGGAAGTTTAGGATGGAGACATACTTGGATAGTGAAGGAATTGAAGTCTGGGATAGTGTACGAAAAGATTGGACATCACCAACCAGAAGAGGAGCTGATGGTGAAGAAGAAATCCTATCAAGAGATGATTGGACAGAGCCTCAAAGAAGAGCAAATTTCAAAAACAATAAGGCAATGACAATCCTATCAAGCTCATTATCTATTGAAGAATGTGGGAGAATACAACACTGCTCAACAGCATATAGCATATGGAAGACACTGGAGAACTATCATGAGGGAATTAAGCAAGTTAAATCCAAAAAGATTCAACTTCTAACCTCAGAATATGAGCTATTCAAGATGAAATCCAATGAGTCAATCACTGACATGACCAACCGACTTCTATCCATTATAAATGGAATGAGGAAACTTGGGAAGCATCTGAGTTTGGAAGATGTAAACAATAAAATCCTGAGAAGTCTTCCTTTTAAAGACTATGGTTCAAGAGTTGCTGGCATAGAAGAAGCAAATGAAGATATGAGCATCATGAATACTGATGTGCTGATTGGCAAACTTCTCACACATGAGATGGCAGTGAAGAGAGATAGAGAGCTTGAAGCAGAGCCAGAGAAAAGAAAGCCCTTATTACTCAAAGTCTCTACTTCAAAATCTCAAGAAGAAAGTGAAGATCATGAAGAAATGAGTGATGATGAAAATGAGGACATCGCTATGCTTTGAAGGAGATTAAAAAGAATCATTGAGAAGAAAATGAGCAATTCCAGAAAATTCAGGCAAATAAACCTCAAACAAACTTCTAATGACACACATTGAAGTAAGGAAGAGGTAAAATGCTATGAATGTGGAAAGAAAGGACATATCAAACTAGAATGTCCAAGGCTCAAGAAGCATAAGAGCAAATACCGAAGAGACAATGGGGAGAAAGGTCATAAAGCCACATGGGATGACTAAAGCTCTTCAAGTGAAAAAGATGATAATGAAAGTGAAGAGGTCAACCTATGCTTCATGGCTATTGAGGATCACGTCTCGGACAAAATAAGATCACTACACTTATACTCTTTAAATAATGATAGTAGTGATAATGATAGTAATAGTGATGATGATGATGATGAGCAAAGCCTAATAGGAGAATTAAATATAGAATTAGAGAAATATAGAACTAAATTTAGAAATATAGAACTAAAGAACCTAACATCTCCACACCTATTAAGAAAGCACCAAGAAATAAGAATATTAATCCCTCTATACAGAAAAAGAATAATCATGCCTTTATGTATAAGAAGCATGCATATAGAAAAATGCAAATTAATCATGATTGTGCATGCCATTGTTCTCAAAATCAGTCTAATAGAATTATGGCATTTAAATACAGTGTAAGACCAAAAATCAAGTTTAGACCTAAACTGTAACGGCTGAGCTCCGCCTTACTAGAGGATGAGAGCCCACCCGCCGTCTCACTGAGACCAACGGGCTGCCGGGGTCCATGGCCCAATACCCCCAACCCATCACTGTGCACCAGCCCGAGTCTCAGGCCCGCAACGACTGTTGCACAGTAGGTTGTTGGAGGCAGGGATCGAACCCTCAACCTCCCTTTAGCCTCAGTAAGAGATTACCAGTTGTACCATGGTACAACTGGTAATCTCTTACTGAGGCTAAAGGGAGGTTGAGGGTTCGATCCCTGCCTCCAACAACCTACTGTGCAACAGTCGTTGCGGGCCTGAGACTCGGGCTGGTGCACAGTGATGGGTTGGGGGTATTGGGCCATGGACCCCGGCAGCCCGTTGGTCTCAGTGAGACGGCGGGTGGGCTCTCATCCTCGAGTAAGGCGGAACCCAACCGTTACATAAACAATGTAATTATTGTATGAAAATGGGTCACATAAATAAACATTGCTGGATAAGGAAGGCTCATTGGGAACCTTCATGTGCTAACCCCCAAGGACCCAAACTCATTTGGGTACCTAAAAATCATACTTGATTTGTGATTCTATAGGTATGCCTCAAGTCCACAATAAACAAAAATGCGTGGCTAGTAGACAGTGGATGCTCAAGGCATATGACAGGAGACAAAGAACTTTTCAATAAAATCGAAAGTATTGATGGAGGTAAAGTTACCTTTGGAAACAATGCAAAGGGTAAAGTAATTGGCATTGGTTCTATTGGTGTTAATGGTACTACTTTTATTAAGGATGTCTTACTTGTTGATGGCTTGAAACATAACTTGCTAAGTGTAAGTCAATTATGTGATAAAGGAAACAAAGTAATTTTTACTTCAAATGAATGTCTTGTAATCTCCATCGATGGTCAAGAAATATATAAAGGAAATAGAGATATCAATACGTACACAATAAACTTACATGAACTATCTAACCATTCCTCTAAGTGTTTTGTGACTACTAGTGATGAATCTTGGCTGTGGCATAGAAGACTTGGTCATGCTAACATGGACTTAATACAAAGTCTCAGCATGGGAGAGCTAGTAAAAGGATTACCAAGAGTTAAATATGAAAAAGGCAAGACATGTGATCCTTGTCAGAGAGGAAAGCAACAGAAGTCATCTTTCAAAGTCAAAAACATAGTAAGTACTTCAAAACCTCTCCAACTCCTGCATTTAGACTTATTTGGGCCTACTAGAATTGCTAGCTTAGGAGGAAAACATTATGCATTTGTCATCGTAGATGATTACTCTAGATTTACTTGGGTAATTTTCTTAGCTCAAAAGAGTGATGCTTTTGAAAATTTCAAAAACTTTGCTAAAAGAGTTCAAAATGAAAAGGGGTACTGCATTTCAAAAATAAGAAGTGATATTGGGAAAGAATTTGAAAATGAAAACTTTGAAAGCTTTTGTCTTGAACATGACATTTCATATAATTTCTCATCTCCTAGGACACCTCAACAAAATAGGGTAGTTGAAAGGAAAAATTGAACTTTAATTGAAATGACTAGAACAATGCTTAATGAATATGAATTACCAACTTATTTTTGGGCAGAAGCCATAAACACTGCATGTTATATTTCAAATCGAGTTTTCAAAAGACCTCTTTTAAACAAAACCTCATTTGAGCTATGGAATGGAAGAAAGCCCTTGATATCATACTTTAGAGTATTTGGATGCAAGTGTTTTATATTGAACACCAAGGACAATCTTGGAAAATTTGCCTCTAAGTCTGATGAAGGTATCTTTTTAGGGTACTTTACAACCAGCAAAGCATATAGAGTATTTAATAAAAGATCTTTAATGGTTGAAGAATCCATGCATGTTGTTTTTAATGAATCTAGTAGACTTGATCTTGTGAAAGGTAGTGCTCTTAATGATGTTATAGGTAATATGGAAAAACTTGATATTGAAAATGGAAATGAAGAAAATGATCAAGAAAATTTACTACCTCAAAATCAAGAACAAATGGAGCAAGAACTTCCAAAAGAATGGAGAATGACGAAAGATCATCCAAAAGAGCAAATAATTGGTGATCTATCAAGGGGAGTAAGTACTAGATCTCATTTCAAGCATTTAGTCACTGACATTGCTTTTATTTCACAAATTGAGCCTAAAAATATTGATGAGGCTCTTAATGATGAAAGTTGGGTAATTGTCATGCAAGAGGAACTCAACCAATTTGAGAGAAATAAGGTATGTAATCTAGTACCTAGACCCAAGGATCATCAAATCATAGGTAGCAAATGGGTATTTAGAAACAAATTAGATGAATAAGGGTTAATAACCAGGAATAAGGCAAGACTAGTAGTAAAAGGATATAATCAGGAAGAAGGTATAGATTATGATGAAACATATGCACCTGTAGCTAGATTAGAAGCTATAAGAATACTCTTAGCATATGCATGTCACATGAATTTCAAACTTTTTCAAATGGATGTGAAAAGTGCATTTCTAAATGGTTATATAGATGAAGAAGTGTATGTAGAACAACCACCAGGATTTGAAAACTATGATTTGCCAAATCATGTTTTTAAACTTTCAAAAGCTTTGTATGGTTTAAAACAGGCTCCAAGAGCTTGGTATGAGAGACTAAGTTCTTTTTTATTAGAAAATAGCTTCACAAAGGGAAATGTTGACACTACACTATTTATCAAAAAGCATAAGCATGATATACTAATTGTTCAAATTTATGTTGATGATATAATATTTGGTTCTACTAATGAGGTGTTTTGTCAAGAATTTGCCAAGTGCATGACTAGGGAATTTGAAATGAGCATGATGGGAGAACTTAAGTATTTCTTTGGTCTACAAATAAAGCAAAGCAATGAGGGCATATTCATCAACCAATCCAAATATGCCAAAGATTTAATAAAGAAATTTGGTATGGAAGGATGCAAAAATGCCAAGACTCCTATGAGCACATCAACAAAATTGGACAAAGATGAAAAAGGTAAGAGCATTAATGAAAAACTTTATAGAGGTATGATCGGATCACTTTTATATCTTACTGCTTCTAGACCCGATATTATGTATAGTGTTTTCTTATATGCACGATTTCAATCATGTCCTAAAGAATCTCATTTAAATTCTATAAAAAGAATTTTAAGATATTTACATGGATCATTGCATCTAGGTTTATGGTATCCTAGGAATTCGTCTTTTTATATTATAGGATATTCAGATGCATACTATGCTGGTAGTCTTTTGGATAGGAAAAGTACTTTAGGTACTTGTCACTTCATTGGAGAATGTTTAGTTTCTTGGTTTAGCAAGAAACAAGTTTCAGTTGCTCTCTCAACTGCTGAAGCTGAATATGTAGCAGTTGGATGCTGTTGTACACAAATTCTTTGGACGAAACAACAACTTAAGGACTATGGTCATGAGATGAACCATATACCTATAAAATGTGACAACACAAGTGCTATAAATCTTTCAAAGAATCCTATTCAACACTCTAGAAGCAAACATATTGACATTAGACACCACTTTATTAGAGATCATGTTCAATATGGAGACGTTGCATTAGAATTTGTAAGCACAGAAAATCAATCAGCAGATATTTTCACTAAGTCTCTAAATGAAGAAAGATTTAATTTCATTAGAACAGAACTTGGTATGATTGATGGATTAACCTTGTGATTGGAAAAATATGAAATTTTAATTATTGATCTTAAATCATATCACAAGTTATAAGATAGAAAGTTTGATGAGAATTCACGTTTTAAGAAGTAGAATCTTTGTTGAAATGATTTAGTCTTGTTGTAGGACTTAATTTTAATTTAATGAAAATTTTAGGGGAGTCACGCCCGTGACATATATTCACTTTCATGACTTAAATGGCCCAAAGAGGCAGTGTCGTTCACGACTTGGTTCACGACATGATTCACGGCTTTAAGTGGTTAAACTTATTTTCACGGCTTGAGTCACTCCCGTGAAAAGAGACTTTCACGCCCGTGATGAATTTTCACTCCCGTGAACAATTACACCCCAAAACTCACAGAAGCTTTCACGCCTTGGGTCACGGCTTGCTTCACGGGCATAAGTAGTGAAATTCAATGGTTCACGCCCGTGACCACTGGTTCACCCTCATGACCGATGATCATTCATGCCCGTGATATTCAAATATCACTCCTGTGAACTTATTCACGTCTTCATTCATGGGTGGGACACTCCTTCAGCAAACCGTGAACATGAGAATTCACGCCCGTGAATGTATCGAATATATAAGAGAACAACCGGTTACAACCTTCATTTCAACTCTTCATCTCCCAAAACTGCTCTCATTTACTCTCATTCACTGAGACATTGAAGATTCTGGCCCCAAAGACTTAAACTTTGCCTATAAATACCACTAAAAGTTTGAATCTTCAGCAAATATCATACATTTCTAGGGTTTTCCACAAATTTTCTGTTAAAAATCTTTCTAACCTCATCTTCAACAAATCTCTTCAAAAATGGAGTCTGCTTCATCCAAGGGTAAGAGAAAGAAGTCCCATGCTCCTAAGAGGTATGCAGATTACCTCATGAACCACATTATGGAGAATTGTCATCCTCGGTATGCAACATTGAAGAAGATACCTCTTTTGTCATTAAGGTCCTTCGATTGGCAGACAGTCCAAAGTCTCGGACTTGAAATGGCTATGACAGAGCAACTAAAAGCCTGTCATCTCAAAGATTTTTTTGAAATTCATCAGCCGACTCTGAGGGAGCCAACACTGGAATTCCTCAACACCTTACAGGTTTCACCTACTGGAGTGGTGAAATTCCAACTCTACAACAATCCCAACACCCTCAGTGCCATCGAGTTTGAGAAATTGTTCAGCCTACCATCTGAGGGCATCCTAAATGATACTGAGGTAGAATTCTTTACCCTTTCAGTCTGGACACATTTTGGCACCGGTTGCAGCTGGGATGTCAAGAAAACAAAGAGCACACATCTCATGACCCCAATGCATAGGTATTTGCATAGGTTCCTAACCTATAACATATTTGCTAGGGGAGAAAGCAACGGAACTATCAGGAAATCAGAACTCTTCCTATTTGAGATGGCTCGGAGAGGGCTTACAGTGGCACTTTCCAGATGGTTTGCTAACCATCTTCTCTCCATTGCCACCAAGCCCACAGGAGATATTTTGATTGGGGCATATGTCACCCATATCGCAGTGAAGCTCAATTATTTGAAGCTGGATGACCATCACTTCAACATCATTCCTGCACATCCTCGAGATAGCTTGGAAGTTGAGTCGTTCATCAAGATGGGAGCAGCTGTCAGAATCGTTTTTCAAAATGATATCTTCTACCGCTTCACCGACACTGCTGGGGAGATTATCTGGGAAGATAATGACATGGAGGATTTTAAAGCAGGCCTTTAGGGAGTCCAACAGAAAAAGAGGGCTCGGGTTGAGGAAGCACCTCCAGCAGTCGAGCAGGACATCGGACAGTCCTCAGCTTCCACACCGTCCTTAGCGCAGTAGATGGTTGACCTCTTGGCATCACGTTTTGAGCAGCTGCATACTTCGATGGATGAGAGGTTGGAGAACCTCAAGGATTTCATGGAGTCTCGGATGGACAGCCTTGAGGCTGAAGTAGCTAGGCTTCGTGATAGGATGTCTGGCTAGGAGATAGGCTAGAGTGTAGCCTATATTTGCTTGTTTTTTTAACTTGTTTGTTATATTTCTGTTTGCTTGTGTAGGAAATTTTAAATTTCCTTTTCTGAATATTTTAACTTAGTTTGTATCCTTTCCTTTATGATATATATATTTGCTTTTGTTTACTTCAATATTCATATCCTTTTTGATTGATGACAAAAGGGGGAGAAAACTAGCAATATATGATAGGCAATATATGATAGGAAAAATGGTATCAAACTAGCAATATATATTAAGGTAAATGAATTTTGAATCAAATAATTAAAATTGAATTGACTTTGAAATGGATTAAAAAATCTTGATTCAAAATTTCATATGCAAAGTATATAAATTGAGCTTTATATACCTTAGATACAACTTAAGTATACTTTGCATATACCTAAAAGCAAGTTACAAATAAAAATATGTCATGATATACCTTAAATATACCTTACATATACTTCATGTCTTACAAAGGAATTATGGTATGTATTGGATATATTTCTCATATAACTTGCATATACTAAAAATCTAGTTGAATGCTACATCATTATTTACTATTCTTGCACATTATAATCTTTATCCTAAGTATATTTTGAGGGGGAGACTTCTCAAAATCACATATTGCTAGATTATTTGTCACCATAAAAAAGGGGGAGATTGTTAAACCTTGAGGGGTATTTCTGTCATTTTGATGATAACAAATAATATAGCAATATTGTATTTAACATACTTGTTTTTGTAAGTATATTATACAGGACATGGATTAAAATAGCAAGAATGGAGAATTGGAAGAATAATCCTTGAGAGACAAAATTCAAGCAGTAGCATGTTCACTGCCGTGACTCTATGAGTCACTCCCGTGAAGGAAGCTAACCGTTACCAAAACCAACATTTGAAGTTCACGGCCATGAAGGAAAAACAAATCGTGAAGTAAGCATTTCAGTCACCCCCGTGAATAAAGGTGTCACCTCCGTGAAGATTCATGCAATTTCATCCAGAGAGCTTCACGACCAGAGTCACCATTTGGATCATGGCTGGGAAGATTGTCACGCCCGTGAATGAGTATGTCACGTCCGTGACTCAATATGTCAAAACATTCTAGAGAGCTTCACGACCAAGGTCACCACTTCAGTCACGGCTTGGGAAGAACTGTCACTCCCGTGACAAGCATAGTCACGCCAGTGAACAATGAAAGAGAAAAATGTCAGGCACGATTTTTTGATTGGTACAACGGCTAGTTTCTTATTTAATGCACCCCAACGGCTATATTCAGCCATGGGAGTATAAATGGAAGTCATTTATGCATTAAGAACAAGAGAATGAGAAGAAAAACAAAATAATAGCATATACTTCGAATTTAATTCTAATTACAAGCTATTTGTACTTTCATACTTTGAGAACAAATCTATTCTCTGTAAAAATCTTTTTGCTCCTCATATTTTAGCAAATTAAGATTTATAAGTGGTTCTCTCTGTAATCTTTACTCAAGTGAGCTTTGGGTATTTCTGGGTTAAGAGTAGAACACTTGTAAGGGTTAGTTGTGTTAACCTCCAAACCACAAATTAAAAGGTTGTTTGTGTGAGCCTGTAAAACACAAAGTGAAGTTGTTTGTGTGAGTCTGTAAAACACAAAGTGAAGGTTGTTTGTGTGAGCCTGTAAAACACAAGGAATTTGTTATTGTGTGAGCCATTAAAACACAAGGGTTTTCTGGGTTAGGTGTGAGCTATTGTGAGAAACGTCATAGTTGGGAGTGAGCTTGTAAAACTCCATTGTAACATTTAGTGTGTTAGTGAAACTCCTAATTTCGATTGGGGAGAGGAGTAGGGTTTGTTAACACCCGAACCTCTATAAATTTTTGTGTCTGATTTTCTCTATCCCTCCAAAATTAATTATTTATTTCCGCACTTTAAAGTTTAATTTTTTGAAACTCCAATTCAACCCCCCCTTCTTGGTCTAATATCTGGGGCAACATATTCAATTTAAAATAAAACCATTTTCTTCATGCAAAAATATTTAATTCATAAATTATGACATTTCATTCATTAAGCATGCTTGAAATTTCTTAACAATTAAAGATATAAAATTCACAATATCAATTTCATAATTCACATTTTTTTTTCTGTTATTTATTTAATAGCCCACGACATCTTAGACCGGAACTAAACACTAGATACAGAATTTTTGCTCTCCGGCAGTATACTCGGCGCCTACATAATTATTTTATAACTCGGCGTTTAACGCCTACATTTCCAATAACAACTCAGCACCTTTTTAGTGCCAACGTAATTTCAACTCAGCACTATTTCTTAGTGCCTACTTAATTTAAATCTCGGCACTATTATTTTTAGTGCCTACATTTCTACCCTTTTATTGGCATGTTAACTTATCCTAATTTCTAGTTATCGACTAGATGTTATAAGGCTTAAATTACATTTGTTACCTTTATTGATATTTACATAAATTATGTAGGGAACATTAATATAAACTCCATATAAATGCATTAATTCCCATTAAATATTTTACAACCTCATACTAGCTCATTCAATCATTATAATTATAAGAAAAATTCAATTAATACATTTAATGTCACATAAATTCACAATCAACACATTCTTCTAGCTGTCCTTTTCTGGACAGCATTTCTGCCTTATAATGCTCTGTATGTTTCGTCTATTGTTAGACAGATTCTGGACATGTGATAAACTAAAAAATATAGGTATATGTCTTATCTTTAATTTTCAATTAGAATCACATTAAAACAAATTTTCTAGCAAACTTTATAAGGTTTCTCCTAAGTTATGTTCACTGCAATCTGCCCAGTATTTTACTGGACAGAATTATGCCTTATTTTGCTCTGTCATTTTAATCTATTTTTAGATGGAATTGGAATAAGTGATCAACTATAAAAATTTAGATACATGTTTTATCTTTAATATCCAACTAGAATCACATTAAAATAAATTTGTTAGCAAAATTCATAAATTTTCTCCTAAGCTACGTTCACTACAATCTGCCCAGTATTTTACTGGATAGAATTCTTCCTTATTTTTTTTCTATCATTTCAATCCATTTTTAGATGGAATTGGAACAAGTTATCACCTAGAAAAATTTATATACATGTCTTATGTTTAATATAAAACTGAAATCATATTAAAATGAATTTGTTAACAAAAGGTATGAATTTTCTTCTAACCTATACTCACTGCAATCTGCCTAATATTTTTTTCTGGACAGATTTTCTAATTCAAGTTTGAGTCCATTTTTCACCTAATTCCAGGCATATTTAGGTCTAATGGTATGAATGCAAGTTCAAGACCTATGTCTTAAATTTGCAACCCAATAAGAATCACTCAGAAATAATATTCAGAACTCAAGTTATGATCAAAACACTAGACACTGTTCATAAGACGAATTTTCCAGCACATCAATTAAATTATACAATTTCCATTTTCATGCATCAACCTCATATTCTAGTTTTTATTTTCATATTCATGGAATTATTTAATCACCACTTAATTTCTTAATCAAATATCCAGAATTTCATACACATCACAAATTTAAAATCAACATTTTTATACATTGAGTTTTTGCCAAATGTACATACCTCAAAATTCTACTTCTCTTCACTTTTCTCTTCCTTTTAGATAGCCTTTTCCTTGCCCTTACTTCCCCTTTTATTTTGCTTCAAAGGTTGTTCACTTCCTTCTCCTAACAATAAATTTTACACTAATCAAACACTAATCACACTAATCCACCCTTAATCACCATTAACATCTTAATCACCCTAAATTACTAACTTTAATGGCAATTAACCCCAAAATAAAAGAAAAGAGAAAAAGAAAAGTGAGAAGATGGAAAATCTAAACTCACCTTTGATGATCTTTCAAATGGCTAAAATTTTCTTTCTCTCTTTTTCTTTTCCTTTCTTCCTTCCTCTTCCTCGGTTTTGCTCACTTTACTTCACTTTCTTCATGATCTTACCTCAATCCCCTTTTTTTTTCATCTAATCTTAGCTTTAATTCAAGAACAAAAAGAAGAACATTAAGGGAGGAGAAGAGTAACGGCCAAAGAAGAAGAAAAGGGAGAGAAATGGGTTTGGTCAAGATGAAAAAGAAGAAGAATGATAAAAAAAATAATGGAAATTTGACTTTTTATAGTTGGATTAGGTGGGTGGTTAGGATTAGTTGTTAATCTTGCTTCCCATTGGTCCATTAATTTAAATCACTCTTAATTTATCTTAATTAAAAGAATATTCCTTTCCTTAGATAAAGAATATTCCATTTTTATGCCTTCTTATAATTTATATGCCAAAAACACTGCAATTTCTAATTTCGTTCAGCGACAAATTATATTTTTTTCCAATTTTAATTCCAAACTTTAAAATTCTCAATTAATAATATCCAAAATATTTTTCTCCCATCTTATTATTATTTTAATTTATTTCTTTCATGTCCGAATTTAGACCCGATCGGTTTGGCGTGCCGGATTTCGCTCAACCGCGACCATGGCCTAAATTATTGGACATTACAATTTTCCCCTCCTTAAAAAAAATTTCGTCCTCGAAATTTACCTTTTTAACTGGAGTGGAATAATTGTGGATACTAGGCCTTCATCACCTCTTCATTTTCCCAAGTCGCTTCTTCTGAATTATGATTTTTCCACAGAACCTTTACCAATGGTACCTTCTTGTTCCGTAGCTCCTTCATTTCTCGAGCTAGAATTTCCACTGGCTCTTCTTTATAAGTTAGATATAGTCGTATCTCTATAGGTTCTGCTGATATGATATGAGATGGATCTGATTGATATCTTCTCAATATGGACACATGGAATACATTATGAATCTTATCTAACTCTGGTGGTAAAGCTAATTTGTACGCCACATGATCTATGCGTTCAAGTACTTCATAAGGTCCAATGAACCTAGGACTCAACTTTCCCTTCTTTCCAAATCAGAAAATCCTTTTCCAAGGTGAGACTTTTAAGAATACCTTGCCACCAACTGTATACTCAATATCCCTCCTTTTCAAATCTGCATATGATTTCTGTCTATCAGCAGCAGCTTTCAGCATATCTCTTATTACTCTCACTTTTTCCTCTGTATGTTGTACTACTACTTTTGTTTCACTAAACTCAGTCCAACATAGAGGTGTTCTACTAGATCTGGACCCACTACTTTTGTTTCACTAGATCTGGACCCACTACTTTTGTTTCACTAAACTCAGTCCAACATAGAGGTGTTCTACATTTCCTCCCATACAAGGCTTCATATGGTGCCATGTTGGTACTGGCTTGGTGACTATTATTGTAGGCAAATTCTATCAATGGAAGATGTTTCTCCCAACTGCCTTCAAATTCTATCACACAACTCCTCAACATATCTTCCAATATTTGTATGACCCTTTTTGATTGTCCATCTGTTTGTGGGTGGAAAGTTGTGCTGAAATTGAGTCGAGTACCCATGGCTTGATGCAAACTTTTCCAGAATTTTGAAGTGAACCTCGGGTCTCGATATGAAATTATTGAAATTAGCACACCATGTAAACAGATTATCTCATTAACATAGATCTCTTCCAAATGGTTAAGTGGATAATCCATCTTGATCGGTAGAAAATGAGCTGATTTAGTGAGCTGGTCCACCACTACCCATATTGAATCATGCCTTTTTTGTGTCAAAGGAAAACCAGAAACAAAATCCATTGTAACTCTTTCCCACTCCAGAATTGAAATTGACTGCAATAATCCACTTGGTACTTGATGCTCAGCCTTCACTTGCCGACAAGTTAAACATCTAGTAGTATACTCGGTGATATCTCTTTTTATTCCTGGCCACCATTAATATGCCTTCAAGTCATGATACATTTTGTTGCTTCCTGGGTACATTGCATAAATAACATTGTGAGCTTCCTTCAAAATATCTTGTTTCAATTCTGGTATGTCTGGCACACATAACCTGCCCTTTTGCCTTAAATTCTCATATGAATCAATAGTAAATTCTGGTTTTTCACCCTTTTTCACCATTTCAAAGATTTCCTTTAATTTCGTGTCCTGCTTCTGATTGTTCTTGTTGGATCAATGTGGGTTGAATCTGCAAGTCTGCAAAAATAATATATAAATAAATTATTATTTCATTTTTTTTTATCTTGTTCACTTAATAAATTTAAGTTTTAACATTTACCTGCCAGATGTTTTCTACTCAGAGCATCTTTTACCATATTGGCCTTACCCGGCTGATAATCAATGATACAATTATAGTCTTTGATTAATTCTAGCCATCGCCTCTATCTCAAATTGAGTTCCTTTTGTGAAGGCAAATATTTCTGACTTTTATGGTCTGTATAGATATAACATTGCTCACCATACAGGTAGTGTCGCCATATTTTCAATGCAAACATAATGGCTGCTAGTTCCAGATCATGTGTCGGATAATTTATCTCATAAGGCTTCAGTTGTTTGGAAGCATAAGCGATCACTTTGCCTTTTTGCATTAATACACAACCCAAACCATTAAGGGAAGCATCACTATACACCACAAAATCTTTTCCTGCAGTAGGTTGTGTCAACACTAGTGCCTCTGTCAACATTTTCTTCAACTTATCGAAGCTAGTCTGGCACTGATCTGTCCACTCAAATTTGGTCTCCTTTCAAAGCAATTTTGTCAGTGGTGAGGCTATCATTGAGAATCCTTTCACAAATCTCCGATAATAACTAGCCAAACCAAAAAAACTTCTCACCTCTGTCACATTCTGAGGCGGTTTCCAGTTGAGGATTGCCTCTACCTTACTGGTGTCAACTCTGATCCCATGGGCTAAGACAATATGCCCTAGAAAGGCCACTTCATCTAACCAGAATGCACATTTCGACAACTTCGCATATAATTGATTCTCTCTCAAGGTATGGAAGACAATACGAAGATGTTGATTATGCTCTTCTCTGATTCTGGAGTACACCAAGATATCATCTTTGAACACCACCACAAACAGGTCCAAATAAGGCCTAAAGATTTTATTCATTACATCCATAAATGTTGCTGGGGCATTTGTCAGGCCAAAAGGCATTACTAAGAATTCATAATGACCATACCGAGTCCTAAATGCTGTTTTTGAAATGTCTGATTCTTTAATTCTCAATTGGTGATAACCTGATCTGACGTCAATTTTAGAAAATACCTCTGTTCCTTTCAACTGATCAAACAAGTCATCTATTCTCGGTAAGGGATATCTGTTCTTAATTGTCATCTTGTTCAATTGACAATAATCAATGCACAAACAAAATGTGCCATCCTTCTTTTCACAAACAGAATCGGAGCACCCCAAGGTGAGACACTAGGCCTGATAAACCCTTTCTCTAACAACTCTTGCAACTGCACTTTTAATTCTTTTAGTTCAGCAGGTGCCATTCTGTAAGGAGTGATCGATATCGGGCCTGTGCCTGGCAAAACATCAATCGAAAACTCTATCTCCCTGACAGGTGGTAACCCTGGCAAGTCCTCAGGGAAGATATCTGGACATTCACATACTGTAGGAATCTCCCTGAGATCTAGACTTTCTTTCTTGGTATCTACAATATGTGCCAAAAACACTTCACATCCCTTTTTGATAAGCTTACTTTCCTTCGTCATAGAAATGACATTAGTCAAGTATGGTTGGTTCTCACCCAGGACAATCACGTCATCATGCCCTGAATTCTTGAAAGTCACTCTCCTATATTGACAATCCACCACTGCCTTGTGCTGAGTTAACCAATCCATTCCCAAGATTGCATCAAACTCACGGAATGGTAACTCTATTAGGTCAGCTGGAAATTCTACATTCTGAGATTTGATTGGACTGTTTTTATAGATTCGACTAACTTTCACTCCATGACCCAAAGGATTTGTCACTAATATATCACAATCTAATTCCTCTGCTACCATATTCCCCTAACTAGGTGGTGGTGTGCATAAATATGAATGTGTAGAACCCGGATATATCAGTGCAAATAAATCAGTATCATAAAGAGAAAATTTATCGATAATGACATCCGGGGGATCCTGCTCCTCACGAGCTCTCATAACATATGCTCGGGCTGGGGCTCGACTACTTTCTACTCTATTCACTGATTCTGATATACTCTGCCCAATCCTACCGCTTCTAGACTGTCCATGTCCCCTACCTCTACCTCGAGTGATATTCTGAACCTGCACTGATACTACACCACCTGTACCTCTTCCTCTGGGGCAATCTTTCTGTTTGTGCTCTGTAGATCCACAACGTAAGCATGCTCCAGTAATCCACCAGCAATCACCTGCATGTGATCTACCACAATATTGACATATGACAGATATGAATCTCTTGTTACCCGAAGCTGGTGCACTAGCTGTAGACCTCTCTTGCCTAAACTGTTGGCTTTGTCTAGCTGAAAAGGTTGATCTAGCACCCCGTGACTGGAAAAACCTAGGCATTGTCTGTCCTCTTTTACCTGATGTCTGGGCCATGCTAATTGTCGACCTCCGTGGTTGCTCTTCTATCCTCTTTCTCTTTGACCTCTTTTCCACACTGATGGCTGAGGATACTAGTGTAGCAAAATCCTCAAGCTGAAAGGCTGTCACCATATTCCCAATATCATCATTAAGCCCATCCTCAAATCTACGACATCTGTCTGCCTCATCTGCAATGATTCCAGTTGCATATTTACTTAGTCGGGTGAACTCCATCTCATATTCAGCGACTGACATGTTTCCTTGCTTCAAGTCTTGAAACTCCCTTTTCTTTTCATTCACATAAACTCTAGGCACATACTTCTTACTAAATTCTGCCTTGAAGAAATTCCAAGAAGGTGGTTTCGATGTCTGAAGCTTTGATAAAATTGATTTCCACCAGTCATAGGCATGATCTTTTAAAAGGGACACTACATATCTGACCTTCTGTTCCTCTAGACACTCAAGTTCCATAAACACCCTTTCTGTGGACTCCATGCAAAACTCTGAAGCTGCTGGGTCATCCTCACTCCTTCCCATAAAATCTGTGGCCCCATATTTTCTCAGCTTATCAATCCGTTGCAACAAGTTTGCTATCTGTTCCATAAGAGGTTCTTGTCCTAAATTGTTTTGTCCCTCTGCTCTTGGCGGAGCTACTACACTCAGCCCAGAATCTCTCACTGATGGAGGTTGTCTGAGATTGGCTGAGTCTGAAAGGCTATTACTCAGCTCGTCTTCCGATCCCGAATCCATATCTACCTATAAACCAGAAGAAGGGACCCAAGTCAGATAATTACAGCATTTTATGCGTATGCATGAGACACATATTCTATTTTACACCCATTGATTAAGAATCAATTAGCCTGAGCTCTGATACCACTAAATGTAGCGCTCCCATACCCTACTAAACTTTAATAGGATATGGAAGTGCTAATAAGCTCATTTGTTTTACAACCAATGTTCAAATTATTGTAATAATTTTCTTTTTTTCGAGTTTATTATTAGCGAAATATTTATTACTATTTGTTTTCCATTTAAATATATAACTAGTGATGGAAATAGTTTGATTTAAAAGAACTCATGCAATTAAACCATAATATTTAGAAATAATACTAGATTTATAAAATTACAAAATTCATTCCTTATAAATCCTACATACCACAAATTTACATAAAAAAAAGATTCTTAGAATTTAAATTTTGCAACATAATTTTCAAAACATACAAAAAGAACTAGACAGCTGCAATCTGATCTTGGGGGTACCTTCTTCTTCGGTCGCCCTATAGGAACAACTACTTCTATTTATCTTCGCGTGAAACACACGCGCTAAGCTTCTAGCTTAGTGGTACATTTGGCAACTATCTAATAATTATATAAATAATTCTAAAATAAAATTTTTTGAAACTACAATTAATTTATTAAGCATGCCAAATATTCAATTAATAATAAAACCATTTTCTTCATGCAAAAATATTTAATTCATCAATTATGACATTTCATTCATTAAGCATGCTTGAAATTTCTTAACAATTCAAAATATAAAATTCACAATATCAATTTCATAATTCACATTTTTTTTCTATTATTTATTTAATAGTCCACGACATCTTAGACCGGAACTAAACACTGGAAACAGGATTTCTGCTCTCCGGCAGTATACTCGGCGCCTACATAATTATTATATAACTCGGCGTTTAACGCCTACATTTCCAATAACAACTCAACACCTTTTTGGTGCCTACGTAATTTCAACTCAGCACTATTTCTTAGTGCCTACTTAAATTAAATCTCAACACTATTATTTTTAGTGCCTACATTTCTACCCTTTTATTGGCATGTCAACTTATCCTAATTTCTAGTTCTCGATTAGATGTTATAAGGCTTAAATTACATTTGTTACCTTTATTAATATTTACATAAATTATGTAGGAAACATTAATATAAACTCCATATAAATGCAATAATTCCTATTCAATATTTTACAACCTCATACTAGCTCATTCAATCATTATAATTATAAGAAAAATTCAATTAATACATTTTATGTCACATAAATTCACAATCAACACATTTCTTCCAACTGTCCTATTCTGGACAACATTTCTGCCTTATGATGCTCTGCATTTTTCTCTATTGTTAGACAGATTCTGGACATGTGATCAACTAAACAAATATAGGTACATGTGTTATCTTTAATTTTCAATTAGAATCACATTAAAACAAATTTTCTAGCAAACGTGATAAGGTTTATCCTAAGCTATGTTCACTGCAATCTGCCCAGTATTTTACTGGATAGAATTATGTCTTATTTTTCTCTGTCATTTTAATCTATTTTTAGATGGAATTGGAACAAGTGATCAACTAGAAAACTTTAGATACATGTCTTATATTTAATATACAACTGGAATCACATTAAAATAATTTTTTTAGCAAAATTTATAAATTTTCCTTTGAGCTACGTTCACTACAATCTACCAAGTATTTTACTGGACAAAATTCTTCCTTTTTTTTTCTGTCACTTTAATCCATTTTTAGATGGAATTGGAACAAGTGATCAACGAGAAAAATTTATATACATGTCTTATGTTTAATATAAAACTAGAATCATATTAAAAGGAATTTTTTAACAAAAGGTATGAATTTTCTTCTAACTTATGCTCACTGCAATCTGCCCAATATTTTTTTTCTGGACAGATTTCTAGTTTAACTTGGAGTCCGTGTTTCACCTAATTCCAGGCATATTCAGGTCTAATGGTCTAACTAAAAGTTCAAGACCTACGTCTTAACTTTCTAACCCAATAAGAATCACTCAGAAATGATATTCAGAACTCAAGTTATGATCAAAAAACTAGACACTGTTCATAAGACGAATTTGCCAGCACATCAATTAAATCATACAATTTCCTTTTTCATGCATCAACCTCATATTCTAGTTTTTATTTTCATATTCATGGCATTATTTAATCACCACTTAATTTCTCAATCAAATATCCAGAATTTCGTATACATCACAAAATTAAAATCAACATTTTTATACATTGAATTTTTGCCAAATGTACATACCTCAAAATTCTACTTCTCTTCACTTTTCTCTTCCTCTTAGATAGCCTTTTCCATGCCCTTACTTCCCCTTTGATTTTGGTTCAAAGGTTGTTCACTTGATTTCCCTAACAATAAATTTTACACTAATCACACTAATCCACCCTTAATCACCATTAACATCTTAATCACCCTAAATTACTAACTTTAATGGTAACTAACCCCAAAATCAAAGAAAAGAGAAGAAGAAAAGTGAGAAGATGGAAAATCTAAACTCACCTTTGATGATCTTCCAAATGGCTAAAATTTTCTCTCTCTCTTTTTCTTTTCCTTTCTTCTTTCCTCTTCCTTGGTTTTGCTCACTTTACTTCATTTTCTTCATGATTTTGCCTTAATCCCCTTTTTTTCATCTAATCTTAGCTTTAATTCAAGAACAAAAAGAAGAACATTAAGGGAGGAGGAGAGTAACGACCAAAGAAGAAGAAAAGGGAGAGAAATGGGTTTGGTCAAGATGAAAAAGAAGAAGAATGATAAAAAAAAAATGAAAATTTGATTTTTTATAGTTGGATTAGGTGGGTGGTTAGGATTAGTTGTTAATCTTGCTTTCCATTGGTCCATTAATTTTAATTACTCTTAATTTATCTTAATTAAAAGAATATTCCTTTCCTTACATAAAGAATATTCCATTTTTATGCCTTCTTATAATTTATGTGCCAAAACACTGTAATTTCTAATTTCGTTCAGCGAAAAATTATTTTTTTCCCAATTTTAATTCCAAACTTCAAAATTCTCAATTAATAATATCCAAAATATTTTTCTCCCATCTTATTATTATTTTAATTTATTTCTTTCATGTCCGAATTTAGACCCGATCGGCTCGGCGTGCCGAATTTCGATCAACCGTGACCGTGACCTAAATTATCGGGCATTACAACAATCATGTCATCCTACCCTAAATTCATGAAAGTCACTCTCCTATACTGACAACCCACCACTAACCTATGCTGAGTTAACCAATACATCCCCAAGATTGCATCAAACTCACGGAATGACAACTCTATTAGGTCAGTGGGAAATCTATATTATGAGCTTTGACTGGACAATTGTTATAGACTCGACTAGCTTTCACTCCATGTCCCAAAGGATTTGTCACTAATATATCATAATTTAATTCCTCTGCTACCATATTACCCTGACTAGGTGGTGGTATGTATAAATATGAATGTGTAGAACCCGAATCTATCAGTGCAAATAAATCAGTATCACAAAGAGAAAATTTACCGATAATGATATCGAAGACATCCTGCTCCTCACGAACTCTCATGGCATATGCTCGAGCTGGGGCTCGACTACCTTCTGCTCTATTCACTTATTCTGATACACTCTGCCCATCCTATTGCTTGTAGACTGTCCATGTCCCCTGCCTTTACCTCGAGTTACATTCTAAACCTGAACTGATACTACACCACCTGTACCTCTTCCTCTGGGGCAATCCTTCTATTTGTGCTCAGTAGATCTGCATCATAAGCATGCTCCAGTAATCCATTAGTAATCACCTGTTGATGTTCCACAATGCTGACATGTGATAGATATAAATCTCCTCTTGCCCAAAGTTGGTGCACTAGCTATAGACCCTTCCAGCCTTGACTGTTGGTTTTGCCTAGCTAAAAAGGTTGGTGTAGAACCTTGTGACTGAAAAAACCTAGGCGTTGTCTACCTCCTTTTACCTGATGTCTGGACCATGCTAATTGTCGATCTCCGGGGTGGCTCTTTTATCCTTTTTCTTTTTGACCTTTTTCCACACTGATGGCCGAGGATACTAGTGTGGCAAAATCCCCAAGCTAAAAGGTGGTAACCATATTTCCAATATCATCATTAAGTCCATCCTCAAATCTACGACATCTATCTGCCTCATCCATAATGATTTCAGTTGCATATTTACTCAGTCTACTGAATTCCATCTCGTATTCTACCACTGACATGCTTCCTTTATTCAGGTCTTGAAACTCCCTTTACTTTTCATTAACATAAACTCTAGGCACATATTTCTTGCTAAATTCTGCCTTGAAGAAATTCTATGAAGGTGGTTTTGGTATCTGGGGCTTTGATAAGATTGATTTCCACCAATCATATGCATGATCTTTTAAAAGGGACACTGCATACCTGACTTTTTGTTCCTTTGGACACTTGAGTTATTCAAACACCCTTTCTGTCGATTCCATTAAAAACTCTAATGTTGTGGCCCTACATTTTCTCAACTTATCAATCCGGGGTTTTGGATGAGATAGAAGAGGAGGTGGAGCAGGTTGTGGCACTACTTGTAGTATCCGTTGCACCAAATTAACTATCTGCTGTATAAAAGGTTTTTGTCCTAAATTAGCCTGTCCATCTGCTCTAGGCGAAGCTATTACACTCAGCCCGAAATCTCTCACTGATGGAGGTTGTCCATGATCGGCTGAGTCTGAAAGACTGTTACTCAGTTCATCTTTCGAGAAATCTTGTTTTGATCCCGAATGCATAACTACTTATAAATCAGAAGAAGGGACCCAAATCAGATAATTGTAGCATTTTATGCATATGCATGAGACACAATTTCTATTTTACACCAATTGTTCAAGAATCAATTAGCCTGGGCTCTGATACCACTAAATGTAGCGCTCTTTTACCCTACTAGTCGTTAATAGTGTATGGAAATGCTATTAAGCTCTTTTTTTTGTAAAACCAATGCTCAAATTATTGTATAATTGTTTTTCCATCTTCAAGTTTATTATTAGCAGAATATTTATTACTATATATATTTTTTCATATCATTCAAATATGGAACCAGTGATGCAAATATTTTGATTTAAAATAATTCATTCATTAAACTATAATATTTAAAATACATTTACAATAATACCAAATATATTAATTAAAAAATTCACTCCTTATAAATCCTACATGTCATAATTTATATCAAAAGAAATTCTTAAAATTAAATTTCTACAATACAATCTCCAAAACATACAAAAAGAAAATAAATTGTTGTAATTTGATCTTGAAGTTTCCCTTATCTTCGGTCGCCCTAACACAATAACTACGTCTATTTTTCTGCACTTGAAATATACGCGGTAAGCTTAGTGCTATGTTTGATAACTATCCAATAATTATATAAATATTTCCTTAAATAAAACTTCAGAAACTACAATTAATTTACTAAGCATGCCAAAAATATTCAAATAATAATAAAACTATTTACGTCATGCAAAAATATACAATTCATGTAACATCACACCTCTTATGCATTTAAGTATAACCTATCCCTGTATCAAATAGTCACATACTGCATACTGAAAAGGCAAAATACCCTGTTAACAATAGTAGTAAAATTTTTTTTTCATATCATATCCTGTAAAATCAACTAACGACTTTACAAGTCTTATATCCTGTAAAATTACTAAATGACTTTTCAAGTCAACATTAAAACCACAATACGATATATCACATATATCAAAATATAAACTTTACACATAAGTATTTCCGAGTTGATTTCATTTATACATATTTAGACTCATTCCAAAATGACTATACATATTCAAGCATATAAGTCCAAAATACAGATGACATGTTTTTATGCTTGTGTGGAATGCAAGGAGAGAGAGTGATGAGGCTCGGCCAATGACCTGTGCTCCATGTCTTCTATACACTACTCAAAATGAGCTATCACTTTTCTTTACCTGAAAAATGACGCAAATTGATGAGTTGTGGCTCAGTGAGAATAATCATCCAATGAGCTCTAAAGTACCAAACAACTCATAGTCATAAATCACAATTCCAATATATACCATGTATTCCATTCCATTCATCAGTCAATAACATATAAATATAGATAAAATCAAGTACTCAATAATTGTTATTTACTTATGCTTTGCTTGTACATTTTATTTTGTTGTGACCAGATTAAACGAACATTGCCCCGGGTTTCCATGTGAACATTTGCATTTGCATTTGCTAGCTAGCTTGATCATTTGTTTCATTTGCACATTTGTTGGGCCATAGGCCTCTTCTTTTGCTTTGCACATTTGTTGGGCCATAGGCCTCTTCTTTTGCTTTGCAATGTCGATTAACTAGTCACAACGCCTTTTTAGCCCATATGCATATGCAGTTGTATTTAAGCATTCATCAACCATTGCATCTTTATCATATACAACATACATATATTCCCTATATACCTCATATGTCAAGCATACACCTTGTATATACTATACATGTACCATGTATATATATCACATTTGTCAAACATATACCTCAAATATACCACAAGTATACCATTTATATGTACCACAATGTCACAAATTATCCATCATTACATTATCAAGGACCAATCATGACAATCACATGAATCACATAGCAAACAACATTCATTTGCACTAAAGAATTCAATCGATAATTAGACTCACCGTTCTCCTTTGATTCCGACCCCTAACTTATTGTCTATCTGTTCCTTGTGGGTCTCCAATATGTTGCGAGCCTAATATGAAAACATAATCGATTAACTCATAATTAGAGATACTTAATGTGGCTTAAACAAATTAATATGCATTGTTCATGTCAATAGTTAAGATTTTTCCTATGAGGCAGTGTGACCTTATGGGACTGTTTAGCCTATAACTTTTTCTATAATTGACCAATTAATCTGATTCTTGTTCCTAATTACAAATAACATATAATTAGAGAATATATTAAAATTTCAGACCAATTGGATAATTTTACAATATTTGGTGGAATTTATAAGAGTGTTCTGTTTTCTGCCTTGTTTTCTGCCTTTAGGCAGTTTCAGGGTACTCATTTGGGTTCATCATAACTTACACTCTATAAGTCCTATTTTAATGAAACTTTACAGAAACTTATATGGGTTCATATGGAACATTTTTCATGTTTACAACTTGTACCAATTATGTCTCTAAGGTCTTCTAATTATACCAAACATATTACTGTTCCAGAATAGAATTGGCTTCCGGACCAGTATGACTTCAAAAGGCCATAAATTAGTCTATAGATAACAAATTAAGCTCAAATTTGTACCATAATTTATCTAAGACATATACATATAACTTTCATGTTTTGAGAAATTACATAATCGAGCTCTAACAAGCTCAAATGTTCCAACCAATGTACTGGAGCTGCCCAGGGCACTCAGTAGGCAGTTCAAACCATGGAACAGTCATGGTTCCATTCACTATAAATCACCATTTACAAGCCCTATGAACCTGAAATTTGGTATACAGATACAAAACACATATATCTACAACTTTTATGTTTTTATAGACTTCAAATAAGGGCTTTAACATATTCTAAATCAGACCACACAGTAGCTAACTTGGTTAGGGTTTACACCCTGACCAGTTTCAGTACGAAGAGCATATCTAATTCTATAAACCAAATCACGAAACACTGTTTACATATTCATAAATATAAGACATAAAGGAACAACTTTTGTGTTTTATACATTTCCATAATCAATTTAGATGTGCATCAAAATCGGGTTGCAAAACAGTGCCTATTAATGAACCTAAGCAACTCAAATCAACCCTAAAGCAATAAGAATTGATTACTTACCAAGGACGAACTTGCAAGGGATCAATTTGGTGCAAAAACTAGGTAAAACAAGGAAGATTTGAAGTCTGAAATGGATGAAAATGAAGGAGAAGTCGGGGCTGAAGTGAGGAGGCAGAAATGGGAAAGATGAAGATAAAGGCAGATTTATGTTTTTGTCTTTTTATCTTTTTCTCATCTCATTTCTCATCTCATTTCTCATTTCTCTTCTCTTTTCTCTTCTCTTCTCTTCTATTTCTCTTTTGTTTCATTTTCATTTTATTTTATCTATATTATTATTATTATTTACATATATATATATAATTCGACTAATCTACACAATAATACCGCTTAATCTTTTGGCCCGGTTTAACTAAATTAACAATGCAAAATGTTTACTAATCTTAATCTAATCATTTTGCTTACATTAATTTGGTCACTTATTCAATTCATTTCTAATACTTCATAATCCTCATATAGGTTATAAGTACACATGTGCTACTCGATACAAGTGCCAAATGCTAGGACACGTAGCTAGTGCGTGTGATAAACTTGTTCCTACGAAAATACGTATGGAATGCATTTGTTCAATTGAATTTTATGCAAGATGCTTATGTTCAATGAAATGCATGTGGGGGAAGGTCAAGGATGTTACAATTCTCCCCTCCTTTTAAAATTTCGTCCTCGAAATTAATACCTGAAAACAGTTGTGGATATTGCTTTTTCATATTTTCTTCTGTTTCCCATGTTGCCTCTTCTTGTAAATGGTTACGCCATAATACCTTAACCAAAGGTATTTCTCGATTTCTTAGTTGTTTAGTCTTGTATCCAATGATTTGCACTGGTTCCTCAACATAACTCATGTTCTCTGCAATCTCAATGGCTTGATCTTTAAGTACATGTGTAGGATCTGACCTGTATCTTCTAAGCATGCTCACATGAAACACATTATGTATCTGAGCCATCTCGGGTGGTAAAGCCAACCTATAAGCCAATGGACCAATCTTCTCAAGAATTTCATAAGGCCCTATGTATCTTGGGCTCAATTTACCCTTCTTGCCAAATCGAATTATCCCTTTCCATGGAGATACACAAAGAAATACCTTTTCACCTATCTCATATTCCATCTCCCTTCTATGCTGATCAGCGTAACTTTTCTGTCTATCTTGGGCTGCCTTTAGCTTGTTCTTGATAACTTTGATCTTATCCACTGTGTCTTGCACTATCTCTGGTCCTTCTAATGCACGTGCTCCTTCTTCATCCCAAATGATAGGGCTTCGGCACTTTCTGCCATACAATGCTTCATATGGTGCCATCTGGATACTGCTATGATACTGGTTGTTGTAAGCAAATTCAATCAATGCTATATATTCATCCCAAGCACCTATGAATTCCATAGAACATGCCCTAAGCATTTCTTCCAATGTCTGTATAGTCCTTTCTGATTGTCCGTCAGTCTGTGGGTGGAATGCAGTGCTAAAGTTCAATTTTGTTCCCAATGCATTATGTAAACTCACCCAAAAACGTGAAGTAAACCGTGGATCTCTATCAGACACAATGGACACTGGAATGCCATGCAATCTGACTATCTCATTCAAATATAATTTGGCCAAACTCTCAAGTGTACAACCCCATCTGATAGGTAGAAAATGTGCTGACTTGGTTAATCTGTCAATAATTACCCATACTGCATCATTTTTCCGTGGAGTTCTTGGCAATCCATAGACAAAATCCATCGTTATTCTTTCCCATTTCCATTCTGGCACTGGCAATGGATGTAACTTACCAATTGGTGCCTGATGTTCAATTTTGATCTGCTGACATGTTAAGCATTTGGAAACATATTCTGCTATGTCTTTCTTCATTCTTGGCCACCAGTAATGAGGCCTTAAACTGTGATACATCTTTGTCATCCCTGGGTGCATTGCATATGGTGCATTGTGTGCCTCTTCCATTATTTCCTGACGCAAGTTCTCAGTGTCTGGAACACATATGCGTGATTTTAACATCAGTACATCATCCTGCAATTGAAAATCTTTATTGTTTCCCTGCCTTACTGATTCAATTTTTTCACACAATTTAGGATCTTTGCTTTGTGCTTCTTTGATCCTCTCCTTTAGTATAGGTCTGACTCGAAGAGTAGCAATAAGTGATCCTTCATCATGTATATTTAATTCAACATTCATAGATCGTAATTGAATCAAATATGGAAAAGAGGATACTTGCAAGTGAGCTACACTGCCACTAGCCTTCCTACTCAATGCATCTGCTACCACATTGGCTTTCCCTGGATGGTATTCAATCGTACAGTCATAATCTTTCAATAGCTCTAACCACCGTCTCTGCCTCATGTTTAATTCTTTCTGTGTCAGCAAATAACCCAAGCTTTTATGGTCTGTGAAGATTTGGAATGTCTCACCATACAGATAATGCCTCCAAATCTTCAATGCAAATATGACTGCAGCCAATTCTAAATCATGCACTGGATAGGAGATCTCATGTGGTCTCAGTTGTCTGGATGCATAAGCTATCACCTTACCATGTTGCATCAACACACATCCCAAGCCTTGGTGAGAAGCATCACTATATACTGTAAACCCACCTGTACCTGTAGGGATGGTTAACACTGGTGCTGAGGTTAGCCTGTGCTTTAGTTCATCGAAACTCCTCTGACATTCTGGAGTCCACTTGAAAGACACATTCTTTCTCAACAATTTAGTCAAAGGGTTAGCAATTAAGGAGAATCCATCAACAAATCTACGATAATATCCGGCTAAACCCAGAAAACTACGCATTTCTGAAATGTTTTTAGGAGCTTCCCAATTTACCATAGCCTCAATTTTCTTTGGGTCAACCTCTATGCCCTTACATGACACCACATATCCAAGAAACACCAAATGATCTAACCAGAATTCACATTTACTCAATTTGGCATATAATTGTTTCTCCCTCAAAGTTTGCAACACAATTTTTAAATGTTGTTCATGTTCTCCCCTATTCTTTGAGTACACCAATATGTCATCAATAAATACTATCACAAACCTATCCAAACATGGTTGAAACACCTTATTCATTAAAGCCATAAATGCAGCTGGAGCATTAGTCAATCCAAATGGCATTACTAAAAATTCATAATGCCCATACCTGGTTCGAAAGGCAGTCTTTGGAACATCTGCTTCTGCTACCTTCAACTGGTAATAGCCTGATTTCAAATCAATCTTGGAGAATATTTGGGCTACTTGCAACTGATCAAACAAATCATCTATTCTGGGTAACGGATATTTGTTCTTCACCGTCATTTTGTTCAGTTGCCTATAATCGATGCACAATCTCATTGTTCCATCTTTCTTTTTAACAAATAACACTGGAGCTCCCCATGGTGATACACTAGGTCTGATATACCCTTTATCAAGTAACTCCTGCAATTGGGCCTTCAGCTCTTTCAACTCAACTGGGGCCATTCTGTAGGGTGACCTTGATATTGGTGCTGTTCCTGGTACTAGTTCAATAGTGAATTCTATCTCTCTATCTGGTGGTAAACCAGGTAGATCATCTGGGAATACATCAGCAAATTCCCTTACCACTGGTATATTTTCAAGCAAGCTATCAGTGGTTCTAATATCAGTCACATATGCCAAATATGCTTCACATCCCCCTTTGATCATTCGAAATGCCTTTACCACTGAAACTAGACATGTAGGCACAAGTTTTCTTTCACCTAGAAATACTACCCTTGGCTGGTTTGGTGATTCCAAAATTACTTCCTTAGTAAAGCAATTCACTATTGCATGATGTCTAGTTAACCAGTCCATTCCCAGTATCACATCAAATTCATATATT
Organism: Triadica sebifera; assembly: GCA_023653625.1. Lineage (NCBI taxonomy): Eukaryota > Viridiplantae > Streptophyta > Magnoliopsida > Malpighiales > Euphorbiaceae > Triadica > Triadica sebifera. The sequence continues at coordinate 13,290,030 of CM042897.1, forward strand.
GGCAATAAAATCAGATCAGCTATTAACTCAGCTCTGTCAATGCATATTAGGCAATCACGACAGACATTATTCACAACTACCACTGTTCCCAATGGAGTACTCACATTTATGTCAATCCCCAAAGGCTCATGCATTTGATGTAGTTTAGATGCCATATGCAATGATATAAATGAATGAGTGGAGCCTGGGTCAATCAATGCATATGCTAATATTTCAGAAATATAAATATTACCAGTGACTACTTCGGGAGCATCCACTGCCTCTTGTCTAGTCATAGCAAACACCCTGGCCTGAGTAAGGGGTCTAGAACTCTGACCTTCAGATCTGGTCACTCCTCTGCCCAGTGTACCAGTCCTGCCCCTGCCTCTTCCTCTGCCTTGTGTCCCACTAGTAGGGTAGACCCTTGGTGCCTCAACAGTAGTCTCAGATACTCCTCTGTCTCTACTAGTCTCTGCTAGTTTGGCTCTATTTGGACAGTCTCTATACATATGCTCCATCGATCCACAGAAATAACATGCTCTTGTGAGCGTTCTACATTCGCCCGTATGCTGTCTGCCACAATGACTACATGTGGGCCTCTGTTCAACATATTGGCTCTGCCCTCTGCCTGGGTAAGAGAAAGTCATTCCTCGACCTCTAGAACTGGAGTACCCACTTCTGTTACCAGCTTGTGCAGGCATATATCTACATCTTTTCCCCAACCTTCTGCTAGACTCACCAAAGAATTCACGTGATGGCCTTTTTATTTGTTGTTCCCCAGCTTCTTTCATTAACCGTTCAGCTCTGATTGCAGCAGCTCTAAGCCTAGCATAACTATCAAGATCAGTAGTCGTGATTCTGTTTCTGATCTCATATTTGAGGCCCTCCTCAAACTTCCTGCATTTGTCTCTTTCAGTAGAGACCATGAAAGTGGCATAATGGGAAAGCTTGTTAAATTGTACTTCATACTCCGCAATAGACATATTCCCCTGCTTCAGATTCAGGAATTCCTTCCTCTTCTCATCTTTATATGCTTCAGGCATATAATTGTTCTGAAATTCCACAAGAAAATCATTCCATGTCAACACCGGTGGTTGTGCATCACTGTCAGGGACTGTCTCCCACCATTCATAAGCATTTCCTTGCAGTAAGGATACTACATAATCAAATTTCTCATCTGGAGTACATCTCATCATATTTAGTACCCTCTGTGTCCTTTTTAGCCATGTCTCAGCTTCTGCTGGGTCTGTTGTGCCACTGAAATCAGTTGCACCATGTTTCCTCAGCTTGTCATACCGTCTTTCCTTGTACATTTCAGGACCACATACTTCTTGTTCTAGGTTTTCATGGGGTACTTCTGCATGAGATGACTGTGATGCATGTACTGGAGCTCTAGCTCCTAGTGCTGGTTGCTCTCTATGTAAATGAGGTGATGCCTCATGAGAATGCATTTCGGCCGGCCTCTCCCTCCTTGGTGTATCATGTCTTATGATGTCCCTAAAATAAATGAAAGTATGTCACTACATAATGTTCAACACATATGATGCATATGTTATCATGCGCTTATGCTTATGCATGTTCCCATGGAACCTATCCCTGCTCTGATACCAAAAATGTAACATCACACCTCTTATGCATTTAAGTATAACCTATCCCTGTATCAAATAGTCACATACTGCATACTGAAAAGGCAAAATACCCTGTTAACAATAGTAGTAAAATTTTTTTTTCATATCATATCCTGTAAAATCAACTAACGACTTTACAAGTCTTATATCCTGTAAAATTACTAAATGACTTTTCAAGTCAACATTAAAACCACAATACGATATATCACATATATCAAAATATAAACTTTACACATAAGTATTTCCGAGTTGATTTCATTTATACATATTTAGACTCATTCCAAAATGACTATACATATTCAAGCATATAAGTCCAAAATACAGATGACATGTTTTTATGCTTGTGTGGAATGCAAGGAGAGAGAGTGATGAGGCTCGGCCAATGACATGTGCTCCATGTCTTCTATACACTACTCAAAATGAGCTATCACTTTTCTTTACCTGAAAAATGACGCAAATTGATGAGTTGCGGCTCAGTGAGAATAATCATCCAATGAGCTCTAAAGTACCAAACAACTCATAGTCATAAATCACAATTCCAATATATACCATGTATTCCATTCCATTCATCAGTCAATAACATATAAATATAGATAAAATCAAGTACTCAATAATTGTTATTTACTTATGCTTTGCTTGTACATTTTATTTTGTTGTGACCAGATTAAACGAACATTGCCCCGGGTTTCCATGTGAACATTTGCATTTGCATTTGCTAGCTAGCTTGATCATTTGTTTCATTTGCACATTTGTTGGGCCATAGGCCTCTTCTTTTGCTTTGCACATTTGTTGGGCCATAGGCCTCTTCTTTTGCTTTGCAATGTCGATTAACTAGTCACAACGCCTTTTTAGCCCATATGCATATGCAGTTGTATTTAAGCATTCATCAACCATTGCATCTTTATCATATACAACATACATATATTCCCTATATACCTCATATGTCAAGCATACACCTTGTATATACTATACATGTACCATGTATATATATCACATTTGTCAAACATATACCTCAAATATACCACAAGTATACCATTTATATGTACCACAATGTCACAAATTATTCATCATTACATTATCAAGGACCAATCATGACAATCACATGAATCACATAGCAAACAACATTCATTTGCACTAAAGAATTCAATCGATAATTAGACTCACCGTTCTCCTTTGATTCCGACCCCTAACTTATTGTCTATCTGTTCCTTGTGGGTCTCCAATATGTTGCGAGCCTAATATGAAAACATAATCGATTAACTCATAATTAGAGATACTTAATGTGGCTTAAACAAATTAATATGCATTGTTCATGTCAATAGTTAAGATTTTTCCTATGAGGCAGTGTGACCTTATGGGACTGTTTAGCCTATAACTTTTTCTATAATTGACCAATTAATCTGATTCTTGTTCCTAATTACAAATAACATATAATTAGAGAACATATTAAAATTTCAGACCAATTGGATAATTTTACAATATTTGGTGGAATTTATAAGAGTGTTCTGTTTTCTGCCTTGTTTTCTGCCTTTAGGCAGTTTCAGGGTACTCATTTGGGTTCATCATAACTTACACTCTATAAGTCTTATTTTAATGAAACTTTACAGACGCTTATATGGGTTAATATGGAACATTTTTCATGTTTACAACTTGTACCAATTATGTCTCTAAGGTCTTCTAATTATACCAAACATATTACTGTTCCAGAATAGAATTGGCTTCCGGACCAGTATGACTTCAAAAGGCCATAAATTAGTCTATAGATAACAAATTAAGCTCAAATTTGTACCATAATTTAGCTAAGACATATACATATAACTTGCATGTTTTGAGAAATTACATAATCGAGCTCTAACAAGCTCAAATGATCCAACCAATGTACTGGAGCTGCCCAGGGCACTCAGTAGGCAGTTCAAACCATGGAACAGTCATGGTTCCATTCACTATAACTCACCATTTACAAGCCCTATGAACCTGAAATTTGGTATAAAGATACAAAACACATATATCTACAACTTTTATGTTTTTATAGACTTCAAATAAGGGCTTTAACATATTCTAAATCAGACCACACAGTAGCTAACTTGGTTAGGGTTTACACCCTGACCAGTTTCAGTACGAAGAGCATATCTAATTCTATAAACCAAATCACGAAACACTGTTTACATATTCATAAATATAAGACATAAAGGAACAACTTTTGTGTTTTATACATTTCCATAATCAATTTAGATGTGCATCAAAATCGGGTTGCAAAACAGTGCCTATTAATGAACCTAAGCAACTCAAATCAACCCTAAAGCAATAAGAATTGATTACTTACCAAGGACGAACTTGCAAGGGATCAATTTGGTGCAAAAACTAGGTAAAACAAGGAAGATTTGAAGTCTGAAATGGATGAAAATGAAGGAGAAGTCGGGGCTGAAGTGAGGAGGCAGAAATGGGAAAGATGAAGATAAAGGCAGATTTATGTTTTTGTCTTTTTATCTTTTTCTCATCTCATTTCTCATCTCATTTCTCATTTCTCTTCTCTTTTCTCTTCTCTTCTCTTCTATTTCTCTTTTGTTTCATTTTCATTTTATTTTATCTATATTATTATTATTATTTACATATATATATATAATTCGACTAATCTACACAATAATACCGCTTAATCTTTTGGCCCGGTTTAACTAAATTAACAATGCAAAATGTTTACTAATCTTAATCTAATCATTTTGCTTACATTAATTTGGTCACTTATTCAATTCATTTCTAATACTTCATAATCCTCATATAGGTTATAAGTACACATGTGCTACTCGATACAAGTGCCAAATGCTAGGACACGTAGCTAGTGCGTGTGATAAACTTGTTCCTACGAAAATACGTATGGAATGCATTTGTTCAATTGAATTTTATGCAAGATGCTTATGTTCAATGAAATGCATGTGGGGGAAGGTCAAGGATGTTACAATTCATCAATTATAACATTTCATTCATTAAGCATGTTTGGAATTGTTTAACAATACAAGATATACAATTTAAAATATCAAATTAATAATTCACATTTTTTCTGTTATTTATTTGATAGCCCACGACATTTTAGACTGGAACTAAACACTGGATACAGGGTTTCTACTCTCCGGCAGTATACTCGGCACCTACTTAATTATTTTATAACTCAATATTTAACACTTACATTTTCAACAATAAGTCAACACCTTTTTGATGCCTACATAATTTCGAATCAACACTATTTCTTAGTGCCTAAGTAATTTTAACTCAACACTATTTCTTAGTGTCTATGTAAATTAAATCTTAGCACTATTTTCTAGTGCCTACATTTGTACCTTTTTATTGGCATGCCAACTTATCCTAATTTCTAGTTCTCGACTAGATGATATAGGGCTTAATAATATTTGTTACCTTTATTATTATTTACATAAATTATGTATGTAACACTAATATAATTTCACATAAATGCATTAATCTCCATTAAATGTTTTATCATACTTGCTCATTTAATCATTATGACTATAAAAAAAAAGTAAAATAATATATTTTTCCATCACAAAATTCCACATTTGTAGCAAAAGTTATGAATTTTTTTCTATGATAAGTTCATTCTATTTTGTCCAGTATTTTACTGGACATATTTCTAGTTCAGACTTTGATTTTATTTTTCACTTAATTCCAGGCATATTCGGGTCTAATGGTATAAATGAAAGTTGAAGCTCTATGTCTTAATTTACAACCCAATAAGAAACACTCAAAACGCATTTCCAGAACTCAAGTTATGACCAAAAAAGTAGATATTGTTCATAAAATGAATTTTCCAGCACTTCAATTAATTCTTACAATTTCCATCTTCATGCATCAACCTCATATTCAAATTGTTATTTCCACATTCATTGTATCATTTAATCAAAATATCAAGAATTACATGCACAATTACATATAATAGCACAAAATAAAAAATCACATTTTCCATATTCAATTGTTGCCAAATGTACATACCTCATAAAATCAACTTCTCTTCACTTTTCTCTTCTTCCAAGTTAGCTTTCTCCTTGCCTTTACTTCTTCTTTAATTATGGTTCAAAGATTGTTCACCTTTTTTTCCTAACAACAAATTTCTAACCAATCAAGCACTAAACACACTAATCCATCTTTAATCACCATTAACATAATAATCACCCTAAATTACCAACTTTAATGGCAACTAACCCCAAAATCGAAGAAAAGATAAGAAAAAAAGTGAGAAGATGGAAAATCTAACCTCACCTTTGTAGATCTTCAAAATGACTAAAATCTTTCTTCTCTTTTTCTCTTCCTTTCTTCCTTCATCTTCCTTAGTTTTGCTCACTTTGCTTCATTTCCTTATTGATCTTGCCTTAATCCAACTTTTTTCCATCTAAACTTAGCTTTGATTGAAGAAAAGAAAGAACAATGGGGGGAAAAAGAGTCACGACCACAAAGAGAAGAAGAGAGAAGTTTGTTTGTTTTAAATGAGGAAGAAGAAAAAGAAATAAATGACCAAAAAGTGGAATTTGACTTTTATAATTGGATTAGGTGGGTGGTTAAAATTAATAGATAATCTTGTCCCCCATTGGTCCATTAATTTAAATCACTCTTAACTTATTTTCATCCAAACAATATTCCATTCCTTAGATAAAGAATATTCCATTTTGATGCCTTCTTAAAATATTTGTGCCAAAAACACTGTAATTTCCAATTTCATTCAGCGAAAAATTATTTTTTTTTCCAAATTTTAATTCCGAACTTCAAAATTCTAAATTAGTAATATCCAAAATATTTTTTTCATATTTTTTATCATTTAAATATTTTTCTTTCATGTTTGAATTTAGACCCCAATCGGTTTGGCAAGCTAGATTTCGATCAATCGCAATCATGGCCTAAATTATCGGGCATTACAATTTATTAATGATATCCTAGTGTATTCGAAGACATTAGAAGAGCATGGAAAGCACCTACGAATTGTTTTGCAGATATTGAGAGATAAGCCATTGTATGCAAAATTCAGTAAGTGTGACTGCTGGTTGAATGAAGTATCCTTCTTGGGTCATGTAATTTTAGCTAAAGGGATAAAGGTGGACCCAAAGAAGATTGAAATAATCTTACAATGAAGAATACCTAAGACTGTTACAGAAGTTAGAAGTTTTTTAGGTTTGGCTGGGTATTATAGGAGATTTGTAAAAGTTTTTTTCACTATAGCAGCCCACTCACTCGACTGTTATAGAAGCATATTAAGTTCGAGTGGATAGATAAATGTCAAGGAAGCTTTGAGAAGATTAAAAACATATTATAGGAAGGTAAGGATTAACTCAACTATAATCTGGTAAGGATTTTGTGATTTACAGTGCTGCCTTCAGGAATGGGTTAGGCTATGTATTGATGCAGGAAGGTAAAGTGATTGCATATACTTCCTGACAACTCAAGACTCATGAGAAGAACTATCCTACTCACGATCTTGATCTTGTAGCAATTGTACTTGCATTAAAGATCTAAAGACATTATCTCTATAGTGAAAAATGCTACATTTACACAAATCATAAAAGTTTGAAATATTTGCTCATATAGAATGAACTTAATTTGAGGCATAGGCGTTGGCTTGAATTGATAAAAGACTATGATTGTTATATCCGCTAATTTAGGCATTGAGTTGCACGTGTTGCGATATTGACGCATTTGACCGATTGGAGTCTAAATTCGAATTTTGACCAAAATTAATCAAGATAATGATTAATAATTATGATATATGCCTAATAAAGTATTTATAAAGCTTATAGAAGTTGATAAGTTTTGGGGTCAATTTGCAATTTACAAAAATTTTGAAGATTTAATGAGATATTTGCTATTTAACATATTAAATTTGGACATCAAGAATGGGTTGGTCTGCCATAGCATGATGGAATGAGATTAATGTGTTAATTAAGCATATGTATCAAAAAAATGGTCAAAGATTGGTGTGTCTCATATGATGACTTTTGTTCTCTTCTTATTTCTTCTTTTTCTTCTTCTTCTTTCTTTTCTACCCAGAACCAGTCTCCACGCTAGCCGCTCTCACAATCCTTTATAGCCAACCTTGAATTCTACAGAAAGAAAGAAAGAGAAGAGAGGGAAAAGAACAAGACAAAGTTATTTTCATGATCTACAAGTCTTAAAGAAGTTTGGAAGAGCAAGAAGGAGGAAGAACAAACAAGTTTTGTGGAGAGAGAGAATCTCCAAGATTGTGATCAAGTGAAGAAAAATGTAAAGGTAAGAAGCTTTTCTTCTTCTATTTCATATTTTTTTAAGGAAATTATAGTTTTGAGCTCATTTAGAGCTTGATTATGTAGAGAGAGTTTATGGTTTAGAAAGTTTTGAGAAAGTAAGGTCTTGATGATGATTTTATGATGTTGTAGGAGCTCAAAGGGTTAAAGAATAAGCTCAAAGAGTAAAAGCAAAGATAAAGCTACCCAAAAGAGTGAAGGAAAACAAATAGAGGTTTGTGCATAATTTAGGGCAATAACCGATATTTGTTTGAAATAATACATGTTTAACATGATAATTAATGATTTAAATGCATTACTGATGATTGTGGCATGAAACCATAGGTTTAGATATAAAGAATGAGATTTTGTGACATATGAGTTAAGTGATGTATGTTAGAGAATTGAGTTATGATTAAGGCATTTCTATGTATTATGTTGAACCTTGAGGACCTTGAGGGTTATTTTCATCATTTTAATGCTAACAAATAAAATAACAATAATGTATTTAACAATTTGTGTTCTAAGTTGTTGAATAGGATGTATCTTGAATGAAATATGATGCAAGAATGAAAGAAAAGTTTTGAAGATCAAAATAAAAAGAAATAACATGTTCACGCCCGTGATATAGCTTAGCGCCAACTCTCCAACATTCAAAGTTCATAGCCATGAAGGATCATACCAACCGTGAATGATCAAATCAATCACGCCCCTGAAATAAAGACATGCCCATGAAACAACATGTCAAGTTCTTTTAGAAGAATGGCCAAAGTCACCACTTGAACCACGGCTTGGAAGAATGTTCATGCCCATGAAAATATAAAGTCACGCCCGTGATCAAACATTTCAGTTCTTCTAGAAAGCCTCACGGCTAGAGTCATCACTTGGACCACAACTTGGAAGAACATTCACGACCGTGACACATATAGTCATGCCCGTGAATGAGGATAGAGAAACATGTCAAGCGCAATGTTAAGAGTTGGTTCAATGACTATTTTCGCATTAAATGCACCCAAACGACTATAATTCGCTGAGGAATTATAAATGCCAGATATTTATGAATCCTAAGGAAAAGGACAACAATTACTTTGAATCTGAAATCTTATTGTAGCCATTGTGCATTAATTACTTTCAACAAATCCTTTATTCTTTGTAAAAACCTATTTGCTCATTATTTCTAAGGATTATAGGTTAGTGAGTGTTTTCATTGTAATCTATTACTTAAGTGAGTTAGGGTATATTGGGTTAAGATTGAAAAACTTGTAAGGGTTTATTGTGTGAGCCATAAAACACAAGAAATTGGTTTATTGTGTGAGCCATAAAACATAAGAGAAAATTTTGGGTTAGGTGTTAGCCATTGAAAGAATCACCATAATTCGGAGTGAGCTTGTAAAACTCCATTGTAACACTTAAGGTGTTACTAAAACTCCCAATTGAGATTAGGGAGAGGAGTAGGGTTTGTTAATACCCGAACCTCTATAAATCTCATGTGTGATATCTCGTCCCTACCGCATATAGTATGTGGAAGACATTGGAGAATTATCATGAAGGAACAAAGCAAGTTAAATCCAAGAAGATTCAACTTCTCACTTCAGAATATGAACTCTTAAGATGAAATCCAATCAATCCATCACTGATATGACGAGCTATCTTCTAGCCATTATAAATGGCATGAGAAATCTTGGAAAGCACTTGAGCTTGAAAGATGTAAACAACAAAATTTTGAGAAGTCTTCCTCTCAAAGACTATGTTCAAAAGTTGCTAGTATAGAAGAAGCCAATGAAGACATGAGTGTCATGCCTACCGATGTGCTTATTAGCAAACTTCTATCACACAAAATGGCAATAAAGAGAGATAGAAAACTTGAAACTGAACCAGAAAAAAGAAAGCCTCTAGCACTCAAAGCCTCTACTTCAAAATCTCAAGAAGAAGTTGAAGATGATGAAGAAAAAAGTGATGATGCAATTGAGGACATTGCCATGCTCTTAAGGAGATTAAAAAGAATAATTGAAAAGATAATTGACAACTCTCAAAACTTCAAACAAAGAAACCTCAAACACTCCTCAAATGACTCTCAAAGAAATAAAGAGGAGGTAAAATGTTATGAGTATGGGAAGAAAGGACATATCAAACCAGATTGTCCAAAGCCCAAGAAACACAAGAAAAGATATCAAAAAGATAATGGGGAGAAAGGTCACAAAGTCACATGGGATGATGAAAGCTCTTCAAGTGAAAAAGATGACAATGAAGGTGAAGATGTCAACCTATAATTCATAGCTTTAAAGGATCACTTCACGGATGAGCTAGGTCCTTCTTACTCATATTCATTTAATAATGATAGTAGTAATAATAATAGTGAAGATGATGATGATGATGAGCAGAGTTTAATAGAAGTATTGAACCTAGAATTAGAAAAATATAAATGTAAATTCAATACTTACAAAAATAATATTTTAAATTTGAAAAACAAAATGGAAGTTTTACAAAAGGAAAATCTTGATCTTAAAACTTCTAATGAATCTCTTCAAAAGTCATTAGATGAGTACTCCTCTAGACCCTCAACTAAATCCTTACTTAAAGAAAACAATGTTTTGAAAAATGAAGTTGAGGAACTTAGAAACTCCATTTCAAGATTTCATAAAGGCAATGAGAGTTTAGATACTCTCATAGTGTCCCAAAGACCACCTTTAATAAGATATGGTCTAGGATTTAATGGAACAACATCTTCATCTCACAAGACCACATTTGTTAAGTCTAGTGCACCTCATATCTCCACATTATAAGTAATAGCCCCAAGGGCTAAGTGCACAACACACACTAAATCCTCTATTTATAAGAAGAATGGTCAAGGGTCGATTAGCCAAAAAGGGAAACCTCAAAAGGCCAATCATGCTTTTATGTATAAGAAGCATGCACCTAGGGAAGCATCAATTCATCATGCATGTGTATGTCACTGCTCACAAACTCCATCTAATAGGATAATGAGACCTGAAAGCTTGGTAAAACGAAAAAATATGTTTAGAGCTAAATAATGTAATTATTGTATAAAATTTGGTCATATCAATAAACATTGTTGGATAAGGAAGGCTCATTGGGAACCTTCATGTGCTAACCTCCATGGATCCAAGTTCATTTGGGTACCTAAATACAATACTTAAATTGTGATTTTATAGGTATGCCTCAAGTCCGCTATAAAAGAAAACACTTGGCTTATGGATAGTGGATGCTTAAGGCATATGAACATAAACAAAGAACTATTCAATGATATTAAAAGTATTGATGGTGGTAAGATAACCTTTGGAAATAATGCTAAGGGTAAGGTAATTAGCATTGGCTCCATAGGTATTAATAATACTACTTTCATTGAAGATGTTTTACTTGTTGATTATTTGAAACATAACTTGTTAAGTGTAAGTCAATTATGTGATAAGGGAAACCAAGTAATCTTTACCTCAAATGAATGTCTTGTAACCTCTTTTAGTGGACAAGAGATATTCAAAGGAAGTAGAGATGTCAATACTTACATAATAGATTTACACAAAATATCTAACATTTCCTCTAAGTGTCTTATGACTACTAGTGATGAATCTTGGCTACGACATAAAAGGCTTGGTCATGCAAGCAAGGATTTAATTCAAAGCCTTAGCAAAGGAGAGCCAGTACAATGGAAAAGTTTGATCTTGATTATGAGAAAGATGAAAATGATCAAGACAACCCACATCAAGATGTCTCTCTACCTTAAGCTCAAGAGTAAGACAAACAAGAGCTTCCAAAGGAATGTAATATGACAAAAGATCACCCCAAGGAACAAATCATTGGTGATCCTACTAAAGGAGTAAGTACTAGATCTCATTTTAAACTCTTAGATTCTAACCTTACTTTTGTCTCTCAAATTAAGCCTAAAAATATTGATGAGGCTCTTAATGATGAAAATTGGGTGATTGCTATGCAAGAGGAACTCAACCAATTTGAGAGAAGTAAGGTGTGGACCTTAGTTCCTAGACCCAAAGAGCATCAAATCATTGGTAGTAAATGGGTATTTAGAAATAAACTAGATGAACAAAGTTCAATAACTAGGAATAAGGTTAGGTTAGTTTCAAAGGGTTATAATCAAGAAAAAGGAATAGATTATGATTAGACCTATGCTTCGGTAGCAAGATTAGAAGCCATAAGAATTCTTTTAGCATTTGCATGCCATAAGAATTTTAAACTCTTTTAAATGGATGTCAAAAGTGCTTTCTTAAATGGTTTTATAGAAGAAAAAGTTTATGTAGAACAACCACTGGGTTTTAAAAGCCATAATTTGCCTAATTATGTTTTTAAACTTTCAAAAGCTTTGTATGGTTTGAAATAAGCTCCAAAAGCTTGGTATGAAAGACTAAGTTCTTTCCTTCTACAAAATATTTTTTCAAAGGGAAGTGTTGACACAACATTATTTACTAAAAAGCATGAGCATGATATTCTACTTGTTCAAATTTATGTTGATGACATCATATTTGGGTCTACTAATGAATTGTTTTGCCAAAACTTTGCTAAGTGTATGACTACAAAATTTGAAAGGAGAATGATGGGTGAGCTTAAGTTCTTGCTAGGTCTAGAAATAAAATAAAGCAATGAGGGCATATTCATCAACCAATCCAAGTATGCCAAATATTTAATCAAGAAATTCGAAATGGAAGGATGCAAAAATGCCAAGACTCCAATGAGCACATCAACAAAATTGGAGAAAGACGAAAAGGGTAAAAGCATTATTGAAAAGCTCTATAGAGGTATGATTAGATCACTCTTATATCTTACTGCCTCTAGGCCCGATATAATTTACAGTGTATTCTTATGTGCTAGATTTCAATTGTGTCCTAAAGAATCACATTTGAATGTTGTGAAAAGAATCTTAAAATATTTACATGGCACATTGCATCTAGGCTTATGGTATCCTAGAAATTCATCCTTTCATATCATAGGATATTCAGATGCAGACTATGCCGATAGTCTCTTGGATAGAAAGAGTACTTCAGGAACTTGTCACTTTGTTGGTGAATGCTTAGTCTCTTGGATTAGCAAGAAAAAAATTTTGGTTGCCTTTTCTACCATTGAAGCGGAATATGTGGCAGTAGGATGTTGTTGCATTCAAATCCTATGGATGAGACAACAACTTAAGGACTATGGTCATAGTTTGGACCATATACCCATCAATTGTGACAATAAAAGTGCCATAAACCTATCTAAGAATCCCATTCAACACTTTAGAAGTAAGCATATTGACATAAGACATCATTTTCTTAGAGATCATGTTCAATATGGTGATGTTGTATTACAATTTATCGATACAAACAATCAATTGGTAGATATTTTCTCCAAATCTCTTAATGAAGAAAGATTTTGCTTCATCAGAAGAGAGCTTAGTATGCTTGATGGATTAACCTTATCTTAAGTATGATTGTCTATTGTCAACCTTAAATGTTAATTTCCTTCATATGTTGCTTTTTATTGACTAATCTTTAAGGTATGAAGTGGTTAACATGATGGGAATATATGTTATAAGACATAGAAGCATCTTAGAAATCTTTTAGTCTTATTTTAGACTAGTTTATTAATTGAAGATTTAAGGAAATTCATGCATGTGACATATATTCATGGTCGTGATCATAATCGCCAAAAGTTCCAGTAGCTTTCACGCTTTGCTTTAAGACATCCTTCATGGCTGGAGGTAGTGAAGACTATGTATTACGCCCATGACTCTTTTCTTTCACTCCCATGAAACTATTTATTCACGACGGTGACACTTTTTCATGATCGTGAACATTAACATCAAATAATTACAGAACCATTGACACTTTGTTTCACACATTGCCTCACAGTCAGATGTAGCGAATATTGCACTTCACGACCGTGACTCCTTTTGTCACCACCGAGAAATTCATAAGTAATGCCCTTGATTATTTAATGTCATGACCGTGAATCGATTCGTATCCCTTATCACGGCTAGAGCGCCTCTTCAATAAACCATGACCACGACTATTCACGCCCATGATGGATGATTCACTGTCGTAAATCTTTCGACTATAAAGCAGGATCTCTGCTGTTTTTCTCACTTTACTTTAAAATTCTCTCAGTTAAAGCTCTCATTCAATATTTCTCACAAAATCCGGCCTCCTCATATTCTTTTCCATCTATAAAATCCTTCAAAACCTTTTTTCTTTAAAAAATCATAACATCTTTAGGTTTGTTCTCAAATCCTTGGTCATAAATTCATTCTCCAAATCCCTATTCCAAAATTATCACTATGGAACCCGACTCATCTAAAGGCACAAGGAAGAAATCCTATGGTCTGAGACGCCATATGGACTACCTTCTCAACATCATTCCAGAGCATTGCCATCCAAGATATGTTGTTCTAAAGAAAAGACCCCTACTTTTGTCTCGTTCCTTTGAGTGGAGTGCTGTCAGGACTCTCGGTCTTGAGAAAAGCATGATAGAACAATTGCAAGCTTGTAACCTTAAGGAATTCATAGACATTCATCGGCCAATGCTAAGGGAACCAACATTTGAGTTGCTTATCACTTTGCAAGTCTCTCCCACTTGAAGAGTCAAGTTCCAACTCTGTAAGCATCCGAACACTCTCACAGCAGCAGAGTTTGGCACTATCTTCAAGCTTTCCTCATATGGAAATCTCAATGAGAGCGAAGTGGAATTCTATGCCAATCCGGCATGGACTCATTTTGGGTTGGAATGTAGCTGGGATGTGAAGAAGACCAAGAGTACACATCTTCGGTCTCCTGTGCATAAATATTTACATCGGTTTCTTATCTATAGTATATTTGCTAGAGGAGATAGCAATGAGGCAATCAGAAAATCGGAGCTCTTCCTATTGGAAATGGCATGAAGAGGTCTAACCATAGCTCTGTCTCGCTGGTTTGCTAATCATCTTCTTTCAATTGCAACAAAGCCATCGGAAGACATCTTAATTGGTGGGTATGTCACTCACCTTGCCATTGAACTCGGGTATCTAAAACTCGATGAGCACAATTACAATCTGATTCCAGCACATCCTCGAGACCGGCTAGATGTTGAGTCCTTTATAAATATGGGAGCAACTATTCGCATTATTTATGAGAATAATGTCTCCTACCGTTTTACCACTCCAACTGGTGAAATTGATTGCGAAGACCAGGATTCTGATGATTTCAAAGCTGGCCTTTAGGGTATCTAGCAACAAAAATACCAGAGGTTAAGCAAGAGGTTGGTCAATCATCGGCTTCTACCACACCTAGCTTGGTGCATCGGGTTGCTAATCTTTTAGCACCTTGCTTTGACCTAATACAGGTTTCATTGATGTAAGGTTGGAAAACCTCAAAGACTTCATGGAATCTCATATGGATAGCCTCGAGGTGGAGCTAGCACACCTTAGAGACGGTCTGTCAGGCTTGAAGCCTAATTAGAGTCCTAGTTTTTAAACTTTGTAATCTTTCTCCTTCTTTTAATATAATTACCTTATTATCATTTTATTTTTTTGGTTTGTTTTGTTGATGATAAAAAGGGAAGAACCTAGCAATATATGCAAATGTGTAGAAAAATAAAATGTGTTGTATAACATATACCTCACATATACCTTGTATATACTTAACTAGTTAGCAAACAACTTTGATATACTTTGGATATACCTTGCATATACCTAACTAGTTAGCAAACAACTTTGATATACTTTGGATATACCTAACTAGTTAGCAAACAACTTTTATATATTTTGAATATACCTTGCATATACCTAACTAGTTAGCAAAGATCCATGCTATATACCTAACTAGTTAGCAAACAACTTTGATATACTTTGAATATACCTTGCATATACCTAACTAGTTAGCAAAGATCCATGCTATATGTCTTTCAATTCTTGCACTCTATTATTTTTGTCTTAAGCATCTTTTGAGGGGGAGACTTCTCAAAAGCATATATTGCTAGATTATTTGTCACCATTAAAAAAGTGGAGATTGTTGAACCTTGAGGGTATTTTCGTCATTCTGATGCTAACAAATAAAATAGCAATAATGTATTTAACAATGCTTATGTTATAAGTTGTTGAACAGGATATATCTTGAACATAATATGATGCAAAAATAAAAGACAACTTTTGAAGAATCAAAATAAGAAGAAATAGCAAAGTCACGCTCATGACTACTTATGTCACGCCCGTGATATAGCTTAGTACCAACTCTCCAAACATTTAAAGTTCACGACCATTAAGGATCATACCAATCGTGAACGATCAAATCAGTCATGCCTGTGAAATAACATGTCAAATTCTTCAAAAAAGCTTCACGACCAGAGTCACCACTTGAACCATGGCTTGGAAAAATGTTCACGCCCGTGAAAGTATAAAGTCACACCCGTGATCAAACACTTCAAGTTATTCTCGAGAACATCACGACCAGAGTCACCACTTGGACCATGACTTGGAAGAACATTCATGATTGTGACACATATATTCACGCCCATGAATAAGGATAGAGAAACATGTCAGGTGCGAAGTTAAGAGTTGGTTCAACGGCTATTTTCGCATTAAATGCACCCAAACAGCTATAATTCGTAGAGGAAGTATAAATGAAAGACATTTATGAATCCTAGAAAGAATAACAATAATTACTTTGAATATTTAATCTTGTTGTAGCCATTGTGCATTAATTATTTTCAACAAAACCTTTATTCTTTGTAAAAACCTAATTGCTCATAATTTCTAAGCATTATAGGTTGGTGAGTGTTTCCATTGTAATCAATTACTCATGTGAGTTTGGGTATATTGGGTTAAGATTGAAACATTTGTAAGGGTTTATTGTGTGAGCCTTAAAACACAAGGAATTGGTTTATTGTCTGAGCCATTAAAACACAAGGGAATTTATGGGTTAGGTGTTAGCCATTGAGAGAAACACCATTGTTGGGAGTGAGCTTGTAAAACTCCATTGTAACACTTGGTGTGTTAGTAAAACTCCCAATTGAGATTGGAGAGAGGAGTAGGGTTTGTTAATACCTGAACCTCTATAAATCTCATGTGCGATATCTCTCCATCCGTACTCTATTTAATTTTATTCTGCACTTAAAGTTAAGAAATTTTTATTTCATAACCAATTCAACCCCCTTCTTGGTTCATTGTTTGGGCAACAAGCTGTGTCAACACTGATGCCTCTATCAATATTTTTTTCAACTTATCAAAACTAGTCCGGCATCAGTCTATCCACTCAAATCTAGTCTCCTTTCTATGCAATTTTGTCAGTGGTGAGGCTATCATTAAAAATCCTTTCACAAATCTCTGATAATAAACAGCCAAACCAAGAAAACTACTCACCTTTATCACATTCCAAGGCAGCTTCCAGTTGAGGATTGCCTCTACCTTGTTGGTGTCGACTATGATCCCATCGGCTGAGACACTATGCCCTAGAAAGGCCACTTCATCTAACCAAAATGCACATGTTGACAGCTTCACATATAATTGATTCTCTCTCAAGGTATGGAAGACAAAACGAAGATGTTGATCATGCTTTTCTGTGCTTCTAGAGTACACCAGGATATCTCTATGAACACCACCACGAACTGGTCCAAATAAAGCCTAAAGATGCTATTCATTAGATCCATAAATACACTCGGCCTAGAATCTCTCACTGATGGAAGTTATCCAAGATCAGTTGAGTCTGAAAGACTGTTGTTTACTTCTTATTACGAGAAATCTTGTTCTAATCCCGAATCCATATCTACCTATAAACCAGAAGAAAGGACCCAAATTAGATAATTGTAGCATTTTATGCATATGCTTGAGACACACTTTCTATTTTACACCCACTGTTCAAAAATCAATTAGCCTAAGCTCTGATACCATTAAATGTAGCGCTCTCTTACCCTGCTAGTCATTAATAGTATCTAGAAGTACTACTAAGCTCATTTGTTTTTATAAAAACCAATACTCAAATTTTTGTATAATTTATTTTTTCAATTTTCAAGTTTATTATAAGCGGAATATTTATTACTATATTTCTTTTTATTTCATATCATTTAAATATGGAACTAGTGATGTAAATATTTTGATTTAAATGAATTCATTCATTAAACTATAATATTTAGAAATATATTTACTATAATACCAAATATATTAATTACAAAATTCACTCCTTATAAATCCTACATTCCACAATTTACATCATAAGAAATTCTTAAAATTTAATTTTTACAATACAATTTCCAAAATATACAAAAAGAAAATAAATTGCTGCAATTTAATCTTGCGGTTCCTCTTATCGTCAGTTGCCCTAAAGCAACAACTACATCTATTTATCTGCGCGTGAAACACACGCGCTAAGCTACTAGCCTAGTGGTATGTTTGACAACTATCCAATAATTATATAAATATTTCTAAAGTAAAATTTTAGAAACTACAATTAATTTACTAAGCATGCCAAAACATTTATGCAGTATCAAAACTATTTACGTCATGCAAAAATATACAATTCATCAATTATAACATTTTATTCATTAAGCATGCTTGAAAATTATTTAACAATATAAGATATACAATTTAAAATATGAATTTAATAATTTATATTTTTTTCTGTTATTTATTTGATAGACCATAACATCTTAGATTGGAACTAAACACTGGTTACGGATTTTCTGCTCTCCAGCAGTATACTCAGCGCCTATATAATTTTCTATTATAACTCGACATTTAATGACTATATTTTCAATAACAACTCAGCACTTTGTGGTGCCTACATATTTTTGAACTCAACATTATTTCTTAGTGTCTACGTAATTTCAACTCAGCACTATCTCTTAGTACTTAAATCTCAGCACTATTTTTTAGTGCTTACATTTCTACCCTTTTATTGGCATGCCAACTTATCCTAATTTCTAGTTCTCGACTAGATATTATAGGGCTTAATTATATTTGCTGCCTTTATTATTATTTACATAAATTATGTATGTAACACAAATATAATTTTCCATAAATGCATTAATATCCATTAAATATTTTATAATATCATACTTGCTCATTTAATCCTTATAACTATAAGAAAAGACAAATAATATATTTTTCCATCACAAATTTCCACAATCAACATATACATACAAACTGCCCTATTCTGGACATCATTTCTTCTTTATATTGCCTTGCATTTTTCATTTATTTTCATATGGAATTTGGACAATTGATCACCTAACAAAATGTAGTTACATGTTTTATCTTTAATTTCTAACTAGAATCACACTGAACTGAATTTTGAACAAAAGTTATGAATTTTTTTCTAAGATACGTTCATTCCATTCTGCCTAGTATTTTACTGGACAGATTTCTATTTTTCACCTAATTCCAGGAATATTCATGTCTAAAATGAAAGTTGAAGCCCTATTTCTTAAATTTCCAACCCAACGAGAATTACTCAAAAATCACTTGTAGAATTCAAGTTATGATTAGAAAAGTAAGCACTATTCATAAAACGAATTTTCCAACATTTCAATTAATTCCTACAATTTTCATCTTCATGCATCAACCTCATATTCAAATTTTTATTTCCACATTCATGACATCATTTAATCAAAATATCAAGAATTACATACACAATTACACATAATATCACAAAATCAAAAATCACATTTTCCATATTGAATTTTTGCCAAATGTACATACCTCAAAAATCTACTCACTTCACTTCACTTTTCTCTTCCTCCTAGTTAGCTTTCTCCTTGTCCTTACTTCCTCTTTGATTTTGGTTTAAAGATTGTTCACCTTCTTGGCCTACCAATAATTTTCACACTAATCAAGCACTAATCACACTAATCCACCCTTAATAACCATTAACATAATAATAACCCTAAATTACCAACTTTAATGGTAACTAACCCCAAAATCAAAGAAAATATAAGAAAAGTGAGAAGATGGAAAATCTAACCTCACCTTTGTAGATTTTCAAAATGACCAAAGTCTTCCTTCTCTTTTTCTCTTCTTTTCTTCTTTCCTTTTCCTTAGTTTAGCTCATTTTACTTCACTTGAGATCTTGCCTAAATCTCACTTTTTTCCATTTAATCTTATCTTTAATTAAAGAAAAAAAAAGAACAAAAGGGGAGTAGAGAGTCAAGACTACAAGGAGAAGAAGAGAGAGTTTTTTGGATTGTTTAAAATGAGGAAGAAGAATAATAAAGACAAAAAGGAGAAACTTGACTTTTATAGTTGGATTAGGTGAGTGGTTAAGATTAATAGATAATCTTATTCCCCATTGGTCCATTAATTTAAATCACTCTTACTTTATTTTAATCCAAAGAATATTCCTTTTCTTAGATAAAGAATATTCCATTTTTATGTCTTCTTAAAGTATCTGTGCCAAAACACTGCAATTTCCAATTTTGTTTAGCGAAAAAATATTTTTTTCCAAATTTTAATTTCGAACCTCAAAATTCACAATTAATATTATCCAAAATATTTTTCTCATATCTTATTATTATTTTAATTTATTTCTTTCATTTTCGAATTTAGACCCCGATCGGTTCGAAGCGCCGGATTTCGATCAACCGTCATTGTGGCCTAAATTATTGGGCATTACAGGTAATGGCACTATTATTGAAGCCAGTAATAGCACTATTATTGAAGCCGGTAATGGCACTGTTATTGAAGCCTGTAATGGCACTATTATTGAAGTTGGTAATGACACTTGTATCCGCACATCATATTGCCTGGGTGGCACTCCTATGTGTCTGGATTAGGGGTTCATAGGTGTTGTGGGCTATAAAAGCTATAAAGAAGAAATTGAAAATAATAGCTATAAAGAAGAGATTGAAAATAAAAAGGAAATCAGGAATTGTGATATGGATAATAATGATGATTTGATAAAGTAAAACAAATATGATATATAATAATATAATTTGATGTTTATGCATGCTAGAAATACTATGCGATCTATATTTGCATAAAAGATAAGTGGGCATAAATTGATATATGACAATGCATGTTGCATGAAATAGTTTATCGCCTTTGTTATATGCACCACTAAGCTTAGAGCTTAGTGTGAGAGTTTTCCTTCCGTGTAGATATAGAAAGGGAGCTGAAAGTTAAAGATAAAGCAAACGGTGATCCTAATCAATTAAAGCAATCGATCTTGAAATAGTGAGTCACAATCTTTTGAACTTTTATATTTTACTTTTCATATTGTATACTTTCTTATTTGTAAATTGACTTTCATAGTTTGCAAGAATTAACTTGATATTTATAATTACTATATTATGTAAATAAAATGTACATTATTTCTTATATATCTAATTATGTATGGTTTTCTAGCATTTATTAAAATAGTGATTTGAAGAAGTTAGTGTAGCACTCCTTTATTTGAGTACGTGTTATTTGGGTAAGTGGGTGTGATAAATTTTGGTATCAAAGCCCGGTTTGGGCGATTTTTGGTTTTAAAGTGAGTTTTGAAAATGTTTATTACTTAAATGTACCCACATTTGAATTTTTGGAGTCGCTGCTTTAATGATTAAGGTCATTACCTTTGTGTTATAGGTAGGTTATGGCTTCTGAATCACGATAGATAGTAGCAGAAGAAGCCGAGAGTAATGAGCCCTCAGATGCAAGAGCTTTATCACGACCAAGTCATCACTGAGCTGCAGCATCAAGATCTGGTGCTAGCTCATTCTGTGAGGTATTAGCTACTAATATGGGTCAGATGGAGCTCATGAGAAATATGATAGAATTGTTATAGAGAGCAACAAAGCCAGCCCCGTCGGTCTTACAATTTGATAGGCTAAGAAAGTTGAGGGCAACAGACTTCCATGGGAAAAGAGAGGATGATCCTTCCATGGCAGAGTTCTGGTTAGAGTGAGCTGAAAGGGTTTTTGATCAACTGCACTACACAAATGAGTAGAAATATGAGTATGCAGTATCATTGTTACAGGAGCATGCTTATGATTGGTGGCGGTCAGAGTCATAAAACTCAGATGCACCTAACCCTATGACCTGGGAATTCTTTCTAGAGAAATTCAATGAGTAGTGTATTCCTCCTATCTACACAGATGATAATAAGAGAGAATTTTTTATGCTAAAACAAGGGAACATATCAGTAATAGAATAAAAGAGGGAATTCACACATTTATGCATGTTGAGGGCATTGTATCCAAAGAAGCTGATAAATGTTGATGATTTGAAGATGGATTGAGAGACCCAATCAAGTTGTAGGTTTTAGCTCTATGTCTGGTGAGATTCGCTAGTTTACTAGCATCTACTAGAACAGTTGAAAAAGTCTTGGCGACATAGTAGCCAGTACAGGTTAGTGGGGTTAGTAGACCAGCACCAGAGCCAAGTGGGGGACAGTCAAGTGGCAAGAGAGCCAGATCTTTTAGTGATCGATCTCAGGTAGGGGGTTCTAGTAGACCACCTTATTATAGACAGAGGCAGCCCATAAGATATATATCATTAGTAGCTAGTGCACTGACACAGACATCCCGTAGATCTACCCCTCTACCAGTGTGTTAGTATTGTGGTTGTCCTCACCTAGGACAGTGTTGGTGGGTGACAAGAGCATGCTTGAGATGCAGCTCCAAAGACCATCTAAAAATAGATAGTCCATTTCTATAGTTTGGCAAAGGTTTAGGCAGTGTTGAGTCAATACCAATACATACTATGGGACAAGAAAGAGGTTGAGGCCGAGGACAAGGCAAAAGAGGTCGAGCAAGGCCAAACTAGTTTAGGTTAGAAACAGTGGAGAGGCTGGAAGGCAGTATAGATGCTCAAGCAAGAGCTTATGCCATACAAGGCCAAGAGGAGCATGATGCACCTGACGTCATAGTGGGTAAATTCCTTCTCTTAGGCTCTTATATACATGCATTAATAGACCCCGGGTCGATGCATTCATACATATGTGCACCACCACCAGGTCGATAGGGTTTAGAACTAGAGACTCTAGAATATGAGATTCTTGTGACTAACCCGCTAGGGCACGGTGCATGGGTTAGTAAAATTTTTCGAGGTTGCCCAGTTGAAATTCAAGATAGGCAATTTCCAGTTGATCTGATATAGCTACCATTCCATGAGTTCAATGTGATTTTAGGAATAGATTGGCTAGCTCGTCATGGAGTAATAGTGGATTATGGAAGAAGGCAGATGAGGATTAGAGTTCTATATTTGGAGAAAGAGATAGTGGTGATGGGTGAGAATAGAAAATATCTAGATAATATGATATCAATGATGAAAGCTCGGAAGCTCATCAGTAAGGGATGTGAGACTTACTTGGCATATGTAATTGATACAGGAAAGAATTGTCCAAAATTGGTCGACATCCCAACTATTAGTGAATTTCCAGATGTGTTTCCTAAGGAGTTGCTAGGATTACCACTTGACCAAGAGATAGAGTTTGCTATTAAATTAATACCTGGCACCACTCCCATATCTATTACACCATATCGGATGACACCTATGGAGTTGAAAGAGTTGAAGGTGCAGTTGTAAGAATTGGTAGATAAGGGATTTATACGACCCAGTGTATCACCATGGGGTTCTCTAGTGTTGTTTGTAAAGAAGAAAGATGGTACCATATGTTTGTGCATTGATTATAGGCAACTTAATAGGGTGACTATTAAGAATAAGTATCCATCACCTAGGATTAATGACCTTTTTGATCAATTGAAAGGTGCAAGTATATTTTTAAAGATAGATCTTCGATCAGGGTATCATCAAGTTAAGATCAAGGAGTTAGATGTGTCGAAGATGACATTCAGGACTTGTTATGGTCATTATGAGTTCCTAGTGATGCCATTTGGTTTGACAAATGCACCAGCAGTGTTCATGGATCTGATGAACCAAGTGTTCAAGCCATATCTTGATTAGCTTATAGTGGTGTTTATTGATGATATTCTGGAATACTCTATAAACAAAGAAGAGCATAATCAGCATCTCAGAATAGTATTGCAGACTTTGAGGAAGAAACAATTGTATGCAAAGCTATCTAAGTGTGAGTTTTGGTTGGAATCAGTTAGTTTTTTGGGTCATGTGGTATCAGCAAAGGGTATTCGAGTTGATCCTGGTAAGATTGAAGCTATTCTTAATTGGAAACCACCTTATAATGTGACTGAAAATGAAGAGTTTCCTTAGATTAGCCCGATATTATAGGAGGTTCGTGAAGGGATTTTCACCCATAACGATTCCTTTGACCTGATTGTTGCAGAAAGACATTTGGTTTGAATGGACAGACAAGTGTCAGGCTAGTTTTGATAGACTCAAGGCAACATTGACAGAAGCACTAGTCTTAACTTAACCTGCTCCAGGAAAAGATTATGTTGTGTATAATGATGCAAGTCAAAATGGGCTAGGTTGTGTTCTTATGCAAGAGGGAAAAGTGATTACATATGCTTCAGATAGCTTAAGTCTCACGAGCTTAACTATCCAACGCATGATTTAGAGCTTGCAGCGATAGTCTTTGCTCTCAAGATCTGGAGATATTATATGTATAGAGAAAGATGCTACATTTATACATATCATAACAGTCTTAAGTACTTGCCTTCACAAGAAGAGTTGAACCTGAGGCAATGAAGATGGTTGAAGTTAATTAAAGACTATGATTTTATGATTGACTACCAACAAGGTAAAGCAAATATGGTGGCTAATGCCTTAAGCAAAAAGATGTTAGTCGAGTTGCAAGTGGAGTCTACTCCGATGCAGAGGATTAAAGCTGATCAGAAGCAAGATAAAAAGCTAGTAAAGATAGTCAAAACTATGAAAAATGGAGAAAAGTCAGAATTTTCTTTAATAGATGATGGTACCGTGTATCTCAAGAATTGGATTTATGCACCAAGTATAGAAGAGTTGAAGTCAGAGATTTTAAAGGAAGCTCATGAAACGGTTTATACTATGCATCCAGGTGGAAACAAAATGTACCAATATTTAAAAGCACAATACTAGTGGTCAGGGATGAAGAAGGATATCACCGAGTATGTTGCTAAGTGTCTAACCTGTGAACAAGTGAAAGCTAAACATCAATTACCCATAGGATTCCTACAACCAATTTCCATACCAGAATGGAAGTGGGAAAGAGTCACAATGGATTTTGTATTTGGTTTACCTGTAACCCAGAGGAAGTGTGATGCAGTGTGGGTGATAGTGGATCGACTAATAAAGTCATCACATTTTCTACCAGTCTAGATGGACTATACTTTAAAAAAGATATCTGATATTTATATGAATGAGATTGTGAGAGTTCACAGAGTGCATGTATCTACTTTCTCTGACAGAGATCCTAGATTTACATCGCAGTTCTAGAAGAGCTTATAGCAGGCTTTGGGAACTCGACCTAGTTTCAACACAACCTTTCATCCGTAAACAGATGGACAATCAAAACGAGTTATTCAATTATTAAAAGACATGATGAGATGCTTTGTACTCAATTTTGAGAGAAGTTGGGATCGATATTTATCTCTTATGGAGTTTGCCTATAATAATAGTCATCAAATAAGCATTGACATGGCTCCTTATAAAGCTTTGTATGGAAGAAAGTGCAGGACCCTAGTTTGTTGGATCGAGTTGATCGAGAAGAAGTTGATCGGAACAGAGATAGTTCAACAGACCGAAGAGACAGTTAGAGTGAAAGAAAGATTGAAAGTGGCACAAGATTGACAAAAGTCATACGCTAACCTAAAGAGGTGAGACATAGAATATGTTGTAGGTGATAAGGTTTTTCTTAAAGTTTCACCTTGGAAGAAGGTGTTGAGATTTGGCAAAATAGGAAAGTTGAGTCCAATTTTTATTGGTACTTATGAGATTCTGGAAAGAATAGGACCAGTGGCTTACCGATTAGCTCTTCCTCCAGAGCTGGAAAGAATTCATAACATGTTCCACGTGTCGATGTTGAGGAGATATCGCTCAGACCCGATCCACATTATATCGATTGAAGAGATAGAGGTGCAGACAGGCATGTCTTATGAAAAGGAACTAGTGGCTATAATAGCATATGAAAAGAAAGTTCTCAAGAATAAGAGAGTTCCTCTAATTAAAGTCTTATGGCGGAACCATGCAGTGGAAGAAGCCACATCAAAAAGTGAAGAAGTGATGAAGAAGAAGTATCCCCAGTTGTTCAACCCAGAATGAACAAGTAAATTTTGAGGACAAAATTATTTTAAGGGAGAGAGAATGTCATATCCGCTAACTTAGGCACCGAGTTGCATGTGTCACGAAGTTGACGCATTTGACCTATCGAAGTCTAAATTCGGATTTTAACTGAAATTAATCAAGATAATAATTAATAATTATGATATATGCATAATAAAGTGTTTATAAATCTTAAAGAAGTTGATTTACAGTAAAGGACTAAATTGCAAAATTTGATCAATTTTGGGGTCAATTTGCAATTTACCAAAATTATGAGGATTTAATAAGATATTTTCTATTTAACATATTAAAATTGGACATCAAAAATGGGTTGGCTGGCCATAGCATGATGGAATGAGATTAATGTGTTAATTAAGCCTAAGTATCAAAGAAATGGTCAAAGATTGGTAGGTCCCACTTGAGGACTTTTGTTCTCTACTTATTTCTTCCTTTTCTTCTTCATCTTATTTCATTTCTTCTTCTTTCTTTTTTCTACCCAAAACCAGTCTCCACGCCAGCCACTCTCATAATCCTCCATAGCCAACCTTGAATTCTAGAGAGAGAAAGAAAGAAAAGAAAGGGAAAAGAATAAGACAAAGTGATTTTCATGATCTATAAGTCTTAAAGAAACTTGGAAGAGCAAGAAGGAGGAAGAACAAACAAGTTTGGTGGAGAGAGAGAATCTCCAAGATTGTGATCAAGTGAAGAAAAGTATAAAGGTAAGAAGCTTTTCTTCTTCTCTTTCATCGTTTCTTAAGAAAATTATGGTTTTGAGCTCATTTAGAGCTTGATTATGTAGAGAGAGAGTTTAGGGTTTCATGAGACAGAGTTTAGGGTTTAGAAAGTTTTGAGAAAGTAAGGTGTTGATGATGATTTTATGATGTTGTAGGAGCTCAAAGTGTTAAAGAATGAGCTCAAAGGAGTAAAGGCAAAGATAAAGCTACCTAAAAGAGTGAAGGAGAAAAGTAGAGGTTTGTGCATAATTTAGGGCAATAGCCTATCTTTGTTTGAAATAATGCATGTTTAACATGATAATTAATGATTTAAATGCATTACTGATGATTATGGCATGAAACCATAGGTTTAGATAAAAAGAATGAGATTTTGTGACATGTGAGTTAAGTGATGTATGTTAGAGAATTGAGTTATGATTAAGGCATTTATATGTATTAGAACATGATATGTTGAGTAAAGGACTTCAGAAATGCATGAGTTTGTATTTTGGTATGATTTTGTGCAACTATAAATGAATAAAAAAGAGAATATGTAGATTTCTTGCAAATAGTCACAAGCGTGACCTTTGGGTCATGGGCATGAACTTGCTAGTTCACGGGTGTGACTAAATTGTATCACAGTTGTGACTTCTGTGTGGAAATGGCACGATTCATTCCATAAGTGTTCATGGCTTTGAATCATAGGCGTGAACTAATTCACAGGCATGAATTAGTAATCACGGCCGTGAATGCTCTGTTTTCAGTAATTATGAATATTGTTAACTAATGCAGTATTTAGGTAAGTAAATGACACTTTTATTGAAGTCGGTAATGACACTATTATTGAAGCCGGTAATGGCACTATTATTGAAGCTGGTAATGACACTATTATTGAAGTCGGTAATGGCACTTGTATGCGCACATCATATTGTCTGGGTGACACTCCTAAGTGTCTGGATGGCAACTTCATTATCCTAGTCAGGGTTCATAGGTGTTGTGGGCTAAAGCTATAAAGAAGAGATTGAAAATAAAAGCTATAAAGAAAAGATTGAAATTAAAAAAGGAATCATGAATTGTGATATGGATAATAATGATGATTTGATAAAGTAAAACAAATATGAGATATAATAATATAATTTGATGTTTATGCATGCTAAAATACTACGTGACCTATATTTGCATAAAAGATAAGTGGGCATAAATTGATATATGACAATGCATGTTGTATGAAATAGTTTATTACCTTAGTTATATGCACCACTAAGCCTAGAGCTTAGTGTGAGAGCTTTCCTTCCGCACAAATATAGAAAGGTAGCTGAAGGTTGTAGATAAAACAAGTGGTGATCCTAATCAATTAAAGCAGCCGATCTTGAAATAGTGGGTCACAATCTTTTGAACTTTTATATTTTGCTTTTCATATTGTATACTTTCATATTTGTAAATTGACTTTCATAGTTTGTAAGAATTAACTTGATATTTATAATTACTATATTATGTAAATAAAATGTACATTATTTCTTGTACATCTATGAGCTAAGAGTTTACAAAAATTTTATGTATGGATTTCTAGCATTTATTAAAATAGTGATTTGAAGGAGCCAGTGTAGCGCTCCCTTATTCGAGCACATGTTGTTTGGGTAAGGGGGTGTGATAATGATTACTTAATCGACTATCATCCAGGAAAGGAGAATGTAGTAGCTGATGCACTTAGTAGAAAATTTATAGCAGCCCTTCAGGTGATGAATGTCAGATTGGATATGGCACAAGATGGAGCGATAATAATGGAAATGCAAGCGAAACCAAACTTTCTTTAGCAAGTGAAAGCAGAGCAAAAGCTAGATGATCGCTTGATTGCAATTGTGAACTAAGTAAAATAGGGCAATGAGGGTGATTACTCTTTCGGTGCAAATGACAGCCTTTATTTCAACCAGAGGTTATGTGTACCCGATCAAGATGAATTGAGGAAGAACATTCTCACAAAAGCTCATCATAGAAGCTACGCGATGCATCCTGGTGGCAACAAGATGTATCTGGACTTGAAAGTACACTGTTGGTGGCCAAAAATGAAATTTGATGTGACAGAATTCATGAGCAAATGTTTGATATGGCAGTAGGTGAAAGTTGAACACCAAGTTCCATCGGGTTTGCTTCAGCCTATTGCGATACTAGAGTGGAAATAAGATTGAGTAACCATGAATTTTGTGACTGTACTGCCTTTGACTGGAAGGAAGCATGATGCTATCTGGGTAGTCATTAATAAACTCACTAAATCAGCCAATTTCATACCAGTACGGATGGACTATCCACTGACTAGGTTGGTAGAAATCTACATTAACGAGATAGTGAGGCTCCATGGAATGTCATCCTTTATTATTTTGGACAGAGCAATTTATAAGAAATTTTGCAGAGACCTCAATAGCATATAAACGTACAACTTTTATGTTTTATAAAACCTCAGATTAAACCACTAAGATGTCAATTTGTATAAAAACCGTAGGTTATTTAGTTGATACGTCTCCCTGAACCAGTTTAACCCCAATAACCATATCTCTTCATATACTCAAAATCATTCAATAAAATTTGTTAGAGAGATACAAAAGACATAGATGAACAACTTTTATGTTTAACACATCCTCAAATTCGATCCACAAGATAATCAAAAACAGAGTGCAATATCCTGTAAAAATATAACTTAAAGAGTTCTAATAACACAATAATCATGGGGAAAATATTTCTTATCAAGATCAGATTTATTTGGACTGATTTTTGATGCAAATCTTGACGAAGATGATGAATAATTTGAGTTGTGATATGGAGGAAGGAAAAGGGATGATGAAGAAGAAGGAGAAAAAAGATGAAGTTGGAAGAAATAGCCAAAAGAAAGACTTCAGCCACCCTAAATCCCGTTTTTTTTTTTTTGCTGCTGACCATTTTACTATTCACTTTTTTTAAAAAAACAATTTCTTATTATTATTATTATTATTATTATTATTATTATTATTATTATTATTATTATTATTATTATTATTATTATTATTATTATTACTATTATTATTATCATCATCATCATCATCATCATCATCATCATCTTCACATATTTCCTTATACCTAATATCTTTAATTTTATTTTACCAAAATTATATGGTTTAATTTATTCAAATTCATCATGGCTATCAATTTAATTTATTTTTATTTCTAATTTAATCATTTATTCCATCTATTTTAATCTCTATTATTTATCATATTTTTCCTATTTATATCACATACTTATTCATATTAAACTCTAATTAATGGGCATTACATGTTGAGAAGTTGTCCTTGAGTTTGAAAGTACTTGGAAAAAGTATTTGCCATTGGCCGAGTTTGCTTATAATAACAGCAATCAGTCCAACATCAAAATGGCGCCATATGAAACACTTTATGGAAGAAAATGTAGGACTCCTTTATGTTGGACAGAATTAAGTGAGAAAAACTAATGGGACCAATTTGGTTCACGAAATTGAAGAGAAGGTACGAGTGATCAAAGATAGATTCAAAGAAGTCATGGACTGATAGAAATCATATGCAGATTTAAGAAGAAAAGACATTGAGTTCCAGGTCAAAGATCAAGTGTTTCTAAAGGTATCACCTTGGAAGAAAATTATGAGCTTTGGCAAGAAAGGCAAACTAAGTCTGAGATTTTTAGGCTCTTATGAGATTATACAGCGAGAGGGACCCGTACCCTATCTATTGAAGCTACCTCAGGAGTTGGAAAAGATTCATGATGTGTTCTATGTGTCAGGCTGATTTGACTTATGAAGAGAAACCATTAAAGATCCTAGCCAGATAGGTTAGACAACTCAGGAACAAGAAAATCCCATTAGTGAAGGTGTTATGGAATCACCATAATATGGAAGAAGCCATATGGGAACCAAAAGCAGAGAATTGTAATGGCCCAAATATCAGGTTAGTCATAAACTGTAGTTTTCGAAATTGATCAGTATATCGGGGGGTCAAAAATACATTCGTGGATGAAAAATATTTTATTTGATAATTGAAAAATATAGGTTACGACTAGTTCGGGGATAAAACTTAGAGTGAAAATTAGGTCAAATAAGTCATCAAAAGTCAAAACTAAGAAAAAACAGAACCCGGTATAATTAATTAATTGGTTGACTGTACTTTGACCGGACTATGAAAAATAGAAAACAACATCTAAAATTTTATTTTAAGAAATGAATAGATTCTAAATAATATTTAAAATTATTTGACAATGAAAAAGAAATTTTACGGTAGCACCGAAATTTGACTAATCAGTCCGGTTTAGGTGAGTTAGACAGGAAATAGACTCCGATTGAGTTGAAAATTTTTATATGGGCATATATAAATATTTTATGAATTATGGAATCAAATTTGGATAAATTGATCTTGGAAAGTGAGCAAAATAATTTAGAATTACTAAATGGACCTTAATTTTACAAATGGACCTAATGGGGTTGGATCACTTGTCTTGGACAAAGCCCAGCCCATTCCAACCCCTTATTTAAGCTCAAAATATCAGAATTCTCTAGAGAATTCATCGTCTTCTTCAGCCCTCTCATGCTTCCCCCTTGGCCAAATGGGTTTTCCATTCTTTTCAACCAAATTTCTTTTCTTTTCTCTAACTCTTACACCAAAATCAAGCATTCTAATATTATTTTAGCCCCTCTATTAGCCCCTCTATTAGCCATTTAAAGGGCTAGAAGTGGAAAAAAAAATCAAAGGATACAAGTTATAGCACAAATTTGAGGTAAGAGAATATGAAGATTTAAATTTTGTTTAAGGGTTCAAATAGATAATTTAGGGTATGTAGGTGATATTTATGAAGTTAAATAGAGTTATTGGTGCAAAATAATGGTGAATTAATAGTGTATATATTTCGGCAATAACAAATATTCAAGGAGGTGAAGGTTCTTCAAAGGAGAAAGCTAAGGAAAAGGAAGCCTATGAAGGCTAAAGAAAGGAAATAAAGTTAGTGGTTACAAAATCTACCTATTTCCATTGTTTATGCTTGAATTAGAGTTATGAAATTTAGGGTTGTTGAACCTTGAGAGGTATTTCCATCATTTTGATGCTAACAAATAAAATAGCAATAATGTTGTGACGCCCCACTTATATATTAGGGATAGTCTCATACATATAAGAAAGATGCCACAAGTTTAACTCGATAAATCTGTTTGACTAAGTTTTTCTATCATTTAAATTAAAATAATCCATTTATTTATATTGGATTTGGCTTATCGTTCTAATTATATATATATGGTAGTTGATTAAGTTATATAGTTGATCATTTATGGCGTACCAGCCTCACACATGACTACTTACAATATAATATCAAAATATAAGACATTGTCCTAAACCAAATACATGACATGTCTACCAAAACCTATATATCTGGTCAAAATCAAAAAGCAAAGTAATCTACCCTCTAACTAAGTCTTTTGTGCCTCTTCTGATATGAGCTTGGATTTCCTTCCTGACCAACTCACTTTCTACCGTCTACAGTTCCAATTCCTACATAAAAAGAACCTATGCTAAGCTATCTCTAGGTTAGTGGTACATATAGGCATTAAGTTTTTTCCAATCAGTCACACAAATGCATGTCTCAAATAAATCATGACACACTAAAATTTTATTGCATATTTATCATATAAAAGAAATAACCACATCACATAACAATATAAACATAATAACCATATTCAATAATTAAATTCTCACTACCTCATGTAAGCATTTCATGTTTTGTCACTTATGTCAATATTAAATTTTCCACATTTCATTCCACAGTCTTTAATTAGTATCAGCCCAAATCTCTTTCCCGGAATTTCCGGATATGGGTTGTGAAATAGCAGCGCTCGCAGAGCTTAAGCCACCCTACTCACTATAATCTCAAATCAAGGGCACTCTTAGAGCTTAAGCCACCTTGATCGAATATAATCATGTCATATATGTGTAATCAGGATCAGGGGCGCTCCTAGAGCTTAAGCCACCATGTCCCTAAATCATATCCATATCAGTAATGGTACTTTTTTCCCATGTGGCTTATTCGATTGCATGATTTCTCCATAACACTTTAACTAATGGTACTCGTTTGTTCCTAAGCTCCTTAATTTCCTTGGCTAGGATTTGAACTGGTTCTTCTTCATATGTCAAATCCTCACTTATGTATCGTCTTAACATTGAGACATGGAAAACATCATGTATTTGACTCAACTCCGGTGGTAGAGCGAATCTATATGCAACAAGTCCAACTCTATCTAATATTTCATAAGGTCCGATGAACCTTGGACTTAACTTGTCTTTCTTCCCAAATCGTAGAACTTTTTTCCAAGGAGATACCTT
Organism: Triadica sebifera; assembly: GCA_023653625.1. Taxonomy (NCBI): domain Eukaryota; kingdom Viridiplantae; phylum Streptophyta; class Magnoliopsida; order Malpighiales; family Euphorbiaceae; genus Triadica; species Triadica sebifera. The sequence continues at coordinate 13,323,070 of CM042897.1, forward strand.
AAGAAAAACCTTATCACCCTCTGCATATTCAATGTCCCGTCTGTTGAGGTCAACGTATGATTTCTGTCTATCTGTAGTTGCTTTAAGTCTCTCGCAAATGACTCTCACTTTTTCTTCTGTCTTTTGCACTAGGTTTGGTCCCACAAGCTTCCCCTCGCTGAGCTCTGTTCAACATAGAGGTGTTTGACACTTTCTGCCATAAAAGTGCCTCATATGGAGCCATTTGGATACTAGACTGATAACTGTTATTATAGGCGAATTCCATTAAAGGAAGATATTTGTCCCAGCTACCTTCAAATTCAATGACACAACTTCTCATCATATCTTCTAGGATTTGAATGACTCTTTCTGATTGTCCATCTGTCTGTGGATGGAAAGTCGTGCTGAAATTGAGCTTAATACCTAGAGCTCGCTATAGACTACCTTAAAATTGAGATGTGGGATCTCTATCAGACACAATAGAAACAGTCACTCCATGAAGTCGTACTACTTCATTCATATATATTTCTGCTAATTTATTCAATGGTACTCCTTTCTTATAGGTAAGAAATGTGCTGACTTTATAAATTTGTCCACTATGACCCATACAGTATCATATTTCTTTGAAGTCAAAGGCAATCTAGTCACAAAATCCATAGTGATCCATTCCCACTTCCATTCTAGAATAGAAATTGGATGTAGCAACCCCAAAGGTACTTGATATTCAACCTTGACCTGCTGACAAGTCAAACATTTTGAAGTGTGTTCTGTGATGTCCTTTTTCATACCTGCCCGCCAGTATCTGCTCTTCAACTCTTGATACATGTTGTTACTCCCTGGGCATATTTGCTTTCATGGGCCTCTGTAAGAATCCTCTGTCTAAGATCTTCTACATCGGGCACATATAATCTATCTTGATAGAATAGTCCACCATCTAAGTCCATAGTGAATTTAGGTCTTTCCCCTTTAGAGATCAACTCAGCTAATTCAATTAGCTTTCTATCCTATCTTTGTGCATCCTTGATTTCCTGAGTAAGAGTAGACTGAATGTGTAACTCTGCCACAATCTTTCTGCTTAAAGCATCTGCTACTACATTAGTTTTGCCTGAATGGTAGTCAATCACACAATTATAATCCTTTATTAGCTCTAGCCATCTTCTCTACCTTAAATTCAATTCTTTCTGTGAGGGAAGATATTTCAAACTCTTGTTATCTATGTAAATAAAACACTTATCCCCATATAAATAATGGCGCCAAATCTTCAATGCAAAAACTATGGCTGCCAACTCCAGATCATGGGTAGAATAATTCTTTTCATGCAGCTTTGACTACCTAAAAGCATAAGCAACCACCTTTCCATCTTGCATCAATACACAACCCAATCCATTATGAGAAGCATCACTATAAATGGCTTACTATTAGGGATTGGTTGTGTCAAAACAGGGGCCTTAGTGAGCATACTTTTAAGCTTATCAAAACTAGCTTGACACTTATCTGTCCGCTCAAATTTAACATCCTTTCTCAATAGTCTTGTTAAAGGAAAAGCAATCATTAAAAAACCCTTGACAAACCTCTGATAATATCCAGCTAAACCCAAGAAACTTCTGACCTCGATCACATTCCGTGGAGGCTTCCAACTCACAATTGTGAGAACCTTGCTAGAATCCACTTTAATGCCTTCTGCAGAGGTAATGTGTCCCAGAAATGTCACCTCCTTCAACCAAAACTCACATTTTGAAAGTTTGGCATAGAGTTTATGTAACACCACATCTTATACATTTGAGTTCAACTTATCCCTGTATCAAACAATCAGACATAGCATACTGGAAAGGTAAAATACCCTGTTAACAATGGTAGTAAATTTTTTTTTTCATATCCTATAATATCATTCAATGACTTTGCAAGTCAACTTTAAGGCTTTCGCCACAATATGTTATATCACATATATTAAAATATAAACTTTGCACATCAATATTTACGAGTTGCTTTCATTTATACATTTTTAAAACCCCTTCCAAAATGACTATACATATTCAAATACATAAATACAAAATGCATATGACACATTTTCATGCTCGTGTGGAATGCAAGGAGAGAGAGTGATGAGGCTCGGCCAGTGACCTGTGCTCCATGTCTTCTATACACTACTCAAAATGAGCTATCACTTTTTTTTACCTGAAAAATGATGCAAATTGATGAGTTGCGGCTTAGTGAGATTAATTATCCAATGAGCTCTAAAGTACCAAACAACTCATAGTAATAAATCACAAATCCAACACATAACATGTATTCCATTCCGTTCCTCTGAATCATGTAAATATCAATAAAGTAGAAACATATAATCATTACTCTTTACGTATGCAAATGCTTTTCTTATTTCATTTTGTTGTGACCAAGTTAAACAGACATTGCCCCGAGTTTCCATGTGAAGATTTGTCATGTGAACATTTGCATTTGCTAGCTAGCTTGATCATTTGTTTCATTTGCACATTTGTTGGGCCATAGGCCTCTTCTTTTGCTTTGCAATATCGATTAACTAGTCACAACGCCTTTTTAGTCCATATGCATATGCACTTGTACTTAAGCATTCATCAACCATTGCATCTTATCACATATTACATACATATATCGCATTTATGCCTCATATGCCACGCATATACCTCGCATATACTATACATATACCCTGTATATATATCACATATGTCAAACATATACCTCAAATATATCACAAGTATACCACTTATGTGTACCACAATGTTACAAATTATCCATCATCATATTATCAGGGGCAAATCATGACAATCATATGAATCACATAGCAAGCAACATTCATATGCACTAAAGAATTCAATCGGTAATTAGACTCACCTTTCTCTTTTGATTCTGACCCCTAACTTATTGTCTATCCGCTCCTTGTGGGTCTCCAATATGTTGCGAGCCTAATCTGAAAATATAATTGATTAACTCATGATTAGGGAATCTGATATGTTGACACAACATTATTTACTAAAAAGCATAAGCATGATATTCTAATTTTTCAAATTTATGTTGATGACATCATATTTGGGTCTACTAATGAATTGTTTTGCCAAGAATTTAATAAGTGTATGACTAGGGAATCTGAAATGAGCATGAAGGGTGAGCTTAAGTTCTTTCTTGGTTTACAAATAAAACAAAGCAATGAGGGCATATTCATCAACCAATCCAACTATGCCAAAGACTTAATCAAGAAATTTGGAATGGAAGGATGCAAAAATGCCAAAACTCCTATGAGTACATCAACAAAATTGGACAAAGACGAAAAGGGTAAGAACATTAATGAAAAGCTCTATAGAGGTATGATCGGATCACTTTTATATCTTACTGCCTCTAGGCCCAATATAATGTATAGTGTATGCTTATGTGCTAGATTTCAATCATGTCCTAAAGAATCACATTTGAATGCTGTGAAAAGAATCTTAAAATATTTAAATGGCACATTGCATCTAGGTTTATGGTATCCTAGAAATTCATCATTTCATATCATAGGATATTCAGATGCAGACTATGTCGGTAGTCTCTTGGATAGAAAGAGTGCTTCAGGCACTTGTCACTTTATTGGTGAATGCTTAGTTTCTTGGTTTAGTAAGAAACAAGTTTTGGTTGCTCTTTCTACCTTTAAAGCGGAATATGTGGCAGTAGGATGTTGTTGTACTCAAATCCTATGGATGAGACAACAACTTAAGGACTATGGTCATAGTTTGGACCATATACCTATCAAATGTGACAATATCAGTGCCATAAACCTATCTAAGATTCTCATTCAACACTCTACAAGCAAGCATATTGACATAAGACATCATTTTCTTAGAGATCATGTTCAATATGGAGATGTTGAATTAGAATTTATCAATACAAACAATCAATTGGTAGATATTTTCACCAAGTCTCTTAATGAAGAAAGATTTAACTTCATAAGAAGAGAGCTTGGTATGTTTGATGGATTAACCTTATATTAAGCATGATTGTCAAAATTGTCAAACCTTGAATGTTAATTTCCTTCAAATGTTTTTTTTTAATTGTTGTCTAATCTTTTAAGGTATGAAGTGGTTAAGATGATGGGAATATATGTTATAAGGCATATAAGCATCTTTGGAATCTTTAGTCTTATTTTAGACTTAGTTTTATTTATTGAAGATTTAAGGAAATTCACGCCAGTGACATATATTCACGGTCGTGATCATAATCGCCAAACGTTTGTAGTCAAACCACTGACTTTTCGGTCAGTTGGGGGTCATGATATGTTCCTAGTCTGGATTGTTGTGGTTTGCTACAACCAAACAAAGTGAAGATTTGAAGAACAAAGAAATTACAAGGTATAATTTCTAACCTATATATTTATATAAATTAGTTTTGATCGCACAAGTATGATCTTCTATTTCGGGTTTTAAAAATTTTATTTTTCCACTGCGTTTATGAATCTGATTCATTCTTCAAAACCCAACATGCTAAAGGTGATAGTAATGGGTCAATCCAAAAATCAGAGGTCTAACTATGGCTCTGTCTTGCTGGTTTGCAAATCATCTTCTCTCAATTCCAACAAAGCTATCGGGAGATATCTTGATTGATGGGTACGTGACTCACCTTGCAATTGAGCTCGAGTATCTAAAGCTCAATGAACACAATTTAAACCTCATTCCAGCACATCCTCGAGACTGGCTAGATGTCGAGTTTTTTATAAAGATGGGAGCAGTTGTTCGCATAATTTACGAGAATAATGCCTATTACCGCTTCACCACTCTAGCTGGTGAAATTGATTGGGAAGACTAGGATTCTAATCAATTCAAAGCTGGCCTCCAAGGTATCCAGCAAAAAAAATGAGCCCAAGTCAAAACAGCGACCCTAGAGGTTGAGTAAGAGGTTGGTCAATCATCGGCTTTTACACTTATCTTGGCGCAGCAGATTGCTGATCTTTTAGCACCTCGCTTTGACCTATTGCTGGCTTCCATCGATGAGAGGTTGGAAAACCTCAAAGACTTCATGGAATCTTAGCTTAGCGCCAACTCTCCAACATTCAAAGTTCATGGTCATGAAGGATCATACCAACCATGAATGATCAAATCAGTCATGCCCGTGAAATAAAGACACGCCCGTGAAATAACATGTCAAGTTCTTCCAGAGAGCTTCACGGCTAGAGTCACCACTTGAACCACGGCTTGAGAGAATGTTCACGCCCGTGAAAGTATAAAGTCACATCTGTGATCAAACACTTCAAGTTCTTCCAAAAAGCTTCACGGTCAGAGTCACCACTTGGACCACGACTTGGAAGAACATTCACGATTGTGACACATATAGTCACACCCATGAATGAGGATAGAGAAACATGTCAGACGCGAAGTTAAGAATTGGTTCAACGACTATTTTTGCATTAAATGCACCCAAACAGCTATAATTTGCTAAGGAAGTATAAATGCAAGTCATTTATGAATCTTAACAAGGAGAACAACAATTACTTTGAATCTTAAATCTTATTGTAGCCATTGTGCATTAATTATTTTTAACAAAACCTATATTCTTTATAAAAACCTATTTGCCCATAATTTCTGAGCATTATAGGTTGGTGAGTGTTTTCATTATAATCTATTACTCATGTGAGTTTGGGTATATTGGGTTAAAATTGAAACACTTGTAAGGATTTATTGTGTGAGCCATAAAACACAAGGAATTGGTTTATTATGTGAGACATTAAAACACAAGAAAATTTTTGGGTTAGGTGTTAGCCATTAAAAGAAACACCATAGTTGGGAGTGAGCTTGTAAAACTTCATTGTAACACTTAGTGTGTTAGTAAAACTCTCAATTGAGATTGGGGAGAGGAGTATAGTTTGTTAATACCCGAACCTCTATAAATCTTATGTGTGATATCTCTTCATCCCTACTCTATTTAATTTTATTCTGCATTTAAAGTTAAAAAAAATTCATAACCAATTCAACCCCCCTTTTTGGTTCATTGTTTGGGCAACAAGGATAATTGTGTGTTTTGCATCTAAATGGTAATGGAAGCTTAAAATAAGATTTAGAAAATATAAAAAAGTGGATTAGAATGGTCAAATTCAAAAAAAAAAAGTTTAGTGGAACTTTCGAAAAAAAAAAAGCCATGTTATGTAAATATGTATATTAAGGTATAACTATGTTTTAGTGTAATATTATGACATATATATATTAATGGAAGTATGAATTTATAAAATGAATTATTAGAAGGTGAAAGAAAAATTTTAATGATGAAAAAGGTTTGTAGGTCGAAAAATGGATGTGAAGAATTTAATATTTTTCTTGCTAATTAAATGAAAACTAAGCCATAAAATGTAAGAAGACATGACATTAAGTGTATAAGAATTTATTGAGAATATTTAGAATATATATTGAATATTTTGCTAATTAGTGATTATTTTATGCATGAAATGGAATATAATAAATAATGTGTGTTTAGTGAGTTTAATGACTTAATTGAGTATTAATGGTGAATATTTGATATATTGGAATGGAAGTGTGAAAAATAAGAATATGATAAAGATGATTTGGTTATGGATGAATATAATTTTAGGTAATTAATAATGTAAAATAAATGGAATTTATGAATTTAATGGGAATTAAATCAAAGGAATAAGTTCATTGTTCTTAGTTGTTTTCTGATGGTTAAATCTAGTCCAAGATATAATTGGCTAGTCATAGGGACATCATTGCCGCAGTGTGGGTCATGATGACTTGGTTAGGTAGGTCAATGACGGTCTACTTCAGTGATAGTGATTCAGTGATCAATGTGTATTGCAGTGTTTGGGTGGTCCTTCAGAGTCATTCTTCAGTAAAGTGGACTTATGACGTCCACGTCTCATGTATTTGGTCTGAAGATTTTCTATCAGATTAAAACTAGGGGCAAATATGACAGAAATTGTATAATAGCAAATATGATAAAAATGATATAAGTAATAAATATGATAAAAGTGATAAAAGTGACAAATATTATAAATATGATAAAAGTAACAAATATAACAAAAAGGGTATAATTATAAAAATGATAAAAGTCACAAATATGATAAAAATGATAAAAAGTAGCAAATATGATAAAAATGATAAAAGTAATGAATATGATAAAAACGATAAAAATGACAAATATGACAAAAATGGTATAATTGTAAAAAGGATAAAAGTGACAAATATGATAAACATGATAAAAGTAATAAATATGATAAATATGATAAAAATAATATAATAATAAAAATGATAAAAGTGATAAAGATGACAAAAATTGAAAATGGAATAAAAGTGAAAAAAAGAGTTAATTAAAGAAGCATAATGAAAAATTACTAAATTGAAAGAAAATAAAAATTCAGGAGTAAATTGAAAATAATAATAATAATAATAATAATAATAATAATAATAATAATAATAATAATAATAATAATAATAATAATAATAATAATAATAATAATAATAAGGGCTAAATAATAATTTATGTATTTAATGTTAAATATGGCAAAAATGACAAGATTGGTAAGAATGACAAGTGGCATATTTGAAAAAAAAAAGATTTGAGATAAATTGGTAAAATAAAGGTCAAATGGTAATTTATGTATTTAAAAGAAAATAAATAAGAATATATATATATATATATATATATATATATATATATATATATATATATATAATTAGTGGCAAAGGTATAAATAAATGTAAAGTAGTGACATAATTGTAAATAAATGAAAGTTTAGAAACCAAAATGTAATTTGTAGTTAAAGAAAAATTAAGTAAAATTGTTAATTTAATAAAAGTATTAAATAGTGAATTAATGGTAAATAATAATAAAATATTGATTAAAATGATAATTATATTCATGAAATAGATATGGAGTTTTAAGTATATTTTTAATTAATATATTGAAGAGTAAAATTAGAATAGTGTAGTGGATATGATTTTGCATGAATGTGTGAAATTTTTAGACCAATGAAAATCTTTAAATTTGTAATGACCACTGAGTATTTTTAATACTCAGCATGTAGTTATTTGACTGTATGCATATAGTAGATAGGAAGGCATAAGAGCAAGCATACCACCTTTTAAGAGCAGCTGAAAGAAAAAATTAACAAAGTATATTATTATGAAAGATATGTATATATGATTATATATACAGGATTTGGATTATATATATGATATGATAAAAAACATTAATGAACTATTATATGTAAAGAATGAAATGTTGAGTTTTGTTGAATGAAGAATATCTTATATTATATTTGAATTATTATACCCAATATGAGCTGTGGATTGTTTGTAGTGCAGATAAGATAGTTAGATTTATAGCCGTTATACTGTCGAAATTTTTGGAAAAAAAATAAAGTGTTAATGATATTATGGTCATTAAATTAAGAAAAAAAAACGTACATCGGCTATATTCAAATTTAGAAGATACCAACAGTCTTGATAATCGTATCAGACTATGTAACGTATGTATAAAAAAATTGTTATAAGAATGTCACACTAACGTTCAAAAACTATTTATATCCATTCCCAAAAGTCATGTCTCTTTAGAATAATCATTTGTAAATCTATAAATACATATTTTACATCAAAAATGATAATCTAATCTTCTTATCATCAATTTTTGTAATCAAACTTCTTTTTCTCAGTGATTCCCTAACTAATTCTTAGGAGAGTATATAGGTTAATGCCTATAAATTTTGGTTTTGTTTTTATTATCTAGGAGAGATTGCCATAAAACGAAGCAGCAACATAGTGGAGACAATAATTTCTTAAAGAGAGTGTTCTACAATTCAAAACAATTTTGATTTAGTTTTCATTGTTGATTTATTTTTCTAACAGAAAGGGATAAATGGCCTATGTTGCCCAAACAATTAACCAAGAATGGGGGGTTGAATTGGTTATGAAATAAAAATTTCTTAACTTTAAATGCGGAATAAAATTAAATAGAGTAAGGATGAAGAGATATCACACACGAGATTTATAGAGGTTCGGGTATTAACAAACCCGACTTCTCTCCCCAATCTCAATTGGAAGTTTTACTAACACACTAAGTATTACAATAGAGTTTTACAAGCTCACTCCCAACTATGGTGTTTTTCTTAATGGCTAACACCTAACCCAGAAATTTTCTTGTGTTTTATGGCTCACACAATAAACCAATTCCTTGTGTTTTATGGCTCACACAATAAACCCTTACGAGTATTTCAATCTTTACCCAATATACGCAAATTCACTTGAGTAATAGATTATAATGAAAATACTCACCAACCTATAATACTCAGAAATAATGAGCAAATAGGTTTTTACAAAGAATAAAGGATTTGTTGAAAGTAATTAATGCACAATGGCTACAACAAGATTTAAGACTCAAAGTAATTGTTGTTCCCCTTGTTTGCATTTATACTTTCTCAACGAATTATAGCCGTTTGGGTGCATTTAATGCAAAAATAGCCGTTGAACCAAATCTTAACTTTGTGCCTGACATGTTTTCCTGTCCTCATTCACGGGCGTGACTATATGTGTTACGGTTGTGAATGTTCTTCCAAGTCGTGGTCCCAATGGTGACTCTGGCCGTGAAGTTTTCTGGAAGAACTTGAAGTGTTTGATCACGGGCGTGAACATTCTTCCAAGTCGTGGTTCAAGTGGTGACTCTGGCCATGAAGCTCTCTCGAAGAACTTGACATGTTGTTTCATGAGCGTGTCTTTATTTCATGGGCGTGACTAATTTGATCATTCACGGTTGGTAGGATCCTTCATGGTCGTGAACTTTGAATGATGGAGAGTTGGCGCTAAGCTATATCACGAGCGTGAGATAAGTAGTCACAGGCGTGAACATGCTATTTCTTCTTATTTTGATCTTCAAAAGTTGTCTTTCATTCTTGCATCATATTTTATTCAAGATATATAATGTTCAACAAACTTAGAACACATATTGTTAAATACATTATTGCTAATTTATTTGTTAGCATCAAAATGACAGAAATACCCCTCAAGGTCCTCAAGGTTCAACAATCTCTCCCTTTTTGATGATGACAAATAATCTAGTAATATGTGCTTTTGGAAAGTCTCCCCCTCAAAAGATGCTTAAGGCAAAAATAATAGAGTGCAAGAATTGAACGACGTATAGCATGGATCTTTGCTAACTAGTTAGGTATGTGCGAGGTATATTCAAAGTATATCAAATTGTTTGTTTAACTAGTTAAGTATTTGCAAAGTATATGTGAGGTATATTCTAAGTATATCAACTTGTTTGCTTAACTAGTTAAGTATATGCAAAGTATATCCTAAGTATATGTTATACAACACGTTTCCTTTTACTACACATAATATATTACTAGGTTCTCCCCCTTTTGTCATAAAAAAAATAAACCATAAAATGATAATGATGTAATTATATTAAACGAAGGAGAAGAATTACGAAGTTTAAAAAATGTAAATTAAAGTCCTACATCTATAAAAATAAAACTAGTACATAAAAAATGAACAAGCCAGGACACTAATTAGGCTTTAAGCTTGATAGAACATCTCTAAGGCGTGCTACTTCTGGCTCGAGGCTATCCATATAAGATTCCATGAAGTCTTTGAGGTTTTCCAATCTCTTATCGATGGAAGCCTGCAATAGGTCAAAACGAGGTGCTAAAAGATCAGCCACCTGTTGTGCCAAGCTAGGTGTAGAGGCCGATGATTGACCAACCTCTTGCTCAACCTCTGGGGTCGTTGTCTTGACTCAGGCTTGTTTTCTTTGCTGGATTCCTTAGAGGCCAACTTTGAATTCATCTGAATCCTAGTCTTCCCAATCAATTTCACTAGTTGGAGTGGTGAAGCGGTAATAAACATTATTCTCGTAGATTATGCGAACAGCTGTTCCTATCTTTATAAAAGACTCGACATTTAACTGGTCTCGAGGATGTGCTGGAATAAGGTTGAAATTGTGCTCATCGAGCTTGAGATAGCCGAGCTCAATTTCAAGGTGAGTCATATACCCACAAATCAAGATATCTCCTGATGGCTTTGTTGTAATTGAGAGAAGATGATTTGCAAACCAGTGAGATAAAGCCACGGTTAAACCTCTTCGTGCAATCTCCAGGAGGAAAAGCTCTGATTTTCTGATTGCACTTTGGCAAAAATACTATAGGTAAGAAACCTATGTAAATATTTATAAACGGGAGACCGAAGATGGGTGCTCTTAGTCTTCTTCACATCCCAGCTACAGTCCAAGCCAAAATGAGTCCATGCCAGATTGGCATAGAATTCCACCTCACTTTCATTGAGAATACCATCTGAGGGAAGTTTGAAAATAGTGCCAAACTCCGCTGTTGTGAGAGTGTTCGAATGCTTATAGAGTTGGAATTTGATTGTTCCTGTGGGAGAAACTTGCGAAGTGCTAAAGAACACGAGAGTTGGTTCCCTTAGCATTGGCCGATGAATATCCACAAATTTCTTGAGATGACAAGCTTGTAATTGTTCTGTCATGCTTGTCGTAAGTCCAAGAGCCCTTATAACATTCCATTCGAAGGAACAAGATGAAAGTAAGGGCCTTTTCTTAAGAACAACATATCTCGGATGGCAATGCTCCTGAATAATGTTGAGAAGGTAGTCCGAGTTGTAACATCCTTGACCTTTCTCACATGTATATCCATATGCATTTCATTTGAACATACGCATCTTCCATATAATCTAATTGAACACGTGCATTTCATATGTATTTTCTTAGAAACAAGTTCATATGCATTTAATTGAACACTAGCTATGTGTCCTAGTATTTGGCAATTGTCGAGTCGCACGTGTATACTTATAACCTAAATGAGGATAACAAAGCATTAGAAATAAATTGAATAAGGTGACTAAATTAAAGTAAGCAAAATGACTAGATTAAGATTAGTAAACATTTACATTGTTAATTAAGTTAAATCGGGCCAAATGATTAAGTTGTATTATTGTGTGAATTAGTGGAATTATAAATATATGTAAATAATAATAATAATAATAATAATATAGACAAAATAAAATGAAAATAAAACAAAAGGAAAATAAAAGAAAATAGAAGATAAGAGAAAAGAAAGAAGAAAAGAGAAGAGAAAAGAGAAGATATGAAGAGAAAAAGGATAAAAACCCAAAAAAAAACAAAAAAGTTGGCTTTATTTTCCTCCCCCATTTCTGCCTCCTCACTTCAGCCCCATTTTCTTCTTCATCTTCCTCTGTTCCAGAACTCAATTTTTCCTTGTTTCACCTAGTTTTTGCACCAAATTGAACCCTTCTAAGTTCGTCCTTGGTAAGTAATCAATTCTTATTGCTATAGGCTTGATTTGAGTTACTAAGGTTCATTAATAAGCACGGAATTTCGCCCCAATTTTGATATTAATAGAAATTGATTCTGGAAAATTTTAAAACACAAAAGTTGTTCTTTTATGTCTTATATTTATTTATATGTAAACCGTTTTGCAATATGTTGTTTATAGAATGAGATATCCTCTTCGAACTGAAACTGGTCTGGATGTGAACCCTAAGTAAGTTAGCTACTGTGTTTGTTGGTTTTAAATATGACAAAGTCAATATTTGAAGTACCTCAAAAACATAACAGTTGTAGATATATGTGTTATATCGCTATGCCAAATTTCAGATTCATAGGTCTTGTAAATTTTGAGTTATGGTGAATGGAACCATGACTGTTCCATGGTTTGAACTACCTACTGAGTGCCCTGGGCAGAGCCAGCAATTTTTTTGGCTAATTTGAGCTCGTTAGAGCTAGATTCTGTAAATGATCAAACAATGAAAGTTATAGGTTCTAAATTTTGGTACTAATTTTAGCTTAATTTGGTATGTATAGACTAAGTTATGGCCTTTGGAAGTCATACTGGTCCGGAAGCCAATTCTATTCAGGAACAGTAAAATATTTGTTATAATTTGAAGACCTTAGAGACATAATTGATAAAAGTTGTAAACATAAAACAATGTTCCATATGAACCCATATAAGTATCTGTAAATTTTTATTAAAATAGGACTTATAGATTATAAGTTATGATGAACCAAAGTGAGTACCCTGAAACTGCCTAAAGGCAGAAAACAAGGCAGAAATTAGAACACACTTAGAAATTCCACCAAATATTGTAAAATAATCCAATTGGTCTGAAATTTTAATATGTTATATAATTATATGTTATATTTAATTAGGAATAAGATTAAGATTAATTGGTCAAGTATAGAAAAATTTATAAGCTAAACAGTCTCATAAGGTCACACTGCCTCATAGGAAATATCTTAACTATTGACATGAACAATGCATATTAATTTGTTTAAGCCACATTAAGTCTCCCTAATCATAAGTTAATTGATTATATTTTCATATTAGGCTCGCAACATATTAGAGACCCACAAGGAGCGGATAGACAATAAGTTAGGGGTCGGAATCAAAAGAGAAAGGTGAGTCTAATTATCAATTGAATTCTTTAGTACATATGAATGTTGCTTGCTATGTGATTTATATGATTGTCATGATTTGCTCCTGATAATATGATGATGCATATTTTGTGACATCGTGGTACACATAAGCCGTATACTTGTGATATATTTGAGGTATATGTTTGACATATGTGATATATATACATGGTATATGTATAGTATATGCGAGGTATATGCGTGGAATATGAGGCATATATGCGGTATATGTATGTTATATGTGATAAGATGCAATGGTTGATGAATGATTAAGTACAAGTGCATATGCATATGGACTAAAAAAGCGTTGTGACTAGTTAATCGATATTGTAAAGCAAAAGAAGAGGCATATGGCCCAATAAATGTGCAAATGAAACAAATGATCAAGCTAACTAGCAAATGCAAATGTTCATATGGAAACCCGGGGTAATGTCTGTTTAACTTAGTCACAACAAAATGAAATAAGTAAAGCATTTTCATTCGTAAGGAGTAATGATTATATGTTTCAACTTTATTGATATTTATATGATACTGATGAATGGAATGGAATACATGGTATGTATTGGATTTGTGATTTATTATTATGAGTTGTTCAATACTTTAGAGCTCATTTGATGGTTATTCTCACTGAGCCACAACTCATCAATTTGCATCATTTTTCAGGTAAAGAAAAGTGATAGTTCATTTTGAGTAGCGTATAGAAGTCATGGAGCACAGGTCACTGGCTAAGCCTCATCACTCTCTCTCCTTGCATACCACTCAAGCATAAAAATATGTCATCTGCATTTTGTATTTATATGGTTGAATATGTATAGTCAGTTTGGAATGGGTTTTAAAAATGTATAAACGAAAGCAACTCATAAATACTTATGTCTAAAGTTTATGTTTTAATATATGTGATATATCGTATTGTGGCGAAAGCCTCAGTGTTGACTTGCAAAGTCATTGAATGATATTACGGGATATGAGACTTGCAAAGTTATTGAATGATATTACAGTATATGAGATTTGCAGAGTCATTGAATGAGATTACAGGATATGAAAAAAAAATTACTACCATTGTTAACATGATATTTTGTCTTTCCAGCATGCTAATTGTGATTATTTGATACAAGGATAGGTTGAACTCAAATATATAAGATGTGGTGTTACATTTTTGGTATCAGAGCAGGGATAGGTTCTATGGGAACATGCATATGCATAAGAGCATGATAACATATGCATAATATGTGTTGAACATTATGTAGTGACATAATTTCATTTATTTTAGGGCCATCATAAGACATGATTCACCAAGGAGAGAGGGGCCGGCTAAAATGCATTCTCATGAGGCATCACCTTATTTACATAGAGATCAACCAGCACTAGGAGCTAGAGCTCCAGTACATGCATCACAGTCATCTCATGCAGAAGTACCCCATGAAAACCTAGAACATGAAGTATATGGTCCTGAAATGTACAAGGGAAGACGTTATGACAAGTTGAGGAAACATGGTGCAACTAATTTCAATGGCACAACAGACCCAGCAAAAGCTGAAACATGGCTAAAAAGGACATAGAGGGTACTGAATAGGATGAGATGTACCCCGGATGAGAAATTCGATTATGCAATATCCTTGCTGCAAGGAAATGCTTATGAATGGTGGGAAACAGTCCCCGATAGTGATGCACAACCACCAGTGTTGACATGGAATGATTTCCTCCTGGTATTTCAGAACAATTACATGCCTGAGGCATATAAAGATGAAAAGAGAAAGGAATTCCTGAATTTAAAATAGGGGAACATATCTGTTGCGGAGTATGAAGTACAGTTTATTAAATTTCCCATTATGCCACCTTCATGGTCTCTACTGAAAGAGACAAATACAGGAAGTTTGAGGAGGGCCTCAAATATGAGATCAGAAATAGAATAACGACTACTGATCTTGATAATTATGCCAGACTCAGAGCTGCTAGAATCAGAGCTGAACGATTAATGAAAGAAGCTGGGGAGCAACAAATTAAAAGGGCAACACGTGAGTTCTTTGGTGAGTCTAGCAGAAGGTTAGGAAAAAGAGGTAGATATATTTCTACACAATCTGGTAACAGAAGTGGGTACTCCAGTTCTAGAGGTCAAGGCATGACTTTCTCTTACCCAAGCAGAGGGCAGAGCCAATATGTTGAACAGAGGCCCACATGTAGTCATTGTGGTAGACAGCATACGGACGAATGTAGAAGGCTCGCATAAGCATGTTATTTATATGGATTGATGGAGCATATGTATAGAGACTGTCCAAATAGAGCCAAACTAGCAGAGACCAGCAGAGGCAGAGGAGTATCTAAGACTACTGTTGAGGCACCGAAGGTCTACCCTACTAGTGGGACATAGGGCAGAGGAAGAGGCAGGGGCAGGACTGATACAATGGGCAGAGGAGTAACCAGATCTGAAGGTCAGAGTTCTAGACCCCCTACTCAGGCCATGGTGTTTGCTATGACCAGATAGGAGGCGGTGGATGCTCCCAAAGTAGTTACTGGTAATATTTACATTTATGATATGTTAGCATATGCATTGATTGACCCAAGCTCCACTCATTCATTTATATCATTGCATATGGCATCTAAACTGCTTGGGTTATTTGCTGACACATAAAGAATTAAACATGAGGCAAAGACGATGGTTAGAGCTATTGAAAGATTATGACTGTACAATTGAGTACCATCCAGGGAAAGCCAATGTGGTAGCAGATGCATTGAGTAGGAAGGCCAGTAGCAGTGTAGCTCATTTACAAACATCCTCTTTTCCATATTTGATTCAATTACGATCCATGAATGTTGAATTAAATATGCATGATAGAGGATCACTGATTGCTACTCTTCAAGTCAGACCTATACTAAAGGAGAGAATTAAAGAAGCACAAAGCAAAGATCCTCAATTATGTACAAAAATTGATATGATAAGGCAGGGAAATAGTACAAAGTTTCATTTGTAGAATGATACACTGATGTTAAAGTCATGCATATCTGTTCCAAATACTGAAAACTTGCACCAGGAAATAATGGAAGAGGCACATAATGCACCGTATGCAATGCACCCAGGGATGACTAAGATGTATCACAGTTTAAGGTCTCATTACTGGTGGCCAAGAATGAAGAAAGACATAGCAGAATATGTTTAAAATTGAACATCAAGCACCAATTGGAAAACTTCATCCATTGCCAATACATAATGGAAATGGGAAAGAATAACAATGGATTTTGTTTATGGATTTCCAAGAACCCTACGAAAAAATGATAAAGTATGGGTAATTGTTGATAGATTAACCAAGTCAACACATTTTCTACCTATTAGATGGGGGTGTACACTCGAGAGTTTGGTAAAATTATATGTGAATAAGATAGTCAAATTGCATAGCATTCCATTGTCCATTGTGTCTGATAGAGATCCACGGTTTATTTCACATTTTTGGGTGAGTTTACAAGATGCATTGGAAACAAAATTGAATTTCAGCACTGCATTCCACCCATAGACTGATGGACAATCAGAAAGGACTATACAGACATTGGAAGAAATGCTTAAGGCATATTCTATGGAATTTAGAGGTACTTGGGATGAATATATAACATTGATTGAATTTGCTTACAATAACCAGTATCATAGCAGTATCCAGATGGTACCATATGAAGCATGTATGGAAGAAACTGTCGAAGCCCTATCATATGGGAAGAAGAAGGTGTAAGTACATTAGAAGGGCCAGAGATAGTACAAGATACAGTGAATAAAATCAAAATTGTCAAGAATAAGCTAAACTTAGCACAAGACAGACAGAAAAGTTATGTTAATCAACATATAAGGGAAATAGAATACGAGTTAGGTGAAAAGGTATTTCTTCGTGTATCTCCATGGAAAGGGATAATCCGATTTGGCAAGAAAGGTAAATTGAGCCCAAGATACATAGGACCTTATGAAATTCTTGAGAAGGTTGGTCCACTGGCATACAAATTGGCGTTACCACCAGAGATGGCTCAGATTCATAATGTGCTTCATGTGAGCATGCTTAGAAGATACAGGTCGGATCCTACACATGTACTTAAAGATCAAGCCATTGAGATTGCAGAGGACATGAGTTATGTTGAGGAACCAGTGCAAATCATTGGATACAAGACAAAACAGCTAAGAAACCGAAAAATACCTTTAGTTAAGGTATTATGGCATAACCATTTACTAGAAGAGGCAACATGGGAAACAGAAGAAAATATGAAAAGCAATATCCACACCTGTTTCCAGGAATTAAATTTTGAGGACGAAATTTTTAAAAGGAAGGGAGAATTGTAACATCCTTGACCTTTCCCATATGCATATCCATATGCATTTCATTTGAACATATGCATCTTCCATATAATTCAATTGAACACGTGCATTCCATACATATTTTCTTAGAAACAAGTTCATGGCACGCACTAGCTACGTGTCCTAGTATTTGGCAATTGTATCGAGTCGCACGTGTATACTTATAACCTAAATGAGGATAACAAAACATTAGAAATAAATTGAATAAGGTGACTAAATTAAAGTAAGAAAAATGACTAGATTAAGATTAGTAAACATTTACATTATTAATTAAGTTAAATCGGGCCAAATGATTAAGTTGTATTATTGTGTGAATTAGTGGAATTATAAATATATGTAAATAATAATAATAATAATAATAATAATAATAATAATAATAATAATAATAATAATAATAATAATAATAATATAGACAAAATAAAATGAAAATGAAACAAAAGGAAAATAAAAGAAAAGAGAAGAGAAGAGAAAAGAAAGGAGAAAAGAGAAGAGAAAAGAGAAGAAATGAAGAGAAAAAGGATAAAAAGCCAAAACAACAAAAAGTTGGCTTTATCTTCCTCTTCCTACTGAAACTGGTCTGGATGTGAACCCTAAGTAAGTTAGCTCCTGTGTTTGTTGGTTTTAAGTTGTAGCTATACATGTTATGTATCTTTATACCAAATTTCAGGTTCATAGGTCTTGTAAATGTTGAGTTATGGTGAATGGAACCATGATTGTTCCATAGTTTGAAATGCCTACTAAGTGCCCTGGGCAGAGCCAGCAAATGGTTAAGCTAATTTGAGCTCATTAGACTATATTATGTAAATGATAAAAAACTAAAAGTTATAGGTATATGTCTTAGCTAAATTTGGGTACTACTTTCAGCATAATTTGTTATGTATAGACTAAGTTATGGCCTTTGGAATTCATACTGGTCTGGAAGCCAATTCTATTCTGGACCAGTAAAATATTTGTTATAATTTGAAGACCTTAGAGACATAATTGATAAAAGTTGTAAACACTAGAAATGTTCCATATGAACCCATATAAGTATCTGTAAAGTTTCATTAAAATATGACTTATAGATTATAAGTTAGGATGAACCAAAGTGAGTACCCTGAAACTGCCTAAAGGCAGAAAACATAACACACTTAGAAATTCCACCAAATATTGTACAATGATCCAATTGGTCTGAAATTTTAATATGTTATATAATTATATCTTATCTTTAATTAGGAACAATAATTAGATTAATTGGTCAAGTATAGAAAACGTTATAGGCTAAACAGTCCCATAAGGTTACACTGCCTCATAGGAAAAATCTTAACTATTGACATGAACAATGCATATTAATTTGTTTAAGCCACATTAAGTCACCCTAATCATAAGTTAATTGATTATATTTTCATATTAGGCTCGTAATATATTGGAGACCCATAAGGAGTGGATAGACAAAAAGTTAGGGGTCAGAATCAAAGAAGAAAGGTGAGTCTAATTATTAATTCAATTCTTTAGTACGTATGAATGTTGCTTGCTATGTGATTTATATGATTGTCATGATTTGCCCCTGATAATATGATGATGCATATTTTGTGACATTGTGGTACACATAAGCGGTATACTTGTGATATATTTGAGGTATATGTTTGACATATGTGATATATATACATGGTATATGTATAGTATATGCGAGGTATATGCGTGGAATATGAGTCATATATGCGGTATATGTATGTTATGTGTGATAAGATGCAATGGTTGATGAATGATTAAGTACAAGTGCATATGCATATGGACTAAAAAGGCATTGTGTCTAGTTAATCGATATTGTAAAGCAAAAGAAGAGGCCTATGGCCTAACAAATCTGCAAATGAAACAAATGATCAAGCTAGCTAGCAAATGCAAATGCAAATGTTCACATGACAAATGTTCACATGGAAACCCGGGGCAATGTTTGTTTTAATATATGTGATATATCGTATTGTGGCGAAAGCCTTAGTATTGACTTGCAAAGTCATTGAATGATATTACGGGGTATGAGACTTGCAAAGTCATTGAATAATATTACAATATATGAGATTTGCAGAGTCATTGAATGAGATTACATGATATGAAAAAAAAATTACTACCATTGTTAACAGGATATTTTGTCTTTCCAGCATGCTATATGTGATTATTTGGTACAGGGATAGGTTGAACTCAAATGTATAAGATGTGGTGTTACACGAGTGGCATCTCGGAGCATGGGAGTTCCTCCTTGTGCCTTTTGATGAGCCGGGTTCCATTGATAATCTTGGAAAAGGATTTTGGAGAGTTATTTTCTGACCAGGGATTTTGAGAACAACCTTGAGATGTTGTGATTTTTCAAAAAGAATGAGTTTTGAAAGATTTTATATATGGAAAAGAATATGAGGAGGCCTGATTTTGTGAGAGATAATGAATGAGAGCTTTAATTGAGTGAATTTTTAAGGTTGAGAATGAGAAGAAATGGTAAAATTCCATTTTTTAGTCGACATATTCATGGTCGTGAATCGTCCATCACGGGCGTGAATAGTCGTGGTCACTGTTTGTTGAAGAGGCGCTCTAGCCGTGACAAAGGATATGAATTGGTTCACGGTCGTGACATTAAATAGTCACGGGCGTTACTTATGAATTTTTTGATGGTGACAAAATGAGTCACGGTCGTGAAGTGCAATCTTCACTACTTCTGACCGTGAAGCAACGTGTAAAACAAAGCGTGAACGGTTCTGTAATTATTTAATGTTTATATTCACGATCATGAAAAAATGTCACAGGCCTGAATGAAGAGTTTAACGGGAGTGAAAGAAAAGAGTTAAGGATGTGATACATAGTCTTCACTACCTCCAGCCGTGAAGAATGTCATAAAGCAAGACGTGAAAGCTACTGGAACTTTTGGCGATTATGATCACGGTCGTGAATTTTTGTCACGGGCGTGAGTTTCCTTAAATCTTTAATAAATAAAGCTAAGTCTAAAATAAGACTAAATATTCCTAAGACGCTTCTATGCCTTATAACATATGTTCCCATCATGTTAACCACTTCATACCTTAAAAGATTAGACAACAATAAAAAAACATATGAAGGAAAATTAACATTCAAGGATTAACAAATTTGACAATCATGCTTAAGATAAGGTTAATCCACCAAGCATACCAAGCTCTCTTCTTCTGAAGTTAAATCTTTCTTCATTAAGAGACTTGGTGAAAAATATCTGCCAATTGATTGTTTGTATCAATAAATTCTAATTCAACATCTCCATATTAAACATGATCTATAAGAAAATGATGTCTTATGTCAATATGCTTGCTTCTAGAGTGTTGAATGAGATTCTTAGATAAGTTTATGGCACTTGTATTATCACATTTGATAGGTATATGGTCCATACTATGACCATAATCCTTAAGTTGTTGTCTCATCCATAGGATTTCAGTACAACAGCATCCTGCTGCCACGTATTTCGCTTTAGCAGTAGAAAGAGCAACTAAAACTTATTTCTTGCTAAACCAAGAAACTAAGCATTCACCAACAAAGTGATAAGTGCTTGAAGTACTCTTTCTATCCAAGCGACTACCAGCATAGTTTGCATCTGAATATCCTATGATATGAAAGGATGAATTTCATTGAATTGGTTATGAAATAAAAATTTCTTAACTTTAAATATGGAATAAAATTAAATAGAGTAGGGATGAAGAGATATCACACACGAGATTTATAGAGGTTCAGGTATTAACAAACCCTATTCGTCTCCCCAATCTCAATTGGGAGTTTTACTAATACACTAAGTGTTACAATGGAGTTTTACAAGCTCACTCCCAACTATGGTGTTTCTCTCAATGGCTAACACCTAACCCAGAAATTCCCTTGTATTTTATGGCTCACACAATAAACCAATTCCTTGTGTTTTATGACTCACACAATAAACCCTTACAAGTGTTTCAATCATAACCCAATATACCCAAAATCGCTTAAGTAATAGATTACAATGAAAACACTCACCAACCTATAATGCTCAGAAATTATAACCAAATAGGTTTTTACAAAGAATAAAGGATTTGTTGAAAGTAATTAATGCACAATGGCTACAACAAAATTTCAGATTCAAAGTAATTGTCGTTCCCTTTGTTTCGTATCCATTAATTACTTGAATTTATACTTCCTCAGTGAATTATAGTCGTTTGGATGCATTTAATGTGAAAATAGTCATTGAACCAACTCTTAACTTCGCACTTGACATGTTTTTTTGTCCTCATTCACGGGCATGACTATATGTGTCACGGTCGTGAATGTTCTTCCAAGTCGTGGTCCAAGTGGTGACTCTGGCCGTGAAGCTTTCTAGAAGAACTTGAAGTGTTTGATCACGGACATGACTTTATACTTTCACGAGCGTGAACATTCTTCCAAGCCGTGCTTCAAGTGGTGACTCTGGTCGTGAAGCTCTCTAGAATAACTTGACATGTTATCTCACAGGGGTGTCTTTATTTCACAGGCGTGACTGATTTAATCATTCACGGTCGTGAACTTTGAATGTTGAAGAGTTGACGCTAAGCTATATCACGGGCGTGACATAAGTAGTCACGAGCGTGAACATGCTATTTCTTCTTATTTTGATCTTCAAAAGTTGTCTTTCATTCTTACATCATATTTTATTCAAGATATATCTTGTTCAACAAACTTAGAACACAGATTGTTAAATACATTATTGTTAATTTATTTGTTAGCATCAAAATGATGGAAATACCCCTTAAGGTCCTCAAGATCCAATAGCCTATTTGACTTCGATTACCATAACAAAGAAATGACCATCTTTCAAATTTTTATACCATAATTAAGCCATCTATTAAGATGCCTGTAGGACATGTGGTAAACATGCAAGATATCATTAGAAAAATATTAGGTTTTGTTGAACCTTGAGGGGTATTTCCGTCATTTTGATGATAACAAATAAAATAGCAATATTGTATTTAACATACTTGTTTTCTAAGTCTATTGAACAGAGTATGAAATATGTTAGCAAGAATGGAGAATGGAAGATTAATCTTCAAAAGATAAAATTTGAAGAAGTGGAATGTTCACTCCTGTGACCCTAAGTGTCACGCCCGTGATGAAGCTAACCGCCAACAAACCAACATTTGAAGTTCACAGCCATGAAGAAAGATAGCAACCATGAATGAACTTTTTAGTCATGCCCGTGAAAGAAATGTCAAGCCCGTGAAAGAAATGTCACGCCCGTGAACAAACATGACAAATTCTTCCAGAGAGCTTCACGACCAAAGTCACCACTTGGATCACGGCTTGGAAGGTTGTCACGCCCGTGAAGATATATGTCACGCCCGTGACCCAGTATTTCAAAACCTTCCAGAATGCTTCACGGCCAAGGTCACCACTTCAGTCATAGCTTAGAAGAACAGTTACGATCGTGACAAACATAGTCACGCCCGTGAAAGATGAAAGAAAAAAATGTCAGGCGTGATTATTAGGGTTGGTGCAATGGCTAGTTTCGTATTAAATGCATTCTAACAGCTATAATTCACCATGGGAGTATAAATGCAAGTCATTTATGCATTCAGAACAAGAGGGTAGCTAATACTTTGAATCATGTTGTAAGCTATCTGGGTTAAGAGTATAACACTTGTAAGGGTTAGTTGTGTCAGCCTCTAAAACACAAAGAAAGGTTATTTGTGTGAGCCTGTTAAACACAAAGAAAGGTTATTTGTGTGAGCCTGTAAAACACAAAGTAAAGGTTGTTTGTGTGAGCCTGCAAAACACAAGGAATTGGTTATTGTGTGAGCCATCAAAACACAAGGAATTTTTGGGTTAGGTGTGAGCCATTATGAGAAACACCATAGTTGGGAGTGAGCTTGTAAAACTCCATTGTAACACTTAGTGTGTTAGTGAAACTCCCAATTTCAATTGGAGAGAGGAGTAAGGTTTGTTAACACCCGAACCTCTGTAAAAAGCCTTGTGTCAAATTTCTCTATCCCTCCTAAACTGAACTTTTTATTTCCGCACTTTAAAGTTAAATTTTTAAACTCTAATTCAACCCCCCCCCTTTTTGGCTCAATATCAGGGCAACAATTGGTATCAGAGCTTTGTCTAGCATCGAAGCCTAAAAAGCGCTAGTAAAGATTAAGATATAGCCAGTGAAGGATTCCAAAGTCTCAAACCTTACTTTTATGGAGCAAATTATGCCCATTGGAAGTTTCGGATGGAGACATACCTGGATAGTGAAGGAATTGAAGTCTGGGATAGTGTATGAAAAGAATGGACACCACCAACCAGAAGAGGAGCTGATGGTGAAGCAGAAATCTTATCAAAAGATGATTGGACAGAGCCTCAAAGAAGAGCAAATTTCAAAAACAAGAAGGCAATGACAATCCTCTCAAGCTCATTATCCATTGAAGAATATGGAAGAATACAACACTGCCCAATAGCCTACAGCATATGGAAGACATTGGAAAATTATCATGAAGGAACTAAGTAAGTCAAATCCAAGAAGATTCAACTTCTTACCTCAGAATATCAGCTCTTCAAGATGAAATCCAATGAGTCAATTACTAACATGACCAACCGTCTTCTAGCCATTACAAATGGAATGAGGAAACTTGGGAAGCATCTGAGCTTAGAAGACGTAAACAACAAAATCCTGAGAAGTCTTCCTCTTAAAGACTATGGCTCAAGAGTTGCTGGCATAGAAGAAGCAAATGAAGACATGAGCATCATGAATACTGATGTGCTTATTAGCAAACTTTTCACACATGAAATGGCAGTGAAAAGAGATAAAAAGCTTGAAGCAGAGCCAGAGAAAAGAAAGCCTTTAGCACTAAGAGCCTCTACTTCAAAATCTCAAGAAGAAAGTGAAGATGATGAAGAAATGAGTGATGATGAGAATGAGGACATTGTTATGCTTTCAAGAAGGCTAAAAAGAATCATTGAGAAGAAAATGAGCAACTCCAGAAAATTCAGGCAAAAAAACCTCAAACAAACTTCTAATGATGCACAAAGAAGTAAGGAAGAGGTAAAATGCTATGAATGTGGAAATAAAGGGCATATTAAACCAGAATGTCCAAGGCTCAAGAAGCATAAGAGCAAATACCAAAGAGACAATGGGGAGAAAGGTCACAAAGCCACATGGGATGACGAAAGCTCTTCAAGTAAAAAAGATTACAATAAAAGCGAAGAGGTCAACCTATCCTTCATGGCTATTGAGGATCACGTCTCGAACAAGGTAAAATCACTACACTCATACTCTTTCAATAATAGTGATAATGATAGTAATAGTGATAGTGATGATGATGATGATGATAATGAGCAAAGCCTTATAGAATAATTGAATATAGAATTAGAGAAATATATGAGTAAATTTAGTACTTATAGAAATAACATCTCTAATTTAAAAAAAAATAGATGTTTTAGAAAAGGAGAACATTAAGCTTAAATCATCTAATGAATCTTTTCAAAAATCATTAGATGAACACTCATCAAAACCCTCAACTAATTCCTTGCTTAAAGAAAATAATACTTTAAAAAATGAAGTTGAGGAACTTAGAAATTCAATTTCAAAATACCACAAAGGAAAAGAGAGTTTAGATACTCTCATTGTGTTTCAAATACCACCTTTAATTAGACATG
Organism: Triadica sebifera; assembly: GCA_023653625.1. NCBI lineage: Eukaryota > Viridiplantae > Streptophyta > Magnoliopsida > Malpighiales > Euphorbiaceae > Triadica > Triadica sebifera. Next base: position 13,348,457 of record CM042897.1, read on the forward strand.
GTCTAGGATTTAAGGACACATCATCATCTTCTCATAAAACCATTTTTGTTAAGTCTAGTGAACCTCACATCTCTACAATTGTTGGAACAGCACCTAGGAATAAGTATATTAAACCTTCTATACATAAAAAAGAATAATCATGCCTTTATGTATAAGAAGCATGCATCTAGAAAAGCATTAATTAATCATGATTGTGCATGCCATTGTTCTCAAAATAAGTTTAATAGAAATATGGCATTCAAAAATATTGTAAGACCAAAAAGCAATGTTAGACCTAAACAGTATAATTATTGTATGAAGATTGGTCATATAAATAAACATTGTTGGATAAGGAAGGCTCATTGGGAACCTTCATGTGCTAACCCCCAAGGACCCAAGCTCATTTGGGTACCTAAAAATCATACTTGAACTGTGATTTTATAGGTATGCCTCAAGTCTACAATAGTAGACAGTGGATGCTCAAGGCATATGACAGGAGACAAAGAACTCTTCAATGAAATCAAAAGTATTGATGGAGGTAAAGTTACCTTTGGAAACAATGCTAAGGATAAGGTAATTGGCATTGGTTCTATTGGTATTAATGGTACTACTTTTATTAAAGATGTCTTACTTGTTGATGTCTTGAAACATAACTTGTTGAGTGTTAGTCAATTATGTGATAAAGGAAACAAAGTAATCTTTACTTCCAATGAATGTCTTGTGACCTCTATCGATGGTCAAAAGATATTTAAAGGAAATAGAGATGTCAACACATACATAATAGACTTACATGAATTATCTAACCATTCCTCTAAGTGTTTTGTGACTACTGGTGATGAATCTTGGCTGTGGCATAGAAGGCTTAGTCATGCTAACTTGGACTTAATTCAAAGCCTCAGCACAGGAGAACTAGTAAAGGGACTGCCAAGAGTCAAATTTGAGAAAGGCAAGACCTGTGAACCTTGCCAAAGAGGGAAGCAACACAAGTCATCCTTCAAAGCCAAAAACATAGTAAGTACCTCAAAATCTCTACAACTCCTGCATTTAGATTTATTTGGACCTACTAGAATTACTAGCTTAGGAGGTAAACATTATGCCTTTGTCACCATAGATGATTACTCTAGATTTCCTTGGGTAATTTTCTTAGCTCAAAAGAGTGACGCTTTTGAAAATTTCAAAAACTTTGCTAAAAGAGTTAAAAATGAAAAAGGATATTGTATTTCAAAGATAAGAAGTGACCATGGCAAAAAATTTGAAAATGAAAACTTTGAAAGTTTTTGTCTTGAACATGGCATTTCACATAATTTTTCATCTCCTAGGACACCTCAACAAAATGGGGTAGTTGAAAGGAACAATCGAACTTTAATTGAAATGGCTACAACAATGCTCAATGAGTATGGTCTACCAACTTACTTTTGGGCAGAAGCCACAAACACTGCTTGTTATATTTTAAATCGAGTTTTCCAAAGACCTTTTTTAAACAAAACCTCATTTGAGCTATGGAATGGAAGAAAGCCCTTGATATCATACTTTAGAGTATTTGGATGCAAGTGCTTCATATTGAATACCAAGGACAACCTTGGAAATTTTGCCTCTAAATCTGATGAAGGTATATTTTTAGGATACTCTACAACTAGCAAAGCATATAGAGTATTTAATAAAAGATCATTAACTGTTGAAGAATCTATGCATGTTGTTTTTAATGAATCTAGCAGACTTGATCTTGTGAAAGGTAATGTTCTTGATGATGTTGTAGAAACTATGGAAAAGACTTGATCTTGGAAATGGAAAAGAAGAAAATGATTAAGAAGATTCACAATAAGATAATTCTCTACCTCAAGCTCAAGAAGAAAACGGGCAAGAACTCCCAAAGGAATGGAGAATGACAAAAGATCATCCCAAGGAGCAAATCATTGGTGATCCTTCAAGGGGAGTAAGTACTAGATCTCATTTCAAACATTTAGCCATTGACCTTGCTTTTATTTCTCAAATTGAGCCTAAAAATGTTGATGAGTCTCTTAATGATGAAAGTTGGGTGATTGCAATGCAAGAGGAACTCAACCAATTTGAGAGAAGTAAGGTATGGACCTTAATACCTAGACCCAAGGATCATCAAATTATAGGTAGCAAATGGGTATTTAGAAATAAACTAGATGAACAAGGTTCAATAACTAAGAATAAGGCTAGATTAGTTGCAAAAGGATATAATCAGGAAGAAGGAATAGATTATGATGAGACCTATGCACCTGTAGCTTGATTAGAAGCCATAAGAATACTTTTAGCATATACATGTCACATGAATTTCAAACTCTTTCAAATGGATGTGAAAAGTGCCTTTCTAAATGGTTATATAGAAGAAGAAGTTTATGTAGAACAACCACCAGGTTTTGAAAGCTATGATTTGTCAAATCATATTTTTAAACTTTCAAAAGCTTTATATGGTTTGAAACAAGCCCCAAGAGCTTGGTATGAAAGACTATGTTCTTTTCTCTTAGAAAATAACTTTACAAAAGGGAATGTTGACACCAAATTATTCATTAAAAAACATAAGCATGATATACTAATTGTTCAAATTTATGTTGATGATATCATATCTGGTTCTACTAATGAATTGCTTTGTCAAGAATTTACTAAGTGTATGACTAGGGAATTTGAAAGGAGCGTGATGGGAGAGCTTAAATATTTCCTTGGTCTACAAATAAAACAAGGTAATGAGGGCATATTCATCAACCAATCCAAATATGCCAAAGATTTAATTAAGAAATTTGGAATGGAAGGATGCAAGAATGCCAAGACTCCAATGAGCATTAATGAAAAGCTCTACAAAGGTGTGATCGGATCACTTTTATATCTTACTGCTTCTAGACCTGACATAATGTATAGTGTTTGCTTATATGCATGATTTCAATCATGTCCAAAAGAGTCTCATTTACATGCAATAAAAAGAATTATAAGATATTTACATGGCTCATTGCATCTAGATTTGTGGTATCCTAGAAATTCATCCTTTTATATTGTAGGATATTCAGATGCAGATTATGCTGGTAGTCTTTTAGATAGAAAAAGTACTTCAGGTACTTGTCACTTTATTGGAGAGTGCTTAGTTTTTTGGTTTAGCAAGAAACAAGTTTCAGTTGCTCTTTCAACTGCTGAAGCAGAGTATGTAGCAGTAGGATGTTGTTGTACACAAATCCTTTGGATGAAACAACAACTTAAGGATTATGGTCATGATATGAACCATATACCTATTAGATGTGACAATACAAGTGCTATAAATCTATCAAAGAATCTCATTCAATATTCTAGAAGTAAGCATATTAACATTAGACACCACTTTATTAGAGATCATGTTCAATATGGAGATATTGCATTGGAATTTATAAGCACAGAAAATCAATTGGCAAATATATTCACTAAGTCTCTAAATGAGAAAAGATTTAATTTCATTAAAAGAGAACTTGGTATGATTGATGGATTAACCTTGTGATTGCCAAATTGTCAAATCTTAAGAGATAATCTTGCTTTTGTATCATCTCACTAGATATAAGGTAGTAAATTTGATGGAAATTTATGTTATAAGGGATAGAATCTTCATAGAAATGATTTAGTCTTATTTTAGGACTTAATTTTATTTGATGGAAATTTTAGGCAATTCACGCCCGTGACATATGTTCATGCCCGTGAATTAAATAGACAAAAGAACCAGTAGCTTTCACGACTTGATTCATAACATGGTTCACGGCTTCAAGTAGTGAAGCCTATGTTCACGACTTCATTCACTCCCATGAAAAGCCTTGTTCACGCCCGTGACGCATTTTCACGCCCATGAACATTTTCACCAAAAACTCACAGAAACGTTCACACTTTGAGTCACGCTTCGTTTCACGGGCATAAGTAGTGAAATTCAACACTTCACGCCCGTGACTCCTTTTTTACCACCGTGATAGTTCATCATTCACGCCCGTGATATTCAAATGTCATGACCATGAACCATTTCACGCCTTTATTCACGGGTAGAGCACCCATTCAGCAAACCGTGAACACGACACTTCACTCCCGTGACTACATATTTCACGCCCATGAAGGTATCGGCTATATAACATTTCTGCCGGTTATTTTTCACATTTTAACTTTCCAACTTCTTGAAATTGCTCTCATTTACACACATTGAATGGTACATTGAAGATTCCGGCCCCCTAGTCACAAATTTCTTCTATAAATACCATCAAAACCCCTTCCATCATCAAAAATCATCTTTCCTTAGGGTTTCCTCACAAATTCTATCAAACTTTTTCAAACTCTTCAAAGTTCATTTCTTCAAATCAACATGGAAACCGGCTCATCAAAGGGTACTAGGAAGAAATCTCATGCTCCCAAGAGGTATTTAGACTACCTAATGAACAAAATCCCAAAGCATTGTCATCCTATGTACTCAACCCTTAAGAAAAGGGCTCTCATTTCATCAAGGTCTTTTAAGTGGCAGACGGTACACACTCTCGGGCTCGAGACAGTGATGACAGAGTAACTCCAGGCCTGTCATTTGAAGGATTTTGTGGACATTCATCAGCCCACCTTGAGGGAGCCTACCTTGGAATTCTTGAGCACTTTGCAAGTGTCTCCCACTGGCGTAGTGAAATTTCAACTGTGCAGCAATCCGAACACTTTCTCTGCCACAGAATTCAGGGATTTATTCAACCTACCCTTGGACGGCATCCTCAATGACAGCGAAGTGGAGTTCTATGCAACTCGAGCATGGACTCACTTTGGTACGGATTGCAGCTGGGACATAAAGAAGACCGAGAGCACTTATCTCCGGTCGCCAGTACACAAATATCTGCATAGGTTTCTAACCTATAGCATATTTGCCCGAGGAGATAGCAATAGCACCATTCCAAAGTCTGAGCTTTTTCTCTTGGAGATGGCCCGAAGAGGCCTCACAGTGGCACTTTCTCGATGGCTTGTGAACCATCTCCTGCCATTGCCACCAAACCCTCCAACCATCTCCTGTCCATTGCCACCAACCCACATTGCCTTGAAGCTTGGATATCTGATGTTGGATGACCATCACTATAATCTCATCCCAGGGCATCCTCGAGACCGATTGGATGTAGAGTTCTTCATCAAGATGGGAGCAGTTGTTCGAATTGTCCATGAGAATAACATTTACTACCTCTTCATTGACACTACTGGCGAAATCATATAGGAAGACAATGACTCAGAGGACTTCAAAGCCGACCTCTAAGGAATCCAGCAGAGGAAAAGGGCTCGAGTTGAGAAGGCACCTCCAGCGGTTGAGCAGGACATCGGACAATCCTCGGCTTCCACACTAAATTTGGCTCAGCAAGTGGTTGACCTCTTGGCACCACGATTTGAGCAACTGCAGGCTTCGATGGATGAGAAGTTGAAGAAGCTCAAAGACTTCATGGAGTCTCGGATGGACAGCCTTGAGGCAGAAGTTGCTCGTCTTAGGGATAGAATGTCCAGCTAAATGATAGGCTAGATGTCTCTGTTAGCCTTACTATGTCTGTTTCTAGCTTGCTTGTTTGTAGGAAATTTTAATTTCCTTTCTGAATTTTATTTACTTTTGTTTGTATTTCACTTTTCATCAATTAATATAATTGCTTTGTTTTTCTATTATGGTTAATCTTTATTCTTTTTGTTGATGACAAAGGGGGAGAAAATAGCAATATATTAAGATAAGTGCAAGCAATACTTAATTTTGAATCAAAATGAAGAACCTATAAATATATTGAGTTAAGTAGGGAGAAAATAGCAATATATTGAGTTAAGTGCAATACTTAAAATTTGATTCAAAATGAATATGCAAGTATGCAATTGAGCTTTATACACCTTAAATATATCATAAGTATATTTTGCATATACCTTGATGCAAGTTACATAAATGAATATGCACTTGATATACTCTAAATATACCTTACATATACTTCATGATTTAAAGAGAATTTTGGTATATATTGGATATACTTTGCATATACTTAAAACTAGAAAGTATATTTTAATGCTACACTTCATCATTCTCTACAATTCTTGCACTTCATCATTTTTTATCCTAAGCATCTTTTGAGGGGGAGGCTTCTCAAAAGCATATATTACTAGATTATTTGTCACCATCAAAAAGGGGGAGATTGTTGAACCTTAAGGGGTCTTTTTATCATTTTCATGATAACAAATAAAATAACAATATTGTATTTAACATACTTGTTTTCTAAGTCTGTTGAACATGGTATGAAATATGTTAGCAAGAATGGAGAATGTAAGATTAATCTTCAAAAGATAAAATTTGAAGAAGTGGCATGTTCACGCCCGTGACCCTATGCGTCACGCCCGTGATGAAGCTAACCGCCAACAAACCACCATTTGAAGTTCACGGCCATGAAGGAAGATAGCAACCGTAAATGAAATTTTTAGTCACGCCCATGAATAAACATGACATATTCTTCTAGAGAGCTTCATGAACAAACACACTCTCGGGCGTAAAGATATATGTCACACCCGTGACCCAATATTTCAAAACCTTCCAGAATGCTTCACAGCCAAAGTCACCACTTCAGTCACGGCTTGGAAGAACAGTCACGACCGTGACAAACATAGTCACGCTCATGAAAGATGAAAGAGAAAAATGTCAGACGCAATTATTAGGGTTGGTGCAAAGGCTAGTTTCATATTAAATGCATTCTAACGGCTATAATTTTCCATGGGAGTATAAATGCAAGTCATTTATGCATTCAGAACAAGATGATAGCTAATACTTTGAATCAAAATCTTGTTGTAAGTTATTTGTACATTTAATACTTTCAAAACAAATATTTATTCTCTGTGAAAATATTTTTGCTCATCATTTATTGAGCAATAAAGATTTGTAAGTGTTTCTCTCTGTAATCATTTATTACTCAAGTGAGTTTTGGGTATTTCTGGGTTAAGAGTAGAACACTTGTAAGGGTTAGTTGTGTGAGCCTCTAAAACACAAAGAAAGGTTATTTGTGTGTGCCTGTAAAACACAAAGTAAATGTTGTTTGTGTGAGCCTGTAAAACACAAGGAATTGGTTATTGTGTGAGCCATCAAAACACAAGGGATTTCTGGGTTAAGTGTGAGTCATTGTGAGAAACACAAATGGCTTGTAATGTTGGGAGTGAGCTTGTAAAACTCCATTGTAACGCTTAGTGTGTTAGTGAAACTCCCAATTGCGATTGGGGAGAGGAGTATGATTTGTTAACACCCGAACCTCTATAAAAATCCTTGTGTCAAATTTCTCTATCCCTTATAAACTTAACTTTTTATTTCCGCACTTTAAAGTTAAATTTTTAAACTCCAATTCAACCCCCTTTCTTGGCTCAATATCAGGGCAACAGGTTTAATTAACTTTAATTAATAATTAATCTTAATCAAATCTCATTTTATTTTAATCTTTGGCTAAAATTTCAAATGATCCTCAATCTTCCTACCATTCAAACTTAACCACATCCTAAATTTTATTTCTTCAATTTAATACCTAAAACAAATGAATTTTGACAAATAATTCACCGATGGACTAGTCAGCGTATACTATGTCTTAATGGTCTCAATTGGTAACTCGCCCATTGGACCGAAATTTGCAAAATTATGATTTGGTCCTTTTTCACTGATCTCTATAAAACTTTTAGCATTACAATGTTATATCTCCCTTATTTGCTAATTTTGAGTCTGTTTGTAGACCTTGATCGCATCACATCTGCTCCAATAAAAAATCACATTCAATTTCCAACTAGTCCAGTGCATTTGATTGCGAAACACACATGTCGATCAAGTTCCAAACGAGTAGGCATGACACGACTTCCACTTTTAGCTCTCCCTATTTAGGTATTTTAAGTACTGCATAATTTGTCTTGTAGTCCACAGGTGTTCCATACTGTGAAAAGTCAATTTATGCCCAAAATGACATCAAACCCATGAAAATATAACTTTATCAAGTATGCATAAATTTTTCTCCCATGTGCAACTAAATGACACTCTCTGTATACTCGGTTTACTATCATATTGTGCCTTAAGGGGTTTGTAATGTCAATCTTGTACTCAAGTTTTTCACTAGCCATATCATGCTATTTAGGAGTGTTTATGAATATATAAGAATGTGTAGAACCCAGATCAACTAATGCACAAATATCTGAATCATGTAAAGAAAATATACCAACAAATACGTCAGTAACTTTAGTCCTCTCCGACCTTCATAGCATAAGCTCTGGCTGGAACTTGACCTGGTCCAAGCTTATTAACATTCTTTATGGCTGCCTGGATAGGTCCTGTATGACATCCTTTAGTCTGTTGCTTGGTCTGACATGGAGTTGACTATGTAGTCTGAGTAGGTGCATTGTCAGTAACAAGAGGACAATCCCTTTCCATATACTGCTTGGATGTGCATTTGAAGCAAACATGTGTGTTCATCTAGCATTCACTTTATGGCTCTTACAACAGGTGTCACAAACTGAAGCACTCTCTCTGGTAGCCTAGGTCTGAGTGCTACTAGTTGCAGATGTAGCTCTAAAGGGTTGTCCCTTCCTATGTGGTCCACCCTATGTATAACCCTTTCTATGTCCTTGACTTTTTCCATGTTATTGTCTGGAGTAGTACTAACCCTTCTTGCTTGTAGTCTAGGCCACTAGAGCTACTATCTATCAGGAGGCTTCATATGCTCTCTTTCTCTTTTTCCACAATTATAGTGGATGAGACCAACCTAGCAAAGCTGACATGCTGAAGAACTGTCACATAGTCCCCAATCTCTGCATTGAGGTCATCCTCAAATCTTTTGCACTAGTCTATCTCATCTATGATCAATTATGAAACATATTTACTTAGTTGAGTAAACTTCGTCTGATACACGGTCACAATTATCTTGCCTTGCTTAAAATTTAGAAACTCTTTATTCTTCTCATCTATGTAGACCTGAGGGACATATTGCTTCTAAAACTCATCAATAAAGAAGTCTCATTCCACTTATTGGATTGTTAAATTTTGAATATGTATCTCATACATATGACAACGGAAATATAAAATTTAATTAAATTTAAAATACATAGAATGTTTTATGTAATTTAAAATTGGATTGAACCATTTAATGAGAGAAGTTGATTATCTTGTTTTCAATTATTATTTTATTAATAATTTTTTTATTTATTATCTAAATTTATAATTATAATAAATAAATTATTCCCTTTAAAATTTTAAAATAATAATTATAAAACTTTAATAATATTGATCATGCATAAGAATAAATAACGATTAAATAAATATCACCTGTTACGTTAAACTCAAGTTCAACCCTGTTTAAAGTATTCGTCTTGTCCAATCGTGGCTGGCAATATGAACGGCAGACAGCGATTCTTCTCCTACTGACACCACCCCCCGTGACAGAACCCTAGATCCACTGCCCACCGGAGCCTATTCATCGATCGGCGAAAACAAAACACGTTCCACCGCCTGACGGCCTCCACAAGGGCCATTCTCGCCCCAAACTCTGTTGGTGGCCTCACATGAAAGATCGACGGAGTAGTACCTGAGACATTGATAAACCAATGAGTGATATGATCTCAGGAGTTAATACTTCGGTAACTGAAGCAAAGAGTGGCAGTGATGCTGGTAGAATTTCGGATGTGAAGGCGTGGCTCACTTCCCAATTTGAGGCGTCGGGGAAAGAAGTTCCTGAATTCGAGTACACTCCTCGCAACATTGCCCATTTGTATAATTTGGCTACCGTCTCTCAAGCTAAGACCCAAGCTGCCAACATTCTTGCTAATGATTTCCGCCAGAAGGCCACGGAATATCGTGCTCAAGGTAACTTCTTTCGGTGCTTTCCATTGATTTGATGTATGTCTCATATGATCCCTCTGCTATAAATTATGTTTTTTTTTTCGTTTCGTTCTGTCTTTTGAGTTAATGAATTGTCAATTTTCGACTGTGATATACAGGGGCATTGCATATTTTCTTGTTTTCTATATGTTTATGGGTATATTGGATGTTTGAATTTCCTCTTCTCTTCCTAGTTTTTGCTTTTTAAGCTTCCTGTGTATGTGTGTGTTTTATTTTACTGAAATTTGTTACCTAATAGGATTCCACTTAAAATTCTTGATTTGGTCTTATGAAATGATTATTCGGTCAATTTCATGGATGTAGCTGCAAGGATTAGAGAGATATTGGAGAATGTAGGACTTGCACAAGAGAGTTTGCCATCAAATGTAGTATCATCAGCTCAAGTTCTTGCAAATGTTGCGAACTTGTTGAACATTAGAGATACTGAGCTGAGCAGGTAGCTTGTCTTTGTAGTTCTCAAACTCTATTTTCATTTTTCTTTTGTTGACATCTTTAGTTTAAACTGGAGAAATGCATACAGTTTTCTTGTTGCAATGGGAGATATTTCCTTACGGAAGACTGGAGTAGAGGAAAAGAGGGCTAAAGTGCAGAAGGAGTCCAAAATTCTTCTTGATTATACTCGCAAGGCAATAGCAAGGCTAACCTATTTGAAAAGGTAAATTCCGATTTAGCCTATTTCCTATTCTTCTTATTCTACTTAGTTTTTTAACTGTTATTTCTTGAATTTGCTTTGATAGAACACTTGCTCAACTCGAGGATGATGTACCTCCTTGCGAAGCTCAAATTGAAAACTGGAAGACAAATTTGGCTGTAATGGCATCAAAGGAGCGACAATATCTGCAACAGTATTCCAACTACAAGGTATCTATCCTTTGTTGGGAATGTTAAGTTATGAAACTGAAGTAGGAAAAGGTTGGCACTACTGTTTCCTATCCTTGGTAAGGTGTTAAGTATCTATAAATTACCCTCCCATTTACAATAATCAAACTACAGTTTTCTTTCCTTGATACTCTTTATTTCATTACTGGATCCTGATTGTGTTAAATTGGTCCACTGCCTACTTCTTGTATGCCTTGGCTTCTGTTAGGCATTAGTTATTATGACATCATAACATGTCTGCATTTAAAGATCCAAATGCAGTGAAATGAGGAGAGCCTGGGATAACCTTTTTGGATATTCAATTCACTATCAGTTTGGTGGTTTTAATATCCATGAAGCAAGATTTTCTTTCTCATTCCTGTTGATTTCCTTTGTAATTCAATTGAGGGAAAGCCAATTCATCAATAAGGAGGCTTATTCATAAGAAACTATCGAACTCTTGGAACTAGAACCTTGAAGAAGAATGTATTTTCCAGTGACTGTCAGGAAATTGGGGAGGGACTGAACGTTTTGAAAGAATTCAAACTATATGTTTATCCAAGGGGAAGAAAATAATTTTTTTTAAAAAAAATGAAGAGGGAATATGCATACAGTTGAATATTTGGAGTACATCTGGTGATATTGCACTAGAGTTGCGCTGCAATTTGATTTCATTCCAATTGTTTCCATCTCTCATTCTTAAAGGAGGTGTATTGCTTCTAATTACAAGTTTCTGGTGATTTCTTTTTTAAACTGGGCTAAAAAATTTGAGGGATGTTGATGTTTAAGACGCGACACTTGTATTCTCTTGTGTTGCTTATATGTCTTATAAATTATGAGGCAAATTGATTGATTACTCTATAAGACCTATACTGGTCTCTGCCCAAGCATTCATGCATACTTGCTGTTTGTTTCCTTATGTGTGTTTGCTTATATATACAAGTATAAATAGGTATTGCTTCTTTTACTTTCTTTCTATTTGGTGATTTTAATCTATTTATTTTTTTAATATTCTTTAACTCTTGCTTCACTTTTCATTCTCACCATTTGCATGCAAATGAGTCTCTTGTAGTTTCCTTGCAAGATGCAATTCAGAAGTTAAGATTGAAAGAGGGGTTCAGGTTCATCTAGATCCTTTGTTATGTTTGCTTGCAAATTCTTTATAATTTAGCTAGTCAATCTATAACGGCAACAAGGCCAACACTAGATATTATTTATTATAGGCATAAACTGTGAAAAGACTCATGTTGGGCACTTAATCCCCTGGTAGCTTATGGAAGGGAATTAAAAATTTTGGATATTAGTATATCTTATTTCTGAAAAAGAGTTCCATAAAAGTGCATGCGATTCCTCATTAAATGAGATGGTGCATTTCTTATAATTGCTAGATGGTCACAGTAGTTCAGAAGAAAATTCATTGATGTATTAGCTAGTCTTGTACTAAGTGAGAGTTTAAATGTATTATCTGCTTGTTTTTTTGTTGGGATGTCAATAATGAGGATGGTTTACAATTAATTGTTCTTTGAGAAGGCACTTCTTAATCGTGTGGGCTACACACCTGAGATTAGCCATGGAGTATTGGTTGAAATGGCTGAGCACAGAAAAGAGCTGGAGAAGAAAACGAAACCAATCTTGGATACCCTGAGGAGTTACCAGGACTTGCCACCGGTAATTCTGCACATTACTTAATTCAGAATTTGTATTATTGATGCATGATATTTTTTTTCCAATGTCAGGAAATAATTTTATTTTTCCTTTTGTTGTGGATACTATAGGATAAAGCATTAGCTGCTTTAGCCATAGAGGACAAGAAAAGGCAATATGCTGCTGCTGAGAAGTATCTTGAAGATGTATTGCATTCGGCCCTTGCCCCTTCAGACTAATGCCTCGAGTATAAGAGGTTGTACCCTTGAGTTTGTTCCGGCACTTATTTTATGAGACTGCAGAATGTATGATGAAGCGTTATTTCTGTTTGCTAATTGTTGCATTTTGACTAGGAGCAGCAAGTGTTTGATTAATGACAATGTAGTGATAGGAATAGAAAACAAAGGAAGCTACTAGTAAATATGTTTGCCAAACTTAAAATAAATGTTGGAAATGTTCCATTCTTCTCAAGTTACAACGAGCTGAAGAGTTCAAATGATTTGTTTGAGAGGGGTTAGGTGATGTTGACCGCATAGTGGGATCACATGTGAACAAGCTTTTGGAGTTTCTTGTGATAAGGATTTGGATGAGATATGTGACAAAGAAAGACAAGCAGACCTTAAATTTGAAGATATATTTGCTTAGCCTAGGCCGCCAGAGGCATCAGGAGGGGTCCAATATATGGTGGTGGAGGCACTGCCGCTAGTGGGCCTTGTTTAAGAAAACAGTAGAAGGAAAACCATTGGGAAGAACATTATCTGGTTACAGGTATTTGTTGGTGAATGGAAGCTTGAGATATAAAAAGTGAATTGCTAAATTGGATGGCTGAAATTCATGTAGTTTCAAAGTTAACTTTCTTAAAAAAAGTAAAAAATTAAAAATAAAGAAAGAAAGACTCGTATTATTATTCTTCAATTTAGTTTTTTTTTTAAAAAAAAAGAAGAAAGTCATTTTGTTTGTTTTACTTGCATGTTCTTTAATAAATTGTGTAGTTTCGTAGTGGAGATATCAAAGTTTTTTTTTTTAAATCTATTCGAATTTATAATTAAGGTCTTTAAATCTATTCGAACATTATCTGCTTTTTATTTGTTTTTTTTTTTTTATGGTTTTGTGCATGTAAATGACCAGTGCCTAAAGGTGTCTCACTTCAATACAAAATGTACATAGACAAATCAGAAAGTTAGCCATATCAAGTTTTTTTAAATCACTGTTTAATATGCACCACCGACTAAAAAACTCAAAAATTAATTAATTATTTTTTATTTAATTTATCACTTAATTAATTTTTTTTTTAATTTATCGAAAGTAAATATTTAACATTCATTTAAATGACTTGGACTAACATTTCTTATGGACAAAAATCTATACATACAAAGGTAATAAAATTTTACAAGAAATTCAAATTTTACGAACATTTAGAAAAATACAAAGCAAATTTCTCAATCCAAGAAAACATTTATTGCTAATATATCTCCGTCAAACTCCATAGGTGGTGAAAACCACAATAATAATAACAGGGCAACGTCTAATACCGAAATCCCAGTACCTCTCAAGAGCTGGTGGCTTTGATCTCCTGCACTTTAACCATAATGTATTGTGGTTTGGAAATAAAATCAGAAACAAAAAGGGTAAAGTGCTCTAATAGAAAACTTCTATTAGCAAGATACCAAGAAAACATTTATTGCTAATATATCTCCGTCAAACTCCATAGGTGGTGAAAACCACAATAATAATAACAGGGCAACGTCTAATACCGAAATCCCAGTACCTCTCAAGAGCTGGTGGCTTTGATCTCCTGCACTTTAACCATAATGTATTGTGGTTTGGAAATAAAATCAGAAACAAAAAGGGTAAAGTGCTCTAATAGAAAACTTCTATTAGCAAGATACCAATCAAATTGTAACTGAAATCTAATGTGACTTTTTTATTCTTATATTGACATGTCAGTTTTATTTTTCAAAAAATCTTTCTAATTAGGATTTTCTCCGGATGTTATATTATGGATTCGACTGCATATTGTATAATAGAACACACATTTTTAACTGTCATTCACTAAGTTCAACAAAAAAAATAAAAAAATAAAAAATCATGAACTTACAAGCAAATAAAATACATAAAAATTATTTTTTAATTATATATATATATAAATTTTGGGAGGCACCCTCCCATGCCCTCTACAGGTGCAATAATTACCAAGAATTTATAGGACTTGCCTCCATTAGATCTACTTGTGTTAGCTATGATGCATGTATATCCTTAGCCACACAAATTGCTTTGCTTGTGCTACTACGATATATATGCTCAAATCTATAAAAAAAAAAAAAAAAATGAGCGTAAATAACGTATTAAAAAATAAAATAAAAAAATAAAATAAAAAATAAATAAAAAATAAATAAAAAATAAAAAACCCACGTAAAATTCTTCCTACAATTTGACTTCTAACGTGCTAATAGGAATTTTCTAATGCTAAGTTCGAATATAATTTAGTTACAAATACAAAATAAAATTCTTCCTACAATTTGTCCCCTAACGCTGTAACAAGAATTTTCTGATGCCAAATTCGAATATATTTTAGTTACAAATACAAAATAACAGTAGAAATCAATTGTTACGAGGATTAAGGTTCACGAATGCAATTTACATGAATGCATCTTACCCAACAAAAAAATATATTAAAGACATGAGAAGGTGAGATACAGGAAAAGGAAAAACGTAAAACAAGGAAATAATGAAATTGATATTCGATTCCTGGCCAGCCATGGTAGCTGAAAGTCGGCCAATATTGCAAGTTCCAGAAAAAAAAAATCCCTTAAGCCTTTTTTGGTTCCTTACCCCAGATTCATCAAAAATATTTCCACGGAAATCTTTGTGGAAAAAAAGAGTATAAAACATTACCACATAATTTTCTGTTAAAAAAAACACATAATCCAATCCATATCTCAGCTATACATCCAGTTCAAGGAAGCAGAAAGGGAAAAAGCATCATGTATAGAATAAACCAAGTGGTGCTAAAGTTTTAACCATATATGATTCTTTAAAACACTCCTTGAGGTTAAAAAGTTGGAAATGGCAAAAGCAGTATTTTCACAAAAGCATCTTTTTTATGCACTTTGTTGGAGAGGCTGAGAATTATCATTTCTTGCGAGCCATTGCTGCAGCAATTCCACCAGCTATGAGTCCCACGGCAGTGGCAGTGATGCCTATTCCAATGACACCATCTGCATTCCAACAAATGCAAATGAAATTTAATCAGGCATATCCATAGGACAGTTAATCATATTAATGAAGTGACGACAATGAGAAAAATTCAAGCATGTCATGACCTTTGGCAATTCGATCTTCAATTGCCTTTTTAAGGACAAGGGCTTGTCTCCAGTCAGGTGCAATCTACAAAAGCATCATGTTTCAGAATAAAAGAACCAGACAGAATAAGCAGTTGATGTTATGTAGATGCCCAACATTCCTATAAATAACATACAGAAAGACAGCAGAGAAAACTAAGCCATCAAATAGGACCCAAAAAAAGAAACTCTACCATCAGACACTAAGAAACATTATTCATCATACACAGAAATGGTAATAGAAGAGAGTGGTGATGTCATGACTTAATTAAGCATAGCAACTTTTTTAACTTATCTAGAATAAATGCATGGTAATAATTAGAGAGAGAGAACTCAGTAAATCTAAAATTAGATCACATATTTTCATAAGTCAAATATATTCTTCAGAATAGAAGAGAAGGAAAATACAACATTGAGGACAAAATATCCTCTAAGGGTTTAAGAAACTCACATAAAGAAAAGAAACTAATAGGAAATGTCTTCATCATATTGAATAAGACTCGAAGACATTCCTTTAAAAGCCCCTATAGCACAAACACTTAAAGACACAGATCTTATCCCACTGTTCTTTGATAAATATTAGAAAAGGTGCATAGATTTTGGAAATGAGATGGTGGCAGAAAGAGACCTCCAAACATTGCTCCACAAGCTGTCGGCTCCGCAAATATTCACCGGTTCTGTAATATCCAACAGCCAGAAGATAAATCTTTTCCCTCCGTTGCAAAGGGGAGCTTGTATTGGTTAATGATGCTGCAAACAACGAGATAGTTGGAAAAGAACATGCGTCTTGCATATAAAGCTATAGCACAAGGGACATCATAACATTATGAAACAAAAGCTGGTCACAAGGACATCCCATTAAATGCCTGCAAATTCATCACAAAAATGTTTTAACACATGGCTTAACCTTATGCCTTTGATTTCTACGCCTCTCATCCACCTAAATTTCAATAGCTTCTGGTGACACACTCATCAAGAAACTATTGCCAGCACATCATCCCTTAGCTAATGGCTAGGTATGCCCAGAGCTGTGTAAAAGGATTTAAGAAATCAGCAGATGGGCCATTCCTCTAAGACCACTATTCAATTTGTTGAAGTAATAGAGTGACAACAAAAAGAAGATTAGTGATGCTAACCTTAGATGTCAAATCCAAATCCTCATTTTTTTTAATAAAAAATCAAGAATCAAATCAGATAGTAAGATTCAGAAAGAACTCCCAAAATTTATCAAAATCAAAATATTTCCAGATAAAATAGGTAAAAAAAACATCAGAAATATGACAAGGATGAAACCATTATTTGACCACTTGGAAAAGTGCTTTATAATACAATATCAATAATCTACCATCATAATATATTCTTATTTTTATTATAAATTATATATTCTAGATAATGATGTTCTTGTGCTTGCACTAGAAACTCCCAGCTATTCTCGAGCAAACAATAAAATAACAAACAAAAGCATACGAGGTTGCATTAAAAGGTCACAGTAGATAGGAATAAATTTTCTGTAATTTCATAAAAACACTGGCACTTGATATATAGAAGCCAAAAAAAGGAGGAGAGTGAAGAAAGTGGTAGGGGGAAGCAAAAAAACCTAAATGAGGGTTTCAGGACTCCTTTCCTGGCAAACTGAAGTTAAATATAAAATTTTAAAGTTTAGGGTTCTACAACCTAATAAGTAAAGAATCAACTGAACTGATTCATTTGTATTGATTCACCTAATTCACTATTAGTTGATCCAATTTGGTCACAATTACATACATTTGTGATTCATATCATAGTTCTAACTGCCAGGGTGGCAAATCGAACTGAATAGTACGATGAACACAGAATCATACGATTCTCACAATCACAATGCTAACACAGAACCAGCCTTACGATGCTGATAAGCCATTTTGTTTACCATTAAAGTGAATAGAGTGATAGACTAAAAAGATTTCGCCTAAATAGGCAACCAAAGCAAGGTTTCAACATTTTTTAAAGAAAATGATGACATGAATCACATAGAAGAACGTAACAAATTGGCAAGTATACACACAACAAAAGGGAAAAGAATTGCAGATGTTTATAACTAAATGTTGCACAGGTGGATGATGTTTAATGAAGATTTTAATGAAGATTTTAAAAACTGCAATCCCTAACCAGGTGGAAGGTGGCAGTGCAAAGAATTTTTATTAGACACAAGGTATAGCAATCTACGTCAAGAGAATATTCTGGGTTCTTTTGTTTTTGTTCATGGTTTCTAATTGAATATTCATTTCTAAATTTTCCTTGTTCACCTGCTTAGAATTGATATCTACATTCCTACAAGCATATTCATGTTTTGAAGTAAAATGCATTTAATCATGGATGGCAGATGCATGAAAAGCTAGGACCCTTATATTTTTTTTTCTTTCGTTGGTTTTTTAAGCAGAAGTTCAAGGAAAACAGAGAACACCGGTGTATCATGGAATAATCAAATCTTTATGTTATTGAAGAATGCAAATTTTATAGGGTGGTGATAAAACAAGCTGCACCGTATGTTACATAATGTTAAATATGCAGTAATAAAACACCGACATAGCAATGGAAATTAATTGAGAGTTAGAATAAACATGGGATAATACAAGAAAGAGTAGAATGACGAAAGAATACAAATACACAAGGTGGAGTGGAATTGAAAAAGTCTAAAGAAGTGTCTTTAAGATCTCCCTCCTATGGTATAAACCTCTAGACATTCCAGTGAACATCAACTACATTCAAGTTAGAGTACAAAAAACAAATGATGGGGAAGCCATGAATTTATTAATTCTTTTTGCACAAAGTGTTGGACACTCATGAGCAGTTAGAGAGAGCAAGTGAAGAATATAACAAAGGGTAACTGAACTGAATAGAGGAAATTATAATATATGATAACAGCAAAATAACATGAAACTGATAAAATAAAATCATAAGAACAGGATTAATAATTTATCCCAACGAGTTAACTCGGTTCATGGCCTCAAAATTATGTCATTCATCATTCATCCACTCATTAAACTAGCATAGAAACTAATTCTAACATACTAATGAAATTTTTATCTCCACATATTTTAGTAACACCAAATCCGAACTCTCAATATTTTTAGCCCTTCCCAAATAACCCAGGCATTGATCTCTTTGAATGCATCATAGTCAGTAAGTTAGTTTCACTGTTAACTCAACCTTAAAGCACTCATATTGGATAAGGATACCTGGGATGGACATGGTATCTTGACAATTTAAAATTAAAGGAAAATATCACAGAAAATTATAGAAAGCAGGCAAGTCCAAGTACTGATCTTGCACCCGTATACAGTTCTCATGTCAAAGTCCAAGTAACAAGGAATTCACCATCTTTTGTCACCACATTCTTTAGTCTCCAGTGGTCACTAAACCCTAAAATAATTAAAAATTTAAAATCAACACATTCACGCCCCAATCGCCCATTTCTAAACTTAGCTTCACCAAAGTCGCTCATTACAGACACCATGACACATTTCTACATAAATTTACAAACATTTACCTTCAAGCATAGCGATTCCACGTTGCACATCCTCTGAGAGTTTAGAGTGAACAAGAGCCCATGACAACCGCATAATGCTCTCGCTCTTAAGTTCATCAGAATCGCCCTTAGAAGCTTCAGCAACTTCTCTCTCGCATCCCTACATAACAACAGTGTTAAACAAACTAGAATCAAAGCAAACGAAGACATGGATCGATTTTCGCACAACAGACTACGAAACCCTTTTTTTTTCCTCAATCAGCAAATAAAGAGAACAAGAAACCGCAGAACAGTGTAAGAAACTCGATGAATTGAGGAATCCTGGAATACTAATATGAGATGCAAATATAAAACACGTACTAAGATGATATCGTGGTCGGCCCAGGGGATCTGATCGCCGCCCGTGAAGAAGGAACCAATGGAATCGAAAAACCTGCCGATCTTTCCTTCCATAGCTTTACTCTGATTATGAAACTGTAATGTTAAATCTTCTGTTGTTTGTTTGTTTGTTTGTGTGTGTAGGCAGAAATGCTGTAACCCTTGTTTGAGAACTTTCCTTTATGGTAACCTCCTAATAAGATTGATGAAAGAAAATAAAATTATATTTCGATTGAAGTAAAAAAGAGAGGAAGAAAAATAATCTTATAAATTTATTATTTTACATTTTATTTTATAAAATAATAAATATTTTATAATATGCAAATTTTTTTCTAATTTTTTAGATTGGAGGTAGATAGAAAAGTTAAGGAAGAAAAATAAATAATATTTCCTTTTTCCTCCATATTTTCTCCTTTTATCTAGGAATGAATATTCAGTTGGTTAAGTTAATAACAGAACTAAATTCACAGAAATTGAACTGATATTTAATTATGAAAATTGAACCGAACCGAACAATATTTAAAATCAAATATAACTGAATAGAAATATTTCAGTTCGGTTTGATTTAATTGATTTTCTTAATTAATTAATTAAAGTTATATAAATTATTATTATTATTATTATTATTATTATTATTATTATTATTATAACACCATAAGTTTATAAATTACTATAAATTATGATAAATTGACATAATAATTACTTCATCAACTATTATAATTATTATAAATTAAATTTTATTACCATAATTTTATAAATTATCATAAATTAAAATCAATTATCACACTTAATTAACATAAATTAGAATAAATTTTTATAATTCAAGACTTTATCCTACTATAAATCAAAATAAATTCTTATAAACTATACTTTTTTATCTAAAAATTTGAATAAATCATTAAACTATATATATATATATATATATATATATAAATTTCGGTCGGTTTAGTTTAATTGAGTTTTTAACATTCAGAATCGAACCAAATAAATAAAATTTTCAATGGATAACTAAACTGAATAAACTGAAAACCAAATAAATAAAACCGAATTCTATTTTGTTCAGTTCAATTTTCAGTTTCGGTTTAGTTTTACACACCTCTATCCTTATCGAAACAAGGTAAAGTCAAAATTTTTTCTTATTATATCTCTTTATTTTTCTTCCCCCAAACAAAAGATAAAAGAGAGGACAACAAAATGTAAGAGGGAGAATCCGTCGACAAAGATATTTTCTTTTTTATTTTTTAAAAAAGAAAAATAAAAAGAAAAATAATTGAGGATTAAGAAACTGGCTTTTTTAATAGACACGTTTTTATTAATTTTAATTTGAGATTATGAGATTGAAAAATAATAACATCTTCAATAGACTATTTATTTAAGTTGTATTCTTTATTTTAAAGATTCATTCTATGAAAATGATTTTCAATATATTCTCTATTTTTAAAATTTAAAATAGAGAGTGAGTTTAATTTTATATATCTAGAGAGTCAAACTTTATTCTCTATTTTAATTTATAAACCTCAAACGCTTATCATTTCATCTAAAACCAATTGGTGATAGGGAAGGTACTATCATTAGCCTTATCCTGTACAGTTAAAGCATCAATAACATTCGACTATGACTTAATCCCACACTAGGGCCTCTGCCACGGAACAATTGCAGCCGCACCTTGGCCAATAATCTCCCACTTAGCAGTTGTTTCCATTGGGAATCAAATTTATGAGCGCGACTCTGATACCAGTTATAGATATCAGACATTTACCATTTCACCTAAAACCAATTAGTGAGAGGGAATGTGTTACCATTAGCTTTATCCTGTACAGTCCAAGTGTCCACAACATTCGATTGTGACTTGACCCCACATAGGAGTCTCATCCACGGGACAATTGCTACCACACATTGGCTAATATAATTGTAATTAATAAACATTCACTTTTTATGCATGTTCTATCTTTTTATTGGTGTGTTTCTCTAAAAATATTTTTCTTTTTTTCTTATAAATTAATGTAGCATCCATAAGTTAGAACCTAAAAATAACACGTAACAAGAGTATATTAAGTGTATATAGGTGGTATATAAGTGATTATAGGTATTAGGAACCTGAAAATGGTTAAAAGGATTTAAAAAGAGAAATTTCACAATGATCAAGCTCGTAAATATAGCATCACAGTCGTAAATGTTGCGATATTATAATTCTAAAGCTATGTTAATTAACAATTAATCTCATTAATTCTCCAATTTTTGGTAAATTGTAATTTGACCCCAAAACTTATCAAATTTTGCAATTTACTTCTTTACCGTAAATCAACTTCTTTAAATTCTATAAACACTTAATTAGGCATATATCATTTAATTTAGTCATTACTTGTGATGCCCCACTTATATATTAGGAATAATCTCATATATATAAGAAGAATGTCACAAGCTTAACTCGATAATCTGCTCAAATTGAAATTTTTTTTTCATTTTAAATAACTTAATATATTTATTTATTTTGGTTTAGGCAAATTGTTCTAATTAAAAATATATATATACACATATGACACCCGATTATGTTACATAATTATTTACATGCACAATATTAATATATCAGATATGTCTACCACACCATATACAAAGTCAAACTAAAAAAAAAACATAATAATACATAACCAACCCTCTAACTATGCTTCTTGTGTCTCTACTGATATGGGCTTGGATTTCCTTCTTGATCACTTCAACTCCTACCATCTATAGTTCCAATTCCTGCGTGAGAAGAACTCACACTAAGCTAACTCTAGCTTAGTGGTACATATAGGTATTAAGTTTTTCTCAAGCAGTCCACAAATGCATGTCTCAAATAATTCATGATACACTGAATTTTTATTTAATATAAAAGAAATAACCACATCTCATAACAGTATAAACATAATAATCATATTCAATAACTACATTCTCATTACTTCCTATAAGCATTTCATGTTTTGTCACTTATGTCAAAAATAAATTTTCACCATCTATCCTATGTTAGTACTCAGTACCGTAATTCCCCCCTTAATGGTGCACCATCTATCCTATGTTAGTACTCAGGTAGAGAAATGGGCAATTAACACAATTAATTATTTGTTTCTATAACCAATACTCATTTCATATTAACACAATCATATATTCACAATTTATTTCAAAACCATGTAATAGCATAATATTTTATCAAATGTTAACACAAAATTAAGTTCATAGTTAATAACATTCTTACAACCTTAAAACATGCCATAATATATAATTTCATCATTGTGACATGTAATTTATGTCATACACACAATCATGCATAAAGGCAAAACAAAATACATATATGTACAAATCTCGATAGTATTTTCCTTTTTTCCAAAATATAAGTTCAGAGCTTGTTCACTTTTGTTGGTCTTCTTCTTGTTGAAATCCTAATTTAAAAATATAATTAATTAATAGCTTGATAAAATATTTATTCTTAAGATAACTTAAATAAATAATTTCTATTTCTATTAAGCTAGAATAAGACCTCTAAGGACTGTTGGATTAATAACTTTTCCTACACTTATCCAATTTGTATGATTCTTGATTCTGATTAACTATAACATGTAAAACTAAAATATACTATAATTTTATAATTTTTGAACCTTTACATAATTTTTGGTATAATTTTAAATATTGACCTGTTTTCTGCCCTTATGCAGTTTCAAGATACCCAATTCAAAAATTCATAACTTTCAATGTGTAGCTTCAATTATTCAGAAACTTTTTATACAGTTATATAAGTTAATGGGGAACATTTTTCATGTTTAACTAATTTCATGATTCAGTCTCTAAGGGTCTCAAATGTGGGAGGATATATAACTGGTTCAACATAGAGTATCAACCCGACTAGTTTAATTGTTCAGCTCATAACTCACAAAATACATGACATTTTAAGATGCAACTTTTACAGAAATTTAGATAAGACATAGGAGTAAAACTTTTATGTTTTGAACTTTGGCCAATTCGATCTAAAAATAGGTGAAATATAAGGACGAAGTTACTGTAACTGCACAGGTATATGAAATCAGTTCAATCAAGGAATAGTTATGATTAATTTCAGAATAACTCAACCTACACAAGAGCAATTCATACAAAATTTTGCAAAGATCTCAATAACATATATACCTACAACTTTCATGTTTTACACAAACTCAGAATAATCCAATAAGATGGTCAAGTTTTACAAAAACCGTAGGTTATTTGGTTGATACGTCTTCCAGAACCAGTTTCACCCCAATAACCATATCTCTTCATATACTCAAAATCGTTCAATAAAATTTGGCAGAGAGATACACAAGA
The DNA here is from genome assembly GCA_023653625.1 of Triadica sebifera. Lineage (NCBI taxonomy): Eukaryota > Viridiplantae > Streptophyta > Magnoliopsida > Malpighiales > Euphorbiaceae > Triadica > Triadica sebifera. The sequence goes on from CM042897.1 coordinate 13,372,353, forward strand.
CATATATGAACAACTTTTATGTTTAAAAAATCCCCAAATTCGAGTCACAAGATAATAAAAAACAGAGTGTAATATTATGTCAAAATATAACCTAAACAGTTCTAATAACACAATAATCATGGGGAAAATATTTCTTACCAAGATCAGATTTAATTGGACGTATTTTTGATGCAATTCTTGAAGAAGATAATAAATAATTTGATCTGATATATGGAGGAAGAAAAAGGGATGAAGAAGAAGAAGATATGAAGGAGAAAAGAGAATTTGGGAATTCAGCCCCTTTTTCCCGTTTTTGTATTCTGCCCTTTTTTTTTAATTTTAATTTTCTTCTTCTTCTTCTTGTTATTATTATTATTATTATTATTATTATTATTATTATTATTATTATTATTATTATTATTATTATTATTATTATTATTATTATTATTATTATTATTATTATTATTATTGTTATTATCATCTTCACATAATTGTTTATAGCTAATATTTTTAATTTTATTTAATCAAAAACACAATTTAATTATATGGTCTAAATTATTCAAATTAAACTCTAATTAATAGGTGTTACAATTCTCTCCCCCTTAAGATGTTTCGTCCTCGAAACATACCTATGTATCGTCATTGAACAGGTGAGGGTATTGAGCTTTCATCACCTCCTCGCTTTCCCATGTTGCTTCTTCAATTGCATGATTCATCCATAGTACCTTCACCAATGGTACTCGCTTGTTCCTCAGTTCCTTAATTTCTCTTGCTAAAATTTGGACTGGTTCTTCTTCATATGTCAAATCTTGTCTCACCTGAATGCTTTCAGCAGGTATGATATGATTAGGATCTGATCTATATCGTCTTAACATTGAGACATGGAAGACATCATGTATTTGACTCATCTCCGGTGGTAGAGCGAGTCTATAAGCAACAGGTCCAACTCTTTCTAATATTTCATATGGTCCGATGAACCTTGGACTTAACTTGTCTTTCTTTCCAAATCGCAAAACTTTCTTCCAGGGAGATACTTTAAGAAAAACTTTATCACCCACTGCATATTCAATGTCTCGTCTCTTGAGGTCAGCGTATGATTTTTGTCTATCTGTAGTTGTTTTAAGTCTTTCACGAATAACTTTCACTTTTTCTTCTGTCTCTTGCACTAGGTTTGGTCCTATAAGTTTCCTCTCGCTGAGCTCTGTCCAACATATAGGTGTTCGACACTTCCTACCATAAAGTGCCTCATATGGAGCCATCTGGATACTAGACTGATAATTGTTATTATAGGCGAATTCCATTAAAGGAAGATATTTGTCCCAGCTACCTTTAAATTCGATGACACAACTTCTCATCATATCTTCTAGAATCTGAATGACTCTTTCTGACTATCCATCTATCTGTGGATGAAAAAATGTGCTGAAATTGAGCTTAGTACCTAGAGCTCGTTGTAGACTACCCTAAAATTGAGATGTGAAACGAGGATCTCTGTCAGACACAATAGAAATAGGCACTCCATGAAGTCGCACAACTTCATTCATATAAATTTATGCCAATTTATTCAGTGGATAGTCCTTTCTGATAGGTAAGAAATGTGCTGACTTTGTAAATCTGTCCACTATGACCCATACAGTATCATGTTTCTTTAGAGTCAAAGGCAATCCAGTCACAAAATCCATAGTGATTCGTTCCCACTTCCATTCTGGAATAGAAATTGGATGTAGCAACCCCGAAGGTACTTGATGTTCCGCCTTGACCCGCTGACAAGTTAAACATTTTGAAGTGTACTCTGTGATGTCCTTTATCATACCTACCCACCAGTATCTGCTCTTCAACTCTTGGTACATCTTGTTACTCCCTGGGTGCATAGCATATTTGCTTTCATGGGCCTCTCTAAGAATCCTCTGTCTAAGATCTTCTACACTAGGCACACATAATCTGTCTTGATAGAACAATCCACCATCTAAGTCCATAGTGAATCCAGGTCTCTCCCCCTTAGAGATCAACTCAGCTAATTCAATTAACTTTTTGTCTTGTCTTTGTGCATCCTTGATTTCCTTCATAAGAGTGGGTTGAAGGTGCAACTCTGCCACCACCTTTCTGCTCAAAGCATCTGCTACTACATTAGCTTTGCCTGGATGATAGTCAATCACACAATTATAATCCTTTATTAGTTCTAGCCATCTTCTCTGCCTCAAATTCAATTCTTTCTGTGAGGGAAGATATTTTAAACTCTTGTGATCTGTGTAAATAAAACACTTCTCCCCATATAAATAATGGCGCCAAATCTTCAATGCAAAAACTATAGCTGCCAACTCCAGATCATGGGTAGGATAATTCTTCTCATGCGGCTTTAACTGTCTAGAATCATAAGCAACCACCTTTCCATCTTGCATCAATACACAACCCAATCCATTATGAGAAGCATCACTATAAATGACATACTCCTTATTAGGAATCGGCTGTGTCAAAACAGGGGCCTTAGTGAGCATACTTTTGAGCTTATCAAAACTAGCTTGACACTTATCTGTCCACTCAAATTTAACATCCTTTCTTAATAGTCTTGTTAAAGGAGAAGCCATCTCTGATAATATCCAGCTAAACCCAAGAAACTTCTGACCTCGGTCACATTCCTTAGAGGTTTCCAACTCATAATTGCCTCAACTTTGCTAGAATCCACTTTAATGCCTTCTGCAGAGATAATGTGTCCCAAAAATGTCACCTCCTTTAACCAAAACTCACATTTTGAGAGTTTGCCATAAAGCTTATACTCTCTGAGAGTCTGCAATGTTATTCTCAAATGATTTTCATGTTATTCTGAATCTTTAGAATACACCAAAATATCATCAATGAAAACAACAACAAATTGATCAAGATGTGGCCTGAAGATCCTATTCATAAGATCCATAAATGCTGCTGGAGCATTGGTCAACCCAAATGGCATAACAAAAAACTCATAATGACCATATCTGGTTCTGAATGCAGTTTTAGCAATATCCTTCGTCTTCACCCTTAATTGATGATAACCAGATCTCAAATCTATCTTGGAAAATACTCCTGCACCTTTCAGTTGGTCAAAGAGATCATCAATCCGCGGTAATGGGTACTTGTTCTTGATGGTCACCTTATTCAACTGTCGATAATCAATACATAGCCTCAAAGATCCATCCTTCTTTTTCACAAACAATACTGGTGCACCCCATGGGGATGTACTTGGTCTAATGAAACCCTTATCAAGGAGTTCTTGCAATTGCGTCTTAAGTTCTTTCATCTCTGATGGGGCCATTCTGTATGGTGTCTTTGATATAGGCATAGTTCCTGAAACAAGATCAATAGTAAATTCTACCTCTATATCCGGAGGTAACCCAGGTAAGTCATCAGGAAAGACATTTGGAAATTCATTTACCACCGGGATATCTTCAAGATTTGAACCTCCTTTTCTGGTGTCAATCACATGGGTCAAATAAGCTTCACACCCTTTTCTCATCAATCTCTGGGCTTTCATTATGAATATGACTCGAGGATGTTGTGAAAATAATTCCCCTTTTACAATAATTGCCTCCTGATTTTCTTTTTTAAGTACCACAAATTTAGACTTGCAATCCACCATTGTTTCGTGACGTGAGAGCCAATCCATGCCTAATATGACATCATACTCATGGAAAGGCAACTCAATCAAGTCTGCAGAAAACTCCTTCCCATGCACAACCAAAGGACAATTCCTAAATACTTTATTCACTATTACACTGTGACCCAAAGGATTCTTAACTTCAATTCCATATTCTAGGTTTTCTTTAATCATATTATGCTGACTAGGTGTACTAGTGCAAATATAGGAATGTGTGGAACCCGGATCTATGAGTGCACAAATGTCAAAATCATATAATGAAAACATATCAACAATAACATCTGTTGCCGCCTGATCTTCTTTAGCTTTCATGGCATAGGCTCGGGCTGAAGCTCTGCTAGATCTAGGTCTATTCACTGTCTCTGAAACAGCCTGCCTCGGTCGACCTGGTCCTCCTTTGAACTGAACTCCAGGCTGAGTTGGAGCTGACCTAGTAGTCTGAGTAGGTGTACCACCTGTCAAGAATGGGCAATCCCTCCGTAGATGTTCTTTGGACCCACATATATAGTAAGCACCTGTGGCACGCCAACATTCCCCCCGATGGTTCCTATTGCAAAAGGGACATACCGGTATAGCTTCCTTGCTAACCTGAGGTTGTGAACTGGCTGTAGCAGAAGGTACCTTAGAGGGCGGTCCCCTCCTAAAAGACCCTGTCTGTGAATAGCTAAAACTTTTTCCCTGTCCTTTATTCAATGAACGGCTAGTAAAGAAACGACTCTTCTTTCCAGTAAATTGAGTCTCAGAAGTAGCTGACTTTTTGGAAGATTCTTCTATTTTTCTCTTTTTCCTTTTTTTCAAAGATGAGTGCTGCAGAAACTAACTAAGAAAAATTATTATGCTGAAGAGCGGTCACAATATCTCCAACCTCTTCATTAAGGCCATCTTCAAATCTTCTACATTTATCTCTTTGATTTGCAATTAATTCAGGGGCATACTTGCTCAGTCTGGTAAAATCCCGCTGATACTCAGTCACTGACATTTTACCTTGCTTGAGATTCATGAACTCTTTCTTTTTCTCATCAATATAGATCAATGGAATATACTGCTCTTTAAATTCAGAAAGGAAGAAATCCCACGAGACCGGTTCCACCATATCTGGCTTGGTAAGAACTGATTTCCACCAATCATATGCCTCATCTTGGAGTAGAGAAGTAGCAAATCTAGCTTTGTCATCTGTTTCCACTTGCAACTCTTTAAAAATTCTTTCAGTCTTTTTCAACCAATACTCAGCTGCAGCTGGATCTTCATCTCTCTTACCATAAAAATCTGAAGCCCCATACTTACAAACCTTATGTAACGGCTGGGTTCCGCCTTACTCGAGGATGAGAACCCACCCGCCGTCTCACTGAGACCAACGGGCTGCCGGGGTCCATGGCCCAATACCCCCAACCCATCATGGTACAACTGGTAGTCTCTTACTGAGGCTAAAGGGAGGTTGAGGGTTCGATCCCTGCCTCCAACAACCTACTGTGCAACAGTCGTTGCGGGCCTGAGACTCGGGCTGATGCACAGTGATGGGTTGGGGGTATTGGGCCATGGACCCCGGCAGCCCGTTGGTCTCAGTGAGACGGCGGGTGGGCTCTCATCCTCTAGTAAGGCGGAGCTCAGCTGTTACATAAAAGGTACCTTTTATGTAACGGCTGAGCTCCGCCTTACTAGAGGATGAGAGCCCACCCGCCGTCTCACTGAGACCAACGGGCTGCCGGGGTCCATGGCCCAATACCTCCAACCCATCACTGCCAGCCCAGTCCAGCCAGATTGCGCAGTAGGTTGTTGGAGGCAGGGATCGAACCCTCAACCTCCCTTTAGCCTCAGTAAGAGACTACCAGTTGTACCATGGTACAATTGGTCTCAGTGAGACGGAGGGTGGGCTCTCATCCTCTAGTAAGGCGGAGCTCAGCCGTTACACCTTATCAATTGTTACTTTTGGTCTAGGTGGTGGCACTGGGATAGGTTGAGGAATGGCTCGTACCATCTGTTGGAATAATCCAGTCATCTGTTGTATAAATGGATTTTGACCAGGGTCAATCTGTTCTGCAACATGCAGTGGGGGATTTGGAGCAGCATCTTGCCTTTGCACACTTGCTGCACTAGGCTGATGAGGTGTCCTAGTATCATGAGAGCCGATACTCTCAGCCATATCTCGTTCATCAGAAGACATCTTCCTACAATCCTACAAGTTGCCAAGAAGAAAGCCCATATCAGAATTATATAAGAGACATGTATATTTAAACCTCATATCTCATTTCACACCTAGGCCTAGAAACGCCTAAACCTGCTCTGATACCACTAAATGTGACGCCCCACTTATATATTAGGAATAATCCCACATATATAAGAAGAATGTCACAAGCTTAACTCGATAATCTGCTCAAATTGAATTTTTTTTTCATTTTAAATAACTTAATATATTTATTTATTTTGGTTTAGGCAAATTGTTCTAATTAAAAATATATATATATACACATATGACACCCGATTATGTTACATAATTATTTACATGCACAATATTAATATATCAGATATGTCTACCACACCATATACAAAGTCAAACTAAAAAAAAAACATAATAATACATAACCAACCCTCTAACTATGCTTCTTGTGTCTCTACTGATATGGGCTTGGATTTCCTTCTTGACCACTTCAACTCCTACCGTCTATAGTTCCAATTCCTGCGTGAGAAGAACTCACGCTAAGCTAACTCTAGCTTAGTGGTACATATAGGTATTAAGTTTTTCTCAAGCAGTCACACAAATGCATGTCTCAAATAATTCATGATACACTGAATTTTTATTTCATATAAAAGAAATAACCACATCTCATAACAGTATAAACATAATAATTATATTCAATAACTACATTCTCATTACTTCCTATAAGCATTTCATGTTTTGTCACTTATGTCAAAAATAAATTTTCACATTTCATTCCATAGTCTTTAATTAATATCAGCCCAAATCTCATTCCCGGACATATATATATATACCATCCATATACCACATATATACCACATAAGCCATAAGCTATCCATCATTTTATTATTAAGATCAAATCATGATAATCATATGAATCACATACCATAAGTCATTTCACATTTCACATAGCAAGCAATGTCTATGACCACTAAAGAATTCATTTGATAATTAAACTCACTTTTTTCCTTTGATTCTGACCTTTAACTTATTGTCTATCATCTCTTTATGGATCTCCAATTTGTTGTGAGCCTAATATGAAAATATAATTGATTAACTAATAACTATAAAAATTTAATGTGCCTTAAACAAATTAACATGCCTAGTTCATATCATTAGTTAATATTTTTCTTATGAGGTAGTGTGACCTTATGGAACTGATTAGCCCATAACTTTTTCTACACTAATCCAATTTATCTGATTCTTATTTATAATTAAATTTAACATATAATTTTATAACATATACGAATTTTAGAATTTTTGGAGCATCACACTATTTTTAGTAAACTTTCAAAATATCCATTGTTTTTTGTCCTTAGATAATGTAGCGCTCCCTTACCCTATTAAACGTTAATAGGATATGGAAATGCTAATAAACTCTTTTTTTTTTTTACAACCAATGTACAAATCATTGTAATAATTTGTTTTTTAGTTTATTATTAGTGAAATATTTATTACTATTTTTTTTATTTAAATATATAACTAGTGATGGAAATAGTTTGATTTAATTGAACTCATGCAATTAAACCATAATATTTAGAAACAAAACTAGATTTATAAAATTAAAAAATTCATTCCTTATAAATTCTACATGCCACAAACTCACAAAAAAAAAGATTCTTAGAATTTAATTTTTACAACATAATTTTCAAAACATACAAAAAGGACTAGACTGCTGCAATCTAATCTTGGGGGTTCCCTCTTCTTCGGTCGCCCCTATCGGAACAACTACTTCTATTTATCTGCGCGTGAAACATACGCGCTAAGCTTCTAGCTTAGTGGTACGTTTGACAACTATCCAATAATTACATAATTAATTCTAAAATAAAATTTTTGAAACTACAATTAATTATTAAGCATGCCAAATATTCAATTAATAATAAAACTATTTTCTTCATGCAAAAATATTTAATTCATCAATTATGACATTTCATTCATTAAGCATGCTTGAAATTTCTTAACAATTCAAGATATAAAATTCACAATATTAATTTCATAATTCACATTTTTTATGTTATTTATTTAATAGCTCACGACATCTTAGACCGAAACTAAACACTGGATACAGAGTTTCTGCTCTCCAGCAGTATACTCGGTGCCTACATGATTATTTTATAACTCGGCGTTTAACGCCTACATTTTCAATAACAACTCAGAACCTTTTTGGTGCCTACGTAATTTTTGAACTCGACACTATTTTTTAGTGCCTACGTAATTTCAACTCAGCACTATTTCTTAGTGTCTACTTAAATTAAATCTCAGCAGTATTATTTTTAGTGCCTACATTTCTACCCTTTTATTGGCATGCCAACTTATCCTAATTTCTAGTTCTCGACTAAAGGTTATAGGGCTTAAATTACATTTGTTACCTTTATTAATATTTACATAAATTATGTAGGGAACATTAATATAAACTCCATATAAATGCAATAATTCTCATTCAATATTTTACAACCTCATACTAGCTCATTCAATCATTATAATTATAAGAAAAATTCAATTAATACATTTTATGTCACATAAATTCACAATCAAAACATTTCTTCCAGCTGTCCTATTCTGGATAGCATTTCTTCCTTATGATGCTCTGTCTTTTTCGTCTATTGTTAGACAGATTCTGAACATATGATCAACTAAAAAAATATAGGTACATGTCGTATCTTTAATTTCCAACTGGAATCACATTAAAAGGCATTTGGTAGCAAAAGTTATAAATTTTCTCCTAAGCTACGTTCACTACAATCTGCTCAGTATTTTACTGGACAGAATTATGCCTTATTTGTCTTTGTCATTTTAATCCATTTTTTATATGGAATTGGAACAAGTGATCAACTAGAAATATTTAGATACGTGTCTTATATTTAATATACAACTTGAATCATATTAAAAGGAATTTGGTAGAAAAAGTTATAAATTTTCTCCTAAACTACGTTCACCACAATCTCCCTAGTATTTTACTGGACAGAATTATGCCTTATATTGGTCTATATTTTTTATCCCTTTTTCGATGGAAATTGGAAAAGTGATAAACTAACCAAATATCGATACATGTCTTATCTTTAATTTCCAACTAGAATTACATTAAAAATAATTGTGTAGTAAAAGTTATGAATTTTCTCCTAAGCTACATTCATTGCAAATCTGCCCAGTTTTGTTTTTTGAACAGATTTCTAGGTCAACTTTGAGTCACTTTTTCACCTAATTTCAGGCATATTAATGTCTAATGGTCTGCATAAAAGTTCAAGACCTATGTCGTAACTTTCCAATCCAATAAGAATCACTCAGAAATGATTTCCAGAACTCATGTTATGATCAAAACACTATACAGTATTCATAAGACGAATTTTTCAGCACATCAATTAAATCATACAATTTCCATTTTTGCATCAACCTCATATTTTAGTTTTTATTTTCATATTCATTGAATCATTTAATCACCACTTAATTTCTCAATCAATTATTCAGAATTTCATACACATCACAAAATTAAAATCAATATTTTTATATATTGAATTTTTGCCAAATATACATACCTCAAAATTTCACTTCTCTTTGATGATTTTGCCTTAATCCCCTTTTTTTCATCTAATCTTAGCTTGAATTGAAGAAAGAAAAAGAAGAGTAATTGGGGGAGGAGAGTCACGGTCAAAGAAGAAGAAAAGGGAGAGAAAATGGGTTTGGTCAAGATGAAAAAGAAGAATGATAAAAAAAATGGAAATTTGACTTTTTATAGTTGGATTAGGTGGGTGGTTAGGATTAGTTGTTAATATTGCTTCCCATTGGTCCATTAATTTTAATCACTCTTAATTTATCTTAATTAAAAGAATATTCCTTTCCTTAGATAAAGAATATTCCATTTTTATGCATTTTTATAATTTATGTGCTAAAAACACTGCAATTTCTAATTTCGTTCAGCGAAAAATTATTTTTTTCCCAATTTTAATTCCAAACTTCAAAATTCTCAATTAATAATATCCAAAATATTTTCTCCCATATTATTATTATTATTTTAATTTATTTCTCTCATGTCCGAATTTAGATCCGATCGGTTCGGTGTGTCGGATTTCGCTCAACCGCGACCGTGGCCTAAATTATCGGACATTACAATTTTCCCCTCCTTAAAAAAAATTTCGTCCACGAAATTTACTTTTTTAACTGGAGTGGAATAATTGTGGATACTGGGCCTTCATCACCTCTTCATTTTCCCAAGTCACTTCTTCTGAATTATGATTTTTCCACATAACTTTTACCAATGGTACCTTCTTGTTCCTTAGCTCCTTCATTTCTCGAGCTAGAATTTCCACTGGCTCTTCTTCATAAGTTTGATCTGGTCGTATCTCTATAGGTTTTGCTGATATGATATGAGATGGATCTGATCAATATCTTCTTAACATGGACATATGGAATACATTATGAATCTTGTCTAACTCTGGTAGTAAAGCTAATTTGTACGCCACAGGACCTATGCGTTCAAGTACCTCATAAGATCCAATGAACCTAGGACTCAACTTTCCCTTCTTTCAAAATCGGAAAATCCTTTTCCAAGGTGAGACTTTTAAGAATACCTTATCACCAACTGTATACTCAATATCCCTCCTTTTCAAATCTGCATATGATTTCTGTCTATCAGCAGCAGCTTTCAGCCTATCTCTTATTACTCTCACTTTTTCCTCTGTCTGCTGTACTAGATCTGGACCCACTACTTTTGTTTCACTAAGCTCAGTCCAACATAGAGGTGTTCTACATTTTCTCCCATATAAGGCTTCATATGGTGCTATGCCGATACTGGCTTGGTGACTATTATTGTAGGCAAATTCTATCAATGGAAGATGTTTGTCCCAACTGCCTTCAAATTCTATCACACAACTCCTCAACATATCTTCCAATATCTGTATGACCCTTTCTGATTGTCCATATGTTTGTGGGTGGAAAGTTGTGCTGAAATTGAGTCGAGTTCCCATGGCTTGATGCAAACTTTTCCAGAATTTTAAAGTGAACCTCGGGTCTCGATCTGAAATGATTGAAATTGGCACACCATGTAAACGGATTATCTCATTAACATAGATCTCTGCCAAACGGTTAAGTGGATAATCCATCTTAATCGGTAGAAAATGATCTGATTTAGTGAGCCGGTCCACCACTACCCATATTGAATCATGCTTCTTTTGTGTCAAAGGCAAACCAGAAACAAAATCCATTGTAACTCTTTCCCATTTCCACTCTGGAATTGAAATTGACTGCAATAATCCACTTGGTACTTGATGCTCAGCTTTCACTTGTTGACAAGTTAAACATCTAGTAGTATACTCGGTGATATCTCTTTTCATTCCTGCCCACCAGTAATATGCCTTCAAGTCATGATACATTTTGTTGCTTCCTGGGTGCATTGCATAAATAACATTGTGAGCTTCCTTCAAAATATCTTGTTTCAATTCTGGTATGTTTGGCACACATAACCTGCCCTTTTGCCTTAAACTCCCATCTGAATCAGTAGTAAATTCTGGTTTTTCACCCTTTTTCACCATTTCAAAGATTTCCTTTAATTTCGTGTCCTGCTTCTGATTTTTCTTTACTTGTTGGATCAATGTGGGTTGAATCCGCAATTCTGCCCAAATAATATATAAATAAATTATTATTTCATTTTTTTTATCTTGTTCACTAAATAAATTTAAGTTTTAACATTTACCTGCCAGAGTTTTTCTGCTCAGAGCGTCTGCTACCACATTGGCCTTACCCAGCTGATAATCAATGATACAATTGTAGTCTTTGATTAATTCTAGCCATCGCCTCTATCTCAAATTGAGTTCCTTTTGTGAAGGCAAATATTTCAGACTTTTATGGTTTGTATAGATATAACATTGCTCACCATACAGGTAGTGTCGCCATATTTTCAATGCAAACACAATGGCTGCTAGTTCCAGATCATGTGTCGGATAATTTCTCTCATGAGGCTTCAGTTGTCTGGAAGCATAAGCGATCACTTTACCTTCTTGCATTAATACACAACCCAAACCATTAAGGGAAACATCACTGCACACCACAAAATCTTTTTCTGCAGTAGGTTATGTCAATACTGGTGCCTCTATCAACATTTTCTTCTACTTATCGAAGCTAGTCTGGCATCGGTCTGTCCACTCAAATTTGGTCTCCTTTCTAAGTAATTTTGTCAGTGGTGAGGCTATCATTGAGAATCCTTTCACAAATCTCCGATAATAACCAGCCAAACCAAGAAAATTTCTCACCTCTGTCATATTCTGAGGCGGTTTCCAGTTGAGGATTGCCTATACCTTACTGGTGTCAACTCTGATCCCATCGGCTGAGACAATATGCCTTAGAAAGGCAACTTCATCTAACCAGAATGCACATTTCGACAACTTCGCATACAATTGATTCTCTCTCAAGGTATGAAAGACAATACGAAGATGTTGATTATGCTCTTCTCTGCTTCTGGAGTACACCAAGATATCATCTATGAACACCACCACAAACTGGTCCAAATAAGGCCTAAAGATTCTATTCATTAGATCCATAAATGCTGCTGGGGCATTTGTCAGGCCAAAAGGCATTACTAAGAATTCATAATGACCATACCGAGTCCTAAATGCTGTTTTTGAAATATCTGATTCTTTAATTCTCAATTGGTGATAACCTGATCTGAGGTCAATTTTAGAAAATACCCCTGCTCCTTTCAACTGATCAAACAAGTCATCAATTCTCGGCAAGGGATATCTGTTCTTAATTGTCATCTTGTTCAATTGATGATAATCAATGCATAAACGAAAGATGCCATTCTTCTTTTTCACAAATAGAACCGGAGCACCCCAAGGTGAGACACTAGGTCTGATAAACCCTTTCTCTAACAACTCTTGCAACTGCACTTTTAATTCTTTTAGTTCAGCAGGTGCCATTCTGTAAGGAGTGATCGATATCGGGCCTGTGCCTGGCAAAACATCAATGGCAAACTCTATCTCCCTGACAGGTGGTAACCCTGGCAAGTCCTCAGGGAAGATATCTGGATATTCACATACTGTAGGAATCTCCCTGAGATCTAAACTTTCTTTATTGGTATCTACAATATGTGCCAAAAACGCTTCACATCCCTTTTTGATAAGCTTACTTGCCTTCATCACAGAAATGACATTAGACAAGTATGGTCGGTTCTCGCCCAGGATAATCACATCATCCTGCCCTGAATTCTTGAAAGTCACTCTCCTATATTGACAATCCACCACTGCCTTATGCTGAGTCAACCAATCCATCCCTAAGATTGCATCAAACTCACGGAATGACAACTCTATTAGGTCAGCTGGAAATTCTACATTCTGAGCTTTGATTGGACTGTTTTTATAGACTCGACTAACTTTCACTCCATGACCCAAAGGATTTGTCACTAATATATCACAATCTAATTCCTCTGCTACCATATTCCCCTGACTAGGTGGTGACGTGCATAAATATGAATGTGTAGAACCCGGATCTATCAGTGCAAATAAATCAGTATCATAAAGAGAAAATTTACCGATAATGACATCTGGGGCATCCTGCTCCTCACGAGCTCTCATGGCATATGCTCGGACTTGGGCTCGACTACCTTCTGCTCTATTCACTGATTCTGATATACTCTGTCCAATCTTGATGCTTCTAGATTGTCCATGTCCCCTACCTCTGCCTCGAGTGACATTCTGAACCTGCACTGATACTACACTGCCTGTACCTCTTCCTCTGGGGCAATCTTTTCTGTTTATGCTCTGTAGATCCGCAACGTAAGCATGCTCCAGTAATCAACCAGCAATCACCTGCATGTAATCTCCCACAATGTTGACATATGACAGAAATGAATCTCTTATTACCAGAAGCTGGTGCACTAGCTGTAGACCCCTCTAGCCTCAACTGTTGGCTTTGTCTAGCTGAAAAATTTGATATAACACCCCATGATTGGAAAAACCTAGGCACTGTTCGTCCCCTTTTTCCTGATATCTGGGCCATGCTAATTGTCGGCCTCCGTGGTGGCTATTCTATCCTCTTTCTCTTTGACCTCTTTTCCACACTGATGGCTGAGGATACTAGTGTAGCAAAATCCTCAAGCTGAAGGGCGGTCACCATATTCCCAATATCATCATTAAGCCCATCCTCAAATCTACGACATCTGTCTGCCTCATCTGCAATGATTCCAGTCGCATATTTACTTAGTCGGGTGAAATCCATCTCATATTCAGCGACTGACATGTTTCCTTGCTTCAAGTGTTGAAACTCCCTTTTATTTTCATTCACATAAACTCTAGGCATATACTTCTTATTAAATTCTGCCTTGAAGAAATTCCAAGAAGGTGGTTTCGGTGTCTGGGGCTTTGATAAAATTGATTTCCACCAGTCATAGGCATGATCTTTTAAAAGGGACTGCATATCTGACCTTTTGTTCCGCTGGACACTCAAGTTCCTCAAACACCCTTTCTGTGGACTCCATCCAAAACTTTGAAGTTGCTGGGTCATCCTCCCTCCTTCCCATAAAATCTGTGGCCCCATATTTTCTCAGCTTATAAATCCGGGGTTTTGGATGAGGTGGAGCTGGTTGTGGAACTGCTTGTAGTATCCGTTGCAACAAGTTTGCTATCTGTTCCATAAGAGACTCCTGTCCCAAATTAGCCTGTCCCTCTGCTCTCGGAGGAGCTACTACACTCGGCCCGGAATCTCTTACTGATTGAGGTTGTCTGAGATTGGCTGAGTCTGAAAGGCTATTACTCAGTTCATCTTCTGAGAAATCTTGTTCCGATCCCGAATCCATATCTACCTATAAACCAGAAGAAGGGACCCAAGTCAGATAATTGCATCATTTTATACATATGCATGAGACACATATTCTATTTTACACCCACTGATTAAGAATCAATTAGCATGGGCTCTGATACCACTAAATGTAGTGCTCCCTTACCCTACTAAACGTTAATAGGATATGGAAATGCTAATAAGCTCTTTTTTTTTTTTACAACCAATGTACAAATCATTGTAATAATTTTTTTTAGTTTATTATTAGTGAAATATTTATTACTACTTTTTTCATTTAAATATATAACTAGTGATGGAAATAGTTTGATTTAATTGAACTCATGCAATTAAACCATAATATTTAGAAACAATACTAGATTTATAAAATTACAAAATTCATTCCTTATAAATCCTACATGCCACAAACTCACAAAAAAAAAAGATTCTAAGAATTTAATTTTTACAACATAATTTTCAAAACATACAAAAAGAACTAAACTGCTGCAATCTGATCTTGGGGGTTCCCTCTTCTTCGGTCGCTCTATCGGAACAGCTACTTCTATTTATCTGCACGTGAAACACACGCGCTAAGCTTCTAGCGTAGTTGTAAAATAAAATTTTTATTTTATTTTTGTGAAACACACGTTTGGCAACTATCTCATAATTACATAATTAATTCTAAAATAAAATTTTTGAAACTACAATTAATTATTAAGCATGCCAAATATTCAATTAATAATAAAACCATTTTCTTCATGCAAAAATATTTAATTCATCAATTATGACATTTCATTCATTAAGCATGCTTGAAATTTCTTAACAATTCAATATCTAAAATTCACATTATCAATTTCATAATTCACATTTTTTTCTGTTATTTATTTAATAGCCCACGACATCTTAGACCGGAACTAAAAACTGGATACAGGGTTTCTGCTCTCCAACAGTATACTCGGCGCCTACATAATTATTTTATAACTTGGCGTTTAACGCCTATATTTCCAATAACAACTCAGAACTTTTTTGGTGCCTACGTAATTTTTGAACTCGGCACTATTTATTAGTACCTACGTAATTTCAACTCATCACTATTTCTTAGTGTCTACTTAAATTAAATCTCAGCACTATTATTTTTAGTGCCTACATTTCTACCCTTTTATTGGCATGCCAATTTATCCTAATTTCTAGTTCTCGACTAGATGTTATAGGGCTTAAATTACATTTGTTACCTTTATTAATATTTACATAAATTATGTAGGGAACATTAATATAAACTCCATATAAATGCAATAATTCCCATTCAATATTTTACAACCTCATACTAGCTCATTCAATCATTATAATTATAAGAAAAATTCAATTAATACATTTTATGTCACATAAATTCACAATCAAAACATTTCTTCTAGTTGTCCTATTCTGGACAACATTTCTTCCTTATGATGCTCTGTCTTTTTCGTCTATTGTTAGACAGATTCTGAACATATGATCAACTAACAAAATATAGGTACATGTAGTATCTTTAATTTCCAACTGGAATCACATTAAAATACATTTGGTAGCAAAAGTTATAAATTGTCTCCTAAGCTACGTTCACTGCAATCTGCCCAGTGTTTTACTAGACAGAATTATGCCTTATTTGTCTTTGTCATTTTAATCCATTTTTTATATGGAATTGGAACAAGTTTTCAACTAGAAATATTTAGATACATGTATTATATTTAATATACAACTTGAATCATATTAAAAGGAATTTGGTAGAAAAATTTATAAAGTTTCTCCTAAACTACGTTCACCACAATCTCCCTAGTATTTTACTGGACAGAATTATGCCTTATATTGGTCTGTATTTTTCATCCCTATTTCGATGGAAATTGGAAAAGTGATAAACTAACCAAATATAGGTACATGTCTTATCTTTAATTTCCAACTAGAATTATATTAAAAAGAATTGTGTAGTAAAAGTTATGAATTTGCTCCTAAGCTACGTTCATTGCAAATCTGCCCAGTTTTGTTTTTTGAACAAATTTCTAGGTCAACTTTGAGTCACTTTTTCACCTAATTTCAGGCATATTAATGTCTAATGGTCTGCATAAAAGTTCAAGACCTATGTCGTAACTTTCCAGCCCAACAAGAATCATTCAGAAATGATTTCCAGAACTCAAGTTATGATTAAAATACTATACACTGTTCATAAGACGAATTTTTCAGCACATTAATTAAATGATACAATTTCCATTTTTGCATCAACCTCATATTCTAGTTTTTATTTTCATATTCATTGCATCATTTAATCACCACTTAATTTCTCAATCAATTATTCAGAATTTCATACACATCACAAAATTAAAATCAATATTTTTATATATTGAATTTTTGCCAAATATACATACCTCAAAATTTCACTTCTCTTTGATGATTTTGCCTTAATCCCTTTTTTTTTTCATCTAATCTTAGCTTGGATTGAAGAAAGAAAAAGAAGAGTAATTGGGGGAGGAGTGTCACGACCAAAGAAGAAGAAAAGGGAGAGAAAATGGGTTTGGTCAAGATGAAAAAGAAGAATGATAAAAAATAATAGAAATTTGACTTTTTATAGTTGGATTAGGTGGGTGGTTAGGATTAGTTGTTAATCTTGCTTACCATTGGTCCATTAATTTTAATCACTCTTAATTTATCTTAATTAAAAGAATATTCTTTCCTTAGATAAAGAATATTCTATTTTTATACCTTCTTATAATTTCTGTGCTAAAAACACTGCAATTTCTAATTTCGTTCAGCAAAAAATTATTTTTTTCCTAATTTTAATTCCAAACTTCAAAATTCTCAATTAATAATATCCAAAATATTTTCTCCCATATTATTATTATTTTAATTTATTTCTTTCATGTCCGAATTTAGATCCGATCGGTTCGGCGTGCCGGATTTTGCTCAACTGTGATCGTGGCCTAAATTATCGGGCATTACAGATAGTTTTAAGATACAAATTTTAATAATTCATATATTATATCGTAAATGCTTAATTAGTAAGAAATTTTCCAAACACTTAGACAAGACATAAATAAATATTTTTTATGTTTACAACTTTTATGAATTCTATTGAACCTTGAGGGGTATTTTCGTCATTTTGATAATAATAAATAAAATAGCAATAATGTATTTAACAATGTTTGTGTTCTAAGTGTGTTAAATATGATATACTTTGATTATAACATAAAGGAAGATTGAAAGACAACTTTTGAAGATTAAAATCAAAGGAAAAGCAAAGTGTCACGCCCGTGACTACTTTTGTCATGCCCATGAATATAGTTTAGCGCCAACTCTCCAACATTCAAAGTTTACGACCGTGAAGGATTAAACCAATCGTGAATGATTAAACAGTCATGCCCGTGAAAGGTAGTTACGCCTGTGACCAAACATATCAAATTCTTCCAAAGAGCTTCACGACTAGAGTTACCACTTGGACCACGACTTGGAAGAATATTCACACCTGTGAAAGTATTAATCATGCCCATGATCATACACTTCCAATTCTTCCAGAGAGCTTTATGGGTAGAGTCACCACTTGGACCATGGCTTGGAAGAACATTCACGACCGTGACACATATATTCACGCCCGTGAACAAGGACAGAGAAACATGTCAAATGAAAAATTAAGATTTGGTTCAACGATTATTTTGGGATTAAATGCACCCAAACGACTATAATTTACAAAGGGAGTATAAATGCAAGTCATTTATGAATCCTAATAAGAAGAACAACAATTACTTTACATCTTTAATCTTGTTGTAGCCTTGTGCATTAATTATTTTTCCCAACAAACCTCTATTCATTATGAAAACCTAATTGCTCATAATTTCTGAGCATTGTAGGTTGGTGAGTGTTTTCATTGTAATCAATTACTCAAAAGTGAGTTTGGGTATATTGGGTTAAGAGTGAAACACTTGTAAGGGTTTATTATGAGCCATTAAACACAATGAATTGGTTTTTATGTGAGCCATTGAAAAACACAAGGAAATTTTTTGGGTTAGGTGTTAGTCATTGAGAGAAACACCATAATTGGGAGTGAGCTTGAAAAACTCCATTGTAATACTTAGTGTGTTAGTGAAACACTCAATTGAGATTGGAGAGAGGAGTAGGGTTTGTTAATACCCGAACCTCTATAAATCTTGTGTGTGATATCTCTCCTTCCTTCCTCTTTTTAATTTATTCTGCACTTTCAAGTTAAGCAATTTTTAGTTGCTAACTAATTCAACCCCCTTCTTGATTCATTGTCCGGACAATAATTGGTATAAGAGCTTATTTAGCAACAAAGCCTAAAAAGTGCTAACAAAGATCAAGAAATGGCCAATGATGGATTTCAAAGACTCAAGCCTTACTTTGATGGAACGAACTACACTCATTGAAAATTCTGGATGGAGACATATCTCGATAGTGAAGGAATTGAAGTTTGAGATAATGTTCGGAAAGAATGGATGCCACCAACTAAGAGATGAGTTGATGGTGAAGAAGAAATTCTTTCAAGAGATGATTGGACAGAGCCTCAATGAAGAGCTAACTTCAAAAACAAAAAGGCAATGACAATGCAAGCTCTCTATCTATTGAAGAATGTTGCAGAATCCAACATTGTCCTACCGCATATAGCATATGGAAAACATTGGAGAATTATCATGAAGGAACCAAGCAAGTAAAATCCAATAAGATTCAACTTCTTACTTCAAAATATGAACTCTTCAAGATGAAATCCAATGAATCTATCACCAACAGAATGAACCGTCTTCTAGCCATCATCAATGGCATGAGAAAACTTGGAAAGCATTTGAGCTTGGAATATGTGAACAAAAAATTTTTAAGAAGCCTTCCTCTTAAAGACTATGGTTCAAGAGTTGCGGGTATATAAGAGGCCAATGAAGACATGAGGGTCATGCCTACCGATGTGCTTATTAACAAACTTCTAACGCACGAAATGACGGTAAAAAGAGATAGAGAACATGAATACGAACCAGAAAAGAAAAAGCCTCTAGAACTCAAAGCCTTTACTTCAAAATCTCAAGAGGTAATTGAATATGATGAAGAGAAGAGTGATGATGAGAATGAGGACATTGCCATGCTCTCAAGAAGAATAAAAAGAATAATTGAAAAAAGATTTGTCAATTCTCGAAACTCCAAACAAAGAACCTTCAAACACTCCTCAAATGACTTTTAAAGAAATAAAGAGGAGGTAAAGTGTTATGAATGTGGGAAGAAAGGACATATCAAACCAGAATGTCCAAAGCTCAAGAAATACAAGAAAAGATTTCAAAAAGATGACGGGGAGAAAGTCACAAAGCCATATGGGATGACAAAGATGATAATAAAGGAGAAAAGGTCAACCTATGCTTGATGGCTTTAGAGGATCACTTCACATATGAGGTAGGTCCTTCTTACTCATACTCTTTTAATGATAATAGTAGTGATAATAATAGTAATAGTGAAGATGATGATGAAGAGCAGAGTTTAATAAAAGTATTGAACCTGGAATTAGAAAAATATAAAAGTAGATTTAAAACTTATAAAAATAATATTTTAGATTTGAAAAACAAAATGGAAGTTTTACAAAAAGAGAATTTTGATTTTAAAACTTCTAATGAAACTCTTCAAAAATCATTAGATGAGTATTCCTCTATACCATCAACTAAATCTTTGCTTAAAGAAAATAATATTTTGAAAAATGGAGTTGAGGAACGTAGAAACTCAATTTCAAGGTTTCATAAAGGGAAAGAGAGCTTATATACTCTCATAGTCTCTCGAAGACCACCTTTAATAAGACATGGTCTAGGATTTAATGAAACATGATCTTCATCTCACAAGACTACATTTGTTAAATCTAGTGCACCACAAATTTCCACAATTGAGATAATAGCCCCAAGGGCTAATAGCATAATACACAAAAAATCCTCTATTCAAAAGAAGAATAGTCAAGGGTCACTTGGCTTAAGAGGGAAACCTCAAAAGGACAATCATGCTTTTATGTATAAGAGGCATGCACATAGGAAAACCCCTATTTATCATGCATATGTATGTCATTGCACACAAACTCCTTCTAAAAGGATGTTGAGACCTAAAAGCATGTCAAAACTGAAAAATATATTTAAAGCTAAACAATGCTATTATTACATGAAATTTGGTCATATCAACAAATATTGTTGGATAAGGAAGACTCATTGGGAACCTTTAAGTTCTAACCCCCAAGGAACCAAGTTCATTTGGGTACCTAAAAACTAAAATTGAATTATGGTTTTATAGGTATGCCTCAAGTCCACTATAAAAGAAAACTCTTGACTTGTGGATAGTGGATGCTCAAGGCATATGACTGGAAATAAAGAACTTTTCAATCGCATCAAAGGAATTGATGGTGGCAAAGTAACCTTTGGGAACAATGCTAAGGGTAAGGTAATTGACATTGACTCTATTGATATTAATAATACCACTTTTATTGAAGATATTTTGCTTGTTGATGGTTTGAAATATAATTTGTTAAGCGTAAGTCAATTATGTGATAAGGGAAACCAAGTTATCTTTACCTCAAATGAATGTCTTGTAACCTCTTTAAGTGGCCAAGAGATATTCAAGGGAGTTAGAGATATCAATACTTACATAATAGACTTACACAAAATATCTAACCTTTATTCCAAGTGTCTTATGACTATTAGTAATGGGTCTTGGCTATGACATTCAATGCCTTAGCAAAGGAGAGCTAGTAAGTGCAATTCCAAAAGTCAAATTTGAAAAGGATAAGACATGTGAACTTTGCCAAAGAGGAAAACAACATAAGTCATCCTTCAAATCGAAAAATGTAGTAAGTACCTTTAAACTTCTACAACTTTTGCATTTAGATCTTTTTGGACCTACTAGAGTTGCTAGTATAGGAGGTAAACACTATGCTTTTGTCATTATTAATGATTACTCTAGATTCACTTGGGTAATTTTCTTGGCTTAAAAAAGTGATGCTTTTGAAACTTTCAAAAATTTTGCTAAAAGAGTTCAAAATGAAAAGGACTATTTTATTTCTAAAATAAGAAGTGATCATGGCAAAGAATTTGAAAATGAAAATGTTGAAAACTTTTGTTTAAAATATGGTATTTCATATAATTTTTCAACTCCTAGGACACTTCAACAAAATGGGGTAGTAGAAAGGAAAAATTGAACTTTAATTGAAATGGCTCGAACAATACTCAATGAGTATCGAATACCAACCTACTTTTGGGCCGAAGCCACTAATATTGTGTGTTATATTTCAAATTGAGTTTTCAAAAACACTTTTAAACAGAACTTCTTTTGAGCTATGGAATGGAAGAAAACCCATGATATTCTTCTTTAGAGTATTTGGATGCAAGTGTTTTATATTAAACACTGAGGACAACTTTGAAAAATTTACCTCTAAATCCGATGAAAGTATCTTCTTAGGATAATCTACAACTAGCAAAGCTTATGGAGTCTTTAATAAAAGATCTTTATTTGTTGAAGAGTCTATGCATGTTGTTTTTGAGGAATCTAGTAAGCTTGATTTTGTGAAAGATAGTGTTCTTGATGACATTGTAGGTAAAATGGAGAAGCTGATATTGATCATGAGAAAGATGATGATGATCAAGAGAAATAACAAAAAGATATCTCTCTACCTCAAGCTCAACAGCAAGACAACCAAAAGCTTCCAAAGGAATAGAAAATCACAAAGAATCACCCTAAGGAACAAATCATTGGTGATCCTACTAAGGGTGTAAGTACTATATCTCATTTCAAACTCATAGATTCTAACCTTGCTTTTGTCTCTCAAATTGAGCCTAAGAATATTTATAAGGCTCTTAATGATGAAAGTTGGGTGATTGCTATGCAAGAGGAACTCAACTAATTCGAGAGAAGTAAATTATGGACCTTAGTTCCTAGACCCAAAGACCATCAAATCATTGGTAGTAAATGGGTGTTTAGAAATAAGTTAGATGAACAAGGTTCAATAATTAGGAATAAGGCTAGGTTAGTTGCAAAAGGTTATAATCAAGAAGAAGGTATGGATTATGATAAAACCTATGCTCCGGTAGCTAGATTAGACGCCATAAGAATGCTTTTAGCATTTGCATGCCATATGAATCTTAAACTTTTTCAAATAGATGTCAAAAATGCTTTTTTACATGGTTTTATAAAAGAGGAAGTTTATGTATAACAACCTTCAGGTTTTGAAAGCCATAATATGCCTAATCATGTTTTTAAACTTTCAAAAGTCTTGTATGGATTAAAACAAGCTCCAAGAGCTTGGTATGAAAGACTAAGTTCTTTTCTTTTAGAAAATAATTTTTCAAAAAGACATGTTGATACAACCTTGTTTATTAAAAAGCATAAGCATGACATTTTAATTGTTCAAATTTATATTGATGATATCATATTGGGTCTACTAATGAATTATTTTGCCAAGAAGTTGCTAAGTGTATAACTAGGGAATTTGAAATGAGCATGATGGGCAAACTTAAGTTCTTCCTTGGTCTACAAATCAAGCAAAGCAATGAGGGCATATTCATAAACCAATCCAAGTACACCAAAAAGTTAATCAAGAAATTTGCAAGGGAAGGATGCAAAATGCTAAGACTCCTATGAGCATATCAATAAAATTGGACCAAGATGAGGAAGGGAAGAGCATAAATGAAAAACTCTATAGAGGTATGATCGGATCACTTTTATACCTTACTGCCTCTAGGCCCGATATAATGTATAGTGTATGCTTATGTGCTAGATTTCAATCTTGTCCTAAAGAATCACATTTGAATGTTGTAAAAAGAATTTTAAAATACTTACATGATACATTGCATCTAGGCTTATGGTATCCTAGAAATTCATCTTTTCATATCATAAGATATGTGGATGCAAATTTTGCTGGCAGTCTTTTGGATAGAAAGAGTACCTCAGACACTTCTCACTTTATTAGTGAATATATAGTTTCTTGCTTTAGCAGGAAACAAGTTTCAGTTGCCTTATTTATCGTTGAAGCGGAATATGTGGCTGCAGGGTGTTGTTGCACTCAAATTCTATGGATGAGACAACAACTTAAAGATCATGTTCATAGTTTGGACCATATATATAACACACCCCCTTACTCCACTTCCGTTCAGCAAGGTAAGTGAGCATTACCCGTCTAACTGTTTTATAAAATTAATGAAATGAAGTATAATTTTTTTTTTGCAAAAAATATTACAGACACTGAAATAAAAATTTTTACAAGCATCAATATTCAAAATTTTATTTATTTATAAAATATATTAATTTACATTCAAACTATGTTCAGTACATTACAAGTTCACATTAGATAAAATAAAACTATAATTTAATTTACAAAACTTTTGATAAAAATATACTAAAATAAATCTAAAGTTTTTAGCTGCTTTCGTTCGGGTGCCCTTTTCTTCTGACATTGCTACTATCTGTGGCTACCCTTCTAAACAAGTGTGAGAGGAAACCACCCGTGCTAAGCTACTAGCTTAGTGGTGCTTCAATGATAAAAATTTTACATATATTTTCCTACATGTCATTTATAAATTTAACAAATAAGACATAAAATAAAGAATTATATAAAATAAACAAATTTCATCAACATGTAATATTTAACAATTTTAATTAATATAACATTATCAAAATGTCATACTTTAATATTATTATTATTTTTTGTTTTTTTTATTATGCCCATAATACCTATAACCAAACTACCTAATAGGAATAACGGGGTTGTCATTACCGGCTTTCATAATATTGCGCTGAACGCTTCATAATAATACCATTACCGGCTTAATAATTTTAGGCTGAACGCATTTATAAATTTATCATTTTCGGCTTTTATATTTGGCACCGAGTGCCTTAAATCTCCTGATTGACATGTCAAACTATTCTCTATTCTAGTTCTAGATTAGATGTCATAGGACTTAACTATTTTTATTTTAATTCACATTATTTTAAAAAATGATAATATTATTAAATCTCACACATAAATAATTTATTGAATATCTATAATTACCATTAAAGTAAAAATTCATACTAATTATTACAAATACTTATCACACCACATGCACAAACCTAATATTTCAAGTGTTTACCTATGACAGATTTCGGCCCTGATTGTGGGCTTCATTTTTAGCCCATTTATAATTCAAATTTGAAGTTATAGTCTTCTAACAATTTGAGGCTTATTGTCTCAGATTTCATATGCATTAAAAATCACTCAAATCCCAATTTTCTATCAAAAGTTATGGCCAAATTAACACTAAATTGTCACTATAATTTATGTCTAGAATTTTAGGACAGATTTTAGGTCTGAATTCAGACATATTTAGACTTTATGGTCTGAATAAAAGTTAAGTCCATATATCTTAGCTTTCAATTCCAATAAATAATACATAAAACTGAATTTCAGAACTCAAGTTATAATCAAAATAGTCAAGACTGTTCCTGGAATTCTGTAACAATTCATCAAATGAGCATCAATCTACTTTTTAACCACACTCATCATTTGCATTCATTTTGATACTAAAATTTTCAGATCACAACTACATTCATATGTCTCAATTATTTCACACCATTAGGTCTCATTTCCATATAAAATATCAAAATCAACAACTAATCACATAACATATGAAAAACACAATCATATCCAACCTTAATACATAATTACATACATATGAACAACATGTAAGATTTTTATCAATGAAGCACATACCTAATCAGCCTTGGATCTTCTCTTAATCCTTCTTTTCCTCCCCTCATTAGTTAGCTTTCTCCTTGCATTTTTCACCGTTTTGAGAGCCTCTTACTGGTTCATTTGATTTTCCTACACAACCATACCATATCTCAATCATAATATTTATTTTCAAAGCTTTTTATGCCTACATAAAATTCTAATGCTCCTAATATATTTTACACCTTAATTTAGCCAAAATGTACTAAGGTTAAACTTCCCTCTTAATATGTCATGGCTTCCCAAAAACCTTACCATAGTTCCTAATTCATTTTCTTCAAATCAACACTCAATTCACACTTTATCTATCACAAATTCTGGTACTTCTATGTTAATTTCAATTTCCCCCAAATTACTTTAACTATGGCAGCCCATCATTCCTCCATTAAAGTTACCTTTCTCTAATTTTTATATCATAAAACAATTAACTAATATCAATTATCATTAATTCAAAGTTTAACTACACTTTCATCAACTAGTTGTAAACTTTAAATTTC
Source organism: Triadica sebifera (assembly GCA_023653625.1). NCBI lineage: Eukaryota > Viridiplantae > Streptophyta > Magnoliopsida > Malpighiales > Euphorbiaceae > Triadica > Triadica sebifera. The sequence continues at coordinate 13,398,161 of CM042897.1, forward strand.
TAAATTCAATCTTGCAACATAAGCTCAATCTACCAAACCTAATAACATCTATCATCATTATGGCTCTCAAATAGAAGGAAAAAGGTTGAGTTTAAGAAGAATAAACTCACCTTAAGAGTTCCCAAAGTGGTCCGAAATTCCCCCTAACAAATCTCCCTTTCCTTTCTTCTTTCTTCCTTCCTTCTTGCTCCCTTGTTCCCTTTGTAATAAGAACTCTTTAATTCCGATTTTTCCTCTCTCAAAACTAATTTATTTTTTCACTTTTTCAAGCTTGATTTGAAAAAAAATGGTGGCTTATGGAGGGAAGAGATGGACGACCAAGGTGAAAAGAAAAGAAGATGAAGAAGAGTTGGATATTTTAGGTGGAAGAATGTGGAATTTCTTTATCTTTTTGACTTTTATACTCAAATTAAGGTGTGGGTCACACTAATTAAACTTAATCCTAATTATCATTGGTTCATTAAGTTAATTAATCTTGATTAATATTTAAACTTTGAAAAAAATCCTTATTTGCCACATCTTCCTCCTTATTCACACTTTTTCCTCCAACAATTGTCATAATACCAATTTTGTCCATAGGAAATTTTATTTATTTATTTTTTTTTATAATTCTAGCACTAATCTTTTTAATTCCCAAATAATAATACCCTTAATTATTTTCCCTTATTATTAATCATTTTTTTATGGGTTCAAATTTAGACTCCGATTGAACCTGCGCACCTCACTATGGTTACGCGTAATCGGGGCCTAAATCACTGGATGTTACAATTCTCTCCCCTTTAAGAAAATTTCGTCCTCGAAATTTACCTGATTAGCTTGAATCGAATAGCTGAGGATACTGAGTTCTCATCATTTCTTCACTCTCCCAGATGGCTTCTTCTACTGCATGATTGCGCCATAGGACCTTTACTAATGGTACCTTTTTGTTTCACAGTTCCTTGACTTCGCATGCTAAGATTTTCACCGGCTCTTCTACATAGGTCAAGTCTGGTTGTACCTCTATTGATTCCACAGGTATTACATATGCCAGATCCGATCTATATCTTCTTAATATTGAGACATGAAACACATCATGGATCTTATCCAATTCTGGTGGTAAGGCCAACCAGTAAGTCACTAGACCCACACGTTCAAGTATTTTGTATGGTCCAATAAATCTAGGACTCAGTTTTCCCTTTTTACAAAAACAAAGTACTTTCTTCCAAGGTGAAACTTTCAAAAATACCTCATCTCCTATAGCATATTCAATGTTTTTCCTCTTCAAATCAGCGTAGGACTTTTGTCGATCAGTTGTAGCTTTTAAATAATCTTGGATTAATTTCACCTTCTCTTCTGTCTGCTGCACTAATTCTAGCCCCATTAACTTCTTTTCACCAAGTTCTGTCCATCATAACAGTGTCCTACATCTTCTTCCATACAAAACTTCATATAGAGCCATGCTGAGACTAGCTTGATAGCTATTGTTATATGCAAATTCCATCAATGGCAAGTACTTATCCCAGCTACCCTCAAAGTCAATTACACAACTTCTAAGCATGTCTTCCAACAATTGAATAACTAGTTTGGATTGCCCATCTGTTTGTGGGTGAAATGCTGTACTAAAAGTAAGTCGGGTCCCCAATGCTTGTTGTAGACTTTTCCAAAATTTTGATGTGAACCGTGGATCTGGATAAAAAAATAATAGATAATGGCACCCCATGCAGTCGAATTATCTCATTAATATATATTTCTGCTAATCGGCTCAACGAATAATCCATTCAAATTGGCAGAAAGTGAGCCGATTTGGTAAGCCTGTCAACAATTACCCATATTGCATCATGCTTCTTTTGCAGCAAAGGAAAACCAGATACAAAATCCATTGTAATCCTTTCCCACTTCCATTCCAGAATAGCAATAGGTTGTAACAATCCAGATAGTACCTGGTGCTCTGCTTTCACTTATTGGTATGCCAAACATCTTGTAGTGTATTCCATGATATCTTTCTTCGTTCTTAGCCACCAATAATGAGTCTTCATGTCTTGATACATTTTATTGCTTTCTAGATGCATGGAATAAGTTGTATTATGTGTCTCTTTTAGAATTATTTGCTTTAATCTGCTATCATTTGGCACGCACAATCTTCCCTTATAAGTTATGCTTCCATCATCTTCAATCTTAAATTCAGGTATCTCCCATTTTTTAACTGTCTCAGCAATTATCATCAATTTATGATCTTGCCTCTAAGCTTCTCTCACTTGTTGCCTTAAAGTAGGTTGGACTCATAACTCTGACAAAATAAATTATGAGTCTAATTTTTAATTTATTATTAATTTATATATATTATATTATAATTGAGAAAATTATAAGGTATACCTGCCAGTGTTTTTCTACTTAAGGCATCTGCTACTACATTGGCTTTGCCTGACTGATAATCAATAATGCAATTATAATCCTTAATTAACTCTAACTAGCATCTTTGCCTTAAATTCAACTCCTTTTGGGTGGGCAAATATTTGAGGCTCTTATGATCTGTATATATGTAACACCGCTCACCAAACAAATAATATCGCCATATTTTTAAAGCAAATACTATTGCTGCCAACTCCAAATCATGAGTAGGGTAATTTTGTTCATGAGGCTTCAATTGCCTAGATGCATAAGCAACTACTTTACCCTCTTGCACTAATACACAACCTAGCCCATTGTGAGATACATCTTTGTATGTCGCAAAATCTTTCCCTGGAGTAGGTTGGGTCAAAACAGGTGCTTCAGTTAGCATGACTTTTAGCCTCTCAAAGCTTGCCTAACACCGATCTGTCCACTCAAACTTGGTTTCTTTTCTGAGCAACTTGGTAATTCGTGCAACTATGCTTGAAAATCCCTTCACAAACCTTATGTAGTAGCCAGCTAATCCAAGGAAACTCTAGACTTCTGTTACATTGCGGGGCGACTTCCAATTTAGAATCACTTCTATTTTGCTAGGATCCACATGGATTCTTCAACTGACACAATATGTCCTAGGAATCTTACTTCCAACCAAAACTCATATTTTGACAGCTTTGCATACAATTGATTTTTCCTCAAAGTCTGAAGAACTATTCTGAGATGTCTGTCATGTTCTCCCCTATCCCTCGAATACACCAGGATATCGTCTAGAAAAACTACCACAAACTAATCGAGGTAAGGCCTAAAAATCCTATTCATCATATCCATAAAGGCAACTAGTGCATTCGTTAAGCCAAAAGGCATAACCAGAAATAAATGGTGGCCATATCGAGTCTTGAAAGTTGTTTTGGACATATCTGATTCTTTAATTTTCAGTTGGTGATACCCAGATCTAAGATCAATCTAAGAGAATACTCCTGCTCCTTTGAATTGATCAAACAAATCATTAATTCTAGGGAGTGGGTATTTATTTTTAATCGTCACCTTGTTCAATTATCGGTAATCAATACATAATCGTAGGGTGTTATCCTTCTTTTTCACAAACAACACTGGAGTGCCCCATGGTGACACACTGTGTAAGACCACATCTTATGCAATTAAGTATAACCTATCCCTGTATTAAGTAATCACACATAGCAGAATGGAAAGGCAAAATACCCTGTTAACATTGGTAGTAAATTTTTTCATATCCTGTAATATCATTCAATGACTTTGCAAGTCAACTTTGAGGCTTTCGCCATAATACGATATATCACATATATTAAAACATAAACTTTGCACATAAGTATTTACAAGTTGCTTTCATTTATATATTTTTAAAACCCATTCCAAAATGACTATACATATTCAAACACGTAAATACAAAATGCAGATGACATATTTTCATGCTCGTGTGGAATGCAAGGAGAGAGAGTAATAAGGCTCGACTAGTGACCTGTGCTCCATGTCTTTTATACGCTACTCAAAATGAGCTATCACTTTTCTTTACTTGAAAAATGATGCAAATTGATGTTACGGTTCAGTGAGAATAACCATCAAATGAGCTTTAAAGTACCGAACAACTCATAGTAATAAATCACAAATCCAATACATACCATGTATTCCATTCCATTCATCAGTATCATATAAATATCAATAAAGTTGAAACATATAATCATTACTCTTTACGTATGCAAATGTTTTGCTTATTTTATTTTGTTGTGACCAAGTTATACAGACATTGCCCCAGGTTTCCATGTGAACATTTTCCATGTGAATATTTGCGTTTTCTAGCTAGCTTGATCATTTATTTCATTTGCATATTTGTTAGGCCATAGGCCTCTTCTTTTGCTTTATAATATCGATTAACTAGTCACAATGCCTTTTAAGTCCATATGCATAGGCACTTGTACTTAAGCATTCATCAACCATTGCATCTTATCACATATAACATACATATACTGCATATATGCCTCATATGCCACGCATATACCTCGGATATACTATATGTATACCATGTATATATATCACAAGTATACCACTTATGAGTACCACAAATGTCACAAATTATCCATCATCATATTATCAAGGGCAAATTATGACAATCATATGAATCACATAGCAAGCAACATTCATATGCACTAAAGAATTCAATCGATAATTAGACTCACCTTTCTCCTTTGATTCCAACCCCTAACTTATTATCTATCCGCTCCTTGTGGGTCTCCAATATGTTGTGAGCCTAATATGAAAATATAATTGACTAAAATTATTAGGGAGACTTAATGTGGCTTAAACAAATTAACATGCATTGTTCATATCAATAGCTAATATTTTTTTCCTATGAGGCAGTGTGACCTTATGGGACTGTTTAGCCTATAAGTTTTTCTATACTTGATCAATTAATCTAATTCTTATTCACAATTAAAATTAACATATAATTATGTAACATATTAAAATTTCATACCAATTGGATCATTGTACAATGTTTGGTGGAATTTCTAAATGTGTTCTGTTTTCTGCCCTATTTTCTGCCTTTTGGCAGTTTCAGGGTACCAACTTTAGTTTATCATAACTTATAATATATATGGGTTCAATGAAACTTTACAGAAACTTATATGGGATCAAATGGAACATTATTCATTTTTAAAACTTTTATCAATTATGTCTCTAAGGTATTCAAATTATAAGAAACATTTCACTGGTCCAGAATAGAATTGGCTTCAAGACCAATATGACTTCCAAAGGCCATAACTTAGTCTATACATAACATATTAAGATAAAATTAGTACCAATATTTAGCTAAGACATATAACTTTAATTTTTTATAGAATATATCTCTAAAGAGCTTAAAATGGCTACACAAGTTATTGGAATGGCCCAGGGCACTAAGCAGTCAGTTCAAACTATAGAACAGTCATGGTTTCATTCATAATAACTCAAAATCCACTAGACATATGAACCTAAAATTTGGTATAAAGATACATAAAACATATCTCTATAACTTTTATGTTTTGAGATACTTTAAATAATGACTTTAACATATTCAAAACCAAAGAACACAGTAGCTAACTTAGCTAGGGTTCACACCCTAACCAGTTTCAGTAGAGAGAGGATTTCTCTTCCTATACACCAAATATTGAAAAACGGTTTACTTACCCATAAATATAAGACATAAAGTAACAACTTTCATGTTTTAAACGTTTCGAGAATCAGTTTCTATATGTATCAAAATCGGGGTTCCACTCAATGCCTATTAATGAACCTTAGCAACTCAAATCAACCCTAAAGCAATAAGAATTGATTACTTACCAAAAATGAACTTGCAAGGGATAAATTTGTCTCAAAAACTACTTGAAACAAGGAAGAATTGAGGTCTGTAATGGAGTAAGATGAAGAAGAAAATAGGATAGAGTGAGGAGGCAGAAATGGGGGAGGAAGATAAAGCTAACTTTTTTTTTTGTTTGTCTTTTTATCTTTTTATCTTTTTATCTTCTCTTTTCTCTTCTCCCTTCTCTTTTCTCTTCTCTTTTCTCTTCTCTTTTCTTTTATTTTTCTTTTGTTTCATTTTTATTTTATTTTATCTATATTATTATTATTATTTACATATATTTATAATTCCACTGATTCACACAATAATACAACTTAATCATTTGACCCGATTTAGCTAAATTAACAATGTAAATGTTTACTAATCTTAATCTAGTCATTTTGCTTACTTTAATTTAGTCACCTTATTCAATTTATTTCTAATGCTTTGTTATCCTCATTTAGGTTATAAGTACACACGTGCGACTCGATACAATTGACAAATACTAGGACACGTAGCTAGTGCGTGCCATGAACTTGTTTCTAAGAAAATATGTATGAAATGCACGTGTTCAATTGGATTATATGGAAGATGCATATGTTCAAATAAAATGCATGTGGATATGCATGTGGGGAAGGTAGATGATGTTACACACTGGGTCTTATGAACCCCTTGTCTAGCAATTTCTGCAATTGAACCTTCAACTCTCTCAATTCTGTAGGTGTCATTCTATAAGGAGTAATTGATATCAGGGTTGTACCAGGAATTACATTAATAGCAAACTCTATCTCCCTATTTGGTGGTAACCCCGATAAATCTTTAGGAAACCCACCTAGGAACTCACATACTGTGGGGATGTCCTTAAGGTCCGGGCTCCCCTTCCTGGTATCTATCACATGGGCCAAGTATGCCTCACATCCCTTCCTAATGTATTTCTGAGCTTTTCAGGCAAAATAACATTGGTCAAACATGTTTGATCTTCACCCTAAATGATAGTGTCATCCTGCCCAGGAATTTTAAGTACAACTTTTCTAGATCGGCAATTGACTATAGCTCAATGCTTTGTCAACCAATCCATACCCAGAATAGCATCAAATTCATGAAAAGGTAGTTCTATTAAGTCTGCTGGAAATTCTCTACCCTGAATTATTATTGAACTATTTCTATAGATCTGATTCACTTTCACACTATGTCCCAGTGGATTGGTCATAACTATCTCATATTCTAAGGTCTTTGGAACTATGTTCCCTTATTTAAGTGCAGTTGTGCTTATGTATGAATGTGTGGAACTAGGATCTATCAATGCATGTAAATCAAAATCAAATAAAGATAGTTTACCAACTATGATGTCTGGTGCATCCTAGTCCTCACGAGCTCTCATCATATATGCCTTAGCTGGAGCTCTACTACCTTCCAGTTTGTCTACTGTCTCTGATACCCCCTGACTCTGTCTGGTACGACCACTTCTAAACTGGCCTCGACCTCTACCATGGCTCTGTACTGGTGCCACTATCTGTGTTGGTTCCATACTGCTTGTACTAAGTCTGGGACAATCTCTCCTCATATGGTTAGTAGCTCCACATCTCAAACATACCCCAGTCAACCACCAACACTCTCCTGTATGAGCTCTACCACAATGTTGACACATAGCAGGAGCTGGTCTTTTTGAAAATGATGTTGGTGAACTAGCAAATGATGTTGTGGGTTTAAAATATTGTCTTCGCCTACCAGAAAATGTCTGCCCAGCAACACGTGACTGAAATGGTCTGGGTACTATCCGCCCTTTTCTACTAGATGTTTGAGCCACACTAGCCATTGATTTCTTATGGTGCTCTTTTGTCTTCAACTTTTTTCCTTCTTTCAACACTAATGGCAAATGACACTAGTGTAGGAAAATCTATATGCTAGTGGGAAGCCACTAAATATCCAATCTCCTCATCGAAGCCATCTTCAAATCTACGACATTTATCAGCTTCATCTCCAATAATCCCCATTACATACTTGCTCATCCTGGTGAACTCCATCTCATACTCAGCTATTGTCATACCCCTCTGCTTCAAATTCAGAAATTCTTTCTTTTTCTCATCAACATAGACTCCTGGAATATATTTCTTTTTAAACTTTGCAACAAAGAAATCCCATGTCTAAGGGTTTGGAATCTAGGGTTTCGCTAACACCAACTTCCACTAGTCATAGGCATGCTCTTGAAGGAGGGACACTGCATATCTAACCTTGTACTCCTCCAGACATTGTAGCTCATCAAAAATCTGCTGTCTTTTCCAACCAAAATTCTACTGCGACTGGGTCAACCTCTTTCTTGCCCATAAAATATGTAGCCCTATATTTTCTTAATTTATCAATCTGGATTTTGGTTATGGTGGGGGAGGTGGTGGATCTGGTGGTGGCACAACTTGTGTTATCTGCTGTAACAAGGTAGCCATCTGTTGCATAAGGGGTACCTGACCTGGATCAATTTGTTCTTCAGCATGTTATGGAGCTATCACACTGGGCTCTGAAGCTCTAATTGATGTTGACTGTCTATGAGTAGCCGAATTAGCTATATTATCACCCTCCTGTTCTTCGTGATTTTCTCTTGATTCTGTATCTATTAAAACCTATATTGTCAAAAGAAGGGTCTCTTATTAGAATATAGTAACTTAAAACAATGCAAATGCTGAAAACATACACTTATTTTCCTATACCCACTAAATAAGAATCGTCTAAATCTATAACTCTGATACCAAAAATTGTAACACCCCCTTATCCTACCCGTCTAACTGTTTTATAAAATTAATGAAATTAAGTATAATTTTTTTTGCAAAAAATATTATAGACACTGAAACAAAAAATTTTTACAAGCACCAATATTCAAAAATTTAGTTATTTATAAAATATATTAATTTACATTCAAACTATGTTCAGTACATTACAAGTTCACATTAGATGAAATAAAACTATAATTTAATTTACAAAAATTTTGATAAAAATATACCAAAATAAATCCAAAGCTTTTAGCTGCTTTCGTCCAAGTGTCTTTTTCTTCTGACAATTCTACTATCTACGGCTACCCTTCTAAACCTGTTCGAGAGGAAACCACCCGCGCTAAGCTACTAGTTTAGTGGTGCTTCAATGATAAAAATTTTACATACATATATTTTCTTACATGTCATTTATAAATTTAACAAATAAGATATAAAATAAATAATTATATTTCATCAAACAAATTTCATCAAAAAAAATTCATCAACATGTAATATTTAACAATTTTAATTAATATAACATTATCAAAACGACATATTTTAATTGTGCCCATAACACCTATAACCAAACTAACTAATAGGAATAATAAGGTTGTCATTACCAGCTTTCATAATATTGCGCCGAGCACTTCATAATAATGTTATTACCGGCCTTCCTAATATTGTCATTACCGGTTTAATAATTTTGCATCGAGCGCATTTATAAATTTGCCATTTTCGGCTTTTATATTTGGCACTGAGTGCCTTAAATCCCCTGATTGGCATGCCAAACTATTTTTTTATTCTAGTTCTAGATTAGATGTTATAGGACTTAACTATTTTCATTTTAATTCACATTATTTCCAAAAATGACAATATTATTAATTATGCTTATTTATTTTTTTGTTCTTTATTCTCATTATTATTGTACTAAAATCTCACACATAAATAATTTATTGAACATCTATAATTACCGTTAAAGTAAAAATTCACACTAATTATTACATATACTTATCACATCACATGTACAAACCCAATATTTCAAGTGTTTACCTATGGCAGATTTCGGCCCTGATTTTGGGTTTCATTGTTAGCCTATTTATAATTCGAATTTGAAGTTATGGTCTTCTAACAATTTGAGGCTTATTGTCTCAGATTTCAGATTCATCAAAAATCACTCAAATCCTAGTTTTATATCAAAAGTTATGGCCAAATGAACACTAAATCATCACTACAATTTCTGCCCAGAATTTTCTGGACAGATTTTAGGTCTGAATTTTATATATTTTTCTGGGAAAATTTAGACATATTTAGATTTTTTGGTCTAAATAAAGTTAAATACTATGTCTTAGCTTTCAATTTCAATAAATAACACATAAAACGGAATTCCAGAACTCAAGTTATAATCAAAATAGTCAAGACTGTTCCTTAACAATTCATCAAATGGGCATGAATCTACTTTTCAACCACACTCATCATTTGCATTCATTTTGATACTAAAATTTTTAGATCACAATTATATTCATATGTCTCAATTATTTCATACCATTAGGTCTTATTTCCATATAAAATATCAAAAGCAACAACTAATCACATAACATATGAAAAACACAATCATATCCAACCTTAATACATAATTACATACATATGAACAATATGTAAGACTTTTATCAATGAAGCACATGCCTAATCAGCCTTGGATCTTCCCTTAATCCTTCTTTTCCTTCCCTTATTAGTTAGCTTTCTCTTTGCCTTTGTCACCCTCTTGAGGGCCTATTATTGGTTCATTTGATTTTCCTACACAACCATACCATATCTCAATCCTAATATTCATTTTCAAAGCTTTTTATGCCTACATAAAATTCTAATGTTCCTAATATATTTTACACCTTAATTTAGCCAAAATTTACTAAGGTTAAACTTCCCTCTTAATATGTCATGGCTGCCCAAAAACCTTACCATAGTTCCCAATTCATTTTCTTCAAATCAACACTCAATTCACACTTTATCTATCACTAATTGTGGTGCTTTTATGTTAATTTTGTTGGGTTTTGAAGAATGAATCATATTCATAAATAAAATGGAAAAATAAAATTTTCAAAACCCAAAACAAAAGATCATATTTGTGCCATTAAAACTAATTTATATAAATATAGAGGTTAGAAATTATACCTTGTAATTTCTTATTTGTTCTTCAAATCTTCACTTTGTTGGGTTGTAGCAAACCACAACAATCCATGCTAGGATGTCTCTAATGATAATCCACGAGAAGAATGAAAAAGAAACTATCAAAAGAAAATGGTTTGAACAAATTCAAAGTGTTAGCTTTGAAAATGTTTTGAGAGAATTTTGTTGTCTTAAAAATATTTTTTCCATAAAAAAATATTTTCATGTCTATTTTCTGCCAGTTGATGTCTTTTCTATTTGAATCAAACTCAAAGATAAGATGAAAAGTCAAATATGGAGAAAAGGGAAATGAATGAATAGTAATTGGCCTAATTAAGGGCAAATTTTGTCGTTGGTCAACGGGAGGGAGGCAGCCTACCTCCCGTGACCCTCCTGAATGATTTTTTCCGTACGATCTCATCATGATCCATCCTCAAATAATTCTCTCATATTTTGGATACTATCCAAGACCATTTTACTCATTCTCCATATCTTCAATGCGTGTGACCTATTAGGTTATCGGTTATGTTGGCCACTTAAATTAACAATTAATTTAAGCAAGTCATGAGCAGTATCTAGCAACACATCATGACCCCCAATTGATCGGAAAGTTAGTGGATTGATTATGAACCTTTCCATAGATAATTTCCATGCAATTATTCTTTTCACCATTTTATACCCTACTTGGTTCAGAGTATGGACATGCGTCAACTCCCCACTAGACTGACTACGTCATGTCTAGTCTAAGTAATGTTAGTTTTTGTCCTTGAGGCTCATTACTCTATTAGATATGTCATTGAAGACTATCTTTATGACATTTCCACTCCGGCCAGAGATTCCCAAGTAATAACCACGACAAGAGACCATGGGTATACACTCCTTCTATTTTGAGTGATGAATCCTTTGTTGGTTACCCAATTACCTTCGAATACCTCAAGCTGTATTCAATCACCACCCTATGAGTAACCTCCCTGAGGCAACATGGAATAGTGTCAAAATATAGAATTAATATTCAAGATATCCTTGAGTACCTCAAGTTTAAGGATACTTGCACCATTGCTATGATGAGACTATCATTGACATTTGAATACATTATCTATATGATTGTCTCATAGATGGTCATCCAATGTACTTAGCTATACTTAGCAAGTATCCACATGTTAACTCTAAACATCTCATGTTTATAGATTATGAGATCTACTACTAGATCCAATCAAGGAATGTAACATGTGCTAGTCTATCTGAATTAATAATGTCCCATCTCATTAATCCTATGACTAGGAATAATTTTGATACTAACACAATTACACATGATAAGAATCTCAATATCATGATCTCATCATGATTTCCTTCATACTATGTTATGTATCAAGGACTTCATTAATTGATTTAAGATCACCTATCAATTCATATATCAAATGAACATCAAATTAATGAAAAGGCCTTTTTTTAATCTGATTAATTTGTACAATAAGTGCTAAAGGTGATTGCCTTTAGAGCACTCCTCTAACAAATTTCAATTTCCCCCAAATTACTTTAACTATGGCAACCCCTCATTCCTCTATTAAAGTTACATTTGTCTTGTTTTTAAGTCATAAAACAATTAACTAACATCAATTATCATTAATTCAAAGTTTAACTACACTTTCATCAACTAGTTGTAAACTTTAAATTTCTAAGTTCAATCTTGCAACATAAGCTCAATATGCCAATCCTAATCACATCAATCATCATTATGGGTCTCAAATAGAAGGAAAAAGGTTGAATTTAAGAAAAATAAACTCACCTTAATGGTTCTCCAAGGTGGGCTGAAATTCCCCCTAAAATTTCTCCTTTTCCTTTTCTTCTTTCTTCCTTCCTTCTTGTTCCTTTACTCCCTTTATGGTAAGAACTCTTAAATTCTGAATTTTTCTCTCTCAAAACTAATTTTTTCCTCTCTTTTTTAAGCTTGTATTGAAGAAAAATGATGGCTTATGGAGGGACTAAAGTGGATAGCCAAAGGGTGAAAGAGAGGAAGAAGATGAGTTAAATTTTTTTTGATGGAAGAATGGAGAATTTGCCATCTTTTGACTTTTATACCTAAATTAAGGAGTGAGTCCCACTAATTAAAATGAATTCTAATTTTCATTGGCTCATTAACATAATTAATCTTCATTAAATTTTAAACTTTAAGAAATTCCTTATTTGCCACATCTTCCCTTATCTTCACACTTTTTCCCCCAACAATTGCCATAATACTGATTTTGTCCATAGAAAATTTTTATTTTTTTCCAATTCTAGCACTAATCTTTTTAATTCCAAAATAATATTGCCCTTAATTATTTTCCCTTATTATTAATCATTTTTTTATGGGTTCAAATTTAGACTTCGATTGAACCAGAGCACCCCACTACGGTCACGTGCAATCGGGACCTAAATCACTGGATGTTATAAAACCACATTCGGTGTGCATTGACACTAGTCTATATACATTTGTATGTACAAGGTTCAATAGCCCATTGACACGTTCACCCTTTCCACTAAAAGGTGATTTTATCATCTTGCCTATTAAACAAGATTAATATGATTTATAATCAAATGACTCTAAGTTACCTTTCTTGTGTAACTTAGTCATGCGCCTCTCATTTGTATGACCAAGGCGACAATGCCATAAATATGAGAGTTCTAAGTTATCAAACTTTTGTCTTTTATTATTGATATTGAGGATTTAATTAGACATTTCAAGAATGTAAATGTAAATGTAATGGCGTGAATATTGGATTAGTCATAAACTGTAGTTTTCGAAATTGGTCAGTATACCTGAGTATCAAAAATATACCCGTGTGTGAAAAATATTTTGTTTGATCATCGGAAAATATAGGTTATGACTAGTTCACGGGTAAAATTTGGAGTGAAAATGAAGTCAAATAAGTCCTCAAAAGTCAAAACTAAGAAAAAATGAGATCCAGTTTAATTAATAAAGTAGTTAATTGTATTTTGACCGGGCCATGAAAAATAGCAAACAATATCTAAAAATTTATTTTAAGATAAGGATAGACTATAAATAATATTTAGGATTATTTGACAGTGAAAAAGGAAATTTACTATAATATCGAAAATTAATTTATCAGTCTGATTTGAGTGAGCTAGACAGGAAATAAACTCTGATTGAGTTGAAAATTTTTTTTGTAGACATATAAATATATTTTATGAATTATGAAATCACATTTTGGTGAAATAGAGCTTGGGAATTGAGAGAAATAATTTATAGTGCTTAATTGGGTCTAAATGAGTTGCTTTGTTTGGCCCAAGCCCACCCATCTTAAGCCACTATATAAAAGCTTAAATATCAGAATTCTAGAGAATTTTGCTACTTCTTCTTCCCCAAAGTCCTTTGCTTGGCTGAACCATATTCTTCCCATTTCTCCTCCAAATTTCTTCCATTTTCTTCAATTTTTACACCAAAATCAAACATCCTAATAAAATTTCAGCCTCTCTAGTGGCTCGTGTGGCTCGTGGAAGTCTCGAATCTTCATTTGGAGGGTTAGAGTAGAAGAAAATCAAAAGAGACAAGTTAAGATACAAATTTGAGGTAAGTGAAATTAATAGTTTTAAATTGGTTTAAAGGTTTAAATAGGTAGTTTAAGGTATGTAAATGATAATTATGAAGTTAACTTGAGTTAAGAAAAAAAAATAATGGTGGATTAATGGAGTGGAGGTGCACAAGGAAGAAAATAAGGTAAGTGATTTCAAAATCTATCTATTTCCATTGTTAAAGTATGAATTAGGGTTATGAAAATTAGGAATTTTGTGTGTTTTGCATGTAATTGATAACTGATGCTTAAAACATGATTAAGAGATTATAAAAAGTGGATTGGAATGGTGAAATTCAATTAAAAAAATTATTTAATGGAACTTTAAAAATATGACCATATTATGTGAAACATGCATATTAAGGCATAATTACATTTTAGTGTAATATTATGATTCATATGGAATAATGAATGTATATATTAGTGAAATGAATATTTAGAAAGTGAAAGTAAAATTTTAACGATAAAAATTTAATATGGGTCGAAATATGAAAAAGAAAAAATTATTATTTTCCTTGCTAATTAAATGAAAATTAAGTTATAAAATGTAAGAAAACATTATATCGAGTGTGTAGAAGTGATTGCAAATTTTTAAAATATATATTGAATATTTTTCTAATTATTGATTATTTTATGTATGAAATGAAAAATAATGAATAAAGTGTGTTTAGTGAGCTTAATGACTTAATTGATTATTCATAATGAAATATTGATATATTAGAATTGAAAGTGTGCAAAAATTATGGTAGAGATAAAATTGTTATGGATGAATAAAATGTTAGGTAATTAATAATGTAAAATAAATGGAATTTATAAATTTAATGGAAATTGAATCAAATGAATAAAGTATTTCTCTTAGTAAATTTTTGATAGTTAAATCTAACCCATGATATAATTGGATAGCTATAGGGACACCATTACCGCAATGCGGGTCATGGCAACTCGCTTTTATAGGCCAATGACGGTCTTTGTCAGTGATAGTGATTCAGTGATCAATGTACAATGCAGTGCTCGGGTGGTCATTCGGGGTCACTCTTCAGTGTAGTAGATTTTTAGGGTCCACGTTCCATGTATCTGGTCCGAAGATTTTCTGTCAGACTGAACTTAGGGGCAAATGTGAATAAAAATAGTAAAAATGATAAATATTAAAAAAATAATCAGAATAAAAATAAAAGTGAAAAATATGATAAAAATGAATAAAGTGAAAAATATGAGAAAAATGATAAAAGTGATTAAAAATGGTAAAAATTGTATAAGTGAAAATTATGATAAAAATGATATATGTGATAAATATGATAAAAGTGGTAAAAATGATAAAAATGGTATAATAATAATAATAATAATAATAATAATAATAATAATAATAATAATAATAATAATAATAATAAAAGTGATTAATATGACAAAAATAGTAAAATTGAAAAACAAACTTTAAGTGAAAGAAAAATATTAAGTTATGTAGTTAAAAGGAAAATAAATAAAAAATAAAATAGTTAGTGGCATGATGGTAAATAATTAGAAATTTAGGAACCAAAATGAAATTTGTAGCTAAAAAAAATTAAAAAGAAAAAAAAAGAGAGAAGCAAGAAAACAATGGTTAATTGAAGAAGTAAAGTGAAAAATGGTTAAATTGAAAGAAAATGAAAGTTCATGAGTAAATTGTGAAAAAAATATAAGATTAATTGAGAAAAATTGTTAATTAAATGAAGATATTAAATATTGAATTAAGAGTAAATAATAGTAAAGTATTGATGGAAAGAATAATAAATATATTAAAAAGAAAATCTGAATAGTATAGTAAATATAATATTACATGTATGTATGAAAATATAAGTTGTAATGACCCAATTACCGGGTTAGTTGTAAACTGTAGTTTCCGAGATTGATCAGTATATCCGGGTAAAAAATACACCCGTGAATGAAAAATATTTTATTTGATCATCGGAAAATATAGGTTATAACTAGTCTGAGCGTAAAATTGGAAGTGAAAATGATGTCAAATAAGTCTTCAAAAGTCAAAATTAAGAAAAAAAAAGGATCTGGTTTAATTAAATAGTTGGTTGACCGTAATTTGACCGGGCTATGAAAAATAGCAAAAGACATCCAAAAATTTATTTTAAGATATAGATAGACTCTAAATAATATTTAGGATTATTTGACAGTGAAAATGGAATTTTACGGTAACACCGAAAATTGAATTATCTATCCAATTTAAGTGAGCTGGACAGGAAACGAACTCCGATTGAGTTGAAATTTTTTGCGTAGATATATAAAAATATTTTATGAATTATGGAATCAAATTTGGATGAAATTGAGCTTGGAAAGTGGGAAAAATAATTTATAGTGCATAATTGAGCCTAAATGGGTTGGGTTTTGTTTGGCCCAAGCCCACCCATTTAAGACCACTATAAATAGGCTCAACATCAGAATTATTTAGAGGAAATCTAGAACTTCTTCTTCCCCAAATCCCTTCCATGGCCGAAACCCCACCTTTCCCATTTTTCTTCCAATTTTCTTCCATTTTCTTCACTTTTTACACCAAAATCAACCACCCAAAAATAATTTCAGCCTTTTTAGTAGCTATTAGAAGTTTTTAATTTTCATTTGGGAGGCTAAAGTGGAAGGAAATCAAAGGAGAAAGTTTAGGATTTTAATTTGAGGTAACAAAAATTTATGGTTTTAAATTAATTTAATTGTTCAAATAGGTAGTTTAAGATATGTAGATGATAATTATGAAGTTTATTTGAGCTAAGAAAGTAAATTAATGGTGGATTAATGAAGAAAAGTTTTTGTCTATGGTAGGTTCAAAGCAAGGTGAAGGTGCTTCCAAAGGAAAGGAAAAGGAAAAGGAAAAGGAAAATTAGGAAGGCCTAAAATAAGGAATTAAAGTTAGTGATTTCTTAATCTAATTATTTCCATTAATTAAGTATAATTTAGGGTTATGGAAATTTAGAAATTTGTGTATTTTGTATGTAATTGTTAAATTAATGCTTAAAATATGATTAATGGGTTATGAAAAGTGAATTAGAATGATTAATTTATATTAAATAAATTAATTAGTGGAAATTGTAAAATGTGACCTTATTATGTGAAAAATGAATATTAAGGAATAAAGACATTTTAGTGTAATTTTATGATATATATGGAATAATGAATGTATTAATTAGTAAAATGAATAATTAGAAATTGAAAAAAAAAATTTAATGATGAAAATTAAATATAGACAAAAAAATAAAATAAAATAGATATTAATATTTTCTTGGCTAATTAAATGAAAATTTAGTTATGAAATGTAAGAGAATATGATTTTAAGTATGTAGAAATTTATTGAAAATTTTAAATTAAATATTGAATATTTTTCTATTTATTGATGATATTATGTATGTAATGAAAAATAATGAATAAAATATATTTAGTGAGTTTATAACTTAATTGATATATTAGAATAAAAAAATGTGAAAAAAATTTGCTAATGATAAAATTGTTATGAAAGAATAAATTATTAAGTGATTAATAATGTAAAAATAAAGAAATTTATGGTTTAATAGAAATTGAATTAAAGAAATAAAATAATGTCCTTAGTTATTTTTCTGATGGTTAAATCTAGCTCAGGATATAATTGGCTAGCCATAGGGACACTATTACCGCGGTGCGAGTCATGGTGACTCGCTTATATAGCCAATGATGGTCTACTTCAATGATTGTAACTCAGTGATTCAGTGTACAATATAGTGCTCGGGTGATCCTTCGGGATTACTCTTCAGTGTAGTGGACTCTTGGGGTCCACGTCTCATGTATCTGATCCAAAGATTTTCTATCGGATTGAAACTAGGGGCAAGTGTGAATGAAATGATTAAAGTGACAATTATGAATAAAATATGAGAAAAGTGATTAAAATGAAAAATAGAATAAACATGAAATAAGTGAAAAATATAAGAAAAATAATGAAAATGAGAAATACAAGATAGATATTAAATTGTGTAGTAAAGATAAATATAAAAATAATAAAAGTAATAATGTTAGTGGAAAATGTGTAAATAATATATAGTTAATGGTATAATTGTAAATAAATAAAAATTTAAGAATTTAAGTGAAATTTGTAACAAATAAAAAAAAAGAAATTGAAAAGAAGAAAAAAAAAGGATTTAAAAAGAATAAAATGAATTATATATTAATGAGAAAAATTGAATAGTATATTAAAAATACAATTGCATGAAAATACAAGTAGTGGAAGTTTTTAAATTAGTAATCACCACTGAGCATATTAATACTCAGCACGTAGTTATTTGACTGCGTGCAGGTAATGACAGGAAAGGCAGGAGCAGACATACAACCTTTGGGAGTTGACGGAATATTGACATAATTGTAGATTATTATATAAATGACATGTATATATGGATTTAGATATGGTGTTATATGGATGAATTTATGTATATATTATGATAAATGAATATTTGTGAATTATTATATATGTGGAGAATTGGGGTTGAATGAAAAATATATTGCATTGTGTGTGAATTGTTGTGCCCAAAAATGGGCTGTGAATTGTTTGCTTGGCAGGTGGGTTAGTTAGTTTATAGCCGTTATGCTGCCGAAATTTTTGGAAAAGAAAATGATTAATTAAGTATTGGTAATATTATAGTTATTAAATTAAGACAGAAAATTTTTTTTTGGCATACATCGGCTATAATCGTATTTACCTACATAACGTACGTATAAAATAAGTTTTATAAGGGTGTTACATAAGTCAATAGAAATTTTTAGATTAATAATCATCACTTGACATTTTAATGCTCAACACGTAGTTGTTTGACTGCGTGTAGATAGTAGCGGGAAAGATACATGAGCAAGTGTACAAATTTTGGGAGCATATGGAAGAATAAAATAATAGCAGGTTATTATTAAGTATGACATGTATATATATATGTATGGATATAGAATTAGAGGAATGAAATTATGTATATATTCTGATAAAGAATATTCATGAATTACTATATGTGTAAAGAATGGAATATTGACTTATGGTTGAATAAAGAATATTTTGAATTATATTTGTATTGTTGTACATAAAAATGGGTTGTGCATCGTTTGTAGTGCATGTGAGGTAGTTAATATATAACTGTTATGGTACTGAAATTTTTTAAAAAATAAAAAGGATTAATAAAGTACTAATAAGATTATGGTTATTAGATTAAATTATATTTTTTTGCACACATCGACTATAATTGCATAAGCTTATGTAACATATGTATAGAATAAGTATTATAAGGGTCTCACATTTTTAGTGGTATCAGAGCATGGTTTAGGAGGTTTTAAGATCGGAGTGAGTATTAAGAGAATGCATTATATGTATATACATGCCAATGGATAGATGAAATGTGTTATAAGTCTAACGTATGCTTGCTGCTTTTTCTATTTTATAGTAAACAATGGCATCCCAACAAGGTCAAGGTGTTGGGGACGGTGAGGGTGAAGCGTCGGTTAGTGTTGGGCAAGCTGAAGCCCTGCAACAGAATGTCACTCCACCAGTTGCACCACCTCCACCGCCACAGTCGAATTTTCTAAATCTTATGGCTAATTATATTCAACACAAAATGCAAGTTGAACAAGCTCAACAGCCACAGCCTGCGGCACGGTACAACCTCCTACTCCACCTAAAAAGAACCCGATTTTGGAGTAGTTAAAGAAATTGGGAGCTGAAAAGTTTTACAGGTATGATCCATTGATGCCTGTACAAGTTGAAGAATGGTTGTTTAAAATAAAGAGGTTACTTGAAATCACTCACAGCCTGCTTGAAAAGAAATTTGAAGGTATTGTAGCATTACTCCTGGGTCTTGCATTCATTTGGTGGGATTCAGTACACGAGCATACCCTAGGTGAACAATTGAATTGAGATTTCTTCTTGGCCCAGTTTGAAAAGAAATACATAAGGTCGGAGTATAAAGCAGAGATACAAGATGCTTTTTGGAGACTCGGGCAGGGAAATAAGACAGTAGCAGAATATAGCACGAGTTTGAGTGCCTCAGTGCCTATCTTGATGACTATGAGTTGACAGAGGATAAATTATGTCAGAGATTTGAGAGGGGTCTCCATAACAAGATCAGATAAATAGTGGGTGCACAACAACATCCAAATTTGCGTGCTATGGTAGAAGCAGCTATTAAAGTGGAAAGTATCCAAACAGATGAGGCTAATAGACAATCTCGATTTCAGCAGAAGAGGAAGCTGAGAAGTTCAGTGGTTTGGGTGCTCAGAGTAAGAAGTCTAGAGGATCCGCTTCATCACAGAGTCGTACATCAGTTGCGCTAGGGCGTGGACAAGGAAATACATTATGTGGCAATGCTTTAGTTACCTCTGTGGGCAATACACTTAGAGGCAGAGGGGGAGGTACAGTTCAGACTTGTGGCCATTATGGTAGATCTCACCCTGAAGAGTGCAGATATTTGACTGGTGCTTATTTCAAATGTGGTTGAAAAGATAATCAGGTCAGGGATTGTCTAGTGGCTCAAGCTTCTATAACTATGTCATTAGCACTTGGTATTGGATCTTTACCATCCGGAGGCTGAGGTAGGGGAGCAACCCTTAATCCATCAACATCTAGACCTTCTACCAAACCACCCCAAGGTTAGGGAAGAGTTACAAGTCGTACATATGCAATGAGAGCCAGATAAGAGGAGGATACTCTAGATGTGATAGTAGTAAATTCACACTTATGACTGATTCTGTTTATGCACTTGTTGATCCTGGTTCCACACACTCCTAAATAAATACTAATGTGACATGTGGAAAAAGGTTAAGAGATTCACAATTAGACCAGGACATCTTAGTGAGCAATCCTTTAAGAAATATGTTATGGTGAACAAGGTCTATAGGAATTGTCCCATTAGTGTGCAAGGTTATGAATTCCTAGCTAACTCTTATTCCGTGAGTTTGATGTGATATTGGGGATGGATTGGTTATCCGCCCACCAAAGGACAGTAGATTGTAAACGGAAAAGAGTGACACTAAACTCTCTGATGATCGGGAAATCACTATAGACCTTCTATCAGATGTGATTTCAGCCACAGCTGCCAAGAGACTTATAAGAAAGGGGTGCATTGCTTATTTATGTTATGTAGTGAAAGCTAAAAAGGAAGATTTTAAGATTTCAGATGTGCCTACAGTGAGAGATTTTTCAGATGTCTTTCCTGATGAATTACCAGGCTTGCCACCTGATAGGGAAGTCAAATTCACTATTGATGTAGCTCTAGGCACGATACCTATTTTGATTGCACCTTACAGGATGGCGCCTATAGAACCCAAGGAATTGAAGATTCAACTGCATGAATTGCTTGATAAATGCTTTATCAGACCTAGTATTTCACCTTGGGGAGCATCGGTAAGAAGAAGGATGGATCTCTCAGATTATGCATTGACTACATACAGCTGAATAAGGTGACAATCAAGAACAAGTAACCCTTCCATGTATTTAAGACTTATTTGATCAATTGAAAGGAGCAGATGTGTTTTCAAAGATTGATCCATGATCGGGCTACCATCAGTTGAAAGTAAAAGAAGCAAATTTTCCCAACACTGTTTTTTTCGCACGAGATATGGCCATTATGAGTTTTTAATCATGCCATTTGGCCTTATGAATGATCCAGCAGCTTTCATAGATCTAATGAATAAGATCTTTCATCTTTATCTCGACCAATTTGTGGTGGTATTTATTGATGACATTCTAGTGTATTTGAAAATGGTAGAAGAACATGACAAACACCTACGAATTGTCTTATAGATATTGAGAGAAAAACAATTGTATGCAAAGTTCAGCAAGTGTGACTTCTGGTTGAATGAAGTATCCTTCTTGGGTTTTGTAATTTCAGTTGAAGGGATGAAGGTGGATCCAAAGAAGATTGAAGCAATCTTATAGTGGAGAATACCTAAGACTATTATAAAAGTTAGAAGTTTCTTAGGTTTCGCAGGTTATTATAAGAGATTTATAAAAGGTTTTTCCACCATAGCAGCGCTACTCACTCAATGTTATAGAAGCATATTAAGTTTGAGTGGACAGATAAATGTCAAGGAAGCTTTGAAAAGCTTAAAAACATGTTGACAGAAGCCCCAATGTTAACTCAACCAGAATCTAGCAAGGATATTATGGTTTACAATGATGCCTCCAGGAATGGGTTAAGCTGTGTATTGATGTAGGAAAGTAAAGTGATTGCATATGCTTCTTGACAACTCAAGACTCATGAAAGAACTATCCTACTCACGATCTTGAGCTTGCAGCAATTGTACTTCCTTTAAAGATTTGGAGACATTATTTTTATGGTGAGAAATGCTATATTTACACCTATCACAAAAGTTTGAAACATTTTCTCACACAGAAGGAACTTAATTTGAGACAGAGGCATTGATTTGAATTGATAAAAGACTATGACTGTTAATCGACTATCATCCAGGAAAAGCGAATGTAATAGCTGATGCACTTAGTAGAACATTTATGGCAGCGCTTCAGGTGATGAATGTTAGATTGGATATGGCACAAGATGGAGCGATAATAGCATAAATGCAAGTAAAATCGGACTTCCTTCAGCAAGTGAATGCTGCATAAAAGCTAGATGATCGCTTGATTGCCATAGTGAACAGAGTAAAAGAAGGCAATGAGGGTTATTACTCTTTGGGTGAAGATGACAACCTTAATTTCAACTAGAGGTTATGTGTACCTGATCAAGATGAATTGAGAAAAAACATTCTCATATAAGCTCATCATAGTAGTTACGCAATGCATCCTGGTAGTAACAAGATGTATCGGGACTTGAAAGTACACTATTGGTGGCTAGGAATGAAATGTGATATGACAGAATTCATGAGCAAATGCTTGATATGCCTACAGGTGAAAGCTAAACACCAAGTTCCATCGGGTTTACTTCAGCCTATCGTGATCCCAGAATGGAAATGGGATTGAGTGACCATGGATTTTATATTAGGACTACCATTGACTGGAAGGAAGCATGATGTTATCTGGATAGTCATTGATAGACTCACTAAATCAGCCCATTTCATACAAGTATGGATGCACTATCCACTGACCAGGTTGGCAAAAATCTACATTAATGAGAAAGTGAGGCTCCATGGAGTACCATCCTCCATTATTTTAGACAAGGATCCAAGATTTACTTCCCAGTTCTGGAAGAAGTTGCAAGAAGCATTAGGGAAAAACTTCATTTTAGTACAACTTTTCATCCCCAAACTAATGGGCAGTCAGAACATGTGATTCAGATACTTGAGAATATGTTGAGTTGTGTCCTTGAGTTTGAAAGCAGTTGGGAAAGGTATTTTCCATTAGCCGAGTTTTTTTACAACAACAACTATCAGTCCAACATCAAAATGACACCATATGAAGCACTTTATGGGAGGAAATGTAGGACTCCTTTATGTTGGATAGAACTGAGTGAGAAGAAGCTAATGGGGATAAATTTGGTTTAAGAAACTGAAGAGAAGGTATGAGTGATTAAAGATAGATTGAAAGAAGCTATGGACCGATAAAAATCATATGCGGATTTAAAAAGAAAATATATAGAGTTTCAGGTCGGAGATCAAGTATTTTTGAAGGTATCATCCTGTAAGAAGATTATGAGATTTGATAAGAAGGGCAAACTAAGTCAGAGATTTTTAGGCCCTTATGAGATTATACAATGAATGGGACACATAGCCTATCAATTAAAGCTGCCTCAAGAGTTCGAAAAGATTCATGATGTGTTCCATGTGTCAATGCTACAGAGGTATAGGTCAGACCCTAGCCACGTGATTAAGCTAGAAGAAATTTAGATACAGGCTGATCTGACTTGTGAAGAGAAACCATTAAAGATCTTAGCCAGAGTAGTTAGACAGCTCAGGAATAAGCAAATCCCACTAGTGAAGGTGTTATAGAGTCACCACAATATGGAACCACATAAAAGCCAAAAGCTGCAATTAGGCAACAACATCTTCAATCGTTCAATATAGATAAAATTTTGAGGACAAAATTTTGATTGGTAAGGGAGAATTGTAATGGCCCGAATATCGGATTAGTCATAAACTGTAGTTTTTGAAATTGGTCAGAATACCCGGGGGATGAAAAATATTTTATTTGATTATCGGAAATATATAGGTTATGACTAGTCCAAGGGTAGATTTTGGAGTGAAAATGAGGTCAAACCTCAAAAGTCAAAACTAAGAAAAAATGGGACCCAGTTTAATTAATAAAGTAGTTAGTCGTACTTTGACCGAGCTATGAAAAATAACAAATGACATTTAAAAATTTATTTTAAGACATGGATAGACTGTAAATAATATTTAGGATTATTTGATAGTGATAAAGAAATTTTACGGTAACACCAAAAATTTATTTATCAGTCCAATTTGAGTGAGTCGGATAGAAAATATATTCTGATTGAGTTCAAATTTTTATGTAGATATATAAATATATTTTATGAATTATGGAATTAAATTTGGTGAAATTGAGCTTGGAAAGTGAGAGAAATAATTTATAGTGTTTAATTGGGCCTAAATGGGTTGGGCTTTGTTTGGCCCAAGCCCACCCATCTTAAGCCACTATATAAAGGCTTAATCTTCTTCTTCTCCAAAGTCCCTTGCTTGGCCGAACCATATTATTCCCATTTCTCCTCCAAATTTCTTCCATTTTCTTCAATTTTTAGACCAAAATCAAACACCCTAATATAATTTCTGCATTTCTAGTAGCTAGTGGAAGTCTCTAATCTTCATTTGGAGGGCTAGAGTGGAAGGAAATCAAAGGAGATAAGTTAAGATACAAATTTGAGGTAAGTGAAATTAATAGTTTTAAATTGGTTTAATGATTCAAATAGTTAGTTTAAGATATGTAAATCATAATTATGAAGTTAAATTGAGTTAGAAAAGAAAAATAATGGTGGATTAATGGAGTGTGAATTTCGGCCATGGTAGGTGCACAAGGAAGTAGAGATGCATCCAAGGAAAAGGCTAAGGAAAAGGAAGCCTAGGAAGGCCAAAGGAAGAAAATAAGGTTAGTGATTTCAAAATTTACCTATTTCCATTATTAAAGTATGAATTAGAGTTATGAAAATTAGGAATTTTATGTGTTTTCCATGTAATTGATAATTGATGCTTAAAACATGATTAAGAGATTATAAAAAGTGGATTAGAATGGTTAAATTCAATTAACAAAATTATTTAATGAAACTTTAAAAATATGACCATATTATGTGGAAAATGCATATTATGACATAATTACATTTTAGTGTAATATTATGATACATATGGAATAATGAATGTATAAATTAGTGAAATTAATATTTAGAAGGTGAAAGAAAAATTTTAATTATGAAAATTTAATGTGAGCCGAAATATGGAGGAGAAGAAATTATTATTTTTCTTGTTAATTAAATGAAAATTAAGTCATAAAATGTAAAAAAATATAATATTGAGTGTGTAGAATTGATTGCAAATTTTTAAAATATATATTGAATATTTTTCTAATTATTGATTATTTTATGCATGAAATGAAAAATAATGAATAAAGTATGTTTAGTGAGCTTAATGACTTAATTGATTATTTATAATGAAATATTGATATATTATAATCGAAAGTGTGGAAAAGATTATGGTATGAATAAAATTGTTATGGATGAATAAAATGTTAGGTAATTAATAATGTAAAATAAATGGAATTTATACATTTAATGAAAATTGAATCAAAGGAATAAAGTATTGCCCTTAGTAAATTTCTGATGGTTAAATCTAACCCAGGATATAATTGGCTAGGCATAGGGACAACATTACTGCGGTGCGAGTCATAGAGACTCGCTTATGTAGGCCAATGACAGTCTATTTCAGTGATAGTGATTCAGTGATCAGTGTACAGTACAATGTTCAGGTGATCCTTCGAGGTCACTTTTCAGTGTACTGGACTTTTAAGGTCAACATCACATGTATCTAGTCCAAAGATTTCTGTCGGATTGAAACTAGGGGCAAATATTAATAAAAGTAGTAAAAATGATAAATATGAAAAATAATAAAAATAAAAGTGAAAAATATGATAAAAATGAATAAAATGAAAAATATGAGAAAAATGATAAAAGTGATAAATATGGTAAAAATGGTATAAGTGAAAATTATGATAAAAATGATATATGCAATTAATATGATAAAAGTAATAAGAATCATAAAAATGGTACAATAATGATAATAATAAAAGTGATTAATATGACAAAAATAGTAAAATTGAAAAATGAACTTTAAGTGGAAGAAAAATATTATGTGGTAAAAAGAAAAATAAATGAAAAAGAAAATAGTTAGTGTCATGATTGTAAATAATTGAAAATTTAGGAACCAAAATGAAATTTATAGCTAAATAAAAATTAAACAAAAAAGAGAGAAGCAAGAAAAAAAAAGTTATTTAAAGAAGTAAAGTAAAAAATGATTAAATTGAGAAAAAAATGAAAGTTCAAGAGTAAATTGAAAAAACAATTATAAAATTAATTGAAACAAATCATTAATTGAATAAAGATATTAAATGGTGAATTAAGGGTAAATAATTGTAAAATGTTGATAGAAAGAATAATAAATATATACATACGTATAAAATAAGTATTATAAGAGTGTCACAGTAAATCTCATTATATAATGCACTAGTTTCGTAAAGAATATCATTTAACCATATACAACAACTATTGTTATTAATAGTTAAATGAAAACCTTTACTATTTCAACAAGAAAAAGAAATGATAATCTTTATTAAAATTGGAACATAATAACAATTATATAATTCTAAAACAACCCCATTGGGGAGTGTCAATACATAAGTTCCGACAGTTGATGCAGTAACTCTTGCTTCATTGACAACACGTAGGTCTAACTCTCATTTTTTGATCTATCTATTGTTCCTTAGACCCTGTATATTAGTACATCTATATGGGTCATATCCGATATCTAATACCCATGCATTATTAATAGAAATAATATTAACATTAATAACATAAATGCCTGAAGTACAAGGTGCATCCAATGTCTTATCCTTCTCATTTTTCAAACTCTAGATAGGCCTTGTAGTTCCTTTTCCAATGGTCATTCTTGCCACAATGGTACTTTTTCTTCATGCCCTCTTGAGTCTTTGTGGACTTTTCTTGTTTTTCTTGTCCTTGTTTTTCTTAGAAGAACCAAAAATGTCCACTAGCATCACAATCTTTTTCTTTTTCTTGATAGAAGGCTCAACTGTTTTGAGCATATTAATCAATTTAGGGATTGAACTGGATATCTTGTTCATCTGATAGTTTAGCATAAGGTGTGCATAACTATCAGGAAAACCTTGGAGTAAGTCTATACTTAAACTCATGATTCATTACAAACCCCAAAGTAGCCAATCGATCAATATACCCATTCATTTTCAATGTGTATTGCACTGGAGATGTCTCTATACCATATTGGAGTGGAAGAGAAATTTTGATATCTCATATCTCTTGGTTCGAGCTTGCTCATGATACACAATTGTATTTGCATCCATGTTCTCATGTTACTTTTTAAGCTCGAAAGACATAGAGGCAAGCATATTGCAACCTGCCAACTCACTATCATCAACTTGCTTCTTGTATACCAACTGTTCATCAACAGATGCATCATCAGCAGGAGGGGAGGGAAGTGGCTCTTCCAAGTCATAGGCTATCTTTTTGACTTTGAGAACTATTCTAAAATTCCTTAGCCAATCAAGGAAGTTCGAGCCAATCAATTTTTTGGATTTGAGGATTGAGCATAGGTTCATGTTTGATGACATGATTCTAGCAACCTAGAGGTAAAAATAGATCATATTAGAGAATGTACTACATGCATGATTGTTAGGTATTTAATAAATACGCATTATAACTCCCCCTTTTTTTATTGTGAACCCATAGCCCTCACTATGAATCCGAGAGAACCCATTGGAAGCTCTCCTAGTGGGTTAGTATCCAACATCACTAAGAATGACCTTTGGTGTGCCTAACAAGCCATCTTAGGTCAATTGTTAGGTATCTTATACCAATTGTATCATATTATACAACTGCTAAATCATTAGGCTATCAACTTTTGATATGTGCACATCTCATATACATTTACCCAATATTGCCTCTAATTCACATTGACCTTGGATGTGCCCAACAAGCCAATGTAACTAGTTAAAGATTACCTATTAATCATGAAATCATATATTAATGGTTTGAACATATTCATCTAGAGTGGGCTTGGGTGTTCCCTACAACTCAAACTCTAAAAAACTCTAGTTCTTGCCATATTAATAGAAGACATTGGCCTTAATATGATTTATGAGGGATTTAATTTAATTTAGTCTAATCATTGTTGTTTGGCATGCATAATATATTTATACATCACATCTAGATATATAAAATAATTACACTAATTATATGGTGGACAAATCTAACATCAATCCTTCAAGCCATGAATGGATTGATTAGGTCTTATCTAGGTAAAAGCATGAAAATACAACACCAAAATCGATAATAATTTCCTATTATAATGCTCTTTCACTTTTGGCAACATATCTATGGATTTTTACTCATTTGCACTTCAATTCTATTCTAATCTTATATAGTCTAATTACATAAATTCTTCATAAGAAAATCTCAAGTTATAATTGAGGGGAGTGAGATGAGAAAAGAAATACAATAGAGAGAATAGAGAAGGTAGGAACTCGCAGGCCCTATTTACCAAAAGAAAAATTTTTATGCATGATCAATCACATTGGTCTAGTCCATAATCAAGCCATCATGCCATTTCATACACCCCTAGCATGCATTATGTAATGCATAATTAAAGGTAATATATTAAAGTAACAATTTGGGTCTCATTTGTTTCAACTCGTAAAACTTTATTTTGATTGTTTGACCTTTAATAAAATTCATCATAAATTCATTATTTAATCTCATTAAATAATCATATAAAAATTTAGAAATACTTTCTAAATGGAAATCATGCATATTAGACATATATTTGATCATATAAAAAAGTTTCATAAAATTGCCTACTATACCAACCAGGTTTTTACTAATTTAATGCATGCAACATTTAAATCCGAATTTAATAATTAAATCATATTGAATATTAAATACAAATATGACCAATAATTGATTCATAATTAAATTACCTTAATTAGTTATTAGTTTGATGCCAAATAGGAATAAATAATCCCAGTTACAATTTCATACTAGAATCCTAGATAAATTAGGACTTTGTAAACCCTTTTCAAATTCCAATCAAATTCCATTTATAAATTTCCAAAATTTCCAAAATTCATTTTCATTATTATAAGAAACTTATAATTAGTTTAAAACAATTAGATTCGTTCATTAGACAATCTAAATCAATAATCATTAAACTAGCAAACCAATTATTCAAAATTGCCTAAATTGAATCATACATGAATTAGGTCCTTTAGGAACTTAACCATGAATTTAATTTGACTTCAGCATGACATTGACATCAAAATAACATCATAAATATCTCATGAACATAAAATTAAGGTTTTGGTCATGAGTTTACATCACATTAAGATCAAACAACACAAAATAGTCCCATCACATGGTAGGGTTTTGCCCTAGATACTAGTTTTGTTTGTTCCATGATCAAAAACAATTTTTGCATCATAATAGTTGCTTTAAAGAAGTTAAAAAAACATTCTAAATATTTCATAAACATGTTTGAATAATCAAATTAACAAACCAATTCGAACAACCCCATGAAAGAACTTAATTGGCAATACTAGGTTTCACAAACCCTAAAATTTCACCAACATGCATAATTTTGAATTTCATTTTTAAATCAAATTTAAACCTTTTAATTATCATACACAACATCTATTATCATCATATTAACATGTAATTGAATTAAAATTAAAATTTTATGCCAAACAAAATCAAATTAATTTTTAATTGAAGGAAGGAATCCAAGTTGTTCCATTTCAATCAATCTCATTAATATTTCAATTAAATAAAAATTTATTTTACATAAGGTGGCTTTGATACCACTATTGGGTTTTGAACATGCATATATTATAATGAAGTAATGCATGATTCAGCATAGAATTTAGTATCTAAGATAACCTTGAGCATTTCAAGTCTAAGGATACTTGCACCATTGCCATGATGAGACTATCATTGACATTGAATATATATCCATGTGATTGTTTCATAGGAAGTCATATTATGTACTTGGCTACTTTAGACAATATCTATATATTAACACTAAATATCTCATGTTTTCAGCTAATGAGATCAGCTGCTTGACCTAGTCAAGGATTATAACATGCACTAGTCTATCCAGATTAACAATGTCCCATATTATTAATTATATGACTATGGATTATTTAGGTATAAACACATTTTCACATGATAGGAATTCAACTATCATGATCTCATCATGATTTCCTTAATATTGTGTTACATACTAAGGAATTTATTAAACGGTCTAAGATCTTTATCAATTCATATGTAATGAATACCATATAATGAAAATATCTTTTATTAATAATAAATGAGTACATCAAGTGGCTATGATGATTGCCTTTAGGGCACCTCTCTAACACTTGCCACTAGCATGTCACGCGCATGAATGTCTCATCATGCGTCTAAGGGCCTTGTCATGAGCATGAGGGCTTGTTGCAAGCTTAAAGGATCACCTTCACTCCTATCAGTGGAACAAGACTTTGACATGGTTGTGAGGACCTTGAAGCCCAACCTTCTATTGTGGGCACATCGAGGCCTGAACTTCAAGGAATTGTCATGAGTGTGCTGAAGTATCACGAGTGTGACATAACTGTGCCTTCTTAAGTTGTCACATGTGTGAGGAATCAACATGCGCACAATGACCAACAATCTTACAGAGTCTAATACATGATGAAAGTCTGCCTTCAGCAATTGGGCCCACATTATGAATGATTACTTTTAGAGCTTATTTGTTTGGGGATTTTATTGACATATTTAGAGGGAAAATGTTGTATCTTTAGAATTAGAATGAAACTAAAACTCTGAGTAGTATAATTTTAGTTTTTATTAGAATTATTGGAGGGAGACATTCAACAACTTTCGAGAGAGGGTGGTTGAAGAGAACTCGTAGGCCACCCTGCCTCTTAGAGGTTGCTCATAGGGTAATGATTGGGTATAGCATGAGGTATTTAAAGGTAGTTAAGTAGTCAATAAATAATTCACCACTTCTAATAGAAAGAGAGTATACCTATGGCCTCTTGTAAAGATAATTGCTTAGAAATCATTGGCCGAGGTGGACATGTGTCTTGAAGAAGGTCTTCAATGACATATCTTATAGAGTGATGAGTTTCATAGATTATAACTAATAACACTTGGATTAGATATGATGTAGTTAGTCTAATGGGAGTTGACACATTGTCCATACTATGAACCGAGTGAGGTATACTAATGAAATAACAAAATGCATGAAAATTGTCTATGGAAGGGTTTACAATTATACCACTAACTTTTTGGTTATTTAGGTGGTCATGATGTGTTGGTAGATACTGCTCATGATATGCTTAAAATTATATGATGATTTGAGCTACCAACGTAACTGGAAATGTAATGGGTCATATGTAAAGAAGGAATGAAGGAAATATGAAATGGGCCTTGGATTGAATCCAAAAATATGGGAGAGAAAGTTGTGCGAAAGAGTTTTGCATATGAGAGCAAAAGGAGAAGTGTGTCACTTGCATACGAGGTATAAGCTGCCATTCTATTGTGTTCACAAGGATGAATCTCCTACATATGACATAATAAGGCCTTATTATCGCGTGCATAATGGTGTCGTTGCATGCACAGACACTATAGCATACAAGATTGTCATGCGCGTGACGATTCTTCATATGCAAGATGATTTACGATTATGTAGAATTTCACTCTGAATGGGAAGCTAAACGTAGGGTTTTAAGATGTCAAGCCCTAATTATGATTAGTGGACATATAAATACCCTTAAAAGTGCTTAGAAAGAGTGCAACTGCCTTGAGAAAATAAAAGTTATTTTCTCTCTCAATTTGAATCACCGTTGCTAGCACCTTGGTGTTTTGACAACCCATCTCCTTTAAGGTTATTTCCTTTGCTCCTTGGTGTGGATACCACTAAAGTAATCCGTAAGCTTTGGATTGTTCTAGTTTGTTACAACCCAACAAGAAGGAAAGGTCACAACTTAAAGAATGAAATTGTGGTAAAATAAAGGCAATTATACTTCTTCCATGTGATGGATTTTCTGATTTTAATATACATAGTGTATTCTATGAGTTTTAAGATTAATTAAATTTTAAATTTTCCCTGTGCCATGTATGTGATGCATGTTTAAAACCCAACATGGGATCCAATCCCCCACTTCAAGGCCCAATCTACTTCCTCTCCTTGCTAATCTCTAAGCTAATCTTTCTTTTTCTTTGATTACCTCACTAGATTAGTTGTTAACCACTTGATATAGGTGATTTTAAGGGAAGAGATAGGAAGAAAGGTCTCTGATCTCTTAAGTGGTGAAGGAAATTAGGGTTTGTTCTCTAAAAAAATGGAGAAATAAAGGGTTGTTCACTTTTATATTCCGTAATTTACGGCCGTGACTTATCATTTACGACCATGAATCATCAATCATGGGTATAGAACAAGACGATACTCAAACTTGCAGGGCGTGAAACACCCAATTTTTGACCTTGACCAAATATTTACAGGTGTGAATCACTTGCAAATACTTTTTTTTCTCTTGCTTCCTATCTTTCTTCCTAAAGCCTTAACTTCTAAACTCAAACACTTTTTAATTAACAACTTTACATCCATATAACATTTAGACCTTATTTTACAGGTAGGACAGTGTCAAGACTATGAATAATGCCACAAACTTTCATTATCCACACTCATAAGTCACGGTTAATTTCACTACTAGGAAGCTGTGAAGTATGGTTTCATACCTGTGAAGAAATACTTCATGCTTGTGAATAATGTGTATTTGTAGCCTATATTGTTCACGCATTGATTCACAGGTAAGACACTTGTGAAAAACACCCTTACAACTGTAAAGGGGTATTGACACCCATGAAGCAGAATGAATATATAATATGCAGTATTTGTTAATAATGTTATGTGATGGGTTTGTTTATTCATAGGATATGAGTTGTACATATACATGAATAATCATATATGGATGAGGTTATATGCCTATATTTAATGATATGAGCATGAATATGAAAACAAAATTAAAAAAGGTTAAGGATATGATTCTAATTGCTTATTACTCAAATCTAAGACTGGACATAAGATTAATGACATGTCATTAAGGGAGCTACAATACTGTATGATAGATTGATATGGATTATTAGGACAAATTGGCTTACGCTCGGGTTATGAATGCCCTTGATCCTAGACGTTATCATTGATTTATTTATAAGGATAAAGTGGGTTAAACTTGGTTAAGAGCACCATTGATCCTAATATTTTTACTTGCATTTATATTCCCTCTATGAATTATAGTCGTTTGGGTGCATTTAATGTGAAAATAGTCATTGAACCAACTCTTAATTTAGGGTCCAAGTGGTGACTCTGTCCGTGAAGCTCTTGGAAGAATTGGAAGTGTTTGATCACGGACGTGAATATTCTTCCAAGCCGGGGTCCAAGTGGTGACTCTGTCCGTGAAACTCTCTAGAAGAATTTGACATGTTTGGTCATGGGCGTGACTTGTTCGATCATTCATGGTTGGTTTGATTCTTCATGGCTGTGAACTTTGAATGGTGGAGAGTTGGCGCTAAGTTATATTCACGGGCATGACATTAGTAGTCACAAGCGTGACTTTGCTATTTCTTTGATTTTAATCTTCAAAAGTTGTCTTTCAATCTTGCATCATGTTCTAATCAAGGTATATCCTGTTTAACAAACTCAGAACACAAAAAATGTCAAATACATTATTGCTATTTTATTTGTTATTATCAAAATGATAGAAATACCCCTCAAGGTTCAGCAAATCTCTCCCTTGTTGATGGTGACAAATTGAGAAGTCTCCCCTTCAAAAGGTGCTTAAGATAAAATAATGAATTGCAAGATTTGAAATAAATATAGCAAAGGTTTTTGCAAACTAATAAGGTATATGCAAGGTATATCTTAAGTGTATCTCATCAAATAAAACATGTTTAACCAAGTGTATTCAAAGTATATGTGAGATATATGTTAAGTATATCTTATGCATTACATAAAATGAGTTCAAATAAGTTCAAGTTGTAAAGTATATGTGAGGTTGATATGAGGTATAGCTTATTCATATTTATCAATTAAAATAAAGTTTACATATTTCACACCATACATTGCATATTGCATAATCATATTCATGTATAGATCACATATATGCTAGGTTATCCCCCTTTTGTCATCAGAAAAAAGTTGAAATATCAATGAGATGATTTTATTAATATTAAAGGAGAAGGATTACATTGAAATTAGAATGCATAAAGATAAAGTCCTATAACAGCAAAAGTAAAGCTACTACAAGAAAACTGGGACTCTAGATAGGCTTCAAGCTTGACAAATCATCCCTAAGGAGTGCTACCTCCGCCTCGAGGCTGTCCATATGAGACTCCATAAAGTATTTGAGGTTTTCTAACCTCTCATCAATGTAAGCCTACATCAAGTCGAGGCGTGGTACTATATGATTAGCAACCTACTGTGCCAAAGTGGATGTGGTAGAGGCTGATGATTGACCAACATCCTCAGCTACCGCTGATGTCGATGTCTCATCACGGGCTTGCTTCCGTTACTGGACAGACTGGAGGCCAACTTTGAAAGCATCAAAGTCATTACCCTCCCAATCAATTTCACCTGATGGAGTGGTGAAATAGTAATAGGCATTTCCTTCATGGATTATACGGATAGTTACTCCCATCTTTATAAAGGACTCGACATTGAGTCGGTCTTGTGGATGAGCTGGAATGAGAGTGTAGATGTGTTCATCAAGTTTTAAATAATCTAGCTCAATGGCAAGGTGAGTCATATATTTGCCAATCAGAATATCTCCTGATAGCTTCGATGCTATGGAAAGGAGGAGGTTTGTGAACCACCGTGACAAGGTTACAGATAGTCCTCTTTGTGCCATTTCCAACAAAAAGAGCTCCAATTTTCTGATTGCTCTGTTGCTATCTGCTCGAGCAAATATACTATAGGTGAGAAACCTATGTATATACTTATGCACAAAAGACTAAAGGTGGGTGCTCTTTATCTTTTTCATATCCCAACTACATTTTGAGCCAAAATGTGTCCAAGCTAGAGGAGCATAAAATTTGACTTTGCTCTCATTGAGGATTCTATAGGAAGGGAGTTTGAAAATGGTGCCAAATTCCATTGCAGTAAGAGTGCTAGGATGCTTGCATAGCTAGAATTTGATGGTTCCGGTGGGTGAAACTTGCAAC
Organism: Triadica sebifera; assembly: GCA_023653625.1. Taxonomy (NCBI): domain Eukaryota; kingdom Viridiplantae; phylum Streptophyta; class Magnoliopsida; order Malpighiales; family Euphorbiaceae; genus Triadica; species Triadica sebifera. The sequence continues at coordinate 13,433,784 of CM042897.1, forward strand.
ATGCTAAGGAATTCAAGAGTGGGTTCCCTTGGCATTGGACGATATATGTCCACGAACTTTCTGAGGTGACAAGCGTATAATTGTTCAATCATGCTAGTTTCAAGACCAAGTGCCTTGATACAACTCCACTCGAAGGATCGCGACGAGAGTAGAGGTCGCTTCTTGAGAACGACATAGCATGGATGGCAATGGTTCAGAATGACATTGAGTAGGTAATCGGTGTGGCATTTCAGAGCATGTGATTTTCTTCCTAGTGCCTTTGGAAGAACCATATTCCATTTTGATAGCTTTGAACAAAGGAAAATAAGAAATTTGCAAAATAAAGGTGGAAACACTTGAGAAACTTGTGATTCTTTGAAGAAAAAGAGTTTTGAGAGGGTTTTATAGAGGGAAAATTAAGTGAGGAGACCATAATTTATGAGAAATAATGAATGGGAGTGTTAAATGAGAGAATATGTAGAGATGGAAATAAGAAAAGACAGAAAATTTCATTTTATAGTCGATAGCTTCATGGCCGTGAATAACCAATCATGGGCATGAATCATCGTGGTCACAGTTTGTTGAAGGGGCACATTAGTCATGAAGAAGAAGATGAATCGAGTCACGATCGTGACATTAAAAAATCACGGGTGTGATGAAGGCTTTTCATGGGAGTGACAAATAGTGTCACGGGTGTGAAACTTAGTCTTCACTACTTCTACCATGAGGCAAGGTGTGAAATAAAGCGTGAACGGTTCTGGAAGTTTTTGCTGTCTTTGTTCACGGTCGTGAATATATATCATGGGCATGAAGAAAGCTTTTCATGGGTGTGACAAATAGAGTAACAGGCGTGAACATGCTATTTCTTCATTTTTTGTCTTTTTAAGATTAGTCTTCCATTCTCCATTCTTGCTATCATATTCCATACTCTGTTCAATAAACTTAGAAAAAAAGTATGCTAAATATATTATTGCTATTTTATTTGTTAGCATCAAAATGACGGAAATACCCCTCAAGGTTCAACAATCTCCCCCTTTTTGATGGTGACAAATAATCTAGCAATATGTACTTTTGAGAAGTCTCCCCCTCAAAATATGCTTCGGATAAAAAAATGCTGAAGTGCAAGAATTGTATAGAATAATGAAGTGTAGCATCAAAATATGCTTCCTAGTTTTAAGTATATGCAAGTTATATGCAAGGTATATCCAATGTATACCAAAATGTTTTCTTAAAGCAAGTTATATTTATGGTAAGTATATTTAAGGTATATGAAGAGTATATCAAGTGCATATTCATTCATGTAACTTGCATGAAGGTATATGCAAAGTATACTTAAGGTATATTTAAGGTATATGAAGCTCATTTGCATACTTGCATATTCATTTGATTCAAAATAAGTATTGCTTTTAACTTTAAACAATATATTGCTAGGTTCTCCCCCTTTTGTCATCAACAAAAAGACTAACAAAAAGATAAAACATAATGGAAAACAAAAGCAAATATATTAATATAGAAAAAACAAATACAAAAGAAATTGATATTTTGAAAAGAAATGGAAATTCCTACAGCAAACAAGCTAGAAAATAACAAAGCTAACATAAAGTCTAGACGGACATCCTATCTCTAAGGCGAGCTACTTCCGCCTCAAGGCTCTCCATGTGAAACTCCATGAAATCCTTGAGGTTCTCTAACCTCTCATCCATCAAAGCCTGCAATTGCTCAAACCGTGGTGCCAAGAGGTCAGCCACTTGCTGAGCCAAGTTTGGTGTGGAAGTAGAGGATTGTCTAATTTCCTGCTCAACCTCTGGAGGCACCACCTTAACTCGAACTCTCTTCCTCTGCTGGATTCCTTGGAGGTCTGCTTTGAAGTCATCCGAGTCATTTTCCTCCCAAATAATCTCACCAGCAGTGTTAGTGAAGCGGTAGTAGATGTTGTTCTCAAATACTATATGAACAGCCGCTCTCATTTTGATGAAGGACTCAACGTCTAGTTGGTCTCGAGGATGTACTGGTATGAGGTTGAAGTGGTGTTCCTCTAGCTTCAAGTATCCTAGCTTGATGGCGATGTGTGTCATGTACCCACCAATCAGAATGTCTCCGGAGGGCTTGGTGGCAATTGACAAAAGATGGTTTGCAAACCATCGAGATAAAGCCACTGTTAGGCCTCTTCAGGCCATCTCCAGGAGAAAGAGCTCTGACTTCCTGATCGATCCATTGCTTTCTCCTCTGGCGAAAATGCTATAGGTTAGAAACCTATGCAAGTACTTATGCACTGGGGATCGAAGGTGGGTGCTCTTCGTCTTCTTGATGTCCCAGCTGCAGTCAAGCCCAAAGTGAGTCCATGCCTGAGTAGCATAGAACTCCACTTCACTCTCATTTAGGATACCATCAGAGGGAAGGTTGAACATGTCTCCAAACTCTGTGGAAAATAGGGTGTTCGGATGCTTGCAAAGTTGAAATTTCACCCTGCCGGTAGGAGAGACTTGCAGGGTGCTCAGGAATTCTAGACTTGGTTCCCTCAGTGTTGGTTGATGGATATTAAGGAAGTCTTTCAGATGACAGGTCTGGAGTTGTTCCGCCATGCTTGTCTCGAGGTCGAGTGTATGAATGGTTTGCCACTCAAATGATCGAGAGGAAAGAAGTGACCTTTTCTTGAGAACTGAGTATCTAGGATGATAATGCTCCAGAATAATGTTTAGAAGGTAATCCGTGTAGCTTCTTTGAGCATGATACTTCTTTCTTGTACCATTGGATGAGCCAATTTCCATTTTGATTGAAAAATGAACTTTTGAAGAATGAAAAATCTGATGGAATTTTTGGAGTGAAACTTAAGATGTTTGATTTCTGATAATGGAAATGGTTTTTGAAGATATTTATAGATGGAATGAGTTGCTAGGGGGCCGGAATCTTCAAAATAGTATTCAGTAATGATAAATGAGAGAAGTTGGAGAGTTGAAATGAAAGAAATAACGGCAGAAACATTTTATAGCCAATATCTTCACTGGCGTGATTGATGAACTATCACGGTGGTGACAGATGAGTAACGGGATTGAAGTACAATCTTCCCTACTTGTGATCGTGAAGCAGAGCGTGACACAAAGCGTGAATGCTTCTGTAAGTTTTTGGTGGAAATGTTCATGGTCATGAAAAAGAGTCACGGGCGTGAATAAAGAGTTTCACGGGGGTGACTAAAAAAGATTATGGTCGTGAAACATAATTTTCACTATCTTCAGCCGTGAAGCATGTCGTGAAGCAAGTCGTGAAAGCTACTGGTTCTTTTGGCGATTTAGTTCATGGTTGTGAATATATGTCACGAGCGTGAATTGCCTAAAAACCTCATCAAATAAAATTAAGTCTAAAACAAGACTAAAGCATTTCTAAGGAGCTTCTATCCCCTATAACATATATTTCCATCAAATTAGCTACCTTATATCTAGTAAGATGAGACAAAAAACACAAGATTATCAATCAAGGTTTGACAATTTGGCAATCACAAAGTTAATCCATCAATCATACCAAGCTCTCTTCTTATGAAATCAAATTTTTTCTCATTTAGAGACTTAGGGAAGATATCTGCCAATTGATTGTCTGTGCTTATAAATTCCAATATAACATCTCCATATTGAACATGATCTCTAATAAAATGGTGTCTAATGTCAATATGCTTACTTCTAGAGTGTTGAATGGGATTCTTAGATAGATTTATAGCACTTGTATTGTCACATCTAATAGGTATATGGTTCATACTATAACTATAATCCTTAAGTTGTTGTTTCATCCAAAGGATTTGTGTACAACAACATCCTGCTGCCACATACTCCACTTCAGCGGTAGAAAGAGCAACTGAAACTTGTTTCTTGCTAAACCAAGAAACTAAGCATTCTCCAATAAAGTGATAAGTACCTGAAGTACTTTTTCTATCTAAAAGACTTTCAGCATAATCAGCATCTGAATATCCTATAATGTAAAAGGATGAATTTCTAGGATACCATAAACCTAGATGCAATGAGCCATGTAAATATTTTAGAATTCTTTTTACTGCATTTAAATGAGACTATTTTGGACACGATTGAAAGCGAGCACATAAGCATACATTATACATTATGTCGAGTCTAGAGGCAGTAAGATATAAAAGTGATCCGATCATACCTCTATAGAGCTTTTCATTAATGCTCTTACCCATTTCATCCTTGTCCAATTTTGTTGATGTGTTTATTGAAGTCTTGGCATTCTTGCATCCTTCCATTTCAAATTTTTTAAGTAAGTCTTTGGCATATTTGGATTGGTTGAAGAATATTCCCTCATTACCTTGTTTTATTTGTAGACCGAGGAAATATTTTAGCTCACGCATCATGCTCATTTTGAATTCCCTAGTCATACACTTAGCAAATTTTTGACAAAGCAATTCATTAGTAAACCCAAAGATGATATCATCAATATACATTTGAACAATTAGAATATCATGCTAGGTGCTCTAAATTTCAAAGTGTTATGTGATGATTATGTTAGACCATGAAATGAAACATATATGATACATATAACTAGAATTCGATGATAAATGTCCATTCTCTATTTGAGGACTAACTTCGGATAGGTGGTATGCCATTGAGAGGGTTATGGTACTGTAGAATATTATTATATATTAATTAGAATGGCTTAAACTTGGATCATAACACTTTTGATTAGTTACGGACAATGTGGTTTAATCTCAGGTTAGAGCGCCTTTGTATCCATATGCATGTAGATATTATATTTACTCATAAGGGTGGTTTAAGCTTAGGTTAAAGCATTTCTGATTTGAGAAGCTCAATAGTAGCAATACAAATAGATGTAGTTAGTGAGAAAGGTGCCTTAAGCTCAGGTTAAAATACTCCTATTTTACAATCCACATTTAGGTAGTTCGGATCTAAAGTATTGGGCAAAGAAAACAATAAATGGTAATGTTAAATGTAATGAATTATAGTAATGCATGTTACACACATTTTAATATAGTATACAAAAATTATAAGACATAACGTAATAAAGTGTAATACAGCACACAGTCCCATTATAAACTAGTAATACAAAAGTGATCGAAATCGCTCAGGTCAATGAGGACTCACTCACTCACCTACACCTTCTAATCTAATAGTTTCTACACACTGATTAGAACAAAGACACATTTAAATCATAATTATGAAGTTTGAATATAGTTATATCCTAGAAAAAAAATAGAAACCAGTAATCAGACATATGGAACCAATTGTTGGGTACTTGTCTTATATATTATAATTATTACATACAAATGATGATGATGTAATAATACTTATGTGATATATGTCATGATTGTACTATAATCCGGCCAAGTTAGCATGAATTAAGCATGATATAATGAGATGACATTGTAAGCGCACAGGTAAATACTCACATGTGAATGATGTGTTAAGGTATGAATGCATGGTAGAATTTTAATGCTTATATGTACCACTAAACTTTTAACAACTTAGCATATGAATTTTTCTGCACCTAGGTTTGGAGCTAGTGGATAGTTGAGTTGATGAGAAGAGAAGACGAAGCTAGTTAGAAATGACTTGTGTTGGGTATGTTTTTTTATTTTATTTATTTGTTATTCATCATGATGTAGGATAAAGATAAATATTTAGAATATGTTTTAATAAGGACATGCAATTGAGTTTATTTATTATTAATAAGGATAAATTTTGTATAAAGGATATGATGTTTTTCCAAACCAGTTATTGATTATGTTTATGGTTATTATTTAGATACATATGAATATTTATGCAGTAAATACAATATGATTATTATAAAGATACATGTTATACGATTACAGTAATATAAGTTAGAAAAAGTTTTTAATTCATAATAGGATTATATAGATTCAGTCATATAACATCTGTCTGTATAGAAGAGTTGCTCTGCTGTATAGAAGGTATTACAAAATATGTCATGACCGGCAATTTAGCCCTTATATGTTGGGTGCGCTCTGTGACCGGTACATTTAAGTCAACAAGGATTGACCAGTATAAGAATATTATTATTTGGATTTAAATATAGTTATATAAGTATAAAAATATTAATTTAATTTGGACGTGTTATAAATGGTATGAAGACTAGAGAATAAGGGCAAATTATTGCGATTACATGTTTGACACGTAAATCGATGTGATATACCGAACGAAAAATACATTATTTTTGCCCGATGAGAAAAATATGATTTAAGCACACTAAAATATAGAGAATAATATTTTAAGGTCATTGGTAAAGTTATGTGGAGAAATTTTAAAGTTAAGGATTCCAATTTGCAGAAATACAGTACCCGGTGTAGATTTACAGTCTGATTTCTTGATTGGAGGTTAGAGATATATGTTCATTATTGTAAAAGTATTGATGTGTCATAATTGGATTCTAATATTTTTAACACTAATAATTTAGAAATCAGACGGCGAATAAATTTTTACGGACCGAATTAAGAAAAATGACTAAACCGTAAAAATGCAATTTTCACACTAGAGGTCGTTTCATAAAATTGAAAAGACCGTTTCGAAAAGAAAATTATTTTAAAATATTTGGTATATTCAATTTGATGGAATTATATCGTTTGGAGATTGAATTTTGGAAAATTAAATTATATCTTGAATTAATTTGAAGAGATTTATATGATTGGTACAAACTATGTCTAAGTCAAATTTAATTAAGATACAATTAGACCATTTGTCAAATTAAGCTCCTAATTAAATGTTAGTTGGCCAATAGTAGGGAAGATTAAGGAATTAATTAAGTTATATAATGACAAATGTCCAAATATCTCCACAAATCTAGAATTCTCTACCAAAAATATCAAAAATCTCTTTCTTCATATTCTTTGGGCGTGCACCATGAGAGCTTGATTAAGCTCTTCCTCCACTTTAATTTCACAAGATTATTAATAATCAAGTATTTGGAGCAAGAGAAATTAATTTGTGGGTGAAAAAAAATAAAGAAAAATTGGAGAAAAATTCTTTCTTGGGCCAAAAATTTAAAGAAAAATTTGAGGTAAGTTTTTATTCACTTTTCCTTCAAATTGATATGGATTTATGTTGGATTTGATGGTTGTTTAGAGTAGAAATTGAAGTTGTGTTGTGATGAAAATTAATTTAGTGAAAAATTCGAGTTAGGAAAAAAATAGATAAAAATATGAAATGAGAAGAACAAGGTTGGAGGATGATAGATCTAGTAGAAAATTGATGAAAAGTGATGAGAAATGGGTAAAAATAATTTTTAGGAATTTTTATGGAAATTTTTAGAAAATTTTCATAATTATGTCCGAAAATTTGGATGAAAAAATTGGGTGAACCATAGCTTGATTTGATGAAATTGGAGTTATTTAGGATATTTAGAGGTGTGAAATAATTTTTGGAATGGAGAAATAATTTTTGAGAATTTTTCAAAGTATGGTTGAATTATTGACGAATTAATTCTTGAATATTTGGACTTAATCAAATAAAATTGGTAGTTGGAAATTAAAGAATATGGATTGAAATAATTATAGAAATTTATTTGGGAAATTTTAGAGAAATTGATTAATTAATGAAAATTTTTGCGTGGAAAATTAGAAAATAAATATATAAGTAATAATTATTAAGAAAGGGAAAAAAATTATTGAGGGAAATTATGGAGAAGGAAAATAAGGAAATTTAATTAAATAGAATTTTTGAAGATGAATAGTTGGATAATGGATTAAGTATAGAAAAATATGGCAAAAAGGATGAGAAAATGAGATATTATTAAGAAATAAGTGGTCGCACTGTAATAAGAATTGGACGAATGAAAATGGTGAATTACACATTAAATGCATGTGGAAACTGGAAACTTTTATTAGGAGATTTAGTTTTTAAAATAAATATTTATCGACGAGAATAAGTAATTAGAAATTTAATTATTGTCAGACACAGCGACAAAGTCGGTGCCAATAGTAGATAAGGGCAAGAACCCGATAAATTAGAGAAGAACATAAACAGGTTTGTACAAGTTTTATGATAATAGTCATGATAATATATGAAATATAATATGACTTCTATTAAATAATAATTAATATGGTATTGTGAATGCTAATATGGTGGTGAATTAATATAAAATATGAAATTGTTTATTTTTATTAATGTGGTGAATATATTTTATATAAATGCTACATAATACATGAGTATATATAAGGTATATGGTGGTTATATATAAGGTATATGATGGGTATACATAAGGTGTATGATTAGTATATATATTGTATTGTTGAATGTTCATTTTGATATTATGTGTGAGATAACATGTACAACTGGATACTATGTTAGCCCATAAATGAACCTGGACTAGAATAGGGTAGACATGTTGGCATGCCAATAGTCATACGGATTATCATGCTTGGATGAAATATACGGTTACATCCGACTCAGTCGGAACATACGGTTATACAGATGCTTGATATCTACATATGGATAGACGTCTTATTCATACAGATACCCATTTTGTCTTCCCAATACTAAGTCTAGGTAGTCAATTTATGGGCACAATAGTTAATAAACTTGAAATATCTGGTAAAATAATGTTATATTAACATGTTATCATGATAAACATAAATATGATATCCATAAATATAGATTGAACTATTTTGGTTATTTAAATTTATAGTATATGGATATAATGTGAAATATGTTTATTTTATTGATTTAAAAAGGCATGTTCTAGTAGTTAAATTATGTATATATAAAGGTATATTGTAATATTAAATAAGTTGATATGAATGTTATAAGACTATCATTATAAAGCTTATACCACTAAGGATTATACTCAGCGCGAGTGTGTTTTTCTCTTACGCAGAAGGGTACAGAACGATAAAAGTTATAACTAGCACCGCAGAACCAGTGGGTCGCACATCAGAGCAGAGCAGCAGTAACCTGAGTATTTACATTTTGTTTTTAAATGGTTTATGTTGTATATATATATAAAAAAATGGTGACATTGTATAATTTTTTTGAAATATGAAAGTTTTATGTATGCATATTTAATTAGTATGAGTGCATATATTGGTACATGGTTGTAAGTCCTGCACAGATGCTTCAGTAAGTCAGCCGGATGCATCTCTTGATCTGACATATATTCTGTTAGATAAAGAGGTGTTATAAAATACTTAGTGGGAGTTAGCTAATAAAACTCTATTGTAACTCAAAAGTGAGCTAATAAAAAATCCCAATAGAAATTAGGGAGTGAATGTAAGAATCATTTTGGCACAAATCATTATAAATCTTATGTTCATTTCCCCTTTTTTTTTTTTATCTTTTTTAATTGTTCTTTATTGTGCCTTAACTAATTTTTTTTCCTTCGTTAATTCATTTCCCTTTCTTGGTGATTGTTTGGGCAACAAATACCTTACACATTCACTCAAATCAGTGCTAAGTCGATTAGGACCAGGGTAGTATTCAGTCTTTTATCACAACCCCTATAGGTAATAGGCCTAAGATATTCTCCTCCATTGGTTAACCTTCTAAATTTTTACCTCCCATATTTTACAAAGTATTGAACCATCAAGCTCAATTTATCTTCCATTAAATTTTTACCCTTTAGGTCAAATTTTGGGATAAACAATTATTATTATTTAACAAAAAATATGAAATAATTTTAAAATTATGTTAAAAATGATAAATAGAAAAGATGTTATGTTCTCTTTATACAAAAAAAAACCAACATCAATATAATAAAAAAATTTACTGACTTCACTTTTTATTCATAATTAGAAGATAGATAATTAGATCATATAGATAGATATCATATTGAGCTCATATATTATTATCTATTGTATTTTTTAATTATTTTCAAAAAATCGTAGTTATATCATTAAAATATTATTATAAAATTATTTTTAACTTTTATATATAATTAAATTGATGATGTTAATTGTGATGTGGATCGTATGAATGGATAAAGCTTACAAAAATAGTTTTATATTGCCACGTTCCCCGATCAAGTTCCTCTTTCCCAACCCATATCCCGTAGCCTCTGCGCAAGCGAACTGCGACTCTGTATTTATCAATGGCGAGCTCATCAACTTCGAATGATGATTTTTCAGTTTTAGTGTTGGCATCAGATTTGGGGATAGATGGGAGGCCTTTTCTAACAAACCAAGAAAGAGAGATTAAACAAGAGGGAGAAGACCATGATGCTGAAAACTGGCACGATTGCTCTCAGGATCTCTTCTCCGATGAAGATTTTACCGATCTCGATCTCTTGCAATTCTTCCGCCTTGAGGGTTCTGATAAATCCGGGAACCGCATATTTCGTATCGTCGGCAAGTTTTTTCCTGGTAATTGTAACAAAAAACAGCATCAATAGTTGATTTCTCGTTTTCATATACTGGTTTCCTTAAATATTTGTTTTTGTATTTTCGATAAAATGAATTATATGTGCAATTTTGATCATGAATTTTACTTTCCGGGTTGTTTTTATAGAATGTTCTGTTGAAAGATGGATACATGGTTTATTTGGTCGATTAATGACTGAAGAAATTGCTTTAAAAGTTACAATTTTGAATTTTTTTGGGATGCTTGATCGATTGCATATTGTTTTGATCTTCTTGTGGTCTGAACAAATTATTTCTTCCAAAAACTTTCTATTAATACATTCTGCAGATTATATAAATTAGATTTCCCTTTCTATAACACTAAGGCAAAACACTTGAAGCAATTTCTCAAAGTAATATCTTGCAATTAACATGGTGTTTAAAAGCTCTTAATATAGTTGCTTCATTTTGGCTCTTAGCTTTTACCAAGCTCACTTAACTCTCTTACCTCTGTTCTTTATAGTATAGATATCTGATAATGGTGTTGCTATTCTAATTTTAATCATCAGAGTTTTTTTTTAAACACATACAGCGTGGCTAAATATGCAGCTAACTACTTAGTTTCGTTCTTGCTTGTTACCAAACCTCAAGTCAGCTCATATATGTACCCTAAATTTTCTAAGACAAAAATCACTGCTCTAATGGTCCTCTCTTTAGCATTTGTGTTTGTTTGGAGAGAGATAGAAGGAAGGATAGAGTTGTACGTGAAAAATTATGGAGGGAGAGTTTGTTTTTCTTTGGTTGGTTAGTTGAGAAGAGGGTTAAGGAAAGAAGAAAGAAGTACATTGTGTCTCTTTTGATTTGGGCTCACATATTGCTAACATTTCAAATTCGGAGGATTTGGAACTTAAAGTAAGTTCAAACATGAGATTTTTCTTTTACTTTTCCCCTTCTTTTAGTTGTACCAGTATTTGCCAACAAACATTGCATGATATGTAAAATGGCACAATTATAATTTAATAAAAATGCGACTTTCTTCTTCAACATATGGCTTCTAATTGAATGAGAAAAGAGAAAATTAACATAGTAAATAAACAAAACACTAGATTTATTCTTTTCCTTGCTCTTTTCTCCTTTTTCTGTATCCCATCCTTAATTTATGTCCTCCTAGCCAGATAAATAGTCTTTTTTATTGTATGATAAATTCTTGAGAACTTATTGTGTTTTACGTTAAGTCCATATTTCTATATACTGCATTTTTCTGTTATCATATGCAGCTCAAGTTGTTAGTGGAGAGCGACTGAAGAAGTACATTTTACATAAAATATGCACTGAGATGCCTGAAGGGCCATTTTGCATTGTTTACATGCATAGTACAGTGCAGAAGGATGAAAATTCCCCTGGCATTACAATCATGAGGTGGATATATGAAGAACTTCCCTCTGACCACAAGGACAGGCTTCAAATTTTATACTTTGTTCACCCAGGGTTCTGCTCAAGGCTTATCTTTGCCACCCTTGGTCGTTTCTTCTTAAGTGGAGGGTGAGTCTAATCATGATATTAAGATATAAGGATCATAGAACCTTTTGTTAATGCTTCGCTTTGCTTTACAAATTAGGGTACTTGGATAGGGGTATATGACTGTCAGCTGTATAGAAGAAAGATCCCTGAAATTTTTTCATTGACATTTAAACATGTGGCTATAATTGTAATTGTTCATCACTAAGAAAACCTAGGTCTTAAATGGTATGTGACCAGTGACCTTATGCAATAATGACTTCGTATGGCTTTTGAAGATTTTAAGTGGCTTCTTGAAGCCTTTGGAGTGAAATTTACAAGGTTTCTTTTTGTAGTAATGATGTCTGTTAAGTTTACGAGCTATTTTACTTTTAGGCATTGCTATTGCAGTAATGCCTGGATATATTGACTAAAATATCATAGAGAAGCTAAATTATCTATCATCTTAGAGTTTGCTAAAGTTTATTTTTGAAGAGATGATATTTATTTATGTGGACTTGTTTCTGCTGTGGTGTGTGGTGTCAGAAATCAATTAACATATTTTTCCAGAGTAGTAAACATTCTCTTTGAAGAAAGATATGCTAGTTGGTTCTTTTAGAATAAGTATAGTGGGTTTTGAATCAAACGACCCCAACCATATATGTCTTGATTAGGCAGTATGAAAACTGATGCTTAATTTGGTGATAGATGGACTTTTGATGGGGTTTTATATAGACATTTTGTTTTTCTGCGTTGGCAGATTATATTGGAAAATCAAGTATGTGAGCCGTCTTCAGTACCTGTGGGAGGACATACGAAAGGGGGAGGTTGAGATACCGGAATTTGTGCAGGGTCATGATGAAATTCTTGAGCACAGACCATTAACAGATTATGGAATAGAACCAGACCCTTTTCACCTAAATGAAGTGCCTACTACAGCCTACTCATTTGGGAGGTACGAAGAGAGATGGGCATCAAGGGAATACCCAACTTAGTTTCCGTGTCATAATCTATTAATCTTAATCTATGCTAATTGTAAAATTATCGAGTCAGGCTGAAAGCTCACACTTAAGCAACTGCATCGTGCAGGATTACTTAATGCCTGGAACTCGGCTCAGCTCTATTTTGTGTTGGGAAATGTAGTAATCCTTGAAAGTAATATGCTGTAAAATATAAATATTTTATCGGGATCTATTGAGGTATGCAGATCATCATTTTATCTCTATTTTGTGTTGGGAAATGTAGTAATCCTTGAAAGTCATGCTGTAAAATATAAATATTTTATCTATTGAGGTATGCAGATCATCATTTTCTCCTAGTTACTTACTACTACTACTACGACTACTAAATTAAAAGAAAGAAAGAAAATTAAGATACGAGTTGATTATTGTTTGAATTTTCAGCTGCCAACTTGAGTTGGTGCCAATATACCAACACTTTCATTGCAGTTTATCCAAGAAAGCTTTTCATGCCAATTCGAAGTAAAGAAGTTGAATATGTGGACTGATTTCGATGATATAACTTGTACTTGCCAACTGTCACCAATACCAAGGATAGAAGGTGGCAATGGAGTGGCATTTGCATAATTTGACAAGGCAATGAAAGCAACAATGGATTGTTATAAAGATTAGCAAATTTTAGTACATTTGTAAATATGTAAACGTGGGACTAAAAATTATGGAAGTGTGAGTAAATTTTAATGGTACACATATATATATATATATATATATATATATATATATATATATATATATATATATATATATATATATATATATATATATATATATTGGCATAAAGGATACTTTTAAAAGTAAGTCCATGTATTTTCATTCTATATTAAAAAAAAATTTAAGAATAAAAAACCAAAATTTTGATATTATATGTTTAAAAACAAATATTTCGTCATGAGTTATGTATACTAGAAAAATAGTCTCCTTTCAGGTCCCTGTTAGTCAATATCATTGCTTGACAATTGCTGAAATTATATATATTTTGAATTAGTGTGATATTTGCTAAAATTATTTTTAAAGATCTTTTAAGGTGAAAAATATATTCATATTTTTTTAACAAAATTTTTAAGGAATAGAATTTTTTTTGGGTAGATATTGGGTTTGAATCCATAACCTCCAAAAAAAAATTACGCAAGTTAGCAAAATACCTTATTTACTTTATTAATGATAAGATAAAAAAATATGTAAATGTTTTTTTTTTGGAAATTGTAAGTATAATAAGGAAAAAATAAGAAAAAAAACAAAGAGAGAATACGAGCAGAAGATTAACTAATTTCAATAATCAGACCTTCCCCATACACCCGATTTAAGATTCAGCTCAACCTTAAATTGATAGAAAGCGAATCTATCTCAAGAATATAATTAAAGACTAGGATATGCATGTCAAACACAAAAGCTTGCATATAACTTGACCACCCTTGCCAAAAAATGAGCAACTAAATTAGCAAATCGACTAATCCAAAGAAATGAAAGATTTGAAAACATATTCTTTAAACAATCCTAAATAATTCCTCCAAGCTTCGAAATGAAAGTTGTTGAATAATAGTTAGTGATGTGGTAACCTATCCCATATAGGAAAAGTTATGAGAGTTTATATGGGTTTATAAAAAGTTTTTCACCAAACTAGTTAAAGTTAATTGGTGGAAAAATTTGGAGGAAAATTTCAAAATTTAATATATATTTAAATGTCAAAGATTGATACTTAAGCATTTAGGATATTTGGGAATTAAAATGAATGAATGAATTTCTTTTGGTTTAGTATTTTCGCTATTACATTAGCGGCGTTACTTTTAAAAAACGACAACAAGGGAGCTCACTGTCGTGCGCACGAGGAGGCGTCGAGCGTGCTACACCTGATAGCAGCCCCTATCGAGCATGCGAAGAGGCATTAGTGGTATCACGTGAACGTGCGCCAACATCCCACTATCGTGCTCGTGATGTCTCCTCACGCATGCAACAGTGATATAACAACTAGTTGGTAGTTTCTAACTTTGGTAGTCTCCAACGTTCAAAAACTACTTGTATCCATTTTCAAAGGTCATGTCCCTCCAAAATGACCATTTATAAGCCTATAAATACATGTTTTGCATCATAAATAAAAATCTAACCTTTCTTCCTTCTCATCTTCATTTTGCAATCAAATTTCAATTTTATATACCATTGTTTAACAAGTTCTTGGGAGAATTTATTGATTTTGCTATTCAAAAATTCTAGTTTTATTTTGATTATCCTCAAGGGAAATTTCCATAAACCCAATCGACAACTTACTGGGGGCATTATTTCCTTAAGGAGAGTATTCTACACGATCAAGATAAGTTTGAATTAGTCATAGAAGCAATGGAGGCTACTGAATCAAAGTCCATTTTCAATAAGATGTTCCAGCTCGATGCATTTTGTTTAGATTAATTTGATGGGAAAAACTTCACAAGATGGAAAGACAAGTTGCTTTTCTTATTAACCGAATAAGTGTTGTTTATCTTATTTGTGGAGATGTGTCCAACTATCCCTGAACCAACTGACGATGAATCTGAAGAAATCAAAGCATAAAAATGTGAGAAAGATGAAGTACGATGTAGAGGTTATATTCTCAATGCTCTTTCGAATCGATTATATGACTTATTTTGTTATATAAAGTTCCCACAAGAAATATAGAATGCATTGGAGAACAAATACACTTTAGAAAAATATGGTACAAATATATTTATTTGTATGAAATTTTTTGTGTTTCTAATGGTAGACAATAAGTCTATCATGGATCAAGCTGATGAGTTACTTGTCCTAATTTCTACACTCAAAGATTTAAAAGTGAAAGTATTAGATCAAGTTCAAGTGGTTGCTATTATTGCAAAAATACCATCAATTTGGAATGATTATAGAAAGAAATTGTAACACCCCCTCACCCAGCAGCTCGTGCCCGGATGAGGGAGTGCTACCTCTGACTTCATCGTTTAAAATATCTTTATTAAATTTTGAACATATTCATTTTTTTTGTTTACCATTTATTTACTTTGCAGCATAAAAGAAAAGTCATAACATCAAAGATAAAAATACATTTTCTTTAATAACATCTTCTTTACAAAGTGTACCGTTTATTTTACAAGTACTATAAAATAAAATTTAAAACATAAATACAACAGATGTGTGACCCACGGTGGTTGATATACGCTGCTTTACTAGGTCAGGTCACCGTTAGCTTTATCTATTACTGTCTACTTATTCTTTGCTATACCTGCGCGAGAGAAACTCCCACGCTAAGCTCTTGGCTTAGTGGTGCATATAAATAAGGCAATAAACTATTTTTTTTATGTCACATGCATTGTCATATAAAAATTTATGATCAAATCATGCAAACATACATTTCATAATATTCTAGTATGCATAACATCAATTTATTGTATCTCATTTTGTTTAACATAATCAAATCATCATTCTCATGCAAATCATGGTATTCTAGCATGTATAGATATCAAATTATATTATATTATCTCATACTAATTTATTTTATTACCACCTTATTGCATAACACTAAACCTTCTTTTTATCCATGCCACAATTCATAATTCCATTTTTATTATCCATGTCACAAATCATAATTCCCGTTTTACTTTCAATAATTCTTTTATGTCCCCTAACTTCTTTATTTATGTTTTCATTTATGCCCAGGACACCTATGAACCACTGAATAGGATAACGGAGTTGCCATCCAGGCACTTAGGAGTGCCACCCGGGCAATATGATGTGCGCATATAAGTGCCAAACTCGGCGTAGATAATCGTGCCAAACTCGGCGTAGATAACCGTGCCAAACTCGGCGTAGATAATAATGCCATATCCAGCATAAATAACAGTGCCATACCCGGCGTAGATAACATTGCCAAACCCGGCGTTGATAACATTGCCAAACCCGGCGTAGATAACATTGCCAAACTCGGCGTAGATAATCATACCATTAATGGATTTAATCATTTTCATCATACTCCCCACCTATTTGGCATGCCAAACTATCCTAAGTTGGTTTTAGTTAGGTGTTCTAGGGCTAATACAATTTCATTAAAATTCATAACAATTAATTTCATATTTTTCATGTATGTAATATCTCATATTAATCACATAACCACTCAATTAAAATAATATTTACATAATATAACAAAGTTCTCATCATTTTACTCATTTCATTCCTCAATTCACATGCTGCCCTGTCACTGGCAGATTCTGTCCTCTGTCTCGAACCTTAATTTTGGTCCTATTCCGTTCTGAATTTGGTTACATAATCTTCATACATATTTTAGATATGGATCTTAGCTTTAATATTCAACTTGAAACACATAATTCTGAGTTCTATAGAAAAAGATATGATAATATTAACACTAACTGGTCACTGATAATTCTGCCCAGAATTTTCTGGACAGATTCTAAGTCTACATTTTATGAATTTTTCTGGATAATTACAGAAATATTCAGATATTATGGTCTAAATATAAATTGTAGCCCTATGCCTTAGCTTTCATACAGAACAAAGAACACACAAATCCAAGCTCCAGAACTCAAGTTATACCAGTTTAAGTACTTACTGCTCATTATTAACAATTCAGCCCAGAATTTCTGGACAGATTCTATGTTCGAACTTTATCAAATTGTATGGAAATTACAGACATATTCAGGTTTTATGATCTAAATGAAAGTTATAGCTATATGTCTTATCTTTCAAATCCAACAAAGAACATGGAAAAATGATTTCCAGAAATTAAGTTATAATAGTTTAAGTGCACACTACTCATCAATTTCCAGCAAAGAACATACCAACCAATCACATTCAATTTTTACTAAATTAAATCCTAAGTCTAGAAAACATGCATCCCCAAGATTTTTCATCAAAAATAATATTAATTCAAAATCATCAACATGCCCAATAATTAAATTATGCAATTTAAATAAAATTAAAATAGGCTATTTCCTTAGATTATGCACAAACCTCTCTTTTTTCTCTTTTCTTTCTCTTTACTTCTCTTTTTCCTTTCCTTTGCTCCTTTGAACTAAATCCTTGTCACTTTGAGTTCCTAAAGTTCATAAACAGATTATTAAAACTTTATAACCCTAATCTCTCTTTCTTCTTACTCTTTTAAGCTTTCTTAAGCATGAAAATGGAAGTTTCCATGCTTTTTCCCTCTTTTTCTCACTTTCTTTTACTAGAATCAAGGTTTAGCTATGGAGGAAGAAGGGAAAACGTGGCTGGTTTGAGAGAACAGAATTTTCCTCAATGAAAAATGGATAAGGAAGAGAAAGATGCAATCAAGAACAAAGTGACAAAAGTCATTAAAATGGGGAACACATAAGCCACATTCTAGAAACCTTAATTAATGTCATATGCATGTATCTTCATTAGCTTATTAAACCTTGCCATTTGGTGTATTGGGCTTCAAGAAACGTGGGCTGATTTGAGGAAAAGATAAAAGTCATCTAGATGTTTAAGTGATAAAGAAGAAGAGAGGCAATTAAGAGAAAATGACAAACTTAATCAATTATGGGACACCTAAGCCAAATTCTAGAAACTTTAATTAATGTTAAATTCATGTATGTCAATTATCTTCTTAAAATGTGACACTTGGTGTGGCTGGCCTCCATATGCATTTTATGTCCCAATTCATGCATTTAATTTATGATTATCCCCTTTAAATCCTCCAATTTTTGATAAATTGCAAATTGACCCCTAAACTTTTCAAAATTCGCAATTTAGTCCTTTACCGAAATTTAACACCTTTAAATATTTTGAACACTTTATTAGATATTTTCCATACTTAATTACCATTATTTTCATTATTTTTCGATAAAAGTCCAAATTTAGATTTCGGTCAAACCGACGAGTCGATTTAACAACTCGTGTGACTTAAGTCTAAATTAGCGAATATGACAGAAATTGTTGCATACTTTCGAAAATTTCACTATTGATCAAATTATAAGGCACATTCGGATTGAAGAAGAAACTCGCAACTATGAGAAAAGGGTTGCTTTAGAATCTGGTTCAAACGTGAATAATATTGATTCTAATACAAAGAAATGAGGAAATAACTCAAGGAACAAGAGAAAATATTCAGAAACTTCAAATGATTCCTCAGAAAATAATAAAAACTTGTTACTTTTATGGCAAGAAGGGGCATTTCAAAAAGGAATGTCAATTTTATAAAAGGTTAAAGACTGAGAGAAATTCTAGTCAAAAGAAGGCCAATGTTGTTGAACATCCCCCAAGTCCAAATGATATTTTTAACCATGGTTGCTAAACTTGAAGTTAGTATGGTTACCAAATGCAACATGACAACAATTGAAAAATCCAATGATTGTTGGTATGATTTTGGGGTGACTGTCCATGTTTGTAACAACAAAAATATGTTTAAAACATATAAAGAGGAGGGAAAATATGACAAGGTCTTAATGGGGAATCATGATACGACTAAAGTGCTTGGAAAATGAATTATGGCCTGCACATTTATCACGTGTGAATTTAAAGTCAATTAAATTTATGACTAAGCATGGATTAATCTCATGTGCAAATGAAAACTTTGGAAAATATGAAATATGTGTACAAGCAAAGATGACCAAAAAACATATTCCAAGGAATGAAAGGTCAACTAATTTGCTTGAATTGAATGGTTATTTAACAAGAGGAGGAAATAGATATTTATAACTTTTATGGATGATCATTCAAGATATACACATGTGTAATTATTGAAATCAAAGGTGTCATATCCGCTAATTTAGACCTAAGTCACGCGAGTTGTTAAATCGACTCGTTGGGTTGACCAAAGTCTAAAATTGGATTTTTATCGAAAAATAATGAAAATAACGACAATTAGGTATGGAAAATACCTAATAAAGTGGTCTAAATATTTGAAGATGTTAAATTTCGGTAAAGGACTAAATTGCAAATTTTGAAAAGTTTAGGGGTCAATTTGCAATTTACCAAAAATTGGAGGATTAAATGGGATAATCATAAATTAAATACATGATTGGGACATTAAACACATGGAAAGGGGCTGGCCACACCAAGTGTCACAATTTAAGAAGATAATTGACATACATGAATTTAACATTAATTAAAGTTTCTAGAATTAAGCTTAGTTGTCCCATAATTGATTAAGTTTGTCATTTTCTCTTAATTGTCTCTCTTCTTCTTTATCACTTAAACATCTAGAAGACTTTTATCCTTTCCTCAAATCAGCCCACGTTCATTGAAGCATAACACACCAAATGGCAAAGTTTAATAAGCTAAAATAGATACATGCATTGAGCAATAATGAAAGCTTCTAGATGAAGCTTAGATGTCCTCCCATTTTAATGACTTTTGTCACTTTGTTCTTGATTGTTTCTTCTTCTTCCTTAACCATTTTCATTTAGGAAAATTCTGTTCTCTCAAACCAGCCACGTTTTCCCTTGTTCCTCCATAGCTAAGGCTTGATTTTAGAAGGAGAAAGTTAGAAAAGAGAGAAAAAGTAAGGTAAAATCTCATTCTCATGCTTAAGGAAGCTTAACAGAGTGAGGAGAAAGGGAGGAATTGGGTTTATGAATTTTTAATAATCTGTTTATGAACTTTAGGAACACAAAGTGACAAGGAGTTAGCTCAAAGGAGCAAAGGAAAGGAGAAAGAGAAGTAAAGAGAAAGAAAAGAGAGAAAAAGAGGTTTGTGCATAATCTAAGGCAATAGCCTATTTTAATTTTGTTTTAATTGCATAATTTAATTATTTGGCATATTGATGATTTTGAATTAATATTAATTGTGATAAAAAAATCTTGGGGATGCATGTTTGCTAGACTTAGGATTTAATTTGGTAAAAATTGAATGTGATTGGTTGGTATGTTCTTTGCTGGAAATTGATGAGCAGTGTTCACTTAAATTGTTATAACTTATTTTCTGAAACTCGGTTTTGCATTTTGTTTGTTGGGTTTGAAAGATGAGACATATGACTATAACTTTCATTTAGACCATAAAATCTGAATATGTCTGTAAGTTTCCATAAAAATTCATAAATTTCGAACATAGAATCTGTTCAGAAATTCTGGGCAGAATTGTTAGTAATGAGCAGTAAGTACTTAAACTTTTATAACTTGAGTTCTGGAGCTTGGATTTGTGTTTTATTTGTTTTTTTTGAAAGATAAGACATAAGGCTATAATTTTTATTTAGACAATAATATCTGAATATGTCTGTAATTGTCCAGAAAAATTCATAAAGTTCCGACTAGGAATCTGTCTAGGAAATTCCGGGCAGAATTGTTTAGTGACCAGTCAGTGGTAATTTTATCATATCTTTTGATACAGAACTCAGAATTAAGTGATTCCAGTTTCATGTTAAAGCTAAGATCCAGATCTAAAATTGGTAAGAAGATCTCGAAACTAAATTCAGAACTTAACAGGACCAAAATTAAGGTCCAAAACTGAGAACAGAATCTGCCAGTGGCAGGACAACATATGAGATGAGGAATGAAATGAGTAAAATGATGTGGACCTTGTTATATTATGTAAATATTATTCTGATTGAGTGATTATGTAATTATTTTGAGACATTAAATGCATGAAAAGTGTGAATATAATTGTTGTGAATTTTAATGAGATTGTATAAGCCCTAGAACACCGAACCAACTTAGGATAGTTTGGCATGCCAAATAGGGGGGAGTATGATGAAAATGATTAAATCCATTAATGGTATGATTATCTACGCCGGGTTTGGAATTGTTATCTACGCCGGGTTTGGCATTGTTATTTATGCCGGGTATGACATTATTATCTACGCCGAGTTTGGCACGGTTATCTACGCCGAGTTTGCCACGGTTTTCTACGCCGGGTTTGACACTTATATGCGCACATCATATTGCCCGGGTGGCACTCCTAAGTGCCGGGATGGCAACTCTGTTATCCTGGTTAGTGGTTCATAGGTGCCTTGGGCATAAATAAGGACATAAATAAAGAAGTTGTGGAACATAAATGAATTATTGGAATTTAAAATGGAATTATGAATTGTGACATGGAAAATAAAAGAAATAATGACTTGTAACATGATTGATTATGACATGTTATATATAATGATGTTTTAGTAAAGTAAACAAGTATGAGATAAAAGAATATGATATGATGTTTATACATGCTATAATACCATGATATGTATATTTGCATGAGAATATGATTAAGCATGAGTTGATATATGATAATGCATGATTGCATAAAATAGTTTATTGCCTTATTTATATGCACCACTAAGCCAAGAGCTTGGCGTGGGAGTTTCTCTCGCGCAGGTATAGCAAAGAATAAGTAGACAGTAATAAATAAAGCTAGCGGCGACCTGACCCAGTAAAGCAGCATATTTGAACCACCGTGGGTCACACATCTGTTGTATTTATGTTTTTAAATTTTATTTTGTAGTATTTGTAAAATAAATGGTACACTTTATAAAGAAGATGTTATTAAATAAAATGTATTTTTATCTTTAATATTATGACTTTTCTTTTATGCTGCAAAGTAAATAAATAGTAAATTAAAAAAATGAATGATTTTCATGTGTACAAAAATTTAATAATGATCTTTTAACCGATGAAGTAAGAGGTAGCACTCCCTTATTCGGGCACGAGCTGCTGGGGTGAGGGGGGTGTTACAAAAGGATTAAGGTTTTGAGAAGTTTAAATGTTATAAATTGTTGGTTGAAAATCAATTGGGAAAGAAAATTAAAATCTTATAAAGTGGTAGGGGTGGTGAATATTTCTCAATTGAATTTTCAAGCTATTATGAAGAAATGGTATAATTCATGAAACAAGTGCACCGTATACTGCATAACAAAATGATTTGGCTAAAAGAAAAAAAATATAACATTAGTAGATATGTTAAATTCTATGTTTATGCATGCAAAACTACCAATGAATCTATGGAGAGAAGCATTATTAACTGCATGTCACGTGTATAATTGAATACCTTCTTAGAAAACAAAAAATTCTCTGTAAGAAGCCAAACTTCGATTATCTTAAGGTGTGAGGTTGTTTGGTATATTATGGAGTTTTTGATCCTGAAAAATCTAAATTAGGACCAAGAGCTTTTAAAGGTATCTTTGTGGGTTATGCCAAAAATTCTAAGGCATATAGAATACTAGACATAGACTCTAATGTTATCATTGTGTTTAGGGATGTTGAATTCATTAAAACTAGATTCTAAATGATTTAAGTGGTAAATCACAAAGAGAAAGTGGTAGTGCCAAAAATTCATTTCATGACATTATTCTTGATTCTAACTATTCTTTGAATTATAAAAGAAAAACTTTGGAGCCTCATAGTGAACCTATGAAAAGTCAAAAGGCTCGAAAAGAGAAATATTTAGGGTCAGAATATGTTTCTTCACAATCAATGAGATTCTTCCTAGTTGAAGGAATTGGAAATGAAGTAACAAATAAGATATCCATGGTCCTAAACTTGGATGAAGATCCAAAGACTTATAGTGAAGCATTACTACAAGAGATTCCAGATTTTGGAAGGAAGTTTTAATGATGAAATGGATTCTCCTTTAGCAAATGGTACATGGCTATTAGTGGATCTTCTACCTAGTTTTAAATCCATTGGGTGGAAGTGGGTATTTAGAAGAAAATACAATATGGATGGTTCATTACAAACCTTTGGAGCAAGGTTATTAGCGAAAGGATTCCAGCGAAAGGAAGGCATTGATTACTTTGATACATATGCATCAATGACAAGAATTACTTCTATAAGAGTGTTATTTTCCTTAGCATCCATATATAATTTATTTGTACTTCAAATTGATGTAAAAACAACATTTTGAAATGGTAATTGGGATGAGCAAGTAACATGGAACAACCCGAAGGGTTTATGTTTCTTGGTAATGAAAAGAAAGTTTGCAAGTTGGTTAAGTCATTGTATGGCTTAAAGCAAGCTCCTAAACAATGGCACGAGAAATTTGATAGTGTAATTCTATCAAATAGTTTCAAATACAATGGAGTAGATAAATGCATTTATTTTAGATTTACTAAAGACTATGGAGTAAATGCATGTTTATATGTAGATGATATGTTAATTATTGGAACTAATACAAAAGGAGTGAATGATACTAAGAATCAATTCAAAATGAAAGATTTGGGAGAATTTGATACTATCTTAGGAATAAAGGTTAAGAAACATAGTGGGTGGTTTTGATTTGTGTCAATTTCATTACATTGATAAGGTTCTATCCAAGATTAATCACTTAGAAATTAAAGAAGCACACTCCATTAGATGTTTCAATTAAATTAACAGAAAATACTAGTACGTCTAAAAGTTAATTAGACTATGCAATGTAGTCTAATGTATGCAATGCATTGTATAAGGTGGGATATAACATTTGTAGTGTGCAAGTTTTCTAGGTATACTCATAATCCAAGTGTCCAACATTGGAAAGCAATAACTAGAGTCCTTGGATATCTTAAAAGGACTAGATCTTTAGCATTGTGTTATAACAATTTTCCTTTGGTTTTAGAAGGTTATACCGATGCTAGTTGGATAATTAGTGTTAGTGATAACAAGTCAATATCTGGTTGGATATTCACATTAGGAGGAGGCACCATTTCTTGGGCTTCTAAGAAACAAACATGTATAACCCATTCCATTATGGAATCAGAATTCAGAGCTTTGGCGACAGTAGGGAAAGAGGCAAAATGGCTAAGAAACTTATTGCTAGATATAAAGTTGTGGCCACAACCGATGCCAACAGTCTCTTTGCATTGTGATAACCAAACAACTATGTCTAGGGCTTTTAGCAAGATATATAATGGAAAATCTAGGCATATAGCATTAAGACATGAGTATATAAGGCAACTTATATCAAATGGGATAATTAAAGTTGTCTATGTTAGATAGAGTAATAACTTGGCTGACCCTGTAACTAAAGCACTCTCAGAGATATGATAAAGAATACTACAAATACAATGGGTCTAAAATCATTTTGATTTGTTGATAATAATAGGCACCTTACCTCATTCATTGCTAAGCAATTTGAAAGGTTCAAAAGGTAATAACAAGTTATTTGCAAGATGTAGCAAGTACTAGTATATAGTACTAATGAAAATGAGTGTTGCTGTAATGCTCGATAATTTAGGCCACGGTCGTGGTTGATCGAAATCCGGTGTGCCGAACTTATCGGAGTCTAAATTCGGACATGAAAAAAATAAATTAAAATAATAATAAGATGTGAGAAAAATATTTTGGATATTATTAATTTAGAATTTTGAAGTTCGGAAGTAAGATTCTTTATCTAAGGAAAGGAATATTCTTTTGATTAAAATAAAGTAAGATTGATTTAAATTAATGGACCAATGGGAAGCAAGATTAGTAATTAATTCTAACCACCCACCTAATCCAACTATAAAAAGTCAAACTTTCACTTTTTGGCTTTTTGGCTATTCTTCTTCTTCCTCACCTTAATCACACCTATTTCTCTCCCTTTTTCTCTCTTTTGCCGTGAGCTCCTCCTCCCCCACTTATTCTTCTTTTTCTTTCTTCAAATCAAGCTAAGATTAGATGAAAAAATGGGATTGAGGCAAGATCATCAAAGAAGTGAAGAAAAGTGAGCTAAACCAAGGAAGAGGAAGGAAGAAAGGAAGAGAAAAAGAGAAAGAAGACTTTGGTCATTTTGAAGATCATCAAAGGTGAGCTTAGATTTTCTATCTTCTCACTTTTCTTCTTCTATTTTCTTTGAGTTTGGGGTTAGTTGCCATTAAAGCTAGTAATTTAGGGTTATTATTATGTTAATGGTGATTAAGGGTGGATTAGAGTGATTAGTATAAAATTTGTTGTTAGGACAAGGAAGTGAACAAAATTTGAACCAAAATCAAAGAGGAAGTAAGGGCAAAGGAAAGCTAGCTAGGAAGAAGATAAAAGTGAAGAGAAGTGAAATTTTTGAAGTATGTACATTTGGCAAAAATTCAATATAGAAAAATGTTGATTTTGATTTTGTGATGTGTATAAAATTTTGGATATTTGATTGAATAATGAATTAGTGATTAAATGATACTATGAATGTGAAAATTAAAACTAGAATATGAGGTTGATGCATGAAAATGGAAATTGTATGAATTAATTGATGTGCTGGAAATTCGTCTTATGAACAGTGTCTAGTTTTCTAGTCATAACTTGAGTTCTGGAAATGATTTTTGAGTTATTCTTGTTAGGGCTTCAACTTTTATTCAGACCATTAGATCTGAATAGTCCAGGAATTTGGTGAAAAATAGACTCAAAGTTTGAACTAGAAATTTATCTAGAAAAAAATACTGGGCAGATTGCAGTGAATGTAGCTAAAATTTATAACTTTTGCTAAACAATTTGTTTTAATGTTATTCCAGTTGGAAATTAAAGATAAGATATGTACCTATATTTTTTTAGGTGATCACTTGTCCAAATTCCATCTAAAAATGGATGAAAAAGACAGAGAAATCTGTCCAGTAAAATACTGGCCAGATTGCAGTGAATATAGCTTAGAAGAAAATTCATAACTTTTGATAAAAAAATTCGTTTTAATGTGATTCCAGTTGCAAATTAAAGATAAGATATGTAACCACATTTTGTTAGTTGATCACTTGTCCAAATTCCATCTAAAAATAGACAAAAAATATAGGGAAATATAATGAAGAAAAGCTGTCCAGAATAGGGCACTATGAACATATGTGTTGATTGTGGAATTTTGTGATAGAAAAATATATTATTTGATTTTCTTGTAGTTATAATGATTAAATGAGCAAGTATGAGATTGTAAAATTTTTAATGAGAATTATTGTATTTATATGGAATTTATATTAATATTACCTATATAATTTATGTAAATAATAATAAAGGTAACAAATATAATTAAGTCATATAACATCTAGTCGATAACTAGAAGTTAGAATAAGTTTGCATGCCAATAAAAGGGTAGAAAAGTAGGCACTAAAAATAATAGTGCTGAGATTTAATTTAAGTAGGCATTAAGAAATAGTGT
Organism: Triadica sebifera; assembly: GCA_023653625.1. Lineage (NCBI taxonomy): Eukaryota > Viridiplantae > Streptophyta > Magnoliopsida > Malpighiales > Euphorbiaceae > Triadica > Triadica sebifera. The sequence continues at coordinate 13,460,562 of CM042897.1, forward strand.
TGAGTTGAAATTACGTAGGCACTAAGAAATAGTACTGAGTTCGAATTTACATAGGCACAAAAAAGGTACTGAATTGTTATTGAAAATGTAGGCGTTAAATGCCAAGTTATAAAATGATTATGTAGGCGCCGAGTATACTGGACTATTAAATAAATAATAGAATATATATATATATATATATATATATATATATATATATATATATATATATATATATATATATATATATATATATATATATATATATGAATTATGAAATTGATATTGTAAATTTTATATCTTGAATTGTTAAACAATTTCAAGCATGCTTAATGAATGAAATGTCATAATTGATGAATTAAATATTTTTGCATAAAGAAAATGGTTTTATAATTAATTGAATATTTGGCATGCTTAATGAATTAATTGTAGTTTCTAAAATTTTATTTTAGAATTATTTATGTAATTATTGGATAGTTGCCAAACATACCACTAAGCTATAAGCTTAGCGCGTGTGTGCAGATAAATAGAAGTAGCTATTCCGATAGGGTGACCGAAGAAGAGGGAACCCTAAGATCATATTGCAGCAGTCTAGTTCTTTTTGTATGTTTTGAAAATTATGTTGAAAAAATTAAATTTTAAGAATTTCTTTTGATGTAAATTTGTGGCATGTAGGATTTATAAGGAATGAATGTTGTAATTTTATATATCTAGTATTATTTGTAAATATATGTCTAAATATTATGGTTTAATTGAATGAGTTGTTTTAAATCAAAAACATTTCCATCACTAGTAATATATTTAAATGGAAAGAAAAAAAATATAGCAATAAATATTTCGCTAATAATAAACTCAAAAACAAATTCAATAATTTGAACATTGGATTTAAGACAGATGAGCTTAGTAGCACTTCCATATCCTATTAATGACTAGTAGGGTAAGGGAGAGCTATAGTTGCCCAAACAATGAACCAAGAAGGGGTTGAATTAGTTATGAAATAAAAATTTCTTGACTTTAAGTGCGGAATAAAATTGAATAGAATAGGGATGGAGAAATATCACACACGAGATTTATAGAGAACAAACCATACTCCTCTCCCCAATCTCAATTGGGAGTTTTACTAACACACTAAGTGTTACAATGGAGTTTTACAAGCTCACTCCCAACTATGGTGTTTCTCTCAATAGTTAACACTTAACGCATAAATTCCCTTGTGTTTTTAATAGCTCACACAATAAAACAATTCCTTGTGTTTTATGGCTCACACAATAAACCCTTACAGGTGTTTCAATCTTAACCCATTATACCCAAAATCACTTGAGTAATTGATTATAATGAAAACACTCACCAACCTATAATGCTCAGAAATTATGAGCAATTAGGTTTTTACAAAGAATAAAGGTTTTTGTTGAAAATGATTAATGCACAATGGCTACAACAAGATTAAAGATTCAAAGTAATTGTTGTTCTTCTTCTTAAGATTCATAAATGACTTACATTTATACTTCCTCTGTGAATTATAGTCATTTGGGTGAATTATAGTCATTTGGGTGCATTTAATTTGAAAATATCCATTGAACCAACTATTAACTTCACGCCTGACATGTTTCTCTGTCCTCATTCATAGGGCATGATTATATGTGTCATGGTCGTGAATGTTCTTCAAAGTCATAGTCTAAGTGATGACTCTAACCGTGAAGCTTTCTAGAAGAACTTGAAGTGTTTGATAACGGGCGTGACTTTATACTTTCACAGGCGTGAACATTATTCCAAGCCGTGGTTCAAGTGGCGACTCTGGCCGTGAAACTCTCTGGAAGAACTTGACATGTTATTTCATGGGTGTGTCTTTCTTTTACGGGCGTGACTGATTTGATCATTCACAGTTGGTATGATCATTTATGGTCGTGAACTTTAAATGTTGAAGAGTTGGGCACTAATCTATATCACAGGTTTGACTTAAGTAGTCATGGGCGTGACTTTGCTATTTCTTCTTATTTTGATCTTCAAAAGTAGTCTTTCATTCTTGCATCATATTCTATTCAAGATATATCATGTTTAACAAACTTAGAACACAAGCATTGTTAAATACATTATTACTATTTTATTTGTTAGAATCAAAATGACGGAAATACCCCTCAAGGTTCAACAATCTCCCCCTTTTTGATGGTGACAAATAATCTAGCAATATGTGCTTTTGAGAAGTCTCCCCCTCAAAAGATGCTTAAGACAAAAATAATAGAGTGCAAGAATTGAGAGACGTATAGCATGGATCTTTGTTAACTAGTAAGGTATATGCAAGGTATATTCAAAGTATATCAAACTTGTTTGCTAACTAGTTAGGAATATGCAAGGTATATGCAAAGTATATCAAAGTTGTTTGCCAACTAGTTAGGTATATGCAAGGTATATTCAAAGTATATCAAACTTGTTTGCTAACTAGTTAGGTATATGTAAGGTATATGTGAGGTATATGTTATATAACACGTTTGCATTTTACTACACATTTGCATATATTGCTAGGTTCTCCCCCTTTTGTCATCAACAAACCATACAAAATAAAATGATAATGAGGTAATTATATTAAAAGAAGGAGAAAGATTATAAAGTTTAAAAATATAAATTAATGTCTTACATCCTTAAAAATATAACTGGTACATAAAAAAAACTAGTACAAGAAAAAAACTAGGACTCTAATTATGCTTCAAGCCTGACAGACCATCTCTAAGGCGTGTTGCCTCCGTCTTGAGGCTATCCATACGAGATTCCATGAATTCTTTAAGGTTTTCCAACCTCTCATCGATGGAAGCCTGCATTAGGTCAAAGCGAGGTGCTAAAAGATCAACAACCTGCTGCGCCAAGCTAGGTGTGGTAGAAGCCGATGATTGACCAACCTCTTGCTCACCCTTTGGTGTCGCTGTTTTGACTCGGACTCATTTTCGTTGCTAGATACCTTGGAGCCCAACTTTGAAATCATCAGAATCATGGTCTTCCTAATCAATTTCACCAACTAGACTGGTGAAATGGTAATAGACATTATTCTCATAAATAATACGAACAACTGCTCCCGTCTTTATGAAAGACTCGACATTTAGCCGGTCTCGAGAATGTGCTGGAATGAGATTGTAATTGTGCTCATCGAGTTTTAGATACCCGAGCTCAATTACAAGGTGAGTCACATACCCACCAATCAAGATATCTCTCGATGACTTTATTGCAATTGAGAAAAGATGATTTGCAAACTAGGGAGACAGAGCCACGGTTAGACCTCTTCGTGCCATCTCCAATAGGAAAAGCTCCGATTTTTGGATTGCCCCGTTGTTACTCCTCTAGCAAAGGTACTATAGGTAAGAAACCTATGTAAATATTTATGCATAAGAGACAAAAGATATGTGCTCTTTGTCTTCTTCACATCCCAGCTACATTCTAACCCAAAATGAGTCCACGCCAGATTGACATAGAATTCCACTTCACTCTTATTGAGAATGCCATCTAAGGGAAATTTGAAGATAGTGCTAAACTCCACTGCTGTGAGAGTGTTCAAATGCTTACAGAGTTGGAATTTGATTGTTCTGGTGAGAGAGACTTGCAAAGTGCTAAGGAACTCGAGAGTTGGTTCCCTTAGCGTTGGCCGATGAATGTCTACAAAATCCTTAAGGTGACAAGCTTGCAATTGTTCTATCATGCTTGTCTCAAGACCAAAAGTCTTGATAGTACTCCACTCGAAGGAATGAGACGAAATTAAGGGACTTTTCTTTAGAACAACATATCTTGGATGACAATGCTTCAGAATGATGTTGAGAAGGTAGTCCTAGGAGGAGGATATGAAATAGAGCACCAACAACCGTTCCACTCGAGCGGACGTGTGGCATCTCAGAGCATGAGATTTCTTCCTTGTGCCTTTTGATAAGCTAGGTTCCATTGATAATTTTGGAAAGGGATTTTGGAGAATGAATTTCTGACCAAGGATTTGAGAACAACCTAGAGATGTTATGATTCTTCAAAAAGAAAGAGTTTTGAGGATATTATAGATGGAAAAGGATATGAGGAGGCCAGATTTTGTGAGAAATATTGAATGAAAGCTTTAATTGAGAGAATTTTTAAAGTTGAAAGTGAGAAAAATGACAGAAATCCTATTTTATAGTCGACAGATTCAAGGCTGTGAATCGTCCATCACGGGCGTGAATAGTCATGGTCACGATTTGTTGAAGAGGTGCTCTAGCCGTGATAAAGGATACGAATAGATTCACAATCGTGACATTAAATAGTCACGGGCGTTACTTATGAATTTCACGGTCGTGACAAAAGGAGTCACAGTCGTGAAGTGCAATCTTCACTATTTCTGACCGTGAGGCAATGCGTGAAACAAAGCGTGAACGGTTTTGTAATTATTTGATGTTAATTTTCACGGTCATGAAAAAGTGTCACGGGCTTGAATAAAGAGTTTCACGGGAGTGAAAGAAAAGACTCAAGGGTGTGATACATAGTCTTCACTACCTCTAGTCGTGAATATATGTCACGGGCGTGAATTTCCTTAAATCTTCAATTAATAAAACTAAGTCTAAAAGATTTCTAAGATGCTTCTACACCTTATAAAATATATTCCCATCATGTTAACCACTTCATACCTTAAAAGATTAGACAATAAAAAACAATTTCTAAGGAAATTAACATTCAAGGTTGACAATTGACAATCATACTTAAGATAGGGTTAATCCATCAAACATACCAAACTCTCTTCTTATGAAGTTAAATCTTTCTTCTTTAGGAGACGGTGAAAATATTTGCCAATTGATTGTTTGTATCGATAAATTCTAATACAACATCTCCATATTAAACATGATCTCTAAGAAAATGATGTCTTATGTCAATATGCTTACTTCTAGAGTGTTGAATGGGATGTTTAGATAGGTTTATGGCACTTGAATTGTCACATTTGATGGGTATATGGTCCAAACTGTGACCATAATCCTTAAGTTGTTGTCTCATCCATAGGATTTGAGTGCAACAACATCCTGCTGCCACATATTCCGCTTCAGCGATAGAAAGGGCAACCGAAACTTGTTTCTTGCTAAACCAAGAGACTAAGCATTCACCAATAAAGTGAGAAGTGCCTGAAGTACTCTTTCTATCTAAGAGACTACTAGCATAGTCTGCATCTGAATATCCTATGATATGAAAGGATGAATTTCTAGGATACCATAAACCTAAATGCAATGTGCCATGTAAATATTTTAAGATTCTTTTCACAATATTCAAATGTGATTCTTTAGGACACGATTGAAATCTAGCACATAAGCATACACTATACATTATATCGGGCCTAGAGGCAGTAAGATATAAGAGTGATGCGATCATACCTCTATAGAGCTTTTCATTAATGCTCTTACCCTTTTCGTCTTTGTCCAATTTTGTTGATATGCTCATTAGAGTCTTGACATTTTTGCATCCTTTCATTCCAAATTTCTTGATTAAGTCTTTGGCATACTTGGATTGGTTGATGAATATGCCCTCATTGCTTTGTTTTATTTGTAAACTAAGGAAGAACTTAAGTTCACCCATCATGCCCATCTCAAATTTCCTAGTCATACACTTAACAAATTCTTGGCAAAACAATTCATTAGCAGACCCAAATATGATGTCATCAACATAAATTTGAATAATTAGAATATCATGCTTATGATTTTTAGTAAATAATGTCGTGTCAACATTTCCCTTTGAAAAATTAATTTTTAAAAGAAAAGAACTTATTCTTTCATACTAAGCTCTTGGAGCTTGTTTCAAACCATACAAAGCTTTTGAAAGTTTAAAAACATGATTGGGCAAATTATGGCTTTCAAAACCTAGTGGTTGTTCTACATAAACTTCTTCTTCTATAAAACCATTTAAGAAAGCACTTTTGACATCCATTTGAAAGAGTTTAAAATTCATATGGCATGCAAATGCTAAAACAATTCTTATGGTTTCTAATCTAGCTACTTGAGCATAGGTCTCATCATAATATATTCCTTCTTCTTAATTATAACCCTTTGCAACTAACCTAGCCTTATTCCTAGTTATTGAACCTTGTTCATCTAGTTTATCTCTAAATACCCATTTACTACCAATGATTTGATGCTCTTGGGTCTAGGAACTAAGGTCCACACTTTACTTCTCTCAAATTGGTTGAGTTTCTCTTACATAGCAATCACCCAATATTCATCATTAAGAGCTTCATCATATTTTTAGGCTCAATTTGAGAGACATAAGCAAGGTTAGAATTAAAAAGTTTGAGATGAGATCTAGTACTTACTCTTTTAGTAGGATCACCAATGATTTGTTCCTTGGGGGTGATCTTTTGTCATTTTTCATTCCTTTGGAAGCTCTTGTTTGTCTTGATCTTGAGCTCGAGGTAGAGAGATGTCTTGATATGAGTTTTCTTGATAATTTTCATCTTTCTCATAATCAAGATCAAGCTTTTCCATTGTACCTATGATATTATCAAGAACACTATCTTTCACAAGATCAAGCTTACTAGATTCATCAAAAACAACATGCATAGATCTTCAACAATTAATGACCTTTTATTAAAGACTCTATAAGCTTTGCTAGCAGTAGAGTATCCTAAAAAGATACCTTCATCAGATTGAGAGGAAAATTTTCCAAGGTTGTCCTTGTTATTTAATATGAAACACTTGCATCCAAATACTCTAAAGTATGATATCACAGGCTTTTTTCCATTCCATAACTCAAAAGAAGTTTTGTTTAAGAGTGGTCTTTTGAAAACTCGATTTGAAATATAACATGCAGTATTGGTGGCTTCGGCCTGAAAGTAGGTTGGTAACCCATACTCATTGAGCATTGTTCGAACCATTTCAATCAAAGTTCGATTTATCCTTTCAACTACCCCATTTTATTGAGGCATCCTAGAAGTTGAAATTTTTTGTGAAATACCATGTTCTAGACAAAAGTTTTCAAAGTTTTCATTTTCAAATTCTTTGCCATAATCGCTCCTTATTTTTGAAATAAAATATCCCTATTCCTTTTGAACTATCTTAGCAAAGTTTTTAAAAGATTCAAAAACATCACTCTTTTGAGCTAAGAAAATTACCCAAGTGAATCTAGAGTAATCATCGATGATGAAAACATCATAGTGTTTACCCCCCAAGCTTGCAACTCTAGTAGGTCCAAAAAGATCTAAATGCAAAAGTTATAGAGGCTTTGAGGTACTTACAATATTTTTAGATTTGAAGGAGGACTTGTGTTGTTTTCCTCTTTAGCAAGGTTCACATGTCTTATTCTTTTAAAATTTGACTTTTGGTAGTCCACTTACTAGCTCTCCTTTGCTAAGGCTTTGAATTAAATCCATGTTTGCATGACCAAGCCTTCTATGCCACAACTAGGATTCATCACTAGTAGTCATAAGACAGTTAAAGGAAAGGTTAGATATTTTGTGTAAGTCTATTTTGTAAGTATTGACATCTATACTTCCTTTGAATCTATTTTGTGTTAGAGGAGTGCTCTAAAGGAAATCACCTTTAGCACTTATTGTACAAATTTATTTGATTAATAAAAAACTTTTTCATTAATTTGATGTTCATTTGATATATGAATTGATAAGTGATCTTAAATCAATTAATGAAGTCCTTGATACACAACATAACATGAAGGAAATCATGTTGAGATCATGATATTGAGATTCTTATCATGTGTAATTATGTTAGTATCAAAATTATCCTTAGTCATGGGATTAATGAGATGGGACATTATTAATCCAGATAGACTAGCACATGTTACACTCCTTGATTGGATCGAGTAGTAGATCTCATAATCTATAAACATGAGATGTTTATAGTTAACATGTGGATGCTTGCTGAGTGTAGCTAAGTACATTGAATGACCATCCATGAGACAATCATATGGATAATCTATTCAAATGTCTATGATAGACTCATCATAGCAATGGTGCAAGTATCTTTAGACTTGAGGTACTCAAGGATATCTTGAATATTGATTATGTATTTTGACACTATTCCTTGTTGCCTTAGGGAGGTTGCCCATAGGGTGGTGAATGGATATACCTTGAGGTATTCGAAGGTAATTGGGTAACCAACGAAGGATTCATAACTCCTGATAGAAGGAGTGTATACCCATGGCCTCTTGTCGTGGTCATTACTCGGGAATCTCTGACCGAAGTGCAAATGTCATAAAGATAGTCTTCAATGATATATCTAATAGAGTAATGAGCATCAAGGAAAAGAACTAACATTACTTGGACTAGACGTGATATAGTCAATCTAGTAGGAGTTGACACATGTCCATACTCTGAACCAAGTGGGGTATAGAATGGTGAAAGGAATAATTGCATGGAAATTGTCTATGGAAAGGTTCGTAGTCAAACCACTGAATTTTTGGTCAATTGGGGGTCATGATGTGTTGCTAGATATCGCTCATGACTTGCTTAAATTAATTATTAATTTAAGTGGCCAACATAACCGTGAATCTAATGGGTCCCATGCATTGAAGGTATAGAGAATGAGTAAAGTTGTCTTGGATAGGATCTAAAATATGAGAGAATTATTTCGGGATGGATCGCGATGAGATCGCACGAAAAAAATCATTCGGGAGGGTCACCGGTGCTAGCCTGCCTAGCAGGACAATTGGGTTGCCTAGCAGTAGCCCGCAGCAAGCCTAGCGTGTTGCTGCCTCCCTCCTGTTGGCCAACAACATAATTTGGCCTTAGGCTAATTATGGCCAATTACTATTCATTCATTTCCATTTTCTCCATTTTTGACTTTTCATCTTTTCTTTGAATTTCATTAATATAGAAAATACATCAAATGGCAGAAAATAGACATGAAAATATTTTTTTGTGAAAAAAATATTTTTAAGACAACAAAAATTCTCTTAAGAACACTTTCAAAGCTAGCACTTTTAATTTTTCAAACCATTTCTTTTGATAGTTTCTTCTTCATTCTTCGCATGAATTATCGTTAGAGGCATCCTAATGTGAATTGTTGTGGTTTGCTACAACCCAATAAAGTGAAGATTTGAAGAACAAATAAGAAATTACAGGGTATAATTTCTAACCTCTATATTTATATGGCACATGTATGATCTTTTGTTTCGGATTTTGAAAATTTTATTTTTCTGCTACGTTTATGAATATGATTCATTCTTCAAAACCCAACATTAGTATCAAAGCCCCCTTGTGTCCATTAAAATTAATTTTAATTGAAAGTGCAATGGGATTGCATTGTTTTGACGATTTTGGATCAATAGGTTTTGAAAAATTGAAATTAATTTGTAAAATATGTTTTACACATTTTTCTTTCTCTAATATGTTCATGGAATGATTAAGGATGATTATTTTGATTGATGATTTGAATGTGATTCAGATAATTAATTTTGGATTTATTTTAAAAAATGCCTAAAATTGTCTTGTTTATAAATATGTGTTGTTGTTTGGCTTAATTGATGGGACTTGTTATATTTTTATTGTAATTTATTTTGAAAACATTATTTAGACATATTGAGAATATGTTTATACCTCTGGAAGTGTCCAATATTTAATTAAAAATTATTTTAATAATTTTTCAGACAAACACAAAAACGAGACTGTTTTAGCATACCCGGTGGGGCTGTTTTGTTTGATTTATTTGTAAGTGTTTATTTTATTTTCAGCACCTTGAAATATTTTTTATGAGATTAAAAATTTGTTATTTTGATGTTAGATGCATGCCAAAATTATTTTGCAAGCATTTGAAATTTTAAAAAATTCTAGATATTGAATTAGTCATTTTGAGCGTCTAAGTATATTGGTTCGTTTGTCTTAGTAATTTTGGCTCGTGCCAAAAATAATTTGATGAACTTGAGCTAACCCAAAGATGACTATAATGATGATTTGAAGTTATAAAATTTTTTAGAATGTTTTGAAATTAATTTTGAATTAATTTAAGTTGTGCAATTGTAATTCTAGTATTACTATAAATGAGTATGTATATTAAAATTAAATTGTTTAATTTTAACATCATAATATTCTAATTTTAAGGAGAATTTTTGAATTAATTCTGGAAGTATGAAATTTAATTTAATTTAATTTTATTAAATATTAAATTTCACTTTAAAATGACATACCGAAACAACACAAATAGACAATTTTGGTTCAAGCGTTGAATCAATTTATAAATTGAAATCCAAAATTGTCATTTTTATTTTGTGCATTAGAGAATGAATGTTTGGGGTGTATGAGAGGCATGATGGATGATTATGGACTTAGGCCCAATGTGATTGTGCAAGCATGAAATTATTTTGTTTTATGGTAGATAGGGTCTGCGTATCCTTACCTCTCTTTCTTTCTTATGCATTTCTCTTATCATCTTACTCCCCTTAAATATAAATTGAGATTTTCTATAATTTGAAATATATAATTAGATTACATAGGATTAGGATAGAATGAAGATACAAAGGAGCAAGAAGCAAAGGATGTGGTACCATAAACAAGAAGAATTAGAAATAGGAATTTGATTTCTATTTTGGGTTGTAAATTCATGCATATACCTAGGTAAGACCTAGTCAATTTCTCTTTGGGTCAAGAGATTGACTTTAGTATGTCCATAATCATGTCATATAGTTAATGTAACTATCTTTATATATCCATGTGATGAATGTATGATATATAAAAGCATGAAACAATAACTTGATGAAACTTAACTAAGAAATCCCTCGCTAAATAAACAATTAAGTCTTACGCCTTCCATTAATATGGGGAGAACCAGAGTTCGTCTAGAGTTAGGGTTGTTGAGTTGCCTCAACCTCACTCCATAAGAATATGTTCAATCCATTGAAATTAGCTTTCACAATTAATGGGTTAGACTTAACCGATATTATTAACTTGTTGGATTTACGCCAAGGTTAATGTGTATTGGAGGAGAAGTTGGGTTTGTATACATGAGATGTACACATATCAAGAGTTGATAGCTCAATGTATGTGCACACCTCAATAAGTTGATAGCACAAGATTCGATAGGTGCATGAATAATGCAATTGGTATGGATTAGATAACTACCAACCAAACTAAGGATAGCTTGTTGAGTTGCCTCAAGGTTATTCTTAGCTAGTTGGATATCGACCCACTAGGAGAACTTCCATATAAGTTCTCTCAGGTTCATAGTGAGGGCTATGGATTCGCAAAAAAAATAGTGGGAGTCATAATGTGATTTATTAAAGACCTAATAAACATGCATTTTATGTACATTCTAATATATTCTATTTTACGTGTAGGTTGCTAGAATCATCATCATGACAAGTGTGAATTTGCGATCACTTATGGAATCAAATAAGTTGACTGGGCCTAATTTTTTAGATTGGCTAAGGAATCTGAGAATAGTTCTCAATTCTGAAAAGATTGGCTATGTCCTAAATGAGGCACTCCCTAATCCCTCTACTGCTTATGCTTCTGAAGATGTTCAGAAGGCATATCAAAAGCTTATCCATGATAGTGAGATGGCAAGCTGCATTATGCTCGCTACTATGTCGGCTGAGTTACAAAAGCAACATGAGGCTATGGATGCTAATTCCATAGTATACCATCTAAGAGAGCTTTTTGATGAGCAGACACATTCTGAAAGGTTCGAAACTTCGAGGTTGCTCTTCCGTACCAAGATGGTTGAAGGGACATCTCTAGTGCAATATGCATTGAAGATAAATGGCTATATTGAGAGGTAGGCCACCTTAGGATTTTGTGATGGACCATGAATTAAGTATTGACTTAATTCTAATCGGTTTGTCTGATAGTTATTCACATTTTATGCTTAACTATAGATGAACTGAATCTCTACCACTATTCCTAAGTTGATTAACTCGCTCAAAACTCTGAGCCATCTGTCAAGAGACAGTAAGGCCGTGATACTGGTGGACTTTTTAAGTTCTAAAAATAAGAACCTTAAGAAGAAGAAGAAGTCCATGAAGCCTATGGGAGGCATGGCCAAGAAGAAGGCCAAGGTGATTGCTCCAAAGGGGACATGTTTCATTTGTCGCAAGGATGGCCATTAGAAGAGAAACTGTAAGGCTTACTTGGAGTCCTTGAAGAAGAAGGCATTTGATGTCCCATCTACTTCAGGTATTTTTGTCATTGAAATTAATACTATTTCCAATAATAATATATGGGTATTAGATAGCGGTTGTGACTCACACATATGCACTAATATGTAGGGCCTAAGGAATAGTAGACAACTCAATAAGAGAGAGTCAGACCTACGCATTGGAAATGGAGCAAGAGTTGCTACATTAGCTGTAGGAACATATGTATTGACCCTCCCTAGTGGGCTTATATTAAATTTGGATAATTTCTATTATGTACCTACTTTGACTAAAAACATTATTTCTGTTTCAACTCTAAACAAAAATGGTTTCCTTTTAGCTTTTAGTAACAATTTTTGTTCTATTATGTTGAATGGAATTCTTTATGCTAGTGGTACATTATGCAATGGAATATACATATTAGATATGTCATATCCAATTTTAAACATCAATGATAATAAAAGGCAAAACAAGATATGTTGAAATCATCTTATTTATGGCATTGTCGCCTTGGTCATATAAGTGAGAAATGCATGGCTAAGCTACACAAAAGTGGTAGTTTAGGGTCATTTGATTATAAATCATGACACATGTGAATCTTGCTTATTAGGCAAGATGACTAAATTACCCTTTAAGGGAAAGGGTGAACGTGCTAATGGACTTTTAGACTTAATACATTCAGATGTATGTGGTCCAATGTCTACATATGTCAGAGATGGTTTCATCTACTTCATTACTTTTATCGATGACTACTCAAGATATGGGTACGTGTATCTTATGAGATACAAATCTGAAGCTTTTGAAAAGTTTAAAGAATTCAGAAATGAGGTAGAGAAATAACTTGGCAAAAGTATTAAAACACTTCTATCAGATCGAGGAGGTGAATACTTGAGCCAAGAGTTTCTAGATTATCTTAGGGATAATGGGATTTTATCTCAATGGACTCCACCTTATACACCACAACACAATGGTGTGGCTGAAAGAAGAAACCGAACCTTGTTAGACATGGTAAGGTCTATGATGAGTTTTGTGGAACTGCCTAAATTCTTTTGGGGTTATGCACTAAAAACCGTCATTTATATATTAAATGGAGTTCTTTCGAACTCAGTTGATGTTACTCCATATGAGATATGGTATAACAAAAAACCCACATTTTTTTACATGAGAATTTGGGGTTGTCCTGCTTATGTGAAGCGGACAATGTCAGATAAGCTAGAAGCTAAGTCTAACTGATGTCTGTTTGTGGGATATCCAAAAGCATCATATTGATATCAATTTTACCACCATTCGGAACAAAAGGTTTTTGTTTCAAGACATGCTATCTTTTTAGAGAGAGAATTCCTTTTAAAAGGAGATAGTGGGAGCAAAATTGAACTTGAGGAAATTCAAGATGCTCAAACATATGCTGACCAACTGCCTGAACCTGAGCTTGTTACTCATACAGATGATATAACAACTCAACCTTCTAAAGCACAAGAGCTTCGTAGGTCAGGTAGGATATGTACTGTTCCAGAGAGATATGGATTTTTCATTAGTGAACAAAATGACGTATTGCTCATATAAAACGATGAGCCTACAACCCAAGAAGAAGTTCTGAATAGTTCAAAATCTGACAAATGGCTTCAAGCCATGAAGTCAGAAAAGGATTCCATGTATGAAAACCAAGTATGGACTTTGGTTGACCCACCCGAAAGGATAAAGCCTATATGGTGCAAGTGGGTTTTCAAAAAGAAAACTGACATGGATGGTAATGTGATTACCTATAAAGATAGACTTGTTGCTAAAGGTTATCGTCAAAGATAAGGAATTGACTATGATGAAACTTTTAGCCCAATAGCTATGCTTAAATCCATAAGGATACTCCTTAATGAAAATCTGATTGAGGATGTGTACATGACACAACAGAAGGCTTCATATCCAAAGATGGAAAAAAGGTATGTAAGCTTTAAAGATCCATTTATGGATTAAAGCAAGCATCAAGGAGTTGGAATATTCGGTTTGATGAGACAATCAAACAATTTGGTTTCTTACAAAATCCGGATGAACCTTGTGTTCATAAGAAGGTTAGTGGGAGTGCAATCGTATTTCTTGTGTTATATGTAGATGAAATATTGTTAATGAGAAATGATGTCTCAACCTTACAATCAGTCAAAATTTGGTTTTCCAAGAATTTCTCTATGAAAGACCTTGGAAAAGTAGTTTATATTTTGGGGATAAAGATATATAGAGATAGATCTAAAAGATTGCTTGGTCTTTCACAGTCTACATATATAGATAAGATGCTAAAGAGGTTTAACATGGAGTAGTCCAAGAGGGGATATATTCCCATGACCCATGGGATTCCTGTCTCAAAGTCTTTGTGACCAAAGACACAAGATGAGAGGACACACATGAGTTTGATTCCATATGCTTCAACTATAGGATCAATCATGTATGGTATGATATGTACAAGACCCGATGTATCATATGCTCTGAGTGTCATGAGCATATACCAATCGGACCTTGGTGAGGGTTATTGGGTGGCTGTTAAGAATATCCTTAAGTACTTAAGAAGGACTAAGGATGTATTTTTGGTATATGGAGATTGAGATCTTATTATGAGAGGGTATACCGATGCCAACTTCCAATCTGACAAGGATGACTTAAAATCTCAGTCAGGTTATATATTCACACTAAATGGTGGAGAAGTTAGTTGGAAGAGTTGCAAACAGGAAATGACTGCTGATTCCACAACTGAAGTAGAGTACATTGCAGCTTCTAAAGCAGCAAAAGAAGCAGTTTGGATAAAGAAATTCATTACAAAACTTGGAGTGGTTCCCAACATTATTGATCAAATACAATTGTATTGTGATAATAATGGAGCCATTGTGCAAGCAAAAGAGCCACGGTCTCATTATAGATCCAAACATGTATTCAGAAGATACCATTTGATTAGAGAAATCATTGGTAGGAATGATGTAAAGATAGAAAGTGTGCCCACTGATCAGAAGATACCATTTGATTAGGGAAATCATTGGTAGGAATGATATAAAGATAGAAAGTGTGCCCACTGATTAGAATACTGCTGATCCCTTAACTAAGCCACTTCCCCAAAAGAAATATAATTCTCATGTACTCGCCTATGAAATTAAATACAAAGGCGATTGACTTTAGTGCAAGTGGGAGCTTGTTAGAGGAGTGCTCTAAAGGCAATCACCTTTAGCACTTATTGTACAAATTTATTTGATTAATAAAAGGTTTTTTCATTAATTTGATGTTCATTTGATATAGGAATTGATAAGTAATCTTAAATCAATTAATGAAGTCCTTGATACATAACATAGCATGAAGGAAATCATGATGAGATCATGATATTGAGATTCTTAACATGTGTAATTATGTTAGTATCAAAATTATCCCTAGTGATAGGATTAATGAGACGGGACATTATTAATCCAGACAGACTAGCACATGTTACACCTTGATTGGATCGAGTAGTAGATCTCATAATCTATAAACATGAGATGTTTAGAGTTAACATATGGATGCTTGGTAAGTGTAGCTAAGTACATTGGATGACCATTCAAGAGACAATCATATGGATAATCTATTCAAATGTCAATGATAGTCTTAGCATAGCAATGGTGCAAGAATCCTGAGACTTGAGGTACTAAAGGATCGAGTAGTACTGATTTTGTATTTTGACACTATTCCTTGTTGCCTTAGGGAGGTTGCTCATAGGGTGGTGATTGGATACATCTTGAGGTATTTGAATGTAATTGGGTAACCAACAAAGGATTCACCGCTCCTCATAGAAGGAGTGTATACCCATGGCCTCTTGTCATGGTCATTATTCGAGAATCTCTGGCCGAAGTGGAAATGTCATAAATATAGTCTTCAATGACATATCTAATAGAGTAATGAGCCTCAAGGACAAGAACTAACATTACTTGGACTAGACGTGACATAGTCAGTCTAGTGGGAGTTGACACATGTCCATACTTTGAACCAAGTGGGGTATAGAATGGTGAAAGGAATAATTCCACGGACTTTCCGGTCAATTGGGGGTCATGATGTGTTGCTAGTTAGTCCTCATGACTTGCTTAAATTAATTATTAATTTAAGTGGCCAACATAATAGGGAACCTAATGGGTCACACACATTGAAGATATGGAGAATGAGTAAAATGGTCTTTGATAGGATCTAAAATATGAGAAAATTATTTCGGGATGGATCGCGATGAGATCTCACGGGAAAAATCGTTCGGGAGGGTAATAGGCCCGTACGGGCTATACAGGCTATTGCCCGGCCTAGTAGGCCAGTTGGGCTGCCCAACAATAGCCCGTAGTAGGCCCAGTTTTCTACTGCCTCCTTTCCATTGGCCAACGGCAGAATTTGGCCTTAATTAGGCCAATTATAGCCAATTACTATTCATTCATTTTCCTTTTCTTCATTTTTGACTTTTCATATTTTCTTTGAATTTGACTCAAACAGAAAAGACAACAAATGGTATAAAACAGACATGAAAATATTTTTTTGTAAAAAAAATATTTTTAAGACAACAAAAATTCTCTCAAGAACACTTTCGAAGCTAGCACTTTGAATTTGTTCAAACCATTTCTTTTGATAATTTTTTCTTCATTCTTCGCATGGATTATCGTTAGAGACATCCTAATTGTTGGGTTTTGAAGACTGAATCATATTCATAAATGCAGCGAAAAAAAAAAATTTCAAAACCCAAAACAAAAGATCATACTTGTACCATTAAAACTAATTTTTATAAATATAAATGTTAAAAATTATACCTTGTAATTTCTTATTTGTTCTTCAAATCTTCACTTTGTTGGGTTGTAGCAAACATCAATAATCTATACTAGGATGTCTCTAATGATAATCCACGTGAAGAATGAAGAAGAAACTATCAAGAGAAATGGTTTGAACAAATTCAAAGTGCTAGATTTAAAAGTGTTCTTGAGAGAATTTTGTTGTCTTAAAAATATTTTTTTCACAAAAAAATATTTTCATATCTATTTTTTTCCATTTGATGTCTTTTCTATTTGAATCAAATTCAAAGAAAAGATGAAAAGTCAAAAATAGAGAAAAGGGAAATGAATGAATAGTAATTAGCCATAATTGGCCTAATTGAGGCAAAAATCAGTCGTTGGCCAATGGGTGGGAGCCAGTAGCATGCTGGGCCTATTGCAGGCTGCTGCTGGGTAGCCCAGCTGGCCCGCTAGGCAAGCCAACAGCCTACCTAGCCCGCGCAGGCCCGTGACCTTCCCGAACGATTTTTTTGTGCATTCTCATAGTGATCCATCCTGAAATAATTCTCACATATTTTGGATCCTATCCAAGACCATTTTACTCATTCTCCATATCTTCAATGTGTGTGACCCATTAGGTTCCCGGTTATGTTGGCCACTTAAATTAACAATTAATTTAAGCAGGTCATGAGCGGTATCTAGCAACACATCATGACCCCCAATTGACCGGAAAGTCAATGGTTTGACTATGAACCTTTCCATAGATAATTTCCGTGCAATTATTCCTTTCAGCATTCTATACCCCACTTGGTTCAGAGTATGGACAAGTGTCGACTCCCACTAGACTAACTATGTCACGTCTAGTCCAAGTAATGTTAGTTCTTGTCCTTGAGGCTCATTACTCTATTAGATATGTCATTGAAGACTATCTTTATGACATGTCCATTCCGGCCAGAGATTCCCTAGTAATGTCCATTCCGGCCAGAGATTCCCTAGTATACACTCCTTCTATCAAGAGTGGTGAATCCTTTGTTGGTTACCCAATTACCTTCGAATACCTCAAGCTGTATCCAATCGCCACCCTATGAGCTATCTCTCTGAGGCAACAAAGAATAGTGTCAAAATACATAATCAAAATTCAAGATATCCTTGAGTGCCTCAAGTCTAAGGATACTTGCACCATTGCTATGATGAGACTATCATTGACATTTGAATAAATTATCCATATGATTGTCTCATAGTTGGTCATCCAATGTACTTAGCTACACTTAGCAAGCATCCACATGTTAACTCTAAACATCTCATGTTTATAGATTATGAGATATACTATTCGATCCAATCAAGAAGTGTAACATGTTCTAGTATGTCTGGATTAATAATGTCTCATCTCATTAATCCTATGACTAGGGATAATTTTGATACTAACGTATTTACTCATGATAAGAATCTCAATATCATGATCTCATCATGATTTCCTTCATGCTATGTTATGTATCAAGGACTTCATTAATTGATTTAAGATCACTTATCAATTCATATATCAAATGAACATCAAATTAATGAAAATTCCTTTTATTAATCAAATAAATTTGTACAATAAGTGCTAAAGGTGATTGCCTTTAGAGCACTCTTCTAACAAGCTCCCACTTTCACTAAAGCCAATTGTCGTTGTATTTAATTCCATAGGCGAGTACATGAGAATCATATTTCTTTTGAGGAAGTGGCTTAATTAAAGGATCAACAATATTCTGATCAGTGGGCACTCTTTCTATCTTTAGATCATTCCTACCAATGATTTCCCTAATCAAATGGTATCTTCTGAGTACATGTTTGGATCTATCATGAGACCGTGGCTCCTTTGCTTGTGCAATGGCTCCATTATTATCACAATACAATTGTATTGGATCAATAATGCTGCGAAGCACTCCAAGTTTTGTAATGAATTTCTTTATCCAAACTGCTTCCTTTGCTGCTTCAGAAGTTGCAATGTACTCTGCTTCGATTGTGGAATCAGCAATCGTTTCATGTTTGGAACTCTTACAACTAACTGCTTCACCATTTAGTGTGAATATATAACCTGACTGAGATTTTGAGTCATCCTTATCAGATTGGAAGCTGGCATCGGTATACCCGCTCACAATAAGATCTCCATCTCCATATACCAAGAATACATCCTTAGTTCTTCTTAAGTACTTAAGGATATTCTTGACAGCCACCTAATGACCCTCACCAGGGTCCGATTGGTATCTACTCGTGACACTCAGAGCATATGATACATTAGGTCTTGTACATATCATAGCGTACTTGATTGATCCTATAGATGAAGCATATGGAATCAAACTCATGTGTGTCCTCTCATCTTGTGTATTTGGACACAAAGACTTTGAGAGAGTAATCCCATGGGTCATGGGAATATATCCCCTCTTGGACTGCTCCATACTAAACCTTTTTAGATCTTATCTATGTATGTAGACTGTGAAAGACCAAACAATCTTTTAGATCTATCTTTATAGATCTTCATCCCTAAAATATAGAGTGCTTCTCCAAGGTCTTTCATAGAAAAATTCTTGGATAACCAAATTTTGACTGATTGTAAGGCTGAGACATCATTTCCCATTAACAATATGTCATCTACATATAACACAAGAAATATGATTGCACTCCCACTAACCTTCATGTAAACACAAGGTTCATCCGGATTTTGTAAGAAACCAAACTGTTTGATTGTCTCATCAAACCGAATATTCCAACTCCTGGATGCTTGCTTTAATCCATAAATGGATCTTTGAAGCTTACATACCTTTTTACCGTCTTTGGATATGAAACCTTCTGGTTGTGTCATGTACACATCCTCAATCAGATTTCCATTAAGGAAAGTTATTTTCACATCCATTTGCCATATCTCATAATCATATTGAGTAGCAATGGCTAGGAGTATCCTTATAGATTTAAGCATAACTACTGGGCTAAAAGTTTAATCGTAGTCGATTCCTTGTCTTTGATGATAACCTTTAGCAACAAGTTTAGCTTTATAGGTAATCACATTACCATACATGTCAGTTTTCTCTTTGAAAACCCACTAGCACTCTATAGGATTTATTCCTTCGGGTGGGTCAACCAAAGTCCATACTTGGTTTTCATACATGGAATCCATTTCTGACTTCATGGCTTAAAGCCATTTGTCAGATTCTGAACTATTCAAAACCTCTTTATAGGTTGTTGGCTCATCATTTTCTATAAGCAATACGTTGTTCTGTTCACTAATGAGAAATCCATATCTCTCTAGAATAGTACGTATCCTACTTGACCTACAAAGCTCTTGTGCTTCAGAAGGTTAAGCAGTTATATCATCTATATGAGTAACAAGCTCCGGTTCAGGCAGTTGATCAGCATCTGTTTAAGCATCTTGAACTTCCTCAAGTTCAATTTTGCTCCCACTATCTCCTTTTAGAAGGAATTCTCTCTCTAAAAAGATAGCATGTCTTGAAACAAAAATCTTTTGTTCCAAGGGGTGGTAAAATTGTTATCCATATGATGCTTTTGGATATCCCACAAACAGACATCAGTCAGACTTAGCTTCTAGCTTATCTGACATTGTCTGCTTCACATAAGCAGGACAACACCAAATTCTCATGTAAGAAAATGTGGGCCTCTTGTTATACCATATCTGATATGGAGTAATATCAACTGACTTTGAAGGAACTCCATTTAATATATAAATGGCGGTCGCTAGTGCATAACCCCAAAAGGATTTAGGCAATTCCGCAAAACACATCATAGACCTTACCATGTCTAACAAGGTTCGGTTTCTTCTTTCAGCCACACCATTGTGTTGTGGTGTGTAAGGTGGAGTCTATTGAGATAAAATCCCATTATCCCTAAGATAATCTATAAACTTTTGGCTTAAGTATTCACCTCATCGATCTGATAGAAGTATTTTAATACTTTTGCCAAGTTGTTTATCTACTTCATTTCTGAATTCTTTAAACTTTTCAAAAACTTCAAATTTGTATCTCATAAGATACACATACCCATATTGTGAGTAGTCATCGATAAAAGTAATGAAGTAGAAGAAACCACTTATGGCGAGTGTAGACATTGAGAAATTCATATCTCTCCGGAACAGTACGTATCCTACTTGACCTATGAAGCTCTTGTGCTTTAGAAGGTTGAGTTGTTATATCATCTGTATGAGTAACAAGCTCCAGTTCAGGTAGTTGATCAACATCTGTTTGAGCATCTTGAACTTCCTCAAGTTCAATTTTGCTCGCACTATCTCTTTTTAGAAGAAATTCTCTCTCTAAGAAGATAGCATGTCTTGAAACAAAAATCTTTTGTTCCAAGGGGTGGTAAAATTGATATCCATATGATGCTTTTGTATATCCCACAAACAGACATAGGTAGACTTAGCTTCTAGCTTATCTGATATTGTCCACTTCACATAAGCAGGACAACCCCAAATTCTCATGTAGGAAAATGTGGGCCTCTTGTTATTCCATATCTCATATGCAGTAACATCAACTGACTTAGAAGGAACTCCATTTAATATATAAATGGCGGTCTCTAGTGCATAACCCCAAAAGGATTTAGGCAATTATGCAAAACTCATCATAAACATTACCATGTCTAACAAGATTCGGTTTCTTCTTTCAGCCACACCATTGTGTTGTGGCGTGTAAGGTGGAGTCCATTGAGATAAAATACCATTATCCCTATGATAATCTAGAAACTCTTGGCTCAACTATTCACCTCCTCGATCTGATCAAAGTATTTTAATACTTTTTCCATGTTATTTCTCTACTTCATTTCTGAATTCTATGAACTTTTCAAAAACTTCAAATTTGTATCTCATAAGATACACGTGCCCATATTATGAGTAGTCATCGATAAAAGTAATGAAGTAGAAGAAACCACTTCTGGCGAGTGTAGACATTGGACCACATACATCTGAATGTATTAAGTCTAAAAGTATATTAGCACGTTCACCCTTTCCCTTGAAGGGTAATTTAGACATCTTGCCTAATAAGCAAGATTCACATGTGTCATATGATTCATAATCAAATGAGCCCAAACTACCACTTTTGTGTAGCTTAGCCATGCGTTTCTCGCTTATATGACCAAGACGACAATGCCATAAATAAGATGATTTCAACATATCTAGTTTTTGCCTTTTATTATCATTGATGTTTTAAATTGGATTTGACATATCTAATATGTATATTCCATTGCAAAATGTAGCATTAGCATAAAGAATTCCACTCAACATAATAGAACAACAATTGTTACTAAAAGCTAAAAGGAAACCATTTTTATTTAGACATGAAACAGAAATAATGTTTTTAGTCAAAACAGGTACATAATAGCAATTGTCCAACCCAGTGGGGAGGGTTAATACATATGTTCCTATAGCTAATGCAGCAACCCTTGCTCCATTTCCAACGTGTAGGTCTGACTCTCCCATATTGAGCTTTCTACTATTCCTTAGGCCCAGCATATCAATGCATATGTGTGAGCCACAACCGATATCTAATACCCATATATTATTATCGGAAACAATATTAATTTCAATGACAAAAATACCTGAAGTAGATGGGGCATCAGATGCCTTATTCTTCAAGGACTCAAGTAAGCCTTGCAGTTTCTCTTCCAATGGCCATCTTTGCCACAATGGAAGCATGTCCCCTTTGGAGCAATCTCCTTGGCCTTGTTCTTGGCCACGCCTCCATTAGGCTTCATGGACTTCTTCTTTTAAGGTTATTCCTTTTAGAACTTGAAGAGTCCACCAACATCACAGCCTTACTGTCCTTATTGACAGATGGCTCAGCTATTTTAAGCAAGTTAATCAGCTCAGGAATAGTGGTAGAGATTTGGTTCATCCTATAGTTAAGCACAAAATATGAATAACTATCAGACAAACTGGTTAGAATTAAGTCAATACGTAATTCATGGTCCATCATAAATCCCAAGGTGGCCAACCTCTCAATATAGCCATTCATCTTCAATGCATATTGCATTGGAGATGTCCCCTCAACCATGTTAGTGTGGAAGAGCAACCTTGAAGTTTTGAACCTTTCGGAACATGTTTGCTCATCAAAAAGCTCTCTTAGATGGTATACTATGGAATTAGCATCCATAGCCTCATGCTGCTTTTGCAACTCAGCTGACATAGTAGCAAGCATAATGCAGCTTGCCATCTCACTATCATTGAGATGCTTTTGATATGCCTTTTGAACATATATAGAAGCATTAGCAGTAGGGGGATTAGGAAGTACCTCATTTAGGACATAGCCAATCTTTTCAGATTTGAGAACTATTCTCAGATTCCTTAGCCAATCCAAAAAATTGGGCGCAGTCAACTTATTTGATTTGATTAGCGATTGCAAATTCACACTTGTCATGATGATGATTCTAGCAACCTAGATGTAAAATAGAACATGTTAGAATGTACATAAAATGCATGTTTATTAGGTCTTTAATAAATCGCATTATAGCTCCCACTATTTTATTGCGAATCCATAGCCCTCACTATGAACCCGAGAGAACTTATATGGAAGTTCTCCTAGTGGGTCGATATCCAACTAGCTAAGAATAACCTTGAGGCAACTTAACAAGCTATCCTTAGTTTGGTTGGTAGGTATCAAATCCGTACCAATTGCATTATTCATGCAACTATCGAATCTTGTGCTATCAACTTATTGATGTGTGCACATACATTGGGCTATCGACTCTTGATATGTGTACATCTCATGTATACAAACCCAACTTCGCATCCAATACACATAAACCTTGGCACAAATCCAACAAGTTAATAATATCGGTTAAGTCTAACCCATTAATCATGAAATCTAATTTAAATGGATTGAACATATTCTTATAGAGTGAGCTTGAGGCAACTCAACAACCCTAACTCTAGAAGAACTCTGGTTCTCCCCATATTAATGGAAGGCGTAAAATTTAATTGTTTATTTAGTGAGGGATTTCTTTTTTAAGTCTTCATCAAGTTATTATTTCATGCTTTTATATATCATACATTCATCACATTGATATATAAAGATAGTTACATTAACTATATGGCATGATTATGGACATACTAGGTATATGCATGAATTTACAACCTAAAATAGAAATCAAATTCCTATTTCTAAGTCTTCTTGTTTATGGCACCACCTCCTTTGCTTCTTGCTTCTTTGTATCTTCATTCTATCATAATCCTATGTAATCTAATTACATATTTCAAATTATAGAAAACCTCAATTTACATTTGAAAGAAGTAAGATGAGAAGAGAAATACAAAAGAAAGAAAGGGAGGTAGGGACACACAGACCCTATTTACCATAAAAAAATATAATTCCATGCATGCTCAATCACATTGGGCGTAAGTCCATAATCATCCATCATGCGTTTTCATACACCCCTAACATGCAATCTCTAATGCACAAAAAAAATGACAATTCTGGATTTCAATTTGTAAATCGATTCAACTCTTGAACCGAAATTGCCTATATGTGTTCTTTCGGTTAATTTAATTTTGTATGTCATTTTAAAGTGGAATTTAATATTTAATAAAAATAAATTAAATTCCATATTTACATAAATAATTCAAAATTGATTCTCCTTAAAATCAGAATATTATGATGTTAAAATTAAACAATTTAATTTTAATATTCATATCAATTTTTAGTCATACTAGAATTACAATTGCACAACTTAAATTAATTCAAAATCAATTTCCAAAAATTCTAAAAATTTTCAAAACATCAAATCATTATTCGAATCATCTTTAGGTCAGCTCAATTTTATCAAAATATTTTTGGCAGAAGCAAAAATTACTAAGACAAACGAACCAACACACTTAGACGCTAAAAATGACTAATTCGATATATAGAATTTTTAAAATTTCAAATGCTTGAAAAATAATTTTGGCATACATCTAACATCAAAATAACATATTTTTAATCACATAAAAATTATTTCAAAGTTCTGTAAATAAAACAAACACATACAAAAAAATTAAACAAAACATCCCCACCGGGTATGCTTAAACAGTTTCCTTTTTGTGCTTGTTTGAAAAATTAATTAAAATAATATTTACTTAATTATTGGATACTTCCATAGGCATAAAAATATTCTCAATATTTCTAAATAATTTTTTTATAATTAAATTACAAGAAAAATACAACCAGCCCCATCAATTAAGCCAAACAACAACACATGTTCATAAACAAGGCAATTTTAGGCATTTTTGAAATAAATCCGAAATTAATTATTTAAATCACATTCAAATCATTTTTCAATCACAATAATCATTCTTAATCATCCCATGATCAGATTAGAGAAAGAAAAATGTGTAAAATATATTTTACAAATTAATTTCAATTTTTCAAAACCTATTAATCCAAAATCATCAAAAACATGCAATCCCATTGCACTTTCAATTAAAATTAATTTTAAAGGATACAAGGTGGCTCTGATACCAATGTTGGGTTTTGAAGAATGAATCATATTCATAAAAACAGTGGAAAAATAAAATTCTCAAAATCCAAAACAAAAGATCATACTTGTACCATTAAAACTAATTTATATAAATATAAATGTTAAAAATTATACCTTGTAATTTCTTATTTGTTCTTCAAATATTCACTTTGTTGGGTTGTAGCAAACCACAAAAATCCACACTAGGATTTCTCTAATGATAATACATACGAAGAATGAAGAAGAAATTATCAAGAGAAATGGTTTGAACAAATTCAAATTGCTAAATTTGGCCCACGCGGGCCCGTGACCTTCCCAAATGATTTTTTCGTGCGATCTCATCGCGATCCATCCTGAAATAATTCTCTCATATTTTGGATCATATCCAAGATCATTTTACTCATTTTCCATATCTTCAATGCGTGTGACCCATTAGGTTTCCGGTTATATTGACCACTTAAATTAACAATTAATTTAAACAGGTCATGAGCGTTGTCTAGCAACACATCATGACCTTCAATTTACCGGAAAGTCAGTGGTTTGACTACGAATCTTTCCATAGACAATTTTCGTACAATTATTCCTTTTACCATTCTGTACCCCACTTGGTTCAGAGTATGGACATGTGTCAACTCCCACTAGACTGACTACGTCACGTCTAGTCCAAGTAATGTTAGTTTTTGTCCTTGAGGCACATTACTCTATTAAATATGTCATTGAAGACTATCTTTATGACATTTCCACTCTGGCCAGAGATTCCTTAGTAATGACCATGACAAGAGGCCATAGGTATAAACTCCTTCTATCAAGAATGGTGAATTTTTTGTTGGTTACCCAATTACCTTTGAATACCTCAAGTTGTATCCAATCACCACCCTATGAGCTACCTCTCTGAGGCAACAATGAATAGTATCAAAATACATAATCAATATTCAAGATATCCTTGAGTACCTCAAGTTTAAGGATACTTGCACCATTGCTATGATGAGACTATCATTGACATTTGAATAGATTATCCATATGATTGCCTCATAGTTGGTCATCCAATGTACTTAGCTACACTTAGCAAATATCCACATGTTAACTCTAAACATCTCATGTTTATAGATTATGAGATCTACTACTCGATCCAATCAAGGAGTGTAACATGTGCTAGTCTGTCTGGATTAATAATATCCCATCTCATTAATCCTATGACTAGGGATAATTTTGATACTAACATAATTACACATGATAAGAATCTCAATATCATGATCTCATCATGATTTCCTTCATGCTATGTTATATATCAAGGACTTCATTAATTGATTTAAGATCATTGATCAATTCATATATCAAATGAACATCAAATTAATGAAATAACCTTTTATTAATCAAATAAATTTGTACAATAAGTGCTAAAGGTGATTGCCTTTAGAGAACTCCTCTAACAAGCTCCCACTTACACTCAAGCCAATTGCCTTTGTATTTAATTCCATAGTCGAGTGCATGAAAATCATATTTCTTTTGGGGAAGTGGCTTAGTTAAAGGATCAACAATATTCTGATCAGTGGGCACTCTTTCTATCTTTACATCAATCCTACCTATGATTTCGCTAATCAAATGGTATCTTCTGAGTACATGTTTGGATCTCTCATGAGACTGTGGCTCCTTTGCTTGCACAATGGCTCCATTATTATCACAATACAATTGTATTGGATCAATAATACTGGGAACCACTCCAAGTTCTGTGATGAATTTCCTTATCCAAACTGCTTCCTTTGCTGCTACAGAACCTGCAATGTACTCTACTTCGGTTGTGGAATCAGCAGTCATTTCCTATTTGGAACTCTTCCAACTAACTGCTCCACCAATTAGTGTGAATATATAACCTGACTGATATCTTGAGTCATCCTTGTCAGATTGGAAGTTGGCATTAGTATACCCGCTCACAGTAAGATCTCCATCTCCATATACCAAGAATACATCCTTAGTTCTTCTTAACCACTTAAGGATATTCTTGACAGCCACCCAATGACCCTCACCAGGGACCGATTGGTATCTACTCGTGACTCTCAGAGCATATGATACATCGAGTCTTGTACATATCATAGCATACATGATTGATCCTATAGCTGAAGCATATGGAATCAAACTCATGCGTGTCCTCTCATCTTGTGTCTTTGGACACAAAGACTTTCAGAAAGTAATCCCATGGATCATGGGAATATATCCCCTCTTGGAGTGCTCCATGCTAAACCTCTTTAGCATCTTATCTATGTATGTAGACTGTGAAAGACCAAGCAATCTTTTAGATCTATCTCTATAGATCTTTGTCCCTAAAATGTAGACTGCTTCTCCAAGGTCTTTCATAGAGAAATTCTTGGATAACCAAATTTTGACTGATTGTAAGGCTGAGACATCATTTCCCATTAACAATATGTCATCTACATATAACACAAGAAATACGATTGCACTCCCACTAACCTTCTTGGAAACACAAGATTCATTCGGATTTTGTAAGAAACCAAACTTTTTGATTGTCTCATCAAACCGAATATTCCAACTCCTGGATGCTTGCTTTAATCCATAAATGGATCTTTGAAGCTTACATACCTTTTTGCCATCTTTGGATATGAAACCTTCTGGTTGTGTCATGTACACATCCTCAATCAGATTTCCATTAAGGAAAGCTGTTTTCACATCCATTTGCCATATCTCATAATCATAATGAGTAGCAATGGCTAGGAGTATCCTTATGGATTTAAGCATAGCCACTAGGCTAAAATTTTCATCATAGTCAATTCCTTGTCTTTGACGATAACCTTTAGCAACAAGTCTAGCTTTATTGGTAATCACATTACCATCCATGTTAGTTTTCTTTTTGAAAACCCACTTGCACCCTAAAGGCTTTATTCGTTCAGGTGGGTCAACGAAAGTCCATACTTGGTTTTAATACATAAAATCCATTTCTGACTTCATGGCTTGAAGCCATTTTTCAGATTCTGAACTATTCATAACCTCTTTATAGGTTGTAGGCTCATCATTTTCTATAAGCAATACGTCGTTATGTTCACTAATGAGAAATTCATATCTCTCCGGAACAGTACGTATCCTACTTGACCTATGTAGCTCTTGTGCTTTAGAAGGTTGAGCTGTTATATCATCTGTATGAGTAACAAGCTCCGGTTCAGGTAGTTGATCAACATCTGTTTGAGCATCTTGAACTTCGTCAAGTTCAATTTTGCTTGCACTATCTCCTTTTAGAAGAAATTCTCTCTCTAAGAAGATAGCATGTCTTGAAACAAAAATCTTTTGTTCCAAGGGGTGGTAAAATTGATATCCATATGATGCTTTTGTATATCCCACAAACAGAAATCGGTAGGCTTAGCTTCTAGCTTATCTGATATTGTCCGCTTCACATAAGCAGGACAACCCCAAATTCTCATGTAGGAAAATGTGGGCCTCTTGTTATTCCATATCTCATATGTAGTAACATCAACCGACTTAGAAGGAACTCCATTTAATATATAAATGGCGGTCTCTAGTGCATAACCCCAAAAGGATTTAGGCAATTCTGCAAAACTCATCATAAACCTTACCATGTCTAACAAGATTCGGTTTCTTCTTTCAGCCACACCATTGTGTTGTGGCGTGTAAGGTGGAGTCCATTGAGATAAAATACCATTATCCTTAAGATAATCTAGAAACTCTTGGCTCAACTATTCACCTCCTCGATCTGATCGAAGGATTTTAATACTTTTTCCATGTTATTTCTCTACTTCATTTCTGAATTCTTTGAACTTTTCAAAAGCTTCAAATTTGTATCTCATAAGATACACGTGCCCATATTGTGAGTAGTCATCGATAAAAGTAATGAAGTAGAAGAAACCACTTCTAGCGAGTGTAGACATTGGACCACATATATCTGAATGTCTTAAGTCTAAAAGTATATTAGCACGTTCACCCTTTCCCTTGAAGGGTAATTTAGACATCTTGCCTAATAAGCAAGATTCACATGTGTCATATGATTCATAATCAAATGAGCCCAAACTACCACTTTTGTGTAGCTTAGCCATGCGTTTCTCGCTTATATGACCAAGACGACAATGCCATAAATAAGATGATTTCAACATATCTTGTTTTTGCCTTTTATTATCATTGATGTTTAAAATTGGATTTGACATATCTAATATGTATATTCCATTGCAAAATGTACCATTAGCATAAAGAATTCCACTCAACATAATAGAACAACAATTGTTACTAAAAGCTAAAAGGAAACCATTTTTATTTAGACATGAAACATAAATAATGTTTTTAGTCAAAACAGGTACATAATAGCAATTGTCCAACCCAGTGGGGAGGGTTAATGCATATGTTCCTATAGCTAATGCAACAACCCTTGCTCCATTTCCAACGCGTAGGTCTGACTCTCCCATATTGAGCTTTCTACTGTTCCTTAGGCCCAGCATATCAGTGCATATGTGTGACCCACAACCGATATCTAATACCCATATATTATTATCGGAAACAATATTAATTTCAATGACAAAAATACCTGAAGTAGATGGGGCATCAGATGCCTTCTTCTTCAAGGACTCAAGTAAGCCTTGCAGTTTCTCTTCCAATGGCCATCCTTGCCACAATGGAAGCATGTCCCTTTTGAAGCAATCTCATTGGCCTTTTTTTTTGCCACCCCTCCCTTAGGCTTCATGGACTTCTTTTTTTTAAGGTTCTTCCATTTAGAACTTGAAGAGTCCACCAGCATCACAGCCTTACTGTCCTTCTTGACAGATGGCTCAGTTGTTTTAAGCAAGTTAATCAGCTTAGGAATAGTGGTAAAAATTTGGTTCATCCTATAGTTAAGCACAAAATGTGAATAACTATCAGACAAATCGGTTAGAATTAAGTCAATACTTAATTCATGGTCCATCACACATCCCAAGGTGGCCAACCTCTCAATATAGCCATTCATCTTCAATGCATATTGCACTGGAGATGTCCCCTCAACCATCTTAGTGCGGAAGAGCAACCTTGAAGTTTTGAACCTTTTCGAATGTGCTTGCTCATCAAAAAGCTATCTTAGATGGTATACTATGGAATTAGCATCCATAGTCTCATACTGCTTTTGCAAGTCAACTGATATGCCTTCTGAATAACTTGCCATCTAACTATCATCCAGATGCTTTTGATATGCCTTCTGAACAACTTCAAAAACATCAGCAGCAAGGGGATTAGGGAGTGCCTCATCTAGGACATAGCCAATCTTTTTGGATTTGAGAACTATTCTCAGATTCCTTAGCCAATCCAAAAAATTGGGCCCAGTCAACTTATTTGATTCCATTAGCGATCGCAAATTCACACTTGTCATGATGATGATTCTAGCAACCTAGACGTAAAATAGAACATGTTAGAATGTACATAAAATGCATGTTTATTAGGTCTTTAATAAATTGCATTATGGCTTCCACTATTTTGTTGCGAATCTATAGCCCTCACTATGAACCCGAGAGAACTTATATGGAAGTTCTCCTAGTGGGTCAATATCCAACTAGCTAAGAATAACCTTGAGGCAACTCAACAAACTATCCTTAGTTTGTTTGGTAGGTATCTAATCCATACCAATTGCATTATTCATGCAATTATCGAATCTTGTGTTATCAACTTATTGATGTGTGCACATACATTGGGCTATCGACTCTCGATATGTGTACATCTCATGTATACAAACCCAACTTCACCTCCAATACATATTAACCTTGGCGCAAATCCAACAAGTTAATAATATCGGTCAAGTATAACCCATTAATCTTGAAATCTAATTTCAATGGATTGTACATATTCTTATAGAGTGAGCTTGAGGCAACTCAACAACCCTAACTCTAGAAGAACTCTGGTTCTCCCCATATTAATGGAAGGCGTAAGACTTAATTGTTTATTTAGTGAGGGATTTCTTTGTTAAGTCTCATCAAGTTATTATTTCATACTTTTATATATCATACATTCATCATATTGATATATAAAGATAGTTACATTAACTATATGGCATGATTATGGACATACTAAAGTCAATCTCTTGAGCCAAAGAGAAATTGACTAGGTCTTACCTAGGTATATGCATAAATTTACAACCCAAAATAGAAATCAAATTCCTATTTCTAAGTCTTCTTGTTTATGGTACCATCTCCTTTGCTTCTTGCTCCTTTGTATCTTCATTCTATCCTAATCCTATGTAATCTAATTACATATTTCAAATTATAGAAAATCTCAATTTACATTTAAGGGGAGTAAGATGAGAAGAGAAATACATATGAAAGAAAAAGAGGTAGGGACACACATGTCCTATTTACCATAAAACAAAATAATTCCATGCATGCTCAACCACATTGGGCCTAAGTCGATAATCATCCATCATGCCTTTTCATACACCTCTAACATGCATTCTCTAATGCACAAAATAAAAATGACAATTTTGGATTTCAATTTGTAAATCGATTAAACACTTGAATCGAAATTGCCTATAAATGTGTTCTTTCGGTTAATTTAATTTTGTATGTCATTTTAAAGTGGAATTTAATATTTAATCAAATTAAATTAAATTCCATATTTCCAGAAATAATTCAAAAATTAATTCTCCTTAAAATCAAAATACTATGATGTTAAAATTAAACAATTTAATTTTAATATACATACCAATTTCTAGTTATACTAGAATTACAATTGCACAACTTAAATTAATTCAAAATTAATTTCCAAAAACTCTAAAAATTTTCAGAACATCAAATTATCATTTGAATCATCTTTAGGTCAGCTCAACTTCATTAAAATATTTTTGGCACAAGCCAAAATTACTAAGACAAACGAACCAACACACTTAGACGCTCAAAATGACTACTTCGATATCTAGAATTTTTAAAATTTCAAATGCTTGCAAAATACTTCTGTCATACATCTAACATCAAAATAACATATTTTATATTTCAAGGTGCTGGAAATAAAGTAAACACATACAAAAAAAAAATCAAACAAAACAGCTCCACCGGGTATGCTAAAACAGTCCTTTTTTTGTGTTTATTTGAAAAATTAATAAAAATAATATTTAATTAATTATTGGACAATTCCAGAGGCATAAACATATTTTCAATATGTCTAAATAATATTTTCATAATTAAATTACAAGAAAAATGTAACCAGCCCCATCAATTAAGCCAAACAACAACACATGTTCATAAAAAAGCAATTTTAGGCATTTTTGAAATAAATCCGAAATTAATTATTTGAATCACATCCAAATTATTTTTCAATCAAAATAATCATTCTTAATCAGCCCATGATCAGATAAAAGAAAGAAAAATGTATAAATTATATTTTACAAATTAATTTCAATTTTTCAAAACCATGTAATCCCATTGCACTTTCAATTAAAATTAACTTTAATGGATACAAGGAGGCTCTGATACCAATGTTGGGTTTTGAAGAATGAATCATATTCATAAACGCAGTAAAAAATAAAATATTTCAAAACTCAAAACAAAAGATCATACTTGTACCATTAAAACTAATTTATATAAATGTAAATGTTAAAAATTATACCTTGTAATTTTTATTTGTTCTTCAAATTTTCACTTTGTTGGGTTGTAGCAAACCACAAAAATCCACACTAGGATGTCTTTAATGATAATCCATGCGAAGAATGAAGAAGAAACTATCAAGAGAAATGGTTTGAACAAATTCAAAGTGCTAGCTTTGAAAGTGTTTTTGAAAGAATTTTTATTGTCCTAAAAATATTTTTTTTCACAAAAAATATTTTCATGTCTATTTTCTGTCATTTGATGTCTTTTCTATTTGAATCAAATTAGAAAATAAGATGAAAAGTCAAAAATGGAGAAAATGAAAACAAATGAAAAGAAATTGGCCATAATTGGTCTAATTAAGGCCAAAAACAGTAGTTGCCCAACGGATGGGAAATTGCAGGCGCGCTGGGCCTGTTGCGGGCTGCTGCTGGGTAGTCCTGCTGGCCCCCAAGGCTGGCCAGTAGCCTGCCAAGCTCACGCGAGGCCGAGCTGCCCTGTGATACTCTTGAACGATTTTTCCGTGTGATCTCATCGCGATCCATCCTAAAATAATTCTCCCATATTATGGATCCTATCCAAGACCATTTTACTCATTCTCCATATCTTCAATGCGTGTGACCCATTAGGTTCCCAGTTATGTTGGCCACTTAAATTAACAATTAATTTAAGCAAGTCATGAGCGGTATCTAGCAACACATCATAACCCCCAATTGACCGGAAAGTCAGTGGTTTGACTACGAACATTTCTATAGACAATTTATGTGCAATTATTCCTTTCACCATTCTATACCCACTTGGTTCAGAGTATGGACATGTGTCAACTCCCACTAGACTGACTACATCACGTCTAGTCCAAGTAATGTTAGTTCTTGTCCTTAAGGCTCATTACTCTATTAGATATGTCATTTAAGACTATATTTATGAGATTTCCACTCCGGCCAGAGATTCCTGAGTAATGACCATGACAAGAGGCCATGGGTATACACTCCTTCTATCAAGAGTGGTGAATCCTTATTTGGTTACCCTATGAGCTACCTCTCTGATGCAACAAGGAATAGTGTCAAAATATAGAATCAATATTCAAGATATCCTTGAGTACCTCAAGTCTAAGGATACTTGCACCATTGCTATGATGAGACTATCATTGACATTTGAATGGATTATCCATATGATTGTCTCATAGTTGGTCATCCAATGTACTTAGCTACACTTAGCAAACCTCCACATGTTAACTCTAAACATCTCATGTTTGTAGATGATGAGATCTACTACTCGATCCAATCAAGGAGTGTAACATGTGCTAGTCTGTCTGGATTAATAATGTCCCATCTCATTAATCATATGACTAGGGATAATTTTGATACTAACATAATTATATATGATAAGAATCTCAATATCATGATCTCATCATGATTTCCTTCATACTATGTTCTGTATCAAGGACTTCATTAATTGATTTAAGATTACTTATCAATTCATATATCAAATGAACATCAAATTAATGAAAAAACCTTTTATTAATCAAATAAATTTGTACAATAAGTGCTAAAGGTGATTGCATTTAGAGCACTCCTTAGTTCTTCTTAAGTACTTAAGGATATTCTTGACAGCCACCTAATGACCCTCACTAGGGTCCGATTGGTATCTACTCGTGACACTCAGAGCATATGATACATCGGGTCTTATACATATCATAGCGTACATGATTGATCCTATAGCTGAAGTGTTAGAGGAGTGCTCTAAAGGCCATCACCTTTAGCACTTATTGTACAAATTTATTTGATTAATAAAAGGCTTTTTCACTAATTTGATGTTCATTTGATATATGAATTGATAAGTGATCTTAAATCAATTAATGAAGTTCTTGATACATAACATAGCATGAAGGAGATCATGATGAGATCATGATATTGAGATTCTTATCATGTGTAATTATGTTAGTATCAAAATTATCCCTAGTCATATGATTAATGAGACGGGATATTATTAATTTAGACAGACTAGCACATGTTACACTCCTTGATTGGATCGAGTTGTAGATCTCATAATCTATAAACATGAGATGTTTAGAGTTAACCTGTTGTTGCCCAGCAGCAGCCCACAACAGGCCCAGCGCGCTGCTGCCTCCCACCCGTTGGCCAACGACAGATTATGGCCTTAATTAGGCCAATTATGGCCAATTACTATTCATTCATTTCCCTTTTCTCCATTTTTGACTTTTCATCTTTTCTTTGAACTTGATTCAAATAGAAAAGACATCAAATGACAGAAAATAGACCTGAAAATATTTTTTTGTGAAAAAAATATTTTTAAGACAACAAAATTCTCTCAAGAATACTTTCAAAGCTAGCACTTTGAATTTGTTCAAACCATTTCTCTTGATAGTTTCTTCTTCATTCTTCGCATGGATTATCATTAGAGACATCCTAGTGTGGATTGTTGTGGTTTGCTACAACCCAACAAAGTGAAGATTTGAAGAACAAATAAGAAATTACAAGGTATAATTTTTAACATTTATATTTATATATGTTGCCCAGATATTAAACCAAGAAGGGGGGTTGAATTGGAGTTTCAAAAAATTAAACTATAAGGTGCGGAAATAAAAGATTAATTTTAGGAGGGATAGAGAGAATTTGACACAAGGAGTTTTATAGAGGTTCGGGTGTTAACAAACCCTACTCTTCTCCTCAATCGTAATTGGGAGTTTCACTAACACACTAAGTGTTACAATGGAGTTTTACAAGCTCACTCCCAACTATGGTGTTTCTCACAATGGCTCACACCTAACCTACAAATCTCTTGTGTTTTAATGGCTCACACAATAACCAATTCCTTGTATTTTACAGGCTCACACAAACAACCTTTACTTTGTGTTTTTACAGGATCACACAAACAACCTTCACTTTGTGTTTTTACAGGCTCACACAAACAACCTTTAATTTGTGTTTTGGAGGCTCACACAACTAACCCTTACAAGTGTTCTACTCTTAACCCAGAAATACCCAATGCTCACTTGAGTAAAAATTATAGAGAGAACCACTTACAAATCTTAATTGCTCAATAAATGAAGAGCAAAAAGATTTTTACAGAGAAAAGATTTTGTTCTCAAAGTATGATTGTACAAATAGCTTGTAATAAGAATTAAATTCGAAGTATATGCTATTCTATTGTTGTTCTCTTTATTCTATCTTTCTGAATGCATAAATGACTTCCATTTATACTCCCATGGCTGAATATAGTCGTTGGGTGCATTAAAAATGAAACTAGCTGTTGTACCAACCAAATAATCGCGCCTGACATTTTTGTCTTTCATTGTTCACGGGCGTGACTATGTTTGTCACAGGAGTGACCTTTCTTCCCAAGCCGTGACTGAAGTGGTGACCTTGGTCGTGAAGCTCTCTGGAATGTTTTGACATATAAAGTCACGTTCGTGACATACTCATTCACGGGCATGACTAACTTCCCAGCCGTGATCCAAGTGGTGACTTTGGTCATGAAGCTCTCTGGATGAAAATGCATGAACATTCACGGGGGTGACTGAAATGCCCACTTCACTGTTTGTTCTTCCTTAATGGCCGTGAATTTCAAATGTTGGTTTTTGGTAACGGTTAGCTCCTTTCACGGGCGTGACACATATAGTCACGGTAGTGAACATGCTACTTCTTGAATTTTTGTCTTTCAAGGATTATTCTTCCAATCTCCATTCTTGCTATTTTAATCCATGTGATTTTGAGAAGTCTCCCCCTCAAAATATACTTAGGATAAAGAATTTATAAAATGCAAGGATTGTAAAGAATGATGTAGCAATGAAATAAACTTACTAGATTTTAAGTATATGCAAGTTATATGAGAAGTATATCCAATGTATACCATAATTCCTTTTTAAGGCATGAAGTATATGTACGGTATATTTAAGGTGTATCATGGCATATTTATTTTTGTAACTTGCATTAAGGTATATGCAAAGTATACTTAAGGTATATCTAATGTATATAAAGCTCAATTTCTCAATTTAATACTTTGCATATGAATTCAATTTTAATTTTTGATTCAAAATTCATTTACCTTAATATATATTGCTAGTTTCTTCTTATGTTGCTAGTTTGATACCCTTTTCCCTATAATATATTGCTAGTTTTCTCCCCCTTTTGTCATCAATCGAAAAGGAAAATAAAAATATCAATGAGATAAGCAAAAGCAAATACATTAAGTAAAGGAAAAGATACAAACAAAGTTAAATGTTCAGAAAGGAAATTGGAAATTTCCTACACACCAACAAACATAAACAAAATAAACAAGCAAAAACAAGCAAATTTAGGCTACATTCTAGCCTAACTCCTAGTCGGTCATCCTATCACGAAGCCTAGCTACTTCTGCCTCAAGGTTGTCCATCCGAGACTCCATGAAGTCTTTGAGGTTCTCCAACCTCTCATCCATCGAAGTCTGCAGCTGCTCAAAATGTGGTGCCAAGAGGTCAACCACCTGCTGTGCTAAGGTCGGTGTGGAAGCCGAGGACTGTCCGATGTCCTGCTCAGCTACTGGAGGTGCTTCCTCAACCTGAGCCCTCTTCTTCTGCTGGACTCCCTGGAGGCCTGCTTTAAAATCCTCTGTGTCATTATCTTCCCAGATGATTTCCCCAGCAGTGTCAATGAAGCGGTAGAAGATATCGTTCTGGAAAACGATTCTGACAGCCGCTTCCATCTTGATGAAGGGCTCGACATCCAAGCGATCTCGAGGATGTCTAGGGATGAGGTTGAAGTGATGCGCGTCCAGCTTTAGATACTCAAGCTTTACTGCTATATGGGTGACATATGCCCCAATTAAAATATCTCCAGTAGGCTTGGTGGCAATGGAGAGAAGATGGTTAGCAAACCATCTAGAAAGTGCCACTGTGTGTCCTCTGCGAGCCATTTCAAAGAGGAAGAGCTCTGATTTCCTGATAGTCCTATTGCTTTCTCCCCTAGAAAATATGTTATAGGTCAGGAACCTATGCAAATACCTGTGCATTGGGGACATGAGATGAGTGCTCTTTGTCTTCTAGACATCTCAGCTACAGTCATAGCCAAAATGTGTCCATGCTAGAGGGGCAGAGAATTCTACCTCAGTATCATTCAGGATGCCATCAGATGGTAGACTGAATAATTCCCCAAATTCGATGGCACTGAGGGTGTTGGGATTGTCACAGAGTTGGAATTTCACGACTCCAGTAGGTGAAACCTGTAGAGTGCTGAGGAATTCCAGTGTTGGCTCCCTCAGGGTTGGTTGGTGATTTTCCACAAAGTCTTTCAGATGACAGGCATGGAGTTGCTCTGTCATAGCCTTCTCGAGTCCAAGACTTCGGACTGTCTGCCATTCGAAGGACCTTGATGACAGTAGAGGTCTCTTCTTCAAAGTTGCATACTGAGGATGGCATTGCTCCAGAATGCTATTCATGAGGTAATCTGCTTACCTTCTAGGAGCATGGGACTTCTTTCTCTTTTCCTTAGATGAAGCAGTTTCCATTTTGATTTGAAGAATTTGGTTGGTGATGGAGTTGGAAAATTTTTTGACAGAAAATTCTTATTAAAATCCTAGAAATGTATGACAGTTGATGAAGATTCGAGCTTTTGGTGGTATTTATAGGAAAAGTTTGAGTCTTGGGGGACGGAATCTTCAATGTCTCAATGAATGTGTGTAAATGAGAGCAGTTTTGGGAGTTAAAGAGTTCAAATGAAAAATATAACCGACTGTTCTTTTATATACTCGATACATTCACGGGCATGAGGTAGGTGTTCACGGGCATGAATGGTCATATTCACGGTTTTCTGAAGGAGTGTTCCACCCGTGAATGAAGGCGTGAATACGTTCACGGGCATGATCTTTGAACAGCACTGGCGGGGATGACCATCCATCACAGGGGTGAATAAATTGTCACGGGCGTGAAATGTTGAATTTCACCACTTATGCCCGTAAAGCAAGCCGTGACTCAAGGCGTGAAAGCCTCTGTGAGTTTTGGGGTGTTAAGGTTCACGGGAGTGAAAAAATGTCATGGGCTTGAAAGTCTCTTTTCACGGGAGTGAATGAAGCCGTGAAAATAAGCTTCACCACTTGAAGCTGTGAACATGTCGTGAACCAAGTCGTGAACGACACTGCCTCTTTGGGCCATTTAAGTCACGGGCGTGAACATGTGTCACGGGCGTGACTCCCCTAAAATTTTTATCAAATAAAATTAAGTCCTAA
The DNA here is from genome assembly GCA_023653625.1 of Triadica sebifera. Taxonomy (NCBI): domain Eukaryota; kingdom Viridiplantae; phylum Streptophyta; class Magnoliopsida; order Malpighiales; family Euphorbiaceae; genus Triadica; species Triadica sebifera. Next base: position 13,499,587 of record CM042897.1, read on the forward strand.
AACAAGACTAAATCATTTCAACAAAGATTCTAAGCCTTAAAACATGAATTCTCATCAAAATTTCTATCTTATATCTTGTGATATGATTTAAGGCCAACAATTAAAATTTCATATTTTTGCAATCACAAGGTTAATCCATCAATCATACCAAGTTCTCTTCTAATGAAATTAAATCTTTCCTCATTTAGAGACTTAGTGAAAATATCTGCTAATTGATTTTCTGTGCTTATAAATTCTAATGCAACATCTCCATATTGAATATGATCTCTAATAAAGTGGTGTCTAATGTCAATATGCTTACTTCTTGAGTGTTGAATAGGATTCTTTGAAAGATTTATAGCACTTGTGTTGTCACATTTGATAGGTATATGGTTCATCTCATGACCATAATCCTTAAGTTGTTGTTTCATCCAAAGAATTTGTGTATAACAACATCCAGCTGTTACATATTTTTCTTCAGCAGTTGAGAGAGCAACTGAAACTTGTTTTTTGCTAAACCAAGAAACTAAACATTCTCCAATGAAGTGATAAGTACCTGAAGTACTTTTCCTATCTAAAAGACTACTAGCATAGTCTGCATCTGAATATCCTATAATATAAAAGGATGAATTTCTAGGATACCATAAACCTAGATGCAATGATCCATGTAAATATCTTAATACTCTTTTTACTGCATTTAAATGAGATTCTTTAGGACATGATTAAAATTGTGCACATAAGCAAATACTATACATTATATCAGGTCTAGAAGTAGTGAGATATAAAAGTGATCCGATCATACCTCTATAAAGCTTTTCATTAATGCTCTTACCCTTTCCATCCTTGTCCAATTTTGTTGATGTGCTCATAGGAGTCTTGGCATTCTTGCATCCTTCCATACCAAATTTCTTAATTAAATCTTTGGCATATTTGGATTGGTTGATGAATATTCCCTCATTGCTTTGCTTTATTTGTAGACTAAGGAAATACTTAAGCTCTCCCATCATGCTCATTTCAAATTCCTTAGTCATACACTTAGCAAATTCTTGACAAAGCAACTCATTAGTAGAACCAAATATTATATCATCAACATAAATTTGAACAATTAGTATATCATGCTTATGATTTTTGATAAATAATGTAGTATCAACATTTCCCTTTGTAAAACCATTTTCTAATAAAAAAGAACTTAGTCTTTCATACCAAGCTTTTGGAGCTTGTTTTAAACCATACAAAGATTTTGAAAGTTTAAAAACATGATTTGGCAGATCATAGCTTTCAAAACCTGGTGGTTGTTCTACATACACTTCTTCATCTATATAACCATTTAGAAATGCACTTTTCACATCCATTTGGAAAATTTTGAAATTCATATGACATGCATATGCTAAAAGTATTCTTATGGCTTCTAATCTATCTACAGGTGCATATGTTTCATCATAATCTATACCTTTTTCTTGATTATATCCTTTTGCAACTACTCTAGCCTTATTCCTAGTTATTAACCCTTATTCATCTAATTTGTTTCTAAATACCCATTTGCTACCCATGATTTGATGATCCTTGGGTCTAGATACTAGGGTCCATACCTTACTTCTCTCAAATTAGTTGAGTTCCTCTTGCATGGCAATTATCCAACTTTCATCATTAAGAGCCTCATCAATATTTTTAGGCTCAATTTGTGAAATAAAAGTAATGTCAGTGACTAGATGTTTGAAATGAGATATAGTACTTACTCCCCTTGATAGATCACCAATTATTTGCTCTTTTGGATGATCTTTTATCATTCTCCATTCTTTTGGAAGTTCTTGATCATTTTGTTCTTGATTTTTAGGTAGAGAATCATTTTGCAGTAAATTTTCTTGATCATTTTCTTCTTTCCCATTTCCAATATCAAGTCTTTCAATATTACCTACTACATCATCAAGAGCACTACCTTTCACAAGATCAAGTCTACTAGATTTATTAAAAACAACATGCATGGATTCTTCAACCGTTTGTGATCTTTTATTAAATACTCTATATGCTTTGCTGGTTGTAGAGTATCCTAAAAATATAACTTCATCAGACTTAGAGGCAAATTTTCCAAGATTGTCCTTAGTGTTCAATATAAAACATTTGCATCCAAATACTCTAAAGTATGATATCAAGGGCTTTCTTCCATTCCATAGCTCAAATGAGGTTTTATTTAAAAGAGGTCTTTTGAAAACTCGATTTGAAATTTAACATGCAGTATTTGTGGCTTCTGTCCAAAAATAAGTTGGTAATTCATATTCATTGAGCATTGTTCTAGCCATTTCAATTAAAGTTCGATTTTTCCTTTCAACTACCCCCATTTTGTTGAGGTGTCCTAGGAGATGAGAAATTATGTGAAATTCCATGTTCAAGACAAAAGCTTTTAAAGTTTTCATTTTCAAATTCTTTCCCATGATCACTTCTTATTTTTGAAATACAATACCCTTTTTCATTTTGAACTCTTTTAGCAAAGTTTTTGAAATTTTCAAACGTATCACTCTTTTGAGCTAAGAAAATTACCCAAGTAAATCTAGAGTAATCATCTACGATAACAAATGCATAATGTTTTCCTCCTAAGCTAGCAATTCTAGTAGGTCCAAATAAGTCTAAATGCAAGAGTTGAAGAGGTTTTGAAGTACTTACTATATTTTTGGCTTTAAAAGATGACTTGTGTTGCTTTCCTCTTTGGCAAGGATCACATGTCTTGCCTTTTTCATATTTAACTCTTGGTAGCCCTTTTACTAGTTCTCCTATGCTGAGACTTTGTATTAAGCCCATGTTAGCATGACCAAGTCTTCTATGCCACAACCAAGATTCATCAATAGTAGTCACAAGACACTTAGAGGAATGGTTAGATAGTTCATGTAAGTTTATTATATATGTATTGATATCTCTATTTCCTTTAAATATCTCTTGACCATCGATAGAGATTACAAGACATTCATTTGAAGTAAAAATTACTTTGTTTCCTCTATCACATAATTGACTTACACTTAACAATTTATGTTTCAAGCCATCAACAAGTAAGACATCTTTAATAAAAGTAGTACCATTAATACCAATAGAACTAATGCCAATTACCTTACCCTTTGCATTGTTTCGAAAGGTAACTTTACCTCCATCAATACTTTTGATTTCATTGAAAAGTTCTTTATCTCCTGTCATATGCCTTGAGCATCCACTGTCTACTAGCCAAGTATTTTAGTTTATTGTGGACTTGAGGCATACCTATAGAATCACAATTCAAGTATGATTTTTAGGTACCCAAATGAGTTTGGGTCCTTAGGGGTTAGCACATGAAGGTTCCCAATGAGCCTTCCTTATCCAGCAATATTTATTTATGTGACCCTTTTTCATACAATAATTACATTGTTTTGGTCTAAATTTATTTTTTGGTTCTACAATATATTTAAATGTCATAAATCTATTAAACTGATTTTGAGAACAATGGCATGCACTATCATGATTAATTTGCAATTTTCTAGATGCATGCTTCTTATACATAGAGGCATGATTATTCTTTTTATGTGAAGAAGGTTTAACATGCTTATATCTTGGTGCTGTTCTAGCAGGTGTGGAGATGTGAGGTTCTTTAGACTTAACAAATATCGTTTTGTGAGAAGATGATGATGTGTCCTTAAATCCTAGACCATGCCTAATTAAGGGTGATCTTTGAGACACAATGAGAGTATCTAAGCTCTCTTTACCTTTGTGAAATTTAGAAATGAAATTTCTAAGTTTCTCAATTTCATTTTTCAAAGTATTGTTTTCTTTTTAACAATGAAGCTATTGAGGGTCTTGATGAGTATTCATCTAATGACTTTTGGAGAGATTCATTAGATGATTTAAGCTTTATGTTTTCCTTTTCTAAACCATCTATCTTATTTTTTAAATTAGAGATATTATTTCTATAGGTACTAAATTTAGTTCTATATTTCTCTAATTCTATATTTAATTCTTCTATTAGACTTTGCTCATCATCATCATCACTACTATCATTTCTAAACCATAGTCTTTAAGAGGAAGACTTCTCAGGATTTTATTATTTACATCTTCCAAACTCAGATGCTTCCCAAGTTTCCTCATTCCATTTATAATGGCTAGAAGATGGTTGGTCATGTCAGTGATTGACTCATTTGATTTCATCTTGAAGAGCTCATATTCTGAGGTTAGAAGTTGAATCTTCTTGGATTTGACTTGCTTAGTTCCTTCATGATAATTCTCCAATGTCTTCCACATTTTGTATGTTGTTGAGCAGTGTTGTATTCTCCCACATTCTTCAATAGATAATGAGCTTGATAGGATTGTCATTGCCTTCTTGTTTTTGAAGTTTGCTCTTCTTTGATGCTTCGTCCAATCATCTCTTGATAGGATTTCTTCTTCACCATCAGCTCCTCTTTTGGTTGGTGGTGTCCATTCTTTTTGTACACTATCCCAGACTTCAATTCCTTCACTATCCAAGTATGTCTCCATTCGAAACTTCCAATAGGCATAATTTTCTCCATCAAAGTAAGGTTTGAGACTTTGGAATCCTTCACTGGCCATATCTTAATCTTTACTAGCGCTTTTTAGGCTTGGATGCTAGACAAACCTCTGATACCAATTTTTTTCCAGATATTAAACTAAAAAGGGGGGTTGAATTGGAGTTTCAAAAAATTAAACCATAAGGTGCGGAAATAAAAGATTAATTTTAGGAGGGACAGAGAGAATTTGATACAAGAATTTTTATAGAGGTTTGGGTGTTAACAAACCCTATTCCTCTCCCCAATCGCAATTGGGAGTTTCACTAACACACTAAGTGTTACAATAGAGTTTTACAAGCTCACTCCCAACTATGATGTTTCTCACAATGGCTCACACCTAACCCAGAAATCCCTTGTGTTTTAATGGCTCACATAATAACCAATTCCTTGTGTTTTACAGGCTCATACAAACAACCTTTACTTTGTGTTTTTACAGGATCACACAAACAACCTTCACTTTGTATTTTTACAGGCTCACACAAACAACCTTTTAATTTATGTTTTGGAGGCTCACACAACTAACCCTTACAAGTGTTCTACTCTTAAACCAGAAATACCCAAAGCTCACTTGAGTAAAGATTACAGAGAGAACCACTAACAAATCTTAATTGCTCAATAAATGAAGAGAAAAAAGATTTTTACAGAGAAAAGATTTTGTTCTCAAAGTATGATTGTACAAATAGTTGTAATAAGAATTAAATTCTAAGTATATGCTATTCTATTGTTGTTCTCTTTATTCTATCTTTCTGAATGCATAAATGACTTCCATTTATACTCCCATGGTTGAATATAGCCATTGGGGTGCATTAAAAATGAAACTAGTCATTGTACCAACCAAATAATCGCGCTTGACATTTTTGTCTTTCATTGTTCACGGGCGTGACTATGTTTGTCACGGGAGTGACCTTTCTTCCCAAGCCGTGACTGAAGTGGTGACCTTGGTCGTGAAGCTCTCTGGAATGTTTTGACATATAGAGTCACAGTCGTGACATGCTCATTCACGGGCGTGACTAACTTCCCAGCCGTGATCCAAGTGGTGACTTTGGTCGTGAAGCTCTCTGGATGAAAATGCATGAACATTCACGGGGGTGACACATTTATTCACGGGGGTGACTGAAATTCCCACTTCACGGTTTGTTCTTCCTTCATGGCCGTTAACTTCAAATGTTGGTTTTTGAAAACGGTTAGCTCTTTTCACGGGCGTGACACATATAGTCACGGCAGTGAACATGCTACTTCTTGAATTTTTGTCTTTCAAGGATTATTCTTCCAATCTCCATTCTTGCTATTTTAATCCATGTCCTGTATAATAGACTTAGAAGACAAGTATGTTAAATACAATATTGCTCTTTTATTTGTTATCATCAAAATGACAAAAATACCCCTCAAGGTTTAATAATATAAATTAGTTTTAATGGTATAAGTATGATCTTTTGTTTTGAGTTTTGAAAATTTTATTTTTCCGCTGCGTTTATGAATATGATTCAGTCTTCAAAACCCAACATCAAAGTCCTAGTTTAACTAAGATTCTAGTATGCAATTGTAACTAAGATTGTTTAATCTTATTTGGCATCAAACTAATTATTAATCAAGGTAATTTAATTTTGAATGAACTATTGGTCATATTTAGATTTAATATTAAATAAGCTTTAATTATTACATATTGAATTATTGCTTGCATTAAATTGGTAATAACCTAGTTGGCAAAGTAGGTAATTTTAGGAAACTTTTTGATATGATCAAATGTATGCCTAATGTGCATAATTTCATTTTAGAAAGTGTTTATAAATATTCATATGATTATTTAATGAAATTAAATAATGGATATATGATGCATTTTACTAAAGGCCAAATAATCAAAATAATGTTTCAAGAGTTGAAACAAAAGGAATCCAAATTGTTACTTTAATAGATTAACTTTATTTATGCATTAGAGAATGGATGCTAGGGGTGTATGGAATGGCATAATGGTTTGATTATGGACTTGATCAATGTGATTGATCATGCATGGAATTTTGTATTTTGGTAAATGGAGTCTGCAAGTCCTTGTTTTCTCTATTCTCTCTATTGTATTTCTCTTCTCATCTTACCCCCCCAAATGAAACTTGAGGTTTTCTTATAAAGAATTTATGTAACTAGATTACATAGGATTAGAATAGAATTTACGTACAAAGGAGCAAGAAGCCAAGGAGATGGTGCCAAAAGCAAAGAAGTATTAGAATAGGAAATTATTTTTTATTTTGGTATTGTAATTTCATACATCTACCTAGGTGAGACCTAGTCAATCCTTTTATGGCTCGAAGGATTGATGTTAGATTATGTCCATAATCATAACCATATAATTAGTGTAATTATCTTATATATCTATGTGTGATGAATGAATATGTAATGCACGCCAAATTTCCATGATGAGACCTAAAATTAAAGAAATCCCTCAATTATAATATTAAGGCCAATGCCTTCCATTAATATGGCAAGAATCAGAGTTCTTTTAGAGTCTGGGTTGTTGGGCGAACCCAAGCCCGCTCTCCATAAATATGTTCAAACCATAGAAATATGATTTCATGATTAATGGGTCAGCTTTAACTAGTTACATTAGATTGGTGGGCAAACCCAAGGTCAATGTGAATTAGAGGCAAAGTTGGGTAAGTGTACATGAGATGTGCACATAACAAGAGTTGATAGCCCAATGATTCAGTAGTTGCATGTTTTGATGCAGTTGGTATGAGATACCTACCAATTGACTTAAGATCCAAGGTCATTCTTAGTGATGTTGGATACTGACACATTAGGAGAGCTTCCAAAGAGTTCTCTCGAGGACTATAGGTTTGCAATAAAATAGTGGGAGTTATAATGCACATTATTAAAGACCTAATATTCATGCATTTAGTACATTCTCTAAACATGATTTTTCTTTACATCTAGGTTGATAGAATTATGTCTTCAAATGTGAACTTATGCTCAATTCTCGAATCCAATAAATTGACTAGCTTGAACTTCCATGATTGGTGGCTAAGTAATTTGAGAATAGTTCTCAAAACCGAAAAAATAGCTTATCTTGGAAGAGCCGCTTCCCTCCCCTCCTACTAATGATGCATCTATTGATGAACATTTGGCTTATATGAAACAAATGGATGATAGTGAGTTGGCAGGTTGCATTATGCTTGCCTCTATCTCTTTCGAGATTGAAAAACAACATGAGACTATGGATGCAAATACCATTGTGTATCATCTAAGGGAGCTTTTTGATGAGCAACCTCGAACTGAGCTATATGAGATATCTAAATTGCTCTTTAGCTCCATAATGCTAGAGGGGACATCTCCAATGCAATGTACATTGATGATGAGGAAGAAAGGCATAGAGACAACATCAAAAGGCACTTACTTCCAATAAGGCAAAAGTTACTAATGGAAGATGAACTGCAAGGCCTATCTAGAGTCTTTAAAGAAGAAGAAGGATAATACATTGGATGCACCTTCTACTTAAAGAATTTATGTTATTGAAGTTAATACTATTTCTATTAATAACACATGGGCATTGGATACCGAATGTGGGTCTCACATATGCACATATATGAAAGGCCTAAGGAACAATAGACAACTTAAGAAATGAGAGTCAAACCTACGTGTTGGCAATGGAGAAATAGTTGTTGTATTACCTATAGGAACTTATGTATTGACACTCCCAAGAGGGGTTGTTTTAGAATTAGACAATTGTTATTATGTTCCAGTTTTAACAAAGAATATTATTTATGGTTCTTGTTTAAATAGAAAAGGTTTTCATTTAACTATTAATGGAAATTGTTGCTCTATATGGTTCAATGATATTCTTTATTAAACCATTATGTAATAGGATTTACATTCTTGACATGTCTAATTCAATCCTCAATATCAATAATAAAAGACAAAAGATAGATAACCTAAAACCATTATATTTATGGCATTGTCATATTGGCCATATATAAGAAAGGCGCATGACTAAGTTACAAAAGAATTGTGACTTAAGGTCATTTGATTATGAATCATATGATACATGTGAATCTTGTTTGTTAGGAAAGATGACAAAATCACCTTTTAGTGGAAAGGGAGAACATGCCAATGGGCTATTGGACTTTGTACATACAGATGTATGTGGATCAATGTCAGTGCATGCCAGAGGTATTTTTTCTACTTCGTTACTTTCATTGATGATTATTCATGATATAGGCATTCATATCTTATGAGATACAAATATGAAGTTTTTAAAAAGTTCCAAGAATTCAAAAATGAAGGAGAGAAACAACTTGGCAAAAGTATTAAAGCACTTAGATCAGATTGAGGTGGCAAATACTTAAACCAAGAGTTTCAAAGTTATCTAAGAGATAATGGGATTTATCTCAATGGACTCTACCTTACACACCACAACATAATGGTCTGGTTGAAAGGAGAAACTGAACCTTATTAGATATGGTGAGGTCAATGATGAGCTTTGTAGATTTACTTAAGTCCTTTTGGGTTCATACACTAGAGACTTCTGTTTATATATTAATTAGAGTCCATTTTAAGTCAATTGATGTTACTGCATATGAGATGTGGAATAACAAGAGACCTATTCTTTCACATATGAAAGTATGGGGTTGTCCTATTTATGTGAAGTGAATGATGTCAGATAAGCTAGAAGCTATGTTTGATAAATGTCTATTTGTAGGATATCCAAAAGAGTCATTTGGATATCAATTCTACCACATTTTGGAACAAAAAGTGTCTGTTTCAACACATGTTGTCTTCTTAGAGAAAAAGTTTATTCTAAAAGAAAACAGTGGGAGCAAGATTGAACTTGATGAAGTTGAAGATGCCCAAATAGATATAGATCAACTAACACAACTCAAATCTATTGTTCATAGAGATGAAGTAACAACTACACCTTCTGAAACATAAGAATTTCATAGATTAAGTAGGATACACATTGTTCCTGAGAGATATGGATTTCTCATAAGCAAACAAAATGATGTATTTCTCATAGAGGATGATGAGCCTACTACCTATGAAAAAGTTTTGAACAGTTCATAATCTAACAAATGGCTAAAAGCCATGAAGTTAGAAATGGATTCCATGTATGAAAACCAAGTATGGACTTTGGTTGACCCATCTGAAGGGATTAAACCCATTGGGTGCAAATGGATCTTCAAGAAGAAGACCAACATGGAAGGTAATATAGTTACCTATAAAGCTAGGTTGGTAGCTAAAGGATATTGTAAAAGATAAGGTGTTGACTATGATGAAACTTTTTCTCCAGTTGTTATGCTTAAATCCATCAAGATACTCCTAGCCATTACTGCTCATTATGATTATGAGATTTAGAAAATGGATGTGAAAACAACTTTTCTTAATGGAAATCTGACTGAGGATGTGTACATGACACAACCTGAGAGTTTCACATCAAGTGATGGCAAAAAGGTATACAAATTGCAAAGATCCATTTATGGATTGAAGCAAGCATCCAAGAGTTAGAACATCTGATTTAATGAAACAATCAAAGAGTTTGGTTTCTCAAAAAATGTGGATGAATCTTATGTTTACAAGATGATTAGTGGGAATGTAGTTGTATTTCTAGTATTGTATGTATATGACATACTTCTTATAGCAAACGAACCTCAGTTCTTCAATTAGTCAAAATTTGGCATTCTAAGAATTTGTCCATGAAAGATCTTGGAGAAATGACCTACATACTGGGGATTAAGATATATAAAGATAGATCGAAGAGATTGCTTGATCTTTTTCCATCTACATACATAGATAAGATGACAAAGAAGTTTGGCATAGAACAGTCCAATTGAGGATTGATTCCTATGACTCATGGGATAACCCTCTCAAAGTCTATGTATCCAAAGACACAAGATGAATGGTCATGCATGAGAACGATCCCATATGCTTCGTCTATTGGATTTATCATGTATGTTATGCTATGTACTAGACCTGATGTATCATATGCTATGAGTGTCACGAGCAGATATTAGTCAGATCCTGATGAGGGGCATTGGGTGGCTATCAAGAATATCCTTAAGTATTTGAAAAGAACTAATGATACATTCTTAGTTTATAGAAAGGGTGAGCTTAAAGTAAGTGTGTATAGGGATGCCAGCTTCCAAACTAACAAGGATGACTCCAAATCTCAGTCAGGCTATATATTCAAGTTAAATGATGAAGCAGTCAATTGGAAGAGTTTTAACAAGAGATGAGAATAGAGTTAGGCAGCTAAGGCAAATTCCACAACTGAAACATAGTACATTGTGGCTTCTAAGGCAGCTAAGGAAGTGGTCTAGATAAGAAAGATTCATCACAAAATTGGAAGTGGTACCTAGCATTGATGATCTCATACCTTTGCATTGAGATAACAATGGAGTCATTGCATAAGCAAATGAATCACGCTCTCATCAAAGATCCGAACATGTACACAGACGTTACCATTTGATTTGAGAAATCATTGGTAGACATTATATAAAGATAGAGAGAGTTCTCACTGATCAGAATATAGCTGATCCTCTCACTAAGCCACTTCCCTAAAAGAAACATGATCATCATGTACTCACCTATGGTATAATGTATAAAGGAAATTGGCTTTAGTGCAAGTGCAGATTGTTAGAGAGGTGCCCTAAAGGCAATCACCTTAGGCACTTGTTGTATTCATTGATTATTAATAAAAGGCATTTTCATTATATTGGTGTTCATACATATATGAATTGATATAGATCTTAAACCATTTAATGAAGTCCTTTGTATGTAACATAACATGAAGGAATTCATGATGAGATTCCCATCATCATAGGATTAACAATATGGGACATTGTTAAACATGATAGACTAGCACATGTTATACTCATTGACTAGGTCAAGCAACTAATCTCTTAAGCTGAAAGCATGAGATGTTTAGAGTTAACATATGAATGCTTGCTAAGAGTAGCAAGTACATTGGATGACCTGCTATGAGACAATCACATGGATATCTATTCATTATCAGTTATAGTCTCATCATAGCAATGGTGCAAGTATCCTTAGGCTTGGGATACTCAAGATTATTTTGGATATTGAATCCTATACTTTGACTCCATTCCTTGTTGCCTCTGAAGAGGTCGCTCATAAGGTGGTGATTGGGTATAGCATGAGGTATTCGAAAGTAGTTGAGTAGTCAATAAAGGATTCACCACTCTTGATAGAAGGAGATTATACTTATGGCATCTTGTAGATATTTTTACTCATAAATCCTTGGCCTAGGTGGACATGTCTTGAAGAAGGTCTTCAAAGACATATCTGATCAGGGTAATGAGTCTTATAGACAAAAACTAATATCATTTGGACTAGATGTGATGTAGTTAGTCTAGTGGGAGCTAACACACAAACCATGCTCTGAACCAAATGAGGTATGGTATGGTGAAAGGATGAATTGTCTATGGAAGGGTTAAAAGTCAAACCATTAACTTTCTGGTTAATAGGGTGGTCATGATGTTTTGCCAGATACTGCTCATGATTTGCTAAGTTAAGAGAAATTGATTAGAAATCAATTATGGTCAAAAGTGTTTGACTTGTAGAATCCTAATTGGATTAGGATTCCTCCTAAGACTTAAGCTACCAACATGACAAGAAAACCTAATAGGTCACATGCATAAAGAGAATGAAGAAAATATAAAATGGGTTTTGGATAAGATCCAAATGAGAAAGAAAGAGAATTGGGTCTTTTATAAGAGTTATAAAATTAGGCCAAATCCAAATTGGATTAAAATTGTTGACTTGGTCAACATTGAGCCTTATACCTTAGGAAAATGGCCCCATTAGGGCTTTTTTATTTTCCAACCCTAAAAGTGATTAGAAAGTGTATAAATACTCCTTTTAAGGTGTCAATTTCATGGCTGACCCCTTAAGAAAAATAAGAATTATTTTTTCTCTCTCCCTTTTCTCTTTCATCTAGCACTTTAGACTTTTTTCTCCTTAGAGGTTTTTTTTCTTCTTCCTTCGCATGGATACTCATAGAGGCAATCCTAGCTTTAGATTGTTGTGGTTTGCTACAATCTAACAAAGAAAGAAAAGCTCACAACTTGGAAGATCAAGAGTTGCAAACAAAGGTAATCAATTTTTCCCATTGAATGGTTCAATCTTATTTTAAATTACATAGGGCGCTCCATAGGTTTTGGGTTCAATTAATTTTAAATTTCTATTATGCCATATATGAGTGCATCTTAAGAACCCAATAGAACCAATGAATGAAATAAATGAATAGACCTAATGCAGGTTAACTCTGACTGGCTTAGTCTTCTCTTCAAGCCAACTTAACTATCCCTTGGCTACAACCTTGCGGGTAAGGAAATCCACATGTTAAGCTACTAAAAGTATAATACTACATATAAGTATTAAAATTCTAGCATGCATTCATATATTAACATAACATTCATATTCATAACCATACATGAGTGTTTGACCATATCATCAAATATATATATATATATATATATATTTCAACACATTCATAGCATATATCGCATAAGTGAATATATGTCATCATAGCCATAATACATTTCATTTATAGAATTTTTATATCATCATAATCATAGTGAAGTTCACCATATATTGGAATAATATAACTTTTTGTTCCATATATCAAATATTGGTTTCCACATTCATTTTGCAAGATCTAACTATAATTTGATTTTACAATTTTGATTTATTTTATCTATTATTGGTTTACGATACCACTGTGTACTATATTACAATTTACTGTATTCTATAGTACAATGATTCACTGTTTGTTTGTTTGTTTGTTAAATACTCTAGACCTAGACTATCCGCATGCGGATTGTAAAATAAAAGTGCTATAACCTGAGCTTAAGCCAACTTGCTCACTAACTATATATGTCTGTATTGCTACTATTGAGCTTTTCAAATTAGAAGTGCTCTAATATGAGCTTAAGCCACCCTTGATGAGTAAATATAATATATGCATACATATGGGTACAAGAGCCCTCTAACCCAAGCTTAATCCACCTTGTCCCTAAATAATCAGGAGTGCACTAACCTGAGCTTAAGCTATGCATATTTAAACATGATAATATTCTACGATACCATAACTCCCTCAATGGCATGCCACCTATCCTAAGCTACTCCTCGAATAGGGAATGGGCATATATAATCATATTTTGGTTATATGTATCCTTTATAAGTCATTCATGGTTCAACATGTCCATTATATAACAACTTGTATTATAGAGCACCTAATGCATAATCCTTATTGATATTCTTTTCTCATACTATATACTATCTCAATTAATCATGTCAATTGTGTGTGTATATGATACTCATATAATTCAAATTGAAAATTCTAGACACAGAACATTCACGGGCATGAATCCTTCTGTGCAACAATTCACGAGGATAAAATACATTTACGGGTATGAAGACTACCTTCATAGCCATGAAATATCAGTCTGTAATAACATTTCAGCACTATTTAAGCCAAAATCACATACAGCATGCATTAAAAACTACAGCTAACCAATGTTAGCCATTCTTTTCAACACTTTCCAATGTTTTCAACATTTAATCAATTATAAATAAGCTATCTTCCATTCATTCTCAATCAATTAAGAACTTATCTATCATTGACATTGTCATAACATAATCAATTGTTATATATCACTCTTTATTATGCTTCTTAGAATTGGACAAGCCAATTACCTTAGTTGCAGTAACTAATATATCAACATGTCATGCCAATTGACATACTAGAATTATATTTCATACCACAAGCTTAATAAATTCGAATAAAAATACGTGTATGTACAAACTTTAATAATGGAGTCTAACACTCGATCCCTCTCGTGTCTACTTACTTTGAAGGTTATCTCCGCCCTTTGTTTCAGTCCTTAATCATGAAATCAATGACCATATTATAATCTTTTTCATCATTCAAGCTATTTATGCCATAAACTAACAAAACCTTAACTTTTTCATTGGTTTAAAGTCCATAAACCTTAATCCCTATTAAACAAAATTGAACTAGATCAAAGAACAAATGAGAATATGATTTCTTACCTCTATTTTGTGAAAACAAAATGATACTAGGGTTTAAAATCGTGTTCTTTTGCTCATTGATTCAAATTCAAAACTATGATGAAAACCCTTGGTATTTAATATATTTTAATCTTATCAATGGTGGAAATCTATAGCGTATCAATCAAAATCGAAAGAGAATGAAAGAGAACTAGTTTTGGGGATTCAGGGGTCTAATGGCTAGGGTTTAAGATTGGATTTCATGAGATTCTATTAAAAATATGAATGTGACGCCCCGCTTATATATTAGGAATAATCTCATATATATAAGAAGAATGTCACAAGCTTAACTCGATAATCTGCTCAAATTGAATTTTTTTTTCATTTTAAATAACTTAATATATTTATTTATTTTGGTTTAGGCAAATTATTCTAATTAAATATATATATATATATATATATATATATATATATATATATATATATATATATATATATATATATATATCCTTATATTGTATACACATATGGCACCCGATTATGTTACATAATTATTTACATACATAATATTAATATATGAGATTTGTCTACCACACCAAATACATAGTCAAACTAAAACAAAACATAATAATACATAACCAACCCTCCAACTATGCTTCTTGTGTCTCTGCTGATATGGGCTTGGATTTCCTTCTTGAACACTTCACCTCCTACCGTCTATAGTTCCAATTCCTGCGTGAGTAGAACTCACGCTAAGCTAACTCTAGCTTAGTGGTACATATAGGTATTAAGTTTTTTTTTTCCAGTAGTCACACAAATGCATGTCTCAAATAATTCATGATACACTAAATTTTTATTTCATATAAAGGAAATATCACATCACATAACAGTATAAACATAAAAATCATATTCAATAACTAAATTCTCATTACCTCTTGTAAGCATTTCATGTTTTGTCACTTATGTCAATAATAAATTTTTTTCACATTTCATTTCATAGTCTTTAATTAATATCAGCTCAAATCTCATTCCCGGACTGTCCGGATATGGGGTGTGAAATAGGGGCGCTCGCGGAGCTTAAGCCACCCTACTCACTATAATCTCAAGTCAAGGGCGCTCGTGGAGCTTAAGTCACCTTGACTGAATATAATTATGTCATCTGTGTATAATCAGGATCAGGGGCGCTCCCAGAGCTTAAGCCACCCTGTCCTTAAATAATATCCATATCGGTACTGTAATTCCCCCCTTAATGGTGCACCATCTATTCTATGTTAGTCCTCAAGTAGAGAAATGAGCAATTAACACAATTAATTACTTGTTTCTATAACCAATACTCATTTCATATTAACACAATCATATATTCACAATTTATTTCAAAACCATGTAATAGCATAATATTTTATCAAATGTTAACACAAAATTAAGTTCATAGTTAATAACATTCTTACAACCTTAAAACATGTCATAATATATATTTTCATCATTGTGACATGTAATTTATGTCATACACATAATCATGCATAAAGGCAAAACAAAATACATATATGTATAAACCTCGATAGTATTTTCCTTTTTTCCAAAATATAAGTTCAGAGCTTGTTCACTTTTGTTGGTCTTCTTCTTGTTGAAATCCTAATTTAAAAATATAATTAATTAATAGCTTGATAAAATATTTATTCTTAACATAACTTAAATAAATAATTTCAATTTCTATTAAGCTAGAATAAGACCTCTAAGGACTGTTGGATTAATAACTTTTCCTACACTTATCCAATTTGTATGATTCTTGATTCTAATTAACTATAACATGTAAAAATAAAATATATTAAAATTTTAGAATTTTTGAACCTTTACATAATTTTTGTATTGACCTGTTTTCTGCCCTTAGGCAGTTTCAAGGTACCCAATTCAAAAATTCATAACTTTCAATGTGTAGCTTCAATTATTCTGAAACTTTTTATAAAGTTATATACATTAATGGGAAACATTTTTCACGTTTAACTCATTTCCTGATTCAGTCTCTAAGGGTCTCAAATATGGGAGGATATATAACTGGTTCAACATAGAGTATCAACCTGATCAGTTTAATTGTTCAGCTCATAACTCACAAAATACATAACATTTTAAGATGAAAATTTCATAAAAATTTAGATCTAAAAATAGGTGAAATATAAGGATGAAGTTACTAGAACTGCACAGGTATATGAAACCAGTTCAATCAAGGAACAGTTATGGTTCATTTCAGAATAACTCAACCTACACATAAGAAATTCATATGAAATTTTGCAGATACCTCAATAACATATATATCTACAACTTTCATGTTTTACACAACATCAGAATAAGCAAATAAGATGGTCAATTTTTACAAAAACCGTAGGTTATTGGGTTGATACGTCTCCCAGAACCAGTTTCACCTCAATAACCATATCTCTTCATATACTCAAAACCATTCAATAAAATTTGGCAGAGAGATACAAAAGACATAGATAAACAACTTTTATGTTTAACACATCCCCAAATTCGAGTCACAAGATAATCAAAAATAGAGTGCAATATTCTGTCAAAATATAACCTAAACAGTTCTAATAACACAATAATCATGGGGAAAATATTTCTTACCAAGATCAGATTTAATTGGACTGATTTTTGATGCAATTCTTGAAGAATATGATAAGTAATTTGATCTGATATATGGAGGAAGAAAAAGGGATGAAGAAGAAGAAGAGATGAAGGAGAAAAGAGAATTTGGGATTCAGCCCCTTTTTCCCGTTTTTGTATTCTACCCTTTTTTTTTTTTACTGTTGTTCATTTTACTGTTCACTTTAATTTTTTTTTTTTTTATTTTAATTTTCTTCTTCTTCTTCTTCTTATTATTATTATTATTGTTATTATCATCTTCACATAATTGTTTATAGCTAATATTTTTAATTTTATTTAGTAAAAAATACAATTTAATTATATGGTCTAAATTATTCAAATTAAACTCTAATTAGTGGGTGTTACAATGAAACTTTCCAATTTAAATTAGGTCTTCATAGGCATGAACACATGTCACAGTCGTGAAGATCCTCAGCTTGAAAAACTGAATTTCATGACATTCATGGTTGTGATTACATATGTCACGGGTACGAATAGTGGAAATTTCACTTTTTCATATCTTTTTAATTATATTGTATGTTTTCAAACCTCTAGCCATACATATACTTCCTATATACCCTTTATATACCTTTCATTATATGTAAATCCTAGGCCCTAACTTGCAGACATTACATTTCTCTCTCCCTTAAAGAATTTTATCTTGGAAATTATTTGATATGATGTCTCTAAATCATTGTGGATATTAGGCTCTCATTAGTTCTTCACTTTCCCAAGTGGGCTCTTCTGTTGTATGATTCCTCCATAAGAACTTGACTAAAGGTACTCATTTGTTCCTGAGTTCCTTGACTACTTTAGCTAAAATTTGTACTGGTTCTTCCTCATATGTCACATCGGGTCTTACCTCAATATTCTCCACTGGAACAACATGAAAAGGATCTAACATGTATCTCCTCAATATGGAGACATGGAACACATCATAAATTTTGCTCAACTCTAGTGGTATAGCGAGCCTGTAAACAATTGTTCCTAATATTGCTAGAATCTCATAAGGCCCAATGAATCTTTCTTCCTAAATCTCAAGACCTTCTTCCATAGATAAACTTTAAGGAAAACCTTATCTCCCACAGCATACTCTATATCTCTCCTTTGATATTTGCATATGATTTCTGCCTATCTGAGGTTGCCTTTAATATATTTTGGATGACCCATATCTTTTCCTCTATCTCTTGTGCTAAGTTTGGTCCCACTAGCTTTCTCTCACTGAGTTATGTCTAACACAAGGGTGTTCGACACTTCCTACCATAGAGTGCCTCATATGGATCCATCTTGTTACTAGATTGATAGCTGTTGTTGTAAGAAAAATCCATTAATAGAAGATATTTGTCCCAACTACCCTTGAATTCAATCACACAACCTCTCATTATATATTCTAGAATTTGTATCATCCTTTTCGACTAACCGTCTGTCTATGGATGAAAATTTATACTAAAGTTGAGCTTGGTACCTAAAGCTCTCTATTAACTACCACAAAACTGAGAAGGAAACTTGGGGTTCCTGTCTGAAACAATAGAGACTGGTACTCCGTGAAGTCATACTATCTCATTAACATACATCTCTACTAACCTGTTCAAAGGGTAATCCCTCCTTATAGGAAAAAAGTGATATGACTCTGTAAGCCTATCTATAATAACCCATATCACATCATATTTCCAAGGATTCACTAGCAACCCAATCACAAAGTCCATAGTAATCCATTCCAATTTCCATTCTAGCATTGTGATAGGCTGTAGTAATTCTGATGGTACCTGATATTCATCCTTGACTTGCTAACAAGTTAGGCATCTAGTTGTATACTTTGTGATATCTCTCTTCATGTTTGTCCTTCAATACTTACTCTTCAGGTCATGATACATCTTAGTACTTCTTGTGTGCATCATATTCCTAGTTTCATGTGCTTTCTATAATAACGTTTGTCTCAGCTCATCAACACTAAGCATGCATAAACATCCTTGGTAGTATAACCCACCATCTATCTCAACTGTATAATTAGGTCTCTCCTCCTTAGAGACTAACTCGGCTCTCTCAACTGGCTTAACATCCTATCTTTGTGCATCTATAATCTCCTGGTTAAGTGTAGGCTAGATGTGCAACTCTACCACCATCTTCTTACTCAAACCATCAGCCACAACACTGGGCTTGCCTGAGTGCCAATTGATAATACAATTATAATTTTTTATTAGTTCTAACCACTGCCTTTGTCTTAAGTTAAGATCCCTATGTGTAGAAAGGTACTTCAAACTCTTATGGTATGTGTAAATAAAGTATTTCTCCCTATAAAGATAGTGATGCCATATCTTCAATACAAAGACAATGGCTAAGAACTCTAAGTCATGTGTGGATTAATTTGTCTCATGTATTTTCATCTGCCTAGATGCATATGCTACTACTTTATCCTCTTGCATTAGCACACATCCTAGTCCATTGTGAAAAACATCACTGTAGATGACACACTTTTTATCAGGAACTGGTTGTTTCTAAATTGAAGCCTTTGTTAACATCTTTTTTAGACTATCAAAATAATTATTGCATTAACTTTCCACTCAAACTTCACATCTTTCCTTAGTAGTCTAGTTAAAGGAGAAGCAAACATTAAAAAGTCCTTAACAAATCTCCTGTAATAACAAACTAATCCAAGAAAACTTACGATTTCAATCATATTGCAAGAAGGCTTCCAACTCATAACAACCTGTACCTTGTTAGTATCAACCTTAAACCATTAGTTGCCACAAATGTATCCTAGAAAAGCTACCTCATTAAGCTAAAATTCACATTTTGAGAACTTGGAATACAACTTCTATTCCCTAAATGTCTGCAACATTATTTTTTAGGTGTTGATCATGCTCCTCAGGTGCCTTAGAATACACTAGAATATCATTAATAAAAACCATAACACATTAGTCTAGGTAGGGTCTGAATACCCTATTCATCAAGTCCATAAAGACTGCTAGAGCATTAGTCAACCCAAAAGGCATAACCACAAACTTATAATGCCCGTGTCTAGTTATGAACATCATTTTTTCAAACCCTTATATGATTAGACAGTGAATGGGACCTGTAGCCTATTGACTGAAGTTGCCTCAAGAGTTGCAAAAGATTCATGATGTGTTCCATGTGTCAATGCTACGGAGGTATAGGTCAGACCCTAGCCATGCGATCAAGCTGGAAGAAATTCAAATACAAGCTGATCTGACTTATGAAGAGGAACCACTAAAGATTCTAGCCAAAGAGATTAGACAACTCAGGAATAAGCTAATCCCACTAGTGAAGGTTTATGGAGTCACCACAATGTGGAAGAAGGCATGTGGGAGCCGGAATTTGTAATGAGGCAACAATATTCACAACTATTCAATATAGGTAAAATTTTGAGGGTGAAATTTTTATTGGTAGGGGAGAATTGTAAAGGCTTAAATACCCGATTAATCATAAACTATAGTTTCTGAAATTTATCAGCATACATGGGGGTGAAAAATACACCCGTGGGTGAAAAATATTATACTTGATCATCAGAAAATATAGGTTATGACTAGTTTGAGAGTAAAATTTGGAATGAAAATGAGGTCAAATAAGCTCTTAAAAGTCAAAATTAAGAAAAAAGACGGGATCCGGTTTAATTAAAAATTTGATTGACTGCACTTTAATCGGGCTAAGAAGAATAGCAAACGACTTTTAAAAATTTATTTTAAGGCATGGATAGACTCTAAATAATATTAAGGATTTTTTGACAGTGAAAAATGAATTTTACGGTAACACCGAAAATTGAATTATCAGTTCGATTTGAGTGAGCTAGACAGAAAATGAATTCCGTTTAAGTTGAAAGTTTTGTGTAGACATATATAAATATTTTATGAATTATGGAATTAAATTTGGGTGAAAATTGAGCTTAGGAAGTGATAGAAATAATTTAGAATTGCTAAATATGCCTTATATTCACAAATGGGCCTAATGGGGTTGAATCTCTTGTCTTGGGCAAAGCCCAACCCATTTCAGCCACCTATATAAGCTCAAAATATCAGAATTCTTTAGAGAATTCAGCACCTTCTTCTTCCTCTCATGCTTCCCCCTTGGCCAAATGGGTTTCTCATTCTTCTCCACCAAAAATTATCTTCTTTCCTCTTATTCTTACACCAAAATTAAGCACCCTAATATTATTTCAGCCCCTCTATTAGCTAGTTGAGATCTCCAATCTTCAATTCAAGGGTTAGAGGTGGAAGAAATTAAAGGATTCAAGAAGGGTATAAAATTGAGGTAAGAGAATTTTAGAACTTTAAATTCATTTAAGGGATCAATAGGAAGTTTAAGGTATGTAGATTATATTTATGAAGTTAGATTGAATTATGGAAGCAAAAATAATGGTAATTTTATTTTTGTATAATTTCGGTCATGATATGGAATCAAGGAAGAGAAGGAACTTCAAAGGAAAAAAGGTAAAGAAATGCAAGCCTTGGAAGGCTAAAGAAAAGAAATAAGGTTAGTGATTTCAAAATCTACTTATTTCCACTGATTAAGCATGATTTAGGGTTTTGGAAATTATGAATTTTGTGTGTTTTGCATGTAATTGATAATTGATGCTTAAAACATGATTAAGGAATGATAAAAAGTGAATTAGAATGGTTAATTTCAATTAAAAAAATTAATTAGTGGAAATTGAAAAATATGACCTTATTATGTGAAAATTTTAAATTACGATATAATTACATTTTATTGTAATATTATGATATATATGGAATAATGAATGTATAAATTAGTGAAACGAATAATTAGAAAGTGAAAGAAAAATTTTAATAATGAAAATTAATTATAGGCTGAAATATGTGGAAGGAAAAATTAATATTTTTCTTGCTAATTAAATGAAAATTTAGTCATGAAATGCAAGAAAATATGATATTGAGTGTGTATAAATTTATTGAGAATTTTTAAAATATGTATTGAATATTTTCCTAATTATTGATTATATTATGCATGAAATGAAAAATAATGAATAAAGTGTGTTTAATGATGCTTAATGACTTAATTGAATGTTCATAATGAATTATTGATATACTAGAATCGAAAGTATGGAAAAATTATGGTTGTGATAAAATTGTTATGCATGAATAAAATGTTTAGTGATTAATAATGTAAAAATAATGGAATTTATGAATTTAATGAAAATTGAATTAAAGAAATAAAATAATGTCCTTAGTTATTTTTCTGATGGTTAAATATAGCCCAGGATATAATTGGCTAGCAATAGGGACACCATTACTACGGTGCGAGTCATGGCTACTCGCTTTTGTAGGCTAATGACGGTCTACTTCAATTATAGTGATTTAGTGTATAGTGCAGTGCTCGGGTGGTCTTTCGAAATTACTCTTCAGTGTAGTGGACTCTTGGGGTCTACGTCTTATGTATCCAGTCCGAAGATTTTCTATCGGATTGAAACTATGGACAAATGTGAATAAAATGAATACAAATGATTTAAGTAAAAAATATGATAAAAGTAGCAAATACGAATGAAATGATAAAAGAGACAAATGTGAATAAAATGATAAAAGTACCAAATGTGAATTAAATGATAAAAAAATGATCAAAATGACAAATGTGAATAAAATGATAAAAGTAACACATGTGAATTAATGATAAAAGTGACAAATGTGAATAAAATGATAAAAATAGCAAATGTGAATAAAAGTAGTAAAAATGAATAATATGATAAAAATAATTTAAGTGAAAAATGTTAGAGGAGTGCTCTAAAGGTAATCACCTTTAGCACTTATTGTACAAATTTATTTGATTAATAAAAGGCTTTTTCATTAATTTGATGTTCATTTGATATATGAATTGATAAGTGATCTTAAATCAATTAATGAAGTCCTTGATACATACACAGCATGAAGGAAATCATGATGAGATCATGATATTGAGATTCTTATCATGTGTAATTATGTTAGTATCAAAATTATCCCTGGTCATAGGATTAATGAGATCGGACAATATTAATCCAGATAGGCTAGCACATGTTACACTCCTTAATTGGATCGAGTAGTAGATCTCATAATCTATAAACATGAGATGTTTAAAGTTAACATGTTGATGCTTGCTAAGTATAGCTAGGAACATTGAATGAACAACTATGAGACAAACATATGGATAATCTATTCAAATGTCAATGATAGTCTCATCATAGCAATGGTGCAAGTATCCTTAGACTTGAGGTACTCAAGGATATCTTGAATATTGATTCTGTATTTTGACACTATTCCTTGTTGCCTCAGAGAGGTAGCTCATAGGGTGGTGATTGGATACAGCTTGAGGTATTCAAAGGTAATTGGATAACCAACAAAGGATTCACCACTCTTGATAGAAGAAGTGTATACCTATGACCTCTTGTCGTGGTCATTACTCAAGAATCTCTGGCCGAAGTGGAAATATCATAAAGATAGTCTTCAATGACATATCTAATAGAGTAATGAGCCTCAAGGACAAGAACTAACATTACTTGGACTAGACGTGATGTAGTCAGTCTAGTGGGAGTTGACACATGTCCATACTCTGAACCAAGTGGGGTATAGAATGGTGAAAGGAATAATTGCACAGAAATTGTCTATGGAAAGGTTCGTAGTCAAAACACTAAATTTCGGGTCAATTGGGGGTCATGATGTGTTGCTAGATACCGCTCATGACCTGCTTAAATTAATTGTTAATTTTAGTGGCCAACATAACTGTAAGCACCTAACCCCTCACCCGATCACCAACACGTGCTCGGATGAGGGAGCGCTGCTGTCTGTCTTCTTCTTTACTTCTTCAAATCGCTATTTTTATTATTTTACCTTTATTTTTTTTTCTTTTCACCTTTATTTTCTCAGCACTCATGTATATACAAAACCAGGTATAATTTATTTATATAAGATAGAAATTTATTTATATAAAATAAAAAGCCAAATACAAAATTTCAAAAATTGTAACTCACTTTCTCAAGGTTCAGCTGCTTTACTTGAATAGGATCACCGCTTGCTTTATCTAACGCCTTCAGCTACCTTTCTATATCTGCATGGAAAGAAAACTCCACGCTAAGCTCTAAGCTTAGTGGTGCATATAAATAAGGCAATATACTATGTCATGCAACACGCAACAACATGTATCGTTTTTCATATTAATGTTCTTTCATGCAATTCTATTCCTTATGATCCTTTCTCATACAATTATAATTCCATGCATATAGGACAAATGTCATTTTCATTTCCATTAATTATAAAAATCTCTTTTACATCATCAATCATGTGTTTATATTTGTACACCACTTTCCATCGTTTATATATATATATATATATTAGCCCACAACACCTATGAACTCCAAACTAGGATAACGGAGTTGCCATCCAGGCACTTAGGAATGCCACACGGCAATATGATGTACGCATATAAGTGTCATTACTGGCATAGAAACTCGTGCCATTACCGGCGTAGTATTCATAATCCGTGCAATTATCGGCGTAGAGAATCATTCCATTAATGGTTTTCATCATACTCCCCCCCTGCTTGGCATGCCAAACTATCCTTAATATAGTTCTAGGTAGTTGTTCTAGGGCTTATTCAATATCATATAATCCATATATCTCTATTTACTTCCAATCACAACCATATCAATATTCATGTTTAGTATTTGTATTAGTTCACGTATTTCATCCGTATCATATTCCATATATCATCCGTGTCAATTCACATATTTCATCCGTATCATATTCCATATATCATCCGTGTCAATTCACATATTTCATCCGTATCATATTCCATATATCATCCGTGTTAATTCACATATTTCATCCGTATCATATTCCATATATCATCCGTGTCAATTCACATATTTCATCCGTATCACAATACAATGCGTTCTCACCTCAATACATATATATATAATTATTCTTATTTCCCTGGATAGACAATAACTTCCATTTACTTACCTGAATTCCTCATTTAATAACCACATTCATAATTACAGATACAGAGCATTCATGGTCGTGATTACTAATTTCACGCCCGTGAATTAGTTCACACCCGTAATCCCAAGCTGTGAACGCTACTGGAATGAATCGCCCAAAAGCATTCACGGTCGTGATTATTCATTCACGCCCGTGAATAATTCCACTTCTGTGATTCCAACCCGTGAACGCTTCTGGAATGAATACTACCATTTCCACACAGAAGTCATAACCGTGAAACAATCAGTCATAACCATGAACCCTCAAGTTCACGCCCGTGACTTGCAGCAGGAAATCTGCATATTCACTTTTCATTCATTCTAACATTATCCAAATCATACAAAATTCTATTTTATGCATTTCTAAGGTTCTTTACTCAACTTATTACTTTCTAATACATGTAAATGTCTTTATCATACAAGATTTTCTAACATGCATCATTAATTCAGTGTCTCAAAGGATCTCATTCATACATGTCTAAACCTATGGTTTCATGCCATAATCATCATCATTCTTGAAATGCATTTATCTAAAATCATGTTCAACATGCATTATTTCAAACAAAATAGGCTATTGCGTTAAGTTATGCACAAACCTTAATCTTTCTCCTTCACTCTTCTAGGTAGCTCTCTCTTTTCCTTTCTCCTTAGAGCTTGTTCCTTGTCACTTGGAACTCCTACAACATCATAAATCATTATTATCATCTGATTTTCTCAAGACCCTAAACTCTCTTTTTCTCTCTCAAAACCTTAATTTCTCTCTCTTTCCACATAAGTCTTGGATGAGCTCAAAATTCAAACTTCCTTTAAGAAAAAATGATGAAGAAGAAGAAATGCTTCTTACCTTACACTTTTCTTCACTAAATCACCACTTTGGATATTTTCTCTCTCTACCAAACTTGATTTTTCTTCCTCTTTCTTATTTTTTCCAGCTTCCTTAGGAGTTATGGACCACGAAGATCACCTTGTCTTGCTCTTTCCCTTCTCTTCCCTTCCTTTCTCTCTCTAGAAGTCAAGATTGGCTATGGAGGTATGGGGCTGGCGTGACTGGTATAGAAGAGAGAGAAGAAGAAGGCAGAAAATGAAGAGAAGAAGAAGAAGAAGAACAGGAAGTCTGAAATAGGGTACCCAAAAAGTCTTCATATGGGACCCACCATTTGACCATCTTCTTCCAATTTTATACTTAATCAATATGAACCCTTTTTCTTTAATGTCATGGCCGGAAAACCCAATTTTAAGTGTCCAAATTTCCTAAGTTAATTAGCAATTAATCTCATTAATCCTCCAATTTTTGGTAATTTGCAATTTGACCCCAAAACTTATCAAATTTTGCAATTTAGTCCTTTACCGTAAATCAACTTCTTTAAACTTTTTAATCACTTAATTAGGGATTTATCATTTAATTTAGCCATTACTTGATCAATTTTTGTAAAAATCCGAATTTAGAATCTGATCGGTCAAACGCGTCAATTTCTCGACACGTGCGACTCGGGGCCTAAATTAGCAGATATTACATTCTCTCCCCTTTAAAATGATTTCGTCCTCAAAATTTACCTGTTAATTTGGGGTTGAACAATTGGGGATATAGCTTCTTCATCACTTTTTCACTTTCCCACGTGGCTTTTTCAATTGTATGATTCCGCCACCAAACTCTAACTAGAGGGACTCTTTTGTTCCGGAGAACTTTCTCTTCATATGCTATTATAGCCACTGGTTCTTCCTCATAAGACATGTCTGTTTGTACTTCTATTTCCTCAATCGGTATAACATGGGTTGGGTCTGAACGTTATCTTATTAACATTGAAACGTGGAACATGTTATGAATTCGGTCTAGTTCCGGAGGAAGAGCTAATCGGTAAGCCACTGGTCCTATTCTTTCCAGAATTTCATAAGGACTAATAAATCTTGGGCTTAACTTTCCTTTTTTTTACCAAACCTCAATACCTTTTTCCACAGCGAAACCTTAAGAAATACTTTGTCTCCTACTGCATATTCTATATCTCGCCTCTTTAAATCGATATATGATTTTTGTCGATCTTGTGCTGCCTTTAGCCTTTCCTTGATCACTTTAACTTTCTCCTCGGTCTGTTGTATTATCTCTGGCCCAATCAACCTTTTCTCATTCAACTCGGTCCAAAAAACTGGTGTCCTACAATTTCTTCCATATAAAGCCTCATAAGGAGCCATGCCAATACTCGTTTGATGACTGTTGTTATAGGCAAACTCCTTAAGAGATAGATGTCGATCCCAACTTCCCTCAAATTCAAGTACACAACATCTCATCATATCCTCTAGCAACTGTATAACTCACTCTGATTGTCCATCCGTTTGCGGATGAAATGCCGTGGTAAAATTTAGTCGAGTTCCCAAAACCTGCTGTAGACTCTTCAAGAACTACGATGTAAACCTGGGATCCCTATCGGAGATAATAGTCACAGGTACTCCATGAAGTCTCACTATCTCATTCACATGAATCTCAGCCAGCTTGTTCAAAGTATAGTCCATTCTCACTGGTAGGAAATGTGCTGACTTCATCAATCGATCCACTATCACCCACACTGCATCATGCTTTCTCTGAGTTACCGGTAAACTGGACACAAAATCCATTGTGATCCTCTCCCACTTCCATTCTGGTATAGGAATCAATTGTAGTAATCCTATGGGTAATTGATGCTCAGCTTTCACTTGTTACCAGATTAGACACTTAGCAACATATTCAGTGATATCCTTTTTCATCCCCGACCACCAATATTGTGCTTTCAAATCTTGGTACATCTTGTTCCCACCTGAGTGCATAGTATACACCATTTCATGAGCTTCTTTTAAAATCTCTGACCTCAGCTTTTCTATACTAGGCACACAAATCCGGTTCTTGAAATACACAATACCATCTTCTGTTAAAGAAAATTCTGAGTTTTCTCCATTTTTCAAGGCTTCGACCATCTTTACTAGCTTCTCATCTTGCTTTTGGACATCTTTAATTCTCTGCATTAATGTGGATTCCACTCACATTTTAGCTAAAATCTTCTTGCTTAGTGCATCTGTAACTACATTAGCTTTTCCTGGATGGTAGTCTATGACACAATCATAGTCTTTAATCAATTCCAACCATCTTCATTGTCTTAGGTTCAATTCTTTCTATGAAGGAAGATACTTAAGCCTCTTGTGATCCGTATAAATGTAGCATCTTTCTCCATATCGATAATGTCTCCAAATCTTAGGAGTAAAAACTATCGCTGCAAGCTCTAAATCATGCGTCGGATAGTTAAGTTCGTGAGGCTTAAGCTGTCTGAAGGCATATGCAATCACTTTTTCCTCTTGCATAAGAACACATCCTAGCCCATTGTGACTTGCATCACTGTACACAACATAGTCTTTTCCTGGAGTAGGCTGAGTCAAAACTAGTGTTTCAGTCAACATTGCCTTCAATCGATCAAAGCTTGCTTGACACTTATCTGTCCATTTAAAACGAACCTCTTTTCGCAGCAGTCGTGTCAAAGGATTCGCTATAGATGAAAATCCTTTCACAAATCTCCTATAGTATCCAACTAATCCAAGAAAACTTCTCACTTCTGTCACATTTTGAGGTGATTTCCAATTAAGAATAACCTCGATTTTACTATGATCAACTCAAATACCTTCCTCTGAAATTACATGACCCAGAAAACTAAATGCTTCTAACCAAAACTCACACTTAGATAGCTTTGCATACAATTGTTTCTCCCGCAAAGTCTGCAATACTTTTCTAAGATGTTGGTCATGCTCTACTCGATCTCTTGGATAGACAAGAATGCCATCTATGAATACAACTACGAATTGATCAATATATGGCCTGAACACTCGATTCATCAGGTCCATAAAAACTGCCGAAGCATTCGTCAATCCAAATGGCATCACCAAGAACTCATAATGACCATAACAAGTCCTGAATGTCATCTTAGATACATCTGACTCTTTGATCTTCAGTTGATGATACCCCGATCAAAGATCTATCTTTGAAAATATACTTGCACCTTTCAACTGATCAAATAAATCATCAATCCTAGGCAGTGGGTATTTATTCTTAGCAGTAACCCTATTAAGCTGTCTGTAGTCAATACAAAGATGTAAAGTACCGTCTTTCTTCTTTACAAATAGTACTGGAGCACCCCATGGTGATACGCTAGGTCGTATAAATCCTTTATCTAACATTTCTTGTAACTGTATCTTCAACTCCTTCAATTCTATGGGTGCCATCCTATATGGCGTAATACTTATAGGAGCAGTGCCAGGTACTAATTCAATAGAAAACTCTATCTCTCAGTCAGGTGGTAGTCCTGGTAACTCCTCAGGAAACACATCAGAAAACTCACTAACAGTTGGGATGTCAGCCAATTTTGGACTTTTCTTTCGGGTATCTATCACAAATGCTAGGTAAGTCTCACATCCCTTATTGATGAGTTTTCGAGCTTTCAATGCTGATATCACATTATCTGGATATCCTCTATACTCGCCCATCACTACTATCTCTTCTTGTTCTGTAACTTTAATTCTCATCTGCCTCTTTTCACAATCTATTATCACCCCATGGCAAGCTAGCCAATCCATTCCCAAGATCACATCGAACTCGCGGAATGGTAGCTCTATTAGGTCTGCTGGAAATTGCCTGCCTTAAATTTCGACTGGGAACCCTTAAACACTTTACTAACCCGCACATTGTGTCCTAACGGCTTAGTCATAAGAATCTCATATTCTAGAGTCTCTAGTTTTAGACCCTCTCGACCCGATGGTAGTGTGAATATGTATGAGTGTGTTGACCCAGGGTCTATCAATGCATGTATACAAGAGCCAAAGAGAAGGAATTTACCCGCTATGACGTCAGGTGCATCCTGCTCCTCTCAGCCACGCATGGCATAAGCTCTTGCTGGAGCAGCTCTATTACCTTCAGGTCTCTCTACATTGTCTGATCTGAAATGGCTTGGCCCTGCACGACCTCCTCTTCCTTGCCCTCGGCCTTGTCCCATAGTCTGTATTGGTACTGACTCAATAGTCCCTGAACCTCTACCAAACTGTAGCAATGGACAATCTCTTTTTTGATGGTCCTTGGAGCCGCATCTCATGCACGCTTCTGTCATCCACCAACACTCTCCTGGGTGAGAACAACCACAATGATGACACACCGGTAGAGTGGTAGACCTATTGGATGCCTGTGTCGGTGAACTGGCTGCCGATGAAGTAGATCTTATGGGTTGTCCCCGTATATAAGAATGAAGTATGCTAGAACCTCCAACTTGGAATCGGCCACCAAAAGATCTGGCTCTTTTGCCACTAGACTGTACTCCACTTAGTTGTGGTGCAGGTCTACTAATCCCACTAACCTGCATAGGCTGTTGTGCCACCAAGACTCTTTCAACTGTTCTAGCAGATGCTAGTAAACAGGCAAAGCTCATCAGACGTAGAGCTGAAACTTGTAACTTGATAGTATCCCTTAATCCATCTTCAAATCTTTGACATTTATGAACCTCTGTAAACACAATACCACCAGTGTACTTGCAAAGATGAGTGAATTATCTCTCATATTCTGTTACAGACATATCCCTCTGTTTTAGCATCAGAAACTCTCTCTTCTTTTCGTCTGTATAGATAGGAGGAATATACTGCTCCTTAACCTTCTCTAGAAAGAATTCCCATGTCATAGGGTCAGGAGCCTCTGTACTCTGTGATTCAGATCGCCACCAGTCATATGCATACTCTTGTAGTAGAGATACTGCATATTCATATTTCTGCTCATCTAAGCAGTGCAGTTGATCAAATACTCGCTCTGCTCGTTCCAACCAAAATTCTGCCTCAGAGGGGTCATCTTCTCGTTTACCATAGAAATAAGATGCCCCTAATTTCCTTAGTCTCTCAAACTGTAATCCAGATGAATCTTATCGTGATGCTCTCTATAGCAAATCTATCATATTTCTCATGAGCTCAGTCTGACCCATATTAATAGCTGAATGGTCACGAAATGAGCTGACACTAGATCTCGGTGCCGCAGCTCGACGACGACTTGGTTACGACGAAGCTCTTTCCTCTAAGGGCTCATTAGTCTCAACTTCTTCTACTACTATTCATCTTGATCCTGAAGCCATATCCTACCTATAACATAAAGGCAACGGCCCTAATCAATAAAGCACCAACTCAAAAAATGCGATTGTGGGTACATTTCAAGAAATAAACATTTTCAAAATTCACTTTTTAAAACCCAAACCGCCCAACCAGGCTTTAATACCAAAATCCAGAAACACCAACCTGGTGCTCTGATACCAAAACTGTTAGCGCCGCAACCCCTCACCTAATCACAAACACGTGCCCGGATGAGGGAGCGCTGCTACCTGTCTTCTTTTTTACTTCTTCCAATCGCTATTATTATTATTTTACCTTTATTTTTTTTCTTTTCACCTTTATTTTCTCAGCACTCATGTATATATAGATATATACAAAAACAGGTATAATTTATTTATATAAGATAGAAATTTTAAACATCAAATTAATTCTTAAACAAACTTTAAAAGTAAGTTTTACAAACTCTAAAACGTTTTAAAATAAAAAGCCAAATACAAAATTTCAAAAATTGTAACTCACTTTCTCAAGGTTCAGCTGCTTTACTTGAATAGGATCACCGCTTGCTTTATCTAACGCCTTCAGCTACCTTTCTATATCTGCATGGAAAGAAAACTCCACGCTAAGCTCTAAGCTTAGTGGTGCATATAAATAAGGCAATATACTATGTCATGCAACACGCAACAACATGTATCGTTTTTCATATTAATGTTCTTTCATGCAATTCTATTCCTTATGATCCTTTCTCATACAATTATAATTCCATGCATATAGGACAAATGTCATTTTCATTTCCATTAATTATAAAAATCTCTTTTACATCATCAATCATGTGTTTATATTTGTACACCACTTTCCATCATTTATATATATATATATATATATATATATTAGCCCACAACACCTATGAACTCCAGACTAGGATAACGGAGTTGCCATCCAGGCACTTAGGAGTGACACACGGCAATATGATGTGCGCATATAAGTGCCATTACCGGCGTAGAAATTGTGCCATTACCGGTGTAGGGAATCATTCCATTAATGGTTTTCATCATACTCCCCCCCTGCTTGGCATGCCAAACTATCCTTAATATAGTTCTAGGTAGTTGTTTTAGGGCTTATTCAATATCATATAATTCATATATCTCTATTTACTTCCAATCACAACCATATCAATATTCATGTTTATTATCTGTATTAGTTCACGTATTTCATCTGTATCATATTTCATATATTATCCGTGTCAATTCACATATTTCATCTGTATCATATTCCATATATCATTCGTGTCAATTCACATATTTCATCTGTATCACAATACAACGCGTTCTCACCTTAATACATATATATACAATTATTCTTACTTCCCTGGATAGACAATAACTTCCATTTACTTACCTGAATTCCTTATTTAATAACCACATTCATAATTACAGATACAGAGCATTCACGGTCGTGATTACTCATTCACGCCTGTGAATAAGTTCACTTCCGTGATTCCAATCCGTGAATGCTTCTGGAATGAATAGTACCATTTCCACACAGAAGTCACAACCGTGAAACAATCATTCACAACCGTGAACCCTCAAGTTCACGCCCGTGACTCAATAGTCACGCCAGTGACTTGCAGCAGGAAATCTGCATATTTACTTTTCATTCATTCTAACATTATCCAAATCATACCAAATTCTATTTCATGCATTTCTAAGGTTCTTTACTCATCTTATTACTTTCTAATACATGTAAATGTCTTTATCATACAAGATTTTCTTACATGCATCATTAATTCAATGTCTCAAAGGATCTCATTCATACATGTCTAAACCTATAGTTTCATGCCATAATCATCATCATTCTTGAAATGCATTTATCTAAAATCATGTTCAACATGCATTATTTCAAACAAAATAGGCTATTGCCTTAAGTTATGCAGAAACCTTAATCTTTCTCCTTCACTTTTCTAGGTAGCTTTCTCTTTTCCTTTGCTCCTTAGAGCTTGTTCCTTGTCACTTGGAACTCCTACAACATCATAAATCATTATTATCATCTGATTTTCTCAAGACCCTAAACTCTCTTTTTCTCTCTCAAAACCCTAATTTCTCTCTCTTTCCACATGAGTCTTGGATGAGCTCAAAATTCAAACTTCCTTTAAGAAAGGATGATGAAGAAGAAGAAATGCTTCTTACCTTACACTTTTCTTCACTAAATCACCACTTTGAAGATTTTCTCTCTCTACCAAACTTGATTTTTCTTCCTCTTTCTTATTCTTTTCAGCTTCCTCATGAGTTATGGACCATGAAGATCACCTTGTCTTGCTTTTTCCCTTCTCTTCCCTTCCTTTCTCTCTCTAGAAGTCAAGATTGGCTATGGAGGTATGGGGGCTGGCGTGACTGGTATAGAAGAGAGAGAAGAAGAAGGCAGAAAATGAAGAGAAGAAGAAGAAGAAAAGGAAGTCTTAAATAGGGTACCCAAAAAGTCTTCATATGGAACCCACCATTTGACCATCTTCTTCCAATTTTATACTTAATAAATATTAACCCTTTTTCTATAATGTGATGGCCGGCCAACCCAATTTTAAGTGTCCAAATTTCCTAAGTTTATTAGCAATTAATCTCATTAATCCTGCAATTTTTGGTAATTTACAATTTGACCCCAAAACTTATCAAATTTTCTAATGTAGTCCTTACTTTATAATCACTTAATTAGGCATTTATCATTTAATTTAGCCATTACTTGATCAATTTTTGTAAAAATCCGAATTTAGACTTCGATCGGTCAAACGCATCAACTTCTCGACACGTGCGACTTGGGGCCTAAATTAGCGGATATTACAATAACCGAGAACCTAATGGGTCACACGCATTGAAGATATAAAGAATGAGTAAAATGGTCTTGGAAGGATCCAAAATATGAGAGAATTATTTTAAGATGGATCGCGATGAGATCGCACGGAAAAATCGTTCGGGAGTGTCACGGACCCATGCGGGCCTGCACAAGCTAGGCAGGCTCCTGGCCTGCCTAGCGGGCCAGCTAGGCTGCCCAACAGTAGCCCGCAGCTGGCCCAGCGAGCCTACTGCCTCCCATCCATTGGCCAACGACAGTTTTTGGCCTTAATTAGGCCAATTATGGCCAATTACTATTCATTTGTTTCCATTTTTGACTTTTCATCTTATTTTTGAATTTGATTCAAATAGAAAAGTCATCAAATGGCAAAATATAGACATGAAAATATTTTTTTGTGAAAAACATACTTTCAAAGCTAGCACTTTGAATTTGTTCAAACCATTTCTCTTGATAGTTTCTTCTTCATTCTTCGCGTGGATTATCATTAGAGACATCCTAGTGTGTATCGTTGTGGTTTGCTACAACCCAACAAAGTGAAGATTTGAAGAACAAATAAAAATTACAAGGTATAATTTTTAATATTTACATTTATATAAATTAGTTTTAATGGTACAAGTATGATTTTTTGTTTTGGATTTTGAAAAATTTTATTTTTTGCTGCATTTATGAATATGATTCATTCTTCAAAACCTTACAAAAAAAATGATAAAAATGAAATAAGTGAAAAATGTGAGAAAAACGATAAAAGTGAAAAAATGATAAAAATGAGAAAAATGAAAAATATGAGAAAAAATGTGAATAAAAGTAGATAAATATGAGAAATATTAAAAATATGAGAAAAATGATAAAAGTTAAAATATGAGAAAAATAATAAATGTGAAAAACATAATAAAAATGGTAAATGTGAAAAATATGATAAAAATGAATAAAGTGAAAAATATGAGAAAAATAATAAAAATGAAAAATATGGTAAAAATGATATATGTGATAGGTATGATAAAAGTGATAAAAGTGATAAAGATGATAAAAATGGTATAATAATAATAATGATAAATGTGACAAAAATAGTAAAATTGAAAAATGAAATTTAAGTAGAAGAAAAATGTTAAATTATGTAGTTAAAAATAAAATAAATAAAAAAATAAAAATACTAGTGGCAAAAGTGTAAATAATTGAAAATTTAGGAACTAAAGTGAAATTTGTAGCTAATTAAATAAATCATTGAAAAACAAAAGAAGCAAAAAAGGAATGATTAATTAAAGAAATAAAGTGAAAATGGACTAAATTGAAAGAAATTAAAAGTTCAGGAGTAAACTGAAAAAATTAATTGAGAAAAGTTGTTAAAATTAATTAAGATATTAAATATTGAATTAAGGATAAATAAAAATAAAGTATTGATAAAAAGTATAATATATTAAAGAGAAAATTTGAATAGTATATTAAAAATATTAGTGCATATATGTATGCATGAAAATACAATGGAAATTTTTAAATAAGTAAGCACCACTGAAGATATTAATGCTCAGCACGTAGTTATTTGACTGCGTGCAGATAGTAGCAGAAAAGGCAGGAGAAAGCATACAACTTTTGGAAGCTGAAGGAAGAATAAATAATAGTAGGTTAGTATTAAAAATGACATGTGTATATATATGTTTAGATATGGAGTTGTAGAAATAAAATGTTGTACATATTATGATAAAGAACATCTGTGAATTATTATATGTAAAGAATGGAATGTCAACTTGTGGTTGAATGAAGAATATTGTATTATTTGTGTATTGTTGTGCCTAAAATTAGGCTGTGAATTGTTTGAATTGCATGTGAGGTAGTTAATTTATAGCCGTTATACTGCAGAAATTTTTGGAAAAATGAAAAAGAATAATAAGTGCTAATAATATTATGGTCATTATATTAAATTAAGAAAAAACAAAAAAATTTGGCACACATCGGGTATCATCGTATTAACCCACATAACGTATGTATAGAATAATTATTATTAGTGTTGCCCAGATATTCAGCCAAGAAGGGGGGATGAATTGGAGTTTAAAAATTTTACTTTAAAGTGCGGAAATAAAAAATTAAGTTTAAGAGTGCTAAAAAAATTTGACACAAGGATTTTTATAGAGGTTCGGGTGTTAACAAACCCTACTCCTCTCCTCAATCGCAATTGGGAGTTTCACTAACACACTTAATGTTACAATGGAGTTTTACAAGCTCACTCCCAACTATGGTGTTTCTCACAATGGCTCACACCTAACTCATAAATCTCTTGTGTTTTCATGGCTCACACAATAACCAATTCCTTGTATTTTACAGGCTCACACAAATAACCTTTACCTTGTGTTTTACAGGCTCACACAAACAACCTTTCTTTGTGTTTTAGAGGCTCACACAACTAACCCTTACAATTGTTCTACTCTTAACCCAGAAATACCCAAAACTCACTTGAGTAAGAAATGATTACAGAAAGAAACACTTAGAAATCTTTATTGCTCATTAAATGATGAGCAAAAATATTTTCACAGAGAATAAATATTTCTTTTGAAAGTATTAAATGTACAAATAGCTTACAATAAAATATTGATTCAAAGTATTAGCTATCCTCTTTGTGCTGAATGCATAAATGACTTGCATTTATACTTCCATGGTGAATTATAGCCGTTAGAATGCATTTAATATGAAACTAGCCGTTGCACCAACCCTAATAATCGTGCCTGACATTTTTCTCTTTCATCTTTCACGGGCATGACTTTGTTTGTCATGATCGTGACTGTTCTTCCAAGCCGTGACTGAAGTGGTGACCTTGGCCGTGAAGCATTCTGGAAGGTTTTGAAATATTGGGCACGGGTGTGGCATATATCTTCACGGGCATGACAACCTTCCCAGCCATGATCCAAGTGGTGACTTTGGTCGTGAAGCTCTCTGGAAGAATTTGTCATGTAGGTTCATAGGCGTGACACAAATGTTCATTAACAATTTATTGTCTTCCTTCATGGCCGTGAACTTCAAATGTTGGTTTGTTGGCGCTAGGCTTACTCACGGACGTGACACATAGGGTCACGGGTGTGAACATGCCACTTCTTCAATTTTATCTTTTGAAGATTAATCTTCCATTCTCCATTCTTGCTAAGATATTTCATACCTTGTTCAATAGACTTAGAAAACAAGTATGTTAAATACAATATTGTTATTTTATTTGTTATCATCAAAATGACAGAAATACCCCTCAAGGGTCAACAATCTCCCCCTTTTTGATGGTGACAAATAATCTAGCAATATGTGCTTTTGAGATGTCTCCCCCTCAAAAGATGCTTATGATAAAAAATGATGAAGTGCAAGAATTGTAGAGAATGATGAAGTGTAGCATTAAAATAAACTTTCTAGTTTTAAGTATATGCAAGTTATATGCAAAGTATATCCAATATATACCAAAATTCTCTTTAAATCATGAAGTATATGTAAGGTATATTTAGAGTATATCAAGTGCATATTCATTTATGTAATTTGCATCAAGGTATATGCAAAGTATACTTAAGATATATTTAAGGTGTATAAAGTTCAATTGCATACTTGCATATTCATTTTGAATCAAATTTTAAGTATTGTACTTAACTCAATATATTGCTAGTTTCTCCCTACTTAACTCAATATATTGGTAGGTTCTCCATTTTGATTCAAAATTAAGTATTTCTTGCACTTAACTCAACATATTGCTAGTTTCTCCCCCTTTTGTCATCAACAAAAAGAATATCAATAAAGATAAACCATAATGGAAAAACAAAGCAATTATATTAATTATAAAAAGGAAGTACAAACAAAAGTATTTAAAATTCAGAAAGCAAATTTAGAATTTCCTACAAACAAACAAACAAGCAAACATACAACCAAACAAACAAATCAAAGCTACCATCTAGCCTAACATCTATCCAGACATCCTGTCCCTAAGACAAGCAACTTCGGCCTCGAGGCTATCCATCCTAGACTCCAAGAAGTCCTTGAGGTTCTCCAACATCTCATCCATGGAAGCCTGCAGCTGCTCAAATCTTGGTGCTAGGAGGTTAACCACCTGCTGCGCCAAATTCGGTATGGGGGCAGAGGATTGGCCGATGTCCTGCTCAACCTCAGGAGGTGCCATCTCAACTCGAGCCCTTTTTTTCTACTGGATAATTATCTTCCCATATAATCTCGCCAACAGTGTTGATGAAGCAGTAGTAAATGTTGTTCTCATGGACAATTTGAAAAGCCGCTCTCATCTTGATGAAAGACTCTACATCCAATCGGTCTCGAGGATGCCCTAAGATGAGATTATAGTGATGGTCATCCAGCTTCAGATATCCAAGCTTCAAGGCCATGTGGGTTACATACCCACCAATAAGTATGTCTTCAGAGGGCTTGATGGCAATGGACAGGAGATGGTTCGCAAACCATCGAGAAAGTGCCACTATGAGGCCTCTTCAGGCCATCTCCAAAAGAAAAAGCTCAGACTTCTGAATGCTGCCATTGCTGTCTCCTCAGGAAAATATGCTATAGGTTAGAAACCTATGCAGATATTTGTGCACAAGGGACCAGAGATGAGTTTTCTTGGTCTTCTTTACGTCCCAACTGCAATTCGTACCAAAGTGAGTCCATGCTTGAGTTGCATAGAACTCCACTTCGCTGTCATTGAGGATGCTATCTGAGGGTAGATTGAATAAATCCCCGAATTCTGTGGTAGAGAGAGTGTTCAAATTCCTGCACAGTTGAAATTTCGTTATGCCAGTGGGAGACACTTGCAAAGTGCTCAAGAATTCCAAGGTAGGCTCCCTCAAGGTGGGCTGATGAATTTCCACAAAGTCCTTCAAATGACAGGCCTAGAGTTGCTCTGTCATCGCTGTCTTGAGCCCGAGAGTGCGTATCGTCTGCCACTCAAAAGACCTTGATGAAATGAAAGGCCTTTTCTTAAGTCATGAGTACCTAGGATGGCAATTCTCCGGGATTATGTTCATTAGGTAATTTGAATACCTCCTGGGAGCATGAGATTTCTTCCTAGTACCCTTTGATGATCCGGTTTCCATGTTGATTGAAGAAATGAACTTTAGAAGTGTTGAAGAAATTTGACAGAATTTGTGAGAAAACCCTAAGGAGAGATGATTTGTGATGATGGAAGGGGTTTTTTGATGGTATTTATAGAAGAATTTTGTGACTAGGGGGCCAGAATCTTCAATGTACCATTCAATATGTGTAAATGAGAGAATTTTCAAGAAGTTGGAAAGTTGAAATGTGAAAAATAACCAGCATAAATGTTATATGGCTGACCCCTTCGCAGGCATGAAACACATAGTCACGGGCGTGAAGTGTTGTGTTCACGGTTTGTTGAAAGGGTGCTATACCCGTGAATAAAGGTGTGAAATTTTTCATGGTCGTGACATTTGAATGTCACGAGTGTGAATAATGAACTATCACGGCAGTGAAAAATGAGTCACGGGCGTGAAGTGTTGAATTTCACTGCTTCTGACTATAAAACAAGGCGTGACTCAAAGTGTGAACGCTTCTGTAAGTTTTTGGTGAAACTGTTCACGGGCGTGAACAACGCTTTTCACGGGAGTGAATGAAGTCATGAACATAGGCTTCACTACTTTAAGCCGTGAACCATGTCGTGAATTAAGTCGTTAAAGCTACTGGATCTTTTTGGCTATTTAATTCATAGGCGTGAACATATGTCACAGGCGTGAATTGCCTAAAATTTTTATCAAATAAAATTAAGTCCTAAAACAAGACTAAATCATTTCCATGAAGATTCTATCCCTTATAACATAAATTTCCATCAAATTTACTACCTTATATCTAGTGAGATGACACATAAGCAAGATTATCACTTTTGACAATTTGGCAATTACAAGGTTAATCCATCAATCATACCAAGTTCTCTTCTAATGAAATTAAATCTTTCATCATTTAGAGACTTAGTGAATATATCTGCCAATTGATTTTCTGTGCTTATAAATTCCAATGCAACATCTCCATATTGAACATGATCTCTAATAAAGTGGTGTCTAATGTCAATATGCTTACTTCTTGAATGTTGAATGGGATTCTTTAAAAGATTTATAACACTTGTATTGTCACATTTAATAGGTATATGGTTCATATCATGACCATAATCCTTAAGTTGTTGTTTCATCCAAAGGATTTGTGTACAACAACATCCTGTTGCTACATACTCTGCTTCAGCAGTTGAAAGAGTAACTGAAACTTGTTTCTTGCTATACCAAGAAACTAAGCACTCTCCAATAAAGTGACAAGTACCTGAAGTACTTTTTATCTAAAAGACTACTAGCATAATCTGCATCTGAATATCTTACAATATAAAATGATGAATTTCTAGGATACCACAAACCTAGATGCAATGAGCCAAGTAAATATCTTAGAATTCTTTTTACTGCATGTAAATGAGACTTTTTTGGACATGATTGAAATCGTGCACACAAGCATACACTATACATTATGTCGGGTCTAGAAGCAGTAAGATATAAAAGTGATCCGATCATACCTCTATAGAGTTTTTCATTAATGCTCTTACCCTTTTCATCCTTGTCCAATTTTGATGATGTGCTCATTGGAGTCTTGGCATTCTTGCATCCTTCCATTCCAAATTTCTTAATTAAATCTTTGGAATATTTGGATTGGTTGATGAATATGCCCTCATTGCCTTATTTTATTTGTAGACCAAGGAAATATTTAAGCTCTCCCATCATGCTCATTTCAAATTCCCTAGTCATACACTTAGGAAATTCTTGACAAAGCAATTCATTAGTAAAACCAAATATGATATCATCAACATAAATGTGAACAATTAGAATATCATGCTTATGTTTTTTAATGAATAATGTGGTGTCAACATTCCCCTTTGTAAAGTTATTTTCTAAGAGAAAAGAACTTAGTCTTTCACACCAAGCTCTTGGGGCTTGTTTCAAACCATATAAAGCTTTTGAAAGTTTAAAAACATGATTTGGCAAATCATAGCTTTCAAAACCTGGTGGTTGTTCTACATAAACTTCTTCTTCTATATAACCATTTAGAAAGGCACTTTTCACATCCATTTGAAAGAGTTTGAAATTCATGTGACATGCATATGCTAAAAGTATTCTTATGGATTCTAGTCTAGCTACAGGAGCATTGGTCTCATCATAATCTATCCCTTCTTCCTGATTATATCCTTTTGCAACTAATCTAGCTTTATTCCTAGTTATTGAACCTTGCTCATCTAGTTTATTTCTAAATACCCATTTGCTACCTATAATTTGATGATTCTTGGGTCTAGGTACTAAGGTCAATACCTTACTTCTCTCAAATTGGTTGAGTTCCTCTTGCATTGCAATCAC
This sequence comes from Triadica sebifera, assembly GCA_023653625.1. Lineage (NCBI taxonomy): Eukaryota > Viridiplantae > Streptophyta > Magnoliopsida > Malpighiales > Euphorbiaceae > Triadica > Triadica sebifera. Next base: position 13,541,031 of record CM042897.1, read on the forward strand.
CCAACTTTCATCATTAAGAGCCTCATCAACATTTTTAGGCTCAATTTGAGAAATAAAAGCAAGCTTTGTGGCTAAATGTTTGAAATGGGATCTAGTACTTACTCCCCTTGAAGGATCACCAATGATTTGCTCATTGGGATGATCTTTTGTCATTCTTCATTCCTTTGGGAGTTCTTGCCCATTTTCTTCTTGAGCTTGAGGTAGAGAATCATCTTGATGTGAATCTTCTTGATCATTTTCTTTTTTTCCATTTCCAAGATCAAGTCTTTCCATAGTTCCTACAACATCATCAAGAACACTACCTTTCACAAGATCAAGTCTACTAGATTCATTAAAAACAACATGCATAGATTCTTCAACAGTTAATGATCTTTTATTAAATACTCTATATGCTTTGCTAGTTGTAAAGTATCGTAAAAAGATACCTTCATCAGATTTAGAGGCAAATTTTCCAAAGTTGTCCTTGGTATTCAATATGAAACACTTGCATCCAAATACTCTAAAGTATGATATCAAGGGCTTTCTTCCATTCCATAGCTCAAATGAGATTTTGTTTAAAATAGGTCTTTTGAAAACTGGATTTGAAATATAACAAGCAGTGTTTGTGGCTTCTGCCCAAAAGTAAGTTGGTACACCATACTCATTGAGCATTGTTCTAGCCATTTCAATTAAAGTTCGATTTTTTCTTTCAACTCCCCCATTTTGTTGAGGTGTCATAGGAGATGAAAAATTCTGTGAAATTCCATGTTCAAGACAAAAACTTTCAAAGTTTTCATTTTCAAATTCATTGCAATGGTCACTTCTCATCTTTGAAATACAATATCCTTTTTCATTTTGAACTCTTATAGCAAAGTTTTTGAAATTTTCAAAAGCATCACTCTTTTGAGCTAAGAATACTTGAGGCATACCAATAGAGTCACAATTCAAGTATGATTTTTACGTACCCAAATGAGCTTGGGTCATTGGGGGTTAGCATATGAAGGTTCCCAATGAGCCTTCCTTATCCAGCAATGTTTATTTATGTGACCCATTTTCATACAATAATTACACTGTTTAGGTCTAAACTTGCTTTTTGGTCTAACAATGTCTTTGAATGCCATAATTCTATTAGACTGAGTTTGAGAACAATGGCATGCACAATTATGATTAATTGGTGCTTTCCTAAATACATGCTTCTTATACATAAAGGCATGATTATTCTTTTTATGTATAAAAGGATTAGTATACTTATTCCCAGGTGCTGTTCCAGCAAGAGTGGAGATGTGAGGTTCACTAGTCTTAAAAAAAATGGTTTTGTGAGAAGATGATGATGTGTCCTTAAATCCTAGACCATGTCTAATTAAAAGTGGTATTTGAGACACAATGAGAGTATCTAAACTATCTTTTCCTTTGTGAAATTTAGAAATGGAATGTCTAAGTTCCTCAACTTCATGTTTTAAAGTATTATTTTCTTTAAGCAAGGAAATAGTTGAGGGTCTTGATGAATATTCATCCAATGACTTTTGAAGAGATTCATTAGATGATTTAAGATTAAGGTTCTCCTTTTCTAAAGCATCCATTTTGTTTTTCAAATTGGAAATGTTATTTTTATAAGTACTGAATTTTCTCCTATATTTTTCTAATTCTAAATTCAATTCTTCTATTAGGCTTTGTTCATCATCATCATCATCACTATCACTATTATTATCATTATCACTACTATCATTATTGAAAGAGTATGAGTGTAGTGATCTTACTTTATCCGAGACGTGATCCTCTATAGCCATGAAGCATAGGTTGACCTCTTCACTTTCATTGTCATCTTTTTTACTTGAAGAGCTTTCGTCATCCCATGTGGCTTTGTGGCCTTGATGATAGTTTTATAATATTTTTCACATGCTATATGTCGTTGAACAGTGTTGTATCCTGCCACATTCTTCAATAGATAATGAGCTTGAGAGAATTGTCATTAACTTCTTATTTTTGAAATTTGCTTTTCTTTGAGGCTTTGTCCAATCATCTCTTGACATGATTTCTTCTTCACCATTAACTCCTTTTCTAGTTGGTGGTGTCCATTCTTTTCGAATACTATCCTAGACTTCAATTCCTTCATTATCTAGATATGTCTCCATCTAAAACTTCCAATGAGCATAATTTGCTCCTTCGAAGTAAGGCTAGAGACTTTGGAATCCTTCACTGGCCATATCTTGATCTTTACTAGCACTTTTTAGGCTTCGATGCTACACAAAGCTCTGATACCAATTGTTGCCCAGATATTGAGCCAAGAAGGGGGGTTGAATTGGAGTTGAAAATTTTAACTTTAAAGTGCAGAAATAAAAAGTTAAGTTTAGGAGGGATAGAGAAATTTGACACAAGGATTTTTATAGAGGTTCGGGTGTTAACAAACCCTACTCCTCTCCCCAATCGCAATTGGGAGTTTCACTAACACACTAAGTGTTACAATGGAGTTTTACAAGCTCATTACCAACTATGGTGTTTCTCACAATGGCTTACACCTAACCCAGAAATCCCTTGTGTTTTGATGGCTCACACAATAACCAATTCCTTGTGTTTTACAGGCTCACACAAACAACCTTTATCTTGTGTTTTACAGGCTCACACAAACAACCTTTACCTTATGTTTTACAAGCTCACACAAACAACCTTTCTTTGTGTTTTAGAGGCTCACACAACTAACCCTTACAAGTGTTCTACTCTTAACCCAGAAAAACCTAAAACTCACTTGAGTAAGAAATGATTACAGAGTGAAACACTTACAAATCTTTATTGCTCAATAAATGATGAGCAAAAATATTTTCACAGAGAATAAATATTTCTTTTGAAAGTATTAAATGTACAAATAGCTTACAATAAAATATTGATTCAAAGTATTAGCTATCCTCTTTGTGCTGAATGCATAAATGACTTGCATTTATACTTCCATGGTGAATTATAGCCGTTAGAATGCATTTAATATGAAACTAGCCGTTGCACCAACCCTAATAATCGTGCCTGACATTTTTCTCTTTCATCTTTCACGGGCATGACTTTGTTTGTCATGATCGTGACTGTTCTTCCAAGCCGTGACTGAAGTGGTGACCTTGGCCGTGAAGCATTCTGGAAGGTTTTGAAATATTGGGTCATGGGCGTGACATATATCTTCACAGGCATGACAACCTTCCATGCCGTGATCCAAGTGGTGACATTGGTCGTGAAGCTCTCTGGAAGAATTTGTCATGTAGGTTCACGGGCATGATGCAAATGTTCATTCATGGTTTATTATCTTCCTTCATGGTCGTGAACTTCACATGTTGGTTTGTTGGCGCTAGGCTTACTCACGAGCGTGACACATAGGGTCACGGGTGTGAACATGCCACTTCTTCAATTTTATCTTTTGAAGATTAATCTTCCATTCGCCATTCTTGCTAACATATTTCATACCATGTTCAATAGACTTAGAAAACAAGTATGTTAAATACAATATTGCTATTTTATTTGTTATCAACAAAATGATGGAAATACCCCTCAAGGTTAAACAATTAGGGTGTCACATCTTAATTGAATCAAATATGAAAATAAAGATGCTTACAAGTGAGCTACACTGCTACTGGACTTCCTACTTAGTGAATCTGCTACTACATTGACTTTCCTTGGATGATATTCAATTGTGTAGTCATAATCCTTCAATAGCTCTAACAATCGCCTTTGTCTCATGGTTAACTCTTTCTATGTCAGCAAGTAACCCAAACTTTTATTGTCTATAAAGATCTGGAATGTCTCACCATACATATAATGCCTTCTAATCTTCAATGCAAATATAACTGTAGCCAATTATAAATCATACATTGGATATAAGATCTCATGTGGTCTTAATTGTTAGCATTCATAAGCTATCACCTTACCATGTTGCATCAATACACATCATAAGCCTTAGTGAGAAACATCACTATATACCATAAATCCATATGTACCCACAGTATTAACTCAACTAGAACCTATAAAAGACTTTGTGATTTACATGCCTCCAAGAATGGGTTAGGTTGTGTATTGATGCAGGAAGGCAAAGTGATCGCATAAACTTCCTGACATCTCAAGACTCATGAGAAGAACTATCCTACTCACGATCTAGAGCTCACAGTCGTTGTATCAGTTTAATGATTTGGACGCACTACCTCTATGGTGAAAAATGCTACATTTATACAAATCATAAGAGTTTGAAATATTTGCTCACACAAAAAGAACTCAAATTGAGATTGAGGCGCTGGCTTGAATTGATAAAAGACTATAATTGCTCAATTGACTATAATCTAGGAAAGGTGATGTAGTAGCTGATGTGCTTAGTAGAAAATTTATGGCAGCCCTTCGAGCAATGAATGTCAGATTGGGTATGGCACAAAATGGAGCGATTATAGCGGAGATGCAAATAAAACTAGACTTTCTTCAGCAAGTGAAAATGTCTTAGAAGCTAGATGATAATTTGATTTCCATAGTAAACTGAGTAAAAGAGGGCAATGATGGTGACTACTCGTTGGGTGCAGATGATAACCTTTATTACAAATAGAAGTTTTGTGTACTGGATTAAGATGAACTGAGGAAGAACATTCTGATAGAAGCTCATCATTATAGCTATGTGATGCATCTTGGTGGTAGCAAGATGTACCAGGACTTGAAAGTGAACTATTGGTGGTTAGGAATGAAATATGATGTGACAAAATTCATGAGCAAGTATGTTTAATATGCCAATAGGTGAAAGCAGAACACCAAGTTCCATCGGGTTTGCTTCAATCTCTCACAGTACTAGAGTGGAAATGGGAATGAGTAACTATGGATTTTGTGACTGGATTACCATTGACTAGAAGGAAGCATGATCTAAGTAATCATAGACAGACTTACCAAAATAGCCCATTTCTTACCATTGCGGATGGATTATCCATTGACTAGATTGGTAGAAATCTATATTAATGAGATAGTGAGGCTCCATGGAGTACCATTCTCCATTATTTCAGATAGAGATCTAAAATTTATTTCCCAATTCTAAAATAATTTGTAGGAAGCCTTAGGAACAAAGCTGCATTTTAGTACAACTTTTCATCATTAAATTGATGGGTAGTCAGAGCAGGTGATCTAGAAACTTAAGGATATGTTGAGAAGTTGCATCCTTGAGTTTCAAAGCAGTTGGAAAAAGTATTTTCCACTAGCTGAGTTCGCTTACAACAACTATCAGTCCAGCTTTAAAATGGTGCCATATGAAGCACTTTATGGAAGCAAATCTAGAACTCCTTTATGCTAGACATAGCTAAGTGAGAAGAAACTAGTGGGGTCTAATTTGGTTCGTGAAACAAAAGAAAAAGTACGGGTGATCAAAGACAGATTTAAAGAAGCTATAGACCGATAAAAATCATATACAGATTTAAAAAGAAAATATATAGAGTTCCAGATTGGAGACAAAAGTGTTTTTGAAAGTATCTCTCTGAAAGAAAATTATGAGGTTTAGCAAGAAAAGCAAATTAACTGCAAGACTCATAGGCTCTTATGAGATTATACAGTGAGTGGGACCTGTAGCTTATCGATTGAAGCTGCCTCAAAAGTTAAAAAAGATCCACAATGCGTTTCATGTAGGGAGGTATAGGCCAAACCCTAACCACGTGATCAAGCCATAAGAAATTCTGATACAATCTTATTTGACTTATGAAGAAAAACCCGTGAAGATTTTAGCCAGAAAAGTTAGACAGCTCAAAAATAAGCAAATACCACTGATGAAGGTGTTATGAAACCACCACAATGTGGAAGAAGTCACATGGGAACTTGAAGCAACAATGAGACAATAATATCGACATTTATTCAATACAGGTAAAAATTTTGGGATAAATTTTTATTGGTAGGGGAGAATTGTAATGGCTAAATGTCGGGTTAATCGTTAAATGTAGTTTTCGAGATTGATCAGTGTACCTGTGGTCAAAAATTGTGAAAAATATTTTATTTGATCATTGGAAAAATATAGGTCATGACTAGTGTAAGGGTAAATTTTGGATTGAAAATGAGATCAAATAGGTCCCCAAAAGTCAAAAACGAGAAAAAGTCAGGATACGATTTAAATCGTAAATTTTGTTTGAATGTACTTTGTTTGGGTTGTTAAAAATAATAAACCTCTAAAAAATTATTTTAAGGCATGGATAGACTCTAAATAATATTAGAATTATTTGACAATGAAAAAGAATTTTATAGTAATACATGAATTTGATTTTTCAGACTAGTTTGAGTGAACCAGACCGAGAAACGGATTCTAATTGAGTTAAAAAAATTTATGTAGGCTAATTTATATATTTTATGAATTATAGTACTAAATGGGTCTTAATTTCACAAATGGGCCTAATTAGGTTGGACTAATTGACTTGACTAAGGTCAAACCCATTCTAGCCACCTATATAAACCCAAAAATATTAGAATTTTGTAGACAACTCTTCATCTTTCTCCAACTCTCCCTTGTTCTTATCTTGGCCAAATGGGTCTTCCCATTCTTCTCCATCGAATTTATCACTTCTCTTTAATTCTTACACCAAATTCAAGCATTCTAATATTATTTCAACCCCTCTGTAACACCTTCTTACCCAACGTTAGTTCGGCAAGGTAAGTAAGTATTACCTAACTAACTGTTTATAAGATTAACTAAATGTAGTATAATTTGTTTTTTCAAAAATATTACAGACACCAAAATAAAATTATTACAAGCACAAATACTCAAATTTTTATTTATTTATAAAATATATTATTTTATATTCACAATGTGTCCATTATACTAGATATACAATTCTTGATACATACTAGATGAAGTAAAATATGAAATTTTTAACAAAATATACCAAAAATAAGTCCAAAGCTTTTAGCTGCTTTTATCCGGATACCTTTTTTCTTCTGATAATTCTACTATATACAGCTACCCATTAAAACATGCGCGAAAGGAAGCCACCTGCATTAAGCTACTAGCTTAGTGGTGCTTCAAAGATAAAAATTTTACATACATATATTTTCTTACATGTCTTTTATTAATTATACAAATAAGGCATAAAACAAAAGAATTATATGATATCAAATAAATTTCACCAAACATTTAATATTTAATAATTTTAATTTAATATATCATTATTAAAATGACATACTTTATATTATTGTTATTTTTTATTTTTCTTATGCCCATAAACCTATAGCCAAACTAACTAATAGGAATAACGGGGTTCCATTACCGACTTTCATAATATTGCATCGAGCGCTTTCGTAATAGTGCAATTACTGACTTTTGTAATATTGTCATTACCAGCTTAATAATTTTGCGGCGAACACATTTATAAATTCGTCATTACCAAATTTTATATTTGGCACCGAGTGCCTTGAATCCCCTGATTGGCATGCCAAACTATTCTCTATTCTAGTTTTATATTAGGTGTCTTAGGGCTTAACTATTTTTATATTTATTCACAATATTTTCAAAAATGATAATTGTACTACATTTTTACATATATGTATATTTATTTTTTTTCTTTGTTTCCATTATTATTGCATTAAAATCTCACACATAAATAATTTATTAAACATTTGTAATCACTATTAAAGTCAAATTTCACATTACTTACTATATAAACTCATCACATCATATGCAAAAGCCCAATATTTCAAGTTTTTATTTATGGTAGATTTCGGCCCTGATTTTGGACTTCATTTTTAGCCCATTTATAATTCGAATTTGAAGTTATGGTCTTCCAACATTTTGTAGGTTATTGTCTCAACTTTAATATGCATAAAAAATCACTTGAATCCAAGTTTTTTTTTTCAAAAGTTATGGCCAAATGAACGCTGACTCATCACTAAAACTTTTTGTCCATAATTTTCTGGACATATTTCAGGTCCGAACTTTATGTATTTATTTGAGAAAATTCCGACATATTTAGATTTTATGGTCTAAATACAAGTTAAAGCCCTATGTCTTAGCTTTCAGCTTCAATAAAAGAAACACACAAATCGGAATTCCATAACTTAAGTTTTGATAAAAAAAAATATCAAGTATGCTTCTGGAATCAATAGGCACAAGTCTACCTTTTAAATACTGTTGGGTTTTGAAGAATGAATTATATTCATAAACACAGTGGAAAAATCAAATTTTCAAAACTCGAAACAAAAGATCATACTTGTGTCATTAAAACTAATTTATATAAACATAGAGGTTAGAAATTATAGCTTTTAATTTCTTATTTGTTCTTCAAATCTTCACTTTGTTGGGTTGTAGCAAACCATAACAATCCACATTAGGATGTCTCTAACGATAATCCACGCGAAAAATGAATACAAAACTATCAAATGAAATGGTTTGAACAAATTCAAGGTGCTAGATTTGAAAGTGTTCTTGAGAGAATTATTATTATCTTAAAAATATTTTTTCCACAAAAAAATATTTTCATGTCTATTTTCTGTCATTTGATGTCTTTTCTATTTGAATCAAATTCAAATAAAAGATGAAAAGTCAAAAATGGAGAAAAAGGAAATGAATGAATAGTAATTGGTCATAATTGGCCTAATTAAGGTCAAATTCTATCGTGTGGGCCCGCGCGCTGGGGAAGAAGTCACGTGGGAACTTGAAGCAACAATGAGATAACAATATCCACATTTGTTCAATATAGATAAAAATTTTGGGGATAAAATTTTTATTGGTAGGGGAGAATTGTAATGGCCTAAATGTCGGGTTAATCGTTAACTGTACTTTTCGAGATTGATCAGTGTACCTGGGGTCAAAAATGGTGAAAAATATTTTATTTGATCATTGGAAAAATATAGGTCATGACTAGTGTAAGGGTAAATTTTGGATTGAAAATGAGATCAAATTGTAACATTCAGTAATTTAGGCCCCGATTGCGCGTGACCGTAGTGAGGCGCGCAGGTTCAATCAGAGTCTAAATTGAACCCATAAAAAAATAACTAATAATAAGGAAAAATAATTAAGGGTATTATTATTTGGGAATTAAAAAGATTAGGGGTAGAATTAGAAAAAAATAAAACTTCCTATGGACAAAATCGGTATTATGGAGATTGTTTGGGGAAAAAGTGTAAATATGGAGGAAGATGTGGCAAATATGAAATTTCTCAAAGTTTAATTGTTAATCAAGATTAATTAACTTAATGAACCAATAAGAATTAGGATTAATTTTAATTAGTGGGACCCACACCTTAATCAAGATATATAAAGTCAAAAAGAGCAAAATTCTACATTCTTCCATAAGCCATTCCTTTCTTCTTTTCTCCCACCTTGGCGCTGTCCACTTTTCTATCCCAAAAGCCCCCATTTTGCTGTAAATTAAGCTTGAAAAAGTGAGGAAATAAATTAGTTTTGAGAGAGAAAAAATCAGAATTTAAGAGTTCTTACTACAAAGGTACCAAAGGAGCAAGAACGAAGGAGGAAAGAAGAAGAGAAAGGGAGAAGAATTTGGGGCAGATTCGACCAGCCCTATAACTCCATTAAGGTGAGTTTATTCTTCTTAAATTTAATCTTTTTCCTTCCATTTGAGATCCATATTGATGATAGATGTGATTAGGGTTGATAGATATAAGTTATGTTGTAAGATTGAACATAGAAATTTAAGTTTGTGATTAGTTGATGAAAGTGTAATTAAACTTTGAATTAATGATAATTGAAGTTAGTTAATTGTTTTATGGCTTAAAAACTAAAGAAAATATGATGTTAATGGATGAATGAGGGGCTGCCATAGTTAAAGAAATTTGGAAAAAATTAAAATTAGCATAGAAGCACAACAATTGGTGATAAGTGAAACATGATTTGAGTGTTGAATTGAAGAAAATGAATTGGGAACTAGGATATAGTTTTTGGGCAGCCATGACATATGAAGATGGAAGTTTAACCTTAGTACATTTTAGCTCAATTAAGGTGTAAAACATATTAGGAGCATTAAAATATTATGTAGACATGAAAAGCATTGAAATTGGATGTTGGAATTGAGTTATGGTATGGTTGTGTAGGAAAAATAAGTGAACAAGTGAGAGGCCCTCAAGAGGGTGACAAAGGCAAGGAGAAAGCTAGTTAATAAGGGGAGGAAGAGAAGGTTTAAGGAAAAAACCAAGGCTGATTAGGTATGTGCTTCATTGATAAAAATTTTGCATGTTGTTAATATGGAAGAAATTATATGTTAAGGTTTGTCATGTTTGTGTTTTTGAGATGTTATGTGTTTTGTTATGACTTTTGGATATTACATATGGAAATGAGACCAAATGGTGTGAAATAATTGAGACATATAAATGTATTTGAAATTCTGGAAATTTTAGTATTAAAATGAATGCAAATGATGAATGTGGTTGAAATATGGATGGATGTCATTTGATGGCTTGGGTACAGAGTTCCAGGAATATCCCTGACTCTTTTGATGATAACTTGCGTTCTGGAACTCGTTTTTATATGTTCTTTGTTGGAAATGAAAGATAAGACACATGGATTTAATTTGTATTTAGACTATAATATCTAATTATGTCTATATTTGTCCAGAAAAATATATGAAGTTTAAACCTAGAATCTATCTAGAAAATTATGGGCAAACAATTCTGTGATGACGCAGTAGTGAATTGATCATAACTTTTGATAGAAAAATGATATTTAAGTGATTGTTAATGAATCTGAAAGATAAGACAATAATCTACAACTTGTTAGAAGACGATAATTTTAAATTCGAATTATAAATAGGCTAACAATTAAGCCCAAAAATAAGTACGAAATCTGTCATAGGTAAAAACATGAAATATTAGAGTTGTGCTTGTGTTGTGATAATTATATATAATAATTAATGTGAATAATTATTTTAATGGTAGTTATGAATATTTAACAAATTATTTATGTGTAAGTTTTTAGTGCAATAATAATGAAAATAAAGAACAAAAATAAATAAGCATGATTATGATAGTTGAATAATATTGGCAATTTTTGAAATATTGGGAATTAAAATAAAAATTGTTAAGCCCAAAGACACCTAGGCTATAACTAGAATAGAGAATAGTTTGACATGCCAATCAGGGGATTTAGGCACTCGGTGCAAAATATGAAAATCGGTAATGGAAATTTATAAATGCGCTCGGCGCAAAATTATTAAGCCGGTAATCGCAATATAACAAAAGCCGGTAATTACATTATTATAAAAGCGTTCGGCGCTATATTATGAAAGCCGAGAATGACAACCCCGTTATTCCTATTAGTTAGTTCGGTTATAGGTGTTATGGGCACAAGAAAATAATAATAATAATAATAATAAAATCGAAGTATGTGATTTTTATAAATGTTATATGAATTCAAGTTGTTAAATATTGAGTATTTGCTGAAATTTATTGATTGTACATAATTCTTTATTTTATGTCTTATTTATTACATGGTTAATTAATATGTGAGGAAATATATATGTATGTAAAATTTTTATCATTGAAACACCACTAAGCTAGTAGCTTAGCGCTGGTGGTTTCCTCTCGCGCAGGTTTAGAAAGGTAGCCGTAGAAATTAACATTGTCAGAAGAAGAAGAAGGGTACCTGGAAAGAAGCAGCAAAAAGCTTTAGGGTTTCTTTTTGGTATATTTTATAAAAAAATTCTGTAAATTAAATTATGGTTTTATTTCCTATAGTATGTATTATAGACATGAATTATAATGTAAATTAATGTACTTTATAAATAAATAAAATTTTGAATATTTGTGCTTGTAATAATTTTTATTTCGGTGTTTGCAATATTTTCATAAAAAAAATGTTACTTCATTTCATTAAATTTACAAAACAGTTAGACGGGTAATACTCACTTACCCTACTAAACAGAAGTGGGGTAAGGGGGTGTTACAATTTTTGGTATTAGAGCCATAGGTTTTAACGATTCTTATTTAGTGGGTATGGGAAGATAAGTGCATGTTTTTAGTATTTGCATTTTTAAGCTGCTATATTCTAATAAGGGACCCTTCTTCTGACAATATAGGTTTTAATGGTTTCGGAATCAAGACAAAGTCACGAAGAACAAGAGGGTGATAATATCGCTAATTCGGCTACTCATAGGCAGTCAACATCAATTAGAGCCTCGTAGCCTAGTGTTATAGCTCCACAACATGCTGAAGAACAGGTTAACCCAGGTCAGGTACCCCTTATGCAACAGATGGCTACCTTGTTACAGCAGATAGCACAAGTTGTACCGCCACCAGCTCCACCACCTCCCCCACCTCAACCGAAACCCCAGATTGATAAATTAAGAAAATATGGGGCTACTGATTTTATGGGAAAGAAAGAGGATGACCTAGCAGCAGCAGAATTTTGGTTGGAAAAGACAGAGCGGGTTTTTGAGGAGCTGCAGTGTCCTGAGGAGTACAAGGTCAGATATGCAGTATCCCTCCTTCAGGAGCATGCCTATGATTGGTGGAAGTTGGTGTTAACGAAACCTCAGACTCCAACCCCTCAGACATGGGATTTCTTTGTGGCAGAGTTTAAAAAGGAATATGTGCCAAGAATTTATGTTGATGAGAAAAAGTGAGAATTTTTGAATTTGAAGCAGAGTGGTATGACAGTAGCTGAGTACGAGATGGAGTTCACCAGGCTGAGCAAGTATGCTACTGGGATTATTGGAGATGAAGCTGATAAATGTCATAGATTTGAAGACGGTCTCAATGAGGAGATTGGGTATTTAGTGGCTTCACACTAACATACAGATTTTGCTACACTAGTGTCTTCTGCCATTAGTGTAGAAAGAAGGAAGAAGCTGAAGACAGAAGAGTTCTCCAAGAAATCAACAGCTAGTGTGGCCCAGACATCAGGTAGGAAAGAACAAATGTTACCCAGACCATTTCAGTCAAGGGTGGCTAGGTAGACATTTTCTGGTAGGCGGGGTCAACACTTCAGACTCGCAGCATCACCTGCTAGTTCATCAGCATCATTTCCCTAGAGACCAGCTCCAGCTTTGTGTCAGCATTGTGGTAGAGCTCATACAAGAGAGTATTGGTGGTTGACTGGGGCAAGTTTGAGATGTGGAGCTACTGACCATATGAAGAGAGATTGTCCTAGACTTAGTACAGGCAGTATGGCACCAGTACAGACTATGACACCGGTACAGAGCCGGGGTAGAGGTCGAGGCCAATTTAGAGGTGGTCATATAGGACAGAGTCAGGGGGTATCAGAGACAGTTGATAAACCCGGAGGTAGTAGAGCTCCAGTTTGGGCATCTGTGATGAGAGCCCGTGAGGACCAGGATGCACCAGGCGTCATAGTTGGTAAATTATCTTTATTTGATTTTGATTTACCTGCATTGATAGCTCCTGGTTCCACGCATTCATACATAAGCACAGCTGCACTTAGACAACGGAACATGATACCTGAGACCTTAGAATATGAGATAGTTATGACCAATCCGCTGGGACATAGTGTGAAAGTGAATCAGATTTATAGAAACAGTTCAATAATAATTCAGGGTAGAGAATTTCCAGCCGACTTAATAGAATTACCTTTTCATGAATTGGATGCTATTCTGGGTATGGATTGGTTGACAAAGCATGGAGCTATAGTGTAAAACCACATCTTATGCATTTGAGTATAACCTATCCCTGTATCAAGTAATCATACATAGCATACTGGAAAGGTAAAATACCCTGTTAACAGTAGTAGTAAATTTTTTTTTTTCATATCCTGTAATATAATTCAATGACTTTGCAAGTCTCATATCCTATAATTTCATTCAATGACTTGCAAGTCTCATATCCTGTAATATTATTCACTGATTTTGCAAAGTTAACACTGAGGTTTTCACCACAATATAATATATCACATAGATCAAAACATAAACTTTACACATAAGTATTTTTGAGTTGATTTCATTTATACATTTTTAGACTCATTCCAAAATGACTATACATATTCAAGCACGTAAATATAAAACACACATGACATATTTTCATGCTTGTGTGGAATGCAAGGAGAGAGAGTGATGAGGCTCGGCCAATGACCTGTGCTCCATGTCTTCTATACACTACTCAAAATGAGCTATCACTTTTCTTTACCTAAAAAATGATGCAAATTGATGAGTTGCAGCTCAGTGAGAATAATCATCCAATGAGCTCTAAAGTACCAAATAACTCATAGTATTAAATCACAAATCCAATATATACCATATATTCCATTCCATTCATCAGTATCATATATGTATCAATAAAGTTGAAACATATAATCATTACTCTTTATGTATGCAAATGCTTTGCTTTTTTCATTTTGTTGTGACCAAGTTAAACAGACATTGCCCCGGGTTTCCATGTGAACATTTGTATTTGCTAGCTAGCTTGATCATTTGTTTCATTTGCACATTTGTTGGGCCATAGGCCTCTTCTTTTGCTTGACAATATCGATTAACTAGTCACAACGCCTTTTTGGTCCATATGCATATGCACTTGTATTTAAGCATTCATCAACCATTGTATCTTATCACATATAATATACATATACCATATATATACCTCATATGGCACACATATACCTTGCATATACTATACATATACCATGTATATATATCACATATGTCAAACATATACTTCAAATATACCACAAGTATACCATTTATATGTACCACAATGTCACAAATTATCCATCATTACATTATCAAGGACCAATCATGACAATCATATGAATCAAATAGCAAGCAACATTCATTTGCACTAAAGAATTCAATCGATAATTAGACTCACCGTTCTCCTTTGATTCTGACCCCTAACTTATTATCTATCCGCTCCTTGTGGGTCTCCAATATGTTGCGAGCCTAATACGAAAACATAATCGATTAACGCATGATTAGGGAGACTTAATGTGGCTTAAACAAATTAATATGCATTGTTCATGTCAATAGTTAAGATTTTTCCTATAAGGCAGTTTGACCTTATAGGACTGTTTAGCCTATAATGTTTTCCTAATTAAAACTAACCTATAATTATAGAACATATTAAAATTTCAGACCAATTTGATCATTGTACAATATTTTGTGGAATTTCTAAGTGTGTTTTGTTTTCTGTCTTGTTTCTGCCTTTAGGCAGTTTCAGGGTACTCATTTGGATTCATCATAACTTATAATCTATAAGTCCTATTTTAATGAATATTTACAGACACTTATATGGGTTCATATGGAACATTTTTTCAAGTTTACAACTTGTATCAATTATGTCTCTAAGAGCTTCAAATTATAACAAACATTTTACTGGTCCAGAATAGAATTGGCTTCCGGACTAGTATGACTTCCAAAGGTCATAACGTAGTCTATAAATAACCAATTAATCTAAAATTAGTAGCATATTTTAACAAAGACATATGCCTATAACATTGCAGTTTTGATAATTTATAGAATCTAGCTCTAACAAGCTCCAATTGTCCAAACAAATTACTAGATCTGCCCAGGGCACTCAGTAGGCAGTTCAAACCATGGAACAGTCATGGTTCCATTCCCCATAACTCAAAATGTACAAGACCTATGAACCTAAAATTTGGTATATAGATATAAAACACACATATATATAACTTGTATGTTTTGAGATACTTCCAATAATGACTTTAACATATTGGAAATCAAAGAACACAGTAGCTAACTTGGTTAGGGTTCACACCCTAACCAGTTTCAGTAGAGAGAGGATTTCTCTTCCTATACACCAAATCATTCAAAAGAGTTTATATATACAAAAATATAAGACATAAAGGAACAATTGGTGTGTTTTAAACCTTTCCAGAATCAATTTCTATGTGCATCAAAATCGGGTTGTAAATCAGTGCCTACTAATGAAGCTAAGCAACTCAAATCAACCCTATAGCAATAAGAATTAATTAATTACCAAGAATGACCTTGCAAGGGATCAATTAGATTCAAAAAATAAGTGAAACAAGGAAGAATTGAATTCTAAAATGGTGGAAAATGAAGAAGAAGTCGGGTTGGAGAAGAAGGCAGAAATGGGAAGATAAAGCTAACTTTTTGTTTTTGTCTTTTTATCTTTTTCTCATCTCTTTTCTCCTTTCTCTTCTCTTTTCTCTTATCTTCTCTTTTATTTCTATTTTGTGTCATTTTCATTTTATTTTGTCTATATTATTATTATTATTATTTACATATATTTATAATTCCACTAATTCACACAATAATACAGCTTAATCATTTGGCCCGATTTAACTAAATTAACAATGTAAATTTTTACTAATCTTAATCTAATCATTTTTCTTACTTTAATTTAGTCACCTTATTCAATTTATTTCTAATGCATTGTTATCATCATTTAGGTTATAAGGATACATGTGTGACTCAATATAATTGCCAAATACTAGGACATATAGCTAGTGCATGCCATGAACTTGTTTCTAAGAAAATATGTGGGAAATGCATGTGTTCAATTGAATTGTATGCAAGATGCTTATGTTCAATGAAATGCATGTGGGGAAGGTCAAGGATGTTACATATAGTTAACTGCCGATCTAGAAAAGTCATACTTAAAATTTCCCAGGCAGGATGACACTATCATTCAAGGTGAAGGTCAAACATGTTTGACCAGTGTTATTTCTGCATTAAAAGCTCAAAAATACATTAGAAGATGATGTGAGGCATACTTGGCCCATGTGATAGATACCAAGAAGGGGAGCCCATAACTCAAGGATATCCCCACAGTGTGTGAGTTCCCAGATGTATTTCCTGAAGATTTGATGGGGTTACCACCAGATAGGGAGATAGAGTTTGCTATTGATGTGATTCCTGGTACAGCCCCAATATCAATTACTCCTTATAGAATGGCACCTGCAAAATTAAGAGAGTTAAAGGTTCAATTGCAGGAATTGCTTGACAAAGGGTTCATAAGGCCCAGTGTGTCACCATGGGGCGCTCTGGTGTTGTTTGTGAAAAAGAAGGATGGCACCCTACGGTTATGTATTGATTACCGACAATTGAACAAGGTGACAATTAAAAATAAATACCCACTACTTAGAATTGATGATTTATTTGATCAATTGAAGGGAGCAGGAGTCTTCTCCAAGATTGATCTCAGATCCGGGTATCACCAACTGAAAATCAAAGAATCAGATGTATCCAAAACAGCCTTCAGGAGTCGCTATGGCCACTATGAATTCCTGGTTATGCCTTTTGGCTTAATGAATGCACCAGCTGCTTTTACAGATATGATGAACAGGATTTTTAGGCCTTACCTTGATCAGTTTGTGGTAGTTTTTATAGATGATATCTTGGTGTATTCGAGGGACAAGGAAGAACGTGACAGACATCTCAGAGTAGTACTGCAGACTTTGAGGAAAAATCAATTGTATGCAAAGCTGTCAAAATGTGAATTCTGGTTGGAAGAAGTGGGATAATTAGGGCATGTTATTTCAGTTGAAGGAATCCGGATTGATCCAAACAAAATAGAATCCATTCTAAGTTGGAAGTCGCCTCGTAATGTAACAGAAGTCCGGAGTTTCCTTGGATTAGCTGGCTACTACAGAAGGTTTGTGAAGGGATTTTCAAACATAGCTGCACTACTTACCAAGTTGCTCAGAAAAGAAACTAAGTTTGAGTGGACAGATCGGTGTCAGACAAGCTTTGAGAAACTAAAAGCCATGTTAATCGAGGCACCTGTTTTAACCCAACCTACGTCAGGGAAAAATTTTGTGATATACAGTGATGCCTCTCATAATGGGCTAGGGTGTGTATTAATGCAAGAGGGTAATGTAGTTAATTATGCATCTAGGCAATTGAAGCCTCATGAGCTAAATTACCCTACTCATGATTTGGAGTTGGCAGCAATAGTGTTTGCTTTGAAAATTTGGCGACATTATTTGTATAGCGAGCGGTGCTACATATATATAGATCATAAGAGCCTCAAATATTTGCCCACACAAAAGGAATTGAACTTAAGGCAAAGATGCTAGTTGGAGTTAATTAAGGATTATAATTGCATTATTAACTATCAGCCAGGCAAAGCCAATGTAGTAGCCGATGCCTTAAGTAGAAAAACACTAGCAGGTATAGTTTAAAATTTTCTCAATTATAATATAATATATAGAAATTAATAATGAATTAATATTAGATTCATAATTTATTTTGGCAGAATTACAGGTCCAACCTACTTTAAGGCAACAAATGAGAGAAGCTCAGAGGCAAGATCAGAAATTGATGATAATTGCTGAGGCAGTTAAAAAGGGGAGATACCTGAATTTAAGATTGATGATGATGGAAGCATAAGTTGCAAAGGAAGATTGTGCGTGCCAAATGACAGCGGATTAAAGCAAATAATTCTAAAATAGGCACATAATACAACTTATTCTATGCATCCAGGGAGCAATAAAATGTATTAGAACCTGAAGACTAATTATTGGTGGCCAGGAATAAAGAAGGATGTAGTGGAATATACTACAAGATGCTTGACATGCCAACAAGTGAAAGCAGAGCACCAGGTACAATCTGGATTGTTGCAGCCTATTGCAATTCTAGAATGGAAGTGGGAAAGAATTACAATGAATTTTGTATCTGGGTTGCCTTTGACACAAAAGAAGCATGATGCAGTATGGGTAATTGTTGACAGGCTCACCAAATCGACTCACTTTTTGCCAGTCGGATGGATTACTCGTTGAGCCGGTTAGTAGAATTTTATGTTAATGAGATAATTCGACTACATGGGGTGCCAGTATCTATTATTTCTAATCGAGACCCACGGTTCACATCAAAATTTTGGAAAAGTCTACAGCAAGCATTGGGGACCCGACTTACTTTTAGTACAACATTTCACCCACAAACAGATGGGCAGTTCGAATGAGTTATTCAATTGCTGGAAGATATGCTTAGAAGTTGTGTAATTGACTTAAAGGGTAGCTGGGATAAGTACCTATCATTAATGGAATTTGCATACAACAACAACTATCAAACTAGTCTTAGCATGGCACCATATGAAGATTTGTATGGAAGGAGATGTAGAACACCATTATGCTGGATAGAACTTGGTGAAAAGAAATTAATGGGGCCAGAATTAGTGCAGCAAACAGAGGAGAAGGTGAAATTAATTCAAGATCGGTTAAAATTTGCAACTGATCGACAAAAGTCCTACGCTGATTTGAAGAGAAAATACATTGAATATGCCGTATGAGACAAGGTATTTTTGAAAGTTTCACCTTGGAAGAAAGTACTTCATTTTGGTAAAAAGGGGAAACTGAGTCCTAGATTTATTGGACCATACGAAATACTTGAACGTGTGGGTCCAGTGGCTTGCAGGTTGGCCTTACCACCAGAATTAGATAAGATACACAATGTATTTCATGTCTCAATGTTAAGGATATATAGATCAGATCCGACACATGTAATACCTGTGGAATCAATAGAGGTACAACCAGACTTGACATATGCAGAAGAACCAGTGAAAATCATAGCTCGAGAAGTCAAGGAACTACGAAACAAGAAAGTACCGCTAGTAAAGATCCTATGATGCAATCATGCAGTAAAAGAAGCCACCTGGGAGAGTGAAGAAATGATGAGAACTCAGTATCCTCAGTTATTCAGCTCCAACTAATCAGGTAAATTTCGAGGATGAAATTTTCTTAAGGATGAGAGAATTGTAACATTCAGTAATTTAGGCCCCGATTGCGCGTGACCGTAGTGAGGCGCGCAGGTTCATTCGGAGTCTAAATTTGAACCCATAAAAAATGACTAATAATAAGGGAAAATAATTAAGGGTATTATTACTTGGGAATTAAAAAGATTAGGGGTAGAATTAGAAAAAAATAAAATTTTCTATGGACAAAATCGGTATTATGGAGATTGTTTGGGGAAAAAGTGTAAATATGGAGGAAGATGTGGCAAATATGAAATTTCTCAAAGTTTAATTGTTAATCAAGATTAATTAACTTAATGAACCAATAAGAATTAGGATTAATTTTAATTAGTGGGACCCACACCTTAATCAAGATATATAAAGTCAAAAAGAGCAAAATTCTACATTCTTCCATAAGCCATTCCTTTCTTCTTTTCTCCCACCTTGGCGCTGTCCACTTTTCTATCCCAAAAGCCCCCATTTTGCTGTAAATTAAGCTTGAAAAAGTGAGGAAATAAATTAGTTTTGAGAGAGAAAAAATCAGAATTTAAGAGTTCTTACTACAAAGGTACCAAAGGAGCAAGAACGAAGGAGGAAAGAAGAAGAGAAAGGGAGAAGAATTTGGGGCAGATTCGACCAGCCCTATAACTCCATTAAGGTGAGTTTATTCTTCTTAAATTTAATCTTTTTCCTTCCATTTGAGATCCATATTGATGATAGATGTGATTAGGGTTGATAGATATAAGTTATGTTGTAAGATTGAACATAGAAATTTAAGTTTGTGATTAGTTGATGAAAGTGTAATTAAACTTTGAATTAATGATAATTGAAGTTAGTTAATTGTTTTATGGCTTAAAAACTAAAGAAAATATGATGTTAATGGATGAATGAGGGGCTGCCATAGTTAAAGAAATTTGGAAAAAATTAAAATTAGCATAGAAGCACAACAATTGGTGATAAGTGAAACATGATTTGAGTGTTGAATTGAAGAAAATGAATTGGGAACTAGGATATAGTTTTTGGGCAGCCATGACATAGGAAGATGGAAGTTTAACCTTAGTACATTTTAGCTCAATTAAGGTGTAAAACATATTAGGAGCATTAGAATATTATGTAGACATGAAAAGCATTGAAATTGGATGTTGGAATTGAGTTATGGTATGGTTGTGTAGGAAAAATAAGTGAACAAGTGAGAGGCCCTCAAGAGGGTGACAAAGGCAAGGAGACTAAGGGAAGGAAGAGAAGGTTTAAGGGAAGAACCAAGGCTGATTAGGTATGTGCTTCATTGATAAACATTTTGCATGTTGTTAATATGTATGGAATTATATGTTAAGGTTTGTTATGTTTGTGTTTTTGAGATGTTATGTGTTTTGTTATGACTTTTGGATATTACATATGGAAATGGGACCAAATTGTGTGTAATAATTGAGACATATGAATGTATTTGAAATTCTGGAAATTTTAGTATTAAAATGAGTGCAAATGATGAATATGGTTGAAATATGGATGGATGCCATTTGATGGCTCGGGTACAAAGTTCCAGGAACAACCCTGACTCTTTCGATGATAACTTGAGTTCTGGAATTCGTTTTTATATGTTCTTTTTGGAAATGAAAGCTAAGACACAGGGCTGTAATATTTATATTAGTTAGTTCGGTTAGTTCTTATTAGTTAGTTCGGTTATAGGTGTTATGGGCACAAAAAAAAAATAATAAATTGAAGTACGTGATTTTTATGAATGTTATTTGAATTCAAGTTGTTAAATATTGAGTATTTGCTGAAATTTATTGATTGTACATAATTCTTTATTTTATGTCTTATTTATTAAATGGTTAATTAATATGTGAGAAAATATATATGTATGTAAAATTTTTATCATTGAAGTACCACTAAGCTAGTAGCTTAGCGCGGGTGGTTTTCTCTCGCACAGGTTTAGAAGGGTAGCCGTAGAAATTAACATTGTCAGAAGAAGAAAAAGGGAACTCGGAAGGAAGCAGCAAAAAGCTTTGGGTTTTCTTTTTGGTATATTTTATAAAAAAATTCTGTAAATTAAATTATGGTTTTATTTCCTATAGTATGTATTATAGACATGAATTATAATGTAAATTAATATACTTTATAAATAAATAAAATTTTGAATATTTGTACTTATAATAATTTTTATTTCAGTGTTTGCAATATTTTCATAAACAAAAATGTTATTTCATTTCATTAAATTTACAAAACAGTTAGACGGGTAATACTCACTTACCCTGCTGAACGGAAGTGAGGTAAAGGGGTGTTACACAAATAGGTCCCCAAAAGTCAAAAACAAGAAAAAGTCAGGGTACGATTTAAATAGTAAATTTGGTTTGACTGTACTTTGATTGGGTTATTAAAAATAATAAACCTCTAAAAAATTATTTTAAAGCTTGAATAAACTCTAAATAATATTTAGAATTATTTGACAATGAAAAAGAATTTTATAGTAGTACATGAATTTCATTTTTCATACTGGTTTGAGTGAACCGAATCGAGAAACAGATTGAAATTGAGTTAAAAAATTTTATGTAGGCTAATTTATATATTTTATGAATTATAGAATTATATTTGGAATAAATTCCTTGGAAAGAGATAGGAATAATTTAAATTGCTAAATGGGTCTTAATTTCACAAATGGGTCTAATTAGGTTGGACCAATTGACTTGACCAAGGCCCAACCCATTCTAGCCACCTATATAAACCCAAAAATATTAGAATTCTGTAGACAACTATTCATCTTTCTCCAACTCTCCCTTGTTCTTATCTTGGCCAACTGGGTCTTCCCATTCTTCTCCATCGAATTTGTCACTTCTCTCTATTTCTTACACCAAATTCAAGCATTCTAATATTATTTCAACCCCTCTATTAGCTAGTTGAAGTTTCCAATCTTCAATTGAAGGGTTAAAAGTAGAAGAAATTAAAGGATTAAAGTAAGGACATCAAATTGAGAAGACAAAGGAGGAGGAGGAACTTCAAAGGAAAAGGCCAAGGAAAAAGAAGTTTGGAAGGCCAAAGCAAAGAAATAAGGTTAGTGGTTACAAAATCAAATTATTTTCGTTGAATTTGTATGAATTTAGGTTATAAAATTAGAGTATATATGTGTATTTTTTATGATAAATTGAAAGTAAATTTAGAAATATGATTAAGGACATTAAAAATGTGGATAAGAATGCTTAAATCAAAATAAAATAATTTTAGATGGTGGAACCTTTATAGTGGCTAAGTAATGTATGTTTGTATATATAGGTATAATTGTGGTTTAGTACAATATTATGATATATACATGTTATTGAAGGTATGAATTAATGAAATAAATGGTTATTAGATGAAAGAAAAATTTTAATGGTGAGAATGCATGTTAGGCCGAATTGAAGACATGAAAAATTGAATGTATTTTTTGTTAATTTCATGAGAATTAAGTCATAAAATACATATAGACATGAAATTTATATGAATTAATTGATAATTATTAGAATGTTTTTGAATTTGTTTTAGTTAGTGATTACATTATGCATGAAATGGAATATAATGAATGAGGTATTTTAATTGAGTTTTATGGCTTAATTGATGATAATATTGAATATTTAGTACATTGGATTGGAAATTATGGGAAAAAATAATTTATTGCCCCTTAGTTGAAGTCTGGTGATCAAATCTACTTTAGAATATAATTGGCTAGTCATAAGGACATTATTGTAGTAGCACATGTCATGGTGATTCGTTTAAATAGGCCAATAGCAGTCTACTTTAGTGATAGTGATTAAGTGATCAATGTGTAGTACAATATTTGGGTATTTTTTTAGATCACTCTTCAATGTAATGGGCATGTGGGGTCTACGTCATATATATCCAGATTAGATATTTTCTACCGGATTGAGACCAGGGGCATAATGAAAAAAATTAATAATAATAATAATAAATGGCATAATAGTAAAATGGCATAATGGTAAAATGGCAAAATCGAAAAATAGCAAAATGGTAAAAGGGAAAATGATAAAATGGCAAAATGACAAAATGGAATAAAAGTGAGTAAAAACGAGTTAATTAAAGAAATAGAATAGAAATAGACTTAATTGAAAAAAAATAAAAATTTTAGGGGTAAATTGGTATATAAGAGTTAAATGGTAATTTTATGCGTTTAATAAGAGAATAAATGGGAAACAAAAATTAATTGGTCGTAAAAATGTAAATAAGTGTAAACATATGACATAATTGTAAATAAATAGAAGTTTAGTAATCAAAACATAATTTGCTGCTAAAACAAATTAAATGGAGGATTAAAATGAAAATTAAGTTATAAGATAGGTACTGTGTAATTGTTAATTTAATTTATATATTGAAGGTAAATTAGTGGTAAATGTTGCCCAGATATTAAGTCAAGAAGAGGGGTTGAATTGGAGTTTCAAAAAAAATTAAACTTTAAGGTGCGGAAATAAATAATTAATTTTAGGAGGGATAGAGAAAATTTGACAAAAGGATTTTTATAGAGGTTCGGGTGTTAACAAACCCTACTCCTCTCCCCAATCGCAATTGGGAGTTTCACTAACACACTAAGTGTTAAAATAGAGTTTTACAAGCTCACTCCGAACTATGGTGTTTCTCACAATGTCTCACACCTAACCCAGAAATCCCTTGTGTTTTAATGGCTCACACAATAACCAATTCCTTGTGTTTTACAGGCTCACACAAACAACCTTCACTTTTTGTTTTTACAGGCTCACACAAACAACCTTCACTTTGTGTTTTTACAGGCTCACACAAACTAACCCTTACAAGTGTTCTACGTTTAACCCAGAAATACCTAAAGCTCACTTGAGTAATGATTACAGAGAGAAACACTCACAAATCTTAATTGCTCAATAAATGAAGAGCAAAAAGATTTTTACAGAGAATAGATTTTGTTCTCAAAGTATTGAATGTACAAGTAGCTTGTAATAATGTTTTGATTCAAAGTATTTGCTATCCTCTTGTACTGAATGCATAAATGACTTCCATTTATACTCTCATGGCTGATTATAGCCGTTGGGGTGCATTAAATATGAAACTAGCCGTTGTCCCAACCAAATAATCAAGCCTGACATTTTTCTCTTTCATTTTTCATGGGCGTGACATTTCTTCCCAAGCCGTGACAGAAGTGGTGACCTTGGTCGTGAAGCTCTCTGGAATGTTTTGAAACATTTGGTCACGGGCGTGACATACATATTCACGGGAGTGACACACTTCCCAGCCGTGATCCAAGTGGTGACTTTGGTCGTCAAGCTCTCTGGATAAAAATGACATGAACATTCACGGGCGTGAATAAAATATCCACTTCACGGTTTGTTTTTCCTTCATGGCCGTGAATTTCAAATGTTGGTTTTGGTAACGGTTAGCTCTTTCACGGGCGTGACACATAGAGTCACTGGCATGAACATGCTACTTCCTTAATTTTGTCTTTCAAGGATTATTCTTCCAATCTCCATTCTTGCTATTTTATTCCATGTCCTGTTTAATAGACTTAGAAAACAAGTATGTTAAATACAATAATGCTATTTTATTTGTTATCATCAAAATGACGAAAATACCCCTCAAGGTTTAACGATCTCCCACTTCACGGCCATGAAGCAAACACAAACCATGAAGTGGGCATTTCAGTCACCCCCATGAATAAAGGTGTCACCTCCGTGAAGATTCATGCAATTTCATCCAGAGAGCTTCACGACCAGAGCCACCACTTGGATCACGGCTGGGAAGCTTATCACGCCCGTGAATGAGTATGTGATGCCCGTGACTCTATATGTCAAAACATTCTAGAGAGCTTCGCAACCAAGGTCACCACTTCAGTCATGGCTTGGGAAGAACTGTTACTCCCGTGAATTATGTTATACATTGGATATACTTCTCATATAACTTGCATATACTTGAATCTAGTTAAGTTTATTTCAATGCTACATCATTATCTACTATTCTTGCACATTATAAATTTTTTATCCTAAGTATATTTTGAGGGGGAGACTTCTCAAAATTACATATTGCTAGATTATTTGACACCATCAAAAAGGGGGAGATTGTTAAACCTTGAGGGGTATTTCTGTCATTTTGATGATAACAAATAAAATAGCAATATTTTATTTAACATACTTGTCTTCTAAGTCTATTATACAGGACATGGATTAAAATAGCAAGAATGAAGAATTAGAAGAATAATCCTTGAAAGACAAAATTCAAGTAGTAGCATGTTCACTGCCGTGACTCTATGAGTCACTCCCATGAAAGAAGCTAACCGTTACCAAAACCAACTTTTGAAGTTCACGGCCATGAAGGAAACACAAACCGTGAAGTGGGCATTTCAGTCACCTCCGTGAATAAAGGTGTCACCTCCGTGAAAATTCATGCAATTTCATCCAGAGAGCTTCACGACCAGAGTCACCACTTAGATCACGGCTGGGAAGCTTGTCACGCCCGTGAATGAGTATGTCACGCCTGTGACTCTATATGTCAAAACATTCCAGAGAGCTTCACGACCAAGGTCACCACTTCAATCACGGCTTGGGAAGAACTGTCACTCCCGTGACAAGCATAGTCACGCCAATGAACAATGAAAGAGAAAAATGTCAGGCGCGATTTTTTGGTTGGTACAACGGCTAGTTTCGTATTTAATGCACCCCAACGGCTATATTCAGCCATGGGAGTATAAATGGAAGTCATTTATGCATTAAGAACAAGAGAAGGAAGAGAATAACAAAAGAATATCATATACTTTGAATGTAATTCTGATTACAAGCTATTTGTACTTTCATACTTTGAGAACAAAATCTATTCTCTGTAAAAATCTTTTTGCTCTTCATATTTGAGCAATTAAGATTTGTGAGTGGTTCTCTCTATAATCTTTACCCAAGTGAGCTTTGGGTATTTCTGGGTTAAGAGAAGAACACTTGTAAGGGTTAGTTGTGTGAGCCTCCAAAACACATATTAAAAGGTTGTTTGTGTGAGCCTGTAAAACACAAAGTGAAGGTTGTTTGTGTGATCCTGTAAACACACAAAGTGAAGGTTGTTTGTGTGGGCCTGTAAAACACAAGGAATTGGTTATTGTGTGAGCCATTAAAACATAAG
The DNA here is from genome assembly GCA_023653625.1 of Triadica sebifera. Taxonomy (NCBI): domain Eukaryota; kingdom Viridiplantae; phylum Streptophyta; class Magnoliopsida; order Malpighiales; family Euphorbiaceae; genus Triadica; species Triadica sebifera. The sequence goes on from CM042897.1 coordinate 13,567,707, forward strand.
GGATTTCTGGGTTAGGTGTGAGCCATTGTGAGAAACACCATAGTTGGGAGTGAGCTTGTAAAACTCCATTGTAACACTTAGTGTGTTAGTGAAACTCCCAATTGCGATTGGGGAGAGGAGTAGAGTTTGTTAACACCCGAACCTCTATAAATCTTTGTGTCTGATTTTCTCTATCCCTCCTAAAATTAATTATTTATTTCTGCACTTTAAAGTTTAATTTTTTGAAACTCCAATTCAACCCCCCTTCTTGGTCTAATGTCTGGGCAACAATTGGTATTAGAGCTTTGTCTAGCATCGAAGCCTAAAAAGCGCTAGTAAAGAGTAAGATATGGCCAGTGAAGGATTCCAAAGTCTCAAACCTTACTTTGATGGAGCAAATTATGCCCATTGGAAGTTTAGGATGGAGACATACTTGGATAGTGAAGGAATTGAAGAAGGGGGGTTTTACAAGCTCCATCTCCACACCTGTTAGAACTGCACCAAGAAATAAGAATGTTAAACCTTCTATACAGAAAAAGAATAATCATGCCTTTATATATAAGTAGCGAGCATCTAGAAGAATGCAAATTAATCATGATTGCGCATGCCATTGTTCTCAAAATCAGTCTAATAGAAGTATGGCATTCAGCTACAGTGTAAGACCAAAAAGCAAGTTTAGACCTAAACAATGTAATTATTGTATGAAAATGGGTCACATAAATAAACATTGCTGGATAAGGAAGGCTCATTGGGAACCTTCATGTGCTAACCCCCAAGGACCCAAACTCATTTGGGTACCTAAAAATCATACTTCATTTGTGATTCTATAGGTATGCCTCAAGTCCACAATAAACAAAAATGCTTGGCTAGTAGACAGTGGATGCTCAAGGCATATGACAGGAGACAAAGAACTTTTCAATGAAATCAAAAGTATTGATGGAGGTAAAGTTACCTTTGGAAACAATGCAAAGGGTAAGGTAATTGGCATTGGTTCTATTGGTGTTAATGGTACTACTTTTATTAAGGATGTCTTACTTGTTGATGGCTTGAAACATAACTTGTTAAGTGTAAGTCAATTATGTGATAAAGGAAACAAAGTAATCTTTACTTCAAATGAATGTCTTGTAATCTCTATCGATGGTCAAGAAATATTTAAAGGAAATAGAGATATCAATACATACATAATAAACTTACATGAACTATCTAACCATTCCTCTAAGTGTCTTATGACTACTAGTGATGAATCTTGGTTGTGGCATAAAAGACTTGGTCATGTTATCATGGACTTAATACAAAGTCTCAGCACAGGAGAGCTAGTAAAAGGATTGCCAAAAGTTAATTATGATAAAGGCAAGACATGTGATCCTTGTCAGAGAGGAAAGCAACACAAGTCATCTTTCAAAGCTAAAAACATAGTAAGTACTTCAAAACCTTTCCAACTCCTGCATTTAGACTTGTTTGGACCCACTAGAATTACTAGCTTAGGAGGAAAACATTATGCATTTGTCATCGTAGATGATTACTCTAGATTTACTTGGGTAATTTTCTTAGCTCAAAAGAGTGATGCTTTTGAAAATTTCAAAAACTTTGCTAAAAGAGTTCAAAATGAAAAAGGGTACTGCATTTCTAAAATAAGAAGTGATCATGGGAAAGAATTTGAAAATGAAAACTTTGAAAGTTTTTGTCTTGAACATGGCATTTCACATAATTTCTCATCTCCTAGGACACCTCAACAAAATGGAGTAGTTGAAAGGAAAAATCGAACTTTAATTGAAATGGCTAGAACAATGCTTAATGAATATGATTTCCCAACTTATTTTTGGGCAGAAGCCACAAACACTGCATGTTATATTTCAAATCCAGTTTTCAAAAGACCTCTTTTAAACAAAACCTCATTTGAGCTATGGAATGGAAGAAAGCCCTTGATATCATACTTTAGAGTATTTGGATGCAAGTGTTTTGTATTGAACACCAAGGACAATCTTGGAAAATTTGCCTCTAAGTCTGATGAAGGTATCTTTTTAGGATACTCTACAACCAGCAAAGCATATAGAGTATTTAATAAAAGATCATTAACGGTTGAAGAATCCATGCATGTTGTTTTTAATGAATCTAGTAGACTTGATCTTGTGAAAGGTAGTGTTCTCGATGATGTTGTAGGTAATATGGAAAAACTTGATATTGGAAATAGAAAAGAAGAAAATGATCAAGAAAATTTACTGCAAAATGACACTTTACCTCAAAATCAAGAACAGATAGATCAAGAACTTCCAAAAGAATGGAGAATGACGAAAGATCATCCAAAAGAGCAAATAATTGGTGATCTATCAAGGGGAGTAAGTACTAGATCTCTTTTCAAGCATTTGATCACCGACATTGCTTTTATTTCACAAATTGAGCCTAAAAATTTTGATGAGGCTCTTAATGATGAAAGTTGGGTAATTGCCACGCAAGAGGAACTCAACCAATTTGAGAGAAATAAGGTATGGAACCTAGTACCTAGACCCAAGGATCATCAATTATAGGTAGCAAATGGGTATTTAGAAACAAATTAGATGAACAAGGGTTAATAACCAGCAATAAGGCAAGACTAGTTGCAAAAGGATATAATCAGGATGAAGGTATAGATTATGATGAAACATATGCACCTATAGCTAGATTAGAAGCTATAAGAATACTCTTAGCATATGCATGTCACATGAATTTCAAACTTTTTCAAATGGATGTGAAAAGTGCATTTCTAAATGGTTATATAAATGAAGAAGTGTATGTAGAACAACCACCAGGTTTTGAAAGCTATGATTTGCCAAATCATGTTTTTAAACTTTCAAAAGCTTTGTATGGTTTAAAACAGGCTCCAAGAGCTTGGTATGAGAGACTAAGTTCTTTTTTATTAGAAAATAGCTTTACAAAGGGAAATGTTGACACTACACTATTCATCAAAAAGCATAAGCATGATATACTAATTGTTCAAATTTATGTTGATGATATAATATTTGGTTCTACTAATGAGTTGCTTTGTCAAGAATTTGCTAAGTGCATGACTAAGGAATTTGAAATGAGCATGATGGGAGAACTTAAGTATTTCTTTGGTCTACAAATAAAGCAAAGCAATGAGGGCATATTCATCAACCAATCCAAATATGCTCAAGATTTAATCAAGAAATTTGGTATGGAAGGATGCAAAAATGCCAAGACTCCTATGAGCATATAAACAAAATTGGACAAAGATGAAAAGGGTAAGAGCATTAATGAAAAGCTCTATAGAGGTATGATCGGATCACTTTTATATCTTACTGCTTCTAGACCCGATATTACGTATAGTGTTTGCTTATGTGCACAATTTCAATCATGTCCTAAATAATCTCATTTAAATGTTGTAAAAAGAATTTTAAGATATTTACATGGATCATTGCATCTAGGTTTATGGTATCCTAGGAATTCATCTTTTTATATTATAGGATATTCAGATTCAGAGTATGCTGGTAGTCTGTTAGATAGGAAAAGTACTTCAGGTACTTGTCACTTCATTGGAGAATGCTTAGTTTCTTGGTTTAGCAAGAAACAAGTATTAGTTGCTCTCTCAACTGCTGAAGCTGAATATGTAGCAGCTGGATGTTATTGTACACAAATTCTTTGGATGAAACAACAACTTAAGGACTATGGTCATGAGATGAACCATATACCTATAAAATGTGACAACACAAGTGCTATAAATCTTTCAAAGAATCCTATTCAACACTCAAGAAGCAAGCATATTGACATAAGACACCACTTTATTAGAGATCATGTTCAATATGGAGATGTTGCATTAGAATTCAAAAGCACAGAAAATCAATTAGCAGATATTTTCACTAAGTCTCTAAATGAGGAAAGATTTAATTTCATTAGAAGAGAACTTGGTATGATTGATGGATTAACCTTGTGATTGCAAAAAATATGAAATTTTAATTGTTGATCTTAAATCATATCACAAGTTATAAGATAGAAATTTTGATGAGAATTCATGTTTTAAGGAGTATAATCTTTGTTGAAATTATTTAGTCTTGTTTTAGGACTTAATTTTAATTTGATGAAAATTTAAGGGAGTCATGCCCATGACATATGTTCACGCCCGTGACTTAAATAGCCCAAAGAGGCAGTGTCGTTCACGACTTGGTTCACGACATGGTTCACGGCTTCAAGTGGTGAAAATTTATTTTCACGGCTTGAGTCACACCCGTGAAAATAGACATTCACGCCCGTGACGAATTTTCACTCCCATGAAGAATTACACCCCAAAAACTCACAGAAGCTTTCACGCCTTGAGTCACGGCCTGCTTTATGGGCATAAGTAGTGAAATTCAACAGTTCACGCTCGTGACCATGTATTCACCCCCGTGACTGATGATCATTCACGCCCGTGATGTTCAAAGATCACGCCCGTGAACTTATTCACATCTTCATTCACGGGTGGAACACTCATTCAGCAAACCGTGAACACGACCATTCACGCCCGTGAAAACCTACGTCACGCCCGTGAATGTATCGAATATATAAGAAAACAGCCGGTTACAACCTTCATTTCAACTCTCCATCTCCCAAAACCGCTCTCATTTCCTCTCATTCATTGAGACATTGAAGATTCCGACCCCAAAGACTTGAAATTTCCCTATAAATACCACCAAAAGTTCGAATCTTCAGCAAATATCATACATTTCTAGGGTTTTACATCAAATTTTCTGTCAAAAATATTTCCAACTCCATCAACAACAAATTTCTTCAAAAATGGAGTCTGCTTCATCCAAGGGAAAGAGAAAGAAGTCCCATGCGCCTAAGAGGTATGCAGATTACCTCATGAACCGCATTTCGGAGAATTGAAGAAGAGACCTCTTTTGTCTTCAAGGTCCTTCGAATGGCAGACAGTCTGAAGTCTCGGGCTTGAGATGGCTATAACAGAGCAACTACAAGCTTGTCATCTCAAAGATTTTGTTGAAATTCATCAGCCGACTCTGAAGGAGCCAACACTGGAATTTCTCAGCACATTGCAGGTTTCACCTACAGGAGAGTTGAAATTCCAACTCTGTAATAATCCTAACACCCTCAGCACCATCGCTTTTGGAGAATTGTTCAACCTACCATCTGATGGCATTCTGAATGATACTGAGGTAGAATTCTCTGCCCCATGAGCCTGGACACACTTTGGCACCGATTGTAGCTGGGATGTCAAGAAGACAAAGAGCACACATCTCAGGGCTCCAGTGCACAGGTATTTGCATAGGTTTCTAACCTATAGCATTTTTGCTAGGGGAGAAAGTAATGGGACAATCAGGAAGTCAGAACTCTTCCTCCTTGAGATGGCTCGTAAGGGAGTCACAGTGGCACTTTCCATATGGTTTGCTAACCATTTTCTCTCCATAGCCACCAAGCCCACAGGAGATATTTTGATTGGGGCATATGTCACCCATATCGCAGTGAAGCTAAATTATTTGAAGCTGGATGCCCATCACTTCAACATCATTCCTGCACATCCTCAAGATCGCTTGGATGTCGAGTCATTCATCAAGATGGAAGCGGCTGTCAGAATCGTTTTTCATAACGATATCTTCTACCACTTCACTGACACTGCTGGGGAGATTATCTGGGAAGATAATGACACAGAGGATTTTAAAGCAGTCCTCCAGGGAGTCCAGCAAAAGAAGAGGGCTCGGATTGAGGAAGCACCTCCAGCAGCCGAGCAAGACATCGGACAGTCCTCAGCTTCCACACCGTCCTTAGTGCAGCAGGTGGTTGATCTCTTGGCACCACGTTTTGAGCAGCTGCAGACTTCGATGGATGAGAGGTTGGAGAACCTCAAAAACTTCAAGAAGTCTCGGATGGACAGCCTTGAGGCTGAAGTGGCTAGGCTTCATGATAGGATGTCTGGCTAGGAGATAGGTTAGAGTGTAGCCTAAATTTGATTGTTTTTAGCTAGTTTGTTATATTTATGTTTGCTTGTGTGTAGGAAATTTTTAAATTTTCTTTCTGAATATTTTAACTCCATTTGTATCCTTTCCTTTATGCTATATATACTTGCTTTTGTTTACTTCAATCTTCATATCCGTTTTGATTGATGACAAAAGGGGGAGAAAACTAGCAATATATGATAGGCAATATATGATAAGGAGAATGGTATTAAACTAGCAACATAAGATCAAACTAGCAATATATATTAAGGTAAATGAATTTTGAATCAAATAATTAAAATTGAATTGACTTTGAAATTGATTAAAAAATCTTGATTCAAAATTTCATATGCAAATTATATAATTGGAAAATTGAGCTTTATATACCTTAGATACAACTTGAGTATACTGTGCATATACCTTAAAGCAAGTTACAAATATAAATATGCCATGATATATCTTAAATATACCTTACATATACTTCATGTCTTAAAAAGGAATTATGGTATATATTGGATATACTTCTCATATAACTTGCAATCTAGTTAAGTTTATTTCAATGCTACATCATTATCTACAAATCTTGCACATTATAAATTTTTTATCCTAAGTATATTTTGAGGGGGAGACTTCTCAAAATCACATATTGCTATATTATTTGTCACCATCAACAAGGGGGAGATTGTTAAACCTTGAGGGGTATTTCTGGCATTTTGATGATAACAAATAAAATAGCAATATTGCATTTAACATACTTGTCTTCGAAGTCTATTATATAGGACATGGATTAAAATAGCAAGAATGGAGAATTGGAAGAATAATCTTTGAAAGAAAAAATTCAAGTAGTAGCATGTTCACTGTCGTGACTCTATGAGTCACTCCCGTGAAAGAAGCTAACCATTACAAAAACCAACTTTTGAAGTTCACGGCCATGAAGGAAAAACAAACTATTAAGTGGGCATTTCAGTCACCCCCGTGAATAAAGGTGTCACCCCCGTGAAGATTCATGCAATTTCATCTAGAGAGCTTCACGACCAGAGTCACCACTTGGATCACGGCTGGGAAGCTTGTCACGCCCGTGACTCTATATGTCAAAACATTCCAGAGAGCTTCACGACCAAGGTCACCACTTCAGTCACAGCTTGGGAAGAACTGTCACTCCCGTGACAAGCATAGTCACACCCGTAAACAATGAAAGAGAAAAATGTCAGGCGCGATTTTTTGGTTGGTACAACGGCTAGTTTCGTATTTAATGCACCCCAACGGCTATATTCAGCCATGGGAGTATAAATGGAAGTCATTTATGCATTAAGAACAAGAGAATGAAGAGAATAACAAAAGAATAGCATATACCTCGAATTTAATTCTGATTACAAGCTATTTGTACTTTCATACTTTGAAAACAAAATCTATTCTCTGTAAAAATCTTTTTGCTCTTCATATTTGAGCAATTAAGATTTGTGAGTGGTTCTCTTTGTAATCTTTATTCAAGTGAGCTTTGGGTATTTCTGGGTTAAGAGTAGAACACTTGTAAGGGTTAGTTGTGTGAGCCTCCAAAACACAAATTAAAAGGTTGTTTGTATGATCCTGTAAAAACACAGAGTGAATGTTGTTTGTGTGAGCCTGTAAAATACAAGGAATTGGTTATTGTGTGAGCCATTAAAACACAAGGGATTTCTAGGTTAGGTGTTAGCCATTGTGAAAAATACCATAGTTGGGAGTGAGCTTGTAAAACTCAATTGTAACACTTAGTGTGTTAGTGAAACTCTCAATTGCGATTGGGGAGAGTAGTAGGGTTTGTTAACACCCGAACCTCTATAAATCTTTTGTCTGATTTTCTCTATCACTCCTAAAATTAATTATTTATTTCTGCGCTTTAAAATTTAATTTTTATTTGAAACTCCAATTCAACCCCCCTTCTTGGTCTAATATCTGGGCAACACTCTTTAATATAAAATTCATTTTATCAATACTTTATTTTTAATTACTCTTAATTTACTATTTAAACTCTTAATTAATTTTGTCAAATTTTTTTCAAATAAATCTTTTTTTTAACTTTCAAAATTTTTCAATTTAATCCTTCTTTTCTATTTTCTTTTCTATTTTTCATTTAATTAGCTACAAATTTCACTTTAATTCTTAAATTTCTATTTATTTACAATTATGTCATTAACTATATATTATTTACACTTTTTTCACTAACATTATTATTTTTTATTTATTTATTTATTTAATTATTTATTTTTACTACCCAATTTAATATATATCCTCCACTTATTTTATATTTTTCAACTTTATTATATTTTTCACTGATTTCATGTTTATCATATTTTTCATTTTAATCACTTTTCTCATATTTGTCACTTATTTCATTTTTATCATATTTTATTCACAATTGTCACTTTTATTATTTCATTCACATTTATCATTTCATTTTTTTTATTTTTTTATTTACCCCTAGATTCAATCTGATAGAAAATCATTGGACAAGATACATGGAACTTGGACCCAAAAGTCCACTGCACTGTAAAGTAATCCCAAATGATCACTCGAGCATTACATTGTATACTGAATCACTGAAGTACACCATCATTGGCCTACATAAGCGAATCGTCATGACCCTCACCACGCTAATGGTGTCCATATGGCTAGCCAATTATATGCTGGGCTAGATTTAACCATTAAAAAAATAATTAAGGACATTATTTTATTTCTTCAATTCAATTTCTATCAAAATCATAAACTCCATTATTTTTACATTATTAATAACTTAATATTTTATTCTTTCATAACAATTTTATCACTACCAAAATTTTTCCATTTTTCATTCTAATATATCAATATTTCATTATGGATAATCAATTAAGTTATAAACTTACTAAATAAATTTTATTCATTATTTTTCCATTTCATACATAATATCATCAATAAATAGAAAAATATTCAATATTTAATTTAAAAATTTTTAATAAATTTCTACACACTTAAACTCATATTTTTATGCATTTCATGATTAAATTTTCATTTAATTAGCAAAGAAAATATTAATTTCTCTTTCTTCATTTTTCGGCCTATATTTAATTTTCATCATTAAAATTTTTCTTTCACTTTCTAATTATTGATTTCACTAATCAGTACATTCATTTATTCCATATGTATCATAATATTACACTAAAATATATTTATTCCTTAATATTCATTTTTATGCTTAATAAATGGAAATAAATAGATTTTGATATCACTAACCTTAATTTCTTGTTTAGACCTTCCGAATATTCCTTTTCCTTTTCCTTTCCTTTGAAAGCACCTTCACTTGCTTTGAACCTACCATGGCCAAAATATTTCCTTCATTAATCCACCAATAGTTTACTTCCTTAAGTCAAATAAATTTAATATTTATCATTTACTTCTCTTAGACTACCTATTTGAACCATTAAACTAATTTAAAACTATAAATTTCACTTACCTCAAATTTGAATCCTAACTTTCCTCCTTTAATTTTCTTCCACTTTAGCCTTTCAAATAAAGATTAAAAACTTATATTAGCTATTAGAGAGGCTGAAATTAATTTTGGGTGGTTGATTTTGGTGTGAGAATAGAAGCAAAATGAAGAAATTTGAAAGAGAAAAAGGGAGAGAGTGGTTCAGCCAAGGTGGAGGGGAAAAGGAATAAGATTAAGCAGAATTCTCTCTAGAGAATTCTAATAATTTGGGTCTTTTATAGTGGGTTAATTTGGGTGGGCTTGGGCCAAACCAAGCCCAACCCAATTAAGCCAAATTATGCACTATAAATTATTTTTCTTACTTTCCAAGGTCAATTTTACCCATATTTGATTCCATAATTCTTAAAATATTTTTATATGTCTACACAAAAATTTTCAACCTAATCAGAGTCCATTTTCTCTCCAGCTCTCTCAAACCGGACTAATAATTCAATTTTTGGTGTTACCGTAAAATTCCTTGTTAACTGTCAAATAATCCTAGATATTATTTAGAGTCTATCCATGTTATATTTGGATGTCATTTGCTATTTTTCTATAGCTCAGTCAAAATACGGTCAACCAACTATTTAATTAAACCAAGTCTCATTGTTTTCTTAGTTTTGACTTTTGATGGTTTATTTGACTTTATTTTCACTTCAAATTTTACCCTTAGACTAGTCATAACCTATATTACGATGATCAAATAAAATATTTTTCTTTCACGAGTGTATTTTTGACTCCCAGGTATACTGATCAATCTAGAAAACTATAGTTCACGACTAACCTGGTATTTAGGCCATTACAATTCTCCCCTACTAATAAAAATTTCATCCTCGAAATTTTTCCTGTATTTAACAGTTGTGGATATTGTTGTCTAATTGCAACTTCTAGCTCTCACGTGGCTTCTTCCACATTGTGGTGACTCCATAACACCTTCACTAGAGGGATTTGCTTGTTCCTGAGCTGTTTAACCTCTTTGGCTATGATGTTTAATGGTTTCTCTTTATAAGTCAATTCAGCCTGTATTCGAATTTCTTCTGGCTTAATCACATGGCTTGGGTCTGGCCTATACCTCCACAGCATTGATATGTGGAACACATCATGAATATTTACCAACTCTTGAGGCAACTTCAATCGATAGGCTACGGGGTCCCACTCGCTGTATAATCTCATAAGGGCCTAAAAATCTAGGACTTAGTTTGCCCTTCTTGCCAAATCTCAAAACTTTCTTCCAGGGAGATACTTTCAGAAATACTTAATCTCTGACCTGGAACTCTATATCTTTTCTTCTTAAATGTGCACATGACTTCTGTCGGTCCATGGCTTCTTTCAACCTATCTTGATCACTTGTACCTTATCTTCAGTTTCTTGAACCAAATCGGTCCCCATTAGCTTCTTTTCACTCAATTCTGTCCAATATAAAGGACTTCTACATTTTCTCCCAGACAGTGCTTCATACGGTGCCATTTTGATGCTGGACTGATAGTTGTTGTTGTAAGCAAACTATGCTAATGGCAAATACTTTTTCCAACTACTTTCAAACTTGAGGAGCAACATCGCAACATATCCTCAAGTATCTGAATTACACGCTCTGACTGCCCATCTGTCTGAGGATGAAAAGTTGTACTGAAAGTTTTATCTCCAATGCTTCTTACAGCTTCTTCCAAAATTGGGAAGTAAATCTTGGATCTCTGTCTAAAATAATGGAGGATGGTACTCCATGGAGTCTCACTATCTCATTGATGTAGATTTCTGCCAACTTGGTCAATGGATAGTCCCTCCGTACTGGTATGAAATGGGCTAATTTCGTGAGTCTATCAATGACTACCCAGATAACATCATGCTTCTTTCCCGTCAAAAGCAATCCTGTCATAAAATCCATGGTCACTTGATCCCATTTCCACACTACTATCGCAATAGGCTGAAGTAAACTCGATGGAACTTGGTGTTCAGCTTTCACCTGTTGGCATATCAAACATTTACTCACGAATTCTGTCACATCACGTTTCATTCTAGGACACCAGTAATGTACTTTCAAATCCTGATACATCTTGTTACCACTAGGATGCATTGCATAGATGCTATGATGAGCTTCTGTGAGATTGTTCTTTTTCAGTTCATCTTGATCTAGTACACATAACCTCCGGTTGAAATAAAGGATGTCATCTTAACCCAGAGAATAATTACCTTCATTGCCCTCTTTAACATTGTTCACTATAGAAATCAAGCGATCATCTAGCTTTTGTACCGCTTTCACTTGCTAAAAAATTTTGGTTTTACTTGTGTTGAACCTTGAGGGGCATTTCCTTCATTTTGATGCTAACAAATAAAATAGCAATAATGTATTTAACATACTTGTTTTCTAAGTCTAATGAATAAGGTATGGAATATGATAACAAGAATGGAGAATGAAATATTAATCTCAAAAAGATAAAATTAAAGAAATAGCATGTTCACGCCCGTGACCTTATATGTCACGCCCGTGATGAAACTTAATGCCAACAATCCAACATTTAAAGTTCACGGCCATGAAGATTGATAGCAAATGTGAATGAATATTTCAATCACACCCATGAATTAAAGTCACGCCTATGAGAAGACATGACAAATTCTTTCAGAGAGCTTCACGACCAGAGTCACCACTTGGACCACGGCTTGGAAGGATATCACTCCCGTGAAGATAAAATGTCACGCCCGTGATCAAACACTTCAAAACCTTTCAGAATACTTTACGACCAAGGTCACCACTCAAGTCACGGCTTGGAAGAATAGTCACGACTGTGACACACATATTCACGACAGTGAGAGATGAAAGAGAAACATGTCAGACGCGACAATAAGGGTTGGTGCAATAGCTAGTTCCATATTAAATGCATTCTAATGGCTATAATTTTCTATGGAAGTATAAATGCAAGTCATTTATGCATTCAGAAAAAGAGGAGAACAAGAGAACAAAAGAATAGCTAATATTTTGAATCAAAATCTTGTTGTAGGCCATTTGTGCATTTGATATTTTCAAAACAAACATTTACTCTCTGTAAAAATCTTTTTGCTCATCATTCATTGAGCAATATAGATATGTAAGTGTTTCTCTCTGTAATCATCTCCTCAAGTGAGTTTTGGGTATTTCGGGGTTAAGAGTATAATACTTGTAAGGGTTATTTGTGTGCGCCTCTAAAACAAAAAGAAAGGTTATTTGTGTGAGCCTTTAAAACACAAGGTAAAGGTTATTTGTGTGAGCCTTGAAAACACAAGGAATTGGTTATTGTGTGAGCCATCAAAACCCAAGGGATTTCTGGGTTAGGTGTGATCCATAGTTGGGAGTGAGCTTGCAAACTCTATTGTAACACTTAGTGTGTTAGTGAAACCCCAATTGAGATTGGGGAGAGGAGTAGGGTTTGTTAACACTCGAACCTCTATAAAAATCTTTGTCATATTTTTTCTATCCCTACTAAACTTAACTTTTCTTTACGCACTTAAAAGTTAAATTTTTAATATCCAATTCAACCCCCTCATTGGTTCAATATCTGGGCAACAATAGGTATTAGAGCTAAGTCTAGCATTGAAGCCTAAACAGCACTAGTAAAGATCAAGATATGGCCAATGAAGGATTACAAAGTCTCAAGCCTTACTTTGATGGAGCAAATTATGCTCATTGGAAGTTTCAGATGGAGACATATCTGGATAGTGAAGGAATTGAAGTCTAGGATAGTGTTCGAAAAGAATGGACCAACTAGAAGAGGAGCTGATGGTGAAGAAGAAATCTTATCAAGAGATGATTAGACATAGCCTCAAAGCAGAGAAAACTTCAAAAACAAGAAGGCAATGACAATTCTCTCAAGCTCATTATCCATTAAAGAATGTGGTAGAATACAACACTTCCCAACAACTTACAGCATGTGGAAAACATTGGAAAACTATCATGAAGGAACTAAGCAAGTTAAATTCAAGAAGATTCAACTTCTTACTTCAGAATATGAGCTCTTCAAGATGAAATCCAATGAGTCAATTACTGACATGACCAACCATCTTCTAGCTATCATAAATGGAATGAGAAAACTTTGGAAGCACCTGAGCTTGGAAGATGTGAATAACAAAATACTGAGAAGTCTTCCTCTCAAAGATTGCAGTTCAAGAGTTGCCGGTATAGAAGAAGCAAATGAAGACATGAGCATCATGAATACTGATATGCTTATTGGAAAAATTCTAACATATGAAATGGCAGTGAAAAGAGATAGAGAGCTTGAAGCAGAGCCAGAAAAAAGAAAGACCCTAGCACTGAAAGCCTCTACTTCAAAATCTCAAGAAGAAGTTGAAGATGATGAAAAAAATGAGTGATGAGGCAAATGAGGACATTGCTATGCTCTCAAAAAGGTTGAAAAGAATTATCGAGAAGAAAATGAGTAACTCTAGAAAATTCAGGCAAAGAAACCTCAAATAGACTTCTAATGATGCACAAAGAAGTAAAGAAGAGGTAAAGTGCTATGAATGTGGAAAGAAAGGGCATATTAAATCGGAATGTCCAAGGCTCAAGAAGCATAAGAGAAAATAACAAAGAGACAATAGGGAGAAAGGTCACAAAGCCATATGGGATGACGAAAGCTCTTCAAGTGAAAAAGATGACAATGAAAGCGAAGAGGTCAACCTATGCTTCATGGCTATAGAGGATCACGTCTCGGATAAGGTATGCCTTAAGTCCACAATAAACAAAAATGCTTGGCTAGTAGACAGTGGATGCTCAAGGCATATGACAGGAGACAAAGAACTTTTCAATGAAATCAAAAGCATTGATGGAGGTAAAGTTGCCTTTGGAAACAATGCTAAGGGTAAGGTAATTGGCATTGGCTCTATTGGTATTAATGGTACTACTTTTATTAAAGATGTCTTACTTGTTGATTGCTTGAAACATAGCTTGTTGAGTGTAAGTCAATTATGTGATAAAGGAAACAAAGTAACCTTTACTTCCAACGAATATCTTGTAACCTATATTGATGGTCAAGAGATATTTAAAGGAAATAGAGATGTCAACACCTACATAATAGACTTACATGAGATATCTAACCATTCCTCTAAGTGTCTTGTGACTACTAGTGATGAATCTTGGCTGTGGCATAAAAGGCTTAGTCATGCGAACATGGACTTAATTCAAAGACTCAGCACATGAGAGCTGGTAAAGGGACTGCCAAAAGTCAAATTTGAAAAGGACAAGACATGTGAACCTTGCCAAAGAGGGAAGCAACACAAGTCATCCTTCAAATCCAAAAACATAGTAAGTACCTCAAAACCTCTATAACTCATGCATCTAGATTTATTTAGACCTACTAGAATTGCAAGCTTAGGAGGTAAACATTATGCCTTTCTCATCGCAGATGATTACTCTAGATTTTTTTGGGTAATTTTCTTAGCTCAAAAGAGTGATGCTTTTGAAAACTTCAAAAATTTTGCTAACAGAGTTCAAAATGAAAAAGAATATTGCATTTCAAAAATAAGTGACCATGGAAAAGAATTTGAAAATGAAGACTTTGAAAGCTTTTGTCTTGAACATGGCATTTCGCAGAATTTTTCATCTCCTAGGACACCTCAACAAAATGGGGTAGTTGAAAGAAAAAATCGAACTTTAATTGAAATGGCTAGAACAATGCTCAATGAGTATGGTTTACCAACTTACTTTTAGGTAGAAGCCAAAAATACTGTTTGTTATATTTCAAATAGAGTTTTCAAAAGACCTCTCCTAAACAAAACTTCATTTGAACTATAGAATGGAAGAAAGCCCTTGATACCATACTTTAGAGTATTTGGATGCAAGTGATATTGAATACCAAGGACAACCTTGGAAAATTTGCCTCTAAATCTGATGAGGGTATTTTTTTAGGATACTCTACAACTAGCAAAGCATATAGAGTATTTAATAAAAAGTCATTAACTGTTGAAGAATTTATGCATGTTGTTTTTTATGAATCTAGTAGACTTGATCTTGTGAAAGGTAGTGTTTTTGATGATGTTGTAGGTACCATGGAAAGACTTGATCTTGAAAAAGGAAAAGAAGAAAATGATCAAGAAGATTCACATCAAGATGATTCTCTACCTCAAGATCAAGAGGAAAATAGACAAGAGCTCCCAAAGGAATGGAGATTAACAAAAGATCACCCCAAAGAGAAAATCATTGGTGATCCTTCTACGAGAGTAAGTACTAGATCTCATCTCAAACATTTAGCTTCTGACGTTGCTTTTATTTCTCAAATTGAGCCTAAAAATATTGATGAGGCTCTTAATGATGAAAGTTGGGTGATTGCAATGCAAGAGGAACTCAACCAATTTGAGAGAAGTAAGGTATGGACCTTAGTACTTAAACCCAAGGATCATCAAATTATAGGTAGCAAATGGGTGTTTAGAAATAAACTAGATGAACAAGGTTCAATAACTAGGAATAAGGCTAGATTGGTTGTAAAAGGGTATAATCAGGAAGAAGGAATAGATTATGATGAGACCTATGCTCCTGTAACTAGATTAGAAGCCATAATAATACTTTTAGCATATGCATGCCACATGAATTTCAAACTCTTTCAAATGGATGTAAAAAGTTACTTTTTAAATGGTTATATAGAAGAAGAAGTTTATGTATTACCATCAGGTTTTGAAAGCTATGATTTGCCTAATTATGTTTTTAAACTTTCAAAAGCTTTATATGGTTTGAAACAAGCCCCAAGAGCTTGGTATGAAAGACTAAGTTCTCTTCTTTTAAAAATTAACTTTACAAAGGGGAATGTTGACACTATATTACTCATTAAAAAGCATAAGCATGATATTCTAATTGTTCAAATTTATATTGATGATATCATATTTGGGTCTACT
The DNA here is from genome assembly GCA_023653625.1 of Triadica sebifera. NCBI lineage: Eukaryota > Viridiplantae > Streptophyta > Magnoliopsida > Malpighiales > Euphorbiaceae > Triadica > Triadica sebifera. The sequence continues at coordinate 13,583,943 of CM042897.1, forward strand.
AATGAATTGCTTTGTCAAGAATTTACTAAGTGTATGACTAGGGAATTCGAAATGAGCATGATGGGTGAGCTTAAATATTTTCTTGGTCTACAAATAAAACAAGACAATGAGGGCATATTCATCAACTAATCCAAATATGCCAAAGACTTACCTAAGAAATTTGGAATGGAAGGATGCAAGAATGCCAAGACTCCAATGAGCACATCAACAAAATTGGACAAGGATGAAAAGGGTAAGAGCATTAATGAAAAGCTCTATAGAGGTATGATTGGATCACTTTTATATCTTACTGCTTCTAGACCCGACATAATGTATAGTGTATGCTTATGTGCACGCTTTCAATCGTGTCCAAAAGAGTCTCATTTAAATGCAGTAAAACGAATTCTAAAATATTTACATGGCTCATTGCATCTAGGTTTGTGGTATCCTAGAAATTCATCCTTTTACATTATAGGATATTCATATGCTGATTATGCTGGTAGTCTTTTAAATAGAAAAAGTACTTCAGGTACTTGTCACTTTATTAGAGAGTCCTTAGTTTCTTGGTTTAGCAAGAAACAAGTTTCAGTTGCTCTTTCTACCGCTGAAGCTGAATATGTAGCAGCAGGATGTTATACACAAATCCTTTGGATGAAACAACAACTTAAAGATTATGGTCATAGTATGAACCATATACCTATTAGATGTGACAATACAAGTGCTATAAATCTATCTAAGAATCCCATTCAATATTCTAGAAGTAAGCATATTGACATTAGACACCATTTTATTAGAGATCATGTTCAATATGGAGATGTTGTATTGGAATTTATAAGCACAGACAATCAATTGGCAGATATCTTCACTAAGTCTCTAAATGAGGAAAGATTTAATTTCATAAGAAGAGAGCTTGGTATGATTGATGGATTAACTTTGTGATTGCCAAATTGTCAAACCTTGATTGATAATCTTGTTTTTGTCTCATCTTACTAGAAATAAGGCAGCTAAATTGATGGAAATATATGTTATAGAGGATAGAAGCTCCTTAGAAATGCTTTAGTCTTGTTTTAGACTTAATTTTATTTAATGAGAATTTTTGGCTATTCATGCCCGTGACATATATTCACGATCGTGAACTAAATTGCCAAAAGAACCAGTAGCTTTCACGACTTGCTTCACGACTTGCTTCACGACATGCTTCACGACTTAAGGTAGTGAAAACTATGCTTCATGACTATAACCTTTTTTATTCACCCCCGTGAAATGCTTTGTTCATGCCAGTAACACTTTTTCACGACCGTGAACATTTCCACCAAAAACTTACAGAAGCATTCACACTTTGTGTCACGCTTTGTTTCACGATCACAAGTAGTGAAGTTTAATACTTCACACCCGTGACTCATTTGTCACCACCGTGATAGTTCATCATTCACGCCCGTGACCTTTAAATTTCACGACCGTGAACAATTTCATGCCTCTCTTCACGGGTAGAGCGTCTTTTTTAGAAAACTGTGAACACGACACTTCACGCTTGTGACTTAGTTTTTCATGCCCGTGAAGATGTCGACTATATAACATTTCTGCCATTATTTATCTCATTCCAACTCTCAAACTTCTCTCAATTCTCTCATTTATCATTATTGAATACCATTTTGAAGATTCCGGCCCCCTAGCCACTCATTCCATCTATAAAAATCTTCAAAAACCACTTCCATCATCAAAAATCATATCACCTTAGTGTTTACTCAAAATTTCTATCAATTTCTCACTCTTCAAAAGTTTATTTTTTTCAATCAAAATGGAAATCGGTTCTTCCAAGAGTACAAGGAAGAAGTCTCATGCTCCAAGAAGGTACACATATTACCTTCTAAACATCCTTCCAGAGCATTGCCATCCTAGATACTCAGTGCTCAAGAAAAGGCCACTCCTTTCCTCTAGATCATTTAAGTGGCAAACCATTTGTACACTCAGCCTCGAGACAAGCATGGTGGAACAACTCTAGGCTTGTTATCTGAAGGAATTTGTTGATATCCATCAACCAACTCTGAAGGAGCCAACCTTAGAGTTTCTGAGCACTTTGCAAGTATCTCCAACCGGCACGGTGAAATTCAATCTTTGCAAGCATCAGAACACCCTCTCTATCATAGAGTTTGGAACTAGTTCAACCTTCCCTTTGATGGCATCCTGAATGACAGTGAAGTGGAGTTCTATGCTACTCAGACATGGACTCACTTCGGGCTTGACTGCAGCTGGGACGTCAAGAAAACGAAGAGCACCCACCTTCGATCCCCAGTGCACAAATATTTGAATAGGTTTCTCACCTATAGAATTTTCGCCAGAGGAGACAGCAATGTCACAATCAGGAAGTCAAAGCTCTTTCTCCTGAAGATGGCCTGAAGAGGCCTCAGAGTGGCTTTATCTCGATGGTTTGCAAACCATCTTTTGTCAATTGTCACCAAGCCCTCCGGAGACATTCTGATTGATGAGTACGTGACTCATATCGCCTTGAAGCTCGGATACTTGAAGCTAGATGAACATCACTTCAACCTCATACCAGGGCATCCTCGAGACCGACTAGACGTCAAGTCCTTCATCAAAATGGGAGCGGCTGTTCGTATAGTGTTTGAGAACAACATCTATTACCACTTCACCAACACTGCTGGTGAAATCATTTAGGAGGAAAATGACTCAGATGACTTCAAATCTGGCCTCCAAGGAATCCAGCAGAGGAAGAGAGTTTGAGTTGAGGTGGCACCTTTAGAGGTTGAGCAGGAAATGAGACAATCCTTTGCCTCCACACCAAACTTTGTTCAGCAAGTGGTTGACCTCTTGGCACCACAGTTTGACCAATTGTAGGCTTCGATGGATGAGAGGTTAGAGAACCTCAAGGATTTCATGGAGTCTCGCATGGAAAGCCTTGAGGTGGAAGTAGCTCGCCTTAGAGATAGGATGTCCGACTAGATTTTGTGTTAGATATGTTATTTTCTAGCTTGCTTGCTGTAGGAATTTCAAATTTCCTTTCAGAATTTCAATCTCTTTTGTACTTTTATTTCTATATTAATATATTTGCTTTTGTTTTCCATTATGTTTATCTTTTTGTTATTCTTTTTGTTGATGACAAAAGGGGGAGAACCTAGCAATATATTGTTTAAAGTTAAGTGCAATACTTATTTTGAATAAAAAATGAATATGCAAGTATGCAAATGAGCTTTATACACCTTAAATGTATCTTAAGTATACTTTGCATATACCTTGATTCAAGTTATATGAATGAATATGCACTTGATATACTCTGAATATACCTTAAATAAACTTAACTTGCTTTAAGGAACATTTTGGTATACATTGGATATACTTTGCATATAACTTGCATATACTTAAAACTAGGAAGCATATTTTGATTCTACACTTCATCATTCTTTACAATTCTTGCACTTCAACATTCTTTACAATTCTTGCACTTCAACATTCTTTATCCTAAGCATCTTTTGAGGGGGAGACTTCTCAAAAGCACATATTGCTAGATTATTTGTCACCATCAAAAAGGGGGAGATTGTTGAACCTTGAGGGGTATTTCTGTCATTTTGATGCTAATAAATAAAATAGCAATAATGTATTTAACATACTTGTTTTCTAAGTCTATTGAAAAGGGTATGGAATATGATAGCAATAATGGAGAACGGAAGATTAATCTTAACAAGATAAAATTAATGAAGTAACATGTTCACGCTCGTGACCTTATATGTCACGCCCGTGATGAAGCTTGGCGCCAACAATCCAACATTTAAAGTTCACGGCCATAAAGATTGATAACAACCATGAATGAACATTTCAGCCACACCTGTGAGAAGACATGATAAATTCTTCCAAAGAACTTCATGACCAGAGTCACCAATTGAACCACGGCTTGGAAGGATGTCACGCCTGTGAAGATAAAATGACACGCCCATGATCAAACACTTCAAAATCTTCTAGAATGCTTCACGACCAAGGTCACCACTCAATTCAAGGCTTGGAAGAATAGTCAAGACCGTGACACACATATTCATGACCGTGAAAGATGAAAGAGAAACATATCAGGCGCGACAATAAGGGTTGGTGCAACGGCTAATTCCATATTAAATGCATTGTAACAGCTATAATTTGCTATGGAAGTATAAATGCAAGTCATTTATGCATTCAGAAAAAGAGGAGAATAAGAGAACAAGAGAATAGCTAATATTTTGAATCAATATCTTGTTGTAAGCCATTTGTACATTTGATATTTTCAAAACAAACATTTATTCTCTGTGAAATTTTTTTTGCTCATCATTCAATGAGGAATATAGATTTGTAAGCGTTTCTCTATGTAATCATCTACTCAAATGAGTTTTGGGTATTTCGGGGTTAAGAGTAGAACACTTGTAAGGGTTATTTGTGTGAGCCTCTAAAACACAAAGAAAAGTTATTTGTGTGAGCCTTTAAAACACAAGGTAAAGGTTATTTGTGTGAGCCTTTAAAACACAAGGAATTGGTTATTGTGTGAGCCATCAAAAAATAAGGGATTTCTAGGTTATGTGTGATCCATTGTTAGAAACACCATAGTTGGGAGTGAGCTTGTAAAACTCCATTGTAACACTTAGTGTGTTAGTGAAACTCCCAATTGAGATTAAGGAGAGGAGTAGGGTTTGTTAACACCCGAACCTCTATAAAAATCCTTGTGTCATATTTTTTCTATCCCTACTAAACTTAACTTTTCTTTTCGCACTTAAAAGTTAAATTTTTAATATCCAATTGAACCCCCCTTCTTGGTTCAATATCTGTGCAACAACTTGCATTTTCGCTATTATCACTCCATCTTCTGCCATATCCAATCTGACATTCATCACTTAAAAGGCTGACATAAATTTTTTACTAAGTGCATCAACTACTATATTCACCTTTCCAAGATGATAGTCGATTAGGCAATCATAGTCTTTTATCAATTCAAGCCATCGCCTCTGCCTCAAATTAAGTTTCTTCTGTGTGAGCAAATATTTCAAACTTTTATGATCTGTATAAATATAACATTTCTTGCCATAAAGATAATGTCTCCAAATCTTCAAGGCAAGTACAATTGCTGCAAGCTCAAAATCATGAGTAGGATAGTTCTTCTCATGAGTTTTGAGTTATCGGGAAGCATATGCAATCACTTTACCTTTTTGCATCAATACACAGCCTAACCCATTATTGGAGGCATCACTGTAAATCACAAAATCCTTGCTAGACTCTAGTTGCGTTAACACTGGGGCTTCTGTCAACATATTTTTAAGCTTCTCAAAGCTTATTTGACATTTATCTATCCACTCAAACTTAATATGCTTCTGTAATAGTCGAGTGAGTGGCGCTGCTATGGTGGAAAAACCTTTTACGAATCTCCTATAATAGCCAGCCAAACCTAAGAAACTTCTGACTTCTGTAACAGTCTTAGGTATTCTCCACTGTAAAATTGCTTCAATCTTCTTTGGATCCACCTTTATCCCTTCAGCTGAAACTACATGACCCAAAAAGGATACTTCATTCAACCAGAAGTCACACTTACTGAACCTTGCATACAACTGTTTCTCTCTCAATATCCACAAGATAGTTCATAGGTGCTTGTCCTGTTCTTCTAGCATCTTCAAATACACTAGAATATCATCAATAAATACCACAATGAACTGGTCTAGATAAGGATGAAAGATCCTATTCATTAGATCCATGAAAGCTGCTGGGGCATTCATAAGTCCAAATGGCATGACTAAAAATTCATAGTGGCCATATTTCGTGCGAAAAGCAGTCTTGGGCACATTTGTTTCTTTTACTTTCAACTGATGGTAGCCCGATCGTCAGTCAAAAATACACCTGCTCCCTTCAATTGATCAAATAAGTCTTCAATACATGGAAGGGGATAATTCTTGATCATCACCTTATTCAGTTGTTTGTAGTCAATGCACAATCTAAGAGACCCATCCTTCTTCTTTACAAAGAGTACCAGTTCCCCCCATGGTAAAATATTGGGTCTGATAAAGCCTTTATCGAGCAATTCATGCAGCTGAATCTTCAATTCTTTGAGTTCTATAGGCGCCATCCTGTAGGGTGCAATCGAAATAGGTGTCGTACCTGGAGCTACATCAATAGTGAATTCAACTTCCCTGTTAGGTGGCAAGCCTGGTAATATATCAGGAAATATCTGGAAAATCTATCACTGTAGGCACATCTGAAATCTTAAGATCTTCCTTTTTAGCTTCCATTGCATAACACAAATAAGCAATGCACCCTTTTCTTATAAGTCTCTTGGCAGCTATAGCTGAGATCACATCTGATAAGAAGTTTTTTCTTTCACCCACAATAGTGATTTCTCGATCCTCAGAGAGTTTAAGTGTCACTCTCTTCCATTTACAATCTACTGTAGCTTGATGGGCGGATAACCAATCCATCCCCAATATCACATCAAACTCGCGAAATGGGAGTTCAATTAGGTTAGTTAGGAATTCGTAACCTTGCGTACTAATGGGACAATTCCTATACACCTTGTTTACCACAACACTATTCCCTAATGGATTGCTCACTAGGATGTCCTGGTCTAATTGTGAATCTATTAACCCTTTCCCCCGTGCAACATCAGTATTTATGTAGGAATGTGTGGAACCAGGATCAATAAGTGCATAAACAGAAGTAGTCATAAGTATGAATTTACCTACTATCACATCAGGAGCATCCTCCTCTTCTCTGGCTCTCACTGCATAAGTACGGCCTGTAGCTCGTCCCTGACCCTGGGATTGTTGTGTAGAAGGTCTAGATGCTAATGGGTTAAGGGCTGCTCCCCTACCTCGGCCTCTGGATGGTAAAGATCTAATATCGGGTGCTGATGATATAGCCGTAGAAGCTTGAGCCACTGGACAATCCCTGACCTGATAATCTTTTGAACTGCATTTGAAGTAGGTGCTAGTCAAATATCTGCTCTCTCCTGAGTGAGATCTACCACAATAGCTACAAGTATGAACTGTACCTACCCCTCTACCTCTAGGTGTATTGCCAACAGAAGTGACTGAGGCATTGCCACAGAATGTATTTCCTTGTCCACACCCTGGTACAACTAAAATACGACACTGTGATGGTGTTGGTCCCCTAGACTTCTTACTCTGAGCATTTGAACCACTGAACTGTCCCAGCTTCCTCTTCTGCTGAAACCAAGTTTTCCTGTTAGTCTCATCTGATTGAATACTTTTCCACTTTAATAGCTGCTTCTACCAAGGCACACAAATTTGGATGCTCCTGTGCACCCACTATATATGTGATCTTGTTATGGAGACCCCTCTCAAATCTCTAACATAATTTCTTTTTTGTCAGCTGGTAATTATCAAGGTAGACACTGAGGTGCTCAAACTCGTGCTCATACTCTACTACTGTCTTGTTTCCCTGTCTGAGTGAGTCCCCAGAAAGCATCTTGTATCTCTGCTTTATACTCTGATCCTATGTATTTCTTTTCAAACTGAGCCAAGAAGAAATCCCAATTCAACTGTTCACCTGGGGTATGCTTACATGCTGAATCCCACCAAATGAATGTAGGACCCTGAAGTAATGCCACAGTACCTTCAAATTTCTCTTCAGGCGGGCTATGAGTAATTTCAAATAATCTCTTTATTTTAAATAACCATTCTTCAACTTGCACAGGTGTCAATGGATCACACCCATAAAAATCTTCAGCTCCTAATTTCTTCAATTGCTCCAGAATAGGCTACTTTTTAGGTGGAGTTGGAGGTTGTACCTGGGCTACTAGCTGTGACTGTTGAGCTTGTTCAGCTTGCATTCTATGTTGAATATAATCAGCCATGAGATGGAGAAAATCCGGCTGTGGCGGTGGAGGTAGTTCAACTGGTGGAGTGACATTCTGTTGCAAGGTTTCAGCTTGCCTAGCACTAATCGACGTTTCACTCTCACCGTCCCCATTACTTTGACCTTGTTTGGATGTCATCATTCACTATAAAACAGGAAAGGACCAAGCATACATTAGACTTATTATATATTTCATCCATCCATTGGCATGTATATACATATAATCCATTGACTTCATTCCAACTCCGATCTTAGAACCGTCTAAACCATGCTCTGATACCACTAAAACTGTGACACCTTTATAACATTCTATATGTACGTTATGTGGATAAATACAATTATAGCCGATGTATGCCAAATATTTTTTATCTTAATTTAATGACCATAATATTGTCAACACTTAATTAATCCTATTTAACTTTCTAAAAATTTCAGCAGCATAACGACTATAAACTAATTAACCCACCTAAAGACAAACAATCCACAACCCATTTTTGAGCACAACACACATATAATACAAAATATTTTACATTCATCCATAAATCATAATTCTATTTTTTACGCATATAATAATTTACAAATACCATTTATCACAATATGTACAAGGTTCATTCTTACAACTTCACACCTATACATATATATACATGTCATTATTATTAATATCCTATTACTATTTTATTCTTCTGTCTGCTTCCAAAATTTATATACTTGCCCCTGCTTTTCCTGCTCCTACCTGCACGCAGTCAAATAACTACGTGCTGAGCATTAATATGCTCAGTGGTAATTACAAATCTACAAATTTCCACTATCTATATTTTCATGCAATTATATTTTTAATATACTATTTAATTTTTCTCTTTAATATAAAATTCATTTTATCAATACTTTAAATTTAATTACTCTTAATTCACTATTTAAGCTCTTAATTAATTTTGTCAATTGTTTTTCAAATAAATCTTTTTTTTAACATTCAAAATTTTTCAATTTAATCATTCTTTTCTTTCTTCTTTTCAATTTTTCATTTAATTAGCTAAAAATTTCACTTTAATTCTTAAATTTCTATTTATTTATAATTATGTCATTAACTATATATTATTTACACTTTTGCCACTAACATTCTTATTTTTCATTTATTTATTCAATTATTTATTTTTACTACCCAATTTAATATATATCCTCCACTTATTTTACATTTTTCAACTTTATTATATTTTTCACTTATTTCATGTTTATCATATTTTTCATTTTAATTACTTTTCTCATATTTGTCACTTAATTCATTTTTATCATATTGTATTCACAATTGTCATTTTTATCATTTCATTCACATTTATCATTTTATTTTTTTATTTTTTTATCTGCCCTTAGATTCAATCCGATAGAAAATCTTCGAACCAGATACATGAGACGTGGACCCAAAAGTCCACTACACTGAAAAGTAATCCCGAAAAATCACTCGAGCACTACATTGTACACTGAATCACTAAGTCACAATCACTGAAGTAGACTATCATTGGGCTACATAAGCGAGTCACCATGACCTGCACCGCGGTAATGGTGTCCCTATGGCTAGCCAATTATATACTGGACTAGATTTAACCATTAGAAAAATAACTAAGGGCATTATTTTATTCATTCAATTCAATTTCTATCAAAATCATAAATTCTATTATTTTTACATTATTAATCACTTAATATTTTATTCCTTCATAACAATTTTATCACTACCAAAATTTTTCACATTTTTCATTCTAATATATCAATATTTTATTATGAATAATCAATTAAGTTATAAACTCACTAAATATATTTTATTCATTATTTTTCCATTTCATACATAATATCATCAATAAATAGAAAAATATTCAATATTTAATATAAAAATTTCCAATGAATTTCTATACACTTAAAATCATATTTTCATGCATTTCATGATTAAATTTTCATTTAATTAGCAAATAAAATATTAATTTCTCTTTCTTCATTTTTCGGCCTATATTTAATTTTCATCATTAAAATTTTTCTTTCACTTTCTAATTATTGATTTCACTAATTAATACATTCATTATTCCATATGTATCATAATATTGCACTAAAATATAGTTATTCCTTAATATTCATTTTTCACATAATAAGGTCATATTTTACAATTTTCACTAATTATTTTTTAATTGAAATTAATCATTCTAATTCACTTTTCATAATCTATTAATTATGTTTTAAGCATTAATTAGCAATTACATGCAACACACACAATTTTCTAAATTTCCATAACCCTAAATTATGCTTAATAAATGGAAATAAATAGATTTTTAATTCACTAATCTTAATTTCTTGTTTAGGCCTTCCGAATCTTCATTTTCCTTATCTTTTCCTTTGGAAGCACCTTCACCTTGCTTTAAACCTACCATGGTCAAAATGTTTTCTTCATTAATCCACCAATATTTTACTTCTTTAACTCAAATAAATTTAATATTTATCATTTACATCTCTTAAACTACCTATTTGAACCATTAAACTAATTTAAAACTATAAATTTCACTTACCTCAAATTTGAATCCTAACTTTCCTCCTTTGATTTTCTTCCACTTTAACCTTTCAAATTAGCTATTAGAGAGGCTGAAATTAATTTTGGGTGGTTGATTTTAGTGTGAGAATTGAAGAAAAAAGGGAGAGAGTGGTTCAGCCAAGAGGGAGCTGAAAACGAAAAAGATTAAGCAAAATTCTCTTTAGAGAATTCTGATAATTTGGGTCTTATATAGTGGGTTAATTTGGGTGGGCTTGCGCCAAACAAAGTCCAACCCAATTAGGCCAAATTATGCACTATAAATTATTTTTCTCACTTTCCAACCTCAATTTCACCCAAATTTGATTCCATAATTCTTAAAATATTTTTAATGTCCACACAAAAATTTTCAACTCAATCGGAGCTTGTTTTCTGTCCAGCTCACTCAAACCGGACTGATAAGTCTATCCATGTCTTAAAATAAATTTTTGGATGTCGTTTGCTATTTTTTATAGCCCAATCAAAATACGGTCAACCAACTATTTAATTAACCCAGGTCCTATTTTTTCTTAGTTTTGACTTTTGAGAGCTTATTTGACTTTATTTTCACTCTAGATTTTACCCTCAGACTAGTCATAACGTATATTTTATGATTATCAGATAAAATATTATTCACCCATAGGTGTATTTTTGACTCCCAGGTATGTTGATCAATCTCGGAAATTATAGTTTACGACTAACCCGGTATTTAGGCCATTACAACTAAATAATCATGGTAATCGCTTAAGGCAACATAATGTATGTATAGAATAATTGTAATAAGAGTGTTACAAACATAGTATTCATATTCATAACCATGCACCATATCGTCATAGATATATATATATATATATATCCAGATAATACCTCATTCATTTTAAATTGATTTGAATTCAACACATTCATACTGTATATCACATAAGTGAATACATGTCGTCATAGTCATAATACATTTCATTTATAGAATTTCTACATCATCATAATCATAGTGAAGTTCATCATATATTATAATTATCTAACTTCTTATTTCATATATCTGATTATTGGTTTTCACATTCATTTTCCAAGATATAATTGTACTTTGATTTCATAATTTTGATTTACTTTCTATATTATTGGTTTTACGATACCACTGTGTACTACATTACAATTTACTATATTCTGTATTACAATAATTCACTGTTTATTTACTTATCCAATACTCTAGATTTGGACTATCCGGATGCGAGTTGTGAAATATGAGTGCTAATTCGAGCTTAAGCCACTCTGCTCACTAACTTGATATGTCTATATCACTATTGCCAAGCTTCTTAAATTAGGAGCACTTTAATATGAGCTTAAGCCACCCTGATGAGTAAATATAATATTTGCATGTATTTTGTACAAGGGTGCTCCAACTCAAACATAAGCTACCTTTTCCCTATATAATTAAGGGCGCTCTAACCAGAGCTTAAGCCATCTTAATTTAAACATAATAATATTCTACAATACCGTAACCCCCTAAATGGCATGCCACATATGCTAAGCTAGTCCTCAAATAAAGAATGGACATATATGATCATATTCTAGTTCATTTATATGTCATTCATGCCACATCTGCATCATTTATAAGTCATTCATGGTTCAACATGTCCATTATAACACTTTGTAATATAGAGCACCTAATGCATAATCATTGTTCATAGTTATGTATCATATTGTACACTATCTCAATTATGTCAACTATGTGTGTATATCATACTCTTGTAATTCCATCAAATAATTCAAATTGTAAATTCTGGATACAGGGCATTCACGGGCGTGAAGCCTTTTATGCAGCAATTCATGGGCGTGCAATGCATTCACGGACATGAAGACTACCTTCACAGCTATGAAACATCAGTCTGTAATAATATTTCAGCTCTGTTTAAGCCAAAATCACAAACAATATGCATTGAAAATACAACTAACTAATGTTAGCCACTCCTATCAATACTTTCCAATATTTTTAACATTTAATTAACTATAAACAAACTCTTTTCCATTCATTCTCAATCAATTAAGAACTTGTCTATCATTGACAATGTCATAACACAATCAATTGTTATATATCACTTTTTATTATGCATCTTAGAATTAGATTAGCCAATTACTCAATTGTAGCAACTAATATATCAACATGTCATTCCAATTAACATGCAGAATTATATTTCATACCACAAGCATAATATATTTGAATTAAAATGCGTATATGTTTAAATGTTAATAATTGAGCCTAACACTCGATCCCTCTCTCGTTTACTACCTTTGAGGGTTATCTCTACCCTTTATTTTGGTCCCTAATCATGAAATTAAGGACCATATTATAATATATTTCATCATTCAAGCTATTTATGCCATAAGCTAACAAAACCTTAACTTTTTCATTGGTTTAAAGCCTATAAACCTTCATCCCCATTAAACCAAATTAACCTAGATTAAAGAACAAATGAGAACAAGATTTCTTACCTTTGTTTTGTGAAAGTAGAATGATACTAGGGTTTAAAATTGTGTTCTTGTGCTCTTTGGTTTGGATTCAAAACTATGGTGAGAACCTTTGGTATTTAATCTATTTTAATCTTGTTAATGGTGGGGATTTCTATCTTATCAATCAAAATCTAAAGAGAATGAGGCAAAAATGGTTCTAGGGATTCAGGGGTCTGATGGCTAGGGTTTAAGATTAGATTTCATAAGTTTACATCAAAAACACGAAATTGCCCAATTTAAACTATAGGTCTTCATGGGCGTGAACAAATGTGTCACGATTGTGAAGATCCTCAGCTTTAGAAACTGAATTTCATGACATTCCTGGTCGTGGTTACATATGTCATGGGCATGAACAATGGAAATTTCACTTTTCATACCTTTTTAATTATATTTCATGTTTCCAAACCCATAACCACACATATACTTCCCATATACCCTTTAAATATCTTTCATTAGATATAAATCCTAGGCCAGAACTTGTGCGCATATTCATGCCTATGAATGAGTCATTCATAGTCTTGGATGGAATTTCTCGTCTGTGAATAGGCAGTCATGCTCGTGCATGCAGGTTAGTTCTACATGTGGAAGTCACACTTTTCCCTCTCTTTTGCTCCTTATCTTGCCATTACCTACTCCCCACCATCCATGAAACCCTCTCTGACATCTTCAGGCTTTTGCTTCATCTTCTTTGCCTTATTTAACCTAAAACTCATTGTTGAGTTGATGGAAAGCTTGAAAATCTTTGAGTTTTAAGAGAGTTCATGTAAGGTTGAGTTAAAACTTGGTTTTTAGCTCAATTTGAGCTCGTTTTATGTTATAAAGATTTGATAAGAACATGTCTTAGAAATGCATCCCAAGGGTAGAAACAATTTTGAAAAGCGTGAAGAGTTGGTTAAGGCTCCATTTTACTAGAGATATGTACATATTGGCATATTAATTCATTTTCCTTGCATTTTGGTATGTATTATATATTGTAAATGGATAAAGATGATATGACAACATGATAACAGTGGTAATGACTTGGTCATATGAGATTGTGTGCTAGATGACATGTTATGATGTGTTATGGTATTAATGCCCTAAAAGGGTGATTGTTAGCTTAAATGATATCTAGATGAGGTTTTAAGTTGTTCAAACATGTTTTTAGAATGAAATATACACTGATATACTGATAGGGGTGATTGACATTGGTCAATCTTAGAGCCTTTTGAGTGTGTTGCACGAATGCTCTATTTTGGCTTGTTTCTGCCTTTAAAATTTTCTAGATTCATGCTTATAACACAAGGTTCATAGCCATGAATTTCTTAAACTAGAAGAAATTTCACGCCTATGATAAATGAGTCACACCCATGAAATACATTCTGAAACAGACAGTAGCACTTCGCACCTTGTTTCATGGCTAGAGAAGTTGTAAAATATATGGGTTCATGCCCGTGAATAACTATTCATGATCGTGAATATCAAGACACAATTTTCATGTTCAAACATAAATTTTCATGGTTGATTTCACGGTCATGAAGCTATGAAATATAGGTTCATACTCATGAAGAATATGTCATAGTTGTGAACAATGTGTGTTTTGTATATAGTAGTTTTCACATGTTGGTTAACGAGTTAGACACTCGTGAAAGGTATCTTCACGGATATGAATGGGTATTCACGCCCGTGAAGCACAGTAAAAGCATAATATGTAGTTTTTCTTAATGATCCTATGTGATCAATTTGTTTAAGCACATGTTATGAGATGTATGTATATATGGATAATAGCATGTGAGTGATGTAGTCTGACGTTTATGTATTGGTAATGTGGTGATGCATAAATGGGGTTAAATGTTACATATCATGTATATGATAATTGAAACATAAAGAATATGATTTAAATTCCCAGTTGTTTAATATACAACTTGATATATGATAGATGACATGCAATTGAGAGGGTTATGATACTGTATATATATATATATATATATTGATATAAAGACAATGTGGCTTAAGCTCGGATTGTGAGTGCCACTGATCTTGGATTGCTAGCATTATTATTTTACATAGTCAAGGTGGCTTAAGCTTGGGTTGTGAGCACTTTTGACTTAAAAAGATTGGATGAGCATATACAATTAGTGAACAAGATGGCTTAAGCTCAGGATGTGAGTGCCCCTATTTCACAACTTTCATCCAGATAATTAGGCTCAGAGTCTTTAGTTGGAAAAATTACAATGAAATTGTAACATTGTAATTTTTGGGCAAGTAAAGTAAAAAGGGATTTGGTAAATTAAAATACTTGTTTCGTTACCAATGGTATGTTGAATATTGGCATGTATTGAATGTTTGATTATATCATTCATGATCTACAGATCTAGTATGCATGTTAATATGACAAAAGGTATGTAACATTTGGTATGTATGTTCATATGCATGATCATAATTATATAATATGGACATGGCATAATGATGTTTTGATCATGGTATGACATTACATAATAGTGTGTAGAATTTCTATGGACATATGTACCACAAAACATTAGGTTACTTAACATGTGGATATTTTCTGCATGCATGTTTAGAGTTAGAAGATAGAAGCTGACTAAAGAGTAGCAAGTCTATACAGAGATCAGTCAAAGTAAACCCATATATGAGGGTGGGTGTTGATACATGGCATTCTTTTGTTCATTTGTTTATGTCATAGGATACGGTATTTGGTTTTATTTATATATTTATGTCAAAATCATGTATCTGAGTATTTTGATATATAATATTTGTAAACATAGGGCCAGTGTAAGCCCAACATGGATTGTTTTATATTATTGATCTTTTAGATCATGTGTTATGTTGCATGTCTTATATTGGTTATTATGTCTTAGAAGGTATTTTGATGACATGGTTTTATATATATGAAAAAGTTTTTAATTTAACCAAATTTTCTGAAAAAGGTTTCGTAGAATCCTCCTATATAATTGGGGACTTCTGGCTATATTAGCGGATGTTATAATTTTTTTTTTGTATCAAGGCTTAGATTTAGGCATTTCTGAACCTAAGTAGCTAAGGGGGTTTCTCATGCATTCATTGTATCTCTTCTAATTTTGACATGGGCTACTTCTCCAACAACTTGTAGGATTAGATGAAAGTTATGGATATAGATGTAATGCCTTATAATTTAGGTCACAGTCGCAGGTGAGCAAAATCCGGTGCGCCAAATTGATTAGAGTCTAAATGCGAACATGAAAGAAAAAATTAAAATAATAATAAAATATGAGAAAAATATTTTGGATATTATTAATTGAGAATTTTGAAGTTTGAAACTAAAATTTAGAAAAAAAAAATTTAGCTGAACGAAATTGGAATTTACAGTGTTTTTGACACATATTGTAAGAAGGTATAAAAATGGAATATTCTTTATCTAAAGAAAGGAATATTCTTTGGATTAAAATAAAGTAAGAGTGATTTAAATTAATGGACCAATGAGGGACAAGATTATCTATTAATCTTAACCACCCACCTAATCCAACTATAAAAAATCAAATTTCTACTTTTTTCCTTTATTCTTCATCTTCCTCATCTTAAACAAACTAAATTCTCTCTCTTTTTCTCCCTTATTGTCGTGACCCATATCACCCTCATTCTTCTTCTTCTTCTTCTTCTTCTTCAATTAAAGCTAAGGTTTAGATGGAAAAAGTTGGATTAAGGAAAGATCAACAACAAAAGTGAAGCATAGTGAGCCAAACAAAGCAAGAAGAAGGAAGAAAAGAAGAAAAAAAGAGAAGGAAATAATTTTGGTCATTTTGAAGATCTACAAAGGTGAGGTTAGATTTTTCATTTTCCCACTTTTCCTCTTCTCTTTTCTTTGATTTTGGAGTTAATTACCATTAAAGTTGGTAATTTAGGATTATTAGTATGTTAATGGTCATTAAGGGTTGATTAGTGTGTTTAGTGCTTGATTGGTGTGAAATTTATTATTAGGCCAAGGAGGTGAATAATATTTGAACCATAATAAAAAAGGAAGTAAGGGCAAGGTGAAAGCTAACTAGAAAGAAGATAAAAGTGTGACATCCCGCCTATATAATAGGAATAATCCCATTACATAAGCGGAATGACACAGACAATCTGAATGAAACTTGTAATATCCACTAATTTAGGCCACGAGTCGCACGTGTCGCGAAGTTGACGTGTTTGACTGATCGGAGTCTAAATTCGGATTTTTGCAAAAATTGATCAAATAATGGCTAAATTAAATGATAAATGCCTAATTAAGTGATATTAAAGTTTAAAGAAGTTGATTTACAGTAAAGGACTAAATTGCAAAATTTGATAAGTTTTGGGATCAAATTGCAAATTACCAAAAATTTGAGGATTAATGAGATTAATTGCTAATCAACATATTAATTTTGGACACTTAAAATTGGGTTGGCCGGCCATGACATTAAAGAAAGAGGGTTAATATTGATTAAGCATAAAATTGGAAGAAGATGGTCAAATAGTGGGTCCCACATGAAGACTTTTTGGGTACCCTATTTAAGACTTCTTTTCCTTCTTCTTCTTCTTCTCTTCATTTTTTGTCTTCTTCTCTCTCTTCTATACCAGTCGTGCCAGCCCCATTCCTCCATAGCCAATCTTGATTTCTAAAGAGAGAGAGGAAGGGAAGAGAAGGGAAAGAGCAAGACAAGGTGATCTTCATGGTCCATGACTCTTAAGGAAGCTGGAAAGAACAAGAAAGAGGAAGAAAAATCAAGTTTGGTAGAAAGAGAAAATCTCCAAAGAGGTGATTTAGTGAAGAAAAGTGTAAGGTAAGAAGCATCTCTTCTTCTTCTTCATCTTTTCTTAAAGGAAGTTCGAATTTTGAGCTCATTCAAAACTTATATGGAAAAGAGAGAGAAACTAAGGTTTTAAGAGAGAAAAAGAGAGTTCAGGGTCTTGAGGAAATCATATGATAATAATGATTTATGATGTTGTAGGAGTTCCAAGTCACAAGGAACAAGCTCTAAGGAGCAAAGGAAAAGAAAAAGCTACCTAGAAGAGTGAAGGAGAAAGTTTGAGATTTGTGCATAACTTAAGGCAATAGCCTATTTTTGTTTGAAATAATTCATGCTGAACATGATTTTAGATAAATGCATTTCAAGAATAATGATGATTATGGCATGAAACCATAGGTTTAGACATGTATGAATGAGATCTTTGTGTGACATTGAATTAATGATGCATGTTAGAAAATCTTGTATGATCAAGACATTTACATGTATTAGAAAGTAATAAGTTGAGTAAAGAACCTTAGAAATGCATGATATAGAATTTGGTATGATTTGGATGATGTTAGAATGAATGAAAATTGAATATGCAGATTTCCTGCTGAAAGTCACAGGCGTGACTATTGAGTCACGGGCATGAACTTAAGGGTTCACGGTTGTGACAGATTGTATAACGGTTGTGACTTCTGTGTGGAAATGGTACTATTCATTCCAGAAGCGTTCACGGGTTGGAATCACGGAAGTGAACTTATTCACGGGCGTGAATGAGTAATCACGACCGTGAATGCTTTTGGGCGATTCATTCCAGTAGCATTCACGGCTTGGGATTACGGGCATGAAATTAGTAGTCACGGTCGTGAATGCTCTGTAATTGTGATTATGAATGTGGTTATAAAATGAAGAATTTAGGTAAGCAAATGAAAGTCAATGTCTATCCAGTGAAATAATATATATATATATATATATATACATATTGATGAGAGAACGTGTTATGTAGTGATATAGAAAATTGAATTGTCATGGATAATATATGAAATCTGATGCGGATGATAAGTATGAGAGTATTGATGTACCTAGTTAAACAAATGAAAAGACGTTATCTAGTATGTATGTGTACGATTGTATGTTTGCAAAACAAGAAAATTGAGATGTTGATAAATATGAGAATATTGATGTGTTGAAATTTGAGAATCTTGATTGATGTGAAAATATAAAGAAGCCCATTACTCTACCTGCGGACTAGAATCAGGATAGATGACATGTCATTAAGGGGGCGAACGGTACCGTACTATACCTCAACCAATGTGGCTTAAGCGCTGGGAGCGCCATTGGTCTGAGATGCTCGATTAGTGTGGCTTAAGCTCTGGGAGCGCTACTGACTTGAGAAGCTCTGATGAGCACCTATAAATAAGGACAAGGTGGCTTAAGCTCGGAGAGCGCCCTTGGTCCGGTTATTCATCTATGATGAAATTATACTCAATCAATGTGGCTTAAGCTCTAGGAGCGCCATTGATTTGAGAAGCTCTTATGAGCCAGATAGTGGACAGGGTGGCTTAAGCTCTGGAAGCGCTCCTGATCCATAATCCGTATCCAATCAGTCCAAATTTTAGAGTGATGTGGGCAAGAAAATGAGGATATGTTGGAAAATAAGAAAAGAAAAGAATAAGAAAATGATGATGATATGAGATTGAAATGTAATGATAAAAAGATTAACAGAGTAATTTACCATTAAAGATAAATGAAAATAACATTGTCTATATGAGCATGACATTTATACTTGTATGAAATAGGAATATGCTGATAGTCATGCTTGCAAACATTTTAATGCACAAAATGATAATTGTTAATGCTTGTTGCATGATATAGTATATTGTCTTATTTATATGCACCACTAAGCTTAGAGCTTAGCGTGGAGTTTAATTTCCACGCAAATATAGAAAGGTAGCTGAAGGCGTTAGATAAAGCAAGCGGTGATTCCATTCAAGTAAAGCAGCTAAACCTTGAGAATGTGGGTTACAAGTTTTGAAATTTTGTATTTGGCTTTTATATTAAAGAATGTTAAAGTTTGTTAAACTTACTTTTAAAGTTTGCTAAGAATTAATTCGATGTTTAAAATTACTATCTTATGTAAATAAATTATACTATGTTTTTGTATATATCCATATATACATGAGTGCAAATCAAAGAAAAAAAATATAGCGATTTGAAGAAGTAAGTAAGACGGACATTAGCGCTCTCTCATCCGGGCACGTGTTAGTGATTGGGTGGGGTGTGGCGTTACAGGTTTTTGGTATCAGAGCACCAGATTGGTGTTTCTGGATTTTGATATTAAAGCCCGGTTTCGGCGGTTTTGGATTTTTAAAAGTGAATTTTGAAAATGTTTATTTCTTGGAATGTACCCATAATTGCAATTTTGGAGTTGCTGCTTTATTGATTAGGGTCGTTGTTTTTATGTTATAGGTAGGATATGGCCTCTGTATCAAGACAAATAGTAGTAGAAGAAGCGGAGAGTAATGAGCCTTTAGAAGGAAGAGCTTCCTCACAACTAAGTCATCGTCGAGCTGCGGCACCGAGATCTAGTGCCATCTCATTTCGTGAACATTCAGCTATTAATATGGGTTAGACTGAGTTCATGAGGAACATGATAGATCTGCTATAGAGAGCATCACGATCAGATTCGTCTGGATTACAGTTTGAAAGACTGAGGAAATTAGAGGCATCTGATTTCTATGGTAAACGAGAAGATGACCCCTCAGTGGCAGAATTTTGGTTGGAACGAGCATAGTGAGTATTTGATCAACTGCACTGCATAGATGAGCAAAAATATGAATATGCAGTATCTCTGCTACAGGAACATGCATATGATTGGTGGCAATCTGAATCACAGAGCACAGAGGCTCCTAACCCTATGACTTGGGAATTCTTTCTAGAGAAGTTTAAGGAGCAGTATATTCCTCCTATCTACACAGACGACAAAAAGAGAGAGTTTCTAATGCTAAAACAGAGGGATATGTCCGTAACAGAATATGAGAGAGAATTCACTCATCTTTGCAAGTATGCTGGTGGTATTGTATCTACAGAGGCTGATAAATGTGGACAATTTGAAGATGGATTGAGGGATACGATCAAGTTACAAGTTTCAGCCCTACGTCTGATGAGTTTCCCCAATTTACTAGCATCTGCTAGAACAGTTGAAAGAGTCTTGGCGACACAACAACCAGTACAGGTTAGTGGGGTTAGTAGACCAGCACCACAACCAAGTGGAGTACAGTCCAGTGGTAAGAGAGCCAGATCTTTTGGTGGCCGATTCTAAGTTGGAGGTTCCAACAGACATTAGTATTATAGGCGGGAACAACCCGTAAGATCTACTTCATCGACAGCCAGTGCACCGACACAGGCATCCCGTAGGTCTACCACTCTACCGGTGTGTCAGCATTATAGTCGTTTGCATCCAGGAGAGTGTTGGTTGATGACAGGAGCGTGCGCAAGATACGGCTCCAAGAACCATCTTAAAAGAGATTGTCCATTCCTACAGTTTGGCAAATGTTTAGGGACTGTTGAGTCAGTACCAATACAGACTATAGGACAAGGCAGAGGACGAGGAAGAGGGCAAGGAAGAGGAGGCAGTGTAGGGCCAAGCCAGTTCAGATCAGACACAGTAGAAAGACCTGAAGGCAGTAGAGCTGCTCCAGCAATAGCTTATGCCATGCGAGGCCGAGAGGAGCAGGATGCACCTGACATCATAGCGGGTAAATTCCTTCTTTTTGGCTCTTGTATAGATGCATTGATAGACCCTGGGTCAATACACTCATACATATGCACACCACCATCGGGTCAAGAGGGTATAAAACTAGAGACTCTAGAATATGAAATTTTTGTGACTAACCCGTTGGGACACAGTGTGCGGGTTAGTAAAGTGTTTAGGGGTTGCCCAGTTGAAATTCAAGGCAGACAATTTCCAGCAGATCTAATAGAGCTACCATTCCGCGAGTTCGATGTGATCTTGGGAATGGATTGGCTAGCTCGCCATTGGGTGATAATAGATTGTGGAAAGAGGCAGATGAGAATTAAAGTTTCAAAACAAGAAGAGATAGTAGTGATGGGCGAGTATAGAGGATATCCAGATAATGTAATATTAGCGTTGAAAGCTCGAAAACTCATCAATAAGGGATGTGAGACTTACCTAGCCTATGTGATAGACACCCGAAAGAAAAGTCTAAACTTGATCGACATCCCAACTGTTAGTGAGTTTTCTGATGTGTTTCCTGAGGAGTTACCAGGACTACCACCTGACCGAGAGATAGAGTTTGCTATTGAATTAGTACCTGGCACCGCTCTTATATCTATTACACCATATAGGATGGCACCCCTAGAATTGAAAGAGTTGAAGATACAGTTACAAGAAATGTTAGATAAAGGATTTATACGACCTAGTGTATCACCATGGGGTGCTCCAGTACTATTTGTGAAGAAGAAAGACGGTACTTTATGCCTTTGCATTGATTACAGGCAGCTTAATAGGGTTAATGTTAAGAATAAATACCCACTGCCTAGGATTGATGATTTATTTGACCAGTTGAAAGGTGCAAGTGTATTTTCAAAGATAGATCTTCGATCGGGGTATCATCAAAAATAAGATCAAAGAGTCAGATGTATCTAAGACGGCATTCGGGACTCATTATGGTCATTATGAGTTCTTAGTGATGCCATTTGGATTGACTAATGCGCCGGCAGTTTTTATGGACCTGATGAACCGAGTGTTCAGGCCATATATTGATCAATTTGTAGTTGTATTCATTGATGACATTCTTGTCTATTCAAGAGATCGAGTAGAGCATGACCAACATCTCAGAAAAGTATTGCAAACCTTGAGGGAGAAACAATTGTATGCAAAGCTATCTAAGTGTGAGTTTTGGTTGGAAGTAGTTAGTTTTCTAGGTCATGTAATTTCAATGGAAGGTATTCGAGTTGATCCTAGTAAAATCGAGGCTATTCTTAATTGGAAACCACCTCGAAATGTGACAGAAGTGAGAAGTTTTCTTGGATTAGTCGGACACTATAGGAGGTTTGTGAAAGGATTTTCATCTATAGCGAATCCTTTGACACGACTGCTGCAAAAAGAGGTCTGTTTTGAATGGACAGATAAGTGTCAAGCAAGCTTTAATCGATTGAAGGCAATGTTGACTGAAACACCAGTTTTGACTAAGCCTACTCCAGGAAAAGACTATGTTGTGTACAGTGATGCAAGTCACAATGGGCTAGGATGTGTTCTTATGCAAGAGGGAAAAGTGATTGCATATGCCTCCAGACAGCTTAAGCCTCATGAACTTAACTATCTGACACATGATTTAGAGCTTGCAGCGATAGTTTTTGCTCTTAAGATTTGGAGACATTATATGTATGGAGAAAGATGCTACATTTATACAGACCATAAGAGTCTTAAGTATTTTCCTTCACAGAAAGAGTTGAACCTGAGACAACGAAGATGGTTGGAATTCATTAAAGACTATGATTGTGTGATAGAATACCATCCAGGAAGAGCTAACGTGGTTGCGAATGCACTAAGCAGGAAAATTTTAGCTAAGATACAAGTGGAATCCACATTGATGCAGAAAATTAAAGATGTCCAAAAACAATATGAGAAGTTAGTAAAGATGGTCGAAACCTTGAAAAATGGAGAAAGGTCAGAATTTTCCTTAACAAAAGATGGTACTGTGTATTTCAAGAACCGGATTTGTGTACCAAGTATAGAAGAGTTGAGGTTAGAGATTATAAAAGAAGCTCATGAAACGGTGTATACTATGCACCCAGGTGGGAACAAGATGTACCTAGATTTGAAATCACAATACTGGTGGTCGGGGATGAAAAAGGATATCACTGAATATGTTGCTAAATGTCTAATCTATCAACAAATAAAAGCTGAGCATCAATTACCCATAGGATTACTACAACCGATTCCCATACCAGAATGGAAGTGGGAGAGGATCATGATGGATTTTGTGTCCGGTTTACCGATAACTCAGAGAAATCATGATGCAGTGTGGGTGATAGTGGATCGATTGACGAAGTCAACACATTTTCTACCAGTGCGAATGGACTATACTTTGAACAAGCTGGCTGAGATTTATGTGAATGAGATAGTGAGACTTTATGGAGTACTTGTGTCTATTATCTCTGATAGAGATCCCAGGTTTACATCACAGTTCTGGAAGAGTCTACAGCAGGCTTTGGGAACTCGACTAAATTTTAGCACGACATTTCATCCGCAAATGGATGGACAATCAGAGCAAGTTATACATTTGCTAGAGGATATGATGAGATGTTGTGTGCTTGAATTTGAGGGAAGTTGGGATTGACATCTACCTCTTATGGAGTTTGCCTATAACAACAGTCATCAAACAAGCATAGGCATGGCTCCTCATGAAGCTTTATATGGAAGAAAGTGTAGGACACCAGTTTGTTGGACCAAGTTGAATGAGAAAAAAGTTGATTGGGCCGGAAATAGTTCAACAGACTGAGGAGAAAGTTAAAGTGATCAAGGAAAAGCTAAAGGCAGCACAAGATCGATAGAAATCGTATGCCGATTTAAAGAGGCGAGATATAGAATATGTTGTAGGAGACAAAGTATTTCTTAAAGTTTTGCTGTGGAAAAATGTATTGAGGTTCGGTAAAAAGGGAAATTTAAGCCCAAGATTTATTGGTCCTTATGAAATTCTGGAAAGAATAGGACCAGTGGCTTACAAATTAGCTCTTCCTCCGGAGCTAGACCAAATTCATAACGTGTTCCACGTTTCAATGTTAAGAAGATATCGTTCAGACCAAACCCATATTATACCGATTGAGGAAATAGAGGCACAGACAGATATATCTTATGAGGAAGAACCAGTGGCTATAATAGCATATGAAGATAAAGTTCTCCAGAACAAGAGAGTCCCTCTAGTTAAAGTTCAGTTGCGGAATCATACAATTGAAGAAGCCACGTGGGAAAGTGATGAAGTGATGAAGAAACAGTATCCCCAATTGTTCAACACCAAATGAACAGGTAAATTTCAAGGACGAAAGTATTTTAAGGGGAAGAGAATGTAATATCCACTAATTTAGGCCCCGAGTCGCACGTGTCACGAAGTTGACGCGTTTGACCGATCGGAATCTAAATTCAAATTTTTGCAAAAATTGATCAAATAATGGATAAATTAAATGATAAATTCCTAATTAAGTGATATTAAAGTTTAAAGAAGTTGATTTACAGTAAAGGACTAAATTGCAAAATTTGATAAGTTTTGGGGTCAAATTGCAAATTACCAAAAATTTGAGGATTAATCAGATTAATTGCTAATCAACATATTAATTTTGGACACTTAAAATTGCGTTGGTCGGCCATGACATTAAAGAAAGAGGGTTAATATTGATTAAGTATAAAATTGGAAGAAGATGGTCAAATGGTGGGTCCCACATGAAGACTTTTTGGGTACCCTATTTAAGACTTCTTTTCCTTCTTCTTCTTCTTCTCTTCATTTTC
Source organism: Triadica sebifera (assembly GCA_023653625.1). Lineage (NCBI taxonomy): Eukaryota > Viridiplantae > Streptophyta > Magnoliopsida > Malpighiales > Euphorbiaceae > Triadica > Triadica sebifera. The sequence continues at coordinate 13,609,063 of CM042897.1, forward strand.
TATCTTTTTCTCTCTCTTCTATACCAGTCACGCCAGCCCCATTCCTCCATAGCCAATCTTGATTTCTAGAGAGAGAGAGGAAGGGAAGAGAAGGGAAAGAGCAAGACAAGGTGATCTTCGTGGTCCATGACTCTTAAGAAAGCTAGAAAGAACAAGAAAGAGGAAGAAAAATCAAGTTTGGTAGAGAGAAAATCTCCAAAAAGGGGATTTAGTGAAGAAAAGTGTAAGGTAAGAAGCATCTCTTCTTCTTCTTCATCTTTTCTTAAAGGAAGTTCGAATTTTGAGCTCATTCAAGACTTATATGGAAAGAGAGAGAAACTAGGGTTTTAAGAGAGAAAAAGAGAGTTTAGGGTCTTGAGGAAATCAGATAAAAATAATGATTTATGATGTTGTAGGAGTTCCAAGTGACAAGGAACAAACTCTAAAGAGCAAAGGAAAAGAAAAAGCTCCCTAGAAGAGTGATGGAGAAATATTGAGGTTTGTGCATAACTTAAGGCAATAGCCTATTTTTGTTTGAAATAATGCATGCTGAACATGATTTTAGATAAATTCATTTCAAGAATGATGATGAGTATGGCATGAAACTATAGGTTTAGACATGTATGAATGAGATCCTTGTGTGACATTAAATTAATGATGCATGTTAGAAAATCTTGTATGATCAAGACATTTACATGTATTAGAAAGTAATAAGTTGAGTAAAGAACCTTAGAAATGCATGAAAAAGAATTTGGTATGATTTGGATGATGTTAGAATGAATGAAAAGTGAATATGCAGATTTCCTGCTGAAAGTCACGAGCGTGACTATTGAGTCACGGGCGTGAACTTGAGGGTTCATGGCTTGTGACTGATTGTATCACAGTTGTGACTTCTGTGTTGAAATGGTACTATTCATTCCAGAAGCGTTCATGGGTTGGAATCACTGAAGTGAACTTATTCACGGGCGTGAATGAGTAATCACGACCGTGAATGCTTTTGGGCGATTAATTCCAGTAGCGTTCACGACTTGGGATTACGGGCGTGAAATTAGTAATCACGACCGTGAATGCTCTGTAATTGTGATTATGAATGTGGTTATCAAATGAAGAATTCAGGTAAGCAAATGAAAGTCAATGTCTATCCAGTGAAATAAGAATGATATGGATATATATATATATATATATATATATATATATATATATATATATATATATATATATGTATGTATGTATATATATTGAAGAGAGAACGTGTTATGTTGTGATATAGAAAATTGAATTGTCATGGATGATATATGAAATCTGATGCAGATGATAAGTATGAGAGTATCGATGTACCTAGTTAAACAAATGAAAAGATGTTATCTAGTATGTATGCGTATGATTGTATGTTTGCAAAACAAGAAAATTGAAATGTTGATAAATATGAGAATATTGATGTGTTGAAATTTGAGAATTTTGATTGATGTGAAAATATAAAGAAGCCCATTACTCTACTTGCGGACTAGAATCAGGATAGATGACATGTCATTAAGGGGGCGAACGGTACCGTACTATACCTCGACCAATGTGGCTTAAGCTCTGGGAGCGCCATTGGTCTGAGATGCCCGATCAGTGTGGCTTAAGCTCTGGGAGCGCTACTGACTTGAGAAGCTTTGATGAGCACATATAAATGAGGACAAGGTGGCTTAAGCTCGGGGAGCGCCCTTGGTCCGGTTATTCATCTATGATGAAATTATACTCAATCAATGTTGCTTATGCTTTGGGAGCGCAAGCGCCATTGATTTGAGAAGCTCTTATGAGCCAAATAGTGGACAGGGTGGCTTAAGTCTGGGAGCGCTCCTGATCCATAACCCGTATCCAGTCAGTCCAAAATTTAGAGTGATGTGGGCAAGATAATGAGGATATGTTGGAAAATAAGAAAAAAAAAAGAATAAGAAAATGATGATGATATGAGATTGAAATGTAATGATAATGAGATTAACAGAGTAATTTACCATTAAAGATAAATGAAAATAACATTGTCTCTATGAGCATGACATTTATACTTGTATGAAATAGGAATATGCTGATAATCATGCTTGCAAACATTTTAATGAACAAAATGATAATTGTTAATGCTTGTTGCATGATATAGTATATTGCCTTATTTATATGCACCACTAACCTTAAAGCTTAGCATGGAGTATAAGTTCCACGCATATATAGAAAGGTAGTTGAAGCAAGTGGTGATCCCATTCAAGTAAAACAGCTGAACCTTGAGAAAGTGGGTTACAGGTTTTGAAATTTTGTATTTGGCTTTTATATTAAAGAATGTTAGAGTTTGTAAAACTTACTTTTAAAGTTTGTTAAGAATTAATTCGATGTTGAAAATTACTATCTAATGTAAATAAATTATAATGGGTTTTGTATATATCCATATATGTATGAGTGCAAAACAAAGAAAAAAATATATAGCAATTTGAAGAAGTAAGTAAGACGGACATTAGCGCTCCCTCATCCGGGCACGTGTTGGTGATTGGGTGGGTGTGGCATTACAAAACTAGCCTGAATTTAAAATTTTCATTTAATAACTAAATTGGCATTTTTTAAAATTCGAATATACATAGGGATTCAATTATCAAATACATCATCATGTTACATAAATATTATACTTCATTATAACTATCAAAATTAATGGCTTTTACCTTACATCTAACTATATAGATATAATAGCAAAATACAAAATATGTTCTTAACTATATATAAGACATGTCTAACAAACCCATATGCATGATAATGAAGAAAATACAAAAATAATATGCGTCTGACCTTCAACCAGTTCTAACGCGTCTCCTCTAGTATGGGCTTGTACTTCCTCTATCAATTTCACAATTTACTACTTGCAAGCTCCAGTTCCTACGCAGGAAAAATCCACGCTAAGCCATTTATAGCTTAGTGGTACATATAAGCATTTAATTTTTCCCATGCAGTCACACAAACATGGGTCATAATAATCATGGTATAATTTTAAAAAAATCATTGCATTAAATTTAGAAAATATTATAATAAAATAAAATTTATGTTTTATTATATCATCATTATATTTGTATCAGGACATGAACTGCATATAATCAACTATATGTAATATATAAAATATTAAGCATTCTACCTCCTCTCATGTTTCCATAACTCATTTTAATTTAATTGATTTCCCTAAAATTATGATTGTTTAGTTAACTCAAATCTCAATCCATATAAGCATAAATATTTTAACATACAATTACCAAAATGGTAGATAATTCATAATACAGTACACAATATTCCAACATACATTATGCAGGGACAACCACATGATTATACAATAGTACCACATTCATTGATAATATATATATATATATATATATATATATATAACTCAATTATAAATTTAGCTTACCTTAATAAATATTTATAATTCAAGCTATTTCACACATTTTATCTTTCAACAAGTACATGTATGTCTTTTAATTATTTTATATATAATATTTTAATATAAATAACCCAAATCTTATTCCTGGACTGTCGGATATAGGGCGTATAGTAAGGCCACTCGCGGAGCTTAAGCACCCTACTCACTATAGTCTCAAGTCAAGAGCGTCTGCAGAGCTTAAGCCTCATGACCGAGTATAATCACATCATCTGTGTACAATTAGGACAAGGGTGCTCTCGGAGCTAATACCATCCTGTTCCAAAATCATATCAATATCGGTATTGTAATGCCCCCGCAATGGTGCACCATCTATCCCTAATTAGTCCACAGGTTGAGAACTGAGCAATTAATGTTATTACTTATTTATTTTCTTTATATATTAATTTGCTGGAATCAATATTCCCATTACATTTATAATGAAAATATAATTTTAAAATTTTAAAATCATATAATCATATGATATTCCATTATATATAACTATTTAAGTAATATTGACATACTTTAATTAGTTTTCTACACAATCAAAACCAACAAATCTTTTAATACAAAACCAAAATTTATAATAACTTTAGGAGTCCAAGTATGTCATATAACCTCTCTTTTCATATCAAATACATATGTCATACATGACTTTCTAACTTCACTCTTTATTATCCTAATTATTCAATAATTACCATTAATAATTATCTGATTTTTAATCAATCATATACTAATCTATATTGAAAAATATATTCTGTTACATATTGTAAACCAAAATTTCCTACATTTTATCAATCAATTATTCATCCATATGTCTATACATGCATTAACATGAAATTTCATTGGTTAAGCACTCAATTCATTTCATATTTACACATTTTAATACATTATTCAAATATGCCACTTATTCAATTAATACACAAGCATGCAACAAGGCAAACTAAAATGCATATATGTACAAACCTCAATGGAGCATTTTCCAAAATCTAAAATTTGGAGCTTGTCTACTTTTATTGCTTTTCTTCTTGTTGAGATCCTAATTCGAAAATATAAATAATTAATACATTGATAAAATATTTATTCTTAATATAGTTTAAATAAATAACTACCATTTCTTTTAAGATGGAACAAGACCTTTTAGGACTGTTGGATCAATAACTTTTTATACACTTATCTAATTTATATGATTCTTAATCCTGATTAAATATAACATCTAAAACGAAAACATCCTAAAATTTTAGAATTTTTGAACTATTACACGATATTTGGTATATTTTTAAATATTGCTCTATTCTCTGCCTTTAGGCAGTTTCGGGGTACCACATTTAAAAATTCATATCTTTCAATGTGTAGCTTAAATGATTATGAAAAGTTTTATACAGTTATATAAGTTAATTTGGAACATTTTGTATGTTTACCTCATTTCCAGATTCAGTCTCTATGGCTCTCAAATACTAGAGGATCTATAACTGGTTTAACATGAAGTATCAACCCGACCAGTTCAATTGTTCAGCTCATAACTCACAAAATACATGACATTTTAAGGTGAGAATTTCACAAGAATTTAGTAAGATATAGGATTAAAACTTTTATATTTTGAACTTTGGCTAATTTGATCTAAAAGGAGGTCAAATATAAGGATGAAATTACTAGAGCTGTACAGGTATATGAAACCAGCTCAATCAAGGAACAGTCATAGTTCATTTCAGAATAACTCAACCTACACAGAAGCAATTTATACAAAATTCGGTAGAGACCTCAAAAAAAATATACCTACAACTTTCATGTTTTACAAAATCTCATATTAAGCCACTAAGAGGATCAATTTAAACAAAAATTTTAGGTTATTTAGTTCATACGTCTCCCTGAACCAGTTTCACTCCAATGACCATTTCTCTTCCTATACTCAAAATCATTCAATAAAATTTGGCAGAAAGATATACAAGACATAGATGAACAAATTTTATGTTTATACTTCCCCAAATTTGATTCACAAGATAATCAAAAATAGAGTGCAATATCCTATAAAAATATAACCTAAAGAGTTCTAATAACACAATAATAATGGAAAAAATATTTCTTACCAAGATCAGATTTATTTGGACTGATTTTTGATGCAAATCTTGAAGAAGATGATGAATAATTTGTGCTGTGATATGGAGGAAGGAAAATGGATGATGAAGAAGAAGAAGGAGAAGAGAAATGAAGTTGGAAGAAATGGCCAAAAAAAGTATTAATTGACTTCAGCCCCACTTCATCCCTAATTCACGTTTTTTGTCTCTTATTATTATTATTATTATTATTATTATTATTATTATTATTATTATTATTATTATTATTATTATTATTATTATTATTATTATTATTATTATTATTATTATTATTACTACTACTACTACTACTATTATTATTACTATTATTATTACTATTATCTTCACATATCCTTATATCTAATATCTTTAATTTTTTATACCAAAAATACAATTTAATTATGTGGTATAATTTAATCAAATTTATCATGTCAATAAATTTAATTTATTTTAATTTCTAATTTAGTCATTTATTCAATTTATTTAAATTTTTTTATGTCTATCATGTGTTTTCAATGTATACCACATACTTATTTTAATTTAGACTAATTTGTGGGCGCTACAAAAAGTGGAGAAAAGTGGACTTTGTGAGGTATGTACATTTGGCAAAAATTCAATATGGAAAATGTTGAATTTTGATTTTGTGATATTATGTATAATGGTGTACGTAATTCTTGATATTTTGATTGAGTGATGAATTGGTGATTTAATGATGCCATAAATGTGAAAATAAAATTTTGAAGTTGATGTTGATGCATGAAGATGGAAATTGTAGGAATTAATTGAAGTGCTAGAAAATTTGTCCTATAAACAGTGTCTACTTTCATGGTCAAAACTTCAATTTTGTAAATGCTTTTTGAGTGTTTCTTATTGGGTTGGAAATTGAGACATAGAGCTTCAACTTTTATTTAGACCATTATACCTGAATATGCCTGTAATTAGGTATAAAATAAATTGTAAATTATTAAATTGATATTTTAAATAATATGTCTTGAATTGTTAAAGAATTCAAAGCATGCTAAATGAATGAAATGTTATAATTGATAAATTGTTTATTTTTGCTTGACGTAAATGGTATTGATATTATTTGAATGTTTTGGCATGCATAGTAAATTAATTGTAGTTTCTAAAATTTTATTTTAGAAATATTTATATAATTATTGGATAGTGGCCAAATGTACCACTAAGCTAGTAGCTTAGAGCGTGCGTTTCACGCACGGATAAATAGACGTAGCTGTTGTGTCAGGGTGACCGAAGAAAATGGGAACCCCAATATCAAATTGAAATAGTTTATTTTTTTTTGTATGTTTTGGAAATTGTATTGCAAAATTAAATTTGAAAAAATTCTTTTGATGTAAGTTTGTGGAATGTAGGATTTATAAGGAGTGAATTTTTTAATTTATATATTTGGTATTATTTGTAAATGTATTTCTAAATATTATAGTTTAATGAATGAGTTCTTTTAAATCAAAATATTTACATCATTAGTTATATATTTAAATAATATATATATTGTTGCCCAGATATTGAACCAAGGAAGGGGGTTGAATTGGATATTAAAAATTTAACTTTTAAGTGCGGAAAGAAAAATTAAGTAGAGTAGGGATAGGAAGATATCAGACAGGAATTTTTATAGAGGTTCGGGTGTTAACAAACCCTACTCCTCTCCCCAATCTCAATTGGAAGTTTCACTACCACACTAAGTGTTACAATGGAGTTTTATAAGCTCACTCCCAACTATGGTGTTTCTAACAATGGATCACACCTAACCCAGAAATTCCTTGTGTTTTAATGGCTCACACAATAAACCAATTCCTTGTGTTTTAAAGGCTCACGCAAATAACCCTTACAAGTTTCTACTTTTAACCCAAAATACCCAAACTCACTTGAGTAGTAGATTACAAAGAGAAACACTTACAAATATATAATGCTCAGAGAATAATGAGCAAAAAGATTTTTACAGAGAATAAATGTTTGTTTTGAAAGTATTAAATGCACAAATGGCTTACAATAAGATTTTGATTAGAAGTATTTGCTATTCTCTTATTCTGGATTCGTAAATGACTTGCATTTATACTTCCATGGTGAATTATAACCGTTTGGTTGCATTTAATACGAAAATAGCCATTGCACCAACTCTTATTTTCGCGCCTGACATGTTTCTCTTTCCTCTTTCACGGTCGTGAGTATAAGTGTCACGGTTGTGACTGTTCTTCCAAGCCGTGACTTGAGTGGTGACTTTGGCGATAAAGCATTCTGGAAGGATTTGAAGTGTTTAATCACGGGAATGACATTATATATTCACGAGCATGAACATCATTCCTAGCCATGGTCCAAGTAGCGACTCTGGCCGTGAAGCTCTCTGGATGAATTTGTCATGTCTTCTAATGGGTGTGACTTTCTTTCACGGTCATGACTGATATGATCATTCACGGTTGCTATCATTCTTCATGGCCGTAAACTTTAAATGTTGTATAGTTGGCGCTAAGCTTTATCATGGGCGTGACATATAAGGTCACGGGCGTGAATATGCTCTTTCTTCATTTTTTTTTCTTTTTAAGATTAGTTTTCCATTCTCCATTCTTGCTATCATGTTCCATACCCTGTTCAATAAACTTAGAAAATAAGCATGTTAAATACATTATTGCTATTTTATTTCTTAGCATCAAAATGACAGAAACACCCCTCAAGGTTCAACAATCTCCCCCTTTTTTATGGTGACAAATAATCTAGCAATATGTGCTTTTGAGAAGTCTCCCCTTCAAAAGATGCTTAAAATAAAAAATCATTGAAGTGCAAGAATTGTAAAGAATGATGAAGTGTAGCATTAAAATATGCTTCCTAGTTTTAGGTATATGCAAGTTATATGCAAGGTATATCCAAGTTATATGCAAGGTATATCCAATGTATACTAAAATTTTTCCTTAAAATAAGATAAGTATATGCAAAGTATATTTAAGGTATATTCAAAGTATATCAAGTGCATATTCATTTATGTAACTTGCATCCAGGTATATGCAAAGTATACTTAAGGTATATTCAAAGTATATTAGCTCATTTGCATACTTTCAATGCATTTAACTTTAAATATAATATATTGCTAGGTTTTTCCCCTTTTGTCATCAACAAAAAGAATAACAAAAGGATAAATCATAATGGAAAACAAAAGCAATTATATTAATATAAAAAGACAAATACAAAGATTTGAAAAGAAATTGAAAGTCCTACATCAAACAAGCTAAAAAGAATAACATAGCTAACATCTAGTCTAGCTAGATTTTGAGCCGGACATCCCATCTCTAAGGCGAGCTACTTCCGCCTCGAGGCACTCCATGCGAGACTTTATGAAATCCTTGAGGTTCTCTAACCTCTCATCCATCAAAGCCTGCAATTGCTCAAATTGTGGTGCCAAGAGATCAACCATTTGCTGAGCCAAGTTTGGTGTGGAGGCAGAGGATTTTCCAATATCCTGCTCAACCTCTGGAGGCGCCATCTCAACTCGAACTCTCTTCCTCTGCTGGATTCCTTGGAGGCCAGCTTTGAAGTCATCCGAGTCATTATCCTCCCAAATAATCTCACTAGTAGTGTTGGTGAAGCGGTAGTAGATGTTGTTCTCATGTACTATACGAACAGCCGCTCCCATTTTGATAAAGGACTTGACGTCTAGTCGGTCTTGATGATGTGCTGGTATAAGATTGAACTGGTGCTCCTCTAGCTTTAAATACCCGAGCTTGATAGAAAGGTGAGTCACATACCCACCAATCAAAATGTCTCCGGAGGGCTTGGAAGATGGTTTGCAAATCATCGAGATAAAGCCACTATTAGGCCTCTTCGGGCCATCTCCAAGAGAAAGAGCTCTGACTTCGTAATCAATCCATTTCTGTCTCCTTTGGAAAAAATGCTATAGGTTAGAAACCTATGCAAGTATTTATGCACAGGGGATCAAAGATGGGTGCTTTTTGTCTTCTTGATGTCCCAACTGTAGTCAAGCCCGAAGTGAGTCCATGCCTGAGTAGCATAGAACTCCACCTCACTCTCATTCAGGATACCGTCAGAGGGAAGGTTGAACATGTCACCAAACTCTGTGGCATTGAGGGTGTTCGGATGCTTGCAACATTGGAATTTTACTGTGCCAGTAGGAGAGACTTGCAGGGTGCTTAGGAATTCTAGAGTTGGTTCCCTCTGTGTCAGTTGATGGATATCATTAAAATCTTTTAGATGACAAGCTTGGAGTTGTTCCATCATGCTTGTCTCGAGACCAAGTGTTCTGATGGTTTTCCACTCAAATGATCGAGAGAAAAGGAATGGCCTTTATTTGAGAGCCGAGTATCTTGGATGACAGTGCTCTAGAATAATGTTTAGAAGGTAGTCTGTGTACCTTCTTGGAGCATGAGACTTCTTTTTGGTACCTTTGGAGGAGCCGGTTTCCATTTTTGATTGATGAATATATTTTTGAAGAGTGAAAATTTGATGGAAATTTTGGAGTTGAACCTAAGGTGTTTTGATTTCTGATGATGGATAGAGTTTTTGAAGGTTTTTATAGAAGGAATGAGTTGCTAGGGGGCCAAAATCTTCAAAATGGTATTCAATGGTGATAAATGAGAGAAGTTGGAGAATTGGAAATGAGAGAAATAATGGCAGAAACATTTTATAGCCGACATCTTCACGGGTGTGAAAGCTAAGTCACTGGCGTAAAATGTCGTGTTCACGGTTTGCTGAAAAGATGCTCTACCCGTGAAGAGGGATGAGAAACTATTCATGGTCACAACAATTAAAGGTAATGGGCGTGAATGATAAAATATCACGGTGGTGACAAACGAGTCACGGGCGTGAAGTACAATCTTCACTACTTGTCACCGTGAAACAGAGCGTGACACAAAGTGTGAACGCTTCTGTAAGTTTTTGGTGGAAATGTTCACGGTCGTGAATAAGCGTCATGGGCATGAACAGAGGGTTTCATGGGGGTGATAGAAAAAGGTTATGGGCTTGAAACATAGTCTTCACTACCTTCAACCATGAAGCATGTCGTGAAGTAATGCATGAAAGCTACTGGAGCTTTTGGTGATTATGATCACGGTCGTGAATATATGTCACGGGCGTGAATTGCCTAAAATCCTCATTAAATAAATTAAGTCTAAAACAAGACTAAAGAATTTCTAAGGAGCTTCTATCCCCTATAACATATATTTCTATCAAATTAGCTACCTCATATCTATAAAGATGAGACAAAAAAATACAAGATTATCAATCAAGGTTCGACAATTTTGGCAATCATAAAGTTAATCCATCAATCATACCAAGCTCTCTTCTTATGAAATTAAATCTTTCCTCATTTAGAGACTTAGTGAAGATATCTGCCAATTGATTGTCTGTGCTTATAAATTCCAATACAACATCTCCATATTGAACATGATCTCTGTAACACCCCCTCACCCAGCAGCTCGTGCCCGGATGAGGGAGTGCTACCTCAGACTTCATCGTTTAAAATATCTTTATTAAATTTTGAACATATTCATTTTTTCTTGTTTACCATTTATTTACTTTGCAGCATAAAAGAAAAGTCATAACATCAAAGATAAAAATACATTTTCTTTAATAACATCTTCTTTAAAAAGTGTACCGTTTATTTTACAAGTACTATAAAATAAAATTTAAAACATAAATACAACAGATGTGTGACCCACGGTGGTTGATATACGCTGCTTTACTAGGTCAGGTCACCGTTAGCTTTATCTACTACTATCTACTTATTCTTTGCTATACCTGCGCGAGAGAAACTCCCACACTAAGCTCTTGGCTTAGTGGTGCATATAAATAAGACAATAAACTATTTTTTTGTGTCACATGCATTGTGATATAAAAATTTATGATCAAATCATGCAAACATACATTTCATAATATTCTAGTATGCATAACATCAATTTATTGTATCTCATTTTTTTAACATAATCAAATCATCATTCTCATGCAAATCATGGTATTCTAGCATGTATAGATATCAAATTATATTATATTATCTCATACTAATTTATTTTATTACCACCTTATTGCATAACACTAAACCTTCTTTTTATCCATGCCACAATTCCTAATTCCATTTTTATTATCCATGTCACAAATCATAATTCCCGTTTTACTTTCAATAATTCTTTTATGTCCCCTAACTTCTTTATTTATGTTTTCATTTATGCCCAGGACACCTATGAACCACTGAATAGGATAACAGAGTTGCCATCCAGGCACTTAGGAGTGCCACCCAGGCAATATGATGTGCGCATATAAGTGCCAAACCCGGCATAGATAACCGTGCCAAACTCGGCGTATATAACCGTGCCAAACTCGGCGTAGATAATAATGTCATACCCGGCATAAATAACAGTGCCAAATCTGGCGTAGATAACATTGCCAAACCCGGCATAGATAACATGGCCAAACCCAGCGTAGATAATCATACCATTAATGGATTTAATCATTTTCATCATACTCCCCCCTATTTGGCATGTCAAACTATCCTAAGTTGGTTCTAGTTAGGTGTTCTAGGGCTTATACAATTTCATTAAAATTCATAACAATTAATTTCATATTTTTCATGCATGTAATATCTCATATTAATCACATAATCACTCAATTAAAATAATATTTACATAATATAACAAATTTCTCATCATTTTACTCATTTCATTCCTCAATTCACATGCTGCCCTGTCACTGGCAGATTCTGTCCTCTGTCGCGGACCTTAATTTTGGTCCTTTTCCGTTCTGAATTTAGTTACATAATCTTCATACACATTTTATATATGGATGTTAGCTTTAATATTCAACTTGAAACACTTAATTCTGAGTTCTATAACAAAAGATATGATAATATTAACACAAACTGGTCACTGATAATTCTGCCCAGAATTTTCTGGACAGATTCTAAGTCTACATTTTATGAATTTTTCTGGATAATTACAGACATGTTCAGATATTATGGTCTAAATATAAATTGTATCCCTATCTCTTAGCTTTCATACAGAATAAATAACACACAAATCCAAACTCTAGAACTCAAGTTATACCAGTTTAAGTACTTACTGCTCATTATTAACAATTCTGCCCAGAATTTCTGGATAGATTCTATGTTCGAAATTTATGAAAGTGTATGGAAAATTACAGACATATTCAGGTTTTATGATCTAAATGAAAGTTATAGCTCTATGTCTTATCTTTCAAACCCAACAGAGAACATGGAAAACTGAGTTCCAGAAATTAAGTTATAATAGTTTAAGTGCACACTTCTCATCAATTTCCAGCAAAGAACATACCAACCAATCACATTCAATTTTTACTAAATTAAATCCTAATTCTAGCAAACATGCATCCCCAAGATTTTTCATCACAAATAATATTAATTCAGAATCATCAACATGCCCAATAATTAAATTATGCAATTTAAACAAAATTAAAATAGGCTATTGCCTTAGATTATGCACAAACCTCTCTTTTTTCTCTTTTCTTTCTCTTTACTTCTCTTTTTCCTTTCCTTTGCTCCTTTGAGCTAAATCCTTGTCACTTTGAGTTCCTAAAGTTCATAAACAGATTATTAAAACTTTATAACCCTAATCTCTCTTTCTTCTTACTCTTTTAAGCTTTTTTAAGCATGAAAATGGAAGTTTTCATGCTTTTTCCCTCTTTTCCTCACTTTCTTTTACTAGAATCAAGGTTTAGCTATGGAGGAAGAAGGGAAAACGTGGCTGGTTTGAGAGAACAGAATTTTCCTCAATGAAAAATGGATAAGGAAGAGAAAGAAGCAATCAAGAACAAAGTGACAAAAGTCATTAAAATGGGGAACACATAAGCCACATTCTAGAAACTTTAATTAATGTCATATGCATGTATCTTCATTAGCTTATTAAACCTTGCCATTTGGTGTATTGGGCTTCAAGAAACGTGGGAGACAATTGAAAGATAGAAAATTCTAGATATGAAGAGATGAAAGAAGAATTAAGAGAATAAAGACAAGATACATAATTATGGAACACCTAAGCCAAATTCTAGAAACTTTAATTAATGTTAAATTCATGTATGTCAATTATCTTCTTAAAATGTGACACTTGGTGTGGCTGGCCTCCGTATGCATTTTATGTCCCAATTCATGCATTTAATTTATGATTATCCCCTTTAAATCCTCCAATTTTCGATAAATTGCAAATTGACCCCTAAACTTTTCAAAATTCTCAATTTAGTCTTTTATCGAAATTTAACATTTTAAATATTTTGAACACTTTATTAGATATTTTCCATACTTAATTACCATTATTTTTCGATAAAAGTCCAAATTTAGATTTCGGTCAAACCGACGAGTCGATTTAACAACTCGCGTGACTTTAGTCTAAATTAGCGGATATGACATTCTCTCCCCCTTAAAATAAATTTCATCCTCGAAATTTTTTACCTGTTCATTCTTTGTTGAACATCTGAGGATATTGCTTCTTCATGACTTCTTCGCTCTCCCATGTGGATTCTTCAGTAGCATGATTTCGCCATAACACTTTAACTAATGGAACTTTCTTGTTTCGTAAAACTTTTTCTTCCCGTGCTAATATAGCCACTGGTTCCTCTTCATACGTCAAGTCGGTCTGCACTTCTATCTCCTTAGTTGGAATAACATGAGTTGGATCATACCTATATCTCCTTAGCATCGACACATTGAAAACATTATGGATTTTATCTAACTCTGGTGGAAGGGCTAACCGATATGCCACTGGTCCGATTCTTTCCAAAATCTCATAAGGACCAATGAACCTCGGACTTAACTTTCCCTTTTTACCAAATCTCAATACTTTCTTCCAAGGTGAAACTTTAAGAAACACCTTATCTCCCACAACATACTCTATATCTCGCCTCTTAAAGTCAGCATACGATTTCTATCAATCTTGAACTGCTTTCAATCTTTCTTGGATAATTCTAGCCTTTTCTTCTGTTTGTTGCACTAACTCTGGCCCTATCAACTTCTTTTCACTCAATTCAGTCCAACAGATTGGTGTCCTGCATTTTCTTCCATACAATGCCTCATACGGAGCCATGCCTATGCTCGTCTGATGGCTGTTGTTGTAGGCAAACTCCATAAGAGGTAAATATCTATCCCAACTTCCCTCAAATTCAAGCACACAATTTCTCATCATATCCTCTAGTAACTGAATAACTCTTTTCGATTGTCCATCCGTTTGCGGATGAAAGGCAGTGCTGAAATTGAGTCGAGTCCCCAAAGCTTGCTGTAGACTTTTCCAGAATTGTGAAGTAAATCTGGGATCTCTATCAGATATGATGGACATTGGCACTCCATGCAATCTCACTATCTCACTTACATAAATTCCAGCTAGCTTGTTCAATGAGTAGTCCATTTTGACAGGTAAGAAGTGTGCCGACTTCGTCAATCGGTCCACTATCACCCACACTGCATCATGCTTCCTCTGAGTCACCGGTAAACCGGACACAAAATCCATCGTGATTCTTTCCCATTTCCACTCTAGAATCGGTATTGTTTGCAGCAATCCTGTGGGCAACTGGTGTTCTGCTTTCACTTGCTGACAAGTTAGACATTTAGCAACATATTTAGTGATATCCTTCTTCATCCCTGGCCACCAATATTGAGTTTTCAAATCTTGATACATCTTGTTCCCGCCTGGATGCATGGTATATACCGTTTCATGTGCTTCTTTTAAAATATCGGACTTCAGCTCTTCTACACTAGGCATGCAAATCCTATTCTTGAAGTACACTGTGCCATCCTCTGTCAATGAAAAATCAGGCTTTTCTCCCTTTTTCACTGCCTCGACTATCTCTACTAACTTTTCATCTTGCTTTTGAGCATCTTTGATCCTTTGCATCAAAGTAGATTGTATTCGCATCTCAGCTAAAATCTTCCTACTTAGTGCATCTGCAACCACATTAGCTTTTCCTGGCTGGTAGTCAATCACACAGTCATAATCTTTAATCATTTCTAACCATCTTCGTTGTCTCAGATTCAACTCTTTTTGTGAGGGAAGGTACTTAAGACTTTTATGATCTGTATAGATATAACATCTTTCCCCATACAGATAATGTCTCCAGATCTTAAGAGCAAAAACTATCGCAGCTAACTCCAAATCATGTGTCGGATAGTTAAGCTCGTAAGGCTTAAGTTGTCTTGAGGCGTAAGCAATCACCTTTCCTTCTTGCATAAGAACACAACCTAAACCATTATGACTAGAATCACTGTACACAACAAAGTCTTTTCCCGGAATAGGCTGAGTCAAAACTGGTGCTTCAGTCAACATTGCCTTCAGCAGATCAAAACTTGTTTGACACTTGTCTGTCCAATCGAATCGGACCTCTTTTCGTAGCAGTCATGTCAAAGGAGTCGCTAATGATGAAAATCCCTTCACAAACCTCCTATAATATCCAGCTAATTCGAGGAAACTTCTCACTTCTGTCACATTTCGTGGTGGTTTCCAATTAAGAATAGCCTCAATTTTACTAGGATCAAATTGCAAATTGACCCCTAAACTTTTCAAAATTCGCAATTTAGTCCTTTACCGAAATTTAACATCTTTAAATATTTTGAACACTTTATTAGATATTTTCCATACTTAATTACTATTATTTTCATTATTTTTCGATAAAAGTCCAAATTTAGATTTCGGTCAAATAGACGAGTCGATTTAACAACTCGCGTGACTTTAGTCTAAATTAGCGGATATGACAATCTCTAATAAAATGATGTCTTATATCAATATGCTTACTTCTAGAGTGTTGAATGGGATTCTTAGATAGATTTTATAGCACTTGTATTGTCACATCTAATAGGTATATGGTTCATACTATGACCATAATCTTTAAGTTGTTGTTTCATCCAAAGGATTTGTGTACAACAACATCCTGCTGCCACATACTCCACTTCAGCGGTAGAAAGAGCAACTGAAACTTGTTTCTTGCTAAAGTGACAAGTACATGAAACTAAGCATTCTCTAATAAAATGACAAGTACCTGAAATACTTTTTCTATCTAAAAGACTTCCAGCGTAATCAGCATCTGAATATCCTATAATGTGAAAAGATGAATTTCTAGGATACCATAAACCTATATGCAATGAGCCATGTAAATATTTTAAAATTCTTTTTACTGCATTTAAATGAGACTCTTTAGGAAATAGTTGAAAGCGAGCACATAAACATACACTATATATTATATCGGGTCTAGAGGCAGTAAGATATAAAAGTGATCCGATCATACCTCTATAGAGCTTTTCCTTAATGCTCTTACCCTTTTCATCCTTGTCCAATTTTGTTGATGTGCTCATTGGAGTGTTGAAATTTTTGCATCCTTCCATTCCAAATTTCTCAAGTAAGTCTTTGGCATATTTGGATTGGTTGATGAATATGCCCTCATTGCCTTGTTTTATTTATAGACTGAGGAAGAATTTTAGCTCACCCATCATGCTCATTTCGAATTCCCTAGTCATACACTTAGCAAATTTCCCCTTGTAGGATCACCAATGATTTGCTCTTTGGGGTGTGTTTTGTCAATCTCCATTCTTTTGGGAGCTTTTGCCTGTTTTCCTCTTGAGTTTGAGGTAGAGAATCATCTTGATGTGAATCTTCTTGATCATTTTCTTCTCTTTCATTTTCAAGATCAAGTCTTTCCATTGTACCTACAACATCATCAGGAACACTACCTTTCACAAGATCAAGTCTACTAGATTCATCAAAAACAACATGCATAGATTCTTCAACAGTTAATGACTTTTTATTAAACACTCTATATGCTTTGCTAGTTGTAGAGTATCTTAAAAAGATACCCTCATCAGATTTAGAGGCAAAATTTCCAAGGTTGTCCTTGGTATTAAATATGAAGCACTTGCATCCAAATACTCTAAAGTATAGTATCAAGGGCTTTCTTCCATTCCATAGCTCAAATGAAGTTTTGTTTAAGAGAGGTCTTTTGAAAACTCGATTTGAAATATAACATGCAGTATTTGTGACTTTGGCCCATAAGTAAGTTGGTAAACCATACTCATTGAGCATTGCTCGAGCCATTTTAATTAAAGTTTGATTTTTTCTTTCGACTACCCCATTTTGTTGATGTGTCCTAGGAGATGAAAAATTCTATGAAATGTCATGTTCAAGACAAAAGCTTTCAAAGTTTTCATTTTCAAATTCTTTGCCATGCTCACTTCTTATTTTTGAAATACAATGTCCTTTTTCATTTTGAACTATTTTTGCAAAATTTCTGAAAATTTCAAAGGCATCACTCTTTTGAGCTAAGAAAATTACCCGAGTAAATCTAGAGTAATCATCGATGACGATAAAGGCATAGTGTTTACCTCCTAAGCTAGCAATTCTAGTAGGTCCAAATAGATCTAGACGCAGGAGTTGTAGAGGTTTTGAGGTACTTAGAATGTTTTTGGATTTGAAGGATGACTTGTGTTGTTTTCTTCTTTGGCAAGGTTCACATGTCTTGACCTTTGGTAGTCCCTTTATTAGCTCTCCTATGCTGAGGCTTTGAATTAAATCGATGCTTGCATGACTAAACTTTCTATTTCACAACCAAGATTCATGACTAGTAGTCACAAGACACTTAGAGGAATGGTTATATATTTTGTGTAAGTCTATTATGTAGGTATTGACATCTCTATTTCCTTTAAATATATCTTGATCATTAATAGAGGTTACAAGACATTCGTTGGAAGTAAAGATTACTTTGTTTCCTTTATCACATAATTGACTTGCACTTAACAAGTTATGTTTCAAGCCATCAATATGCAAGACATCTTTAATAAAAGTAGTACCATTAATACCAATAGAGTCAATGCCAATTACCTTACCCTTAGCATAGTTTCTAAAGGTAACTTTACCTCCATCAATACTTTTGATTTCATTGAAAAGTTCTTTGTCTCCTGTCATATGCCTTGAGCATCCACTGTCTACTAGCCAAGCATTTTTGGTTATTGTGAACTTGAGGCATACCTAAAGAATCACAATTTAAGTATGGTTTTTAGGTACCCAAATGAGCTTGGGTCCTTGGGGGTTTGCACATGAAGGTTCCTAATGAGCCTTCCTTATCCAGCAATGTTTATTTATATGACCAAATTTCATACAATAATGACATTGTTTAGGTTTAAATATGCTTTTTGGTCTTACAATGCTCTTGAATGCCATATTTCGATTAGATTGAGTTTGAGAGCAATGGCATGCACAATCATGACGAATTAGTGCTTTTCTAGGTGCATGCTTCTTATACATGAAGGCATGATTAGCCTTTTGAGGTTTCTTTCTTAGGCTTACCAATCCTTGATCATCCCTCTTATGTATAGAAGATTTAGTGTATTTTGTGCTCTTAGCACTTGGGGCTATTATAACAAATACGAAGATGTGAGGTTCACTTGACTTAACAAAAGTAGTCTTGTGAGAAGATGATGATGTACCCTTAAAGTCTAGACCATGTCTAATTAAGGGTCGTCTTTGAGACACAATGAGAGTATCTAAACTCTCCTTTCCCTTGTGAAATTTGAAATGGAGTTTCTAAGTTCCTCAACTTCATTTTTCAAAATATTGTTTTCTTTAAGCAAGGATTTAGTTGAGGGTCTTGAAGAGTATTCATCTAATGACTTTTAAAAAGATTCATTAGATGATTTAAGCTTAAAGTTCTCCTTTTCTAAAACATCCATTTTGATTTTCAAGTTAGAAACATTATTCTTATAAGTATTGAATTTACTTCTATATTTCTCTAGTTCTAGATTCAATACTTCTATTAGGCTTTGCTCATCATCATCTTCACTATTACTATCATTGTCACTACTATCATTATTGAAAGAGTATGAGTGAAGTGATCCTATCTTATCCGAGATGTGATCCTCTATAGCCATGAAGCATAGGTTGACCTCTTCACTTTCATTGTCATCTTTTTCACTTGAAGAGCTTTCGTCATCCCATGTGGCTTTGTGACCTTTCTCCCCATTGTCTCTTTTGTATTTGCTCTTGTGCTTCTTGAGCCATGGACATTCCGGTTTAATATGCCCTTTCTTACAATATTCATAACACTTTACCTCATTTTTACTTCTTTGTGCATTATTAGAAGTCTGTTTAAGGTTTCTTTGCCTGAATTTTCTAGAGTTGCTCATTCTCTTTTCAATAATTCTTTTCAGCCTTCTTGAGAGCATAGCAATGTCCTCATTTGCATCATCACTCTTTTCTTCATCATCTTCAACTTCCTCTTGAGATTTTGAAGTAGAGACTTTTAGTGCTAGAGACTTTCTTTTTTCTGGCTCTGCTTCAAGCTCTCTATCTCTTTTCACTGCCATTTCATGTTTAAGAAGTTTGCCAATAAGCACATTGGTATTCATGATGCTCATGTCTTCATTTGCCTCTTCTATACCGGTAACTCTTGAACCGTAATCTTTGAGAGGAAGATTTCTCAGGATTTTTTTAATAACATCTTCCAAGTTCAGGTATTTCCCAAGCTTTCTCATGCCATTTATGATGGCCAGAAGACGCTCGGTCATGTCAGTAATTGACTCATTGGATTTCATCTTGAAAAGTTCATACTCTGAAGTAAGAAGTTGAATCTTCTTGGATTTAACTTGATTTGTTCCTTCATGATAGTTTTCCAATGTTTTCCACATGCTGTAAGCAGTTGGGCAGTATTGTATTTTGCCACATTCTTCAATGGATAATGAGTTTGAGAGAATTGTCATTGCCTTCTTATTTTTGAAGTTTGCTCTTCTTTGAGGCTCTGTCCAATCATCTTTTGATAGGATTTCTTTTTCACCATCAACTGCTCTTCTAGTTGGTGGTGTCCATTCTTTCCGAACACTATCCTAGACTTCAATTCCTTCACTATCCAGATATGTCTCAATCTGAAACTTCCAATGAGCATAATTTGCTCCATCAAAGTAAGACTTGAGACTTTGGAATCCTTCATTGGCCATATCTTGATCTTTGCTAGCGTTGTTTAGGCTTCGATGCTAGACTAAGCTCTGATACCAATTGTCACCCAGATAATGAACCAAGATGGGGGGTTGAATTGGATATTAAAAATTTAACTTTTAAGTGCGGAAAGAAAAGTTGAGTTGAGTAGGGGTAGAAAGATATCACATAGGAATTTTTATAGAGGTTCAGGTGTTAACAAACCTTACTCCTTTCCCCAATCTCAATTGGGAGTTTCACTAACACATTAAGTGTTACAATGTAGTTTTACCAGCTCACTCCCAACTATGGTGTTTCTAACATGGATCACACCTAACCCAGAAATCCCTTGTGTTTTAATGGCTCACACAATAAACCAATTCCTTGTGTTTTAAAGGCTCACACAAATAACCCTTACAAGTTTCTACTTTTAACCCAAAATACCCAAACTCACTTGAGTAGTAGATTACAAAGAGAAACACTTACAAATCTATAATGCTCAGAGAATAATGAGCAAAAAGATTTTTACAGAGAATAAATGTTTGTTTTGAAAGTATTAAATGCACAAATGGCTTACAACAAGATTTTGATTCGAAGTATTAGCTATTCTCTTATTCTGGATTCATAAATGACTTGCATTTATACTTCCATAGAAAATTATAGTCATTTGGTTGCATTTAATGCGGAAATAGCCATTGCACCAACTCTTATTTTCTCGTCTGACATGTTTCTCTTTCCTCTTTCAAGTCGTGAGTATGAGTGTCACGGTCGTGACTGTTCTTCCAAGCCATGACTTGAGTGGTGGCTTTGGTCGTGACTTGATTGGTGGCTTTGGCCGTGAAACATTCTGGAAGGATTTGAAGTGTTTGATCACGGGCATGACATTATATATTCACGGGCGTGAACATCCTTCCTAGCCATGGTCCAAGTAGTGAGTCTGGCCGTGAAGCTATCTGGAGGAATTTGTCATGTCTTCTCACGGGTGTGATTTTCTCTCACGGTTGTGACTAATATGATCATTCACGATTGCTATCATTCTTCATAGCCATGAACTTTAAATGTTGGATAGTTGGCACTAAGCTTTATCACGGGCATGACATATAAGGTCACGGGCGTGAACATGCTATTTCTTCATTTTTTTGTCTTTTTAAGATTTGTCTTCCATTCTCCATTCTTGCTATCATATTCCATACCTGTTCAATAAACTTAGAAAACAAGTATGTTAAATACATTATTGCTATTTTATTTGTTAGCATCAAAATGATAGAAATACCCCTCAAAGTTTAACATATATATATAGTAATAAATATTTGCTAATAATAAACTCAAAAATTGAAAAGAAAAAAATTATATAATAATTTGAGCATTGATTTATCCAAAAATGAGCTTAGTAGCATTTAATACACTATTAACAACTAGTACGGTAAGGGAGTGCTACATTTAGTGGTATCAGAGCTCAGGCTAATTGATTCTTAAACAGTGGGTGTAAAATAGAAAGTGTGTTTCATGCATATGCACAAAATGCTGCAATTATCTGATATGGGTCCCTTCTTCTAGTTTATAGGTAGATATGGATTCAGGATCGGAACAAGATTTCTTAGAAGATGAACTAAGTAACAGTCTTCAGACTTAGCTGATCTTGGACAACCTTTATTAGTGAGAGATTTTGGGCCAAGTGTAGTAGCTCTGCCTAGAGCAGAGAGACAATCTAATTTAGGACAGAAACCTTTTATGGAGCAAATAGCAAATTTTTTGCAACAGATAGTACAAGTAGTTCCACAACCAGCTCCACCTCCTCCTCCACCTCAGCTAAAACCCCAAATTGATAAGCTTATAAAATATAGGGCCACATATTTTATGGGAAGGAGAGAGGATGACCCAGCATCATCAAAGTTTTGGATGGAATCGACAGAAAGGATGTTTGAGGAACTCGAGTGTCTAGAGGAGCAGAAAGTTAGGTATGCAGTGTCCCTTCTAAAAGATCATGCCTATGACTGGTGGAAATCAATCTTATCAAAGTCCAAGACACTAAAACAACCTTCATGGAATTTCTTCAAGGTATAATTTAGCAAGAAATATGTGCTTAGAGTTCGTATTAATGAAAAGAAAAGGGAGTTTCAAGACCTGAAGTAAGGAAGCATGTCAGTGGCAGAATATGAGATATAATTCACTAGACTGAATAAATATTCAACTGGAATCATTACGAATGAAGAAGATAGATGTCATAGATTTGAGGATAGGCTTAGTGATGATATTGGAAATATGGTTATCGCCCTTCAGCTTGAGGATTTTGCTACACTAGTATCCTTAGCCATTAGTGTGGAAAAAATGTCAAAGAGAAAAAGGATAGAAGAGCCACCTCGAGATCGAAAATTAGCATGGTTTAAATATCAGGTAAAAGAAGGTGAACAATGCCTAGGCTTTTCCAATCATGGGGTTTTGGACCAACCTTTTTAGCTAATCAAAGCCAACAGTCAAGGCCAGAAGGGTCTACAGCTAGTGCACCAGCTTCGAGTAACATGAGATTTATATCTGTCACATGTCAGCATTGTGGAAGATCACATGTAGGTGATTGCTGGTGGATTATTGGAGCATGCTTATGATGCGGATCTACTGAGCACAAATAAAAGGATTGCCCTAGAGGAATAGGTACATGTGGTGTAGTATCAGTTTAAGTTCAGAATGTCACTTGAGGTAGAGGTAGGGGACATGGATAGTCTAGAAGCAGTAGGATTGGTCAGAGTGTATCAGAATTAGTGAATAGAGTAGAAGGTAGTCGAGCCCTAGCCCGAGCATATGCCATGAGAGCTTGTGAGGAGCAGGATGCCCCGAATGTCATTATCGTTAAATTTTCTCTTTATGATGATGATTTATTTGCATTGATAGATTCGGGTTCTACACATTCATATTTATCCATGCCACCACCTAGTCAGGGTAATATGGTAGTAGAGGAATTAGATTATGATATATTAGTGACAAATCCTTTGTGTCATGGAGTGAAAGTTAGTCGAGTCTATAAAAATAGTCCAGTCAAAGCTCAGAATGTAGAATTTCCAGTTGACCTAATAGAGTTTGATGCAATCTTGGGGATGGATTGGTTAACTCAGCATAGGGTAGTGGTGGATTGTTAGTATAAGAGAGTGACTTTCAAGAATTTAGGGCAGGATGATGTGATTGTCTTGGGCAAGAATCGACCATACTTGACTAATGTCATTTCTGTTACAAAGGCATGTAAGCTTATCAAAAAGGGATGTGAAGCATTTTTGGCACATATTGTAGATACCAAGAAAGGGAATTTAGTTCTCAAGAAGATTCCTACAGTATGTGAATATCCAGATATCTTACCTGAGGACTTGCTAGGGTTACCACTTGTCAGGGAGATAGAGTTTTCCATAGATTTTTTTCCAAGCACAACCCCGATATTGATCACTCCCTACAGAATGGCACCTACTGAACTAAAGGAATTAAAAGTGTAGTTGCAAGAGTTGTTAGAGAAAGAGTTTATCAGACCCAGTGTCTCACCTTGGGGTGCTCCAGTTCTATTTGTGAAAAAGAAGGATGACACCTTTTGTTTGTGTATTGATTATTGTCAGTTGAACAAGATGACAATTAAGAACATATATCCATTGCCGAAAATTGATGACTTGTTTGATTAGTTGAAAGGAGCAGGGGTAGTTTCTAAAATTGACCTCAGATCAGGCTATCACCAATTGAGAATTAGAGAATCAGTCATTTCAAAAACAGCATTTAGGACTTGGTATGGTCATTACGAGTTCTTAGTAATGTCTTTTAGCCTGACGAATGCCCTAGCAACATTTATAGATCTAATGAATAGAATCTTTATGCCTTATTTGGACCAATTTATGGTGGTGTTCATAGATGATATCCTGGTGTAGTCCAGAAGCAGAGAAAAGTATGATCAACATCTTCGTATTGTCTTCCATACCTTGAGAGATAATCAATTATATGCGAAATTGTCAAAATTTGCATTCTGGTTGGATGAAGTGGCCTTTCTAAGGCATATTGTCTCAGCTGAAGGGATTAGAGTTGACTCCAGTAAGGTAGAGGCCATCCTCAACTGGAAACTGCCTCGGAATGTGATAGAGGTGAGAAGTTTTCTTGGTTTGGCTGGTTATTATCGGAGGTTTGTGAAAGGATTTTCAATGATAGCCTCACACTGATAAAATTGCTTAGAAAGGAGACTAGATTTCAGTGGACAGACTGATGCCATACTAGTTTTGATATGTTGAAAAAAATGTTGATAGAGGCACCAGTGTTGACACAACCTACTGCGGGAAAAGATTATTTGGTGTACAGTGATGCTTCCCTTAATGGTTTGGGTTGTACGCTAATGCAAGAAGGCAAAGTGATCACTTATGCTTCCAGACAACTGAAGCCCCATGAGATAAATTATTCGACACATGATTTGGAGCTTGCAACCATTGTGTTTGCATTGAAAATATGGCAACACTACCTATATGGTGAGCAATGTTATATCTATACAAACCATAAAAGTCTGAAATATTTGCCTTCACAAAAGGAACTCAATTTGAGACAGAGTCGATGGCTAGAATTAATCAAAGACTACAATTGTATCATTGATTATCAGTCGGGTAAGGCCAATGTGGTAGTTGATGCTTTGAATAGAAAAACTCTGGTAGGTAAACTTAAAACTTAAATTTATTAAGTGAACAAGATTAAATAACAAAGAAAAAAAATAATAAGTAATTAATATATATTATTTTGGCAGAATTACAAATTCAACCCACATTGATTCAACAAGTAAAGGACTATCAGAAGCAAGACACAAAATTAAAAGAAATCTTTGAAATGGTGAAAAAGGGTGAAAAACCAAAATTTACTATAGAAGCATATGGGAGTTTAAGATATAAGGGCAAGTTATGTGTGCCAGACATACCAGAATTGAAACAAAATATTTTCAAAGAGGCTCACAATGTTATTTCTGCAATGCACCTGTGAAGCAACAAAATGTATCATGATTTGAAGGATATTACTGGTGGCCAGGAATGAAAAGAGATATCACAGAGTATACTACTAGATGTTTTACTTGTCAACAAGTAAAGATTAAGCATAAAGTATCAAATGGATTATTGCAGTCAATTTCAATTCCGGAGTGAAAATGGGAAAGAGTTACAATGGATTTTGTTTCTGTTTGCCTTTGACAAAAAAAAGGCATGATCAGTACCGGCTCACCAAATCAGCTCATTTTCTACTGATCAAGATGGATTATCCACTTAACTGTTTAGCAGATATTTATGTTAATGAGATAATCCGTTTACACTGTGTGCCAGTTTCAATCATGCTAGATCGAGACCCGAGGTTCACTTCACAATTCTGGAAAAGTTTCCATCAAGCAATGGGTACTCGACTCAATTTCAGCACAACTTTCCACCCATAAACAGATGGACAGTTAGAGAGGGTCATACAAATATTGGAAGATATGTTGATGAGTTGTGTGATGGAATTTGAAGGCAGTTGGGACAAACATATTCCATTGATAGAATTTTCCTATAATAATATTCACCAAGCCAGTATTGGTATGGAACCATATGAAGCCTTATATGGGAGAAAATGTAGAACGCCTCTATATTGGATCAAGCTTAGTGAAAAGAAAGTAGTGAGTCCAGATTTAGTGCAGCAAACAGAAAAAAAAAAGTGAATGTAATAAGAGATAGACTGAAAGCCACTGCTGGTAGACATAAATCATACGTATATTTGAAAATGAGAGATATTGAGTATATAGTTGGTGACAAAGTATTATTAAAAGTCTCACATTGGAAAAGGATTTTCCGATTTGGAAATAAGGGAAAGTTGAGTCCTAGATTCATTAGACCATACAAGGTAATTGAATGCGTGGGTCCTATGGCATGCAGATTAAATCTTCCATCATAGTTAGATAAGATTCACAACGTATTTCATCTGTCCATATTAAGAAGATATTGATCGGATCCATCTTATCCCTAGTCATAGGATTAATGAGATGAGACATTGGTAATCCATACATACTAGCACATGTTACACTCCTTGATTGGATCGAGTAATACATCTGTCATATCCACTAATTTAGACCTCAAGTCATACGAGTTGTTAAATCGACTCGTCGGTTTGACCAGAATCTAAATTTGGATTTTTACTGAAAAATAATTAAAATAATAGCAAATAATTATGGAAAATATATAATAAAGTGTTTAACATATTTAAAGATGTTAAATTACGATAAGGGACTAAATTGCAAATTTTGAAAAGTTTAGGGTTCAATTTGCAATTTACCAAAAATTTGAGGATTAATTGGGATAACCATTAATTAAATGCATGATTGGGACATTAAACATGGAGTGGGCTGGCCAAACCAGGTGGCATGCATTAAGGAGGCAATTAACATGCATGAATCCATTAATTAGACATTAAAATCATATGGGCTTAGGTGTTCCATAATTAATTAAGTTTGTTTTCATTCTCTTAAATGCTTCTTATTTCTTCCTTATCCCTTTTCATTGAGAATTTATGCCCTCCTAAACTAGCCCCACATTCCATAAGTTCCTACATAGCCAAAGCTTCCTTCTAGTGAGAGAAAGTTAGAAAAGAGAGAAAGAGAGTCATTTTCTTGCACAACCAAGCTCAAGAAAGCTTGAGAGAGCAAAAAGAGAGAGAGAGAGAGGTTAAATTTTGTTTAATGATATCTTTTATATATTTTAGGAACTCAAATTGACAAGGATCTATCTCAAATGAGTAAAGGAAAAGAGAAATAGAAGTAAAGAGAAAGAAAAAAGAGGTTTGTGCATAATCTAAGGCAATAGCCTATGTCTTTTTTTTTTAATTGCATGATTTGAGCATTTGGTATATTAATGATTCTAAATTTATAGTATTTTGTGATAAAAATCTTAGAGATGCATGTTTGCTAGACTTAGGATTAATTTGGTTAAAAAAATTTAAGATGTTAAATATGTGTGTTATTTGCTAGAATTGATGAGCAGTGAGTACTTAAACTGTTTTAACTTAAGTTATGGAATTTGTATTTTTATATTCTTTGTTGGGTTTGAAAGCTAGAAAATAGGTCCTGAAATCCATATATGTCTATATTTTTTTAGAAAAATACATAAAGTTCGGACCTAGAATCTATCTAGGAAATTCTGGGAAATATTGTTAATGACCATTCAATGTTAATTTAATCATATTGTTTGACACAAAACTCCAAATTAAGTGATTTAAGTTTCATATTACAGCTAAGATTCAGAACTAAAATTGTTAAGACCGTGTAATTTAATTCAAATGTTAACAGGACCAAAGTTAAGGTCCAAAACAGAGCACGGAATCTGCCAGTGACAGGGTAGCATATGAGTTGAGGAATGTAATCAGAAAAATGATGTGAACCTTGTAATATTATACAAATACTATTTTTATTAAGTAATTGTGTGATTAATTGAACCTTTACATGCATGAAATGGGTGAATTTAATAACTATGAATTTTAATGACATTGAGTAAGCCCTAAAACACCTAACTAGAACTAGACTTAGGATAGTTTGACATGCCAAGCAGGGGGGAGTATGATGAAAATGAAAATCATTAATGATATGATTATTGAAGCCGATAATGACACAGTTATTAAAACCGGTAATTGAACAATTATTGAAATCGGTAATGGCACAATTATTGAAGTCAGAAATGGCACTATTATTGAAGCCGGTAACGGCACTATTATTAAAGCCGACAATGACACTTGTATACGCAGATCATATTGCCTGAGTGACATTCCTAAGTGTCTGGATGACAACTCCGTTATCATAGTCAGTGGTTCATAGGTGTTGTAGGCTATAAATAAGTGATTTAAAATAAAAAAGGAATCATAAATTGTGATATGGTTAATAATGATGAATTGATAAAGTAAAACAAATATGAGATATAATAATATAATTTGATGTTTATGTATGCTAGAATACTATGAAATATATGTTTGCGGAAAAGATGATTGGGTGTTGTGGGTATAAAGAGTTATGAAAATAAAAGGAATCATAACTTGTGACATGATTAATTATGATGAATTATATAATGATGTGTTAATTAAGTAAAACATGTATGAGATAAAAGAATATAATTTGATGTTTATGCATGCTAAAATATTATGAGATGTATATTAGCATGAAAAGATGATTTGAGCATAAGTTGATTTAGGGCAGTGCATATTTCATGAAATAGTTTATTGCCTTATTTATATGCACCACTAAGCCAAGAGCTTACTGTGGGAGTTTCTCTAGCGCATATTTAGTAAAGAATAAGCAGACGATAGTAGATAAAGGTAGCAGTGGCCTGATCCAGTAGAGCAGCTTGTATCAAATACTATGGGTCACACAAATGTTGTATTTATGTTTTGAATTTTATTTTATAGTACTTGTAAAGTAAGTGCACATTTTGTAAATAATAATTTATTATATAAAATGTATTATTTTTCTTTATTATGATTTCTTTCACACTACAAATTAAATAAATAGTAAATAAAAAAATATAGAAGTGTCTTTTACTTATGCATATAAATGAAACGATGTTTTTAATAAATGAAGTCAGCATAACACTCTCTTATTCGGGCACTTATTGCTGGGGTGAGAGGGTGTTACAACATCTCATAATCTGTAAACATGAGATATTTAGAGTTAACATATGGATGGTTGCTAAGTGTAGCTAAGTACATTGGATGACCTGCTATGAGAAAATCATATGGATAATTTATTCAAGTGTTAGTGATAGTCTCAAGATAGCAATGGTGTAAGTATCCTTAGTCTTGAGGCACTGAAGGATATCTTGGATATTGATTCTGTATTTTGACACTATTATTTTTTGCCCTAGGGAGGTTACTCATAGGGTGGTGATTGGATACAACTTAAGGTATTCAAAGGTAATTAGGTAACCAACAAAGGATTTACCACTCCTGATAGAATGAGTGTATACCCATGGCCTCTTATCAGAGTCATTACTTAAGAATCTCTAGCCGGAGTGGAAATGTCATGAAGATATTCTTCAATGACATGTCTAGCAGAGTAATGAGCCTCAGGGGTAAGAACTAACATTACTTGGACTAGACATGATGTAGTCAGTCTAGTGTGAGTTAACACCTGTCCATACTTTGAACAATTGCATGGAAATTGTCTATGAAAAGCTTTGTAGTCAAACCACTAACTTTTTGGTCAATTGGGGATCATGATGTATTGCTAGATACCGCTCATGACTTGCTTAAATTAATTGTTAATTTAAGTCACCAACATAACCGGGAGCTTAATGAATCACACGCATTAGAGATGTGAAGAATGAGTAAAATGATCTTGGATGTGATGCAAAAATATGAGATAATTCTTTTGGGACGGATGGCGATGTAATCATACAGAAAAATCATTCGGGGGAGTCACGGGCCTAAATAAGCCAGTTGGGCTGCTGGCCTAATTGGCCTTAATTGGCCAATTAAGGCTAATTAAGGCCAATTAAGGCCAAAAAACTCTAAAACTCCTACCCTTGTATTGTGCACTTTGTATCTAGACTATTTTTAACCTAAAAACATTTTTGAAAAAATTAAAAGTCTGAAAATTATTTTTGGAAATTAAGAAATTCAAAAAAGAAAAATAATAGTTATTTTTATATTCTCTCAAATTGAGCATATATCATTGTTAGCACTTTGAGGTATGTTTAACCAGTTTTCTTGTAGTTTATTCACATATTTTCATGTGGATTAACATTAGGGACATCCTAATTTGGATTGTTGTGGTTTGCAACAATCCAACAAGGTGAAAATTTAAAGAATAAATTAAGAAATTACAAGGTATAATATATTATATCTATGTTTGTTTAAATTAGTTTTAATGGCAAAAGCAAGATTTTTTTTGGGTTTTGAAAATTTTATTTTTCCATTGTGTTTTATGAATGAGATTTATCTTCAAAATCTAAAAGTGGTATCAGAGCCCAATTGTGTCTATTAAAATTAATTTTAATTGAAAGTGCAATACGATTGCACGGTTTTGATGGTTTTAGATCAATATATTTGAAATTTTGAAATTAATTTGTAAATTTTTTTTACATATTTTTCTTTCTTTGATCTAATCATAAGATGACTAAGGAAGATTATTTTTATTGAAAAATAGTTTGAATGTGATTCAAATAATTAATTTTGGATTTATTTCAAAAATGCTAAAAATTGCATTGTTTATGAACATGTGTTGTTGTTTGGGTTAATTAATGGGATTGTTTATATTTTTCTTGTAATTTGATTATTGAAAAAAGTATTTATATAAATTGAAAATGTGTTTAAGCCTTTGAAAGTGTCCAATAATTAATCAAAAATTATTTTAATTCATTTTTCTAACAAACTTAAAAACAAAAGTGTTTTGGCATACCCGGTGTAACTGTTTTGTTTGATTTTTGTTTGTATGTGTTTATTTTATTTTCAGTATCTTAAAATAATTTTTATGTAATTAAAAATATGTTATTTTTATGTTATACACATGCCAAAGTTATTTTGATCGAATTTAAAATTTTAAGAAAATTCTAAATGTCGAATGAGTCGTATTGAGCGTCTAGGTGTGTTAGTTTGTTTTTCTTAGGAATTTTGGCTTGTCCCAAAAATATTTTGATGAACTTAAGCTGAACTAAAGATTCTTAGTTTGAACTTTTATAAATAGTTTCAATTTTTGGAAATTAATTTTGAAGTAATTTAAATTGAGCAATAGTAATTCTAGTTGACTAAAAATTTATATGTATATTAAAATTAAATTATTTAATTTTGACATATTAATAATTTGTTTTAAAGTAATTAATTTTTAATTAATTATGGAAATATGGAATTTAATTTGATTTGATTAAACATTAAATTCCACATAGAAATCACATACAAAATTAAATTAATTGAAACAATACAAGTAAGCAATTTCAGTTCAAATGTTGAATCGATTTTCATATTCAAATCCAAAATTGTCAATTTTATTTTATTTTATGCATTAGAGCCATGATAGGGGTGTAAGGAAAGGCATGATGGGCGATTATGGACTTAGACACAATGTGATTGAGCATGCATGGATATGTTTTGTTTTATGGTAAATATGGCTTGCGTGTCCCTACCTTTCTATCTTTCTCATGTATTTCTCTTTATTTTACTCTCTTCAAATTTAAATTGAGATTTTCTATATTTTGACATATGTAATTAGATTACATAGGATTAGCATAGAATGGTGATACAGAGGAGCAAGAAGTGAATGAGGTGGTGCCATAAACAAGAAGACTTAGAAATAGGAATTTGATTTCTATTTTGGGTTTGTAAATTCATGATTATACCTAAGTAAGACCTAGTCAATCTCTTTTTGAATCAAGAGATTGACTTTAGTATGTCCATAATCATGTCATATTGTTAATGTAACTATCGTTATATATCCATGTGATGAATGTATGATATATAATAACATGCAATAAAAACATGATGAGACTTAACAAAGAAATATCTCGCTAAATAAACAATTAAGTCTTATACCTTCCATTAATATGAGGAGAACCATATTTCTTCCAGAGTTAGGGTTGTTGAGTTGCCTCAAGCTCGCTCTATAAGAATATGTTCAAACCATTGAAATTAGATTTCATGATTAATGGATTGGACTTAACCAATATCATTAGCTTGTTAGATTAGTGCCAAGGTTAATATGTATTAGAGGCAAAGTTAGGTTAGTGTACATGAGATGTACACATATCAAGAGTTGATAGCCTAATGTAACTGCACACATTAATTAGTTGATAGCACAAGATTTGATAGTTGCATGAATAATGCAATTGGTATGGATTCAATACCTACCAAACTAATGATGGCTTGTTGAGTTGCCTCAGGGTTATTCTTAGCTAGTTGGATATCGACCCACTAGTAGAACTTCCATATAGGTTCTCTCGGGTTCATAGTGAGGGCTATGGATTTGCAATAAAATAGTTGAAGTCATAATGTGATTTATTAAAGACCTAATAAACATACAATTTTATATACATTCTAACATGCTCTATTTTATTTCTAGCTTGTTAGAATTATCATCATGTCGACAAATGTGAATTTGCGATCACTAATATAGTCAAATAAGTTGACTGGGGCTAATTGTTTTGGATTGGCTAAGGAATTTAAGAATAGTTTTCAAACCTGAAAAGATTGGCTTTGTCCTAGATGAGGCATTCCCGAATCCCTCTACTGCTAATGCTTATGAAGATGTTCAAAAGGCATATCAAAAGCATCTCGATGATAATGAGATAACACGTTGTATTATGCTTGCTACTATGTCAGCTGAGTTGCAAAAGCAAGATGAGACTATGGATGCTAATTCCATAGTCTACCTTCTAAGAGAGCTTTTTTTATGAGCAACCACATTCCAAAAGGTTCGAAACTTCAATGTTGTTCTTCCACACTAAGATGGTTAAGGGGACATCTCCAGTGCAATATGCACTGAAGATGAATGGCTATATTGAGAGGTTGGCCACATTGGGATTTGTGATGGATCATGAATTAAGTATTGACTTATTTCTGCTAGTTTGTTTGATAGTTTTTCACATTTTTTTATTAACTATAGGATGAACCAAATCACCACCACTATTTCTGAGCTGATCAACAAGCTCAAGATAGCTGAGCCATCTATCAAAAAGGACAGTATGGCTATGATGCTGGTTGACTCTTCTGGTTCTAAGAAGAAGAAAAAGTCCTTGAAGCCTAAGGGAGGTGTGATCAAGAAGGCCAAGGAGATTTCCCCAAAGGGAACATGCTTCCATTATGGCAAGGATGGCAATTGGAAGAGAACTACAAGGCCTACATAGAGTCCTTGAAAAAAAAGGTATTTGATGGCCCATCTACTTCAAGTATTTTTGTCATTGAAATTAATATTGTTTCCAATAATAATATATAGGGATTAGATACCGGTTACGACTCACACATATGCACTGATATGCAAGGCCTAAAGAATAGTAAGCATCTCAATAAAGGAGAGTCGAACCTGCGCGTTAAAAATAGAGCAAGGCTTACTACATTAGCTATAGGAACTTATGTATTGACCCTCCCTAGTGGGCTTATGTTAAATTTGAATAATTGTTTTTATGTACCTGCTTTTACTAAAAACATTATTTCTATTTGTAGTTGAAATAAACATGGTTTCCATTTAGTTTTTAGTAACAATTGTTGTTCCATTATGTTGAATGGTATTCTTTATATTAGTGGTACAATATATAATGGGATATACATATTAGATATGTCAAGCCCAATTTTTATCATCAATGATAATAAAAGGAAAAAACAAGATATGTTGAAATCATCTTACTTATGGCATTGTCGCCTTGATCATATAAGTGAGAAACACATGGCTAAGATATACTAGAGTGATAGTTTGGGATCATATGATTATGAATCATATGACACAAGTGAATCTTGCTTATTAGGCAAGATGACTAAATTACCCTTTAATGGAAAGGGTGAACATGTTATTGGGCTTTTAGACTTAATACATTCAGATGTATGTGGTCCAATGTCCACACACGCTAGAGATGGTTTCATCTACTTTATTATTTTTATCATTGACTACTCACGATTTGGGTACGTGTATCTTATGAGGTACAAATCTAAAGCTTTTGAAAAGTTCAAAGAATTCAAAAATGAAGTAGAGAAACAACTTGGAAAAGTATTAAAACACTTCGATCAAATTGAAGAGGTGAATACTTGAGCCAAGAGTTTTTAGATTGTCTTAGGGACAATGGGATATTACCTCAATGGACTCCAACTTACACGCCACAACACAATGGTGTGGCTGAAAGAAGAAATTGAACCCTGTTAGATATGGTAAGGTCTATGATGAGCTTTGTGGAACTCCGTAAATCCTTTTGGGGTTATCCAATAGAGACTGCCATTTATATATTAAATGATGGAGTCCCTTTGAAGTTAGTTGATGTTACTCCATATGAGATATGGAATAATAAGAAGTCCATACTTTCTTACATGAAAGTTTGGGGTTGTCTTGCTTATGTGAAGCGTACAATGTCAGATAAGCTAGAAGCTAAGTCTGATTGATGTTTGTTTGTGGGATATCCAAAAGCTTCATATGGATATCAATTTTACCACCCCTTGGAACAAAATGTGTTTATTTCAAGACATGTTATCTTTTTAGAGAGATAATTTCTTCTAATCTAAAAAGAGACAATGAGAGCAAAATTAAACTTTAGAAAGTTCAAGATGCTTAAGTAGACACTGATCAACTACCTGATCTAGAGCCTTTTATTCATACAGATGATGTAGTAGCTCAACCTTCTGAATCATAAGAGAGAAATGGATTTCTTATTAATGAACAGAACGATGTATTGCTCATGGAAAACCATGAGCCTCCGACCTATAAAGAAATTTTGAATAGTTCAGAATCTGACAAATGCCTTCAAGCCATAAAGTTAGAAATGGATTCCATGTATAAAAATCAAGTATGGACTTTGGTTGACCCACCTGAAGGGATAAAGCCAATAGGATGCAAATGGAATTTCAAAAAGAAAACTAACATGGATGGTAATGTGGTTACCTATAAAGCTAGACTTGTAACTAAAGGTTATTGTCAAAGACAAGGAATTTACTATGATGATAACTTTTAGCACATAGCTATTTTCAAATCCATAAAGATACTCCTAGCCATTGCTGCTCATTATGATTATGAGATGTGGCAAATGGATGTAATATGACCGAGGATGTGTACATGACACAACCAGAAGGCTTCATATCCAAAGATGACAAAAATGTATGAAGCTTCAAAGATCCATTTATGGATTAAAGCAAGCATCTAGGAGTTGGAATATTTGGCTTGATGAGACAATCAAACTATAATGGCCCAAATATCTGGTTAGTCGTAAACTATACTGCCCAAAATTTATCAGCATACCCGAAGGTCAAAAATACGTCTATGGGTAAAAAATATTTTATTTGATCATTGGAAAATTAGGTTATGAATAGTCTTGAGGTAAAATTTGGAGTGAAAATGAGGTCAAATAAGTCCTCAAAAGTCAAAACTAAGAAAAAATGGATCTAGTTTAATTAAATAGTTGGTTGACCGTACTTTGACTGAGCTATGAAAAATAGCAAATAATATCTAAAAATTTATTTTCAAACATGGATAGACTCTAAATAATATTTAGGATTAATTGACAATGAAAAAGAAATTTTATGGTAACACCGAAAATTGAATTATCAATCCGGTTTGAGTGAGCTAGACATAAAACGAACTCTGATTAAGTTGAAATTTTTTGTGTAGACATATAAAAATATTTTAAGAATTATGGAATCAAATTTGGTAAAATTGAGCTTAGGAAGGGAGAGAAATAATTTATAATTGCTAAATGGGCCTTAATTTCACAAATGGGACTAATGGGGACACCTAAGGTCATATGCATTTAATGTCTAATTCATGTATGTTAATTAGGTTCTCAAAACTTGCCACTTCGTGTGACCAACCACCACAGGCATATAATGTCCCAATTCATGCATTTAATTGGTGGTTATCCCAATTAATCCTCCAATTTTAGGTAAATTTTAAATTGACCCCTAAACTTTTCAAAATTTGCAATTTCATCCCTTACTGTAATTTAACATCTTTAAATATTTTAAATACTTTATTAAATATTTTCCATAACTATTTGCCATTATTTTAATTATTTTTCAATCAAAATCCAAATTTAGATTGTGATCCAACCGTCGAGTCGATTTAACAACTCGCACGATTAGGGGACTAAATTAGCAGATATGACACTTTTACCAAGGGCACTCTTTTATTTCTCAGCTCTTTCACTTTTCATGCTAATATATCTACTGTTTCTTCCTCATAAGTCAAATCAAGTTGCACCTCAGTTGTATCCTTTGAAATGATATATCTTGAGTCCAACCTATATCTTTGAAGCATAAAGACATGAAAAAACATTATGAATCTTTGCTAACTCCAGAGCTAAGGTAGGCCTATATGTAACTGATCCAAACCTCTCAAGAATCTTATACGCTCTAATAAATAGAGTACTGAATTTCCCTTCATGCCAAATCAATGAGCCTTCTTCCATGGAGATATCTTGAAGAAAACTTTGTTGCCCACATTGTACTTGATATCCCTTCTCTTCAAGTCTGCATAACACTTTTGTCGATCCAATGTAACTTTCAACCTATCTCTGATGATTCTAACCTTTTCCTCTATATCTTGCACTAACTCAGGTCACACAAGTTTCCTCTCGCTAAGCTCTGTCCAGTAGAGATGTGTATGGCACTTTCTATCATAAAATGCCTCGTATGGCGCCGTGCCAATGTTGGATTGATGACTATTGTTACATGCAAACTCAATAAGAGGTAAGTACCTCTTTCAACTTCCTTCAAACTCGATAACACAACATCTTATCATGTCCTCCAAAATCTAAATGAATTTCTCTAATTGACTATCCGTATGAGGGTGGAACGCCATACTTAAGTTAAGTTTGGTACCCAAGGCCTTTTATAGGCTACCTTAAAATTGGAATGTAAACTTAGGATCTCTTCCAAATATGATAAAAAGGGGCACCCGTGCAATCTATTTCACTCAGTATAGTTATTCTAACTTGCTTAAAGAATAATCTCTTTAAATGGGAAGAAAGTGAGCCGATTTGGTAAACCGGTCCAAAATGACCCATATAGCATCACACTTCCTATGAGTCAAAGGTAACTTAATCACAAAATCCATTGTAATACTCTCTCATTTCCACTCTAAAATCGTAGTTGGTTGTAATAAACTTGAAGGTAACTAATGCTCTACCTTAACTTGTTGACAAGTTAAGCATCTAGTAGTAAACTTAGTGATGTCCTTCTTCATTCTTTGCCTCCAGTACCTCTCTCAAATCTTGATACATTTTGTTGCTTTTTATATGCATAGCATACTTAGAGTCATAGATCCCTCATGATTCTCTATCTCAACTCTTCTACTATAGGCACATATAACCTCTCCTGAAAAATATGGGCTTCCTTTAGTCTCAATTCCGAAGTTTGATCTCTTTCCCCTAGAAACCAATTCTATGATCTCTATTACCTTCAGGTCCGACTATTGAGCATCCTTCATTTCTTGATTTAAGGTAGGCCATATATGAAACTCTACCAAAGACTTCATACTCAGTGCATTTACCACCACATTAGATTTGCCCGGATGATATTCAATGATACAATTGTAATCTTTGATCAATTCTAACTATCTTCTTTGCCTGAGATTCAACACTATATGTGTAGGGAGATACTTCAAAATCTTATGGTCGATGAAGATGTAGCACATCTCCCTATAAATGTAATGATGTCATATCTTCAAAGCAAACACAATTATTGCTAGCTTCTAATCATGACATGATCATTTTTTCATGTGGTTTAAGCTACCTAGAAGCATATGCCATAGCCTTCCTTTCCTGCATCAAGACACAACCCAATCCATTATGTGAGGCATCATTATAATGATGTAATCTTTGTCAGGTATTGGTTGTGTCAGAACTAGAGCTTCTATCAACATACACTTGAGTCTATCAAAACTAATTTGACACTTGTCATCCCATTAAAATTTTACATCCTTTTTCAACAACCTTGTCAACAGAGAAGCAATTATGGAAAAACCTTTTACAAATCTCCTGTAATACCTTGCTAGGCCTAGAAGAACTCTTGATCTTCATTACATTTGTTGAACCTTGAGGGGTATTTTTGTCATTTTGATGCTTACAAATAAAATAGCAATAATGTATTTAACATACTTGTTTTCTAAGTTTATTGAACACCGTATGGAATATGATAGCAAGAATGGAGAATGGAAGACTAATCTTAAAAAGACAAAAAATGAAGAAATAGCATGTTCACGCCTGTGACCTTATATGTCATGCCCGTGATGAAGCTTAGTGCCAACTATCCAATATTTAAAGTTCACGGCCATGAAGAATGATAGCAACCATGAATGATCATATCAGTCATGATCGTGAAAGAAAGTCACGCCCGTGAGAAGACATGACAAATTCTTCTAAAGAGCTTCACGGCCACAGTCACCACTTGGACCACAGCTAGGAAGGATGTTCACGCCCGTGAAGATATAATATCATGCCCATGATCAAACACTTCAAATCCTTCCAGAATGTTTCACGGCCAAAGTCACCACTCAAGTCACGGCTTGGAAGAACAGTCACGACCGTGACAATCATACTCACGACCGTGAAAGAGGAAAGAGAAACATGTCAGGGAGAAAATAAGAGTTGGTGCAATGGCTATTTCCACATCAAATGCAATCAAACGGCTATAATTCACCATGGAAGTATAAATGCAAGTCATTTATGAATCCAGAACAAGAGAATAGCTAATACTTCGAATCAAAATCTTGTTGTAAGCTATTTGTACATTTGATATTTTCAAAACAAACATTTATTCTCTGTGAAAATCTTTTTGCTCATCATTCTCTGAGCATTATAGATTTGTAAGTGTTTCTCTCTGTAATCATCTACTCAAGTGAGTTTGGGTAATTTGGGGTTAAGAGTAGAACACTTGTAAGTGTTATCTGTGTGAGCCTTTAAAACACAAGGAATTGGTTTATTGTGTGAGTCATTAAAACACAATGGATTTCTGGGTTAGGTGTGATCCATTGTTAGAAATATCATAGTTAGGAGTGTTTGTAAAACTCCATTGTAACACTTAGAGTGTTAGTGAAACTCCCAATTGAGATTGGGGAGAGGAGTAGGGTTTGTTAACAAATGCTTTAGTGATCCACCTGCAATCACCTGCATGTGATCTTTCACAATGCTGACATGTGACACATATAAATCTCCTGTTATCCGAAACTGGTGTACTAGCTATAGACCCTTCTGGCTTTGACTATTAGCTTTGCCTAGCAGAAAGAGTTAGTGTAGAACTCCATGACTAGAAAAAGCTAGGCATTGTCCATCCCCTTTTACTGGATGTTTGGGCCATACTAATTGTCGATCTCTAGGGTCGCTCTTCTATCCTCTTTCTCTTTGACCTTTTTTCCACACTAATTAACGAGGATACTAGTGTAGAAAAATCCTCAAGCAGAAGGGTGGCAACCATATTTCCAATATCATCATTAAGCCCATCCTTAAATTTACAACATCTATCTGCCTCATCAGCAATGATTCCAGTTGCATATTTACTCAATCTAGTGAATTCCATCTCGTATTCTACCACTGACATGCTTCCTTGCTTTAGGTCTTGAAACTCCCTCTTCTTCTCAATAATATAGACTCTAGACACATATTTTTTGCTAAATTCTGCTTGAAGAAATTTCATGAAGGTGGTTTCGGTGTCTGGGGCTTTGATAAAATTGATTTCCACAGTCATAGGCATGATCTTTTAGAAAGGACACTGCATACCTGATTTTCTGTTCCTCTAGACACTCGAGCTCCTCAAACACCTGTTTTGTCGATTCCATCCAAAACTCTGATGCTACTAGGTCATCCTCTCTCCTTCCCATAAAATTTGTGGCCCCATAGTTTCTCAGCTTATTAATCCAGGTTTTTGGCTGAAGTGGAGAAGGAGGTGGAGCTGGTTGTGGAACTGCTTGTACTATCCATTGCAACAAAATAGTTATTTGCTCCATAAAAGGTTCCTGTCCTAAATTAGCCTGTCCTTTTGCTCTCGGCAGAGCTACTACATTTGGCCCGGAATCTCTAACTTATGGAGGTTTTCCAAGATCGGCGAGTCTAAAAGACTGTTACTCAGTTCATCTTCTGAGAATCAATTAGTCTAGGCTCTGATACCACTAAATGTAGCGCTCCCTTGCCCTACTAGATGTTAATAGTATAGGAAAGTGCTACCAAACTCATTATGTGGAAACCAATGCTCAAATTATTGTTTTTTTTTTAAATCGAGTTTGTTATTAGCGAAATATTTATTTTTATACTTTTTTTCATTTATTATATCTTTTAAATATGTAACTAGTGATGTAAATATTTTGATTCAAGAGTATTCATTCATTAAACTAAAATATTCAGAAATACATTTACAAATAATACTAAATATATTAATTACAAATTCACACTTTTATAAATTCTACATGCCACAAATTTACAACAAAATTAAATTTTAAAATTTAATTATACAAAAAAATACCAAAATATACAAAAAGAAAATTAAACTGCTGCAATTTGATCTTGGAATTCCCCTTTTTTCGGTCATCCTAATGCAACAGTTATTTCTACTAATACTAGCTTAGCAGTACATTTGGCAACTATCCAATAATTATATAAATATCTCTAAAATAAAATTTTATTCAATTATAATTGATTTTTTAAGTATGCCAAAACATTCAAATTAAATAAAAACCATATGAATAATATAAAATGTATAATTTATCAATTATAATATTTCATTCATTAAGCATATTAAAATTCATTAATAATAACACAAGACAATCATTTTAATAATTTATATTTTTTTTCTTTATTTATTTGATAGTCCATGACATCTAAGACCGGAACTAAATACTGGATACATGATTTCTGCTCTTCGACAGTATACTCAATGCCTATTTAATTATTTGTTAGCTCGGCATTTAACGCCTATATTGTCAATAATAACTCAACAACTTTTTGGTATCTACGTAAATTTTAAACTTATCACTATTTTTTAGTGTCTATATAAATTAAATCTTAACACTATTTT
The DNA here is from genome assembly GCA_023653625.1 of Triadica sebifera. Taxonomy (NCBI): domain Eukaryota; kingdom Viridiplantae; phylum Streptophyta; class Magnoliopsida; order Malpighiales; family Euphorbiaceae; genus Triadica; species Triadica sebifera. The sequence continues at coordinate 13,650,174 of CM042897.1, forward strand.
TTTAGTGCCTACATAAATTAAATCTAAGCACTATTTTCTATTGCCTATATTTCTACCCTTTTATTGGTATGCCAACTTATCCTAATTTCTAGTTCTCGACTAGATATTATAGGACTTAATCACGTTTGTTACTTTTATTATTTACCTCAATTAGGTATGAAATGCCAATATAATTTCTCATAAATGCAATAATATCCATTAAATATTTTACAACATCATAATCACTCATTAAATCATTATAAATATAAGAAAAGTCAAAAAAAAGTATATTTTTCTATCATAAAATTCAACAATAAACTCATATATACAACTATCCTATATGAGGCAGAATTTATGTCTCATATTGCCCTGTATTTTTCATCCATTTTTAAATGGAATTCGGAAAAGTGATCAACTAACAAAATATAGATACATATCTTATATTTAATTACCAACTATAATCACATCAAATTGAATTTTTTTATCAAAAGTTATGAATTTGTTGCTCAACTATATTCATTCAATTCTGCCCAATATTTTACTGATAGATTTCCAGTTCGAATTTTGAGTCAATGTTACACCTAAATACTGGCATATTAAGACCTAATGATCTAAATAAAGTTGAAGCCCTATATCTTAACTTTCCAATCCAAAAATAAACACTCAAAAAATATTTCCATAACTCCAGTTATGGCCTAAGATGTAGATACTATTCATAAGACGAATTTCCAGCACTTGATTAAATTTTATAATTTCCTATCTTCATGCATCAACAACATATTGAAATTTTTATTTTCACATTCATGGCATCATTTAATCACCAATTCATCACACAATTGAAATATCATTAATTACATACACAATTATATATAAATATCACAAAATCGAAAATTAATATTTTTTTATATTGAATTTTTGCCAAATGTACATACCTCAAAAAAAATCCATTTCTTAGAATTAAGTTAATACTTAATTCATGATCCATTATAAATCCCAAGATGGCCAACCTCTCAATATAGCCATTTATCTTTAGTGCATATTGCACTGTAGATGCCCCTTCAACCATCTTAGTGCAGAAGAGCAACCTTGAAGTTTCGAACCTTTTCGGAATGTGCTACAAAAAGTTCTCTTAGATCGTAGACTATGGAATTAGCATCAATAGCCTCATGCTGCTTTTGTAACTCAGCTAACATAGTAACAAACATAATACAACTTGGCATCTCATTGTTATCGAGATGCTTTTGATATGCCTTCTGAACATCTTCAGAAGCATTAGCAGCAAGAGGATCCGAGAATGCCTCATCTAGGACATAGCCAATCTTTTTGGATTTGGGAACTATTCTCAAATTCCTTAGCTAATCTAAAAAATTAGGCCCAATCAACTTATTTGACTTCATTAGCGATCACAAATTCACACTTGTCATGATGATGATTCTAGCAACCTAGATGTAAAATAGAGCATGTTAAAATATACATGAAAATGCAAGTTTATTAGGTATTTAATAAATCGCATTATGACTTTCACTATTTTATTGTCATAGCCCTCATTATGAACCTAAGAGAACTTATATGGAAGTTCTCCTAGTGGGTCAATATCTAACTAGCTAACAATAACCTTGAGCAGCTCAACAAGCCATCCTTAGTTTGGTTGGTAGGTCTCTAATCCATACCAATTACTTTATTCATACAATTATCGAATCTTGTGCTATCAAATAATTGATGTGTTCACATACATTGGGCTATCAACTCTTGATATTTGTACATCTCATGTACACTAACACAACTTCGCCTCCAATACACATTAACCTTGGTGCAAATCCAACAAGCTAATGATATCGGTTAAATCCAAACCATTAATCGTGAAATCTAATTTCAATGGTTTGAACATATTCTTATAGAGCGAGCTTGAGGTAAGTCAACAACCCTAACTCTAGAAGAACTCATGTTCTCTCCATATTAATGGAAGATGTAAGACTTAATTTTTTATTTAGTAAGGGATTTCTCTGTAAAGTCTCATCATGTTTTTATTGCATGCTTTTATATATCATACATTCATCACATGGATATATGAAGATAGTTATATTAACTATATGGCATGATTATGGACACACTAAAGTAAATATCTTGAGCCAAAGAAAAATTGACTAGGTCATACCTAGGTATATGCATGAATTTACAACCCAAAATAGAAATCAAATTTCTATTTCTAAGTCTACTTGTTTATGGCACCACCTCCTTTTCTTCTTGCTTCTTTGTATATCCATTCTATCCTAATCTTATGTAATCTAATCACATATTTCAAAATATAGAAAACCTCAATTTACATTTAAGAGGAGTAAGATGAGAAGAGAAATACATGAGAAATATAGAGAGGCGGGGACACGCATGCCTTATTTACCATAAAACAAAAATATCATACATGCTCAATCACATTGGTTCTAAGTCCATAATCATCTATCATGTCTTTTCATACACCCCTAATATGCATATCTAATGCATAAAATAAAATAATGACAATTTTGGATTTCAATTTGAAAATCGATTCAACGGTTGAATGGAAATTGCCTAACAGTGTTGTTTCAGTTAATTTAATTTTGTATGTCATTTCAATATGGAATTTAATATTTAATAAAATTAAATTAAATTCCATATTTTCAGAATTAATTTAAAATTAATTCACCTTAAAATCAAATTATTATCATGTCATAATTAAACAATTTAATTTTAATATACATACCAATTTCTAGTCATACTAGAATTACAATTGCTCAACTTAAAATAATTTAAATTAATTTACAAAAATTCCAAAACATTTTATAAATTCAAACCATCATTCTAAGAATGTTTAAGTTAGCTCAAGTTCATCAAAATATTTTTGGCACAAACCCAAATTACTAAGAAAAACAAACCAACATACTTAGATGCTCAAAACGACTCATTCGATATCTACAATTTTTTAAAATTTTAAATTCGTGAAAAATAAATTTTTCATACATCTAACATCAAAATAACATATTTATAATCATATAAAAATTATTTCAAATTCCTAAAAATAAAATAATCATATACAAAAAATCTAACAAAACAGTCCCGCCGGATATGTCAAACAGTACCCTTTTTGGGTTTGTTTGAAAAATTAATTAAAATAATTTTTAATTAATTATTGGATACTTTTAGATAAATAAAAACATTCTTAATATGTATAAATAAGTTTTCTATAATGAAATTACAACACATGTTTATAAACAATGCAATTTATAGCATTTTGAAATAAATCTGAAATTAATTATTTGAATTACATTCAAACTATTTTTCAATCAAAATAATCATCCTTAATCATCCCATAATCAGATTAAAGAAAGAAAAATGTATAAAAAAATTTTACAAATTAATTTCAATTATTCAAATCTATTGATCCAAAACCATCAAAACTATGCAATCCCATTGCACTTTCAATTAAAATTAATTTTAATGGACACAATGGGGCTGTGATACCAATGTTAAATTTTGAAGATGGATCTCATTCATAAAATACAGTGAAAAATAAAATTTTCTAAACCCGAAAAAATAATTTTGTTTGTGCCATTAAAACTAATTTTTCAAAACACATAAGCAAGAAATTATACCTTATAATTTCTTGATTTATTTTTTAAATTTTTATCTTGTTGGGTTATTGTAAACCACAATAATACATTTTAGGATGTCTCTAATATTAATCCACATGAAAATGTGAGAAGAAACTACAGGAGAAATGGTTGAACACACCTCAAAGTGCAAACAATGGTGTATGCTCAATTTGAGAGTATGAAAATTAACTATTTATTTTTCTTTTTAAATTTCATTATTTCCAAAAATAATTTTCAAACTTTTAAACATTTCAAAAATATTTTTACCCTAAAAATAGGCTAGGTACAAAGTGCAAAAGACAAGGGGGATTTTGGAGTTTTTGCCTTAATTAGCCTTAATTAGCCAATTAAGGCCAATTAGGCCAACTGCTGGCTAGCAGCATGCTGGGCAAGCCAGCAGCCCAGCTGGCTTGCCTGGCAGGCTTACTGGGCAGGGCCAATAGCCCCTACTGGTCTGTGAGACCCCAAATCATTTTTTTCGTGCGATCTCATCGCAATACGTACCAAAATAATTCTCTCACATTTTTGGATCTCATCCAAGATCATTTTACTCATTCTTCACATCTCTAATGCATGTGACCCATTAGGTTTCCAGTTATGTTAGCTACTTAAATTAACAATTAATTTAAACAAGTCATGAGCGATATCTAGCAACACATCATGACCTCCAATTGATCGGAAATTTAGTGGTTTGACTATAAACCTTTCCGTTGACAATTTACGTGCAATTATTCCTTTCACCATTTCATACCCCACTTGGTTCAGAGTATGGACATGTGTCAACTCCCACAAGACTATCTTCATGATATTTCTACTCCAGTCAGAGATTCCCAAGTAATAACCCCAATAAAAGGCTATGGGTATACACTCCTTCTATCAAGAGTGGTGAATCTTTTATTGGTTACCCAATTACCTTCGAATACCTCAAGCTATATCCAACCACCACCCTATGAGAAACCTCCCTGAGGCAACAAGGAATAGTGTCAAAATACATAATTAGTATCCAAGATATCCTTGAGTACCTCAAGTCTAAGGATACTTGCACCATTGCTATGTTGAGACTATCATTGACATTTTAATAGGTTATCCATATGATTGTCTCATAGCAAGTCATCCAATGTACTTAGCTATACTTAGTAAGCATCCACATGTTAACTCTAAATATCACATATTTACAGATTATGAGATCTACTACTCGATCCAATCAAGAAGTATAACGTGTGCTAGTCTATTCGGATTAACAATGTCTCATCTTATTAATCCTATGACTAGGGATAATTTAGATACTAATATAATTACACATGATAAGAATATCAATATCATCATAACATAATGTGATTTTCTTCATGTTAAGTTATGTATCAAGGACTTCATTAATTGATTTAAGATAACTATCAATTCATACATCAAATGAACATCAAATTAATGAAAAAGCCTTTTATTAATCAAATAAATTTATACAATAAGTGCCAAATGTGATTACCTTTAGAGTACTTCTGTAACAAGATACCATTTGTCATATTCGCTAATTTAGACCTAAGACACGCGAGTGGTTTAATCGACTCGTCGGTTTGACTGAAGTCTAAAATTTGATTTTTATCGAAAAATAATGAAAATAATGGCAATTAACTATGGAAAATATCTAATAAAGTGTTCAAAATATTTTAAGATGTTAAATTTCGGTAAATGACTAAATTGCAAAATTTGAAAAGTTTAGGGGTCAATTTGTAATTTACCGAAAATTTGGGGATTATTTGGGATAATCATCAATTAAATGCATGAATTGGGACATAAAATAAATATGGAGGCTGGCCACACCAAGTGGCAAATTCTAAGAAGTCAATTGACATGCATGAATGAGATATTCAATGTATGTAAGCTTAGGTGTCCCATAATTGATTAAGTTTGTCATTTTCTCTTAATTGCCTCTCTTCTTCCTTATCACTTAAACACCTAAAAGAATTTTATCTTTCCCTCAAACCAGCCCATGTTTCTTGAAGCATAACCCACCAAATGGCAAAGTTTAATAAGCTAATTAAGATACATGCATTTAACCTTAATGAAGGTTTCTAGATTGAGCTTAGGTGTCCCCCTATCTTAATAACTTTTGTCATCTTCTTTTTGATTGTTTCTTCTTATTCCTTAACCATTTTTCATTGAGGAAAATTATGTCTCTCAAACCAGCCCACGTTTTCCCTTATTCCTCTATAGCCAAAGCTTAGTTATATTGAAAGAAAGTGAGAAAAGAGAGAAAAAGTAAGGTAAAATCTCATTTTCATGCTTAAGAAAGCTTAAAAGAGTAAGAAGAAAAGAGAGATTAGGTTTATAAAGTTTTAATAATCTGTTTATGAACTTTAGGAACTCAAAGTGACAAGGATTTAGCTCAAAGGAGCAAAGGAAAGGAGAAAGAGAAGTAAAGAGAAAGAAAAGAAGAGGAAAAAAGAGGTTTGTGCATAACCTAAGGCAATAACATATTTTATTTTTTTTATTTGCATGATTTAATTATTTGGCATGTTGATGATTCTGAATTGATATTATTTTATGATGCAAAACTTGGGGATGCATGTTTGTTAGACTTAGGATTTAATTTGGTAAAAATTGAATGTGATTATCTTGTATGTTCCTTGCTGGAAATTGATTAGCAGTGTTCACTTAAACTGTTATAACTTAATTTCTAGAGCTTACATTTATGTGTTCTTTGTTGGATTTTAAAGCTAAGACACATGGATATAACTTTTATTCAAATCATCAAACCTACATATGTCTATAATTATCCATAAAAATTCATAAATTTCAGATATAGAATCTGTCCAGAAATTCTGGGCAGAATTGTTAGTAATAAGCAGTAAGTACTTAAACTGTTATAAATTGAGTTATAGAGCTTGGATATATGTGTTATTTATTGGGTTTGAAAGGTAGTACATAGAGCTATAACTTTCATTTAGACCATAAAACCTGAATATGTCTATAAATGTCCAGAAAAAGTCATAAAACATAGACATAGAATCTGTCCAGAAATTCTGGATAGAATTGTTAGTAATGAGCAGTAAGTACTTAAACTGCTATAAATTGAGTTCTGGAGCTTGGAATTGTGTGTTCATTCTTCGGTTTGAAAGATAAGACATAGATCTACAATTGGTATTTAGAACATAATATCTGAATATGTATGTAATTATGCAGAAAAATTTATTAAATTCAGACTTAGAATCTGTCCAGAAAATTCTAGGCAGAATTATCAGTGACCAGTTAGTGTTAATATTATCATATCTTTTGATACAGAATTCAGAATTAAGTGATTCAAGTTGCATATTAATTCTAGGATCCATATATAAACTTTATGAAGATTATATAACTAAATTCAGAACGGAATAGGACCAAAAGTAAGGTCTAAAACAGAGAATAGAATCTGCTAATGACAGGGCAGCATGTGAATTGAGGAATGAAATGAGTAAAATGATGAGAACTTTGTTATATTATGTAAATATTATTTTAATTGAGTGATTATGTGATTAATTTGAGATATTACATGCATGAAAAGTATGAAATTAATTGTTATTAATTTTAATAAAATTGTATAAGCCCTAGAACACCTAACTAGAACCAACTTATGATAGTTTGGCATGCCAAATAGGGGGCATGCCAAATAGGAACTCAAAATGACAAGGATTTAGCTCAAATTAGCAAAGTAAAGGAGAAAGAGAAGTAAAGAGAAAGAAAAGCAGAGGAAAAAAGAGGTTTGTGCATAACCTAAGGCAATAGCCTATTTTATTTTTTTTATTTGCATGATTTAATTATTTGGCATGTTGATGAATCTGAATTGATATTATTTTGTGATGAAAATCTTGGGGATGCATGTTTGCTAGACTTAGGATTTAATTTGGTAAAAATTGAATGTGATTATCTTGTATGTTCCTTGCTGGAAATTGATGATAGTGTTCACTTAAACTGTTATAACTTAATTTCTGGAGCTTGGATTTATGTGTTCTTTATTGGATTTTAAAGATAAGACATAGGGCTATAACTTTTATTCAGACCATAAAGCCTGAATATATCTGTAATTATCCAAAAAAATTCATAAAATGCGGACGTAGAATATGTCCAAATTCTAGGCAAAATTGTTGTTAATGAGCAATAAGTACTTAAACTGTTATAAATTGAGTTATGGAGCTTGGATTTTTGTGTTCTTTATTGGGTTTGAAAGTTAGGACATAGGTATATAACTTTCATTTAGACTATAAAAATTGAATATGTCTGTAATTGTCCAGAAAAATTCATAAAATGCAGACATAGAATCTCTCCAGAAATTCTAGGTAGAATTGTTAGTAATGAGAAGTAAGTACTTAAACTATTATAAATTGAGTTCTTGAGCTTGGATTTGTGTGTTATTTCTTCGGTTTGAAAGATAAGACATAGATCTACAATTGGTATTTAGAACATAATATCTGAATATATAAGTAATTTTCCAGAAAAATTCATTAAGTTCAGACTTAGAATCTGTCCAGAAAATTCTGGGCAGAATTATCAGTGACCAGTTAGTGTTAATATTATCATATCTTTTGATACATAATTCATAATTAAGTGATTCAAGTTGCATATTAATTCTAAGATCCATATATAAACTTTATGAAGATTATATAACTAAATTCAGAACGGAACAGGACCAAAATTAAGGTCCAAAACAGAGAACAGAATCTGCTAATGACAGGGCAGCATGTGAATTGAGGAATGAAATGAGTAAAATGATTAGAACTTTGTTATATTATGTAAATATTATTTTAATTGAGTGATTATGTGATTATTTTGAGATATTACATGTATGAAAAGTATGAAATTAATTGTTATGAATTTTAATGAAATTGTATAAGCCCTAGAACACCTAACTAGAACCAACTTAGGATAGTTTGGCATGCCAAATAGGAACTCAAAGTGACAAGGATTTAGCTCAAAGGAGCAAAGAAAAGGAGAAAGAGAAGTAAAGAGAAAGAAAAGGAGAGGAAAAAATAGGTTTGTGCATAACCTAAGGCAATAGCCTATTTTATTTTTTTTATTTGCATGATTTCATTATTTGGCATGTTGATGATTCTGAATTGATATTATTTTGTGATGAAAATCTTGGCGATGCATGTTAGCTAGACTTAGGATCTAATTTGGTAAAAATTGAATGTGATTATCTTGTATGTTCCTTGCTGGAAATTGATGATAGTGTTCACTTAAACTGTTATAACTTAATTTCTAGAGCTTGGATTTATGTGTTCTTTATTAGATTTTAAAGATAAGACATAGGAATATAACTTTTATTTAGACCATAAAGCCTGAATATGTCTGTAATTATCCAGAAAAATTCATAAAATACGGACGTAGAATATGTCCAAATTCTAGGCAGAATTGTTGGTAATGAGCAGTAAGTACTTAAACTATTATAAATTGAGTTATGGAGCTTGGATTTTTGTGTTCTTTATTGGGTTTGAAAGTTAGGACATAGGGATATAACTTTCATTTAGACTATAAAAATCGAATATGTCTGTAATTGTCCAGAAAAATTCATAAAATGCGGACATAGAATATGTCCAGAAATTCTAGGTAGAATTGTTAGTAATGAGCAGTAAGTACTTAAACTGCTATAAATTGAGTTCTGGAGCTTGGAATTGTGTGTTCTTTCTTCAGTTTGAAAGATAAGACATAGATCTACAATTTTTATTTAGAACATAATATCTGAATATATATGTAATTATCCAGAAAAATTCATTAAGTTCGGACTTAGAATCTGTCCAGAAAATTCTAGGCAGAATTATCAGTGACCAGTTAGTGTTAATATTATCATATCTTTTGATACAGAATTCATAATTAAGTGATTCAAGTTGAATATTAATTCTAAGTTCCATATATAAACTTTATGAAGATTATATAACTAAATTAAGAACGGAACAGGACCAAAATTAAGGTCCAAAACAGAGAAGAGAATCTGCCAGTGACAGAGCAGCATGTGAATTGAGGAATGAAATAAGTAAAATAATGAGAACTTTGTTATATTATGTAAATATTATTTTAATTGAGTGATTATGTGATTATTTTGAGATATTACATGCATGAAAAGTATGAAATTAATTGTTATGAATTTTAATGAAATTGTATAAGCCCTAGAACACATAACTAAAACCAACTTAGAATAGTTTGGCATGCCAAATAAGAACTCAAAGTGACAAGGATTTAGCTCAAAGGAGCAAAGAAAATGAGAAAGAGAAGTAAAGAGAAAGAAAAGGAGAGGAAAAAATAGGTTTGTGCATAACCTAAGGCAATAGCCTTTTTTTTATTATTTACATGATTTAATTATTTGGCATGTTGATGATTCTGAATTGATATTATTTTGTGATGAAAATCTTGGGGATGCATGTTTGCTAGACTTAGGATGTAATTTGGTAAAAATTGAATGTGATTATCTTGTATTTTCCTTGCTGGAAATTGATGACAGTGTTCACTTAAACTGTTATAACTTAATTTCTGGAGCTTGGCTTTATGTGTTATTTATTGGATTTTAAAGATAAGACATAGGGCTATAACTTTTATTCAGACCATAAAACCTGAATATGTCTGTAATTATCCAGAAAAATTCATAAAATGCAGTCATAGAATATGTCTAAATTCTAGGCAGAATTGTTGGTAATGAATAGTAAATACTTAAACTGTTATAAATTGAGTTATGAAACTTGGATTTTTGTGTTCTTTATTGGGTTTGAAAGTTAGGACATAGGGATATAACTTTCATTTAAACTATAAAAATTGAATATATTTGTAATTGTCCAGAAAAATTCATAAAATGCGGACATAGAATCTGTCCAGAAACTCTGGGTAGAATTATTAGTAATGAGAAGTAAGTACTTAAACTATTATAAATTGAGTTCTGGAGCTTGGATTTGTGTGTTCTTTCTTCGGTTTGAAAGATAAGACATAGATCTACAATTGTTATTTAAAACATGATATCTGAATTTATATGTAATTATCCAGAAAAATTCATTAAGTTCAGACTTAGAATCTGTCCAGAAAATTCTGGGCAGAATTATCAGTGACCAGTTAGTGTTAATATTATCATATCTTTTGATACAAAATTCAGAATTAAGTGATTCAAGTTGCATATTAATTCTAAGTTCCATATATAAACTTTATGAAGATTATATAACTAAATTCAGAACGGAACAAGACCAAAATTGTGGTCCAAAACAGAGAACAGAATCTGTCAGTGACAGGGCAGCATGTGAATTGAGGAATGAAATGAGTAAAATGATAAGAACTTTGTTATATTATGTAAATATTATTTTAATTGAGTGATTATGTGATTATTTTGAGATATTACATGAATGAAAATTATGAAATTAATTGTTATGATTTTAATGAAATTGTATAAGCCCTAGAACACCTAACTAGAACCAACTTAGGATAGTTTGGCATGCCAAATAGGGGGGAGTATGATGAAAACGATTAATTCCATTAATGGTATGATTATCTATGCCGGATTTGGCACTGTTATTTATGTCGGGTATGCCATTATTATCTACACCGAGTTTGGCATGGTTATCTACGCCGAGTTTGGCACGATTATCTACGCCGGATTTGGCACTTATATGCGCACATCATATTGTCCGGGTGGCACTCCTAAGTGCCTGGATGACAACTCCGTTATCCTATTCAGTGGTTCATAGGTGTCCTAGGAATAAATGAAAACATAAATAAAGTTATGGAACATAAAAGAATTATTGAAAATAAAACTGGAATTATGAATTGTGACATGGATAGTAAAAAATAGAATTATGAATTGTGGCATGGATAAAAAGAAGATTTAGTGTTATACAATAAGATGGTAATAAATTAAATAAGTATGAGATAAAAGAATATAATTTGATGTCTATACATGCTAGAATACCATGATATGTATATTTGCATGAGAAGATGATTAAGCATGAGTTGATATATGATAATGCATGATTGCATAAAATAGTTTATTGCCATATTTATGTGCACCACTAAGCCAAGGGTTTAGCATGGGAGTTTCTCTTGCGCAGGTATAACAAAGAATAAGTAGACAATAGTAGATAAAGCTAACGATGACCTGATCCGTAGAGTAGCATATTTGTACCACTGTGGGTCACACAACTTTTATATATTATCTTTTGAATTTTGTTTTGTAGTATTTGTAAAATAAACAGTATGTTTTGTAAAAAACATGTTATGATATAAAAATGTAGTTTATCTTCTATGTTATGATTTCTTTTATAATGTAAAGTAAATAAATAGTAAATAAAGAAAAAAATATATATATGCGAGTGATTTTCATTTATAAATAATTTAAGAAAGATATTTTAAATGATGAAGTCAGCGTAACACTCCTTCATCCGGACACGAGCTGCTGGGGTAAGTGGGAGTGAGACTAACTATGTCACATCTAGTCTAAATTTACGAGACTCATTTCTCTATTAGACATGTCTTTGAAGAATATTTTCAAAATTTATCCACCTTGGCCAAGAATTTCTGAATAATGATCTTTATAAGAAGTCATAGGTATACTCTCCTTCTATCAGAATTGGTGAATCCTTATTGACTACTCATATAATGCACGCAAGTTAGGGCCTAGAATTAATAGATTAAAAAAGGTATATTAAGGGTATATGGAAAGTATAAGGGTGGTTATGGGTGTTAGGAACCTTATTGTAACACCCCCTCACCCAAACTGCACGTGCCCGATGCGGGGACACTACTGCCTGTCTTCTTTACTTCTTCAAATCGCTATTCTTATTATTTTACCTTTATTTTCTCAATACTCATGTATATATAGATATATACAAAAAAATAGGGTACAATTTATTTACATAAGATAGTAATTTTAAACATCAAATTAATTCTTAACAAACTTTAAAAGTAAGTTTTACAAACTCTAAAATTCTTTAATATAAAAAGTCAAATACAAAAATAAATTCAAAGCTTGTAACCCATTTTCTCAAGGTTAGGCTACTTTACTTGAATAGGATCACCGCTTGCTTTATCTATCACCTTCAGCTACCTTTCTATATCTGCGCGGAAGAAAACTCCCACCCTAACCTCTAAGCTTAATGGTGCATATAAATAAGGCAATATACTATATCATGCAACAAGCATTAACATGTATCATTTTATGCATTAAAATGTTTGCATGCTATTTCTATCAACATGTTATTATTTCATACAAATATACATATCATGCTCACATATACAATGTTATTCTCATTTATCTTTGATGGTAAATTACTCTGTTAATCTCTTTATTATTATATCTCAATCTCATCTCATCATCATTTTCTTATTCTTTTCTTTTCTTATTTTCCGACATATCCTCATTATCTTGCCCACATCACTCTAAATTTGGAGTGACTGGATACGGGTTATGGATCAGGAGTGCTCCCAGAGCTATAGCTACCCTGTCCACTATCTGGCTCATAAGAGCTTCTCAAATCAATGGCGCTCTCCGAGCTTAAGCCATATTGATTGAGTATAATTTCATCATAGATGAATAACTGGACCAAGGGCGCTCTCCGAGCTTAAGCCACATTGTCCTCATTTACATGGGCTCATCAGAGCTTTTCAAGTCAATGGCACTCTCCGAGCTTAAGCCACATTGACCGAGTATCTCAGACCAATGGCGCTCTCCAAGCTTAAGCCACATTGGTTGAGGAATAGCATCTCAGGCCACATTCACCCCCTTAATGACATGTCATCTATCCTGATTCTAGTCCGCAGGTAGAGTAATAGGTTTCTTTATATAATCACATCAATCATAATTCTCATGTTTATCAACATCTCAATTTTCTTATTTTGCAAACATATAGTCATACTCATACATACTGGATAACATCTTTTCATTTATTTAACTAGGTACATCAATATTCTCATGTTTATCATCCGTATCAGTTCATGTATTTCATCCATATCAGATTTCATATATCATCCATGTCAACATTCTTTTTTTTTATATCACAACATAATATGTTCTCACATCCATACTTATATATATATATATAATTATTCTTATTTCCCTGGATAGACAATGACTTTCATTTCTTTACCTGAATTCCTCATTTGATAACCACTTTCATAATTACAAATACAGAGCATTCACGGTCGTGATTACTAATTTCACGCCCGTAATCCCAAGCCGTGAACACTACTGGAATGAATCACCCAAAAGCATTCACGGTCATGATTACTCATTCACACCCGTGAATAAGTTCACGTCCGTGATTCCAAACAAAAATAGGCTATTGCCTTAAGTTATGCACAAACTTTAATCTTTCTCCTTCACTTTTATAGGTAGCTTTCTCTTTCCCTTTGCTCCTTAGTGTTTGTTCCTTGTCACTTGGAACTCCTACAATATCATAAATCATTATTATCATCTGATTTTTCTCAAGACCCTAAACTCTCTTATTCTCTCTCAAAACCCTAGTTTCTCTCTCTTTCCACATAAGTCTTAGATGAGCTCAAAATTCTAACTTCCTTTAAGAAAGATGAAGAAGAAGAAGAAATGCTTCTTACCTTACACCTTTCTTCACTAAATCACCACTTTGGAGATTTTCTCTCTCTACCAAACTTGATTTTTCTTCCTCTTTCTTGTTCTTTCCAACTTACTTAGGAGTTATGGACCATGAAGATCACTTGTTCTTGTTTTTTCACCTCACTTCTCTTCCTTTCTCTCTCTAGAATTCAAGATTGGCTATAGAGGAGATGGGGCTGGCATGACTGGTATAAAAGAGAGAGAAGAAGGCAGAAAATGAAGAGAAGAAGAAGAAAAGAGTCTTAAATAGGGTACCCCAAAAGTCTTCATATGGGACCTACCATTTTGACCATTTCTGGACATTAGGCTTAATAAACCCATTAATCTCATTCTTCCTCATTGAGTTGCTGGCCAAACCTATTAAAATGTCCCCAAAATCAATATGTTGATTAGCAATTAATTTCATTAATCCTCTAATTATTTTGATAAATTGCAATTTGACCCCAAAACTTATCAAATTTGCAATTTAGTCCTTTTTCGTAAATCAACTTCTTTAAACTTTATAAATTTAATTTAGTCATTACTTGATCAATTTTTATAAAAATCCAAATTTAGACTTCAATCGGTCAAACGAGTCAACTTCGCGACACGTGCGACTCGGGGCCTAAATTAGCGGATATTACATTCTCTCCCCCTTAAAATAATTTTGTCCTCGAAATTTACCTGTTCATTTGGGGTTAAATAACTGGGGATACTGCTTCTTTATCACTTCTTCACTTTCCCACGTGGCTTCTTCAATTGTATGATTCCGCCACCAAACTTTAACTAGAGGGACTCTCATGTTCTGGAGAACTTTCTCTTCATATGATATTATAGCCACTGGTTCTTCCTCATAAGACATGTCTGTCTGTATCTTTATTTCCTCAATCGGTAAAACATGAGTCGGGTCTAAACGATATCTTCTTAACATTGAAACGTGGAACACGTTATGAATTCTGTCTAGCTCCGGAGGAAGAGCTAATCGGTAAGCCATTGGTCCTATTCCTTCCAAAATTTCATAAGGACCAATAAATCTTGGACTTAACTTTCCCTTTTTAGCGAACCTCAATACCTTTTTCCACGGCAAAACTTTAAGGAATACTTTGTCTCCTACTATATATTCTATATCTCGCCTCTTTAAATCGGCATATGATTTCTGTAGATCTTGTGCTACCTTTAGCCTTTCCTTGATCACTTTAACTTTTTCCTCGGTCTGTTGAATTATCTCTGGCCCAATTAACGTTTTCTCATTTAACTCGGTCCAACATACTGGTGTCCTCCACTTTCTTCCGTATAGGGCCTCATAAGGAGCCATGCCAATACTCGTTTGATGACTGTTGTTATAGGCAAACTCCATAAGAGGTAAATGTCGATCCCAACTTCCCTCAAATTCAAACACACAACATCTCATCATATCCTCTAGCAACTGAATAATTTGCTCCGATTGTCCATCCGTTTGTGGATGAAAAGCCGTGCTAAAATTAAGTCGAGTTCCCAAAGCCTGTTGTAGATTCTTTCAGAACTATGACGTAAATCTGGGATCTCTGTCAGAGATGATAGATATAGGTACCCCATGAAGTTTCACTATCTCATTCACATAAATCTCAGCCAGCTTGTTCAAAGTATAGTCCATTCGCACTGGTAGAAAATGTGTTGACTTCGTCAATCGATCCACTATCACCCACACTGCATCATGATTTCTCTGAGTTATCGGTAAACCGGACACAAAATCCATCATGATCCTCTCCCACTTCCATTCTGGTATGGGAATCGGTTGTAGTAATCCTATGGGTAATTGATGCTCAGCTTTCACTTGTTGACAGATTAGACATTTAGCAACATATTCAGTGATGTCCTTTTTCATCCCCGACCACCCGTATTGTCTTTCAAATCTTGGTACATCTTGTTCCCACCTGGGTGCATAGTATAGACCATTTCATGAGCTTCTTTTAAAATCTCTGACCTCAACTCTTTTATACTTGGTACACAAATCCGGTTTTTGAAATATACAGTACCATTTTCTGTTAAAGAAAATTGTGACTTTTCTCCATTTTTCAAGGCTTCAACCATTTTTACTAGCTTCTCATCTTATTTTTGGACATCTTTAATTCTCTGCATTAATATGGATTCCATTCGCATCTCAGCTAAAATCTTCCTACTTAGTGCATCTGCAACCATGTTAGCTTTTCCTGGATGGTAGTCTATCACACAATCATAGTCTTTAATCAACTCCAACCATCTTTGTTGTCTCAGGTTCAACTCTTTCTGTGAAGGAAGATACTTAAGACTCTTGTGGTCCATATAAATGTAGCATCTTTCTCCATACAGATAATGTCTCCAAATCTTAAGAGCAAAAACTATCGCTGCAATCTCTAAATCATGTGTCGGATAGTTAAGTTCGTGAGGCTTAAGTTGTTTGGAGGCATATGCAATCACTTTTTCCTCTTGCATAAGAACACATCTTAGCCCATTGTGACTTGCATCACTGTACACAACATAGTCTTTTCCTAAAATAGGCTGAGTCAAAACTGGTGCTTCAGTCAACATTGCCTTCAATCGATCAAAGCTTGCTTGACACTTATCTGTCTATTCAAAACGGACCTCTTTTCACAGCAGTCATGTCAAAGGATTCGTTATAGATGAAAATTATTTCATAAATCTCCTATAGGATCCGTCTAATCCAAGAACATTTCTCATCTCAGTCACGTTGCGAGGTGGTCTCCAATTAAGAATAGCCTCGATTTTACTAGGATCAACTCGAATACCTTCCACTGAAATTACATGACCCAGAAAACTAACTGCTTCCAACCAAAGCTCACACTTAGATAGCTTTGCATACAATTGTTTCTCCCTCAAAGTCTGCAATACTTTTCTAAGATATTGGTCATGCTCTACTCGATCTCTAGAATAGACAAGAATGTCATCAATGAATACAACTACAAATTGATCAATATATGGCCTGAACACTCGATTCATCAGGTCCACAAAAACTGTCGGCGCAGTCAATCCAAATGGCATCACCAAGTACTCATAATGACCATAACGACTCCTGAATGTTATCTTAGATACATCTGACTTTTTGATCTTCAGTTGATGATACCCCGATCGAAGATCTATCTTTGAAAATATACTTGCACCTTTCAGTTGATCAAATAAATCATCAATCCTAGGCAGTGGGTATTTATTCTTAACAGTAACCCTATTAAGCAGTCTGTAGTCAATGCAAATATGTAAAGTATTGTCTTTCTTCTTTACAAATAGTACTGGAGCACCCCATGATGATACACTAGGTCGTATGAATCTTTTATCTAACATTTCTTGTAACTGTATCTTCAACTCTTTCAATTCTATGGGTGTCATCCTATATGGTGTAATAGATATAAGAGCGGTGTCCGGTACTAATTCGATAGCAAACTCTATCTCTCAGTCAGGTGGTAGTCCTGGCAACTCCTCAGGAAACGCATTTGGAAACTCACTAACTGTTGGGATGTCGGTCAACTTTGGACTTTTCTCTTGGGTATCAATCACATACGCTAGGTAAGTCTCACATCCCTTATTGATGAGTTTTCGAGCTTTCAACGCCGATATCACATTATTTGCATATCCTCTATCCTCGCCCATCACTACTATCTCTTCTTGTTCTGAAACTTTAATTATCATCTACCTCTTTCCACAATATATGATCACCCCATGGCGAGCTAGCCAATCCATTCCCAAGATTACATCCAACTCGCGGAATGGTAGCTCTATTAGATCTGTTGGAAATGGCCTGCCTTGAATTTCGACTGGGCAACCCCTAAACACTTTACTAACCCGCACACTGTGTCCTAATAGGTTAGTCACACGAATCTCATATTCTAGAGTCTCTGGTTTTAGACCCTCTCGACCCGATGGTGGTGTGCATATGTATGAGTGTATTGACCTAGGGTCTATCAATACATGTATACAAGAGCCAAAGAGAAGGAATTTGCTCACTATGACGTCAGGTGCATCCTGCTCATCTCGGCCTCGCATGGCATAAGCTCTTGCTAGAGCAGCTCTACTGCCTTCAGGTCTCTCTACTGTGTCTGATCTGAACTGGCTTGGCCCTGCACGGCCTCCTCTTTCTTGCCCTCGGCCTCATCCTCGTCCTCTGCCTTATCCCATAGTCCATATTGGTACTGACTCAATACTCCCTGAACCTCTGCCAAACTGTATCAATGGACAATCTCTTCTAAAATGGTTCTTGGAGCCGCATCTTACGCATGCTCCTGTCATCCACCAACACTCTCTTGGATGCGAACAACCACAATGCTGACACACCGGTAGAGTGGTAGATCTGTGGAATGCCTATGTCGGTGCACTGGCTGAAGATGAAGTAGATCTTATGGGTTGCCTCCGCCTATAAGACTGAGGTCTGCTGGAATCTCCAACTTGGAATTGGCCACCAAAAGATCTGGCTCTCTTACCACTAGACTGCACTCCATTTGGTTGTGGTGCAGGTCTACTAACCCCACTAACCTGCACTGGCTGTTGTGTCGCCAAGACTCTTTCAACTGTTCTAGCATATGCTAGTAAACTGGGAAAGCTCATCAGATGTAGGGCTGAAACTTGTAACTTGATCGTATCTCTCAACCCATCTTCAAATCGACGATATTTATCAGCCTCTGTAGACACAATACCACCATCATACTTGCAAAGATGAGTGAATTCTCTCTTATATTCTGTTACTGACATATCCCTCTGTTTTAGCATCAGAAACTCTCTTTTTGTCGTCTGTGTAGATGGGAGGAATATACTGCTCCTTAAACTTCTCTAGAAAGAATTCCCATCTCATAGGGTCAGGAGCCTCTGTGCTCTGCGATTCAGATTGCCACCAATCATATGCATGCTCCTGTAGCATAGATACTGCATATTCATATTTCTGCTCATCTATGCAGTGCAGTTGATCAAATACTCGCTCTCCTCATTCCAACCAAAATTCTGCCACTGAGGGGTCATCTTCTTGTTTACCATAGAAATCAGATGCCCCTAATTTCCTCAGTCTCTCAAACTGTAATCCAGATGAAGTTGATCATGATGCTCTCTGTAGCAAATCTATCATATTTCTCATGAGCTCAGTCTGACCCATATTAATAGCTAGATGCTCTCGAAGTAAGCTGCCACTAGATCTCGGTGCCGCAGCTCGACGATGACTTGGTTACAATGAGGCTCTTGCCTCTGAAGGCTCATTACTCTCTGCTTCTTCTACTACTATTCGTGTAACATCACACCTCTTATGCATTTAAGTATAACCTATCCCTGTATCAAATAGTCACATACTGCATACTGAAAAGGCAAAATACCCTGTTAACAATAGTAGTAATTTTTTTTTCATATCATATCCTGTAAAATCAACTAACGACTTTACAAGTCTTATATCCTGTAAAATTACTAAATGACTTTTCAAGTCAACATTAAAACCACAATACGATATATCACATATATCAAAATATAAACTTTACACATAAGTATTTCCGAGTTGATTTCATTTATACATATTTAGACTCATTCCAAAATGACTATACATATTCAAGCATATAAGTCCAAAATACAGATGACATATTTTTATGCTTGTGTGGAATGCAAGGAGAGAGAGTGATGAGGCTCGGCCAATGACCTGTGCTCCATGTCTTCTATACACTACTCAAAATGAGCTATCACTTTTCTTTACCTGAAAAATGACGCAAATTGATGAGTTGCGGCTCAGTGAGAATAATCATCCAATGAGCTCTAAAGTACCAAACAACTCATAGTAATAAATCACAAATCCAATATATATCAGGTATTCTATTCCATTCATCAGTATCATATAAGTATCAATAAAGTTGAAACATATAATCATTACTCTTTATGTATGCAAATGCTTTGCTTATTTCATTTTGTTGTGACCAAGTTAAACAGACATTGCCCCGGGTATCCATGTGAACATTTGCCATGTGAACATTTGCATTTGCAATTGTATTTGCATTTGCTAGCTAGCTTGATCATTTGTTTCATTTGCACATTTGTTGGGCCATAGGCCTCTTCTTTTGCTTTGCAATATTGATTAACTAGTCACAACGCCTTTTAAGTCCATATGCATATGCATTTGTACTAAGCATTTATGAACCATTGCATCTTATCACATATAACATACATATACCACATATATGCCTCATATGCCACGCATATACCTTGCATATACTATACATATACCATGTATATATATCACATATGTCAAACATATACCTCAAATATACCACAAGTATACCATTTATACGTATCACAAACGCCACATATTGCCCATCATCATATTATCAAGGACAATCATGACAATCATATGTCAAACCACAAACGTCACATATTGTCCATCATCATATTATCAAGGACAATCATGACAATCATATGTCAAACCACAAACGTCACATATTGTCCATCATCATATTATCAAGGACAATCATGACAATCATATGTCAAACCACAAACGTCACAAATTATCCATCATCATATTATCAAGGACAAATTATGACAATCATATGAATCACATAGCAAGCAACATTCATTTGCACTAAGAATTCAATCGATAATTAGACTCACCGTTCTCCTTTGATCCCGACTCTTACTTATTGTCTATCTGCTCCTTGTGGGTCTCCAATATGTTGTGAGCCTAACATGAAAATATAATGGATTAACTCATGATTAGGGAGACTTAATGCGGCTTAAACAAATTAATATGCATAATGCATATACATAGCTAGGCTTTTTCCTATGGGGCAGTGTGACCTTATGGGACTGTTAAGCCTATAACTTTTCCTATAGTTGACCAATTAATCTGATTCTTGTTCCTAATTCAAAATAACACATAATCATGAAACATATTAAAATATCAGACCAATTGGATCATTGTACAATTTTTGGTGGAATTTCTAAGAGTGTTCTGTTTCCTGCCCTGTTTCTGCCCTTTGGCAGTTTCAGGGTACCAATTTGGGTAGTCCATATCTTACAATCTGTAAATCAGATTATAATGAAACTTGGTATAAATTTATATGGGTTCAAATGGAACATTTTTCATGTTCACAACTTTTACCAATTATGCCTCTAAGGTCTTCAAATTATAAGCAACATTTCACTGGTCCAGAACAGAATTGGCTTCCGGACCAGTATGACTTCTAAAGGCCATAACTTACTCTATACATAACATTTTAAGCTGAAATTAGTACCAAAATTTATCTAAGACATATACCTATAACTTTCATGTTTTGATAAGTTACATAATCTAGCTCTAAGGAGCTCAAATTAGACAAAAAAGTTTCTGGAACTGCCCAGGGCACTCAATAGGCAGTTCAAACCATGGAACAGTCATGGTTCCATTTACCATAACTCACAATTTACAAGACATATGAACCTGAAATTTGGTATACAGATACATAACACATATATCTACAACTTTTATGTTTTGAGATACTTCAAATAATGGCTTTAACATATTCTAAATCAAGTAACACAGTAGCTAACTTGGTTAGGGTTTACACCCTGACCAGTTTCAGTACGAAGAGCATATCTAATTCTATAAACCAAATCACGAAACACCGTTTACATATTCATAAATATAAGACATAAAGGAACAACTTTTGTGTTTTATACTTGTCCAGAATCAATTTAGATGTTCATCAAAATCGGGTTGCAAAACAGTGCCTATTAATGAACCCTAAACACCAAAATCAAGCTTAACACAAGAATAAATGTTTACTCACCTATAATCACTCTTGGCTAATCTTGTTCCTGCAATTTTTGGAGTGAAAGAAGGAAGAAATGTTGGCTGAAACTTGAAAAGAAATGGAAGGAATGAAGCAAAGAAGAAGAAGAAGAAGAAGATGAGGAAGGGAAGTGATAAGGTGGCTGCCTAATAAGTTAAAAGCCACCACCCACCACCTTATCTTCCTTTTCTTTGTTTCATCCGTCCCCTTTTTCCTTCTTTATTTATTTATTTATTTATTTATTTTTCTGACTTTTATTTTTTTATTTTATTTTTTTATTATTATTATACAAATCAACATAATATGCAATTTAATCTCAATCTAGTCATTTTGCTTACTTTAATTTAGTCACCTTATTTCATTCATTTTTTTTTAATACTTTTTATCCTCATTTAGATTATAAATACACATGTGTGACTCAATACAATTGCAATGTACTAGGACACGTAGCTAGTGCGTGTCATAAACTTGATCCTACGAAAATACGTATGAAATGCATGTGTTCAATTGAATTATATTCAAATGCATATGTCAAAATAAAATGCATGTAATAATGCATATGTGGGAAGTCGAGGATGTTACAATTCTCCCCTCCTTTTAAAATTTCGTCCTCGAAATTAATACCTGAAAACAGTTGTGGATATTGCTTTTTCATATTTTCTTCTGTTTCCCATGTTGCCTCTTCTTGTAAATGGTTACGCCATAATACCTTAACCAAAGGTATTTCTCGATTTCTTAGCTGTTTAGTCTTGTATCCAATGATTTGCACTGGTTCCTCAACATAACTCATGTTCTCTGCAATCTCAATGGCTTGATCTTTAAGTACATGTGTAGGATCTGACCTGTATCTTCTAAGCATGCTCACATGAAACACATTATGTATCTGAGCCATCTCGGGTGGTAAAGCCAACCTATAAGCCAATGGACCAATCTTCTCAAGAATTTCATAAGGCCCTATGTATCTTGGGCTCAATTTACCCTTCTGGCCAAATCGAATTATCCCTTTCCATGGAGATACACGAAGAAATACCTTCTCACCCAACTCGTATTCCATCTCCCTTCTATGCTGATCAACATAACTTTTCTGCCTATCCTGTGCTGCCTTTAGCTTGTTCTTGACAACCTTGATCTTATCCACTGTGTCTTGCACTAGCTCTGGCCCTTCTAATGCACGTGCTCCTTCTTCATCCCAAATGATAGGGCTTCGGCACTTTCTGCCATACAATGCTTCATATGGTGCCATCTGGATACTGCTATGATACTGGTTGTTGTAAGCAAATTCAATCAATGCTATATATTCATCCCAAGCACCTCTGAATTCCATAGAACATGCCCTAAGCATTTCTTCCAATGTCTGTATAGTCCTTTCTGATTGTCCGTCAGTCTGTGGGTGGAATGCAGTGCTAAAGTTCAATTTTGTTCCCAATGCATTCTGTAAACTCACCCAAAAACGTGAAGTAAACCGTGGATCTCTATCAGACAAAATGGACACTGGAATGCCATGCAATCTGACTATCTCATTCACATATAATTTGGCCAAACTCTCAAGTGTACAACCCCATCTGATAGGTAGAAAATGTGCTGACTTGGTTAATCTGTCAATAATTACCCATACTGCATCATTTTTCCGTGGAGTTCTTGGCAATCCATAGACAAAATCCATCGTTATTCTTTCCCATTTCCATTCTGGCACTGGCAATGGATGTAACTTACCAATTGGTGCCTGATGTTCAATTTTGATCTGCTGACATGTTAAGCATTTGGAAACATATTCTGCTATGTCTTTCTTCATTCTTGGCCACCAGTAATGAGGCCTTAAACTGTGATACATCTTTGTCATCCCTGGGTGCATTGCATACGGTGAATTGTGTGCCTCTTCCATTATTTCCCGACGCAAGTTCTCAGTGTCTGGAACACATATGCGTGACTTTAACATCAGTGTATCATCCTGCAATTGAAAATCTTTACTGTTTTCCTGCCTTACTGATTCAATTTTCTCACACAATTTAGGATCTTTGCTTTGTGCTTCTTTGATCCTCTCCTTTAGTATAGGTCTGACTCGAAGAGTAGCAATAAGTGATCCTTCATCATGTATATTTAATTCAACATTCATAGATCGTAATTGAATCAAATATGGAAAAGAGGATACTTGCAAGTGAGCTACACTGCCACTAGCCTTCCTACTTAATGCATCTGCTACCACATTGGCTTTCCCTGGATGGTATTCAATCGTACAGTCATAATCTTTCAATAGCTCTAACCACCGTCTCTGCCTCATGTTTAATTCTTTCTGTGTCAGCAAATAACCCAAGCTTTTATGGTCTGTGAAGATTTGGAATGTCTCACCATACAGATAATGCCTCCAAATCTTCAATGCAAATACGACTGCAGCCAATTCTAAATCATGCACTGGATAGGAGATCTCATGTGGTCTCAGTTGTCTGGATGCATAAGCTATCACCTTACCATGTTGCATCAACACACATCCCAAGCCTTGGTGAGAAGCATCACTATATACTGTAAACCCACCTGTACCTGTAGGGATGGTTAACACTGGTGCTGAGGTTAGCCTGTGCTTTAGTTCATCGAAACTCCTCTGACATTCTGGAGTCCACTTGAAAGACACATTCTTTCTCAACAATTTAGTCAAAGGGTTAGCAATTAAGGAGAATCCATCAACAAATCTACGATAATATCCGGCTAAACCCAGAAAACTACGCATTTCTGAAACATTTTTAGGAGCTTCCCAATTTACCATAGCCTCTATTTTCTTTGGGTCTACTTCTATGCCCTTGCCCGATACTACATGTCCAAGAAACACCAAATGATCTAACCAGAATTCACATTTACTCAATTTGGCATACAGTTGTTTCTCCCTTAAGGTTTGCAACACAATTTTTAAATGTTGTTCATGTTCTCCCCTATTCTTTGAGTACACCAATATGTCATCAATAAATACTATCACAAACCTATCCAGATATGGTTGAAACACCTTATTCATTAAAGCCATAAATGCAGCTGGAGCATTAGTCAATCCAAATGGCATTACTAAAAATTCATAATGCCCATACCTAGTTCGAAAGGCAGTCTTTGGAACATCTGCTTCTGCTACCTTCAGCTGGTAATAGCCTGATTTCAAATCAATCTTGGAGAATATTTGGGCTCCTTGCAACTGGTCAAACAAATCATCTATTCTGGGCAACGGATATTTGTTCTTCACTGTCATTTTATTCAGTTGTCTGTAATCGATACATAATCTCATTGTTCCATCTTTCTTTTTAACAAATAACACTGGAGCTCCCTATGGTGATACACTAGGTCTGATATACCCTTTATCAAGTAACTCCTGCAATTGGGCCTTCAGCTCTTTCAACTCAACTGGGGCCATTCTGTAGGGTGACCTTGATATTGGTGCTGTTCCTGGTACTAGTTCAATAGTGAATTCTATCTCTCTATCTGGTGGTAAACCAGGTAGATCATCTGGGAATACATCAGCAAATTCCCTTACCACTGGTATATTTTCAAGCAAGCTATCAGTGGTTCTAATATCAGTCACATATGCCAAATATGCTTCACATCCCCCTTTGATCATTCGAAATGCCTTTACTGCTGAAACTAGACATGTAGGCACAAGTTTTCTTTCACCTAGAAATACTACCCTTGGCTGGTTTGGTGATTCCAAAATTACTTCCTTAGTAAAGCAATTCACTATTGCATGATGTCTAGTTAACCAGTCCATTCCCAGTATCACATCAAATTCATATATTGGCAATAAAATTAGATCAGCTATTAACTCAGCTCTGTCAATGCATATCAGGCAATCACGACAGACATTATTCACAACTACCACTGTTCCTAATGGAGTACTCACATTTATGTCAATCCCCAAAGGCTCATGCATTTGATGTAGTTTAGATGCCATATGCAATTATATAAATGAATGAGTGGAGCCTGGGTCAATCAATGCATATGCTAATATTTCAGAAATATAAATATTACCAGTGACTACTTCGGGAGCATCCACTGCCTCTTGTCTAGTCATAGCAAACACCCTGGCCTGAGTAGGGGGTCTAGAACTCTGACCTTCAGATCTGGTCACTCCTCTACCCAGTGTACCAGTCCTGCCCCTGCCTCTTCCTCTGCCTTGTGTCCCACTAGTAGGGTAGACCCTCGGTGCCTCAACAGTAGTCTCAGATACTCCTCTGTCTCTACTAGTCTCTGCTAGTTTGGCTCTATTTGGACAGTCTCTATACATATGCTCCATCGATCCACAGAAATAACATGCTCCTGTGAGCCTTCTACATTCGCCCGTATGCTGTCTGCCACAATGACTGCATGTGGGCCTCTGTTCAACATATTGGCTCTGCCCTCTGCCTGGGTAAGAGAAAGTCATTCGTCGACCTCTAGAACTGGAGTACCCACTTCTGTTACCAGCTTGTGCAGGCATATATCTACCTCTTTTCCCCAACCTTCTGCTAGACTCACCAAAGAATTCACGTGATGGCCTTTTTATTTGTTGTTCCCCAGCTTCTGTCATTAACCGTTCAGCTCTGATTGCAGCAGCTCTAAGCCTAGCATAACTATCAAGATCAGTAGTCGTGATTCTGTTTCTGATCTCATATTTGAGGCCCTCCTCAAACTTCCTGCATTTGTCTCTTTCAGTAGAGACCATGAAAGTGGCATAATGGGAAAGCTTGTTAAATTGTACTTCATACTCCGCAATAGACATATTCCCCTGCTTCAGATTCAGGAATTCCTTCCTCTTCTCATCTTTATATGCTTCAGGCATATAATTGTTCTGAAATTCCAGGAGAAAATCATTCCATGTCAACACTGGTGGTTGTGCATCACTGTCAGGGACTGTCTCCCACCATTCATAAGCATTTCCTTGCAGTAAGGATACTGCATAATCAAATTTCTCATCTGGAGTACATCTCATCATATTCAGTACCCTCTGTGTCCTTTTCAGCCATGTCTCAGCTTCTGCTGGGTCTGTTGTGCCATTGAAATCAGTTGCACCATGTTTCCTCAGCTTGTCATACCGTCTTTCCTTGTACATTTTAGGACCATATACTTCTTGTTCTAGGTTTTCATGGGGTACTTCTGCATGAGATGACTGTGATGCATGTACTGGAGCTCTAGCTCCTATTGCTGGTTGCTCTCTATGTAAATGAGGTGATGCCTCATGAGAATGCATTTCGGCCGGCCTCTCCCTCCTTGGTGTATCATGTCTTATGATGTCCCTAAAATAAATGAAAGTATGTCACTACATAATGTTCAACACATATGATGCATATGTTATCATGCTCTTATGCAGATGCATGTTCCCATGGAACCTATCCCTGCTCTGATACCAAAAATGTAACATCACACCTCTTATGCATTTAAGTATAACCTATCCCTGTATCAAATAGTCACATACTGCATACTGAAAAGGCAAAATACCCTGTTAACAATAGTAGTAATTTTTTTTTTCATATCATATCCTGTAAAATCAACTAACGACTTTACAAGTCTTATATCCTGTAAAATTACTAAATGACTTTTCAAGTCAACATTAAAACCACAATACGATATATCACATATATCAAAATATAAACTTTACACATAAGTATTTCCGAGTTGATTTCATTTATACATATTTAGACTCATTCCAAAATGACTATACATATTCAAGCATATAAGTCCAAAATACAGATGACATATTTTTATGCTTGTGTGGAATGCAAGGAGAGAGAGTGATGAGGCTCGGCCAATGACCTGTGCTCCATGTCTTCTATACACTACTCAAAATGAGCTATCACTTTTCTTTACCTGAAAAATGACGCAAATTGATGAGTTGCGGCTCAGTGAGAATAATCATCCAATGAGCTCTAAAGTACCAAACAACTCATAGTAATAAATCACAAATCCAATATATATCAGGTATTCTATTCCATTCATCAGTATCATATAAGTATCAATAAAGTTGAAACATATAATCATTACTCTTTATGTATGCAAATGCTTTGCTTATTTCATTTTGTTGTGACCAAGTTAAACAGACATTGCCCCGGGTATCCATGTGAACATTTGCCATGTGAACATTTGCATTTGCAATTGTATTTGCATTTGCTAGCTAGCTTGATCATTTGTTTCATTTGCACATTTGTTGGGCCATAGGCCTCTTCTTTTGCTTTGCAATATTGATTAACTAGTCACAACGCCTTTTAAGTCCATATGCATATGCATTTGTACTAAGCATTTATGAACCATTGCATCTTATCACATATAACATACATATACCACATATATGCCTCATATGCCACGCATATACCTTGCATATACTATACATATACCATGTATATATATCACATATGTCAAACATATACCTCAAATATACCACAAGTATACCATTTATACGTATCACAAACGCCACATATTGCCCATCATCATATTATCAAGGACAATCATGACAATCATATGTCAAACCACAAACGTCACATATTGTCCATCATCATATTATCAAGGACAATCATGACAATCATATGTCAAACCACAAACGTCACATATTGTCCATCATCATATTATCAAGGACAATCATGACAATCATATGTCAAACCACAAACGTCACAAATTATCCATCATCATATTATCAAGGACAAATTATGACAATCATATGAATCACATAGCAAGCAACATTCATTTGCACTAAGAATTCAATCGATAATTAGACTCACCGTTCTCCTTTGATCCCGACTCTTACTTATTGTCTATCTGCTCCTTGTGGGTCTCCAATATGTTGTGAGCCTAACATGAAAATATAATGGATTAACTCATGATTAGGGAGACTTAATG
This sequence comes from Triadica sebifera, assembly GCA_023653625.1. Classification (NCBI taxonomy): domain Eukaryota; kingdom Viridiplantae; phylum Streptophyta; class Magnoliopsida; order Malpighiales; family Euphorbiaceae; genus Triadica; species Triadica sebifera. The sequence continues at coordinate 13,678,925 of CM042897.1, forward strand.
CGGCTTAAACAAATTAATATGCATAATGCATATACATAGCTAGGCTTTTTCCTATGGGGCAGTGTGACCTTATGGGACTGTTAAGCCTATAACTTTTCCTATAGTTGACCAATTAATCTGATTCTTGTTCCTAATTCAAAATAACACATAATCATGAAACATATTAAAATATCAGACCAATTGGATCATTGTACAATTTTTGGTGGAATTTCTAAGAGTGTTCTGTTTCCTGCCCTGTTTCTGCCCTTTGGCAGTTTCAGGGTACCAATTTGGGTAGTCCATATCTTACAATCTGTAAATCAGATTATAATGAAACTTGGTATAAATTTATATGGGTTCAAATGGAACATTTTTCATGTTCACAACTTTTACCAATTATGCCTCTAAGGTCTTCAAATTATAAGCAACATTTCACTGGTCCAGAACAGAATTGGCTTCCGGACCAGTATGACTTCTAAAGGCCATAACTTACTCTATACATAACATTTTAAGCTGAAATTAGTACCAAAATTTATCTAAGACATATACCTATAACTTTCATGTTTTGATAAGTTACATAATCTAGCTCTAAGGAGCTCAAATTAGACAAAAAAGTTTCTGGAACTGCCCAGGGCACTCAATAGGCAGTTCAAACCATGGAACAGTCATGGTTCCATTTACCATAACTCACAATTTACAAGACATATGAACCTGAAATTTGGTATACAGATACATAACACATATATCTACAACTTTTATGTTTTGAGATACTTCAAATAATGGCTTTAACATATTCTAAATCAAGTAACACAGTAGCTAACTTGGTTAGGGTTTACACCCTGACCAGTTTCAGTACGAAGAGCATATCTAATTCTATAAACCAAATCACGAAACACCGTTTACATATTCATAAATATAAGACATAAAGGAACAACTTTTGTGTTTTATACTTGTCCAGAATCAATTTAGATGTTCATCAAAATCGGGTTGCAAAACAGTGCCTATTAATGAACCCTAAACACCAAAATCAAGCTTAACACAAGAATAAATGTTTACTCACCTATAATCACTCTTGGCTAATCTTGTTCCTGCAATTTTTGGAGTGAAAGAAGGAAGAAATGTTGGCTGAAACTTGAAAAGAAATGGAAGGAATGAAGCAAAGAAGAAGAAGAAGAAGAAGATGAGGAAGGGAAGTGATAAGGTGGCTGCCTAATAAGTTAAAAGCCACCACCCACCACCTTATCTTCCTTTTCTTTGTTTCATCCGTCCCCTTTTTCCTTCTTTATTTATTTATTTATTTATTTATTTTTCTGACTTTTATTTTTTTATTTTATTTTTTTATTATTATTATACAAATCAACATAATATGCAATTTAATCTCAATCTAGTCATTTTGCTTACTTTAATTTAGTCACCTTATTTCATTCATTTTTTTTTAATACTTTTTATCCTCATTTAGATTATAAATACACATGTGTGACTCAATACAATTGCAATGTACTAGGACACGTAGCTAGTGCGTGTCATAAACTTGATCCTACGAAAATACGTATGAAATGCATGTGTTCAATTGAATTATATTCAAATGCATATGTCAAAATAAAATGCATGTAATAATGCATATGTGGGAAGTCGAGGATGTTACAATTCGTCTTGATCCTGAAGCCATATCCTACCTATAACATAAAGGCAACGGCCCTAATCAATAAAGTAGCAACTCCAAAAATGCTATAGTGGGTACACTTCAAGAAATAAACATTTTCAAAATTCGTTTTTAAAAACCCAAAACCGTCCAAACCGGGCTCTGATACCAAAACTACTGTAACACCCCCTCACCCAAACTGCACGTGTCCGGATGCGGGGGCACTACTGCCTGTTTTCTTTACTTTTTCAAATTGCTATTATTATTATTTTACCTTTATTTTCTCAACACTCATGTATATATAGATATATACAAAAAAAACCAGGTAGAATTTATTTACATAAGATAGTAATTTTAAACATCAAATTATTCTTAACAAACTTTAAAAGTAAGTATTACAAACTCTAAAATTCTTTAATATAAAAAGCCAAATACAAAAATAAATTCAAAGCTTGTAACCCACTTTCTCAAGGTTCGGCTGCTTTACTTGAATAGGATCATCATTTGCTTTATCTATCACCTTCAGCTACCTTTCTATATCTACGCGGAAGGAAACTCCCACGCTAAGCTCTAAGCTTAGTGGTGCATATAAATAAAGCAATATACTATATCATGCAACAAGCATTAACATGTATCATTTTATGCATTAAAATGTTTGCATGTTATTTCTATCAACATGTTACTATTTCATACAATTATACATATCATGCTCACATATACAATGTTATTCTCATTTATCTTTGATGGTACATTACTCTGTTAATCTCTTTATTATTATATCTCAATCTCATCTCATCATCATTTTCTTATTCTTTTCTTTTTTTATTTTTCGACATATCCTCATTATCTTGCCCACATCACTCTAAATTTGGACTGACTGGATACGGGTTATGGATCAGGAGCGCTCCCAGAGCTATAGCTACCCTGTCCACTATCTGGCTCATAAGAGCTTCTCAAATCAATGGCGCTCTCCGAGCTTAAGCCACATTGATTGAGTATAATTTCATCATAGATGAATAACGGACCAGGGCACTCTATGAGCTTAAGTCACCTTGTCCTCATTTATATGTGCTCATCAGAGCTTCTCAATTCAATGGCGCTCTCCGAGCTTAAGCCACATTGACCGAGCATCTCAGACCAATGGCGTTCTCCGAACTTAAGCCACATTGGTTGAGGAATAGCATCTCAGACCACGTTCGCCCCCTTAATGACATGTCATCTATCCTGATTCTAATCCGCAGGTAGAGTAATAAGCTTCTTTATATAATCACATCAATCATAATTCTCATGTTTATCAACATCTCAATTTTCTTATTTTGCAAACATATAGTCATACTCATACATACTGGATAACATCTTTTCATTTATTTAACTAGGTACATCAATATTCTCATGTCTATCATCCATATCAGATTTCATATATCATCCATGTCAACATTCCTTTTTTTTATATCACAACATAATACGTTCTCATATCCATACTTATATATATAATTATTCTTATTTCCCTGGATAGACAATGGCTTTCATTTCTTTACCTGAATTCTTCATTTGATAACCACATTCATAATTACAAATACAAAGCATTCACGACCGTGATTACTAATTTCACGCCCGTAATCCCAAGCCGTGAATGCTACTGGAATGAATCGCCCAAAAGCATTCATGGTCGTGATTACTCATTCACGCCCGTGAATAAGTTCACGTCTGTGATTCCAACCCGTGAACGCTTCTGGAATAAATAGTACCATTTCCACACAGAAGTCACAACCGTGAACCCTCAAGTTTACGCCCGTGACTCAATAGTCATGCCCATGACTTTCAGCAGGAAATCTGCATATTCACTTTTCATTCATTCTAACATCATCCAAATCATATCAAATTCTATTTCATGCATTTCTAAGGTTCTTTACTCGACTTATTACTTTCTAATACATGTAAATGTCTTGATCATACAAGATTTTCTAACATGCATCATTAATTCAATGTCACACAAGGATCTCATTCATATTGTCTATACCTATAGTTTCATGTCACAATCATCATCATTCTTGAAATGCATTTATCTAAAATCATGTTCAGCATGCATTATTTCAAACAAAAATAGGCTATTGCCTTAAGTTATGCACAAACTTTAATCTTTCTCCTTCACTTTTATAGGTAGCTTTCTCTTTCCCTTTGCTCCTTAGTGTTTGTTCCTTGTCACTTGGAACTCCTACAATATCATAAATCATTATTATCATCTGATTTTTCTCAAGACCCTAAACTCTCTTATTCTCTCTCAAAACCCTAGTTTCTCTCTCTTTCCACATAAATCTTAGATGAGCTCAAAATTCTAACTTCCTTTAAGAAAGATGATGAAGAAGAAGAAATGCTTCTTACCTTACACCTTTCTTCACTAAATCACCACTTTGGATATTTTCTCTCTCTACTAAACTTGATTTTTCTTCCTCTTTCTTGTTCTTTCCAGCTTCCTTAGGAGTTATGGACCATGAAGATCACTTGTTCTTGTTCTTTTACCTCTCTTCTCTTCCTTTCTCTCTCTAGAATTCAAGATTGGCTATGGAGGAGATGGGGCTGGCGTGACTGGTATAAAAGAGAGAGAAAAAGGCAGAAAATGAAGAGAAGAAGAAGAAAAGAGTCTTAAATAGGGTATCCAAAAGTCTTCATGTGGGACACACCATTTTGATCATTTCTGGACATTAGGCTTAATGAACCCATTAATCTCATTCTTCCTCATCGAGTGGCCGGCCAAACCTATTAAAATGTCCCCAAAATCAATATGTTTATTAGCAATTAATCTCATTAATCCTCCAATTATTTTTGATAAATTACAATTTGACCTCAAAACTTATCAAATTTGCAATTTAGTCCTTTTCTGTAATCAACTTCTTTAAACTTTATAATAACTTAATTAGGCATTTATCATTTAATTTATCCATTACTTGATCAATATTTGTAAAAATCCAAATTTAGACTTCGATCGGTCAAACGTGTCAACTTCGCGACACGTGCGACTCGAGCCCTAAATTAGCGGATATTACACTTATTATAATGAAAATAATAGGAAAAAGTGAAATTTTTAGAGTTCATACTTGTGATATAGTTAATCGTGGTCGTCAATGTCGTGGAATTCAGATTTAGAAGCTTAAGAGCTTCATAGCTGTGACACTATGGTTCACGGCTGTGACACTAGTGCTTACACCCATGAAGACCTGCGGATTTAAATATGGTAGTGTCGTGTTTTTAATAGAAACTCATATAAAATTACTCCTAACCCGAGCCACCACACTTTGAAACCTCATAAACAAAAATTTCTCATTCCCTTTTGAACTCTGATTGATTAAACCTGAAATAACCACCCAAAAATGAATTTCAAATAGATAAAAACAAAAAGTTTGGTATAAAAATCGAGGTGTATGACAAGGAGCTTTGGAATACATTTTGAAATATAGATAACCAATTTGTTATTATCGAAACAGAGGTAAGAGAGGTTGTTTTCATTTTCATTTTGGATTAATGAGAGAGTTAGTTTATAAGCTTTAAATCAATTAAAAATTAAGACTTTGGTTAATTTATGGCATAATTAAATGAATATCAAAATTTATATATTAATATAGCCTCTAATTTCATGTTAGGGGCTAAAACTGATGGTGGAGAACTCCACAAGAACCAGTAAATGAGAGAGAATCGAGTTTTTGGACTCTATTATTAAGATTTGTGCATATAAACATTTTTATTCGATTTTATTGTGCTTGCGATATAAAATACTGTTTTGGTATAAATTGTGGGAGAGTAGAGATGTGTAACTAGAGGTGACGTGTCATAATTCTATTTGAATATTTTGCCACATCACAATGCATATATTCATGTGTTTGCCCTTCTCTCTAGAAATCATTTTATTGACTCTAATTAAAAATAAAATTAACAGAAATTAGGCGCTGATTATACTAAAAATTAAGTATAAGAGGCAATTGAGAAAAAAAAAAGTACAAGGAGCAAAATAAAAAAAAAATCATGCCAAATTTATAGGGCAATAGATGTATTAGATCAAAAGGTTATGAAATCAAAGTATATCATAGGCAAAATAGTCAAATTAGCATATGACTTGTACCCAAAAGTATAAGTCAAACTCTAAATTTTGACTCAATACAATCAAATTTTTGATATTTTAGTTAGTTACAAATAAGCCCTAAACAATCCTATTGTTTGTTCCATTTGAAGGTTTTCTTTAAGTTAATTCAGTTGACCTTATTATCTAATAAGATGATGACATGTGTCATCATTTTTTTCAAAAATTAAAAATACAAATTAAATCTTTTTTAAAAAATAAAAAATAAATCTAAAAGAGCTAATTAAGGGAAAAAAAGAAAGAAAAATTATTTCAAGCTTCTCAATTAACCTAAAAGACCTTGTCGATTTCTGCCCAAATCACATAGGAGGGTCCGGAGATACTTTGTTGGAAAGTGCATTAGATGAATGGCCTTAACATCGCAATAAAGGCGCTGTATCAGGCTTACAATAAACAACCGAACTCAACCCTGTGTAGAATTCACAAATTTTCTCCATTTGATTTTTTTCAGGTCATCAATTGGCCCGCAATTCTTGGACCTCATAAGTTAAAGCTTCAATAAAATAGTAACACTGCAAATCATTTCATGATAAGCACAGAGCTTAGAAATTTGTAGATGTAACCCCTTCTTGTAAAATTTTGTTGCAGTAGTCATTGAAAGTCCCTACATTATAATGGAAAGATATCAATTAATAGTAAATTAATTAGCTTGCTAGTGTTCTTCTTTATTCCTCATACTTTGCCCCAACAAAACTAAGAATTAGTGTATAGCATTTTAATGAATTAACACCAACAGATTTCAGTTCATTTGTATAACACAAATCATGGATGGTATATTTAAAGATTTTGCTGAAAAAATTAAATCCATAGATTTTAAGAATGGTTTCTTAAATTTAAATACTAAAAATTAAAGAACAAATAATTATTAAAAATTAAAAGGGTACATAGGAGAAGATTTTATATTTTACCAAAACAAAATCATATAGGCTATAGAAATTGGAATATCACAATCTCATCAACATTAAGAGACAATCAGAATTCAACCAAAATTCTGATAAATTCAAGGTAAGAATACCGAATCAAAAGGCAGAATACAAGTGAAGAAAAAGGAACACTTTAAAGAAAAAATAAATAAATTTATCACCTTTTTTTTTTTTTGCTTTTCCTCTTCGCTTTTCATCACTTTTTTGTTCTTCATTCTTCTGCTGCGTGTGTGGGGGGTGTATTCCTCTTTGTGAACCTCAATAAACCTCTTCGTGTATTCCTCTGTTATGTTCGGAGGGGATATATTAGGATGATACTTTCTTGCAAGTTGCTTATAAAAGCCTTTTTAATTTTTGACAATGTTTTGCTCTTTGATATGTGTAACAACTTGTAGAAATTCTGGGTGTTCGCATATACTGTTTCGGCTTCAGTGGTAGTGGCAGCCTTGATTGGAGAGGTTCTGAGGATGGATTAGTGTTGGGTTTTGAGGCAGGTACGAAACTAGAAATTTTTTGATGGGGTGAAAAATTTATAAAATATAAAAATATAAAAAAATTTGGCGATGTACTTGAACTAGGAAATGAACTAGATGTATTTTTTTCTAGTATTTTCAAAAAAAAATTGATATTCCCATATTTCTTATTATTTTCCTTAAAAAATAGAATAAAAGTAAATTCAGCTATTAAATTCTAGTATCTAATCAATCATGGAAAAAAAGTCATACATGAAAATCTTTCATATTTACTAAATCAATTATAATTAAATAGAGTTAGTAGAATACAACAATAACTAAAATTAATCACAATACAAAAATTAAAATTATAAACTAAAGACTAATAAATTATGAATTGAAATTAATCAAAGAAAATAATTAGAAGTATACATATTTGATACTTAGAATTTGATTGAAATACTGATAAATTAAATATTATGCCAACTATGTAGTTGTTCCAAATGAAAAGTCCAAGAAGACAAGGAGAACCAGTAGCTAGAATAAGAGAGAAACTGGAAAAGTAAAAGAGAGAGGGAAAGGAGAAACCAGAATTGGATTTGGAAATGAGAAAAGTAGAAAAGATAGGAAGAAAGTAGTGAAATTATAATAAAATGTAGATTGATTTAATTTGTTTCAACTTTTTATTTAGTCAAAGTGAGTTCACATGAGAAAGATATATATTTTGCTTTGGGATTTGGGGATGCAATTTTATATATTTATATTATTTATTAAAATTATAAAAGGGAACTTCTATTTTTTTTTGGGGGTGGGGGGAGGGAATTGTCATCCCCATTGTATACCTTACATTCACCCTTGTTTTGAGGGAAAATGTTGATTTGGAGAAATGGATAGGGAAGTTGAGTTGACAAGGGTGTATGAGGGAAAATGTTGATTTGGAGAAATGGGTATGGAAGTTGAGTTGAGAAGGAGTTGAAAGGATTTTGATGCTGAAAGATTGACTTTTGATAAGCATATATTGAAGTTGCTGTGAATTCCAGTTGATCATTGTCCTTCTCATTTTTCTTTTATTTTTTGCTTAATTAGCTCTTGTAGATTTATTTTTAATTTGTATTTTAATGTTTTTGAAAAAAAAATATTATTTAAGACCTTATTTGTACCGGATTAAAACATCTAAAATTGATTATACTAAGTTAAACTTCAAGATTTGACTCATACTTTTAAGTATGGTTCGAGAACTAATTTGACCATTTGAACTATATCATATCATCATTCCAAATATATTAAAAAATCTTAATACATTTGTCGCCTCCTAAACTTGACACGATTTTTTATTTTACCCTGATTTTCTATTTTTTTTATTTACCTTCATATACTTAGTTTTTATTACAATTGACCTTTGATTTGTTAATTTTATTTCTATTTTACCATAATAGTATGACATAATAGGAAATCAATGACAATATTGAGTATATATATATATAAATTAATAATATTAATTCTTAATTTTGTAACGGTTATACATTCAATGTTTGATTCAAATCTCAAAACAAAAAGTTGAATGCACATCTAAGAGTGCTTCAAAATGCAATCATTGATAAATCTCTTCTCATTACAACTAATGCACAAAATTTGAGAGCAATCAAATGCAATAAGTCCACAAATTACTTGTTACTTTTTGGATCGAGAGTTCCTTGAGCAAACTCCACCACAAAATTCATGCTATCTCAACTCATGATGTTAAAAAAAAAAAAGCATGTAGAACTTATCACTAACACACAATGCTGATATTGATGTCGCCAACTTAATTTCAATTCAAACCCAGCAACTCTAAACCAGAACTCTAGTTACTAATAAAAATCCAAAATTTACTGCTAATAAAAGGAGAAAAAAGAGAGAGAGAGAGAATTACCCAACTTTATAATAATAATAATAATAATAATAATAATAATAATAATAATAATAATAATAATAATAATAATAATAATAATGAACTCTATTAAAATTGGTAAAATAAGAATCGTAGCACCTAATTAAACTTATGTGGCGATAAGGTCCATTTTGGGAGGTGGGTCAGGTTATGCCAGTGTTAGGGAGATCACGTAGAGGGAAGGAGGAACCGTGCCGCTACACCAATTTACCAGTTGAGTATGAGGCAATGATATCCATTTTGCATTGAAAGCAATTGTAGAACAGAATTAGAAACCATGAGATTAGGATTAGGATCGATATTGATTTTTGAGAACAAATTTCTTCAATTTTGTTTTTGGAATTTGTATTTTGTAAGAGAGATGAGATGAATTAGGTCCAGGCCACGAGAAAGGATTTCTATAATATGTATTGGAGAGGAGAAGACTAAGCTAGTGGTGATGGTTTCCAAACTAAAGGTGTTGCCACGTGTTGCTAAGGTGATGCCACAACTCATTACTATAATAGATAATGCCACCTCATGGCACGTCTACGTAGGCATCCCACCATCTCAATTGATGTCTTTTATCATGGCCAATTGAAACTAAAATGAATAAAGTAGAAGGGCCGATTCAATATGTGGCGCAATTGAAGAAAAAATGAGTAAAGGAGATAAAATAGAAAATCATGTTAAATTCAGGCACAGAAGATGTATTAAGTCCATTAAAAATAAGGAAAGAGTTTAAAAGAATGTCTAATGTTTCACCGTTTTCTCAATTAGACATCTATCACATTTTTTTAATAATTATATACATAACGTTTGAAACGTTTTTTTCAATTAGATAGCTCCACACATTTTTCCATTCAAAATATAACAACAAATAATTTAAAACTTATTTGCTATGAGTTTTTTCAATAAAATCCATCGGTAAGAGTTTGTCATTTAAAAAATTAATAAGTTTTGCTCTTTAACTATATAAATGCATGTCATATGTTTATTATAGTTTTAATGTGTATTTTTATACTTATATTAATTTTTCCATAAATTGAGTTTTTTTGAAGTACTAAAATTTAATAATTTCTTAAATTACTAAAATTTCTTATATTAATTTATTCATACTTTCACATTTTCAAATAAATTTGCTAACAAATAAATATAAGAAATTTTAAAAATTTTAAAAAATTATTAAATTCTTTTCTTTAACTTTGAGTTATATCTTGTCTAATTTTAGTTAGGAAACAAAATATGTTAATTTTTTAAATTACTAAAACTTTTACATATAGATTTCCATGAAAAAAAATCCATCACAAGAATTTTTTAAATTGTTAACAATTTTATTTTGAATGAAAAAACTGGATGGAGTGTCCAATTGAAATTTTTTCAAATGTTAAATATACAAATGATAGGAAAAAAATGATGTATGTCAAATTGAAAAAGCAGTTAAAAAGTTAGATTTTTTTAAAAAAAATTTCGGAAAATAATTATTGTAACATACCATACAATATCATATGCTACTAAACCATGCTCCTCTCAATCCAAACAGGGGACTAAGAAATATATATGTTGACCTATATAGGATGTGCAAAACTAAACCGAAATTAAAAATTTAATCAAATCAAAATAAATTCAATTTATTTGGTGTGATTATTTGGTTTTTAGTTTAATTGGTTCATACTTATTCAATTAAATTCCAGTTAATAATATTGAAAACAAATTAAATTGAACCTACTGAATTTTTTTATGTTACTTTTTTATATATATTTTTTTACTTATCTACTTTTATTCATTAAATAATTAATACATTTAATAGTCACTAATTTTAAGTGTTAATAAAGGCAATTTAGATATAATGGAAATTAGAGGCTAGTATTAATGTAATTATTGTCATTGTTCTTTCAAAAAATAATGTAATTAACTCAATATAATTAATCATCACATTTTTCCTTTTATATATTGTTATTATTTTTACGTAATTAACTAATCTCTATGATTAATTTTTAAAATATATTTTAATTTACGGTAATTAATTTTAATTATGACAGTTTATAAAATTTTATGGTAATCTATTTTGATTTATGGTAATTAATTTTAATTTATATTACTTGTTAAAATAATAATAATTGATTTTATTTTAATTTAATGGGTAAATTTGTTATACTTATTTTTTTTATTTATGGCAATTGATTATAATTTATGAGAATTGATAAAATTATGTTAATTTAATTACAATTTATGCTAATTAATTAAATTGATTCATAAAACTGATTAAATTAGATCAAACCGATCAACGAAATTTTGATTCGGTTAAATTCATTTTTATATCTATGATGGTTCAGTTTAGTCATTCTAATATAAAAAAATTGGTTTATTCAGCTTTATAGAAGTTTGGTTTGGTTTTAGACCAAACAGACCAAATGATCACCCCTACCTAGGGGTGTACAAAACCGAATTAAAATAAAAAATTGAACCGAACAAAATGGAATTTGGTCAATTTGATTTGGTTTATTTAGTTTTCAGTTCGTTCAGTTCAGTTATTTATAAAAAATTCAATTTATTCGATGGTTCGGTTAGAAATATTGAAAAATCGATTAAACCGAACTTACTGAATTATATATTACAATGGAAGATTAAGATTTAATTAACCTAAAATTCATAGATCAAGCATATGTAATTCAAAATTGGTTATAAACTATCAAATGAATGAAGAGATTACCCTTAAAGAATCAACTCTTGATTTGTGAGCTTTCATTCTTATTAGTTTGTAACAAATCACAACAATCCAAAACTAGAATTATCTCTAAAAGTATCTACACAAAGGATAAAGAATAAAACTTATAAGACAATGGGTGGTTGATGATCCAAGGTACTAGCAATGGAAAATCAACACTTAGAGAGAAATTGAAGAATATGGGAGATAACTCTTATCTTTTTAAATGGAGGTTGATGCAAAAATACTCCAAAAGAAGATATTTATATATTCCTTGATTTCATTTAGGGTTAGGGACAATACATCTATCTACCATGCTTTTCAAACAAAAGTATGTATGGTTGTACCATTATGATTCGCGACCGCAAGTTGTCCTGATTACATAATACTTATGTCAAGTCAGACATTTAGCGACCATGAAATCATCTTGTGCGATCATGATAGGAAATTGCAACCACAATATATTATTGCGACCGAGACAAATTGTGACCATGAAACAGCTTCTACAACCGCAACTCTGCTCTATCCAAGTTTTTCTCTCTTCTCTTTTGGATCAAATTCAAAGTCCATTTCATATGTTCTTCAAACCTTTTATATGTGTGACCTATAAGGTTTTCTATTATATTAGCAGCTCAAATCATCACATAATTATGAGTAGATCATGAACATTATCTAGCAACATATCATAATCACCCAATTAATAAAAAGTCAGTGACTTAACTATAAAAGGGGTGTTTGAGATTGTTGTTGGGTATCCAAAAATTAGATTTAGATTTTTTTTATTTAATAAACTATTTTTTTAATTTTTTATAAATTATTTTTTTGAAACATGCTTTTGAAAAAAAAAATCTATTTATGGGGTGTTTGAGATTGTTGTTGGGTATCCAAAAAGCAAGTTTAGAATTTTTTGATTTAATTGACTAATTTTTTTAATTTTTTATAAACTGTTTTTTCAAACCTGCTTTTGAGAAAAACATCTATTTACCTAATTCTCTCCAAAACCAGTTTTCAAAACTCAAAAAATTTTAAAATAAAAAAATTGTCTCCAAAAGTATTTTTGCCAAACGAACCCTTACCTGCTTCTCTCTAGAACCAGTTTTCAAAATTCAAAAAAATTAAAAATAAAATTTTTTTCTCCAAAAGCGTTTTTGCTAAATGGATCCAAACCCTTCAATAGACAATTATTGTGCAATTCATCATTCCACTACACTATATCTCATTTGATTCAGAGTATAGACTATGTGTTAACTTCCACTAGAGTCACTACATTACATCTAGTCAAAATGATTTAGTTCTTATTTATGAGACTCATTATTCTATTAGATATATACTTAAAGATTATCTTCAATATATGTCCACCTTGGCCAAGAATTTTCGAGTAATAATTTCTATAAAAGGTTATAAGTATACTCTCCTTGTATCAGGAATGATGAATCTTCTATTGATTACTCAACTGTGTTCAAATATCTCATCTTATACCCAATCACCATCCTATGAGCGATCTCTCAGAGGCAACAATGAATGAAGTCAAAGTATAGAATTCAGTATCTAAAATAACTTTGAACATTTCAAGTCTAAGGATACTCGCATCATTGTCATGATAAGAATATCATTGACATTGAATAGATAATCCATATGAGTGTCTTATAACTAGGTCATCCAATGTGTTTGACTACGCTAGCAAGTATCCACATATTAACTTTAAATATCTCATATCTACAGTTTATAAGATCAACTATATGACTCAATGAAGAAGTTCAATATGTGTTAGTCTATTTAGATTAACAAGACCGGATTAACAATGTCTCATCTTATTAATCCTATAACTAATGATCATTTAGGTATAAATACAATTGAACATGATAATAATCTCATAATCATAATCTTGTAATGATTTTCTCTCATGTTGTGTTATATATTAGAGATTTCATTAAATGATTTAGGATCTATATCAATTCATAATAGTGAATATCATATAATGAAAATGTCTTTATTAAATAATAAATATGTACAACAAATGTCCAAAGTAAATATCTTTAGGGCACATCTTTGATAATATATATTATTGTAATTAATTTTAATATTTATATAAAAGAAAAGAAATAATAGTTTATAATAATTAATTTTGATATATGATAGTTGATAAAATCATGAACTATTACAATTTATGCTAATTTACAAAGATTTGATTTAGTTTATGATAATTTATAAAATTATGATATTTGATTTTAATTTATGTTAATTGATAAAGTGATTATGATTGAATTTAATTTTTTTATAATTAAATAAATTAATTTACAAAACCAAACCAAACTAAACCGAAATATTTAGGTTTAGTTCAAAATATATTTCAGTTTTGTTTTTATGTATATATCAATTCGGTTCGGTTTATCAATGCACACACTTATCCCTATATATATCAACTTTTCTCGATATGGCGACTGTATTTTTATTTTGATGATTTGAGCCTCTCTATTATTATTTTTTTTAACAATTGACTCCTTTTTGACAGTTACTAATATAAAATTGTCTTTTGTGTCTAGTGTGAAAAAAAAGAAAAAAATTAAAGTAATTTATAAATTGTTATTACTTAGATTACATAAATCACATTTTAATTTATATTATATTTGATTCACATTGGATAAAAAATTAATTTTATACTAGCAAGCTAATAATGTTAGCATAGATTTGCAAAAAACTGTAAAAAAAATACTCAATTATTAATAAAATAATAGTATAAAATCTCAAATTGTCAAAAAAAAAATTATAGCGAACATATTAAAAAAAAATCTCAAAAATACAAAGACAAATCATATGGGCTTTACCGGCTAAACTGGACTAAATGCGAAGGAGAGGCTGAATCAAGCTGAGGGGAAAAAATGTCTCAGCTGCTATTCTCCAATTCTGTCGCTTCTCTTTCGAGTCTCTCTTCTTTCATCCTCATCATTTTTATCTTCATATCCATCGTTGAAGTTGATCGTCACTGCTACTCCTGGTATCACCAAATTTTTCTACACTTAATTGATTGAAATTTGTGTCATTTGTTCGATTGCTGTTGTTTTCTGCGGCATTTTAACGCGGTCATCTCCTTCCACTTCATACTCAACTGGGCATTTCATCAAACAATTATTTGCTCTAACCTTAATTAAATTTTTTTTACCAAATTGGAATTTATGTACTTACATGTTTTCTTTTATTCTTTTACAAATGCAAATAACTTTATCAAACTTCAACCTCTTCAATTATCAATTTCTTTTTTGTACTATTGTTATGCCGTTTTCTTTTCTTCTTGGAAGCAAATTAGAATCTATATATATCTATTTGGGTTTTGTATAATAATTTTATGTCTCTTTTTTTTTCCTGAATTTTGTATTCTTTTCAGCTTCTAGGCTGCAGTTCAAATCCATTGATGTTCATCTAGAATCCTTCAATAGAGTTCGACTTCATAATGCTACTCTCCGCAGCAAAACCGTTATTATGAATGCCTCTTCAGACATTGATGGGACATCTTCAACAGGGAATAGTGAAGTCCCTGCAGAAAGCAAAGAGGAGGTTGTGCCCGTAGACCAACTACCATTAGAGTCAAAGCTTCAGGAGAGAGCGGAACATAAATTGAGGATGAAACTGGCCAAGAAGATTAGACTTCGTAGAAAGAGACTAGTTCGTAAAAGAAGATTGAGAAAGAAGGGCAGATGGTCGCCTTCAAAGATGAATAAGTTAAAGAATGTCTGAACTTGGCCTCAATTGTTCTTTCAGGTTTTTTAGTGACCCCTTAGCTTCTTCTATATATCCTATGTCTCTTTTTAGGAGTCTGAATGTGTATTTCAGTTTTCATTTATTATATTTTGTTTATCTGAAACTTAAGATACATGGTGTATTTTGTCAAATTTGTTCTGAATCTGAATGTTCAATGGTTTAAGAGCTTTATTTCTTCATCCATTTGTCTTCATTGGCTAAATTGATGAGATTTTGTTCCTATGTTACAAATATTTGCGAGCTCCAATTAGTATATAGCACATCTACCAAGTGTAATTCTTTTGTTGTGGTGGTTGTGTTTGATATTTGATTAATTGAACCCTCATTACATATTTTGTCAGGATGAAGATATTGAAGCAAGAAATTAGAGATCTTACAGAGTTGTAGTGTGAAAACTACTGGATTTAATCTAAATTGGTTTATCTTGATAAAAAAAGTGATTTGTGTGAATGAGCAGAGTTTCAACATGAGGATTATAAATAGACTTGCGGGTTTTTTTGCCTTGTTGCAGTATATATATATATATATATATATATATATATATATATATATATATATATATATCTTAGAAACCTTTGGTTTAACTCCTTCAAGGTTTGAGGCCAAGTCTTAAATGAATTGGCCTAAAGGGGTGACCGCAGGATTTGATATGCTTAGGTGTTTAGCTGGTGAAATGGGATAGGGCCATATATGGTTTGGTGAAATCAAAGATGGGTAAAAACAAAAATGAAAAAAAAAAAAGCAAACAGGGATTTTTGGGGATTGCATTCAGAATAGGTCTCCAAGAATTATTTGGTTTATTAGGATTCTGCTTATTTTTTCATTTTCCTTCTTTTCTATACCTGTAACATTTTGGAACAACAGGCTTGTCATTGATTTTCAGGATTTAGAATTGTGAATGATATCTTTTTTGTACATCGGGTGTAGAATTATAGTTTTTGGTGCTTATGTTATAAAATGCACAACTTGAAAATGTTTTTGACTTTCTCTTTAATATCTTTTTCATAGCATTGTTGAATTTCCTAATTATATACTGTATAGTAATATATTATCTTTCTTTTATTGGTTGCTGTAGGATTATGCAGGAGATATTATAAATACCAAAAGATATCAGCATGGTAATATGCAAAGGTTTCCACTTTGAGTACGATAATTGCATTGAGAATCAATCTTAGTATGGTTTTTGTGGAAACTTAACCCTACTTCACAGGCATTTTCAGTTGGACTTCTTCTACCTTTTTAACTTTGAACTAATCGCAATGCTTATGACGGAGTACTTTATTAGATGTTACTGAAGGGACTTGCTGTCATTCAGGCGCAAGCTTCGTACTGGCCCTTGAGGTACCTAGGGTTAATACTAAGATTTTACATGCACATCTGTTGGATTCAAGTAAAGTTTCAGGTGATACAATACAACCTTGGCATCCGGATCTATAACCCTTTGTTTGGGAACTTTCATTTGAGGGGAGGGAAAATAAATTTTATTCTCTCCTTATTTTTCTCTCTCATGTTTGGATTGGAGTAAAATAATAAGGGAGAGTAAAGAAAATAAAATTTATTTTCCTTTCTTATATTTGGATTGAAGTAAAATAAGGAGAAAGAAAAGAAAATAATATTATAAATTTACTATTTTACCCTTCATTTTATTGAATAATAAATATCTTATAGGATAAAAAGATAATTTTGCTTTGAATAGTACAATTTTCTTCCTAATCCCTTTAATTTTCTCTCTAATTTGGAGAGAGTTAAGAGAGGAAAATAAAAGATATTTTCCTCCCCCTTCATATTTTCTTTCTTTATCCAAAGTAAAGGTAAAATCCCCCCATATTTTACCTCCTTATCTTCTCCCAAACTAGGGGTTAATTGCAGATTTTACATGCACATCTATTGGATTCAAGTAAAGTTTCCGGTGATACAATACAACCTCTGAATCTGGATCTATAAATATCAAGAGATAAGGAGTTGGCAAATTTTAGGTGTTTCAGCACCAAATGGATTATATTATCTACATAAGATTTGGAGACACTGATTTTGCTTAAAGATTATATTGGAAAGTATGAAGTAAAATTATAACGTTAACAGATTGAAGATATATTTCAATATTATTCATATTAATAAACCAATAATTTAATCAGAAATTGTTTGTCTCAATTAAATTGAAAAAATAGTATTAAATTAGTAATTTATAATTGGAAGTCCATCTCGAAATATAGCTAAAAAATTTAGATATTAGGATATAAACTCAAAATAACACAAAAATGAACCAATCCAAACTCAAAATAACACAATTCAAAATGACCTAGAAATAGTTTGATCCAAATCCTTCGGACCGATTTCCTAAAGTCCTTGTTTATTATTATTGTTTTTTTAATCAAATGCGTGTCTGATTGTTGGGAATAATGGGATTACTTACATTTAAAATTTAAAATTTTTGATGATGGGTATAACTCTGATAATATTTTTAAAATGATAAAAAATATTTTGGAATAATGTGTTCATAAAAATTATTTTTGATAATGTTGTGACAAATACCGGCTCAATTCAAAATTTTCAAGTATTATGCCAAGATAACATTGAAGATAGATTTTTTCATGTTAGATGTACATATCATGTATTAAATTTACATGTTAAAAATAATTTAAAATATTTAAGTAGTATAATTGCTCCAATTAAAATAGTAATTTCATTTTTATGGTCACATCCACAAACAATGAAAATTATGAGTTCGATTTTCTTGTGAAAATGACAAAAAATCTAGAAGATTTTCAATGAATGTTCTTACTCGTTATAATTATGAATTACTCAATGAGTCATATGAATATAGATAATTATTGTGCACATTTATTTCTAATAATGTGGTATAAATTAATTTATATCCACAACATTGAGATGTTTATCAACAACTTTTAGATATTTTAAAATTTTTTAATGATACAACATATATTTTAAGTGGTATTTATTATCCAACATGTCATTTATTATTGTATGAATGTATTAATATTATTGATATATTTTAAGATTATATTGATCCAAATTTGCATGATTCTATATGTATAATGAAAAATAAATGGTTGAATTATTTTAAATTTATTCATTCGATTAATCTTGTATGTTGTGTTTTTGATATAGATATAAAATAGATGGTTTATATGATTATTTGAATATTTATTATTCATTGTTAGATTTAAGTAATGACATTACTATTGATTCTATTATTAATGATGTAAAAAAATTAACTTGCGATTTATTTATAGAATTTAGTTTGATTTATAATATTCTTACTACTAGTAGTGGTACTGTTAGTCAAGATTTGGGTGAATCAATAAAAATTAGAGGAGGTGATCGTTTAATGATATAAAAATATAAAAAACCAAGATCATCTTCTAGTTCATCCGAACTTGACATTTATATAATAACTGCATTTGAGTTTAATGATAGTAGGACATGTAAATATTTTGCAGTCCTTAATTGGTGGAGTCGACATCAAAACACTTATTCGGTACTACTAGTGGTACTGCTAGTCAAGATTCGAGTGAATCAATAAAAATTAAAGGAGGTGGTCGTTTGATGATATAAAAATATAAAAAACCAAGATCATCTTCTAGTTCATCCGAACTTGACATTTATATAACAACTACATTTGAGTTTAGTGATAGTAGGATATGTAAATATTTTTCAGTTCTTGATTGGTGGAGTCGATATCAAAATACTTATCCGGTACTCTTTCAAATTGTAAAACAAAAATTTTCAAGTCTAATTTCAACTATTGCAGTTGAATAAATTTTTAGTGTGACAGATAATATTTTGGATGAAACACGATTTAACTTAACTTCCGAATCGCTAGAAGTTCAAGTATATATTGATAATTGAACTAAATCAGCATCAAAACAACAAAAAATAGATAAAGCTCAATTTGAGTACCAATATAACTTCATTACTAAAAAAACGACTAACACATTCGACACCTACAGTTTTGATTAAAAAAAAAAAGTTAAAAGAGGTCAATAATTAAAATTTAAAAAATAAAAAAATTACTTGAATTTTGATTTCTCTAAAATTTAAGAAGATACGTAGACAACTTAATTAATGGTAAAAAAAAATTAAGTTAAAACCCAATTATTAATATTATAATTTTTTAAATATAAATTTAAAATTTTATAATTAAATTATTTTTTAAAATAAAAAATTTAAATTGATTAAGTTTTTAGCCTAGTTATAATTTTTATAATTTATTAATTTATCAAATAATCTTCATAAATTAATATTCAATAAGTTATTTTTTTCTCAAAGTTTTCATTTTTTTAATTTATTAGTTGAAAAAATTTATAATTTACACAAATTAATATTTCATAAGCTAATATTTTTTTTCTCAAAATTCTCAATCTTTCTAACTAATTTATTTCCCAATTTTTTTTCACTCATTTTTAACTTAATATTTTTTTTATTTCATTTATAAACAAATTGATAAGTTAAATTATATTTTTTACTTTCAATTCACCCAACAATTAAGTTTAATTTATACACTTTAAAGTTTAAAAATTTTAATTGTATTTATTTATTGTATTAATTATAATTAAAAAAAATTATTGGAACCGGTCGAACCGCCGGTTCTGAATAGACCTCTCCCTGGTTTCAGTCCAATCCCAATTTTCTAGGATTACAGAACTGGTGGTTCTAAACCGGAACCGGCCGATTTTGAACCGTGGACGGGGCTTCACAAAATGACAATAAACTAAGGTGTAAGCCTATTATTTGCTTCCATTCTTACAAAAAAAAAAAAAAAAAGAAAAGAAAAAGAGGCTGAACTAGAAGTTCGTTGTAATATTAACAAAATTTCTGGTCAACTTAGTTAACCTACATAGTTACCACTTGACGCATGGATTAGCAGCACTGTATTAATTGTAATTTTACAATCAAGGCTCTTTCGAGCAGCCAACCAAAGGCATAAAGGGTTAAGGAATATAGACACAGAACTAAAGTCCATCTTGTAGACAATTCCACACCTGGTACCCATTTCAAAACTTTAACCCCATGAGTGCCCCATTTAATCTGGCTTAAAATAATAATCATCTTCTTTTTTCCTTTTTCTGTTGCTAATTCAAAACATGAGGCAAAAAAAAAAAAAAAAAAGAGTCAAAGAAAAACCTGTTGAAATACCAAAATTATGAGAGGACAAGTGTGCAAGTGCTTGACAACCCACTCCAACAAACCAATCTTACTATCACAGTTCACGTATTCTCTAAAAAGGAGCTTCTGCAATTTTTTGTATCAGGCATTTAATTCTAACAAAGTGACGTGCAATTGCAATAAAAATATGTTGTTTCAAAAATAAGAGCAAAACCTTCTTAAAGAAAAACAAAATTTTGGTATTGCAAATTTCAAATGCAGCAAAACAAGAACCATCTTTAACCATGTTCAGTATTGGATTTCAAAGTAAAGGTTCCTTACATTATACAATGTAACAGTATCAAGTAGAATAAGTCATATCTACTTACCAATTTTTTATTTCTCTTACTTGGTAATTAAAGGTTCATACACTATCAATCAGAACTGCATATCATAGAAAAATCAGAATATACCAATGTTCAAAATTCCAAAAATAGCAATAATTAATTCACAACAAAAACTGTAAGAATGATGTGAATCTCCGCGAGAATTGACAATAGCTTCTTGTTGCCTCTCCAGTTCTTTCTGCAGGTTGAAATATTAAATATTGAGTTATAACCAAGAAAATCAAATCAAATCAAATCAATGTTTCTTTCAATCATCTTTCTTGATTGAATCTACCTTCAAGATGGTCTCTTCCTTCCACATTTCAACTAAAGGCAGACCTGCTAGAGGGTACCTAATTAACAAAATAAATCAGAACTAATCAAAGCAATCAATTATGGGCACTTCCTCAGTTGGATGGGGCACTCTTAAATTGAACCAAACTGATGGTGCTGATGCCCCCCCAATTATCATACCTACACCCGTTTCGAAAAAGTGGCATAAAGTCAAATTTAGGAAAAAAAAGAAAAAGAAACATGCTTTCTATCACAAAACCAATCTAGAAAAAATAAAATTAATACAGAAAGATGATTTAGAATCCGACTTTTTAGATCCCTTTTCCCTTTCCCTGCCAACTGAACTCCATCCCCAGTTTTCCACCAATTTACTTGCACTTTTGGCGGCTATTTTATATCTATTTCTGTCATGTATCCACGTTAACGTGCCCATGTAAGAAAAGCAAAGGAAAACAAGGGAAGGAGAAGGAAAAGGAAAAGCGATAGATGGCAAAAGGCGAAGAAGAAGAAGAGAGTTTGGATCAGTTGCCGGCGGCGTTAGTGGCCACCGTGATGTCAAAGCTTGACGTGGCTTCGATATGTTCCGTCGCTTCCACATGCAAGACATTCTGGGCCTGTGCTTCTCACATCCTCACCTTCATCCCCAACTTCCACCTTTTTGTAACTTCCTAAAACAAACCCTAGTTGACCGTTTTCTTTCAATTCCGAAATCAATCTATTAAGTGTTTTATCTTGCAGGATATTGCGCTACCAATTGAGTTGTTGAGCCCTCTATTGCCGCATAACCCTTACCTTAGTAGCTTAAAGGTCGATTGCAGTCGTCTTAATGATTCAGCCATCGATCTCTTAGTTCGGCCTTCGTTGCGCGAGCTATGCCTACATAATTGCGCGGATTTCAGTGGGAAATTGCTTTCGGAGATCGCAGGAAAATGTCCCAATCTAAGGTAACTTTGCATTTCTAATGTAATTATGAGACATTTATTATGATTGTGATCATGAATTTGTAAATGAAATGTTAAATGTTGATATTTCTAACTATTTTCCTTTCGAATTTCAATAGTGGCTTTATATGCCTGATTTTCTTTTAGGTCTCTCTACTTGGGTTCGGTGGCTGAAAAGAGAGGGCGGGCTATTCATATATCTGATTTGGAGGAGTTACTCAGTGGTTGCCGGCAATTAGAAGTAAGGCATAGTGGCAAAAGTAGTTCATAAACATCAAATTTAGAATAGTTGAATTGCCAAGTTAAAGTTTTGAACATTTAGGATCTTTTTATCTTTGGTCCACTTATCGTACCATATTTTCTGAATGGTTCGAGTTTCTATAGCGGAATAAAAAAGGGTTCTTCTGCAGAGTTGTAGGTGTTGTCAATACCCGTCATTTGGTATTACTACAGAGTAACATAGGTACAATTTCAAATAGTTCAGCTCTTTTGTATTCAAACCCCTAATGACCTGAGTTGTGTTAATCATTTGAAAGTATAGGAATGACATGCTTAGGTTGTTCCAAAGGAGGAGTTATCTATATTGCCTACCCAATTTACTACTGAAAAATTAGATAACCTGATATTCATTTTGAATTATCAATTCAGAAGGCTTTTGATGTACCCTCAAAATGTATGACTCTAGCTGTACTATCACCAACAAGGCCAGGGAAAACCACAGTTGTACTAGTCCATTTAAAACTTATACTGCGCCACTTAAAAACCAAAGTTGTACAAGGCCTTTGAAAATCTACCATCTGCTTTTTTTAGATTATGCTAGAGGAGATATCCGTATGTTGTGGTACTCTAGAAAATCCAGAATGTTTATTAATCTAAGGATGGAGACCTCTTTCTCCCCCATATGATCCTCCAAATCACCACACCACCACCACATGGGTCGATCAATAATCTTCTAGCCAAATGGCATAGGGTCTAAGTTTCTAATGATTGATTCATGTAATTTGTGCTTTACGATGTAATAAGAACAGTATCAATCCTATGTGACTGTTCCGGCCAATGTTAGAGAATTCTTGTCCTTCATTTAGCATATGTTTACTTGACAATTAGTTTGATAATTAATTAAAAAAAACTTGGATATAAATAGTCATGTAAATAAATGTGAATTTATTTTAACAAAGTTTTACTTCTGTACTCTGCATTAGTTATTATCTGACACAATATGATATCTTTGGGTTTCTGTGATGATGGGCTATGCTTTGACAGAGGAAATGGTAGGAATTGTTTTTTCCATCTAGTTATATGCTTTTGTTAGTTTTACATGCTCTTGTGCATGCAATTACAAGCGTATTTTTTATCCATGAATTTTGCCTGTTTGCCTTTGGGGATTTGTTTTTTACTCATTTTGCATATGGCCGTAATAGGAGAATAACAAAGTGCATTTGACTGTGAACTTTTTTTTAACCTCAGAACAGTTCTTTACTCAATGCCTTACTCTTAGGGGAATTATGAATTTGGAAATTGAGCTTTCTGGTTAATTTGTCACTTGTGTATTTCTTATGAGTGATGGGCAAATTAGTTTAGTGTATGCCCATCATATGCTTGTGGAGCTTGAGGGCAAGTCATGGTGCAATGGTAGGATCATTTCTTTGTGAGCAAAAGATGACAAGTTTGAGTGTAGAAGTAACCTTGTAGCTGAAAGAAGTGGAGTTGGTGTATTATGTATAACCTTTCATGGTTGTTACAAAACAAAAAGTACATTGCAGAAAATCTTTTTTTTTTATATATTTTTTTTATGCATATTTGCATTTAATCTAAGATAAATGTTGTCAATTACATCAAGTAACTCTGAAAGTAAATAAAATGTACAATCAGGTGCATAGCAGTGAACCATATACATGCATTGGTTGTGTCATATCTAGGTATTTACTATGAGCTTCACCTATTGTATCCTTTACTTTACTCATCTTCACCCATTTGAACTTGACTTGTCCCTCTTGAATTTGCACCATTATTTGCACCTGGATAAATGAGTTGATAAAGAGCTGATCTGATTGGTGCCCTTCTTGGCCATCTCGTGCAATAATTAAATGATAAGGTCTTCATGAGGATGATCCTTTGTCCAACAATGTATCGCTCCTGTGACCAGGTGGTCACTGGTTCAAGTCCTGGAAATAGACTCTCTAAAACTCATTTTTTTTCCCTTAAAAAGAGAGAGAGAGAGAGAGAGGGAGGAGATGGCTCATATAAATACACAATCTACTCTTGTTCTTTGCAAAGTGGGGAGCATAGTGTACTAAGGAAGCCTTTTTATTTTAATGTGCCAGAGTTATCATCATTAATGTGGGTCATCTATAAGATAAATGATCAGTTCGCATCTTAAGATTTATGCATGGTTTTTTTTTGCAGTTTTAATTTTATATAACTCATTCTCTGATAAACTCTTTTTCTTCTGGTAGGCTTTGACCTTGATGTTTGATGTCTCATTGTTTCTGCGCCATAATTTCGCTAGAGTTTGGGCTTTGGCTTCAGATAAACTCACTTCCCTCGAGATTGGCTATGTTTCGTCAGTAATGGTAACTGAAATGCTTAGCCCTAATATCAGACCCCATCAATCAACAAACTGTGTTCGACCATCCATTTTGCCTTGCATTCAGAAGCTAAGCCTTTCAGTAGACTATATTACTGACACTATGGTTGGCACAATATCGACAGGTCTTGTGTCTTTAACACATTTGGATCTTCGAGACACACCCCTTATAGAACCTAGAATTACATTTGATCTCACAAACTATGGCCTTCAACAGATTAATCAGTATGGAAAACTGAAACATCTATCGTTATTTCGGAGCCAGGAATTCATGATCACATATTTCAGAAGAGTTAATGATCTTGGGTTTCTTTTAATGGCTGATAAGTGTGCAAACATGGAAAGTATATGTCTTGGTGGGTTTTGTCAAGTTACAGATACAGGGTTCAGAACAATCTTGCATTCCTGCTCCAGCTTATACAGGCTTAGGGTGTCTCGTGGGATCCATTTAACTGATCTGGTTTTTCATGATATGTCTGCAACATCTCTTTGTTTGACGCATGTTTGCTTGAGATGGTGTAATCTCTTAACTAACCATGCAATTAAGAATTTGGTATCAAACACACACCTTAAAGTTCTTGACTTGAGAGATTGCAAAAACCTTGGGGATGAAGCCCTCAGAGCTATCAGCACTCTTTCTGAATTAAAGATATTACTCATGGATGGATCTGATATAAGTGATTCAGGATTGTCCCACTTGAGTGGGAGATTCATGAGTTCATTAGTTTCATTCTCTGTGAGAGGTTGCAAGAGACTTACAGATAAATGCATTTCTAGTCTATTTGAAGGCTCTTGTAAACTACAATTGCAGGAATTAGATATATCAAATCTTCCAAATCTGTCGGATAATGGAGTTCTCTCCCTTGTAAAGTATCGTGTACCGATTTCTTCACTTCGGATGCGACAGTGTCCACTGATAGGCGATACTTCGGTCATGGCATTAGCCTCAATGCAGATTGATGAGGACAGAGGGCATGGAAGTAGCTTGCGATTGTTGGATATTTTCAACTGCGGTGGAATTACACAACTAGCATTCCGGTGGTTGATGAAACCGTACTTTCCAAGGTTGAGATGGCTGGGAGTGACAGGAAGCGTAAATAGGGATATTATAGATGCATTAGCTAGAGATAGACCATTCTTGCATGTGGCATGCCATGCTGAGGAGCTGGGGATTGACCAGTGGGATAACTTGGATAGTTTATACATGCATGACTATGATGAAGTAGATGAGCTTGAACAATGGCTTCTGGAGGGGGAGTTTGGGGTTGACGAAGATGAGGAGGAGATGGTGGATGCTGAAATCAATCCATTAATGTTGGAGTAGGCTGCTTCATCCCATTATCCCCTGCCTGTATCTATTTGTGTCGTGTACTTTGTGATTATCTAGCTACTTGTCGATATACTATGATAATATGTTTGTAACCTTACGTACTCGACTTCATTTGGAGTTGGAGCTGAAACGATCCATCATTCTGCAAAACTTGCAGTCCCTTTATAATACAATGTTTTATATGAACACGCATTACACATATATTAATTTTATTATGTAGGCAAATATAAATTTTTTAATATATGAATTCCGGAAAATTATAATTATAAATAATAAATATCTACAATAAACAATAATGAAGAGAAGCAAGAGGATGATGGTGATTATTATTATCTACTTACTCAAGGTTCAAGAAGCTAAATAGCAGGGTGAAAGCGTTGGAGAAATAAGGATTTGGGACTACTTTCTATATCCATAATTTTTTTGGTTCACTCGAGTTTTCTATTCCGCCAAAAACACAAGTTCAATGCGTATCTTGTACAATTCATAAAAAATTAAAAATTTAATATTATAAAAAAGTAGTAAACTCATTAAACAAATACAAAAATTTTAGGGATAATTATGGGTTTTTCATATTTTATATTTGTTTTAAACAGTTGGATCAATGTTCTTTTCTTTGTATTCTCTGCATTGCCTTGCAGACAATGTTTTGTATATATATATATATATATATAAAGCTGAGTCTAGGAATACTGATGTGACAATTTTACAATTTTTGAATTTTTTAATCTTTAAATTTACAAACCATTTTCTTCATAGATAAATTACCCAAAATCATATTCCCAAAATATGAATATCCAACCATACATAAATTATGTGCTCATATTCAAGTTCCTTAATTACCAAATTTAAATCATCACCTCATTAACAATCCTTATATATTATATATGTGTTCATATTATATTTATCTATGAAATAAAATGTTAACCTTGAGGGGTATTTCCGTCATTTTGATGATAAAAAATAATATAGCAATATTGTATTGAACATACTTGTTTTTGTAAGTATATTATACAGGACATGAATTAAAATAGTAAGAATAGAGAATTGAAAGAATAATCTTTCAGAAACAAAAAGCAAGAAGTAGCATGTTCACTGCCGTTACTCTAGGAGTCACCCCCCGTGAAGGAAGCTAACCGTTACCAAAACCAACATTTGAAGTTCACGGCCATGAAGGAAAACCAAACCGTGAATTAAGCATTTCAGTCACCCCCGTGACTAAAGGTGTCACCCCCGTGAAGAGTCATGTAATTTCAACCAGAGAGCTTCACGACCAGAGTCACCACTTGGATCACGGCTGGGAAGATGTTCACCCCCGTGAATGAAGGTGTCACCCCCGTGAATGTTTCATTCAATTTCATCCAGAGAACTTCACGACCTGAGTCACTACTTGTCTCACGGTTGGGAAGAGTGTCATGCCCGTGACCAAGTAAAGTCACGCCCGTGACTCCATATGTCAAAACATTCCAGAGAGCTTCACGACCAAGGTCACCACTTCAGTCACGACTTGGGAAGAACTGTCACCCCCGTGACAAGCATAGTCACGCCCGTGAACAATGAAAGAGAAAAATTTCAGGCGCGATTTTTTGGTTGGTATAACGGCTAGTTTCTTATTTAATGCACCCCAACGGCTATATTCAGCCATGGAAGTATAAATGGAAGTCATTTATGCATTAAGAAACAAAAGGATGCAAAGAGGATGATAAGAAAAACAAAAGATTAGCATATACTTAAAATCACAAGCTATCTTGTACTTTTATACTTTGAGAACAAATTCATTCTCTGTAAAAGTCTTTTTTCTCCTCATATTTGAGCAATAAAGATTTATAAGTGGTTCTCTCTGTAATCTTTACTCAAGTGAGCATTGGGTAGTTTTGGGTTAAGAGTAGAACACTTGTAAGGGTTAGTTGTGTGAACCTCCAAAACACAAATTAAAAGGTTGTTTGTGTGAGCCTGTAAAACACAAAGTATAGGTTGTTTGTGTGAGCCTGTAAAACACAAAGGAATTGGTTATTGTGTGAGCCATTAAAACACAAGGGATTTCTGGGTTAGGTGTGAGCCATTGTGAGAAACACTATAGTTGGGAGTGAGCTTGTAAAACTCCATTGTAACACTTAGTGTGTTAGTGAAACTCCCAATTGCGATTGGGGAGAGGAGTAGGGTTTGTTAATACCCGAACCTCTATAAATCTTTGTGTTTGATTTTCTCTATCCCTTCTAAAATTAACTATTTATTTCCGCACTTTAAAGTTTAATTTTTTTAAACTCCAATTCAACCCCCCTTCTTGGTCTAATATCTGGGCAACAATTGGTATCAGAGTCTTGTCTAGCATCGAAGCCTAAAAAGCGTTAGTAAAGAGTTAGATATGACCAGTGAAGGATTCCAGAGTCTCAAACCTTACTTTGATGGAGCAAATTATGCTCATTGGAAGTTTAGGATGGAGACATATTTGGATAGTGAAGGAATTGAAGTCTGGGATAGTGTACGAAAAGAATGGACACCATCAACCAGAAAAGGAGCTGATGGTGAAGAGGAAATCCTATCAAGAGATGATTGAACTGAGCCCCAAAGAAGAGTAAATTTGAAAAACAAGAAGGCAATGACAATTCTATCAAGCTCATTATCTATTGAAGAATGTGGGAGAATACAACACTGCTCAACAACATATAGTATGTGGAAGACATTGGAGAACTATCATGAGGGAACTAAGCAAGTCAAATCCAAAAAGATTCAACTTCTAACCTCAGAATATGAGCTCTTCAAGATGAAATCCAATGAGTCAATCACTGACATGACCAACCGTCTTTTATCCATTATAAATGGAATGAGGAAACTTGGGAAGCATATGAGTTTGGAAGATATAAACAATAAAATCCTGAGAAGTCTTCCTCTTAAAGACTATGGTTCAAGAGTTGCTGGCATAGAAGAAGCAAATGAAGATATGAGTATCATAAACACTGATGTGTTGATTGGCAAGCTTCTCACACATGAGATGGCAGTAAAGAGAGATAGAGAGCTTGAAGCAGAGTCAGAGAAAAGAAAACCCTTAGCACTCAAAGCCTCTACTTCAAAATCTCAAGAAGAAAGTGAAGATGATGAAGAGATGAGTGATGATGAAAATGAGGACATCGCTATGCTTTCAAGGAGATTAAAAAGAATCATTGAGAAGAAAATGAGCAATTCCAGAAAATTCAGGCAAAGAAACCTCAAACAAACTTCAAATGATACACATAGAAGTAAGGAAGAGGTAAAATGCTATGAATGTGGAAAGAAAGGACATATCAAACCAGAATGTCCAAGGCTTAAGAAGCATAAGAGCAAATACCAAAGAGATAATGGGGAGAAAGGTCACAAAGCCACATGGGATGACCAAAGCACTTCAAGTGAAAAAGATGATAATGAAAGTGAAGAGGTCAACCTATGTTTCATGGCTATTGAGGATCACATCTCGGATAAGGTAAGATCACTACACTCATACTCTTTTAATAATGATAGTAGTGATAATGATAGTGATAGTGATGATGATGATGATGAGCAAAGCCTAATAGAAGAATTAAATATAGAATTAGAGAAATATATAACTAAATTTAGTATCTATAGAAATAATATCTCTAATTTGAAAAATAAGATAGTTGGCTTAGAAAAGGAAAACATAAAGCTTAAATCATCTAATGAATCTCTTCAAAAGTCATTAGATGGATACTCATCAAGACCCTCAACAGCTTCACTATTAAAAGAAAATAATACTTTGAAAAATGAAGTTGAAGAACTTAGAAATTCCATCTCTAAATTTCACAAGGGTAAAGAGAGCTTAGATACTCTTATTGTGTCTCAAAGACCACCTTTAGTTAGACATGGTCTAGGGTTTAAGGACACATCATAATCTTCTAACAAAACAGTATTTGTTAAGTCTAAAGAACATAACATCTCCACACCTGTTAGAACTACACCAAGAAATAAGAATGTTAAACCCTCTATACAGAAAAAGAATCATGCCTTTATGTATAAGAAGCATGCATCAAGAAAAACGCAAATTATTCATGAATGTGCATGCCATTGCTTTCAAAATCAGTCTAATAGAATTATGGCATTTAAATATAGTGTAAGACCAAAAAGCAAGTTTAGACCTAAACAATGTAATTATTGTATGGAAATAGGTCACATAAATAAACATTGCTGGATAAGGAAGACTCATTGGCAACCTTCATGTGCTAACCCCCAAGGACCCAAACTCATTTGGGTACCTAAATATCATACTTGATTTGTAAATCTGTAGGTATGCCTCAAGTCCACAATAAACAAAAATGCATGGCTAGTAGACAGTGGATGCTCAAGGCATATGACAGGAGACAAAGAACTCTTCAATGAAATCAAAAGTATTGATGGAGGTAAAGTTACCTTTGGAAACAATGCAAAGGGTAAGGTAATTGGCATTGGTTCTGTTGGTGTTAATGGTACTACTCTTATTAAGGATGTTTTACTTGTTGATGGCTTGAAGCATAACTTGTTAAGTGTAAGTCAATTATGTGATAAAGGAAACAAAGTAATCTTCACTTCAAATGAATGTCTTGTAATCTCTATTGATGGTCAAGAAATATTTAAAGGAAATAGAGATATCAATACGTACATAATAAACTTACATGAACTATCTAACCATTCCTCCAAGTGTCTTGTGACTACTAGTGATGAATCTTGGCTGTGGCATAGAAGACTTGGTCATGCTAACATGGATTTAATACAAAGTCTTAGCACAGGAGAGCTAGTAAAAGGATTACCAAGAGTTAAATATGAAAAAGGCAAGACATGTGATCCTTGTCAAAAAGGAAAGCAACACAAGTCATCTTTCAAAGCCAAAAACACAATAAGTACTTCAAAACCCCTTTAACTCTTACATTTAGACTTATTTGGACCTACTAGGGTTGCTAGCTTAGGAGGTAAACATTATGCATTTGTCATTGTAGATGATTACTCTAGATTTACTTGGGTAATTTTCTTAGCTCAAAAGAGTGATGCTTTTGAAAATTTCAAAAACTTTACTAAAAGAGTTCAAAATGAAAAAGGGTACTGCATTTCAAAAATAAGAAGTGATCATGGGAAAGAATTTGAAAATGAAAACTTTGAAAGTTTTTGTCTTGAACATGGAATTTCACATAATTTCTCATCTCCTAGAACACCTCAACAAAATGGAGTAGTTGAAAGGAAAAATCAAACATTAATTGAAATGACAAGAACAATGCTTAATGAATATGAATTACCAACTTATTTTTGGGCAGAAGCCACAAACACTGCATGTTATATTTCAAATCGAGTTTTCAAAAGACCTCTTTTAAACAAAACCTCATTTGAGCTATGGAATGGACGAAAGCCCTTGGTATCATACTTTAGAGTATTTGGATGCAAGTGTTTTATATTGAACACCAAGGACAATCTTGGAAAATTTGCCTCTAAGTCTGATGATGTATCTTTTTAGGATACTCTACAACCAGCAAAGCATATAGAGTATTTAATAAGAGATCATTAATAGTGGAAGAATCCATGCATGTTGTTTTTAATGAATCTAGTAGACTTGATCTTGTGAAAGGTAGTGCTCTTGATGATGTTGTAGATAATATGGAAAAACTTGTCATTGAAAATGGAAAAGAAGAAAATGATCAAGAAAATCTACTACCTCAAAATGAAGAACAAATGGAGAAAGAACTTCCAAAAGAATGGAGAATTAACAGAAATCATCCAAAAGAGCAAATAATTGGTGATCTATCAAGGCGAGTAAGTACTATATCTCATTTTAAGCATTTAGTCACTGACATTGCTTTTATTTCACAATTTGAGCCTAAAAACATTGATGAGGCTCTTAATGATGAAAGTTGGGTAATTGCCATGCAAGAGGAACTTAACCAATTTGAGAGAAATAAGGTATGGAACCTAGTACCAAGACCTAAGAATCATCCAATCATAGGCAGCAAATGGGTATTTAGAAATAAGTTAGATGAACAAGGGTTAATAACCAGGAATAAAGCAAGACTAGTTGCAAAAGGATATAATCAGGAAGAAGGTATAGACTATGATGAAACATATGCACTGGTAGCTAGATTAGAAGCTATAAGAATACTCTTAGCATATGCATGTCACATGAATTTCAAACTTTTTCAAATGGATGTGAAAAGTGCATTTCTAAATGGCTATATAGATGAAGAAGTGTATGTAGAACAACCACCAGGTTTTGAAAGCTACAATTTACCAAATCATGTTTTTAAACTTTCAAAAGCTTTGTATGGTTTAAAACAAGCTCCAAGAGCTTGGTATGAAAGACTAAGTTCCTTTTTACTAGAAAATAGCTTCACAAAGGGAAATGTTGACACTACACTGTTCATCAAAAAGCATAAGCATGAGATACTAATTGTTCAAATTTATGTTGATGATATAATATTTGGTTCTACTAATGAGCTGCTTTGTCAAGAATTTTCTAAGTGCACGACTAGGGAATTTGAAATGAGCATGATGGGAGAACTTAAGTATTTCCTTGGTCTACAAATCAAACAAAGCAATGAGGGCATATTCATCAACCAATCCAAATATGCCAAAGACTTAATCATAAAATTTGGTATGGAA
This sequence comes from Triadica sebifera, assembly GCA_023653625.1. Classification (NCBI taxonomy): domain Eukaryota; kingdom Viridiplantae; phylum Streptophyta; class Magnoliopsida; order Malpighiales; family Euphorbiaceae; genus Triadica; species Triadica sebifera. The sequence goes on from CM042897.1 coordinate 13,711,678, forward strand.
GGATGCAAAAATGCCAAGACTCCTATAAGCACATCAACAAAATTGGACAAAGATGAAAAAGGTAAGAGCATTAATGAAAAGCTTTATAGAGGTATGATCGGATCACTTTTATATCTCACTGCTTCTAGACCCAACATTATGTACAGTGTTTGCTTATGTGCGCATTTTCAATCATGTCCAAAAGAATCTCATCTAATTGCTGTAAAAAGGATTTTAAGATATTTACATGGTACATTGCATCTAGGTTTATGGTATCCTAGAAATTCATCTTTCTATATTATAGGATATTCAGATGCAGACTATGCTGGTAGTCTTTTGGATAGGAAAAGCACTTCAGGTACTTGTCATTTCATCGGAGAATGTTTGGTTTCTTGGTTTAGCAAAAAACAAGTTTCAGTTGCTCTCTCAACTGCTGAGGCTGAATATGTAGCAGTTGGATGTTGTTGTACACAAATCCTTTGGATAAAACAACAACTTAAGGATTATGGTCATGAGATGAACCATATACCTATAAAATGTGACAACACTAGTGCTATAAATCTTTCAAAGAATCCTATTCAACACTCTAGAAGTAAACATATTGACATTAGACATCACTTTATTAGAGATCATGTTTAATATGGAGATGTTGAATTAGAATTTATATGCACAAAAAAACAATTAGCAGATATTTTCACTAAGTCTCTAAATGAGGAAAGATTTAATTTCATTAGAAGAGAACTAGGTATGATTGATGGTTTAACCTTGTGATTACAAGAATATGAATTATAAGATAAATTTTTTTTTTGATTAGAATTTATGTTTTATGAAGTGAAATCTTTGTTGAAATAATTAAGTCTTGTTGCAGAACTTAATTTCAATTTGATGAAAATTATAGGGGAGTCACGCCCGTGACTTATACTCACGCCCGTGACTTAAGTGGCCCAAAGAGGCAGTGTCGTTCACGACTTTGGTTCACGACATGCTTCACGGCTTCACGTGGTGAAACATAGTTTCACGGCTTGAGTCATGCCCGTGGATAAGACCTTTCACGCCCGTAACGTATTTTCACGCCCGTGAATAATTACACCCCAAATTCACAGAAGCTTTCACGCCTTGTGTCACGACTTTATTCACGGGCATAAGTAGTGAAATTCATCCGATCACGACCGTGACACCCTATTCACCCCTGTGATGGATGATCATTCACGGCCATGAGATTCAGCTATCACGCCCATGAACGAATTTACGTTTTCATTCACGGGTGGAACACTGCTTCAGCAAACCGTGAACACGACGAGTCACGCCCGTGAATGTATCAAATATATAAGAAAACAGCCGGTTAAAATCTTCATTTCAACTCTCCATCTCCCAAAACCGCTCTCATTTACTCTCATTCATTGAGACATTGAAGATTCCGACCCCAAAGCCTTGATATTTCACTATAAATTCCATCAAAAGTTCGAATCTTCAGCAGAAAACAGACATTCCTAGGGTATTTCATCATACTTTTTCTGTCAAAAATCTTCTTGAAATTAAAATTCTTCAAACAAAATGGAGTATGCTTCGTCAAAAGGGAAGAGAAAGAAGTCCCATGCACCAAAGAGGTATTCAGATTACCTCATGAACATCATACCCGAAAGTTGCCATCCTCGGTATGCAACTTTGAAGAAGAGACCAATTTTATCTTCAAGGTCCTTCGAATGGCAGACAGTTCGTAATCTCGGACTCGAGATGGCTATGACAGAGCAACTTCAAGCCTATCATCTACGAGAATTTGTTGAAATTCATCTGCCAACCCTACGGGAGCCAACGCTGGAATTCCTCAGCACCTTGCAGGTTTCACCAACTGGAGTGGTGAAATTTCAACTTTGCAACAATGCAAACACCCTCAGCGCCATCGCTTTTGGAGAATTACTCAACCTACCATCAGATGGCGTTCTGAATGAGACTAAGGTAGAATTCTCTGCCCATGCAGCCTGGACACATTTCGGCACGGATTGCAGCTGGGATGTCAAGAAAACTAAGAGCACACATCTCAGGACCCCAGTGCACAGATATTTGCATAGGTTTCTAACCTATAGCATCTTTGCTCGGGGAGAGAGCAATGGTACTATAAGGAAGTCAGAACTCTTTTTATTCGAGATGGCTCACCGGGGAGTCACAGTGGCGCTTTCCAGATGGTTTGCAAACCATCTTCTCTCCATCGCCACCAAGCCCACAGGAGATATCTTGATTGGGGCTTATGTCACTCATATGGCAGTGAAGCTCAATTACTTGAAGCTGGACAACCACCACTTCAACATCATTCCTGCACACCCATGAGATAGGCTGGATATCTAGTCATTCATCAAGATGGGAGCAGCAGTGAGAATCGTTTACTAGAACGATATCTTTTATCGCTTCACTGATACTGCTGGAGAGATTATCTGGGAAGATCATGACATGGAGGATTTTAAAGCAGGTCTCCAGGGAGTCCAGCAGAAAAAGAGGGCTAGGATTGAGGAAGCCACTCCAGCCATCGCTCAGGACATTGGACAGTCCTCAGCCTCCACACCGTCTTTAGCGCAACAGGTGGTTGACCTCTTGGCACCACGTTTCGAGCAGCTGCAGACTTCCATGGATGAGAGGTTGGAAAACCTCAAGGACTTCATGGAGTCTCGGATCGACAGTCTTGAGGCTGAAATAGCTAGGCTTCGTGATAGGATGTCTAGCTAGGATATAGGCTAGAGAGTAGTCTAAATTTGTTATGTTTAATCATTTTTGTTGTTTGTTATGTTTATGTAGGAAATCTTAAATTTCCTTTCATAGTTTGTATCCCTTTCTTTATAATATATTTGCTTTTGTTTACTTCAATCTACATATTTTTTTTGATTGATGACAAAAGGGGGAGAAAACTAGCAATATATGGTAAAGTAATATATGATCAAACTAGCAATAATAAGAATAGTGAATCAAAAAGTGAAACAAACTTTGAATTGATTTAAAAATCTTGATTCAACTTTTCAGATGCAAAATAGATAATTGAAAAACTGAGATTCTATATACTTTAAATATACCCTAAGTATACTTTGCATACACCTTAAGAGCAAGTTACAAATAAAAACATGCCATGATATACCTTACATATACTTTCTGTCTTAAAAAGGAATTATGGTATGTATTGGATATACTTCTCATATAACTTGCATATACTTAAAATCTTATTTGATGCTACATCTTTATTTACTATTCTTGCACATTATAATTTTTATCCTAAGTATATTTTGAGGGGGAGACTTCTCAAAATCACATATTGCTAGATTATTTGTCACCATCAAAAAGGGGGAGATTGTTAACCTTGAGGGGTATTTCCGTCATTTTGATGATAATAAATAATATAGCAATATTGTATTGAACATACTTGTTTTTGTAAGTATATTATACAAGACATGAATTAAAATAGTAAGAATGGAGAATTGGAAGAATAATCCTTCAGAAACAAAAAGCAAGAAGTAGCATGTTCACTGCCGTTACTCTAGGAGTCACCCCCGTGAAGGAAGCTAACCGTTACCAAAACCAACATTTGAAGTTCACGGCCATGAAGGAAAACCAAACCGTGAAGTAAGCATTTCAGTCACCCCCGTGACTAAAGGTGTCACCCCCGTGAAGAGTCATGTAATTTCAACCAGAGAGCTTTACGACCAGAGTCACCACTTGGGTCACGGCTGGGAAGATGTTCACCCCCGTGAATGAAGGTGTCACCCCCGTGAATGTTTCATTCAATTTCATCCAGAGAACTTCACGACCTGAGTCACTACTTGTCTCACGGCTGGGAAGAGTGTCACGCCCGTGACCAAGTAAAGTCACGCCCGTGACTCCATATGTCAAAACATTCCAGAGAGCTTCACGACCAAGGTCACCACTTCAGTCACGACTTGGGAAGAACTGTCACCCCCGTGACAAGCATAGTCACGCCCATGAACAATGAAAGAGAAAAATGTCAGACGCGTTTTTTTGGTTGGTATAACGGCTAGTTTCTTATTTAATGCACCCCAACGACTATATTCAGCCATGTGAGTATAAATGGAAGTCATTTATGCATTAAGAAACAAAAGGATGAAAAGAGGATGATAAGAAAAACAAAAGATTAGCATATACTTAAAATCACAAGCTATCTTGTACTTTTATACTTTGAGAACAAATTCAGCACTATCATGATTAATTTTCATTTTTCTAGATTCATGCTTCTTATACAAAAAGGCCTGATTATTCTTTTTATGTAAAGAAGGTTTAACATGCTTATTTCTTGGTGCTATTCTAGCAAGTGTGGAGATGTGAGGTTCTTTATACTTAATCAAATATGGTTTTGTGAGAAGATGATGATGTGTCCTTAAATCCTAGACCATGTCTAATTAAGGGTGATCTTTGAGACACAATGAGAGTATCTAAGCTCTCTTTACCTTTGTGAAATTTAGAAATGGAATTTTAAGTTCCTCAACTTCATTCTTCAAAGTATTATTTTCTTTTAACAATGAAGATGTTGAGGGTCTTGATGAGTATTCATCTAATGACTTTTAAAGAGATTCATTAGATAATTTAAGCTTTATGTTTTCCTTTTCTAAAACATCTATCTTATTTTTTAAATTAGAGATATTATAAGTACTAAATTTACCTCTATATTTCTCTAATTCTAGATTTAACTCTTCTATTAGGCTTTGCTCATCATCATCATCATCATCATCACTATCATCATCATTATCACTACTATCATTATTCAAGGAGTATAAGTGTAGTGATCTTACCTTATTCGAGACATGATCTTCGATAGCCATGAAACATAGGTTGACCTCTTCACTTTCATTATCATCTTTTTCACTTGAAGAGCTTTCGTCATCCCATGTGGCTTTATGACCTTTCTCCCCATTGACTCTTTGGTATTTGTTATTATGCTTCTTGACCCTTGGACATTCTGGTTTGATATGTCCTTTCTTTCCACACTCATAGCACTTTACCTCTTCCTTACTTCTTTGTGCATCATTAGAAGTTTGTTTGAGGTTTCTTCGCCTGAATTTTCTAGAGTTGCTCATTTTCTTCTCAATGATTCTTTTTAATCTTCTTGAAAGCATAGCAATGTCCTCATTTTCATCATCACTCATTTCTTCATCATCTTCACTTTCTTTTTGAGATTTTGAAGTAGAGGCTTTGAGTGCTAAGGGCTTTCTTTTCTCTGGCTCTGCTTTAAGCTCTCTATCTCTTTTCACTGCCATTTCATGTGTGAGAAGTTTGCCAATCAGCACATCGGTATTCATGATGCTCATATCTTCATTTGCTTCTTCTATGCCAGCAACTCTTGAGCCATAGTCTTTAAGAGGAAAACTTCTCAGGATTTTGTTGTTTACATCCTCCAAACTCATATGCTTCCCAAATTTCCTCATTACATTTATAATGGCTAGAAAACGGTTGGTCATGTCAGTGATTGACTCATTGGATTTCATCTTGAAGAGCTCATATTCTAAAGTCAGAAGTTGAATCTTTTTGGATTTGACTTGCTTAGTTCCTTCATGATAATTTTCTAATGTCTTCCACATGTTGTATGCTGTTGGGCAATGTTGTATTCTCCCACATTCTTTAATAGATAATGAGCTTGATAGGATTGTCATTGCCTTCTTATTTTTGAAATTTACTCTTCTTTGAGGCTTTGTCCAATCATCTCTTGATAGGATTTCTTCTTCACCATCAGCCCCTCTTCTGGTTGGTGGTGTCCATTCGTTTTGTACACTATCCTACACTTCAATTCCTTCACTATCCAGATATGTCTCCATCCGAAACTTCCAATAGGCATAATTTTCTCCATCAAAGTAAGGTTTGAGACTTAGGAATCCTTCACTGGCCATATCTTAATCTTTACTAGCACTTTTTAGGCTTCAATGCAAGACGTAGCTCTGATACCAATTATTGCCCAGATATTAAGCTAAGAAGGGGGGTTGAGTTAGAGTTTCAAAAATTAAACTTTAAAGAGCAGAAATAAAAAATTAATTTTAGGAGGGATAGAGAAATTTGACACGATGATTTTTATAGAGGTTCGGGTGTTAACAAACCCTACTTCTCTACCCAATCGCAATTGGGAGTTTCACTAACACACTAAGTGTTACAATGGAGTTTTACAAGCTCACTCCCAACTATGGTGTTTCTCACAATGGCTCACACCTAACCCAGAAGTCCCTTGTGTTTTAATGGCTCACACAATAACCAATTCCTTGTGTTTTACAGGCTCACACAAACAACATTTTCTTTGTGTTTTTACAGGCTCACAAACAACCTTTTCTTTGTATTTTTACAAGCTCACACAAACAACCTTAACTTTGTGTTTTGGAGGCTCACACAACTAACCCTTACAAGTGTTCTACTCTTAACCCAGAAATACCCAAAGCTCACTTGAGTAATGATTACAGAGAGAAACACTCACAAATATTAATTGCTCAATAAATGAAGAGCAAAAAGATTTTTACAGAGAATAGATATTGGTTCTCAAAGTATTGAATGTATAAATAGATTGTCATAAGATTTTAATTCAAAGTATTTGTTATCCTCTTGTACTGAATGCATAAATGACTTCCATTTATACTTCCTTGGCTGATTATAGCCGTTAGGGTGCATTTAAGATGAAACTAGCCGTTGAACCAACCAAATAATCGCGCCTAACATTTTTTTCTTTCATCCTTCATGGACATATCAGGCCCAGCGCGCCTGCTACCTCCCATCCATTGGCCAACGACAGTTTTTTGCCTTAATTAGGCCAATTACTATTCATTTATTTCCATTTTCTCCATTTTTGACTTTTCATCTTATTTTGAATTTGATTCAAATAGAAAAGACATCAAATGGCAGAAAATAGACATGAAAATATTTTTTTGTTAAAAAAAATATTTTTAAGACAACAAAACTCTCTCAAGAACACTTCCAAAGCTAGCACTTTGCATTTGTTCAAACCATTTTTCTTGTAGTTTCTTCTTCATTCTTCTCGTGGATTATCATTAGAGACATCCTAGTGTGGATTGTTGTGGTTTACTACAACCCAACAAAGTGAAGATTTGAAGAACAAATAAGAAATTACAAGGTATAATTTTTAACATTTATATTTATATAAATTAGTTTTAATGGTAAAAGTATGATCTTTTATTTTGGGTTTTGAAAATTTTATTTTTTCCGCTGCGTTTATGAATATGATTCATTCTTCAAAACCCAACAGCCATTTGGGTAGTCATTAATAGACTCATGAAATCAGCTCATTTCATATCAGTACGGAGGGACTGTCCACTGACCAAGTTGGCAGAAATCTACATTAATGAGATAGTGAGACTCCATGGAGTACCATCCTCCATTATTTCAGACATGGATCCAAGATTTACTTCCCAGATCTGGAAAAAGTTGCAGGAAGCATTGGGGAAAATACTTCATTTTAGTACAGCTTTTCAACCTCAAACTGATGGACAGTCAGAGCATGTAATCTAGATACTTAAGGATAAGCTGTAGAGTTGCATCCTTTAGTTTGAAAGCAGTTGGGAAAGATATTTTCCATTAGTCGAGTTTTCTTATAACAACAACTATTAGTCTAGCATTAAAATGGCACCATATGAAGCACTTTTATGGAATGAGGTGTAGAACTCCTTTATGTTGGACATAATTGAGTGAAAAGAAGCTAATGGGGACCGATTTGGTTTGAGAAACTAAAGAGAATGTATGAGTGATCAAGGATAGATTGAAAGAAGTCATGGACCGATAGAAGTCATATGCAGATTTAAGAAGAAAAGATACAAAGTTCCAGGTCAGAGATCAAGTGTTTCTAAAAGTATCACCTTGGAAGAAAATTATGAGTTTGGCAAGAAGGGCAAATTAAGTCCGAGATTTTTATGCCTTTATGAGATTATATAGCGAATGGGACCCGTACGATTGAAGCTGCCTCAATAATTGGAAAAGATTCATGATGTTTTCCACGTGTCAAAGTTACAGAGGTATAGGTCATACCCTAGCCATGTGATCAAGCCAGAAGAAATTCGAATACAAGCTGATCTGACTTATGAAGAGAAACCATTAAAGATCCTAACCAGAAAGGTTAGACAGCTCAGGAACAAGCAAATTCCACTAGTGAAGGTGTTATGGAGTCTCCATAATGTGGAAGAAGCCACGTGGGAGCTAGAAGTTGCAATGAGGCAATAATATCCACAGTTCTTCAATACAGGTAAATTTTTGAGGACGAAATTTTTATTATTAGGGGAGAATTGTAATGGTCTAAATACCAGGTTAGTTGTAAACTGTAGTTTACGAAATTGATCTACATACCTGGGGTTAAAAATACATCCCTGGGTAAAAAATATTTTATTTGATTATCAGCAAATATAGGTTATGACTAGTTCGAGCGTAAAATTTCGAGTGAAAATGAGGTCAAATAAGTCCTCAAAAGTCAAAACTAAGAAAAATGGGACTAGGTTTAATTAAATAGTTGGTTGACCACACTTTGACCGGGTTATGAAAAATAGCAAATGATATCCAAAAATTTATTTTAAGACATGGATAGACTCTAAATAAAATTTAGGATTATTTGACAGTGAAAAAGGAATTTAACGGTAATACCAAAAATTAAATTAGCAGTCTAGTTTGAGTGAGCTGTACAGAAAACGGACTCCAATTGAGTTAAAAAAATTGTAGACATATAAAAATATTTTATAAATTATGGATAAAATTGAGCTTGGAAAGTAAGAGAAACAATTTATAGTGCTTAATTGGTCGTAAATGGGTTGGCTTTGTTTGACCCAAGCCCACCCAACTTAAGCCACAACAAATAGTCTTAAATATCAAAAGTCTCTAAAGAGAATTCTGCAACTCCTTCTCCAAACCCCTTTGCTTGGCCAAAGTCATCTTTTCCCATTTTCCTTCCATTTTTCTTCCATTTTCTTCACTTTTTACACCAAAATCAACCACCCAAAAATAATTTCATCATCTTTAGTAGCTAATAGAAATTTTAATCTTCATTTGGAAGGCTAAAGTGGAAGGAAATCAAAGGAGAAAAGTTAGGATTCCAAATTAAGGTAAGTGAAATTTATAGTTTTAAATCAGTTTAATGGTTCAAATAAGTAGTTTAGGGTATGTAGATGATAAATATGAAGTTTATTTGAGTTAAGGAAGCAAAACAATGGTGGATTAATGAAGGAAAAAGTTTGGTCCTATAGGCTGAAGAGAAAGTGAAGGTGCTTCCAAAGAAAAGGCTAAGGAAAAGAAAGATTAGGAAGGCCGAAACAAGAAATTATTGATTCCAAAATATATTTATTTCCATTTATTAAACATGATTTAGGGTTATGGAAATTTATATATTTGTGTGTTTCGTATGTATTTGATAATTAATGTTTAAATCATGATTAAGGAATTATAAAAAATGAATTAGAATGGTTAATTTAAATAAATAAAATTAATTAGTGGAAATTGGAAAATATGACCTTATTATGTGAAAAATGTAAATTAAGGTATATATACATTTTATTGTAATATTATGATATATATAGAATAAGGAATGTATAAATTCATGAAAAGAATATTTATAAGATGAAAGACAAATTTTAATGATGAAAATTAATTATAGGCCGAAATATGAAGAAAAAAAATAAATATTTTCCTTGCCAATTAAATGAAAATTTAGTTATAAAATGGAAGAAAATATAATTTTAAGTGTGTAGAAATTTATTGGAAATTTTTTTAAATTATATATTGAATATTTTTCTAATTATTGATTATATCATGCATGACATGAAAAATAAGGTATAAAGTGTGTTTAGTGATGCTTAATTACTTAATTGAATATTCATAATGAATTATTGATATATTAGAATGGAAAGTGTGAAAAATTATGGTAGTGATAGAATTGTAGGGATGAATAAAATGTTAATGATTAATAATATAAAAATAATAAAATTTATGAATTTAATTGAAATTGAATTAAATAAATAAAAAAATAAAAAATAAAAAATGCTCTTAGTTATTTTTCTGATGGTTGAATCTAGTCCATGATATAATTGGCTAGCCATAGGGATACCATTACTGCGGTGCAGGTCATGGCGACTCGCTTATGTAGGCCAATGATGGTCTACTATAGTAATAGTAATTTAGTGAACAGTGTAGTGCTCGGGTGATCCTTCGGGATTACTTTTCAGTGTAGTGGACTTTAGGGTCTACATCCCATGTATTTGGTCCGAAGATTTTATATCCGATGGAAACTATGGGCAAATTTGAATAAAAGTCGTAATAATGATAGAAGTTAAAAATAAGTGCAAAACAGGATAAGAATGATAAGAATGGTATAATTGTAAAAATGATAAATGTGAATAAAATTATAAAAGTGAAAATATGAGAAAATTAATAATTGTGAAAAATATAATAAAAATGATAAATATGAAAAATATGATTAAAATAAATAAAGTGAAAAATATGATAAAAATAATAAAAATGAAAAATATGATAAAAATGAATAAAGTAAAAAATATGAGGAAATAATAAAAATGAAAAATATGATGAAAATGAATAAAGTGAAAATTATGAGAAAAATAATAAAAATAAAAAAATATGATAAAAATGACATAAGTGATAAAATTGATAAATATGATAAAAGTGATAATAATAATAATAATAATAATAATAATAATAATAATAATAATAATAATAATAATAATAATAATAAATGTGATAATGGTGACAAAAGAAAAAAATAGTAAAATTGAAAAATGAGAAATAAGTGGAAGAAAATGAAATAAATGTTGAATTATATAGTTAAAAAGGTAAATAAATGAAAAATAAAATTTATTAGTGGCAAAAGTATAAATAAATATAAAGTAGTAGTATATTTGTAGCTAATTAAATGGAAGAAAAAAAGATTAATTGAGAAAAGTTGTTAAGATTAATTAAGATATTAAATAGTGAATTAAGGGTAAGTAAAAATAAAATATTAAAAAAATAATAATAAAAATAGAAAATTTGAATAGTGTATTAAAAATATTATTGTATGTATGAATGCATGAAAATATAAGATGATGCAGATTTTTAGATTAGTAATCACTACTGAGCATATTAATGCTCAGCACGTAGTTATTTGACTGCGTACTGGTAGTAGCAGAAAAGACAGGAGTAGGCATACAAACTTTGGGAGCTGACAGAAAATCGAAATAATTATAGATTATTATATAAAATGACATGTATATATATGTTTAGATAAAGTGTTGTATAGATAAAATTATGTTCATATTCTGATAAAAAAATATTTACGAAATATTATATGTGTAAAAAATAAAATATTGAATTGTGGTTGAATGAAAAATATATTGTATTATATGTGTACTGTTGTACCCCAAAAATGGGCTATGCATTATTTGCTTTGCAAGTAGGGTAGATAGTTTATAGTCTTTATGCTGCCGAAGTTTTTGAATAATAAAAAGGATTAATTAAGTGATAATATTAGTATGGTCATTAAATTAAAATAAGAAAAAAAAATTTGGCACATATCGGCTATAATTGCATAAGCACGTAACGTACGTATAAATTGATTGATACAAGGGTGTCGCAATTATTGAAGCTGGTGGTGACACTATTATTAAAGCTGGTGATGACACTATTATTAAAGCCGGTAATGACACTATTTTTAAAGCCAGTGACGACACTTATATATGTACAAATGATATTGCTCGAGTGGCACTCCTTAATACCTGGATGACAACTCCGTTATCCTAGTCAGTGGTTCATAGGTGTTGTGGGCAATAAAGAAGTAATTGAAAATAAAGAGGGAATCATGAGTTATAATATGGATAATAATGATGATTTGACAAATTAAACAAAAATAAGATATAATAATATAATTTCATATTTATATATACTAGAATACTATGAGATGTATATTTGCATAGAAAGATGATTTGAGTATAAATTGATATATGACAATGCATATTGCATGAAATAGTTTATTGCCTTTATTATATGCACCACTAAGCTTAGAGCTTAGCGTGAGAGTTTTTCTCGCGCAGATTTAATGAAAAATAAGCAGACGATAGTAGATAAAGGTATGGTGGCCTGATCCAGTAGAGCATCTTGTATCAAATACTGTGGGTCATACAACTATTATATTTATGGTTTGAGTTTTATTTTATAGTACTTGTAAAGTATGCGCACGTTTTGTAAATAATACTTTATTATATAAAATATATTGTGTTTCTTAATTATGATTTCTTTCACACTACAAAGTAAATAAATCGTAAATAAATAAAAAAAATATGAGTGATTTTCATGTATAAAAAACTTGAAAAATGATATTTTAACCAATGAAATCAGTATAGTACTTCCTTATCCGAGCACGTGTTGCCAAGGTGAGGAGGTGTTACATCAAGTGTATTAGAATACATTAGAATATCATTAATAAAGACCATAACACACTAGTCTAGGTAGGGTTTGAATACCCTATTCATCAAGTCCATAAAGACTACTAGAGCATTGGTCAACCTAAATGATATAACCATAAATTCATAATGCTCGTATCTGGTTCTGAATGTCCTATTGGCTATATCTTTTTCCCTACTGGTGATACTATCTTAAATCAATCATCAAAAACACACCTACACCCTTCAACTAATCAAACATATCATCAATCCATGGCAACAAGTATCTGTTTTTTATTGTCACCTTATTCGGCTATTTGTAATCTATGAATAGCTTCATAGACCCATCTTTCTTTTTCACAAACAATGTCGATGCACCTAATGGAGATACATTCGGCCTGATATAAGCTTTATCCAACAATTATTGCAATTGGGCTTTAAGTTCTTTCAATTTAGATGGTGCCATTATATATGGCGCTATTGATATGAATGTTGTGCATGGGGTGAGCTCTATAGAGAACTCAACCTCTCTGATAGGTGGTAATCCCAATATATCTTCAGGAAAAATGTCTAGAAATTCATTCACAGTAGGCGTAACCTTAACATTTGGACCTCCTTTTCCAATGTCAACAACATGAGCCAAATAGACTTCACATCATTTCCTCATCATTTTCTCGGCTTTCATCATTGAAATGACCTATGGAAGTTGTGGGAACAACTCTCCTTCCACTTTTACTTCTCCCTATTTAGGTGTTTTAAGCATCAAAAATTTTTCCTTGCAATCTACTACTGCCCCATGTTGTGAAAGCCAATCCATGCCCAATATGGTATCAAATTCGTTAAACAACAACTTTATCAAGTATGCTGAGAATTCTTTCCCGCGTACAATTAAATGACCTCATATATAAATCTAGTTCACTATCATACCGTGCCCTAAGTAGTTTGTAACCTCAATTTCATTTTGTTGATCATATAATTCTATCTAGGTGTGGTCATACAAGGACTAAGGCAACACTCAGAGCCTAAATACTAGTTACACTAGGCTAATCTTGAGCCCTAGTGTCAGGAAAATTGTTGCACCCAGTAATGTTGCATGATGTTGTCTCTATAACTCACACTCTAGTTCTACAAGTTGATAAAGAAGTAGCCCAAGTTAGAGTTAGACGAGACACATGTATGCATGCATGATAACCCTATAATCCACTTAAGTCTAGAACCACCTAAATCTCATAAGTGTAAATATGCCACTAAATGTAACACCCATCTATACAGTAAAGTAAACTCCACTATACAAATGGATGCCATATGACTGTAATTGTATAAACCTATTCTAATTTAAAACTTTTTTCTAACTTATTTTTGTATCAAGATCATCATATTTGATTAAAATGCAATTTAAAAACATTCATAAACTATATACTATATAAACGTTTTTCTGTATCTGAATCAAAACCATATACAAAACCAATAGCTTATTCGGGCAACATCAGCCCTTATTACAAAATCCATTCTTATTAAACATAAATAAATTCAATAACATATCCTTATTAAAAACACGAATAGTCATATGTCTCTATCCCATGTCATGAGAAATAATCAAATATATAAAATTAATGAAATTAATAATCAGAACCGACATGGGTCAACTCTGACTGTGACGCCCCACTTATATATTAGGGATAATCCCACATATATAATAAGGATGCCACATACTTAACTTGATAAATCTGTTTGAATTAAAAAAAAATTCCATTTTAAATAACTTAATCTATTTATTTATATTGGTTTAGGCAAGTCTTCTAATTAACAATTTATATATCGTTATAGTGTGTACACATATAGCACCCAATTATGTTACATAATTATTTACATATAGAGTATTAATATATGAGACATGTCTACCACAAACCATATACATAGTCAAACTAAAAAAAAATAATAGATAACCAACCCTCTAACTACATCTCTTGTGTCTCTGCTGATATGGGCTTTGACTTCTTCCTGATCAACTCCACTATCTACTATCTACAACTTCAATTCCTGCGTGAGAAGAACCCACGCTAAGCTATCTCTAGTTTGAATTTAAATTTATAGTCTTCTATGATCTTGCATCTTATTGTCTCATATTTCCGATGCATCAAAAATTACCTAAATCCAAAATTTCTAGCAAAAGTTATTATCATTTTACTGAGAGGTATTCAATCAATATTTTGCCTAGTATTTTTTGGGTACCAACATATCCAGAATTTTGTATCTAATTTTTAGTCCATTTAAAATTAAAATTTGAACTTAAATTGTCATAAAATGTTTAGCCTTATGAGGCTACTTTTATTTTCAACTGGTTTCATCACATTCTCATTACCATAACATTAGTTATCATAAAAAATGTCAAGGCTACTCCTGGAATTTTGAAACAGAGTCATCATTCGATATATACGTATCTGATGCACACAATCATCATATGCATTCATTTTTATATCAAAATTTCCATATTATAACTACATTCATATATCTTTAAATTTTCACATCATTTATTCCAATTATCAGCAAAGTCAAAGATGACAATTAAACACTTTCCATGGCATTCTTATCAAGCATTAACATATAATTTCATATAGTCAAATGGCATGTAAGATTTTTATCAATGACGCACTTACCTAATCAGCCTTAAAGCTTCTTATTTTTCTTCTTTTCCTCCCCTCACTAGATGTCGTTTTTTGTTTTTTGCCTTTGTCACCTTCTTGAGGACCTCTCTTTTGCTCACTTGATTGTCCTACACAACCATACCATATCTCATTTCTATCATCCCTTTTTAAAAGTTTTCATGCATACATAAAATCCTAATGCTCGTAATATGTTTTACACCTTATTTTACCCAAATATTACTAAGATTAAGCTCCTCTTTTGATAGGTCATGGCTTCCCAAAAATATCATCATAAGCCCCAGTTTATTTTCTTCAAATTAACACCCTAATCACCCTTAATTCATCACTAATTATCATTTCCTTAAGTTAATTCCAATTTTTTCCAATTTAACTCCATCAAAGCAACCCCTTTTGCTTTATTTTTAGACATGACACTTTAGGTTTAAATACATAAAAAAAAAACACTAATCTAGTTTAATTAGAGGCTTAATTGAAACTTTCTTCAAAAGTCAACACTAACTCAAAACCCTAGTTCATATATGCCAAATAACCGCAGTCTACCAATTCTAATTGAATCAATCATCACTATAGGTCTCAAATGGAAGGAAAAAGATGAAATTTAAAGAAAAAAAACTCACCTTAATGGAGTTCTAGGGCTAGTCGAATCTACCTCCAAATTTTCTCCCTTTTTCTTCTTCTTTCTTCCTTCATTCTTGCACCTTGGCTCTCTTCATGTCAAGAACTCTTTAATTTCTTCAATTTTCTCTCTCATAACTCATTTTTCCAATTCTTAGCATGCTGGACAAAGGAAAAAAAATGAGGTTTTTGGGTAAAGAGAAGGATGACAATCAAGAAAGAAGATGATGGTGGTGATTGTTTTCTACTTAGTGGAAAATAAAGATTTTTTTCTGTTAACCTTGAGGGGTATTTCTGTCATTTTGATGATAACAAATAATATAGCAATATTGTATTTAACATACTTGTTTTTGTAAGTATATTATACAGGACATGAATTAAAATAGCAAGAATGGAGAATTGGAAGAATAATCCTTGAATCAAGTAGTAGCATGTTCACTGTCGTGACTCTAGGAGTCACTCCCGTGAAGGAAGCTAACCGTTACCAAACCCAACTTTTGAAGTTCACGACCATGAAGGAAAAACAAACCGTGAAGTAAGCATTTCAGTCACCCCCGTGAAGCTTCATGCAATTTCATCCAGAGAGCTTCACGACCAGAGTCACCACTTGGATCACGGCTGGGAAGAGTGTCATGCCCGTGAATGATTAATGTCACGCCCGTGACTCTATATGTCAAAACATTCCAGAGAGCTTCACGACCAGAGTCACCACTTGGCTCACGGCTGGGAAGAGTGTCACGTCCATGAATGATTAATGTCACGCCCATGACTCTATTTGTCAAAACATTCAGAGAGCTTCACCACCAAGGTCACCACTTCAGTCACGGTTTGGGAAGAACTGTCACCCCCGTGACAAGCTAGTCTCACCCGTGAACAATGAAAGAGAAAAATGTCAGGAATTTCTCAGCTGACTCTGAGGGAGCCAACGCTGGAATTTCTCAGCACCCTACAGGTTTCACCAACTGGAGTGGTGAAATTCCAACTCTGCAATAATCCTAACACCCTCAGTGCCATCGCATTTGGAGAATTGTTCAACCTACCATCTGATGGCATTCTAAATGAGACTGAGGTAGAATTCTTTGCTCCTCCAACCTGGACACATTTCGGCACCGGTTGCAGCTGGGATGTCCAGAAGACAAAGAGCACTCATCTCGTGGCCCCAGTACACAGGTATTTGCATAGGTTCCTAACCTATAGCATTTTTGCTCGGGGAGAAAGTAATGGAACAATCAGAAAGTCAGAGCTCTTCCTCCTTGAGATGGCTCGTAGGGGAGTCAAAGTGGCATTTTCCAGATGGTTTGCAAACCATCTTCTCTCCATTGCCACCAAGCCCACATGAGATATCTTGATTGGGGCATATGTCACCCATATTGCAGTGAAGCTCAATTATTTGAAGTTGGATGACCATCACTTCAACATCCTCGAGATAGGCTGGATGTCGAGTCATTCATCAAGATGGGAGCAGCTGTCAGAATCGTTTTTCAGAACGATATCTTCTACCACTTCACTGATACTGCTGGAGAGATTATCTGGGAAGATCATGACACGGAGGATTTTAAAGAAGGCCTCCAGGGAGTCCAACAGAAAAAGAGGGCTCGGATTGAGGAAGCACCTCTAGCAATCGAGCAGGATATTGGACAGTCTTCAGCTTCCACACCATCTTTAGCGCAGCAGGTGGTCGACCTCTTGGCACCACGTTTTGAGCAGCTGCAAACTTCCATGGATGTGAGCTTGGAGAACCTCAAGGACTTCATGGAGTCTCGGATGGACAGCCTTGAGGCTGAAGTAGCTAGGCTTCGTGATAGGATGTATGGCTAGGAGATAGGCTAGAGTGTAGCCTAAATTTGATCATTTTTAGCTTGTTTGTCATTTTTATGTTTTGATTATGTAGGAAATTTTTAAATTTCCTTTCTGAATATTTTAGCTTAGTTTTTATCCTTTTCCTTTATATATATATTTGTTATTGTTTACTTCAATCTTCATATCCTTTTTGATTAATGACAAAAGGGGGAGAAAACTAGCAATATATGATAGGGGGGAATGGTATAGGAATTGGTGAATCAAAAAGTGAATGAATTGACTTTGAATTGGTTCAAAAATCTTGATTCAACATTTCATATGCAAAGTATATAATTGGAAAACATACCCTAAGTATATTTTGCATACACCTTAAAGCAAGTTACAAATAAAAACATGCCATGATATACCTTAAATATACCTTACATATACTTTATGTCTTGAAAAGGAATTATGGTATGTATTGGATATACTTCTCATATAACTTGCATATACTTAAAATCTAGTTTAATGCTACATCATTATTTACTATTCTTGCACATTATAATTTTTTATCCTAAGTATATTTTGAGGGGCAGATTTCTCAAAATCACATATTGCTAGATTATTTGTCACCATCAAAAAGGGGGAGATTGTTAACCTTGAGGGGTATTTTCATCATTTTGATGATAACAAATAATATAGCAATATTGTATTTAATCAAGTAGCAAGAATGGAGAATTGGAAGAATAATCCTTGAATCAAGTAGTAGCATGTTCACTGCCGTGACTTTAGGAGTCACTCCCGTGAAGGAAGCTAACCGTTACCAAAACCAACATTTGAAGTTCACAGCCATGAAGGAAAAACAAACCGTGAAGTAAGCATTTCAGTCACCTCCGTGAAGAAAGGTGTCACCCTCGTTAAGCTTCATGCAATTTCATCCAGAGAGCTTCATGACTAGAGTCACCACTTGGCTCACGGCTGGGAAGAGTGTCACGCCCATGAATGATTAATGTCACGCCCGTGACTCTATATGTCAAAACATTCCAGAGAGCTTCACGACCAAAGTCACCACTTGGCTCACAGCTGGGAAGAGTGTCACGTCCATGAATGATTAATGTCACGCCCATGACTCTATTTGTCAAAACATTCCAGAGAGCTTCACCACCAAGGTCACCACTTCAGTCACGGTTTGGGAAGAACTGTCACCCCCGTGACAAGCTAGTCTCACCCGTGAACAATGAAAGAGAAAAATGTCAGGCGCGATTTTTTGGTTGGTACAACGGCTAGTTTCTTATTTAATGCACCCAACGGCTATATTCAGCCATGGGAGTATAAATAGAAGTCATTTATGCATTAAGGAACAAGAGAATGATAAGAAAAACAAAAGATTAGCATATACTTCAAATCACAATCTATCTTGTACTTTCATACTTTGAGAACAAATCAATTCTCTGTAAAAATCTTTTTGCTCCTCATATTTGAGCAATAAAGATTTATAAGTTGTTCTCTCTGTAATCTTTACTGAAGTGAGCTTTGGGTAGTTCTGGGTTAAGAGTAGAACACTTGTAAGGGTTAGTTGTGTAAACCTCTAAAACACAAAGTGTAAGTTGTTTGTGTGAGCCTATAAAACACAAAGTGTAGGTTGTTTGTGTGAGCCTATAAAACACAAAGTGTAGGTTGTTTGTGTGAGCCTGTAAAACACAAAGTGTAGGTTGTTTGTGTGAGCCTGTAAAACACAAAGGAATTGGTTATTGTGTGAGCCATTAAAACACAAGGGATTTCTGGGTTAGGTGTGAGCCATTGTGAGAAACACCATAGTTGGGAGTGAGCTTGTAAAACTCCATTGTAACACTTAGTGTGTTAGTGAAACTCCCAATTGCGATTGGGGAGAGGAGTAGGGTTTGTTAACACCCGAACCTCTATAAATCTTTGTGTCTGATTTTCTCTATCCCCCTTAAAATTAACTATTTATTTCCGCACTTTAAAGTTTAATTTTTGAAACCCCAATTCAACCCTCCTTCTTGGTCTAATGTCTGGGCAACATTTTCTTTTTTTTTAAAGTGAGTATTTGGTGGTTCCATGACTACATTAAGCTCTTCTTCCATTGATCCAAAATATAAATTAATCTTGATTAACTTTTAATTATGTTAAATTCCCATTTTCCCACAAATTTCTCCTATATCACAAATTTTCCCCAACAATTTCGATAATACCAATTTTGTCCATAGGGTGATTTTATTTTTTAATTTTCCAGTTTTTCAACCAATCTTTTTAGTTCCTAAATAATAATACCCTTAAATATTTTCTCTTATAACTTGTCATTTTTTTTATGGTCCAAATTTAGACTCCAATAGGACTGGCATTCCCGACTACAGTCACGTGCGATTTGGGCCTTAATCGTTGGATGTTACATTCCTTCACAACAGTGAAATATTAGTGTTGAACCTTGAGGGATATTTCTATCATTTTGATAATAACAAATAAAATAACAATAATGTAGTTAACAATGTTTGTGTTCTAAGTGTGTAAAATAGGAGATACTATGACTAGAACATGAAGCAAGATTGAAAGACACATTTTGAAGATTAAAATCAAAGAAATAGCAAAGTCACGCCCGTGACTACATATGTCATGCTCGTGAATGAAGCTTAGCGCCTCAAAATTCATGGCCATGAACAATCAAACCAACCATGAATAATCAAGCAGTCACGCCCATGACCAAACATGTCAAATTCTTTCAGAGAGCTTCACGGCTATAGTCACCACTTGGACCATTTCTTGGAAGAATATTAATGCCCATAAAAGTATTATTCATGCCCATGATCAAACACTTCAAATTCTTCTAGAGAGCTTCATGGCTAGAGTCACCACTTGGACCACGGCTTGGAAGAACATTCACGACTGTGAGACATATATTCACGCCCGTGAATGAGGAAAGAGAAACATGTCAAGCGCAAGATTAAGAATTGGTTCAACGACTATCTTCACATTAAATGCACCCAAATGACTATAATTTGCGGAGGAAGTATAAATGGAAGTCATTTATGAATCCTAAACAAGTGAAAGAAGAACAATAATTACTTTATATCAATTCATCTTGTTGTACTTGGTGCATTAATTATTTCTCTCAACACACCTCTATTCTTTGTATAAACCTAATTGCTCATAATTTCTGAGCATTGTAGGTTGGTGATTGTTTTCAATGTAATCAATTACTCAAGTGAGTTTGGGTATATTGGGTTAAGAGTGAAACACTTGTAAGGGTTTATTGTGTGAGCCATAACACACAAGGAATTGGCTTTTGTGTGAGCCATTGAAAACAAAAGGAAAATTCTAGGTTAGGTAATAGCCATTAAGAGAACCACCATAGTTGAGAGTGAGCTTGTAAAACTCCATTATAACACTTAGTGTGTTAGTAAAATACCCAATCAAGATTGGGGAGAGGAGTAGGGTTTGTTAATACCTGAACCTCTATAAATCTTGTGTGTGATATCTCTCATTCCTTGCTCTATTTATTTTATTCCACACCTTAAAGTTAAAAAAATTTTATTTACTAACCAATTCAACCCCCTTCTTGGTTCTTTGTCTGGGCAACAATTTGCTATCAGAGCTTGTCTAGCAACAAAGCCTAAAAAGTGCTAGCAAAGATCAAGAAATGGCCAGTGAAGGATTTCAAAATCTCAAGCCTTACTTTGATGGAGCAAACTACACTCATTGGAAATTTCAGATGGAGACATATCTCGATAGTGAGGGAATTGATGTCTAGGATAGTGTTTAGAAAGAATGGATACCACCAACGAAGAGAGGGTTGACGGTGAGGAAGAAGTTATTTTAAGAGATGATTGGACAGAGCCTCAATGAATAGCGAATTTCAAAAACAAAAAGGTTATGACAATCCTCACAAGCTCCCTATCTATTGAAGAATGTGGTAGAATCCAACATTATCCTACCACATATAGTATGTGGAAGACATTGGAGAATTATCATGAAAGAGCCAAACAAGTTAAATCCAAGAAAATTAAACTTCTCACTTCAAAATATGAACTCTTCAAGATGAAATCCAATGAATCTATCACCAATATGATGAACTTTCTTCTAGCCATTTGGAAGATGTGAACAACAAAATTCTAAGAAGTCTTCCTCTAAAAGACTATGGTTCAAAAGTTACGGGTATAGAAGTAGCCAATGAAGGCATGAGTGTCATGCCTAGCGTGTGTTTATTGGCAAACTTCTAACGCATAAAATGGCAGTAAAAAGAGATAGAGAACTTGAAGCCGAATGAGAAAAGAGAAAGCCTCTAGCACTTAAAGCCTCTACTTCAAAATCGCAAGAGAAAATTGAAGATGAAGATGAAAAAAGTGATGATGCAAATGAGGACATTGTCATGCTCTTAAGAAGATTAAAAAGAATAATTGAAAGGAGACTTGGCAATTCTCAAACTCTCAAACAAAGAACCTTCAAACAATCCTCAAATGACTCTCAAAGAAATAAAGAGGAGGTAAAGTGTTATGAATGTGGGGAGAAAGGACATATCAAACTAGAATGTCCAAAACTCAAGAAACACAAGAAAAAATTTCAAAAACAATAATGGGGAGAAATGTCACAAAGCCACATGGGATGACGAAAGCTCTTCAAGCGAAAAAAGATGATAATGAAGGAGAAAAGGTCAACCTATGCTCAATTGCTTTAGAGGATCACTTCACGGATGAGGTAGGTCATTCTTACTCATATTCATTTAATAATGATAGTAGTGATAATAATAGTGATAGTGAAGATGATGATGAGTAGAGCCTAATAGATGTATTGAACCTAGAATTAGAAAAATATAGAAGTAGATTCAATACTTACAAAAAGAATATCTTAGATGTGAAAAACAAAATGGAAGTTTTATAAAAAGAAAATCTTGATCTTAAGACCTCTAATGAAACTCTTCAAAAATCATTAGATGAGTATTCCTTTAGACCCTCAACTAAATCCTTGCTTAAATAAAATAATATTTTAAAAAATGAAGTTGAGGAACTTAGAAACTCTATTTCAAGATTTCATACAGGAAGGAGAGTTTAAATACACTCATAGTTTCTCAAAGACCACCTTTAATAAGACATGGTCTAGGATTTAATCGAACATCATCTCACAAGAATACTTTTCTTAAGTCTAGTACACCTCAAACCTCCACAATTGAGGTAATAGCCCCAAGGGCTAAAAGCACAACACACACAAAACCCCTTATTCAAAAGAAGAATGGTCAAGGGTCACTTGGCTTAAGAGGGAAAACTCAAAAGACCAATCATGCTTTTATGTATATAAGAGGCATGCACCTAGGAAAATACCGATTCATCATGCATGTGCATGTCGTTGCTCACAAACTCCATCTAAAAAGATAATGAGACCTAAAAGCATGGTAAAACAGAAAACATGTTTAGAGCTAAACAATGTAATTATTGTATGAAATGTGGCCATACCAATAAACATTGTTGGATAAGGAAGGCTCATTGGGAACCTTCATGTGCTAACCCCCGAGACCCAAGTTCATTTGGGTGCCAAAAAACCAAACTTGAATTGTGATTTTATAGGTATGCCTTAAATCCACTACAAAAGAAAATGCTTGGCTTGTGGATAGTGGATGATCAAGGCATATGACCGAAAACAATAAACTATTCAATCACATTTAAAGTATTGATGGTGGTAAGGTAACCTTTGGGAACAATGCTAAGGGTAAGGTAATTGGCATTGGCTTTATTTGTAACATCCGCGAATTTAGGCCCCGAGTTGCACGTGTCGTGAAGTTGACGCGTTTGACCGATCGGAGTCTAAATTCGGATTTTTACACAAAATTTATTAAGAAATGGCTAAATTAAATGATGAATGTCTAATTAAGTGATATTTAATTTTAAAGAAGTTAATTTACGGTAAAGGACTAAATTGCAAAATTTGATAAGTTTTGGGGTCAAATTGCAATTTACCAAAAATTTGAGGATTAATGAGATTAATTGATAATCAACATATTAATTTTGGGAACCTTTTGATAGCGTTGGCCTGCCATGATGTTAAAGAAAGATGATTAATATTGATTAAGTGTAAAATTGGGAGAAAATGGTTAAAAAGGTGGGTCCCACATGAATATTTTTGGGTACCCTATATAAGACTTGTCTTCTTCTTCTTCTCTTCATTTTCTGCATCCTTCTCTCTTTCTTTACCAGTCACGCCACCTTCACCCATTTCTCCATAGATCACCTTGACTTCTAGAGAGAGAAAGGAAGGGAAGAGAAGGGAAAGAGCAAGATAAAGTGATATTTATGTTCCATAACTCATAAGGAAGCTGGAAAGAACAAGAAAAAGTAAGAAAAATCAAGATTGGTAGAGAGAGAAAATCTCCAAAGTAGTGATCAAGTGAAGAAAAGTGTAAGGTAAGAAGTATTTCTTTTTCTTCTTCATCTTTTCTAAAGGAAGTTCGAATTTTGAGCTTTTCTAAGACTTATATGGAATGAGAGAGAAACTAGGGTTTTGAAAGAGAGAAAGAGAGTTTAGGGTCTTAATGAAATTAGATGATGATGAAAATGATTTATGATGTTGTAGGAGTTCCAAATGATAAGGAACAAGCTCTAAGGAGCAAAGGAAAAGAGAAAGCTACCTAAAAGAGTGAAGGAGAAAGATTAAGGTTTGTGCATAATTTAAGGCAATAGCCTATTATCCTTGTTTGAAATAATGCATGCTGAATATGATTGTAGATAAATGAAATTTCATGAATGATGATGATTATGGCATGAAACCATAGGTTTAGAAATATATGAATGAGATAATTGTGACATTGAATTAAGTATGCATGTTAGAGAATCTTGTATGATCAAGGCATGTAAATGTATTGAAAAGTAGTAAGTTGAGTAAAGAGCCTTAGAAATGCATGAAATAGAACTTGGTATGTTTTGGATGATGTTAGAATGAATGAAAGGTGAATATGCAGATTTCCTGCTGAAAGTCACGGGTGTGACTATTGAGTCACGGGCGTGAACTTGAGGGTTCACGGGCGTGACTGATTGTGTCACGGTTGTGAATTTCTGGGTGGAAATGGTACTATTCATTCCAGAAGCGTTCACGGGTTGAAATCACGGCAGTGAACTTATTCACGGGCGTGAATGAGTAATCACGACCGTGAATGCTTTTGGGCGATTCATTCCAGTAGCCTTCACGGCTTGGGATCACGGGCGTGAACTAATTCACGGGCGTGAAAGCAGTAATCACGGCCGTGAATGCTCTGCATTTGAAATTATGAATATGATTATTAAATGAGGAATTCAAGTAGGTAAATGAAAGTTATTGTCTATCCAATGAAATAAGAATGATATGAATATGGATATATGTATATATATATATATTGATGTGAGAATGTGATATATTGTGATATAGAAAAATGAATTGATGTAGAAAAATGAATTGTCATGAATGTATATGAAATTCGATGCAGATAAACATGAGAATATTGATGAATCTAGTAAATGAATGAAAAAAATATATGATTATGACTATATGATTGCAAAACAAGAAAATTGTGATGTTGATAAATATGAGATATTGATGTGTGGAAATTTGAGAATAATGATTGATGTAAAAATATAAAGAAGCTCATTACTCTACTTGCGGACTAGAATCAGGATAGATGACATGTCATTAAGGGGGCGAACGGTACCGTACTATACCTCAACCAATGTAGCATAAGCTCGGAGAGCGCCATTGGTCTGGGATGCTCAGTCAGTGTGGCTTAAGCTCTGGGAGCGCTACTGACTTGAGAAGCTCTAAGGAGCACATATAAATGAGGACAAGGTGTCATAAGCTTGTGTGAGCGGCCTTGGTCCGGTTATTCATCTATGATGAATTATACTCAATCAATGTAGCTTAAGCTCGGAGAGTGCCATTGATTTGAGAAGCTCTTATGAGCCAGATAGTGGACAGGGTGGCTTAAGCTCGGAGAGCGCTCCTGATCCATAACCCGTCTTCAGTCAGTCCAAAAAATTTAGAGTGATGTGGGCAAGATAATGAGGATATGTCGGAAAAATAAGAAAAGAAAAGAATAAGAAAATGATGATATGAGATTGATATGCAATGATAAAGAGAATAAGAAAATGATGATGATATGAGATTGAAATGCAATGATAAAGAGATTTACAGAATACTTTGCTATTAAAGATAAATGAAAATAACATTGTCTATATGAGCATGACATTCATACTTGTATGAAATAGGTATATGTTGATAGTCTTGCATGCAAATATTTTAATGCACAAAAATGATAATGGTTAATGCTTGTTGCATGATATAGTATATTGCCTTCTTTATATGCACCACTAAGCTTAGAGCTTAGCGTGGAGTTTAATTTTCACGCAGATATAGAAAGGTAGCTGAAGACGCTAGATAAAGCAAGCGGTGATTCCCATTCAAGTAAAGCAGCCGAATCTTGAGAAAGTGGGTTACATGTTTTGAAACTTTTGTATTTGATTTTTATATGAAAGAAATGTTTGAGTTTGTAAAACTTGCTTTTAAAGTTTGTTAAGAATTCCGCTGAAGTTATAAATTACTATTTTATGTAAATGGATTGTACTATTATTTCTGTTTATATCCATATATATATACATGAGTATATATAAAAAAAATGAAAAAAAAATATAGCGAATTGAAGAAGTAAGAAAGTCAGGCGGCAGCGCTTCCTTATCCGGGCACGTATTGCGGTTCGGGTGGTGAGGTGCGGCGGCTGCGACAAAGTTTTTGGTTTCAGAGCACCAGGTTGGTGTTTCTGGATTTTGATATTAAAGTCTGATAGGACGGTTTTGGATTTTTTTAAAGTGAATTTTGAAAATGTTTTTCTCGAAATGTACCCACAATTGCATTCTTGGAGTTGCTGCTTTACTGATTAGGGCCATTACCTTTATGTTATAGGTAGGATATGGCCTCGGGATCAAGACGAATAATTATAGAAGAAGCTGAGAGTAATGAGCCCTCAGAAGCAAGAGCTTCGTCGCAACCAAGTCGTCGTCGAGCTGCGGCACCGAGATCTAGTGCCAGCTCATTTCGTGAACATTCAACTATGAATATGGGACAGACTGAGCTTATGAGAAATATGATAGATTTGCTACAGAGAGCATCACGATCAGATTCGTCTGGATTACAGTTTGAGAGACTAAGGAAATTAGGGGCATCTGATTTCTATGGTAAACGGGAAGATGACCCCTCAGTGGCCGAATTTTGGTTGGAACGAGCCGAGAGAGTATTTAATCAACTCCACTGCATAGATGAACAGAAATATGAATATGCAGTATCTCTGTTACAGGAGCATGCATATGATTGGTGGCGATCTGAATCACAGAGCACAGAGGCTCCTAACCCTATGACATGGGAATTCTTCCTAGAGAAGTTTAAGGAGCAGTACATTCCTCCTATTTATACAGACGACAAAAAGAGAGAGTTTCTGATGTTGAAACAGAGGGATATGTCTGTAACAGAATATGAGAGAGAGTTCACTCATCTATGTAAGTATGCTGGTGGTATTGTATCCACTGAGGCAGATAAGTGCCGACGATTTGAAGATGGATTGAGGGATACTATTAAGTTACAAGTTTCAGCCCTACGACTGATGAGTTTCCCAAATTTATTAGCATCTGCTAGAACAATTGAAAGAGTCCTGGCAACGCAACAACCAGTACAGATTAGTGGGGTTAGTAGACCAGCACCACAACCAAGTGGAGTACAGTCTAGTGGCGAAAGAGCCAGACCTTTTGGTGGCCGATTCCAGGCTGGGAGTTCCAGCAGACTTCATTCTTATAGGCGGGGACAACCCATAAGATCTACTTCATCGGTAGCCAGTGCATCGACACAGGCATCTCGTAGATCTACCACTCTACCGTAGTGTCAACATTGTGGTCGTTCACATCCAGGAGAGTGTTGGTGGATGACAGGAGCGTGTTTGAGATGCGGCTCCAGAAACCATATTAGAAGAGATTGTCCATTGCTACAGTTTGGCAGAGGTTCAAGGAATGTTGAGTCAGTGCCAGTACAGACTATGGGACAAGGCAGAGGACGAGGCCGAGGACAAGGGAGAGGCGGCCATGTAGGGCCAAGCCAGTTCAGATCAGATACAGTAGAGAGACCTGAAGGCAGTAGAGCTGCTCCAGCAAGAGCTTATGCCATGCGAGGCCGAGAGGAGCAGGATGCACCTGACCTCATAGCGGGTAAATTCCTTCTCTTTGGCTCTTGTATACATGCATTGATAGACCCTGGGTCAACACACTCATACATATGCACACCACCATCGGGTTGAGAGGATTTAAAACCAGAGACTCTAGAATATGAGATTTGTGTGACCAACCCGTTAGGACACAGTGTGCGGGTTAGTAAAGTGTTTAGAGGTTGCCCAGTCGAAATTCAAGGCAGGCAATTTCCAGCAGATCTAATAGAGTTACCATTTCGCGAGTTCGATGTGATCTTGGGAATGGATTGGCTAGCTTGCCATGGGGTGATAATAGATTGTGGAAAGAGGCAGATGAGAATTAAAGTTTCAGAACAAGAAGAAATAGTAGTGATGGGTGAGTATAGAGGATATCCAGATAATTTGATATCAGCGTTGAAAGCTCGAAAACTCATCAATAAGGGATGTGAGACTTACCTAGCATATGTGATTGACACCCGAAAGAAAAGTCCAAATTTAACCGACATCCCAACTGTCAGTGAGTTTTCAGATGTGTTTCCTGAGGAGTTACCAGGACTACCACCTGATCGAGAGATAGAGTTTGCAATTGAATTAGTACCTGACACCGCTCCTATATCAATTACTCCATATAGGATGGCACCCATAGAATTGAAAGAATTGAAGATACAATTACACAAAATGTTAGATAAAGGATTTATACGACCTAGTGTATCCCCATGGGGTGCTCCAGTACTATTTGTGAAGAAGAAAGACGGTACCTTACGTCTTTGCATTGACTACAGGCAGCTTAATAGGGTTACTGTTAAGAATAAATACCCACTGCCTAGGATTGATGATTTATTTGATCAGTTGAAAGGTGCGAGTGTATTCTCAAAGATAGATCTTCGATCGAGATATCATCAACTGAAGATCAAAGAGTCAGATGTATCTAAGACAGCATTCAGGACTCGTTATGGTCATTATGAATTCTTGGTGATGCCATTTGGATTGACGAATGCGCCGGCAGTTTTTATGGACCTGATGAACCGAGTGTTCAGGCCATATATTGATCAATTTGTAGTTGTATTCATTGATGACATTCTTGTCTATTCAAGAGATCGAGTAGAACATGACCAACATCTTAGAAAAGTATTACAGACCCTGAGGGAGAAACAAATGTATGCAAAGCTAACTAAGTGTGAATTTTGGCTAGAAGCAGTTAGTTTTCTGGGTCATGTAATTTCAGCTGAAGGTATTCGAGTTGATCCTAGTAAAATCGAGGCTATCCTTAATTGGAAACCACCTCGAAATGTGACAGAAGTGAGAAGTTTTCTTGGATTAGCCGGATACTATAGGAGATTTGTGAAAGGATTTTCATCTATAGCGAATCCTTTGACACGACTACTGCGAAAAGAGGTCCGTTTTGAATGGACAGATAAGTGTCAAGTAAGCTTTGATCGATTGAAAGCAATGTTAACTGAAGCACCAGTTTTGACTCAGCCTACTCTAGGTAAAGATTAAGTTGTGTACAGTGATGCAAGTCATAATGGGCTAGGATGTGTTCTGATGCAAGAGGGAAAAGTGATTGCATATGCCTCCAGACAGCTTAAGCCTCATGAACTTAACTATCCGATATATGATTTAGAGCTTGCAGCGATAGTTTTTGCTCTAAAGATATGGAGACATTATTTGTATGGAGAAAGATGCTACATTTATACAGACCACAAGAGTCTTAAGTATCTTCCTTCACAGAAAGAGTTGAATATGAGGCAATGAAGATGGTTGGAATTGATTAAAGACTATGATTGTGTGATAGACTACCATCCAGGAAAAGCTAATGTGGTTGCAGATGCACTAAGTAGAAAGATTTTAGCTGAGATGCGAGTGGAATCCACATTGATGCAAAGAATTAAAGATGTCCAAAAACAAGATGAGAAGTTAGTAAAGATGGTCGAAGCCTTGAAAAATGGAGAAAAGTCAGAATTTTCTTTAACAGAAGATGGTACTGTGTATTTCAAGAACCGGATTTGTGTACCAAGTATGAAAGAGTTGAGGACAGATATTTTAAAATAAGCTCATGAAACGGTCTATACTATACACCCAGGCGGGAACAAGATGTACCAAGATTTGAAAGCACAATACTGGTGGTCGGGGATGAAAAAGGATATCACTGAATATGTTGCTAAATGTCTAATCTGTCAGCAAGTGAAAGCTGAGCATCAATTTCCCACAGGATTACTACAACCGATTCCCATACCAGAATGGAAGTGGGAGAGGATCAAGATGGATTTTGTGTCCGGTTTACCGGTAACTCAGAGAAAGTATGATACAGTGTGGGTAATAGTGGATAGATTGACGAAGTCAACACATTTTCTACCAGTCCGAATGGACTATACTTTGAACAAGCTGGCTGAGATTTATGTGAATGAGATAGTGAGACTTCATGGAGTGCCTGTATCTATCATTTCTGACAGAGATCCCAGGTTTACATCGTAGTTCTGGAAGAGTCTACAGCAGGCTTTAGGAACTCGACTAAATTTTAGCACAGCATTTCATCCGCAAACGGATGGACAATCAGAGCGAGTTATACAGTTGCTAGAGGATATGATGAGATGTTGTATACTTGAATTTGAGGGAAGTTGGGATCGACATTTACCTCTTATGGAGTTTGCCTATAACAACAGTCATCAAACAAGCATAGGCATGGCTCCTTATGAAGCTTTATATGGAAGAAGGTGTAGGACACCAATATGTTGGACCGAGTTGAATGAGAAAAAGTTGATTGGGCCAGAAGTAATTCAACAAACTGAGGAGAAAGTTAAAGTGATCAAGGAAAGGCTAAAAGCAGCACAAGATCGACAGAAATCATATGCCGATTTAAAAAGGCGAGATATAGAATATGCAGTAGGAGACAAAGTATTTCTTAAAGTTTCGCCTTGGAAAAAGATATTGAGGTTCGGTAAAAAGGGAAAGTTAAGCCCAAGGTTTATTGGTCCCTATGAGATTCTAGAAAGAATAGGACCAGTAGCTTACCGATTAGCTCTTCCTCCGGAGCTAGACAGAATTCATAACGTGTTCCACGTTTCAATGTTAAGAAGATATCGTTCAGACCCAACCCATATTATACCGATTAAGGAAATAGAGGTACAGACAGATATGTCTTACGAGGAAGAACCAGTGGCTATAATAGCATATGAAGAGAAAGTTCTCAGGAACAAGAAAGTTCCTTTAGTTAAAGTTTGGTGGCGGAATCATACAATTGAAGAAGCCACGTGGGAAAGTGAAAAAGTGATGAAGAAGCAGTATCCCCAGCTGTTCAACCCCGAATGAACAGGTAAATTTCGAGGACGAAATTATTTTAAGGGGGAGAGAATGTAACATCCGCTAATTTAGGCCCCGAGTTGCACGTGTCGTGAAGTTGACGCGTTTGACCGATCGGAGTCTAAATTCGGATTTTTACACAAAATTGATTAAGAAATGGCTAAATTAAATGATGAATGCCTAATTAAGTGATATTAAAGTTTAAAGAAGTTAATTTACGATAAAGGACTAAATTGCAAAATTTGATAAGTTTTGGGGTCAAATTGCAATTTACCAAAAATTTGAGGATTAATGAGATTAATTGATAATCAACATATTAATTTTGGGCATCTTTTGATAGTGTTGGCCGGCCATGTTGTTAAAGAAAGATGATTAATATTGATTAAGTGTAAAATTGGGAGAAAATGGTTAAAAAGGTGGGTCCCGCATGAATATTTTTGGGTATCCTATATAAGACTTGTCTTCTTCTTCTTCTCTTCATTTTCTGCATCCTTCTCTCTTTCTTTACCAGTCACGCCAGCTTCACCCATTTCTCCATAGATCACCTTGACTTCTAGAGAGAGAAAGGAAGGGAAGAGAAGGGAAAGAGCAAGATAAAGTGATATTTATGTTCCATAACTCATAAGGAAGCTGGAAAGAACAAGAAAGAGGAAGAAAAATCAAGATTGGTAGAGAGAAAATCTCCAAAGTAGTGATCAAGTGAAGAAAAGTGTAAGGTAAGAAGTATTTCTTCTTCTTCTTCATCTTTTCTAAAGGATGTTCGAATTTTGAGCTTTTCTAAGACTTATATGGAATGAGAGAGAAACTAGGGTTTTGAAAGAGAGAAAGAGAGTTTAGGGTCTTAATGAAATTAGATGATGATGAAAATGATTTATGATGTTGTAGGAGTTCCAAATGACAAGGAACAAGCTATAAGGAGCAAAGGAAAAGAGAAAGCTACCTAAAAGAGTGAAGGAGAAAGATTAAGGTTTGTGCATAATTTAAGGCAATAGCCTATTATCCTTGTTTGAAATAATGCATGTTGAATATGATTGTAGATAAATGAAATTTCATGAATGATGATGATTATGGCATGAAACCATAGGTTTAGACATATATGAATGAGATAATTGTGACATTGAATTAAGGATGCATGTTAGAGAATCTTGTATGATCAAGGCATGTAAATGTATTGAAAAGTAGTAAGTTGAGTAAAGAGCCTTAGAAATGCATGAAATAGAACTTGGTATGTTTTGGATGATGTTAGAATGAATGAAAGGTGAATATGCAGATTTCCTGCTGAAAGTCACGGGTGTGACTATTGAGTCACGGGTGTAGCGCTCCCTTACCCTACTAATCGCTAATAGGATATGGAAGTGCTACTAAGCTCATTTAATTTAAAACCAACGCTCAATTTTGTATAAATATTTTTTTTATTTCAATTTTTGAGTTTATTATTAGCGGAATATTTATCACCATATTTTTTTTTCCATTTAAATATATATCTAGTGATGGGAATATTGTGATTCAAAATAACTAATTCATTAAACCATGATATTTAAAAAATATAACTACAATAATTCTAGATATATATAATTACCAAATCCATTACTTATAAATATTACAAGCCACAAATTTACATCAACAAAATTCTTAAAACTTAATTTTTACAACATCATTTTCAAAACATACAAAAAGAACTAGACTGCTGCAATCTGATCTTGGGGTTCCCTCTTCTTCGGTCGCCCTATCGGAACAACTACTTCTATTTATCTGCGCGTGAAACACACGCGCTAAGCTACTAGCTTAGTGGTACGTTTGGCAACTATCCAATAATTACATAATAATTCTAAAATGAAATTTTAGAAACTACAATTAATCTATTTAGCATGCCAAATATTCAATTAATAATACACTATTTTCTTCATGCAAAAATATTTAATTCATCAATTATGACATTTTATTCATTAAGCATGCTTGAAATTTTAACAATACAAGATATAAAATTTACAATATCAATTTCATACTTCACATCATTTTTTTTTGTTATTTATTTAATAGCCCACGACATCTTAGACCGGAACTAAACACTGGATATAGGGTTTCTGCTCTCCGGCAGTATACTCGGCGCCCACATAATTATTTATAACTCGGCGATTAACGCCTACATTTTCAATAACAACTCAGCACCTTTTTGGTGCCTACGTAAATTTCGAACTCAGCACTAATTCTTAGTGCCTACGTAAATTTCAACTCAGCACTATTATTTTTAGTGCCTACATAATTTTAACTCAGCACTATTATTTTTAGTTCCTACATTTCTACCCTTTTATTGGCATGCCAACTTATCCTAATTTCTAGTTCTCGACTAGATGTTATAGGGCTTAAATTACATTTGTTACCTTTATTCATATTTGCATAAATTATGTAGGGAAACATTAATATAAATGCAGTCATTCCCATTCAATATTTTACAACCTCATATTAGCTCATTTAATCATTATAACTATAATAAAAATTCACTTAATACATTTTCTAACACAAAAATCCACAATCAACACATTTCTACCAGCAGTCCTATTCTGGACAGCATTTCAGCCTTATATTGCTCTGTATTTTTCGTCTATTTTTAGACAGAATTTGGACTGAGGCTAAAGGGAGGTTGAGGGTTCGATCCCTGCCTCCAACAACCTGCTGTGCAACAGTCATTGCGGGCCTGAGACTCGGGCTGGTGCACAGTGATGGGTTGGGGGTACTGGGCCATGGACCCCGGCAGCCCGTTGGTCTCAGTGAGACGGCGGGTGGGCTCTCATCCTCGAGTAAGGCGGAGCTCAGCCGTTACAACGGGCGTGAACTTGAGGGTTCACGGGCGTGACTGATTGTGTCACGGTTGTGAATTTCTGGGTGGGAATGGTACTATTCATTCCAGAAGCGTTCACGGGTTGAAATCACGGCAGTGAACTTATTCACGGGCGTGAATGAGTAATCACGACCGTGAATGCTTTTGGGCGATTCATTCCAGTAGCGTTCACGGCTTGGGATCACGGACGTGAACTAATTCACGGGCGTGAAAGCAGTAATCACGGCCGTGAATGCTCTGCATTTGAAATTATGAATATGACTATTAAATGAGGAATTCAAATAGGTAAATGAAAGTTATTGTCTATCCAATGAAATAAGAATGATATGAATATGGATATATGTATATATATATATATTGATGTGAGAATGTGATATGTTGTGATATAGAAAAATGAATTGATGTAGAAAAATGGATTGTCATGAATGTATATGAAATTCGATGCAGATAAACATGAGAATATTGATGAATCTAGTAAATGAATGAAAAAAATATATGATTATGACTATATGATTGCAAAACAAGAAAATTGAGATGTTGATAAATATGAGATATTGATGTGTGGAAATTTGAGAATAATGATTGATGTAAAAATATAAAGAAGCCCATTACTCTACTTGCGGACTAGAATCAGGATAGATGACATGTCATTAAGGGGGCGAACGGTACCGTACTATACCTCAACCAATGTAGCATAAGCTCGGAGAGCGCCATTGGTCTGGGATGCTCAGTCAGTGTGGCTTAAGCTCTGGGAGCGCTACTGATTTGAGAAGCTCTAAGGAGCACATATAAATGAGGACAAGGTGTCATAAGCTTGTGTGAGCGGCCTTGGTCCGGTTATTCATCTATGATGAATTATACTCAATCAATGTAGCTTAAGCTCGGAGAGCGCCATTGATTTGAGAAGCTCTTATGAGCCAGATAGTGGACAGGGTGGCTTAAGCTCGGAGAGCGCTCCTGATCCATAACCCGTATCCAGGCAGTCCAAAAAAATTTAGAGTGATGTGGGCAAGATAATGAGGATATGTCGGAAAAATAAGAAAAGAAAAGAATAAGAAAATGATGATATGAGATTGATATGCAATGATAAAGAGAATATGAAAATGATGATGATATGAGATTGAAATGCAATGATAAAGAGATTTACAGAATATTTTGCTATTAAAGATAAATGAAAATAACATTGTCTATATGAGCATGACATTCATACTTGTATGAAATAGGTATATGTTGATAGTCTTGCATGCAAACATTTTAATGCACAAAAATGATAATGGTTAATGCTTTTTGCATGATATAGATATTGCCTTCTTTATAAGCACCACTAAGCTTAGAGCTTAGCGTGGAGTTTAATTTCCACGCAGATATAGAAAGGTAGCTGAAGACGCTAGATAAAGCAAGCGGTGATTCCCATTCAAGTAAAGCAGCCGAATCTTGAGAAAGTGGGTTACAAGTTTTGAAACTTTTGTATTTGATTTTTATATGAAAGAAATGTTTGAGTTTGTAAAACTTGCTTTTAAAGTTTGTTAAGAATTCCGCTGAAGTTATAAATTACTATTTTATGTAAATGGATTGTACTATTATTTCTGTTTATATCCATATATATATACATGAGTATATATAAAAAAAAATGAAAAAAAAATATAGCGAATTGAAGAAGTAAGAAAGTCAGGCGGTAGCGCTTCCTTATCCGGGCACGTATTGCGGTTCGGGTGGGGAGGTGCGGCGGCTGCGACATTATTGGTATTAATAATACTACTTTAATTGAAGATGTTTTACTTGTCGATGGTTTGAAACATAACTTGTTAAGTGTAAGTCAATTTATGCGATAAGGGAAACCAAGTAATTTTTACCTCATATGAATGTTTGGTAACCTCTTTATATGGCCAAGAGATATTCAAGGGAGATAGAGATGTCAATACTTACATAATAGACTTACGTAAAATATCTAACTTTTCCTCTAAGTGTCTTATGACTATTAGTGATGAATTTTGGCTATGGCATAAAAGGCTTGGCCATGCAAGCATGGAGTTAATTCAAAGTCTCAGCAAAAGAGAGCTAGTATGTGGACTCCCAAAAGTCAAATTTGAAAAGGATAAGACATGTGAGCCTTGCCAAAGAGGAAAACAACACAAGTCATCCTTCAAATCCAAAAATATCGTAAGTACCTCTAAGCCTCTACAACTTTTGCATTTAAATTTTTTTGGACCTACTAGAGTTGCTAGTTTAAGAGGTAAACACTATGCTTTTGTCATTGTTGATGATTACTCTAGATTCACTTGGGTAATTTTCTTAACACAAAAGAGTGATGCTTTTGAATCTTTCAAAAATTTTCCTAAGAGAATCCAAAATGAAAAAGGATACTTTATTTCAAAAATAAGAAGCGATCATGGCAAATAATTTGAAAATGAAAACTTTGAAAACATTTATCTAAATCATGGTGTATCACACAATTTTTCAACCCCTAGAACACCTCAACAAAATGAGGTAGTCGAAAGGAAAAATTGAACTTTAATTGAAATGGCTCGAATAATGCTTAATGAGTATGGATTACCAACTTACTTTTGGGCCGAAGCCACAAATACTGCATCTTATATTTCAAATTGAGTTTTCAAGAGACCATTATTAAACAAAACTTCTTTTGAACTATGGAAGAAAACCCATGATATCATACTTTAGAGTATATTGGATGCAAGTGCTTTATATTAAACACCGAGGACAATCTTGGAAAATTTGCCTCGAAATCCGGTGAAGGTATCTTCTTGGGATACTCTACAACTATCAAAGCCTACAGAGTCTTTAATAGAAGATCTTTAGTTGTTAAAGAATCTATGCATGTTGTTTTTGATGAATCTAGTAAGCTTGATCTTGTGAAAGGTAGTGCTCTTGATGACATTGTAGGTATGATGGAAAAGCTTGAACTTGATCATGAGAAACATGATGATGATCAAGAACAACAATGAAAAAATGTATCAAGCTCAAGAGCAAGACAACCAAGAGCTTCCAAAGGAATGGAAGATGACAAAGAATCACCCCAAGGAATAAATCATTGGTGATCCTACTAAGGGTGTAAGTACTAGATCTCATCTCAAATTTCTAGATTCTAACATTGCTTTTGTCTCTCAAATTGAGCCTAAAAATATTGATAAGGCTCTTAATGATGAAAGTTGGGTGATTTCTATGCAATAGAAACTCAACCAATTCGAGAGAAGCAAAGTATGGACCTTGGTTCCTAGACCCAAAGACCATCAAATCATTGGTAGTAAATGTTTGTTTAGAAATAAATTAGATGAATAAGGTTCAATAACTAGGAATAAAGCTAGGTTTGTTGCAAAGGGTTATAATCAAGAAGAAGGTATAGATTACGATGAAACATATGCTCTAGTAGCTAGATTAGAAGCCTTAGGAATACTTTAAGCATTTGCATGCCATATGAATTTTAAACTCTTCAAATGGATGTCAAAAGTGCCTTCTTAAATGGCTTTATAGAAGAAGAAGTTTATGTAGAACAACCTCCAGGTTTTGAAAGCCGTAATTTGCCTAATCATGTT
Source organism: Triadica sebifera (assembly GCA_023653625.1). Lineage (NCBI taxonomy): Eukaryota > Viridiplantae > Streptophyta > Magnoliopsida > Malpighiales > Euphorbiaceae > Triadica > Triadica sebifera. The sequence goes on from CM042897.1 coordinate 13,748,991, forward strand.
TTTAAACTTTCAAAAGCCTTGTATAAGTTGAAACAAGCTCCAAGAGATTGGTATGAAAGACTAAGTTCTTTTTTTTTTGGAAAATAATTTTTCTAAAGGACATGTTGACACAACCTTTTTTATTAAAAGGCATAAGCATGATATTTTGATTATTCAAATTTATGTTGATGATATCATATTTGGATCTACTAATGAAATGCTTTACCAAGAATTTGCTAAGTGTGTGACTAGGGAATTTGAAATGAGCATGATGGGAGAACTTAAGTTCTTCCTTGGTCTACAAATCAAGCAAAGCAATGAGGGCATATTCATCGACCAATCCAAGTACTCCAAAGAGTTAATCAAGAAATTTGGAATGGAAGGATGCAAAAATGCTAAGACTCTAATGAGCAAATCAACAAAATTGGACAAAGATGAGAAGGGTAAAAGCATAAATGAAAAGCTCTATAGAGGTATGATCGGATCACTATTATATCTTACTGCCTCTAGGCCTGATATAATGTATAGTGTATGTTTATGTGCTAGATTACAATCATCTCATAAGGAATCACATTTGAATGTTGTAAAAAGAATTTTAAAATAATTACATGGCACATTGCATCTAGGCTTATGGTATCCCAAAAATTCATCTTTCAATATCATAGGATATTCGGATGCGGATTATGCCGTTAGTCGTTTAGATAGAAAGAGTACTTCAGGCACTTGTCACTTTATTGATGAATGCATAGTTTCTTGGTTTAGCAAGAAACAAGTTTCAATTGCCTTATATACCACTGAAGTAGAATATGTGGCAGCAGGATGTTGTTGCAATTAAATCATATGGATAAGACAACAACTAAAGGATTATGGTCATAGTTTGGACCTTATAGCCATCAAATGTGACAACACAAGTGCCATCAACCTATCTATGAATCCCATTCAACACTCTAAAAGTAAACATATTGACATTAGACATCATTTTCTTAGAGATCATGATCAACGTGGAGATGTTATGTTAGAATTGATCGAGAAAAAAAATCAATTGGTAGACATTCTTGCCAAACCTCTTACTGAAGAAAGTTTTTGTTTCATAAGAAGTGAACTTGGTATGCTTGATGGATCAACCTTATCTTAATTATTGTTTTGCAAATTGTATGATGAATCATTAACAATTGAATGATATTTCCTTCATATGATGCTCTTTACTTAACTAATTTTTACAATAAGAAGTGGTTAACATGATGGAAATATATGTTTAAGGGCATAGAAACTTCTGTATAAATCTTCTAGTCTTGTTTTAGACTTGAAGATTTAAGGTAATTCACACCCATGACATTCATTCACGACCGTGAAGTAAATAGAAATAGTTCCAGTAGCTTTCACGCCTTGATTCATGACATGCCTCACGGGCAGAAGGAGTAAAAACTAAGTTTCACGCCCACGACAATATATGTCACTCCCATGAAAAGCCTGATTCACGCCCGTGATATTTAGTCACGACCGTGAATATTGACAGCAAATAACTCCAGAACCGTTCACACTTTGTTTCACATCCTGCCTCATGGTTAGAAGTGGTGAAGCCAAACTCTTCATGACCGGGACTATTTCTGTCACACCCATGAAAGTTCTAGGTCATGCCTATAATATCCGCTAATTTAGGCCCCGAGTCGCACGTGTCACGAAGTTGACGCGTTTGACCGATCGGAGTCTAAATTCGGATTTTTACAAAAATTGATTAAGTAATGGCTAAATTAAATGATAAATGCCCAATTAAGTGATTATAAAGTTTAAAGAAGTTGATTTATGGTAAAGGACTAAATTGCAAAATTTGATAAGTTTTGGGGTCAATTTGCAATTTACCAAAAATTTGAGGATTAATGAGATTAATTGCTAATTAACAATAGGAAATTTGGACACTTAAAAATTGGGTTAGCTGGCCATGACATTAAAGAAAGAGGATTAATATTGATTAAGTATAAAATTGGGAAAAGATGGTCAAATGGTGGGTCCCTTATGAAGACTTTTAGGTACCCTATTTAAGACTTTCTCTTCTTCTTCTTCTCTTCATTTTCTACCTTCTTCTCTCTTTTCTCTACCAGTCACGCCAACTACATCTTTTCCTCCATAGCTCACCTTGATTTCTAGAGAGAGAAAGGAAGAGAAGAGAAGGGAAAGAGCAAGACGAGGTGATCTTCATGGTCCATAACTCCTAAAGAGGCTGGAAAGAACAAGAAAGAGGAAAAAAATTCAAGTTTGGTAGAGAGAGAAAATCTCCAAAGTTGTGATCAAGTGAAGAAAAGTGTAAGGTAAGAAGTTCAAATTTTGAACTCATCCAAGACTTATATGGAAAGAGAGAGAAACTAGGGTTTTGAGAGAGAAAAAAAGAGTTGGGGTCTTGAGGAAATTTGATGATAATAATGGTTTATGATGTTGTAGGAGTTCCAAGTGACAAAGAACAAGCTCTAAAGAGCAAAGGAAAAGAGAAAGCTACCTAGAAGAGTGAAGGAGAAATATTAAGGTTTGTGCATAACTTTAGGCAATAGCCTATTTTTGTTTGAAATAATGCATGCTGAACATGATTTTAGATAAATGCATTTCAAGAATGATGATGATTATGGCATGAAACTATAGGTTTAGACATGTATGAATGAGATCCTTGTGTGCCATTGAATTAATGATGCATGTTAGAAAATCTTGTATGAACAAGACATTTACATGTATTAGAAAGTAATAAGTTGAGTAAAGAACCTTAGAAATGCATGAAATAGAATTTGGTATGATTTGGATTATGTTAGAATGAATGAAAAGTGAATATGCAGATTTCCTGCTGAAAGTCACGGGCTTGAACTTGAGGGTTCACGGTTGTGACTGATTGTATCACGGTTGTGACTTATGTGTGGAAATAGTACTATTCATTCCAGAAGTGTTCACGGGTTGGAATCACGGAAGTGAACTTATTCATGGGCGTGAATGAGTAATCACGACCGTGAATGCTTTTGGGCGATTCATTCCAGTAGCGTTCACAGCTTGGGATTACGGGCGTGAACTAATTCACGGGCATGAAATTAGTAATCACGGCCGTGAATGCTTTGTATTTCTAATTATGAATGTGGTTATCAAATGAAGAATTCAGGTAAGTAAATGAAAGTCATTGTCTATCCAGTGAAATAAGAATGATAAGGATTTATATATATATGTATATATATATTGATGTGAGAATGTGTTATGTTGTGATATAGAAAAAAAATGAATTGTCACGGATGAAATATTTGAATTTCCATCGATGATATATGAAATCTGATGCGGATGCGGATGATAAGCATGAGAATATTGATGTACCTCGTTAAATAAATGAAAAGATGTTATCTAGTATGTATGAGTATGACTATATGTTTGCAAAATAAGAAAATTGAGATGTTGATAAACATGAGAATTATGATTGATGTGAAAATGTAAAGAAGCCCATTACTGTACCTGCGGACTAGAATCAGGATAGATGACATGTCATTAAGGGGGCGAACGGTACCGTATTATTCCTCAACCAATGTGACTTAAGCTCTGGGAGCACCATTGGTCTAAGATGCTCGGTCAGTGTGGCTTAAGCTCTGGTAGCGCTACTGACTTGAAAATCTCTGATGAGCACATATAAATGAGGACAAGGTGGCTTAAGCTCGGGGAGCGCCCTTGGTCTGGTTATTCATTTATGATGAAATTATACTCAATCAATGTGGCTTAAGCTCTGGGAGCGCCATTGATTTGAGAAGCTCTTATGAGCTAGATAGTGGTCAGGGTGGCTTAAGCTCTGGGAGCGCTCCTGATCCATAACCCGTATCCAGTCAGTCCAAATTTTAGAGTGATGTGGGTAAGATAATGAGGATATGTCGAAAAATAAGAAAAGAAAAGAAATTCAAAAAAAAGTGATGATGATATGAGATTGAGATATAATGATAAAGAGATTAACAGAGTAATTTACCATATAAGATAAATGAAAATAACATTATCTATGTGAGCATGACATTTATACTTGTACGAAATAGGAATATGTTGATAGTCATGGCATGCAAACATTTTTATGCATAAAATGTTACATGTTAATGCTTGTTGCATGTTATAGTATATTGCCTTATTTATATGCACCACTAAGCTTAGAGCTTAGCATGGGAGTTTCCTTCCGTGCAGATATAGAAAGGCAGCTGAAGGTGATAGATAAAGTAAGTGGTGATCCTATTCAAGTAAAGTAGCCAAACCTTGAGAAAGTGGGTTACAAGCTTTGAAATTTTTGTATTTGGCTTTTATATTAAATAATTTTAGAGTTTGTAAAACTTACTTTTAAAGTTTGTTAAGAATTAATTTGATGTTTAAAATTACTATCTTATGTAAATAAATTGTACTATGGTTTTTGTTTAAATCTATATATGCAAGAGTGTTGAGAAAATAAAGGTAAAAAAAAAATAGCGATTTGAAGAAGTAAAGAACACAGGTAGCGGCGCTCCCTCATCCGAACACGTGCGGTTCAGGTGAGGGGCTGCTACAATGCCCATGACTATTTAATGTCACGACCGTGATTCGATTCATCTCATTTTTCACGGCTAGAGCGCCTCTTAACAAACTGTGACCATGACTATTGACACCTGTGATGAAGCATTCACGACCATCGATATATCGACTATAAAATAAAATTTCTGTTGTTTTCTCATTTCCATCTCTACAAATTCTCACATTTATCACCGTTATTTAATATTTTGTCACAAATTTTGGCCTCCTCATCTTCATTTCCATCTATAAAACCCTATTAAAACATCTTTATTCTTGAAGAATCATAACTTCGCTAGGTTATTTTTTTAGTTTTTGGTCCAAAAATTTCTTCTCCAATCCTTAATTAAAGCTTTATCAAAATGGAACCTGGTTCTTCCAAAGGCATAAGGAAGAAATCACATGCTCCAAGACGCTACACTGATTATATTCTCAACATCATTCCGGAAAATTGCCATCCGTGATATGCCATTCTTAAGAAGAGACCCTTACTCTCATCTCGGCCCTTCGAATGGAATTCTATCAAGATTCTTGGTCTTGAGACAAGAATGATTGAATAGTTGCAAGCTTGTCATCTCAAAGAATTCGTAGATATTTATCAGCCAACGCTAAGGGAACCAACTCTCGAGTTCCTTAGCACATTGCAAGTCTTTCCCACCAGCACCATAAAATTCCAACTCTGTAAGCATCCTAACACTCTCACTGCAACAAAGTTTGGCAATATTTGCAAGCTCCCTTCTGATGGCATTCTCAACGAGAGTGAAGTCGAATTCTATGCCAATCCGGCTTGAACATATTTTGGCTTGGAATGTAGTTGGGATGTGAAGAAGACTAAAAGCACACTCATACGCTCCCCTGTGCATAAGTATTTACATATATTTCTCACCTATAGTATATTTGCTAGAGGAGATAGCAACAAGGCAATCAGAAAGTCGGACCTCTTCTTATTGGAAATGGAACGAAGAGGACTAATCGTAGCCTTGTCTCGATGTCAACAGGGCAATCATCTCCTTTGTATTGCAACAAAGTCAACGAGAGATATCTTGATTGACGGGTATGTGACTCACCTTGCCATTAAGCTAGGGTATCTAAATCTCGATGAGCACAATTACAATCTTATTCTAGCTCATCCACGAGACCGACTCGATGTAGAGTCTTTCATAAAAATGGGAGCAATTGTCTGCATTATTTATGAAAATAATGTCTACTACCGTTTCACCACTCCAGCTAGTGAAATTGATTGGGAAGACCATGACACTAATGATTTCAAAGCTGGCTCTAAGGTATCTAGCAACGAATGCGAGCCCGTAACAAAACATTGACACCGACAGTAGTAGAAGATGTTGGTCAGTCATTGGCTTCTACCACATCTAGCTTGGCACAACAGGTTGTTGATCTTATAACACCGCGCCTTGACATGATGCAAGCTTCCATCGATGAGAGGTTGGAAAACCTCAAAAATGTAATGTCCACTAATGAGAGTTTAATTAGCATAAGTATGTGGTATACATATAAAACACATGATAGATAATAGAAATTAAAATAGATGAAATAAATGACTAAATTAGAAATTAAAATGAATTAAATCGATTGACATGATAAATTTGATTAAATTACACCACATAATTAAATTGTATTTTTGATATAAAAAAATTAAAGATATTAGATATAAGTGAATATGTGAAGATGATGATGATGATGATGATGTTGATAATAATAATAATAATAATAATAATAATAATAATAATAATAATAAAATAGAAAAAAATGAACAATAAAAAAGGGACATAGTAGAAAAGAAAAAAGAAAAGAAGACTAGATCAGTAGAAAGGGGGGTCTCAAGTCAATTATGATTTATTTTGGCCATTTTTGCCTAACTTCTACACTCTTCTTCTTATCTTCATCATCCCTTTCCTTCCTCCAAATAATAGCCTCACTTCTTCATCCTCTCCTTCATGATTTTCAAGAAATCCACTCCATATAAATCAGTTCTTGGTAAGTAATCTCTTTTCCATAGTTATTGTGTTATTGGAGCTTGTAGGGTTGTGTTTCTGCAGTGTATTTCACTCTCTTTTTTATTATCCTATGAACCGAATTTAGAGAAGTGTTAAACATGCAAGTTGTTCATATTTGTGTTGTTTAGATATCTGTGAAATGTCATGAAATTATTTTGGGTATATAAAGAGATAAACTTGTTTGAGTGAGACTGGTTCAGGGAGACGTGTCAATAGAATAACCTACAAGTTTTGCTTAATTTGATCATCTTAATGGCTGAATCTGAGGTTTTTTAAAACTTAAAAGTTGTAGCTATATGTGTTATTTAGGTATCTGTAAAATATAGTATAAATATATCTTATCTAGATTAAGTTATAGTGAAATGAACTATGGCTATTCCTTGATTGAGCTGGTTTCACATACCTGTGCAGCTCCAGTAAATTTGTGCTCCTTTTTGAGCTTCTTAATGGTCGAATTAGCAAAAATGAAAACATGAAAGTTTTATTTCTATTTATTATATAAGTTCTTGTAAATGTCTCACCTTAAAATATTAAGTATTTTGTGAGTTATGAGCTGAACAATTGAACTGGTCAGGTTGGTACTCTATATTGAACAAGTTATAGATTATCTAGTGTTTGAGGACCTTAGAAATAGATTTTAGAAAACTTGTAAACATGAAAAATGTTCCAAATGACTTTTTTTAAAATTTTTAAAAAGTTTAGTAATAAACAAAGTGACACGTTGAATGATATGACTTTTTAAATATGGTAACCCGAAACTGGCTAAGTGGCAGCAAATAGAGCAATATTTAAAATTACACTAAATATTATGTAATGATTCAAAAATTCTGAAATTTTCGTATTTTTACTCTTACATGTTAAATTTAATTTTGATCAAGAATAATATAAATTTGATAAGTGTAGAAAAAGTTATTAATCCAACAGTCCTAAGAGGTCCTATTCCAGCTTAAAAGAAATTGTAGTTATTTATTTAAACTATATTAAGAATAAATATTTTATCCAGTTATTAATTATTTATATTTTTGAATTAGGATCTCAACAAGAAGAAGAACAACAAAATTGAACAAGCTCTGAGTTTATATTTTAGAAAAGAAAAATACTATCAAGGTTTGTACATATATGTACTTTGGTTTGCCCTTGTCCATGATTGTGTGTGCATGACATAAATTATATATCACAATGATGAAATTATATATTATCGCATGTTTTATAATTATAGAAATGTTATTAACTATGAACTTAACATTATGCTAATATTTGATAAAATATCATGCTATGACATGGTTTTGAAATAAATTATGAGTATAATATTATGTTAATATTAAATGAGTATTGGTTATAGAAACAAGTAATTAATGGTTTTTAATTGCCCATTTCTCTACCTGAGGACTGACATAGGATAGATGATGCACCATTAGGCGGATGTTTTGGTACTAATGTTGATATGATTTAAGGACAGGGTGGCTATAGCTCCAAGAGCACCTATGATCCTAAGTACATACAGATAAATGATTATACTAGGTCAAGGTGGCAAAAGCTCTGCAAGCGCCCTTGACTTGAGATTATAGTGAGTAGGGTGGCTTAAGCTCTATGAGCGCCCTTATTTCACACCCCATATCCGAATAGCCCGGGAACGATATTTTGGGCTAATAAATCATAGAATGAAATATGAAAATTTATTAATTGATGTAAATAGTAAAGTATAAAATGCTTGCATGAGGTAGTGCAAATTTAATTATTGAATAAGGTTATTATGTTATCTTTTTATGATATGTATTTATTTATTTTATATGACAAACATGTAATAAATTTGATGTGCAATGATTTTATTTGAGGCATGCATTTGTGTGACTGCCTGGGGAAAACTTTAATACTTATATGTACCACTAAGCTAGAGATAACTTAGCGTGGGTTCTTCTCACGTAGGAATTGGAGCTGTAGCTAGTAGATAGTGAAGTTGATCATGAAGAAATCCAAGCCCATATCAGCGCTACAAAAAACTTCATGGAGTCTCGTATGGACAGCCTCGAGGCGGAGGTAGCACGCCTTAGGGATGGTCCTCAGGCTTGAAGCCTAACTAGAGTCCTAGTTTTCATGTAGTAGATTTATTTTTAATGTTATAAGACTTTATTTTTTGTTCTTGAATCTTAATGTAATTCTTCTCCTTTTAATTTTAAATACAATCATCTTATTATAATTTCATTTTTATTGATGACAAAAGGGGGAGAACCTAGCAATACATGCAAATGTGTGGTTAGCAATATATGCTATCATTATGCAATGTGTGGAATATGTAAAACTTTTCCTTAATTGATAATATGCATCACATATACTTTGCAAACTTGAACTTATTCTGAACTCATTTTGTTGCATAAGATATAATTAACATATATCTCACATATACTTTGAATACACTTATTATATATGTGTTAAAAGATGAGATATACTTAAGATACTTAAGATGAAACATGTTAGGCTTGAGATTAAAAGTTGGTTCAATGCTATCTTCACATTAAATGCACCGAAACAGCTATAATTCGCAGAGAAAGTATAAATGGAAGTCATTTATGAATCCTAAATAAGAGAAAGAAAAACAACAATTACTTTCTATCAATTCATCTTGTTGTAGCCTTGTGCATTAATTATTTTTCTCAACAAACCTCTATTCTTTGTATAAACCTAATTGCTCATAATTTCTGAGCATTGTAGATTGGTGAGTGTTTTCATTGTAAATAATTACTTAAGTGAGTTTGGGTATATTAGGTTAAGAGTGAAACACTTGTAAGGGTTTATTGAGTGAGCCATAAAACACAAGGAATTGGTTTTTGTGTGAGCCATTGAAAAATACAAGGGAAATTCTGGGTTAGGTGTTAGCCATTAAGAGAAACACCATAGTTGGGAGTGAGCTTGTAAAATTCCATTATATAACTTAGTGTGTTAGTAAAACACCCAATCAAGATTGGGGAGAGGAGTAGGGTTTGTTAATACCCGAACCTCTATAAATCTTGTGTGTGATATCTCTCATTCCCTACTCTATTTATTTTATTCCGCACCTTAAAGTTAAGAAAATTTTATTTACCAACCAATTCAACCCCCTTCTTGGTTCATTATTTGGGCAACAATCAGTTTGTGCCAAATTCCAGCACTATTTCAAGGTAATTCTGCACACTTCATGCAATGGTTCTAAAGCTAACCAATGTTAGCCAATCCTATAAACACTTTCTAGAATTTATCATCATATTTTAAATTCTATTGATTAACATTAATCATTCAACAACTCAAATTAGATTTCATACTTTAGTTCATCAAACCGAACATTTATACATCTCAATTGTCCATAATTATAGTGCATATCATAATCAACATAATTCATACAAATTTCTAGCAACTCTAATAATACCATATAGGCCATATAATATATCCATTTCATCACATAGCCATCACATAGTATACAATATACCATATTTTGAATTGGAATGCATATATGTACAAACCTCAACTATTGAAGCCTTAAAACTTAATCTCTTGCATCTACTGCCTATGGTGGAATTCTCCAAACTATATTTTAGAACCTAACACGAGATCAGAGACCACATTAGCATTTATTTCTTCCATTCTTTCTATTAAAGCCATTAACAATGTGGAAACCTAACATAAACCCTTAAACATCACCCCTCTATCGAAAACGAAGCAAAAGATTGAAAGAATAATGAAAAACATAATATTTGACCTCTATCTCATAGATTACAAGTTGACTCAAGGGTGCAAAACTGTGTTCTAAATCTCTTAGTTTAGATTTCTACATCTTTGGTGAAAACCTTATTTTTAATATGCTTTAACCTCATAAAGGAGATTAGTTTCGTATTAGATTAACCAAAATTGAAAGGAAAATAAGGAGAATTTGATTTTGGGGATTCAGAGATTTGGTGGTTAAGATTTTAGGTTGAATTTTTGTGAGTTTCTATCAAAAATACAAAACTGTCTAATTTAAACTGTAGGGCTTCATGACGGGAACACGTGTCACAATTATGAAACTCTTAAGCTTGAAAATTTGAATTTCACGATATTCACGGCCGTGATTACCTCTGCCATTTGCATGAACAATGGAAACTCCACTTTTTCATATCTTTTTAATTATTTTCATGTTTCCAATGTTGGGTTTTGAAGGAGAATCTCGTTCATAAACATAGCAGAAAAATAAAAAATTTCAAAACTCGAAACAAAATTTCATACTTGTGCCATTAAAACTAATTTATGAAACATAGAGGTTACACCTTCTAATTTCTTGTTTATTATTCAAATCTTCACCTTGTTGGGTTGTAGCAAACAACAACAATCCACGCTAGGATGTCTCTAATGTTGATCCACACAAAGATATGAAGAAGAAACTTACAAAAAAATGGTTTGAAATAGATTCAATAGTGTTAGCAATGAATTTGTTCTTAAGAGAATTATTGTCTTAAAAATTATTTTTTACCAAAAATAATTTTCATGTCTCTTTTCTACCACTTCATGTCTTTTCCATCTGAATCATATTTAAAAAAAAAGATCAAAAATAAAAAATAATAAAAAAAGGAAGATCAAATGAATAGTAATGGCCATAATTGGCCTAATTAAGGCAAAAAATGGCCTAACGACACTGCACGCATCAGTGCCTATTGCAACCCACATAGGCCTGCCACTAGACTAGCCCAGCTGGACTACCTAGGCAGCTGGCTCGCATGGGTTTAGCTTTTCTGATGTTTTTTGCATCACATAAGCAGGACAACCCCATACTTTCATATGAGAAAGGATAGGTTTCTTATGGTGTAACATCAAATGACTTTCATGGAATTGTTTTAAGAATATAAACAGCAATTTCAAGTGCATGTCCCTTAACGGATTTAGGTAATTATGTAAAACTCATCATCAATCTCACCATGTCCAATAAGGTTTGGTTTCTCCTTTCAACCACACCATTATGTTGTGGTGTGTAAGGTGGAGTCCACTAAGATAAAATTCCATTGTCTCTTAGATAACCTTGAAACTCTTGACTTGAGTATTTTCCACCTCGCTATGATCTTAGTGTTTTAATACTTTCACCAAGTTGTTTCTCTACTTCCTTTATGAACTCTTTGAACTTTTTAAAGCTTCAGATTTGTGTCTCGTCATATACATATACCCAAATTGTGTATAATCATCAATTAAGGTAATGAAGTAGATAGAACCACCTATGGCGTGCACTAGCATTAGTCCACATGCATTTATATGTAAGTGGTCCAATAGTCCATTTGCACATTCACCCTTTCCACTAAAAGGTGATTTTGTCATCTTTCCTAATAAACACGATTCACATATGTCATATGATTCATAATCAAATGATCCCAAGTCACCATTCTTGTGCAATTTAGTCATGTGTTTCTCATTTATATAGCCAATGCAATAATGCCATAAATAGGATGATTATAGGTTATCTAATCTTTGTCTATTATTATTAATATTGAGGATAGGATTAGACATATTAAAATATAAATTCCATTTCCTAATGAACCAATTGCATAAAGAATATCATTTAACCAAATAGAACAACTATTGCTATTTATGGTCAAATCAAAACCTTTTATGTTTAAAAGGAAACAAAAATAATATTCTTAGTTAAAACTGGAACAAAATAATAATTGTCTAATTTTATTATAAGCCCATTATGGAGTGTCAATAAATAAGTTCCTGTAGCTAATCCAATAACTCTTGCGCAATTGCTAATTCGTAGGTTGGCTCTCCTCTTTTTAGTTGTCTACTGTTCCTTAGGCCCTACATATCAATACATATGTGTGAGCCATATTCGGTATCCAATACCCATATGTTATTATTAAAAACAGTATTAACCTCAATAATAAAAATACCTAAAGTAGAAGGTGTATCCAATGTCTTATCCTTCTCCTTCTTCAAAGACTCTAGATAGGTATTGTAATTCCTCTACCAATGGCCACCCTTGCCATAGTGGAAGCAAGTCCTTTTTGAGGCAATCTCCTTACCCTTCTTTCTTACACCTCCTTGGTTCTTTATAAACTTCTTTTTTTTTTGTTCTTCCCTTTCTTGGAAGAACTAGTAGAGTCCATCAGCATCACATATTTATGTTCATTCTTAATGGAAAGCTCAACTACTTTGAGCATGTTGATAAGCTCTGGGATCAAAGTGGATATCTTGTTAATTTGATAGTTTAACATAAAATATGAATAACTATCAGTCAAACTTTGGACAATTAAGTCTAAACTTAATTCATGATGCATAACAAATCCCAAAGAAGCTAATTGCTTAATATACCCATTCATCTTCAATGCATATTGAAATGAAGATGCCCCCTCTATCATCTTGGAGTGGAAGAGAAACTTGGATATCTCATATTCGCTCAAAATGCACTTGCTCATCAAATAGCTCCCTTAAATGAATCACTATGGTATTCACATTCATATTCAGATGTTGCTTTTAAAGCTCTAGCGACATAAAGGCAAGTATAATACAATCCACCAACTTATTATCATCTAGGTGCTTTTTATATGCCACTTTTTCCTGAAAACATTCATTTTCAGTAGGAGGGGAAGGAAGCTTCTCATCTATGACATAGCCTATTTTCTCAGCTTTGAAAACTATTCTCTAATTTCTAAGCCAATCAAGGAAGTTTTGGCTAGTCAACTTATTTGACTCAAGAATTGAATGTAGGTTCACATTAGATGACATAATTCTATCAACCTAGATGTAAAGAAAGATTATGTTAGATTATGTACATGTGTAATGCTTGATAATTTAGGCCACGGTTGCGGTTGACTGAAATCAAGCATGCCGAACTGATCAGGGTCTAAATTCGAACATGAAAAAAAATTAAAACGATAATAAAATATGAGAAAAATATTTTGGATATTATTGATTGAGAATTTTGAAGTTTGAAACTAAAATTTAGAAAAAAATAAATTTTCACTCAACGAAATTAGAATTTATAGTGTTTCTCACACAAATATTTTAAGAAGGTATTAAAATGGAATATTCTTTATCTAAGGAATATTTTTTGGATTAAAATAAAGTAAGAGTGATTTAAATTAATGGACCAATGAGGGACAAAATTATCTATTAATCTTAACCACCCACCTAATCTAACTATAAAAGTCAAATTTCACTTTTTTTCTTTATACTTATTCTTCCTTATCTTAAACAAACTAAATTCTCTCTCTTTTTCTCCCTTGTTGTCATGACCCACATCCCCCTAATTATTCTATTTCTTCAATTAAAGCTATGATTTAGATGGAAAAAGTTGAATTAAGGCAAGATCAACAAAAAAAAAGTGAAGCATAGTTAGCCAAACAAAGGAAGAGGAAAGAAGAAAAGAAGAGAAAAAGAGAAGGGAAGAATTTTGGTCATTTTGAAGATCTACAAAGGTGAGGTTAGATTTTTCATCTTCTCACTTTTCTTTTCCTTTTTTTTTATTTTGGAGTTAATTACCATTAAAGTTGGTAATTTAGGATTATTAGTATGTTAATGGTGATTAAGGGTTGATTAGTGTGTTTAGTGCTTGATTAGTGTGAAAATTGTTGTTAGGCCAAGGAGGTGAACAATCTTTGGACCGTAATCAAAGAGGAAGTAAGGGCAAGGAGAAAGCTAATTGGGAAGAAGAGAAGAGTGAAGAGAAGTAGATTTTTTGAGGTATGTACATTTGGCAAAAATTCAATATGGAAAATGTTGATTTTTGATTTTGTGATATTATGTGTAATTGTGTATGTAATTCTTGATATTTTGATTGACTGATGAATTGGTGATTAAATGATGTTATGAATGTGAAAATAAAAATTTGAATATGATGTTGAAGCATGAAGATGGAAATTGTAGGAATTAATTGAAGTGTTGGAAAATTCATCTTATGCATAGTATCTACTTTTCTTGTCATAACTCGAGTTCTTGAAGTTATTTTTGAGTGGTTCTTATTGGGTTGTAAATTTAAGACATAGGGCTTCAACTTTCATGCAAACCATTAGACCTGAATATGCATGCAATTAGGTGTAAAATGGACTCAAAATTCGAACTGGAAATCTGTCCAGTAAAATACTTGGCAAAATGGCTTGAACATAATTTAGTAAAAAGTTCATAACCTTTGATACAAAATTAATTTTAATGTAATTCAACTTCAAAATGAAAGATAAGATATGTACCTCCATTTTGTTAGTTGATCACTCGTCCAAATTCCATTTAAATATGGATGGAAAATATAGGGAAATATGAGAGAAAAATGCTATCCAAAATAGGGCAACTTGTATATATGTGTTGGTTGTTAAATTTTGTGATAGAAAAATATATTATTTGACTTTTCTTATAGTTATAATTATTAAATGAGTAAGTTTGATGTTGTAAAATATTTAATGGAGATTATTGCATTTATGTGAAATTATATTAGTATTACATACATAATTTATGTAAATAATAATAAAGGTTACAAATATAATTAAACCCTATATTATCTAGTTGAGAACTAGAAATTTGAATAAATTGGCATGTCAATAAAAATGGTAGATATGCAGGTACTAAAAAATAATGTTGAGATTTAATTTACGTAGGCACTAAAAAATAGTGCTGAATTTGAAATTACGTAGGCATTAAGAAATACTGTTGAGTTCGAATTTACCTAGGCACCAAAAAGGTACTAAGTTATTATTGAAAATGTAGACGTTAAACGCAAAGTTATAAAATAATTAAGTAGTCACCTAATATACTGCCAAAGAGCAGAAATCTTGTATCCAGTGTTTAGTTCCGGTCTAAGATGTCATAGGCTATCAAGTAAATAGAAAAACAATGTAGATTATTAAAATAATATTATAAATTGTATGTATTGTATTGTTAGAGAATTTCAAGCATGCTTAATGAATGAAATATTATAATTGATAAATTTTATATTTTTGCATGATGTAAATAATTTTGATATTATTTGAATGTTTTGGCATGCTTAGGAAATTAATTATAGTTTCTAAATTTTTTTTAGAAATAATTATATAATTATTGGATAGTTGCCAAACGTACAACTAAGTTAGTAGATTAGCACGTGTGTTTCACGCGCATATTAGTAGATGTAGCTGTTGCGTTAGGATGACAGAAGAAAGGAAAACCCCAAGTTCAAATTGCAATAGTTTTATTTCCTTTTTGTATATTTTGGGTATTTTATTGTATAATTAAATTTTAAGAATTTTTTTGATGTAAATTTGTGGCATGTAGGATTTATAAAATAGTGAATTTTACAATTAATATATTTGGTATTATTTGTAAATGTATTTATGAATATTATGATTTAATGAATGAGTACTTTTAAATCAAAATATTTACATCGCTAATTACATATTTAAATGACAAAAAAGGAGAAATATAGTAATAAATATTCCGCTAATAATAAACTCGAAAATTGAAAAAAAAATATTTATACAATAATTTGAGCATTGGTTTTTACAATAATGATGTGGTAGCACTTCCATACACTATTAACGACTGGTAGGGTAAGGGAGCGCCACAACATGAATGTGTGATTATAAGGTCTTTAATATACACACATTATTACTCCCAATATTTTATTACAAACACATAACCCTCACTTTGATTCCGAGAGAACCTTTGGAAGTTCTCCTAGTTGGTCAATATCTATCATCACTAAGAATGACCTTGGATGTGGCTAACAAGACACCTTAGATCATTTAGTAGGTATCTCAATCCAATTGCATCTATTCATACAAATACTGAATCATTGGGCTATTAACTCTTAACACATGCACATCTCATGTACATTAGCCCAATTCTGCCTCTAGTTCATATTTACCTTGGGTGTGTACAACAACCAATACAACCAATTGGAGCTGACCCATTAATAAGAAAATCTCATTTCCATGGTTTGAATATATTCTTGTAGAGTGGGCTTTGGTGTGCCCAATAATCCAAACTCTAAAAGGCATTGCCTTAATAGAATTTATGAGGGATTTTATTTATTTAAGTTTTATCATATTAGCATGCATTATATATCCATTCATCATATATAGATATATAAGATAACTACACTAATTATATGGTCATCATTATAGACATATATATAATGTAACTCAAAATGTACTCGCAAGTGCATGAGCTAATTACAATACTAGCAAGCTACTCCCATGGTCGATCTTTCAAGGAACTTTATTAGTTTAGAATTGTAATTAGCTTTAAATCACCAATGAATAGTAAAATAGAATCCTAAACATTGAAGCCAAATTTAATGAATTGATTAAGCTATGAATTAATAATAACTAAGATTTAGTAGAAAGTAGTAAAATAAATCAGTAAGAAAAGAATATGAACTTAGCTCACAACCCCCAATTTGTATGCCCTTTAATGAATTAAGAACTAATGAATTTAGATTCTATTGCTCTCACCTTTAAGCACCAATTAATCAAGCTATTGAATGTAGTGTTCAACCCAATTTTTAGGTTAAATTACTAATGTTGTGTCAAATAATCTAGTCTTAACATGTCCATTTAAAGTTGAATAATTGGTGATCAAGCAACTATCTAACTAGAAACTTATTAAGCATAATTTAAGTTGAAGAAAATCATGCATTCATTAAAGAGTAAAAAGGAATCATACAAACTGGGGTTGCTCACTAAGCACTCGTTAAAGCATTTAACCTAGCATCTCAATAACAATAATCATGTCTATTCTGTTGGCTAAGTTAAATATTAAAGAAAATAAAGATGAAAGGTAAAGCTCTCTGAAATTCAACACTGCTACTAAACTTCTTCAAAAATTTATGTGTATCTCCTTCTTTTTCCTAACGTAAAACAAACTAGAATTTATAATATGAAAAGTCTTACTTAAAATCTAACTCTAGAGATATAAAACTTCCTAGTTAAAAGATAATCTCCCATAAAGTTATTTTCTAGACCGACATTTATCTTCAAAGTTTGGGCCTTACTTGATCAGAATAGGAATTTGCATGCG
Source organism: Triadica sebifera (assembly GCA_023653625.1). Lineage (NCBI taxonomy): Eukaryota > Viridiplantae > Streptophyta > Magnoliopsida > Malpighiales > Euphorbiaceae > Triadica > Triadica sebifera. The sequence goes on from CM042897.1 coordinate 13,766,495, forward strand.
ATTGGACTTTGTAGCAATAAGAGGCAACACATATGTGACACACCTTCACTTGTGTGATAGCTTTTCAAGTCTAGCATTTGTCACATGCATGATAGGTAATTGAATATAGTAGCGACATGCCTACACCGAATCTGCACTTCCGTGATAAGAGGTTGGGTTTCAAGAACTTTGTACCTATAATCAAAGTCTTATGCCAGTAATAGAGGTGAAGGAATTCACAATAGAAACCCTTCACACATGTGAAACCTTGTTTAATGCTACAACTTGTTTTCTGTAATATCCGCTAATTTAGGCCCCGAGTGGCAGGTGTCGCGAAGTTGACGCGTTTGACCGATCAGAGTCTAAATTCGGATTTTTACAACAATTGATTAAGTAATGACTAAATTAAATGATAAATGGCTACTTAAGTGATTATATAGTTTAGAGAAGTTGATTTACAGTAAAGGACTAAATTGCAAAATTTGATATGTTTTGGGGTCAAATTGCAAATTACCAAAAATTGGAGGATTAATAAGATTAATTGCTAATCAACATATTAATTTTGGGCATTTTTTGATAGTTTTGGCCGGCCACTCAAGGAGGAAGAATGAGATAAATGGGTTCATTAAGCCTAATGTCATGAAATGGTCAAAATGGTGGGTCCCATATGAAGACTTTTTGGGTACCCTATTTAAGACTTTTCTTCTTCTTCTTCTCTTCATTTTCTATCTCTTTCTCTCCGTTTTCTTTACCAGTCACGCCAGCTTCATCCATTTCTACATAGCTCACCTTGATTCTAGAGATAGAAAGGAAGGGAAGAGAAGGGAAAGAGCAAGACAAGGTAATTTTCATAGCTATAACTCCTAGAGAAGCTGGAAAAAACAAGAAAGAGGAAGAAAAATAAAGTTTGGTAGAAAGAGAAAATCTCCAAAGTTGTGATTTAGTGAAGAAAAGTGTAAGGTAAAAGGTATTTCTTCTTCTTCTTCATTTTTTCTTAAAGGATGTTCGAATTTTGAACTCATCCAAGACTTATATGGAAAGAGAGAGAAACTAGGGCTTTGAGAGAGAAAAAGAGAGCTTAGGGTCTTGAGGAAATCAGATGATGATGATAATAATTTATGATGTTGTAGGAGTTCTAAGTGACAAGGAACAAGCTCTAAGGAGCAAAGGAAAAGAGAAAGCTACCTAAAAGAGTGAAGGAGAAAGATTAAGGTTTGTGCATAACTTAAGGCAATAGCCTATTTTTGTTTGAAATAATGCATGCTGAACATGACTGTAGATAAATACATTTCAAGAATGATGATGATTATGGCATGAAACCATAGGATTAGACATGTATGAATGAAATCCTTGTGTGACATTGAATTAATGATGCATGTTAGAAAATCTTGTATGATCAAGCCATTTACATGTATTGAACAGTAATAAGTTGAGTAAAGAACCTTAGAAATGCATGAAATAGAATTTGGTATGATTTGGATGATGTTAGAATGAATGAAAAGTGGATATGCAGATTTCCTACTAAAAGTCACGGGCGTGACTATTGAGTCACGAGCGTGAACTTGAGGGTTCACGGTTGTGACTGATTGTTTTACGGTTGTGAATTTCTGGGTGGAAATGGTACTATTTATTCCAGAAGCTTTCATAGATTGGAATCACAGAACTGAACTTATTCACGGGCGTGAATGAGTAATCACGATCGTGAATGCTTTTGTGCGATTCATTCCAGTAGCGTTCACGGCTTGAGATTACGGGCATGAACTAATTCACGGTCGTGAAATTAGTAATCACAGTCATGAATGCTCTGTATTTGTAATTATGAATGTGGTTATCAAATGAAGAATTTAGGTAAGTAAATGAAAGTCATTGTCCATCCAGTGAAATAAGAATGATATGGATATAGATATATGTATATATATTGATGTGAGGATGTGATATGTTGTGATATAGAAAAATGAATTCATGTAGAAAAATGAATTGTCATGGATGATATATGAAATCTGATGCAGATGATAAACATGAAAATATTGATGAATCTAGTAAATGAATGAAAATATGTATGAGTATAACTATATGTTTGCAAAACAAGAAAATTGAGATGTTGATAAATATGAGAATATTGAAGTGTTGAAATTTGAGAATAATGATTGATGTGAAAATATAAAGAAGCCCATTACTCTACTTGCGGACTAGAATCAGGATAGATGACATGTCATTAAAGGGGGGAATGGTACCATACTATACCTCAACCAATGTGGCTAAAACTTATGAGAGCGCCATTGGTTTGGGATGCTCGGTCAATGTGGCTTAAGCTCGGAGAGCGCTACTGACTTGAGAAAGCTCCGATGAGCACATATAAATAAGGACAAGGTGGTATAAGCTTGTGTGAGCGCCCTTGATCCGGTTATTCATCTATGATGAAATTATACTCAATCAATGTGGCATAAGCTTGTGTGAGCACCATTGATTTGAGAAACTCTTATGAGCCGGATAGTGGACAAGGTGGCATAAGCTTGTGTGAGTGCTCCTGATCCATAACCCGTATCCAGTCAGTCCAAAATTTAGAGTGATGTGGGCAAGATAATGAGGATATGTCGGAAAAAAAAGAAAAGGAAAGAATAAAAAAATGACGATGATATGAGATGGAGATGAAATGATAAAGAGATTTGCAGAATAATTTCCCATTAAAGATAAATGAAAATAACATTGTCTATATGAGCATGACATTTATACTTGTATGAAATAGGAATATGTTGATAGTCATGCATGTAAACATTTTAATGCACAAAATGATAATTGTTAATGCTTGTTGCATGATATAGTATATTGCCTTATTTATATGCACCACTAAGCTTAGAGCTTAGCGTGGAGTTTAATTTCCACGTAGATATAGAAAGGTAGCTGAAGATGTTAGATAAAGCAAGCTGTGATCCCATTCAAGTAAAGCAACCGAATCTTGAAAAAGTGGGTTACAAGTTTTGAAACTTTTGTATTTGGCTTTTACATTAAAGAAGTGTTTAAGTTTGTAAAACTTACTTTTAAGGTTTGTTAACAATTACTCTGATGTAAAAAAAAAAATTACTATTTTAAGTAAATAAATTGTACTCTGATTTTTGTTATATCCATATATATACATGAGTGTTGAAAAACAAAATATAGCGATAAGTAGAAGTATGAGAAAGAAGTAAGTCAGATAGGACATTAGCGCTCCCTCATCCAGGCATGTGCAGTTCGGGTGAAGGGTTGTAGCCGCTGCAAGTTTTTGGTATCAGAGCACCAGGTTTGGTGTTTCTGGATTTTGATATTAAAGCCAGTTTGGGCGGTTTTGGATTTTTAAAGTGAAATTTGAAAATATGTTTCTTAAATGTACGCACAATTGCATTTTTGGAGTTGCTGCTTTATTGATTAGGGCCATTGCCTTTATGTTATAGGTAGGATATGGCCTCGGGATCAAGACGAGTAGTAATAGAAGAAGCTGAGAGTAATGAGCCCTCAGAGGCAAAAGCTTCGTTGCAACCAAGTTGTCGTCGAGCTGCGGCACCGAGATCTAGTACCAGCTCACTTTGTGAACATTCAGCTATTAATATGGGTCAGACTGAGCTCATGAGAAATATGATAGATTTGCTACAGAGAGCATCTCGATCAAATTCGTCTGGATTACAATTCGAGAGACTGAGGAAATTAGGGGCATATGATTTCTATGGTAAACAGGATGTTAACCTTGAGGGGTATTTCTGTCATTTTGATGATAATAAATAATATACCAATATAGTATTTAACATACTTGTTTTTGTAAGTATATTATACAGGACATGAATTAAAATAGCAAGAATGGAGAATTGGAAGAATAATCCTTGAGAAACAAAAAGCAAGAAGTAGCATGTTCACTGCCGTGACTCTAGGAGTCACTCCCGTGAAGGAAGCTAACCGTTACCAAAACCAACATTTGAAGTTCACGGCCATGAAGGAAAAACAAACCGTGAAGCAAGTATTTCACTCACCCCCGTGACTAAAGGTGTCACCCCCGTGAAGAGTCATGTAATTTCATTCAGAGAGCTTCACGACCAAAGTCACCACTTGGGTCACGGCTGGGAAGATTGTCACCTCCGTGAATGAAGGTGTCACCCCCGTGAAGGCTTCATTCAATTTCATCCAGAGAGCTTCACGACCAGAGTCACCACTTGTCTCACGGCTGTGAAAAGTGTCACGCCTGTGAATGATTAATGTCATGCCCATGACTCTATATGTCAAAACATACCAGAGAGCTTCACGACCAAGGTCACCACTTCAGTCACGGCTTGGGATGAACTGTCACCCCCGTGATAAGCATATTCACACCCGTGACCAATGAAAGAGAAAAATGTTATGCGCTACTTTTTGGTTGGTACAACGGCAAGTTTCTTATTTAATGCTCCCCAACGGCTATATTTAGCAATGGGAGTATAAATGGAAGTCATTCATGCATTAAGAAACAAGAGAATGATAAGAAAAACAAAAGATTAGCATATACTTCAAATCACAAGCTATCTTGTACTTTTATACTTTGAGAACAAATCTATTCTCTGTAATAAATCTTTTTGCTCCTCATATTTGAGCAATAAAGATTTATAAGTGGTTCTCTCTGTAATCTTTACTCAAGTGAGCATTGGGTAGTTCTGGGGTAAGAGAAAAACACTTGTAAGGGTTAGTTGTGTGAACCTCCAAAACACAAATTGAAAGGTTGTTTGTTTGAGCCTGTAAAACACAAGGTATAGGTTGTTTGTGTGAGCCTGTAAAACACAAAGTGTAGGTTGTTTGTGTGAGCCTGTTAAACACAAAGGAATTGGTTATTGTGTGAGCCATTAAAACACAAGGGATTTCTGGGTTAGGTGTGAGCCATTGTGAGAAACACCATAGTTGGGAGTGAGCTTGTAAAACTCCATTATAACATTTAGTGTGTTAGTGAAACTCCCAATTGCGATTGGGAAGAGGAGTAGGGTTTGTTAATACCCAAACCTCTATAAATCTTTGTCTGATTTTCTCTATCCTTTCTAAAATTAACAATTTTATTTCCGCACTTTAAAGTTTAATTTTTGAAACTCCAATTCAACCCCCCTTCTTGGTCTAATATCTGGGCAACTATTGGTTTTAGAGCCTTGTCTAGCATCGAAGCCTAAAAAGCGCTAGTAAAGAGTAAGATATGGCTAGTGAAGGATTCCAGAGTCTCAAACCTTACTTTGATGGAGCAAATTATGCCCATTGGAAGTTTAGGATGGAGACATACTTGGATAGTGAAGGAATTGAAGTTTGGGATAGTGTACAAAAAGAATGGACACCACCAACCAGAAAAGGAGCTGATGGTGAAGAGGAAATCCTATCAAGAGATGATTGGACAGAGCCCTAAAGAAGAACAAATTTCAAAAATAAGAAGGCAATGACAATTCTATCAAGCTCATTATCTATTGAAGAATGTGGGAGAATACAGCACTGCTCAACAGCATATAGTATGTGGAAGACATTGGAGATCTATCATGAGGGAACTAAGCAAGTCAAATCCAAGAAGATTCAACTTCTAACCTCAGAATATGAGCTCTTCAAGATGAAATCCAATCAGTCAAACACTGACATGACCAACCATCTTCTATCCATTATAAATGGAATGAGGAAAGTTGAAAAGCATCTGAGTTTGGAAGATGTAAACAATAAAGTGAAGAGTTGTTGGCATAAAAGAAACAAATGAAGATATGAGTATCATGAACACTGATGTGCTGATTGGCAAGCTTCTCACATATGAGATGGCAGTAAAGAGAGATAGAGAGCTTGAAGCAGAGCCAGAGAAAAGAAAACCCTTAGCACTCAAAGCCTCTACTTCAAAATCTCAAGAAGAAAGTGAAGATGATGAAGAGATGAGTGATGATGAAAATGAGGACATCGCTATGCTTTCAAGGAGATTAAAAAGAATCATTGAGAAGAAAATGAGCAATTCCAGAAAATTCAGGCAAAGAAACCTCAAACAAACTTCAAATGATACACACAGAAGTAAGGAAGAGGTAAAATGCTATGAATGTGGAAAGAAAGGACATATCAAACCAGAATGTCCAAGGCTCAAGAAGTATAAGAGCAAATACCAAAGAGACAATGGGGAGAAAGGTCACAAAGCCACATGGGATGACGAAAGCTCTTCAAGTGAAAAACATGATAATGAAAGTGAAGAGGTCAACCTATGTTTCATGGCTATTGAGAATCACGTCTCAGACAAAGTAAGATTACTACACTCATACTCTTTCAATAATGATAGTAGTGATAATGATAGTAATAGTGATAGTGATGATGATGATGATGAGCAAAGCCTAATAGAAGAATTAAATATAGAATTAGAGAAATATAGAACTAAATTTAGTATCTATAGAAATAATATCTCTAAATTGAAAAATAAGATAGATGGCTTAGAAAAGGAGAACATAAAGCTTAAATCATCTAATGAATCTCTTCAAAAGTCATTAGATGAATACTCATCAAGACCCTCAACAGCTTCACTGTTAAAAGAACATAATACTTTGAAAAATGAAGTTGATGAAATTAGAAACTCCATTTCTAAATTTCACAAGGGTAAAGAGAGCTTAGATACTATCATTGTGTCTCGAAGACCACCTTTAGTTAGACATGGTCTAGGGTTTAAAGACACATCATCATCTTCTAACAAAACAGTATTTGTTAAGTCTAAAGAACATAACATCTCCACACCTGTTAGAACTGCATCAAGAAATAAGAATATTAAACCCTCTATACCGAAAAAGAATCATGCCTTTATATATAGGAAGAATGTATCTAGAAAAATGCAAATTAATCATGATTGTGCATGCCATTGTTCTCAAAATCAGTCTAATCAAATTATGGCATTCAAATACATTGTAAGATCAAAAAGCAAGTTTACACCTAAACAATGTAATTACTGTATGAAAATGGGTCATATAAATAAAAATTGCTAGATAAGGAAGGCTCATTGGGAACCCTCATGTGCTAACCCCGAAGGACCCAAACTCATTTGGGTACGTAAATATCATACTTGATTTGTAATGCTGTAGGTATGCCTCAAGTCCACAATAAATAAAAATGCATGGCTAGTAGACAGTGGATGCTCAAGGCATATGACAGGAGACAAAGAACTCTTCAATGAAATCAAAAGTATTGATGGAGGTAAAGTTACCTTTGGAAACAATGCAAAGGGTAAGGTAATTGGCATTGGTTCTATTGGTGTTAATGGTACTACTTTTATTAAGGATGTTTTACTTGTTGATGGCTTGAAACACAACTTGTTAAGTGTAAGTCAATTATGTGATAAAGGAAACAAAGTAATTTTCACTTCAAATGAATGTCTTGTAATCTCTATTGATGGTCAAGAAATATTTAAAGGAAATAGAGATATGAATACGTACATAATAAACTTACATGAACTATCTAACCATTCCTCTAAGTGTCTTGTGACTACTAGTGATGAATCTTGGCTGTGGCATAGAAGACTTGGTCATGCTAACATGGACTTAATACAAAGTCTCAGCACAGGAGAGCTAGTAAAAGGATTACCAAGAGTTAAATATGAAAAAGGCAAGACATATGATCCTTGTCAAAGAGGAAAGCAACACAAGTCATCTTTCAAAGCCAAAAACATAGTAAGTACTTCAAAACCTCTTCAACTCCTACATTTAGACTTATTTGGACCTACTAGGGTTGCTAGCTTAGGAGGAAAACATTATGCATTTGTCATCGTAGATGATTACTCTAGATTTACTTGGGTAATTTTCTTAGCTCAAAAGAGTGATGCTTTTGAAAATTTCAAAAACTTTGTTAAAAGAGTTCAAAATGAAAAAGGGTACTGCATTTCAAAAATAAGAAGTGATCATGGGAAAGAATTTGAAAATGAAAACTTTGAAAGGTTTTGTCTTGAACATGGCATTTCACATAATTTCTCATCTCCTAGAACACCTCAACAAAATGGAGTAGTTGAAAGGAAAAATCGAACATTAATTGAAATGGTAAGAACAATGCTTAATGAATATGAATTACCAACTTATTTTTGGGCAGAAGCCACAAACACTTCATGTTATATTTCAAATCGAGTTTTCAAAAGACCTCTATTAAACAAAACCTCATTTGAGCTCTGGAATGGAAGAAAGCCTTTGGTATCATGCTTTAGAGTATTTGGATGCAAGTGTTTTATATTGAAAACCAAGGACAATCTTGCAAATTTTGCCTCTAAGTCTGATGATGGTATCTTTTTAGGATACTCTACAACCAGCAAAGCATATAGAGTATTTAATAAAAGATCATTAACAGTGGAAGAATCCATGCATGTTGTTTTTAATGAATCTAGTAGACTTGATCTTATGAAAGGTAGTGCTCTTGATGATGTTGTAGATAATATGGAAAAACTTGTCATTGAAAATGGAAAAGAAGAAAACGATCAAGAAAATCTACTACCTCAAAATCAAGAACAAATGGAGCAAGAACTTCCAAAAGAATGGAGAATGAACAGAAATCATCCAAAAGAGCAAATAATTGGTGATCTATCAAGGGGAGTAAGTACTAGATCTCATTTCAAGCATTTAGTCACTGACATTGCTTGTATTTCACAAATTGAGCCTAAAAACATTTATGAGGCTCTTAATGATGAAAGTTGGGTAATTGCCATGCAAGAGGAACTCAACCAATTTGAGAGAAATAAGGTATGAAACCTAGTACCAAGACCCAAGAATCATCCAATCATAGGCAGCAAATGGGTTTTTAGAAATAAGTGAGATGAACAAGGGTTAATAACCAGGAATAAAGCAAGACTAGTTGCAAAAGGATATAATCAGGAAGAAGGTATAGACTATGATGAAACATATGCACCTGTAGCTAGATTAGAAGCTATAAGAATACTCTTAGCATATGTATGTTACATGAATTTCAAACTTTTTCAAATGGATGTGAAAAGTGCATTTCTAAATGGTTATATAGATGAAGAAGTGTATGTAGAACAACCACCTGGTTTTGAAAGCTATGATTTGCCAAATCATGTTTTTAAACTTTCAAAAGCTTTGTATGGTTTAAAACAAGCTCCAAGAGCTGGGTATGAGAGACTAAGTTCTTTTTTATTAGAAAATAGCTTCACAAAGGGAAATGTTTACACTACACTTTTCATCAAAAAGCATAAGCATGATATACTAATTGTTCAAATTTATGTTGATGATATAATATTTGGTTCTACTAATGAGCTGCTTTGTCAAGAATTTACTAAGTGCATGACTAGGGAATTTGAAATGAGCATGATGGGAGAACTTAAGTATTTCCTTGGTCTACAAATCAAACAAAGCAATGAGAGCATATTCATCAACCAATCCAAATATGCCAAAGACTTAATCAAAAAATTTGGTATGGAAGGATGCAAAAATGCCAAGACTCCTATAAGCACATCAACAAAATTGGACAAAGAAGAAAAGGGTAAGAGCATTAATGAAAAGCTTTATACAGGTATGATCGGATCACTTTTGTATCTCATTGCTTCTAGACCCGATATTATGTATAGTGTTTTCTTATGTGCGCGATTTCAATCATGTCCTAAAGAATCTCATCTAAATGCTGTAAAAAGAATTTTAAGATATTTACATGGAACATTGCATCTAGGTTTATGGTATCCTAAGAATTCATCTTTTTATATTATAAGATATTTAGATGCAAACTATGCTGGTAGTCTTTTAGATAGAAAAAGTACTTCAGGTACTTGTCACTTCATTGGAGAATGTTTGGTTTCTTGGTTTAGCAAGAAACAAGTTTCAGTTGCTCTCTCAACTGCTGAAGCTGAATATGTAGCAGTTGGATGTTGTTGTACACAAATTCTTTGGATGAAACAACAACTTAAAGACTATGGTCATGAGATGAACCATATACCTATAAAATGTCACAACACCAGTGCTATAAATCTTTCAAAGAATCCTATTCAACACTCTAGAAGTAAACATATTGACATTAGACACCACTTTATTAGAGATCATGTTCAATATGGAGATGTTGAATTAGAATTTGTATGCACTGAAAATCAATTAGCAGATATTTTCACTAAGTCTCTAAATGAGGAAAGATTTAATTTCATTAGAAGAGAACTAGGTATGATTGATGGATTAACCTTGTAATTACAAGAATATGAAATTTTAATTGTTGATCTTAAAACATATCACAAGTTATAAGATAAAAAATTTTGATGAGAATTCATGCTTTATGAAGTAAAATCTTTGTTGAAATGATTTAGTCTTGTCGCAGAACTTAATTTCAATCTGATGAAAATTATAGGGGAGTCACGCCCGTGACTAAAGTGGCCCAAAGAGGCAGTGTCATTCACGACTTTGGTTCACGACATGCTTCACGGCTTCACGTAGTGAAACATAGTTTCACGGCTTGAGTCACGCCCGTGGATAAGAACATTCACGCCTGTGACGCTTTTTCACTCCCGAGAACAATTATGCCTCAAAAACTCACAGAATCTTTCACGCTTTGGGTCACGGCATGATTCATGGCTTCAAGTAGTGAAACATAATTTCACGGCTTGAGTCACGCCCGTGGATAAGATGGATCACGCCAGTGATGAAGTTTCATGCCCATGAATAATTACACCCCAAACTTACAGAAGCTTTCACGCCTTGTGTCACGGCTTGCTTCACGGGCATAAGTAGTGAAATTCAACCGTTCACGCCCGTGACATTATATTCACCCCCATGAACTTTGATCGTTCATGCTCGTGATGTTCATCGATCATGCCCGTGAACGTATTCAGGCTTTTTTTCACGGGTGGAACACTGCTTCAGCAAACCGTGAACACGACTAGTCACGCCCGTGAAACCCTAAGTCACGCCCGTGAATGTATCGAATATATAATAATACAGCCGGTTACAATCTTCATTTCAACTCTCCATCTCCCAAAACTGCACTCATTTACTCTCATTCATTGACACATTGAAGATTCTGACCCCAAAGCCTTGATATTTCACTATAAATACCACCAAAAGTTCGAATCTTCAGCAGAAATGATACATTTCTAGGTTCATTCATAATTTTTTCTGTCAAAAATCTTCTTCAACTTCATCAACAACTAAATTCTTCAAATATGGAGTCTGCTTCATCAAAGGGAAAGAGAAAGAAGTCCCATGCACCGAAGAGGTATTCAGATTACCTCATGAACATCGTTCTAGAAACTTGCCATCCTCGGTATGCAACTTTGAAGAAGAGACCTATTTTATCATCAAGGTCCTTCGAATGGCAAGCAGTCCGTAATCTCGGGCTTGAGATGGCTATGACAAAGCAACTCCAAGCCTGTCATCTAAAAGAATTTGTTGAAATTCATCTGCCAACTCTACGGGAGCCAACGCTGGAATTTCTCAGCACCTTGCAGGTTTCACCAACTAGAGTGGTGAAATTCCAACTCTGCAATAATGCAAACACCCTCAGCGCCATCGCATTTGGAGAATTGCTCAACCTACCATCTGATTGCGTTCTAAATGAGACTGAGGTAGAATTCTCTGCCCCTACAGCATAGATACATTTTGGCACTGATTGCAGCTGGGATGTCAAGAAAACTAAGAGCACACATCTCAGGACCCCAGTACACAGGCATTTGCATAGGTTTCTAACCTATAGCATTTTTGCTCGGGGAGAAAGCAATAGAACTATTAGGAAGTCAGAACTCTTCCTATTCGAGATGGCTCACAGAGGAGTCACAGTGGCACTTTCTAGATGGTTTGCAAACCATCTTCTCTCCATCGCCACCAAGCCCATAGGAGATATCTTGATTGAGGCATATGTCACCCATATGGCAGTGAAGCTCAATTACTTGAAGCTGGATAACCATCACTTCAACATCATTCCTGCATATCCATGAGATATGTTGGATATCGAGTCATTCATCAAGATTGGAGCAGCTGTGAGAATCGTTTTTCAGAACAATATCTTCTATCGCTTCATTGATACTGCTGGAGAGATTATCTGGGAAGATCATGACACGGAGGATTTTAAAGCTGGCCTCCAGGGAGTCCAGCAGAAAAAGAGGGCTAGGATTGAGGAAGCAACTCCAGCAATCGAGCAGGACATTGGACAGTCCTCAGCCTCCACACCATCTTTAGCGCAGCAGGTGGTCAACCTCTCGGCACCACGTTTCGAGCAGCTGCAGACTTCCATGGATGAGAGGTTGGAGAACCTCAAGGACTTTATGGAGTCTCGGATAGACAGCCTTGAGCCTGAAGTAGCTAGGCTTCGTGATAGAATGTCTGGCTAGGAGATAGGCTAGAGTGTAGCCTAAATTTGATCGTTTTTTTATGTTTGCTTATGTAGGAAATCTTAAATTTCCTTTCTTAGTTTGTATCCTTTCCTTTATAATAAATATTTGCTTTTGTTTACTTCAATCAACATATTCTTTTTGATTGATGACAAAAGGGGAAGAAAACTAGCAATATATGATAGATAATATATGATAATGGAAAATAGTATCAAACTAACAATATAAGAATTGTGAATCAAAAAGTGAACAGACTTTGAATTGAGTTAAAAATCTTGATTCAACTTTTCAGATGCAAAGTAGATAATTGAAAAACTGAGTTTTTATATACTTTAAATATACGTTAAGTACACTTTGCATACACCTTAAAAGCAAGTTACAAATAAAAACATGCCATAATATACCTTAAATATACCTTACATGTACTTTATGTCTTGAAAAGGAATTATGGTATGCATTGGATATATTTCTCATATAACTTGCATATACTTAAAAAACTAGTTTAATGCTACATCTTTATTTACTATTCTTGCACATTATAATCCTAAGTATATTTTGAGGGGGAGACTTCTCAAAATCACATATTGCTAGATTATTTGTCACCATCAAAAAGGGGGAGATTGTTAACCTTAAGCGGTATTTCCGTCATTTTGATGATAATAAATAATATAGCAATATTGTATTTAACATACTTGTTTTTGTAAGTATATTATACAGGACATGAATTAAAATAGCAAGAATGGAGAATTGGAAGAATAATCATTGAGAAACAAAAAATAAGAAGTAGCATGTTCATTGTCGTGACTCTAGGAGTCACTCCCGTGAAGGAAGCTAACCGTTACCAAAACCAACATTTGAAGTTCACAGCCATGAAGGAAAAACAAACCGTGAAGTAAGCATTTCAGTCACCCCCGTGACTAAAGGTGTCACCCCCGTGAAGAGTCATGTAAATTCATTTAGAGAGCTTCACGACTAGAGTCACCACTTGGGTCACGGTTGGGAAGATTGTCACCCCCGTGAATGAAGGTGTCACCCCCGTGAAGGCTTCATTCAATTTCATCCAGAGAGCTTCACGACCAGAGTCACCACTTGTCTCACGGCTGTGAAGAGTGTCACGCCCGTGAATGATTAATGTCACGCCCGTGACTCTATATGTCAAAACATACCAGAGAGCTTCACGACCAAGGTCACCACTTCAGTCACGGCTTGGGATGAACTGTCACCCCCGTGACAAGCATATTCATGCCTGTGACCAATGAAAGAGAAAAATGTCTGGCGCGATTTGTTGGTTGGTACAATGGCTAGTTTCTTATTTAATGCACCCCAATGGCTATATTTAGCCATGGGAGTATAAATGGAAGTCATTCATGCATTAAGAAACAAGAGAATGATAAGAAAAACAAAAGATTGGCATATACATCAAATCACAAGCTATCTTGTACTTTTATACTTTGAGAACAAATCTATTCTTTGTAAAAAATCTTTTTGCTCCTCATATTTGAGCAATAAAAGATTTATAAGTGGTTCTCTCTGCAATCTTTACTCAAGTGAGCATTGGGTAGTTCTGGGTTAAAAGAAGAACACTTGTAAGGGTTAGTTGTGTGAACCTCCAAAACACAAATTAAAAGGTTATTTGTGTGAGCCTGTAAAACACAAAGTATAGGTTCTTTGTGTGAGCCTGTAAAACACAAAATGTAGGTTGTTTGTGTGAGCCTGTAAAACACAAAGGAATTGGTTATTGTGTGAGCCATTAAAACACAAGGGATTTCTGGGTTAGGTGTGAGCCATTGTGAGAAACACCATAGTTGGGAGTGAGCTTGTAAAACTCCATTGTAACACTTAGTATGTTAGTGAAACTCCCAATTGTGATTGGGTAGAGGAGTAGGGTTTGTTAATACCCGAACCTCTATAAATCTTTGTGTCTGATTTTCTCTATCCTTTCTAAAATTAATAATTTTATTTCCGCACTTTAAAGTTTAATTTTTGAAACTCCAATTCAACCCCCCTTCTTGGTCAAATATCTGGGCAACACGGGAAGATGACCCCTTAGTGGCAGAATTTTGGTTGGAACGAGCAGAGCGAGTATTTAATCATCTACACTGCATAGATGAGCAGAAATATGAATATGCAGTATGTCTGCTACAAGAGCATGCATATGATTGGTGGCGATCTGAATCACAGAGTACAGAGGCTCCTAACCCTATGACATGGGAATTCTTTCTAGAGAAGTTTAAGGAGCAGTATATTCCTCCTATCTACACAGACGACAAAAAGAGGGAGTTTCTGATGCTAAAATAGAGGGATATGTCTGTAATAGAATATGAGAGAGAATTCACTCATCTTTGCAAGTATGCTGGTGGTATTGTATCCACTGAGGCAGATAAGTGCCGACGATTTGAAGATGGATTGAGAGATATGACAAGTTACAAGTTTCAGCCCTATGACTGGTGAGTTTCCCCAATTTACTAGCATCTGCTAGAACAGTTGAAAGAGTCCTAACGACACAACAGCCAGTACAGATTAGTGGGGTTAGTAGACCAGCACCACAACTAAGTGGAGTATAGTCTAGTGGCAAATGAGCCAGATCTTTTGGTGGCCCATTCAAGACTGGAAGTTCCAACAGATTTCATTCTTATAGACGGGGACAACCCGTAAGATCTACTTCATCGACAGCCAGTGCACGGACACAGGCATCCCGTAGGTCTACCACTCTACTGGTGTGTCAGCATTGTGATCGTTCACATCCAGAAGAGTGTTGGTTGATGACAGGAACGTGCATGAGATGCGGCTCTAAGAACCATATTAGAAGAGATTGTCCATTGTTACAGTTTGGCAGAGGTTCAGGGAGTGTTGAGTCAGTGCTGATACAGTCTATAGGACAAGGCTGAGGATGAGGCTGAGGACAAGGAAGAGAAGGCCGTGCAAGGCCAAGCCAATTCAGATCAGATACAGCAGAGCTACTCCAGCAAGAGCTTATGCCATGCGAGGCCGAGAGGAGCAGGATGCACCTGATGTCATAGCGGGTAAATTCCTTCTCTTTGGCTCTTGTATACATGCATGGATAGACCCTGGGTCAACACACTCATACATATGCACTCCACCATCGGGTCGAAAGGGTCTAAAACTAGAGACTCTAGAATATGAGATTCGTGTGACTAACCCGTTAGGACACAGTGTGCGGGTTAGTAAGGTGTTTAGGGGTTGCCTAGTCGAAATTCAAGGCAGGCAATTTCCATGAGATCTAATAGAGTTACCATTCCGCTAGTTCGATGTGATCTTGGGAATGGATTGGCTAGCTTGCCATGGGGTGATAATAGATTGTGGAAATAGGCAGATGAGAATTAAATTTTCAGAACAAGAAGAGATAGTAGTGAAGGGTGAGAATAGAGGATATCCAGATAATGTGATATCAGCGTTGAATGCTCAAAAACTCATCAATAAAGGATGTGAGACTTACCTAGGTATGTGATTGATACCCAAAAGAAAAGTCCGAAGTTGACTAACATCCCAACTATTAGTGAATTTCCAGATGTATTTCCTAAGGAGTTACCAGGACTACCACCTGACAGAGAGATAGAGTTTGCTATTGAATTAATACCTGGCACCACTCCTATATCTATTACACCATATAGGATGGCACCCATAGAATTGAAAGAGTTGAAGATACAGTTACAGGAAATGTTAGATAAAGGATTTATATGACCTAGTGTATCACCATGGGGTGCTCCAGTACTATTTGTGAAGAAGAAAGACGGTACTTTACGTCTTTTCATTGACTACAGGTAGCTTAATAGGGTTACTATTAAGAATAAATACCCACTGCCAAGGATTGATGATTTATTTGATTAGCTGAAGGGTGCAAGTATATTTTCAAAGATAGATCTTCGATCGGGGTATCATCAACTGAAGATCAAAGAGTCAGTGTATCTAAGACGGCATTTAGGACTCGTTATGGTCATTATGAGTTCTGGGTGATGCCATTTGGATTGACAAATGCGCCGACAGGTTTTATGGACCTGATGAATGGAGTGTTCAGGCCATATATTGATCAATTTGTAGTTGTATTCATTGATGACATTCTTGTCTACTCTAGAGATCGAATAGAGCATGACCAACATCTGAGAAAAGTATTGCAGACCTTGAGGGAGAAACAATTGTATGCGAAGCTATCTAAGTGTGAGTTTTGGTTAGAAGCAGTTAGTTTTCTGGGTCATGTAATTTCAGCCGAAGGTATTCGAGTTGATCCTAGTAAAATCGAGGCTATTCTTAATTGGAAACCACTTCGAAATGTGACAGAAGTGAGAAGTTTTCTTGGATTAGCTGGATACTATAGGAGATTTGTGAAAAGATTTTCATCTATAGCGAATCCTTTAACACGACTGCTACGAAAAGAATTTCGTTTTGAATGGACAGATAAGTGTCAAGCAAGCTTTGATCGATTGAAGGTAATGTTGACTGAAGCACCAGTTTTGACTCAGCCTACCCCAGGAAAAGACTATGTTGTGTACAGTGATGCAAGTCATAATGGGCTAGGATGTGTTCTTATGCAAGAGGGAAAAGTGATTGCATATGCCTCAAAACAACTTAAGCCTCATGAACTTAACTATCCAACGCATGATTTAGAGCTTGCAGCAATAGTTTTTGCTCTTAAGATATGGAGACATTATTTGTATGGAGAAAGATGTTACATTTATACAAACCACAAAAGTCTTAAGTATCTTCCTTCACAAAAAGAGTTGAACCTGAGGCAACGAAGATGGTTGGAATTGATTAAAGACTTTGATTATGTGATAGACTACCATCCAGGAAAAGCTAACATGGTTGCAGATGCACTAAGCAGGAAGATTTTAGCTGAGATGCGAGTGGAATCCACATTGATGCAGAGAATTAAAGATGTCCAAAAATAAGATGAGAAGTTAGTAAAGATGGAAAATAGAGAAAAGTCAGAATTTTCCTTAACAGAAGATGGTACTATGTATTTCAAGAACCGGATTTGTGTGCCAAGTATGAAAGAATTGAGGACATAAATTTTAAAAGAAGCTCATCAAATGTACCAAGATTTGAAAGCACAATACTGGTGGTCGGGGATGAAAAAGTATGTCACTGAATATGTTGCTAAATGTCTAATCTGTCAACAAGTGAAAGCTGAGCATCAATTACCCATAGGATTACTACAACTGATTCCCATAGCAGAATGGAAGTGGGAGAGAATCATGATGGATTTTGTGTCCGATTTACCGGTAACTCAGAGAAAGCATGATGCAGTGTGGGTGATAGTGGATTGATTAACGAAGTCAACACATTTTCTACCAGTACGAATGGACTATACTATGAACAAACTGGCTGAGATTTATGTGAATGAGATAGTGAGACTTCATAGAGTACCTGTATCTATCATCTCTGACAGAGATCCCAGGTTTACGTCGCAGTTCTGGAAGAGTCTATATCAAGCTTTGGGAACTTGACTAAATTTTAGCACGGCATTTCATCCGTAAATGGATGGACAATCAGAGCGAGTTATACAGTTGCTAGAGGATATGATGAGATGTTGTGTGCTTGAATTTTAGGGAAGTTGGGATCGACATTTACCTCTTATGGAGTTTGCCTATAACAACAGTCATCAAATGAGCATAGGCATGGCTCCTTATAAAGATTTATATGGAAGAAAGTGTAGGACACCAGTATGTTGGACCGAGTTGAATGAGAAAAAGTTGATTGGGCCGAAAATAATTCAACAGACCGAGGAGAAAGTTAAAGTGATCAAGGAAAAGCTAAAGGCAGCACAAGATCGACAGAAATCATATGCCGATTTAAAGAGGCGAGATATAGAATATGTTATAGGTGACAAAGTATTTCTTAAAGTTTCACCGTGGAAAAAGGTATTGAGGTTCGGTAAAAAGGGAAAGTTAAGCCCAATATTTATTGGTCCTTATGAAATACTGGAAAGAATAGGACCAGTGGCTTACCGATTAGCTCTTCCTCCGTAGCTAGACCGAATTCATAACGTGTTCCATGTTTTAATGTTAAGAAGATATTGTTCAGACCCAACCCACATTATACCGATTGAAGAAATAGAGGTACAGACAGACATGTCTTATGAGGAAGAACCAGTGGCTATAATAGCATATGAAGAGAAAGTTCTTCGGAACAAGAGAGTTCCTCTAGTTAAAGTTTGGTGGCGAAATTATACAGTTCAAGAAGCCACGTGGGAAAGTGAATAAGTAATGAAGAAGCATTATCCCCAGTTGTTCAACCCCGAATGAACAGGTAAATTTCAAGGACAAAATTATTTTAAGGGGGAGATAATGTAATATCCGCTAATTTAGGCCCCGAGTCGCACGTGTCGCGAAGTTGACGCGTTTGACCGATCGGAGTCTAAATTCGGATTTATACAACAATTGATTAAGTAATGACTAAATTAAATGATAAATGCCTAATTAAGTGATTATAAAGTTTAAAGAAGTTGATTTACGATAAAGGACTAAATTGCAAAATTTGATAAGTTTTGGGGTCAAATTGCAAATTACCAAAAATTGGAGTATTAATAATATCCCTAGTCATAGGATTAATGAGATGGGACATTATTAATCTAGATAGACTAGCACATGTTACACTCCTTGATTGGATCGAGTAGTTGATCTCATAATCTATAAACATGAGATGTTTAGAGTTAACATGTGGATGCTTGCTAAGTGTAGCTAAGTACATTGGATGACCAACTATGAGACAATCATATGGATAATCTATTCAAATGTCAATGATAGTCTCATCATAGCAATGGTGCAAGTATCCTTAGACTTGAGGTACTCAAGGATATCTTGAATATTGATTATGTATTTTGACACTATTCCTTGTTGCCTTAGAGAGGTAGCTTATAGGGTGGTGATTGGATACAGCTTGGGGTATTCGAAGGTAATTGGGTAACCAACAAAGGATTCACCACTATTGATAGAAGGAGTGTATACCCATGGCCCCTTGTCGTGGTCATTGCTCAAGAATCTCTGGCCGGAGTGGAAATGTTATAAAGATAGTCTTCAATGACATATCTAATAGAGTAATGAGCCTCAAGGACAAGAACTAACATTACTTGGACTAGACGTGACGTAGTTAGTCTAGTGGGAGTTGACACATGTCCATACTCTGAACCAAATGGGGTATAGAATGGTGAAAGGAATAATTGCACAGAAATTGTCTATGGAAAGGTTCGTAGTCAAACCAATGACTTTCTGGTCAATTGGGGCTTATGATGTGTTGTTAGATACCGCTCATGACCTACTTAAATTAATTATTAATTTAAGTGGCCAATATAACCGGGAACCTAATGGGTCACACGCATTGAAGATATGGAGAATGAGTAAAATGGTCTTGGATAGGATCCAAAATATGAGAGAATTATTTTAGGATGGATCGCGATGAGATCACACGAAAAAATTGTTCGGGAGTGTCACGGGCCTGCACGGGCTAGGCAGGCTGCTGGCCAGCCTTGCGGGCTAGCTGGTCTGCCCAACAGCAGCCTGCAGCAGGCCCAGCTCGCCTACAGCTTCCCAAGGAGATTGTTCCAAAAGGGACATGCTTCCATTGTGGCAAGGATGGCCATTGGAAGAGAAACTGCAAGGCTTACTTGGAGTCCTTGAAAAAGAAGAAGGCATCTGATGCCCCATCTACTTCAGGTATTTTTGTCATTGAAATTAATACTGTTTCCAATAATAATATATGGGTATTAGATACCGGTTGTGGCTCACACATATGCACTGATATGCAGGGCCTAAGGAACAATAGACAGCTCAGTAAGGGAGAGTCAGACCTACGTGTTGGAAATGAAGCAATGGTTGCTGCATTAGCTATAGGAACATATGTATTGACCCTCCCTAGTGGGCTTATATTAAATTTGGATAATTGCTATTATGTACCTGCTTTGACTAAAAATATTATTTCTGTTTCAAGTCGAAATAAAGATGGTTTCGTTTTAGCTTTTAGTAACAATTGTTGTTTTATTATGTTGAATGCAATTCTTTATCCTAATGGTACATTACGCAATGGAATATACATATTAGATATGTCATATCCAATTTTAAACATCAATGATAATAAAAGGCAAAAACAAGATATGTTGAAATCATCTTATTTATGGCATTGTCGTCTTAGTCATATAAGTGAGAAACGCATGGCTAAGCTACACAAAAGTAGTAGTTTGGGGTCATTTGAATATGAATTATATGACACATGTGAATCTTGTTTACTAGGCAAGATGACTAAATTACCCATTAAGGGAAAGGGTGAACGTGCTAATGGACTTTTAGACTTAATACATTCAGATGTATGTGGTCCAATGTGTACACATGCTAAAGGTGGTTTCATCTACTTCATTACTTTTAACGATGACTACTCATAATATGGATACGTGTATCTTATGAGATACAAATCTGAAGCTTTTGAAAAGTTCAAAGAATTCAGAAATGAAGTAGAGAAACAACTTGGCAAAAGTATTAAAACACTTCGATCAGATCGAGGAGGTGAATACTTGAGCCAAGAGTTTCTAGATTATCTTAGGGATAATGGGATTTTATCTCAATGGACTCCACCTTACATGCCACAACACAATGGTGTGGTTGAAAGAAGAAACCGAACCTTGTTAGACATGGTAAGGTCTATGATGAGTTTTTCGGAATTGCCTAAATCCTTTTGGGGTTATGCACTAGAGATCGTCATTTATATATTAAATGGAGTTCCTTCATAGTAAGTTGATGTTACTCCATATGAGATATGGTATAACAAGAGGCCCAGATTTTCTTACATGAGAATTTGGGGTTGTCATGCTTATGTGAAGCGGACAATGTGAGATAAGCTAGAAGCTAAGTCTGACCGATGTGTGTTTGTGGGATATCCAAAAGCATCATATGGATATCAATTTTACTACCCCTTGGAACAAAAGGTTTTTGTTTCATGACATGCTATCTTTTTAGGGAGAGAATTCCTTATAAAAGGAGATAGTGGGAGCAAAATTGAACTTGAGGAAGTTCAAGATGCTCAAACAAATGCTGATCAACTGCCTGAACCTGAGCTTGTTACTCATACAGATGATATAACAGCTCAACCTTCTGAAGTACAAGAGCTTCATAGGTCAAGTAGGATACATACTGTACCAGAGAGATATGGATTTCTCATTAGTGAATAGAACGACGTATTGCTTATAGAAAATGATGAGCCTACAACCTATGAAGAGGTTCTGAATAGTTCAGAATCTGACAAATGGCTTTAAGCCATGAAGTTAGAAATGGATTCCATGTATGAAAACTAAGTATGGACTTTTGTTGACCCACCCGAAGGAATAAAGCCTATAGGGTGCAAGTGGGTTTTCAAAAAGAAAACTGACATAGATGGTAATGTGATTACCTATAAAGCTAGACTTGTTGCTAATGGTTATTATCAAAGACAAAGAATTGAATACGATGAAACTTTTAGCCCAATAGCTATGCTTAAATCCATAAGGATACTTCTAGCCATTGCTACTCATTACGATTATGAGATATGACAAATGGATGTGAAAACAACTTTCCTTAATGGAAATCTGACTGAGGATGTGTACATGACACAACCAGAAGGTTTCATATCCAAAGATGGCAAAAAGGTATGTAAGCTTCAAAGAACCATTTATGGATTAAAGCAAGCATATAGGAGTTGGAATATTCGGTTTGATGAGACAATCAAACAGTTTGGTTTCTTACAAAATCCGGATGAACCTTGTGTTTACAAGAAGGTTAGTGGGAGTGCAATCGTATTTCTTATGTTATATATAGATGACATATTGTTAATGGGAAATGATGTCTTAGTCTTACAATCAGTCAAAATTTGGTTATCCAAGAATTTCTCTGTGAAAGACCTTGGAGAAGCAGTCTATATTTTAGGGGTAAAGATCTAAAAGATTGCTTGGTCTTTCACAGTCTACATACATAGATAAGATCTAAAAAGGTTTAGTATGGAGCAGTCCAAGAGGGGATATATTCCCATGACCCATGGGATTACTCTCTCAAAGTCTTTGTGTCCAAATACACAAGATGAGAGGACACACATGAGTTTGATTCCATATGCTTCGGCTATAGGATCAATCAAGTACGCTATGATATGTACAAGACCCAATGTATCATATGCTCTGAGTGTCACGAGTAGATACCAATCGGACCCTGGTGAGGGTCATTAGGTGGCTGTCAAGAATATCCTTAAGTACTTAAGAAGAACTAAGGATGTATTCTTGGTATATGGAGATGGAGATCTTATTGTGAGCGGGTATACCGATGCCAGCTTCCAATCTGATAAGGATGACTCAAAATCTCAGTCAGGTTATATATTCACACTAAATGGTGAAGCAGTTAGTTGTAAGAGTTCTAAACAGAAAATGACTGCTGATTCCACAACCGAAGCAGAGTACATTGCAGCTTCTGAAGCAGCAAAGGAAGCAGTTTGTTAGATATGGTGATAGAAAGAGTGCCTACTGATCAGAATATTTCTGATCCTTTAACTAAGCCACTTCCCCAAAAGAAATAAGATTCTCATGCACTCGCCTATGGAATTAAATACAAAGGCGATTGACTTTAGTGCAAGTGGGAGCTTGTTAGAGGAGTGCTCTAAAGGCAATCACCTTTAGCACTTATTGTAAAAATTTATTTAATTAATAAATGGCTTTTTCATTAATTTGATATTCATTTGATATATGAATTGATAAGTGATCTTAAATCAATTAATGAAGTCCTTGATACATAACATAGTATGAAGGAAATCATGATGAGATCATGATATTGAGATTCTTATCATGTATAATTATGTTAGTATCAAAATTATCCCTTGTCATAGGATTAAAGAGATGGGACATTATTAATCCAGATAGACTAGCACATGTTACACTCCTTGATTGGATCGAGTAGTAGATCTCATAATGTATAAACATGAGATGTTTAGAGTTAACATGTGGATGGTTGCTAAGTGTAGCTAAGTACATTGGATGACAAATTATGAGACAATCATATGGATAATCTATTCAAATGTCAATGATAGTCTCACAATAGCAATGGTGCAAGTATCCTTAGACTTCAGGTACTTAAGGATATCTTGAATACTGATTATGTATTTTGACACTATTCCTTATTGCCTTAGAGAGGTAGCTCATAGGGTGGTGATTGGATACAGCTTGAGGTATTCGAAGATAATTGGGTAACCAACAAAGGATTCACCACTCTTGATAGAAGGAGTGGATACCCATAGCCTCTTGTCGTGGTCATTACTTAGGAATCTCTGATCAGAGTGGAAATGTCATAAAGATAGTCTTCAATGACATATCTAATAGAGTAATGAGCCTCAAGGACAAGAACTAACATTACTTGGACTAGACGTGACGAAGTCAGTCTAGTGCAAGTTGACACATGTCCATACTCTGAACCAAGTGGGGTATAGAATAGTGAAAGGAATAATTGCACAGAAATTGTCTATGGAAAGGTTCGTAGTCAAACCACTGACTTTCTGGTCAATTGGGGGTCATGATGTGTTGCTAGATACCGCTCGTGACTTGCTTAAATTAATTGTTAATTTAAGTGGCCAACATAACCGGGAACCTAATGGGTCACACGCATTGAAGATATGGAGAATGAGTAAAATGGTCGTGGATAGGATTCAAAATATGAGAGAATTATTTTAGGATGGATCGCGATGAGATCGTACGAAAAAATTGTTCGGGAGTGTCACGGGCCCGCGCGGGCTAGGCAGGCTGCTGGCCAGCCTTACGGGCTAGCTGGGCTGCCCAGCAACAGCCCGCAGCAGGCCTAGTGCGCCTGCAGCTTGCCATCTGTTTTTGTCCATAATTAGGCCAATTATGTCCATCATTAGTTTCCATTTTCTCCATTTTTGACTTTTCATCTTATTTTTGAATTTGATTCAAATAGAAAAGATATAAAATGGCAGAAAATAGACATGAAGATATTTTTTGTGAAAAAAAATATTTTTAAGACAACAAAAATTCTTTTAAGAACACTTTCAAAGCTAGCACTTTGATTTTGTTCAAACAATTTGTCTTGATAGTTTCTTCATTTTTCGTGTGGATTATCATTAGAGACATCCTAGTGTGGAATTTTGTGGTTTGCTACAACCCAACAAAGTGAAGATTTGAAGAACAAATAAAAATTACAAGGTATAATTTTTAACATTTACATTTATATAATTTAGTTTGAATGGTACAAGTATGATCTTTTGTTTTGGGTTTTGAAAAATTTTATTTTTCGCTGCATTTATGAATATGATTCATTCTTTAGAACCCAACAGTTCTCATGAACTCTATGAACAGTCGCTCCCATTTTGATAAATGGCTCGATGTCTAGTTGGTCTCGAGGATGTGTTGGTATAAGGTTGAAATGGTGCTCCTCTAGCTTCAAATACCCAAGCTTGATAGCAAGGTGAGTCATGTACCCACCAATCAGAATGTCTCTGGAGGGCTTAGTGGCAATTGATAGTAGATGGTTTGCAAACCATCGAGATAAAGCCACTGTTAGGCCTCTTCGGGCCATCTCCAGGAGAAAGAGCTCGAACTTCCGAATCGATCCGTTGCTATCTCCTCTGGAAAAAATGCTATAGGTTAGAAATCTATGCAAATATTTGTGCACTGGGGGATCGAAGGTGGGTGCTTTTTGTCTTCTTGATGTCCCAGCTACAGTCAAGCCCGAAGTGGGTCCATGCCTTAGTAGGATAGAACTCCACCTCACTCTCATTAAGGATACCTTCTAAGGGAAGGTTGAACATGTCACCAAACTCTGTGGCAGTGAGGGTGTTCAGATGCTTGCAAAGTTGGAATTTTACTGTGCCTGTAAGAGAGACTTGCAGGGTGCTTAGGAACTCTAGAGTTGGTTCCCTCAGCGTCGGTTGATGGATATCAATGAAATCTTTCAGATGACAAGCCTGGAGTTGTTCCATCAAGCTTGTCTCGAGACGAAGTGTTCTGATAGTTTGCCACTCAAATGATCGAGAGGAAAGGAGTGGTCTTTGCTTGAGAACAGAGTATCTTGGATGACGGTGCTCCGAAATAATGTTTAGAAGGTAGTCCGTGTACCTTCTTAGAGCATGAGACTTCTTTCTGGTACCTTTAGAGGAGCTGGTTTCCATTTTTTATTAAGAAAAATATTTTTGAGGAGAGAAAATCTGATGGAATTTTGGAATAGAACCTAAGGTGTTTTTATTTCTGCTGATGGAGAAAGTTTTTAAAGGTATTTATAGATGGAATGAGTTGCTAGGGGGTCGGAATCTTCAAAATGGTATTCAATGGTGATAAAAGAGAGAAGTTGGAGAGTTGGAAATGAGAGAAATAACAGCAGAAAATGTTTTATAGTCGACATATTCATGGGCGTGAAAGCTAAGTCACGGGCGTGAAATGTCATGTTCACGGTTTGCTGAAGAGACGCTCTACCCGTGAAGAGGGATGTGAAATGATTCACGGTCATGGCAATTAAAGTCACGGGTGTGAATGATAAAATATCACAGTGGTCACAAAAGAGTCACGGGTGTGAAGTACAATCTTCACTACTTGTGATCGTGAAACAGAGCGTGACACAAAGCGTGAACGCTTCTATAAGTTTTTGGTGGAAATGTTCATGGTCGTGAATAAGCATCACGGTCATGAACAAAGGGTTTCACGGGGGTGATAGAAACAGGTTACGGGCGTGAAACATAGTCTTCACTACCTTCAACCGTGAAACATGTCGTGAATCAAGGCGTGAAAGCTACTGGAGCTTTTGGCGATTATGATCACGGCCGTGAATTGCCTAAAATTCTCATTAAATAAAATTAAGTCTAAAACAAGACTAAAGCATTTCTAAGGAGCTTCTATCCCCTATAACATATATTTCTATCAAATTAGCTACTTCATATCTAAAAATATGAGACAAATAACACGAGATTATCAATCAAGGTTCTATGGCATGCATATGCTAAAAGTATTCTTATGGCTTCTAATCTAGCTACCGGAGCATAGGTCTCATCATAATCTATTCCTTCTTTCTGATTATATCATTTTGTAACCAACCTAGCCTTATTCCTAGTTATTGAACCTTGTTCATCTAGTTTATTTCTAAATACCCATTTGCTTCCAATGATTTGATGCTCTTTGGGTCTAGGTACTAAGGTCCATAACTTACTTCTCTCAAATTGGTTGAGTTCCTCGTGCATAGCAATAACCCAACTTTCATCATTAAGAGCCTCATCAATATTGTTAGGCTCAATTTAAGAAACAAAAGCAAGATCAGAAACTAAATGTTTGAGATGAGATCTAGTACTTACTCCCCTTGTAGGATCACCAATGATTTGTTCTTTAGGATGATGATCTTTTGTCAATCTCCATTCCTTTGGGAGATCTTGCCTGTTTTCCTCTTGAGCTGGAGGTAGAGAATCATCTTGATGTGAATCTTCTTGATCATTTTTTCTCTTTCATTTTCAAGATCAAGTCTTTCCATGGTACCTACAACATCATCAAGAACACTACCTTTCACAAGATCAAGCTTACTAGATTCATCAAAAACAACATGCATAGATTCTTTAACAGTTAATGACTTTTTATTAAATACTTTATATGCTTTGTAAGTTGTAGAGTATCCTAAAAAGATACCCTCATCAGATTTAGAGACAAATTTTCCAAGGTTGTCCTTGGTATTCAATATGAAACATTTGCATCCAAATACTCTAAAGTATAATATCAAGGGCTTTCTTCCATTCCATAGATCAAAAGAAGTTTTGTTTAAGAGAGGTCTTTTGAAAACACGATTTGAAATATAACATGCAATATTTGTGGCTTCGATCCAAAAGTAAGATGGTAAACCGTACTCATTGAGCATTGTTCGAGCCATTTCAATTAAAGTTCGATTTTTCCTTTCAACTACCCCATTTTGTTGAGGTGTTCTAGGAGATGAAAAATTCTGCGAAATTCCATGTTCTAGACAAAAATTTTCAAAGTTTTCATTTTCAAATTCTTTGCCATGATCACTTCTTATTTTTGAAATACAATATCCTTTTTCATTTTGAACTCTTTTAGCAAAGTTTCTAAAAGTTTCAAAGGCATCACTCTTTTGAGCTAAGAAAATTACCCAAGGAAATCTAGAGTAGTCATCAATGATGACAAAAGCATAGTGTTTACCTCCTAAGCTAGCAATTCTAGTAGGTCCAAAAAGATCTAGATGCAGGAGTTGTATAGGTTTTAAGGCACTTACAATGTTTTTGGATTTGAAGGATGACTTGTGTTGTTTTCCTCTTTGGCAAGGTTCACATGTCTTGTCTTTTTCAAATTTGACTTTTGGCAGTCCCTTACCAGCTCTTCTATGTTGAGGCTTTGAATTAAATCCATGCTTGCATGACCAAGCCTTCTATGCCACAACCAAGATTCATCACTAGTAGTCATAAGACACTTAGAGGAATTGTTAAATATTTTGTGTAAGTCTATTATGTAGGTATTGACATCTCTATTTCCTTTAAATATCTCTTGGCCAATAATAGAGGTTACAAAACATTCGTTGGAAGTAAAAATTACTTTATTCCCTTTATCACATAATTGACTTACACTTAATAAGTTATGTTTCAAGCCATCAACAAGGAAGACATCTTTAATGAAAGTAGTACCATTAATACCAATAGAGCCAATGCTAATTAGCTTACCCTTAGCATTGTTTCCAAAGGTAACTTTACCTCCATCAATACTTTTGATTTCATTGAAAAATTCTTTATCTCCTGTCATATGCCTTAAGCATCCACTGTCTACTAGCCAAGCATTTTTGTTTATTGTGGACTTGAGGCACCAAAATGAGCTTGGGTCCTTGGGGGTTAGCATATGAAGGTTCCTAATGAGCCTTGCTTATCCAGTAATGTTTATTTATGTGACCAAATTTCATACAATAATTACATTGTTTAGCTCTAAATATGCTTTTTGGTCTTACAATGCTTTTGAATGCCATATTTCTATTAGGTTGAGTTTGAGAGCAATGGCATGCACAAGCATGATGAATTGGTGCTTTTCTAGGTGCATGCTTCTTATACATAGAGGCATGATTAGCCTTTTGAGGTTTCCTTCTTAGGCTTACCAATCCTTGATCATCCCTCTTATGTATAGAAGATTTAGTGTATTTTGTGCATTTAGCCCTTGGGGCTGTTACAGCAAATGTGGAGATGTGAGGTTCACTTGACTTAACAAAAGTAATTTTGTGAGAAGATGATGATGTACCCTTAAATCCTAGACCATGTCTAATTAAGGGTGGTCTTTAAGACACAATGAGAGTATCTAAACTCTCCTTTCCCTTGTGAAATTTGGAAATGGAGTTTCTAAGTTCCTCAACTTCATTTTTCAAAATATTGTTTTCTTTAAGCAAGGATTTAGTTGAGGGTCTTAAAGAGTATTCATCTAATGACTTTTGAAGATATTCATTAGATGATTTAAGCTTAAATTTCTCCTTTTCTGAAGCATCCATTTTGATTTTCAAATTAGAAATGTTATTCTTATAAGTATTGAATTTACTTCTATATTTCTCTAGTTCTAGATTCAATACCTCTATTAGGCTTTGCTCATCATCATCTTCACCATTACTATCATTATCACTACTATCATTATTGAAAGAGTATGAGTGAAGTGATTCTACCTTATTCGAGACGTGATCCTCTATAGCCATGAAGCATAGGTTGACCTCTTCACTTTCATTGTCATCTTTTTCACTTGAAGAGCTTTCGTCATCCCATGTGGCTTTGTGACCTTTCTCCCCATTGTCTCTTTTGTATTTACTCTTGTGCTTCTTGAGTGTTGGACATTCCGTTTTAATATGCCCTTTCTACCCACATTCATAGCACTTTACCTCCTCTTTACTTCTTTGTGAGTCATTAGAAGTCTATTTGAGGTTTCTTTGCCTGAATTTTATAGAGTTGCTCATTCTCTTCTCAATAATTCTTTTTAGCCTTCTTGAGAGTAAAGCAATGTCTCATTTACATCATCACTCTTTTCTTCATCATCTTTAACTTCCTCTTGAGATTTTGAAGTAGAGGCTTTTATTGCTAGAGGCTTTCTTTTTTTTCTAGCTCTGCTTCAAACTCTCTATCTCTTTTCACTGCCATTTCATGTGTAAGAAGTTTGCCAATATGCATATCAGTATTCATGATGCTCATGTCTTCATTTGCCTCTTCTATACTGCCAACTCTTGAACCGTAATCTTTGAGAGGAAGACTTCTCAGAATTTTCTTATTTACATCTTCCAAGCTCAGGTGTTTCCCAAGCTTTCTCATGCCATTTATGATGGCTAGAAGACGGTTGGTCATGTCAGTAATTGACTCATTGGATTTCATCTTGAAGAGTTCATATTATGAAGTGAGAAGTTGAATCTTCTTGGATTTAACTTGCTTTGTTCCTTCATGATAGTTTTCCAATAGTTTCCATATGCTGTAAGCAGTTGGGCAGTGTATTGTTCTGCCACATTCTTCAATGAATAATGAGCTTGAGGGAATTGTCATTGCCTTCTTGTTTTTGAAGTTTGCTCTTTTTTGAAGCTCTGTCCAATCATCTCTTGATATGATTTCTTCTTCACCATTAACTCCTCTTGTAGTTGGTGGTGTCCATTCTTTTCGAACACTATCCCATACTTCAATTCCTTCACTGTTCAGATATGTCTCTATCTGAAACTTCCAATGAGTATAATTTGCTCAATCAAAGTAAGGCTTGAGACTTTGGAATCCTTCATTGGCCATATCTTGATCTTTGCTAGCACTGTTTAGGCTTTGATGCTAGACTAAGCTCTGATACCAATTGTTGCCCAGATATTGAACCAAGAAGGGGGGTTGAATTGGATATTAAAACTTTTTAACTTTTAAGTGCGAAAAGAAAAGTTAAGTTGAGTAGGGATAGGAAGATATCACACTGGAATTTTTATAGAGGTTCAGGTGTTAACAAACCCTACTCCTCTCCCCAATCTCAATTGGGAGTTTCACTAACACACTAAGTGTTACAATGGAGTTTTACAAGCTCACTCCCAACTATGGTGTTTCTAACAATGACTCACACCTAACCCATAAATCCCTGGTCTTTTAATGGCTCACACAATAAACCAATTCCTTGTGTTTTAAAGGCTCACACAAATAACCCTTACAAGTGTTCTACTCTTAACCCAAAATACCCAAACTCACTTAAGTAGTAGATTACAAAGAGAAACACTCACAAATCTATAATGCTCAGAGAATAATGAGCAAAAATATTTTTACAGAGAATTAATGTTTGTTTTGAAAGTATTAAAATGCACAAATGGCTACAACAAGATTTTGATTCAAAGTATTAGCTATTCTCTTGTTTTGGATTATTAAATGACTTGCATTTATACTTATATGGTGAATTATAGTCGTTTGGTTGCATTTATTGTGGAAATGGTTGTTGCACCAACTCTTAATTTCATGCCTAACATGTTTATCTTTCCTCTTTCACGGCCGTGAGTATGAGTGTCACGGTCGTAACTATTCTTCTAAGCCGTGACTTGAGTGGTGACTTTGGCCATGAAGCATTCTAGAAGGATTTGAAATGTTTGATCATGGGCATGACATTATTATTTCATGGGCATGAATAATCTTCCTAGCCGTGGTCCAAGTAATGACTTTGGCAGTGAAGCTCTTTGGAGGAATTTGACATGTTTTCTCACGGGCGTGACTTTCTTTCACGAGTGTGACTGATATGATCATTCATGGTTGGTATGATCCTTCATGGCTGTGAACTTTAAATGTTGGATAGTTGGCGTTAAGCTTCATCACAGGCGTGACATACAAGGTCACGGGTGTGAACATGTTATTTCTCCATTTTTTTTTTTCATTTTAAGGTTAGTCATCCATTCCCCATTCTTGCTATCATATCCATACCTTATTCAATAAACTTAGAAAACAAATATGTTAAATAAATTATTGTTATTTTATTTGTTAGCATCAAAATGACAGAAATACGCCTCAAGGTTCAACAAGATGTAATTTCCTATAAGAAGTATGTCATCTACATACAGTACTAGGAATACGAATGCACTCTCATTAACATTATTGTAAATACAAAGTTCATCCGTATTTTGTGAGAAACCAAACTCTTTAATTGTCTCATCAAAATGGATATTCCAACTCCTGAATGTTTGCTTTAATCCATAAATGGATCTTTGGAATTTGCAAACTATCATAGATGTGAAACCCTCAAATTATGTCATGTATTCATCCTCAGTCAGATTTCCATTCAAGAAAGTTGTCTTCACATCCATTTTCCAAATCTAATAATCATAATGAGCTGTAATGGATAAGAGTATCCTAATGGATTTAAGCATAAAAACTGGAGAAAAGGTTTTGTTATAGTCAACACATTGTCTTTGATAATTTCATTTAGGTACCAGCCTAACTTTATAGGTAACAACTGTAATATCCTTGACCTTCCCCACATGCATTTCATGGAACATAAGCATCTTGCATACAATTCAATTGAACACGTGCATTTCATACGTATTTTCGTAGGAACAAGTATATGACACTCACTAGTTACGTGTCCTAGTATTTGGCACTTGTATCAAATTGCACTTGTGTAATTATAACCTAAATGAGGATAACAAAGCATTATAAATGAATTGAATAAGGTGACTAAATTAAACTAAGAAAAATGATTAGATTAAAATTAGTAAACATTTACATTGTTAATTTAGTTAAATCGGACTAAATGATAAAGTTGTATTATTGTGTGAATTAGTGGAATTATAAATATATGTAAATAATAATAATAATAATAAGAATAATATAGAAAAAATAAAATGAAAATGACACAAAAGAGAAATAGAAGAGAAGAGAAAAGAGAAGAGAAGAAGAGAAAATGACAAAATGACAAAATGACAAAAAACAAGTTGGCTTTATCTTCATCTTTCTTCCCCATTTCTTCCTTCTTCTCCAGCCCGACTTCTTCTTCAATTTCCTCCATTTGAGACTTCAATTCATGATTTTTTCACTTGATATTTTAGCCAATTTGATCCATTGCAAGTTTTTTCTTGGTAAGTAATCAATTTTTTTTTCAGTAAGGTTGATTTGAGTTGCTAAGGTTCATTAATAGGCACTGATTTGCACCCAGATTTTGATATCCATAGAAAATGATTCTGGAAAAGCTTAAAACACAAAATTTGTTCCTTTATGTCTTAAATATATGGATATGTAAATATGTTTGCAAGATGTGGTGTATAGAATGCGATATCCTCTTCTTACTAAAACTGGTCAGGGTGTGAATCCTAACCAAGTTGGCTACTGTGTGCTTTGATTTAGAATATGTTAAAGCCATTATTTGAAGTATCTCAAAACTAAAAGTTGTTTATATATGTGTTTTTTATTTGTATACCAAATTTCAGGTTCATAGGTCTTGTAAATGTTGAGTTATGGTGAATGGAACCATGACTGTTCCATGGTTTGAACTGCCTACTGAGTGCCCTGGGCAGATCCAGTAACTAGTTTGGCTACTTTGAGCTTGTTAGAGCTAGCTTCCGTAAATCATCAAAGAATAAAGGTTATAGATATATGTCGTAGCTAAATTTTGGTACTAATTTCAGCTTAATGGGTTATGTATAGACTAAGTTATGGCCTTTGGAAGTAATACTGGTCCGGAAGCCAATTCTATTCTGGACCAGTAAAATGTTTGTTATAATTTGAAGACCTTAGAGACATATTTGATATAAGTTGTAAACATGAAAAATGTTCCATATGAACCCATATAAGTTTTTGTAAATTTTCATTAAAATATGACTTAGATATTATAAGTTATGATGAAACCAAATGAGTACCCTGAAACTGCCTAAAGGCATAAAATAGAACACACTTAGAAATTCTACAAAATATTGTACAATGATACAATTGGTCTCACATTTTAATATGTTCTATAATTATATGTTAGTTTTAATTATGAACAATAATCAAATTAATTGGTCAATTATATAAAACGTTATAGGCTAAACAGTCCCATAAGGTCACACTGCCTCATCACTCTCTCTACTAGCATTCCACACAAGCATGAAAATATGTCATATGTGTTTTGTATTTAGGTGCTTGAATATGTATAGTCATTTTGGAATGAGTCTAAAAATGTATAAATGAAATCAACTCAAAAATACTTCTGTGTAAAGTTTATGTTTTGATATATGTGATATATTATATTGTGGTGAAAACCTTAGTGTTAACTTTGCAAAGTCAGTGAATAATATTACAGGATATGAGACTTGCAAGTCATTGAATGAAATTATAGGATATGAGATTTTTAAAGGCATTAGTTGAATTTACAGGATATGATATGAAAAAAAAATTTACTACCACTGTTATCAGGGTATTTTCTCTTTCCAATATGCAGTATGCGATTATTTGATATAGGGATAGGTTATACTTAAATACGTAAGATGTGGTGTTACAACAACATTATCTTCCATATCACTTTTCCTTTTAAACAACCATTTTCACCCAATGGGTTTAATCCCTTTAAATGGGTCAACCAAAGTCCATACTTGGTTTTCATATATGAAATCTATCTCTGATACATGGATTTTAGCCATCTGTCACATTCTGAACTATTCAAATCTTCTTCATAGGTAATAGGCTCATCATCCTCTATGAGCAATATGTCATTCTGTTCACTTATAAGAAGTCCACATCTCTCAACAACTGTGCGTATCCTACTTCATCTACAAAGTACTTGTGTTTCAGAAGGTGTAATTGTTACGTCATTTGTATGAGTAACATGTTTGGATTCTGTTAGTTGATTATCATTTGTTTGAGCATCTTAAACTTCATCAAGTTCAATCTTGCTCCCGCTATCTCCTTTTAAAAAAACTATTTTTCTAAGAAGACAACATACTTTGAAACAAACACCTTATGTTCCAAAGGGTGGTAGAATTGATACCCAAATGAGTCTTTTGAATATTCCACAAACAAACATTTATTAGACTTAGCTTCTAGCTTATTTGACATTGTCCGCTACATATAAGTAGGACAACCCCATACTTTCATGTGTGAAAGAATAGGTTTCTTGTTATTCCATATTTCATATGGAGTAACATCAAATGAATTAGAAGAGACTCTATTTAATATGTAAATAGAAGTAGTTATTGCATGACTCCAAAAGGACTTAGGTAGTTCTGCAAAACTCATCAAGGATGTTAGCATGTCTAACAAATTTTGGTTTCTCCTTTCATCCACATCAATTGTTGTGGGGTGTCATGTGCAATCCACTGAGATAAAATCTCATTATCTCTTAGATAACCTTCAAACTCTTGGCTTAAGTATTCATTACCTCGATCTGATATAAATGTTTTAATACTTTTGCTAAGTTGTTTCTCTACTTCATTTTTGAATTCTTTGAACTTTTCAAAGGCTTTAGATTCATATCTCATCATATACAAGTACACAAATTGTGAGTAAACATCAATAAAGGTAATGAAATAGATACAACCACCTCTTACGTGCATTGAGATTAGTCCACATACATCTGTATGTACAAGGTCTAATAGCCCATTGTCACATTCACTATTTCCACTAAAAGATGATTTTGTCATTTTGCCTAATAAACAGATTCACATGTATCATATTATATATAATCAAAAGACCCTAAGTCACCATTTTTGAACTTAGTCATAGGCCTCTCATTTTCATGTCCAAGGCGATAATGCCATAAATATAATAGTTTTAGGTTATCCAACTTTTGTCTTTTAATATTGATATTGAGGATTGAATTAGACATGTCAAGAATATGAATTCCACTACATAATGCACCAGTTTCATAAATAATATCATTCAACCATATAGAGCAACCATTGCCATTAATAGTTAAATGAACATTTTTCTATTTAAATAAGAAACATAAATAATATTCTTTGTTAAAACTGAAAGATAATAACAATTGTCTAATTCTAAAACAAACCCACTAGGGAGTGTCAATACATAAGTTCCTACAACTAATGTGACAACTCTTGCTCCATTGCCAACATATAGGTTTGACTCTCCTTTTTTTAGGTGTCTATTGTTCCTTAGGCCTTTCATATCTATGCATATGTGAGACCTACATTTGGTATTCAATACCTATGTATTATTATTAGAAACAACATTAACCTTAATAAAATAAATACTTGAAGTAGAAAATGCATCCAATGTGTTATCCTTCTTATTCTTTAAAGACTCTAGATAAGCCTTACAGTTCATCATCCATTGGCAACTCTTGCCATAATAAAGGAAAGTTCCTTTTGATGCTGTCTCTCTGCCTTTCTTCTTCATCTTCAATGTACCTTTCATTAGAGATGTCTCCTCTACCATCTTGGAGTTGAAGAGCAATTTAGATATCTTGTATCGCTCGATATGAGCTTCCTCATTTATTAATGTAACATCATACCTTATGCATTTTAGAAAACTCTATCCCTGTGTCTAGCACTCACATATGGCATACAGGTAAGTTAAATGAACCTGTTAATATTGATAGTAAATTTTGTTTTATCATCACAACCATATCATCATTCAATAAATCTGCAAATCAACATATCTCACATATATTAAAAATTAAATTTTACATATGAAAGATTATGAGTTGAACTCATTTATACATTTTAAAAACAATCTTGAGTAACTATACATGTATATTCATATAAGTCCAAAATGTGGATGTCATGATCTCATGTTTGTGTGGAATGCAAGAGAGAGAGTGATGAGGCTCGACCGGTGACCTGTGTTCCATGTCTTCTATATGCTACTCAAAATAAGCTATCACTTTCCTTTACTTGAAAAATGATGCAAATTGATGAGTTGTAGCTCAGTGAGAGGAATCATAAAACAAGCTCTAAAGTACCAACAACTCATAGTAACACATCAAAAATCCAATGCATACCACGTATTCCATTTCATTCATCAATATCATATAGTTACCAGTAAAATTAAAGCATATAATAATTACTCTTTACGTATGCACATACTGTGCTTATTTCATTTTGTTGTGACCAAGTTAAATAGACATTGCCCCAGGTTTCTATGTGAACATTTTCCATATGAACATTTGCATTTGTTAGCTAGCTTGATCATTTGTTTCATTTGCACATATGTTGGCCCATATGCCTTTTCTTTTGCTTTACAATATTGATTTACTAGTCACAATGCCTTTTTAGTCCATATTCATATGCATTTATAACTAAGAATTCATCAACCATTGTATCGTTATTAGATATACCATACATATATCACATATATACCACATATGCCATGCATATACTTCACATATACTATAAATAAACTATGTATATATCACGTATGCAAACATATATCTCAAATACACCACATATGTCACAAATTATCCATCATCTCATTATCAAGGTCAAATCATAACAATAATATGAATCACATAACCATAAATCATCTCACATATCACATAGTAAGCAATATTCATATGTACTAAAGAAATCATTTGATAACTATATTCACCTTTCTCCTTTGATTCTGACCCTTAACTTATTATCTATCCCCTCCTTGTGGGTGTCCAATATGTTATGAGCCTAATATGGAAATATAATTGATTAATTTATGATTAAAGAAACTTAATGTGGCTTAAACAAATTAATGTGCATAGTTTATATATATAGTTAAGGCTTTTCCTATGGGGTAGTGTAACCTTATGAGACTTATTAGCCAATAATTTTTTCTAGAATTGTCCAATTTATGTGATTCTTATTTCTAATTTAACTTAACATATAATTATATAACATACTCAAATTTCATAGAAATTGGAGCATTGTAAAATGTTTGGGGGAATTTCCAATTGTGTTATGTTTTATGCCCTGATTATGCCCTTTGGCAGTTTTAGGGTACCAATTTTGGTCCTTCATATCTTACAATATGTAACTCATATTATAATGAAACTTGCAATATACTTAGATAGGTGAAAATGGAACATTTTTCATGTTTACAACCTTTATCATTTATGTCTCTAAGGTCCTCAAAGTATAAGAAACATTTCACCGGTCTAGAACAAAATTGGCTTCCGGACTAGTATGGCTTCTCAAGGCCTTATCTCACTCCATACAAATATATTAAGGTGATATTTATACCCAAATTTATTTAATACATAAAAATATAACTTTCATTTTTTGATAATTTACATAATCCATCTCTAACGAGCTCAAAATGGCCAAACAATTTGCTAGATCTGCCCAGGGCACTAAGCAGATAGTTCAAACTATGGAATAGTCATAGTTGCATTCACCATAACGCAACATACAAGAGACCTATGAAAATAAAAGTATGTATACATATATACAACACATTTATCTACAACTTTCATGTTTTGATCTTCCCAAAATAAGGGGTATATCATATTCAAAACCAACAAACATAGCTAGGATTCACACCCTGACCAGTTCCAATGAGATGCCAATATATTTTCATATACACAAAATCCTTAAAACAAATTTATATATCCATAATCCTAAGACATAAAGGAACAACTTTCATCTTTTAAACTTTTCCATAATCAATTTCTATTAGTATCAAATTTGGGGTGCAATGCATTGCTTTAACTTAACCCTAATAGCTCAAACAACACTAGAACAATGGAGAGAATATTACTTACCAATAACGAAATTGAAAGGGATAAATTTGATGCAAAACTTAAGTGAAATAAGGAATAAAATAAGGTAGAAATGGTGGAAGAAGAAGAAGAAATGAATCTGAAGTGAGGGAGGCAGAATGGTGAGGAGGAAGATAAGGTCCACCTCCACTTCCTCACTTTTGTCATGTTGAACCTTGAGTGGTATTTCCGTCATTTTGATGCTAACAAATAAAATAGCAATAATGTAATTAACATACTTGTTTTCTAAGTCTATTGAACAGGTTATGGAATATGATAGCATGAATGGAGAATGGAAGATTAATCTTAAAAAGATAAAATTGAAGAAATAGCATGTTCACGCCTGTGACCTTATGTGTCACACCCGTGATGAAGCTTAGCGCCAACAATCCAACATTTAAAGTTCATGGCCATGAAGAATGATAGCAACCGTGAATGAACATTTCAGTCATGCCCGTGAATAAAAGTCACGCCCATGAGACGACATGACAAATTCTTCCAGAGAGCTTCACGGCCAAAGTCACCACTTGGACCACGGCTTGGAAGGATGTCATGCCCGTGAAGATAGAATGTCACGCCCACGAAAAAACACTTCCAAACCTTCCATAATGCTTCACGGCCAAGGTCACCACTCAAGTAATGGCTTGGAAGAATAATCACGACCGTGACACACATAGTCACAACCGCAAAAGATGAAAGAGAAACCTGTCAAGCGCGATTATAGGGGTTGGTGCAATGGCTAGTTTCATATTAAATGCATTCTAACGACTATAATTTACTATGGAAGTATAAATGCAAGTCATTTATGCATCCAGAAAAAGAAGAGAACAATAGAGAATAAGAGAATAGCTT
Organism: Triadica sebifera; assembly: GCA_023653625.1. Lineage (NCBI taxonomy): Eukaryota > Viridiplantae > Streptophyta > Magnoliopsida > Malpighiales > Euphorbiaceae > Triadica > Triadica sebifera. The sequence continues at coordinate 13,805,233 of CM042897.1, forward strand.
ATATTTTGAATCAAAATCTTGTTGTAAGCCATTTTGTGCATTTGATATTTATTCTCTGTGAAAATATTTTTGCTCATCATTCATTGAGCAATATAGATTTGTAAGCGTTTCTCTCTGTAATCACCTACTCAAGTGAGTTTTAGGTATTTCGGGGTTAAGAGTAGAACACTTGTAAGGGTTAGTTGTGTGAGCCTCTAAAACACACAGAAAGGTTATTTGTGTGAGCCTTTAAAACACAAGGAATTGGTTATTGTATGAGCCATCAAAACACAAGGGATTTCTGGGTTAGGTGTGATCCATTGTTAGAAACACCATAGTTGGGAGTGAGCTTGTAAAACTCCATTGTAACACTTAGTGTGTTAGTGAAACTCCCAATTGATATTGGGGAGAGGAGTAGGGTTTGTTAACACCCGAACCTCTATAAAAATCCTTGAGATATATTTTTCTATCCCTACTAAACTTAAATTTTCTTTCCACAGTTAAAAGTTAAATTTTTAATATCCAATTCAACACCCCTTCTTGGTTCAATATCTGGGCAACAATTGGTATCAGAGCAAAGTCTAGCATCGAAACCTAAACAGCGCTAGTAAAGATCAAGATATGGCCAATGAAGGATTCCAAACTCTCAAGCCTTACTTTGATGAAACAAATTATGCTCATTGGAAGATTCAGATGGAGACATATCTGGATAGTAATGGAATTGAAGTCTAGGATAGTGTTCGAAAAGAATGGACACCACCAACCAGAAGAGGAGCTGCTGGTGAAGAAGAAATCTTATCAAAAGATGATTGGACAGAACCTCAAAGAAGAGAAAACTTTAAAAATAAGAAGACAATGACAATTCTCTCAAGCTCATTATCCGTTGAAGAATGTTGTAGGATACAACACTGCCCAATAGCTTACAGCATGTGGAAAACATTGGAAAACTATCATGAAGGAACCAAGCAAGTTAAATCCAAGAAGATTCAACTTCTTACTTCAGAATATGAGTTCTTGAATATGAAATCCAATGAGTCAATCACTAACATGACCAACCGTCTTCTAGCTATCATAATGGAATTAGAAAACTTAGGAAGCACCTAAGCTTGGAAGATATAAATAACAAAATCCTGAGAAGTCTTCCTCTCAAAGATTACGGTTCAAGATTTGCTGGTATAGAAGAAGCAAATGAAGACATGAGCATCATGAATACTAATGTGCGTATTGGCAAACTTCTCACACATGAAATGGCAGTGAAAAGAGATAGAGAGCTTGAAGCAGAGCCGGAAAAAAGGAAGCCCCTAGCACAAAAAGCCTCTACTTCAAAATCTCAAGAAGAAGTTGAAGATGATGAAGAAATGAGTGATGATGAGAATGAGGACATTGTTATGCTCTCAAGAAGGTTGAAAAGAATTATTGAGAAGAAAATGAGACACTCTAGAAAATTTAGGCAAAGAAACCTCAAACAGACTTCTAATGATGCACAAGGAAGTAAAGAAGAGGTAAAGTGCTATGAATGTGGAAAGAAAGGGCATATTAAATCAGAATGTCCAAAGCTCAAGAAGTGTAAGAGCAAATACCAAAGAGACAATGGGGAGAAAGGTCACAAAGCCACATGGGATGACGAAAGCTCTTCAAGTGAAAAAGATGACAATGAAAGCGAAGAGGTCAACCTATGCTTGATGGCTATAGAGGATCACATCTCAGATAAGGTAAGATCACTTCACTCATACTCTTTCAATAATGATAGTAGTAATATTGATAGTAATAGTGATGATGATGATGAACAAAGCCTAATAAAAGAATTGAATCTAGAATTAGAGAAATATATGAGTAAATTCAGTAGTTATAAGAATAACATTTCTAGTTTAAAAATCAAAATGGATGTTTTAGAAAAGGAGAACTTTAAGCTTAAATCATCTAATGAATCTCTTCAAAAGTCATTAGATGAATACTCCTCAAGACCCTCAACTAAATCCTTGCTTAAAGAGAACAATACTTTAAAAAAATGAAGTTGAGGAACTTAGAAATTCCATTTCAAAATTTCACAAAGGAAAAGAGAGCTTAGATACTCTCTTGTATCTCAAAGACCACCTCTGTAACATCCCCTCACCCCAGCAGCTCGTGCCCAAGTGAGGGTGTGCTACACTGACTTCATCGATTAAAATATCATTATATAAGTTATATATATAAAGCAAAATCACTCGTACATTTTTTTTATTTCCAATATTCATTATTTATTTACTTTGCATTTATAAAAGAAATATAATATAAAAGTTAAACTACCACGATGTGTGCAACAGGCTGCTTTACTGGATTAGGTCACCATTGGCTTTGTCTACTATCTTCTTTTTATTCTTTACTAAATTTCCGTGAGAAAAATTCCCATGCTAAGCTCTTAGCTTAGTGGTGCATATAAATAAGGCAATAAACTATTTTTAATGTCACATGCATTGTCATATAACAATTTATGGTCAAATCATGCAAACATACATTTCATAAAACTCTAGTATGTATAACATCAATCTATTATATCTCATTTTGTTTAACATAATCAAATCATCATTCTCATGAAAATCATGGTATTCTAGCATGTATAGACATCAAATTATATTATATTATCTCATACTTATTTATTTTATTACCACCTTATTGTATAACACTAAACCTTCTTTTTATCCATGCCACAATTCCTAATTCCATTTTTATTATCCATGTCACAAATCATAATTCCCGTTTTACTTTCAATAATTCTTTTATGTCCCATAACTTCTTTATTTATGTTTTCATTTATGCCCAGGACACCTATGAACCACTGAATAGGATAACGGAGTTGCCATCCAGGCACTTAGGAGTGCCACCCGGGCAATATGATGTGCGCATATAAGTGCCAAACCTGGCAAAGATAATCGTGCCAAACTCGGCATAGATAACCTTGCCAAACTTGGTGTAGATAATAATGCCATACCTAGCATAAATAATAGTGCCAAACCCGGTGTATATAACATTGCCAAACCCGGCGTAGATAACATTGCCAAACCCGGTGTAAATAATCATACCATTAATGGTTTTCATTTTTATCATACTCCCCCCTATTTGGTATGCCAAACTATCCTAAGTTGGTTCTAGTTAGGTGTTCTATGGCTTATACAACTTCATTAAAATTCAAAAAAATTACTTTCATACTTTTCATGCATGTAATATCTCAAAATAATCACATATCACTCAATTAAAATAACATTTACATAATATAACAAAGTTCTCATCATTTTACTCATTTCATTCCTAAATTCACATGCTGCCCTATCACTGGTAGATTTTGTTCTCTGTTTTGGACCTTATTTGGGTCCTGTTATGTTCTGAATTTAGTTACATGATCTCATACAAATTTTATATATTGGGCTTAGCTTTAATATGAAACTTGAATCACTTAAGTCTGAGTTTTGTATCAAAAGATATGATAATATTAACACTAAATGGTCACTGACAATTCTGCCCAGAATTTCTGGACAGATTTTATGTCCAAATTTTATGAATGTTTCTGGATAATTACAGACATATTCAAGTTTTATGGTCTAAATGAAAGTTATAGATCTATGTCTTATCTGTCAAACCCAATAAAAAACATGCAAAACTGACTTCCATAAATTAAGTTATAATAGTTTAAGTGAACACTGCTCATAAATTTCCAGCACAGAATACATACATGAACTATCTTCAATTTTTATCAAAATAAATCCTAAGTCTAGCAAACATGCATCCCCAATATTTTTCATCACAAAATAATATCAATTCAGAATCATCAACATGCCAAATAATTCAATCATGCAAATAAAAAAAATAAAATAGGCTATTGCCTTAGGTTATGCACAAACCTCTTTTTTTCTTTTTTCTTTTTTCTTTCTCTTTACTTTTCTTTCTCCTTTCCTTTGCTCCCATGATCTAGTTCCTTGTTAACTTGAGTTCTGAAAATTTAAAATCAGATTATTAAAACTTCATAAACCCTAATTTTTCTCTTTTTCCTTACTCTCATAAGCTTCCTTAGACATGAAAATGGAATTTCCCATGTCTTTCTCTCTCTTTTTCTCACTTTCTCTTCTTAGAACAAGGTTTGGTTATGGCTGTCTAAGGGATAAACATGCTGGTTTAGAGAATAGAGTGTTCTAGATGTTAGGATAACGAAGAAGGATGAGCAATTAAGAGGAAAAAGATAAAATTAATCAATACTTTGACACATAGGCTATAAAAATCTAGATATTTTCTTTAGGTAATTAATATGTTCATCTTCCTTTGATGTATGATAAGAGGAACGTGGAAGACAATGATGGGAAATTCTAGATACAAAGGATTGAGAAAGAAGAAGAAATAATCAAGAAGAAAATGACAAAGGTTATTAAAATGGGAGGGACACCTAAGCATTAATCTAGAATCCTTCATTAGTGTTAAATGCATGTATCTTATAGCTTACTAAACTTTTCCACTTGGTGTGTTATGCTTCAAGAAATGTGGAAGACACTTAATGATGGAAAAATTCTAGATCAAGGGGGATAATTAAGAAAGGATAAGCACTTAAGAATAAAGTGACAAAATTACATAATTAATGGAGACACCTAAGCATTTTCTAGAAACTTTTCATTAATTTCTAATTCATGTATGTCAATTGACTTCTTAAAATGTGCCACTTAGTGTGGTTGTCCTCCATATGCATTTTATATCCCAATCATGCATTTAATTTATGACTATCCCAATAAATCCTCAAATATTTGGTAAATTGCAAATTGACCCCTAAACTTTTCAAAATTTGCAATTTAGTCCTTTACCGAAATTTAACATCTTTAAATATTTTGAACACTTTATTAGATATTTTCCATACTTAATTACCATTATTTTCATTATTTTTTGATAAAAGTCTAAATTTAGACTTCGGTCAAACCGACAAGTCGATTTAACAACTCGCGTGACTTAGGTCTAAATTAGCGGATATGACATTCTCTTCCCCTTAAAATAAATTTCGTCCTTGAAATTAACCTGTTAATTATATGTGAACAACTGAGGATATTGCCTCTTCACGACTTCTTCGTTCTCCCATGTGACTTTTTCAGTAGCATGATTCTGCCATAACACTTTAACTAATGGAACTTTCTTGTTTCGTAAAACTTTTTCTTCACGTGCCAATATAGCCACCGATTCCTCTTCATAAGTCAAGTCAGTCTGCACTTCTATCTCTTCAGTTGGTATGACATGAGTTGGATCAGACCTATATCTCCTTAGCATTGACACATGAAAAACATTATGGATTTTATCTAACTCTGGTGGAAGTGCTAACCGATATGCCACTGGTCCGATTCATTCCAAAATCTCATAAGGACCAATGAACCTCAGACTTAACTTTCCTTTTTTACCGAATCTCAATACTTTCTTCCAAGGTGAAACCTTGAGAAATACTTTATCTCCCACAGCATACTCTATATCTTGCCTCTTAAGGTCAGCATATGATTTCTGTCGATCTTGAGCTGCTTTCAATCTTTCTTGGACTAACTATGGCCCTATCAACTTCTTTTCACTCAATTCAGTCCAACAGATTGGTGTCCTGCATTTTCTTCCATACAATGCCTCATACGGAGCCATGCCTATGCTTGTCTGATAACTATTGTTGTAGGAAAATTCCATAAGAGGTAAATATCTATCCCAACTTCCCTCTAGCAACTGAATAACTCTCTCCGATTGTCCATCCACCTGCCGATGAAAGGTCATGCTGAAATTGAGTTGAGTTCCCAAAGCTTGTTGTAGACTCTTCCAGAATTGTGAAGTAAATCTGGGATCTCTATCAGATATGATGGACGTTGGCACTCCATGCAATCTAACTATCTCACTTACATAAATTTTAGCTAGCTTGTTCAATGAGTAGTTCATTCTGAATGGTAAAAAGTGTGCCGACTTCGTCAATCGATCCACTATCACCCACACTGCATCATGCTTTCCTTGAGTCATCGGTAAACCAAACACAAAATCCATCGTGATTCTTTCCCATTTCCACTCTGGAATCGGTATTGGTTGCAGCAATCCTATGGGCAACTAGTGTTCCACTTTCACTTGTTGACAAGTTAGACATTTAGCAACATATTTAGTGATATCCTTCTTCATCCCTAGCCACCAATATTGAGTTTTCAAATCTTGATACATCTTGTTCCCACCTGGATGCATGGTACATACCGTTTCATGTGCTTCTTTTAAAATATCGAACTTCAGCTCTTCTACACCAGGCACACAAATCCTATTCTTGAAGTACACTATGCCATCCTCTGTCAATGAAAAATTAGGCTTTTCTCCCTTTTTCACTGTCTCGACTATCTCTACTAACTTTTCATCTTGCTTTTGAGCATCTTTGATCCTCTACATCAAAGTAGATTGTATTCACATCTCAGCTAAAATCTTCCTACTTAGTGCATCTACGACCACATTAGCTTTTCCTGGCTGGTAGTCGATCACACAGTCATAATCTTTAATCAAATCCAACCATCTTCGTTGTCTCAGATTCAACTCTTTCTATAAGGGAAGGTACTTAAGACTTTTGTGATTTGTATAGATATAACATCTTTCCCCATACAGATAATGTCTCCAGATCTTAAGAGCAAAAACTATCGCAGCTAACTCCAAATCATGTGTCGGATAGTTAAGCTTGTGAGGCTTAAGTTGTCTTGAGGTGTAAGCAATCACCTTTCCTTCTTGCATAAGAACACAGCCTAAACCATTATGACTAGCATCACTGTACACAACAAAGTCTTTTCCTGGAGTAGGCTGAGTCAAAACTGGTGCTTCAGTCAGCATTGCCTTCAGTCGATCAAAACTTGCTTGACACTTGTCTGTCCACTCGAAACGGACCACTTTTCGTAGCAGTCGTGTCAAAGGAGTCGCTAAGGATGAAAATCCCTTCACAAACCTCCTATAATATCCGGCTAATCTAAGGAAACTTCTCACTTCTGTCACATTTCTTGGTGGTTTTCAATTAAGAATAGCCTCAATTTTACTACGATCAACCCGGATACCTTCTGCTGAAATTACATGACCTAGAAAACTGACTGCTTCAAGCCAAAACTTGCACTTAGATAACATTGCATACAACTGCTTCTCCCTTAATGTTTGCAGCACTATTATGAGATGTTGATCATGTTCTACTCGGTCTCTAGAGTAAATAAGAATGTCATCAATAAACACTACTACAAATTGATCAAGGCATGGCCTGAACACTCGGTTCATTAGGTCCATAAAAGCTGTTGGTGCATTCATCAATCCAAAGGGCATAACCAGGAGCTCATAATGACCATAACGAGTCCTGAATGTCATCTTAGGTATATCTGACTATTTTATCTTCAATTGATGATACCCTGAACGAAGATCTATCTTCGAAAATATGGTTGCCCCTTTCAATTGGTCAAATAAGTCATCAATCCTAGGCAGTGGGTATTTATTCTTAATAGTCACCTTATTAAGATGCCTGTAATCGATGCAAAGACGAAGAGTGTCGTCTTTCTTCTTCACAAATAATACTGGGTGATACACTGGGTCGTATAAAACCCTTATCTAACAACTCCTGCAATTGTACTTTCAGCTCTTTCAACTCTGCTGGTGCCATCCTATATGGCGTAATGGAAATAGGGGTGGTGTCGGGTACCAAATCGATAGCAAATTCAATTTCTCTATCCGACGGTAACCCTAGCAACTCATCTGGAAACACATTGGGAAACTCACTAACAGTAGGAATATGTAATAACTTCAGACTTGCTTTTTCCATATCAACCACATACATTAAGTATGCTTCGCATCCCTTATTGATGAGTTTTTGGGCTTTCAACATTGATATCACATTGTCTGGGTATCTTCTATCCTCACCCATCACCACTATCTCATCTTGTTCTAGAATTTTGATGATCATCTGTCTTCTTCCACAATCCACTACCACTTCATAATGAGCCAACCAATCCATTTCCAAGATCACCTCGAACTCATGGAATGGTGATTCTATCAAGTCTGCTGGGAATTCCCTTCCTTGAATTTCAACTGGGCAACCCCTAAACACCTTGCTAACCCTCACACTGTGCCCTAACGGGTTAGTCATAATAATATCAAATTCTAGAGTTTGTAGTTCTAAACCCTCTTGACCCAGTGGTGGTGTGCATATGTATGAATGCATCGACCCCAGATCTATCAATGCATGTATGTCAGAGCCAAAGAGAAGGAATTTACCAATTAAGACATCTGGTGCATCCTGCTTCTCTCGGCCTCGCATGGCATATGCCCTGGCTGGAGCAGCTCTACTACCTTCTGGCCTCTCAACTGTCTCTGATCTGAACCGAATGGACCCTGATTGGCTTCCTCTTCCTTGCCCTCGACCTCAGCCTCTGCCATGCTTAGAAGCCTGTGTCTGCATCAGCTCAGTGCTCCCCGAGCCTCTGCCATACTGTAACAAGGGACAATCTCTCCTTATATGGTTTTTAGAGCCACATCTAAAACACGCTCCTGTCATCCACCAACACTCTCCGAGATGAGAACGGCCACAATGCTGGCATTCTGGTAGGGGTAGAGATCTATATAGTGTCTATGTCAGTGCACTGGCTGCCGAAGAAATATATCTTTTGGGTTGTCCCTGCCTAAAGGAAGAAGGCCTGTTGGAACCCCCAACCTGAAATCGACCACCGAAAGATCTAGCTCTTTTTCCACTTGACTGTACTCTACTCGATTGTGATATGAGCCTCTTGAACCCTCTATCTTGTGTTGACTATTGTGTGGCTAGAACTCTCTCAACTGTTTTGGCAGATGCTAGCAAACTAGGAAAACTCATCAGATGTAGAGCTGAGACTTGTAGCTTGATTGGGTCTCTCAATCCATTTTCAAATCATCGACACTTATCTGTCTTAGTGGATACAATGCCTCCAGCATACTTGCAAAGATGTGTGAATTCTCTTTCATATTCTGTTAAGGATACCGATAAGTTTCCTTGTTTCAGCATCAAAAACTCTCTTTTCTTATCGTCTGTGTAGATAGGACGAATATACTACTCCTTAAACTTCTCTAGAAAGAACTCCCATGTCATAGGGTCAGGAGCCTTTGTGCTTTGTGATTCAGATTGCCACTAGTCATATGCATGCTCCTGTAGTAAAGATACTGCATACTCATATTTATGCTCGTTTATGCAATGCAACTGATCAAAAACTCTCCTTGCTTGTTCTAGCCAAAACTCTACCACTGAGGGGTCATTTTCCCATTTACCGTAGAAATCGGGTGCCCTTAACTTCCTCAGTCTCTCAAATTGTAATCCTGAGGAGGCTAGTTGTGATGCTCTTTGTAGCAAATCTATCATGTTCCTTATAAGCTCTGTTTGTCTTGTGCCAACAATAGACTGCCCTGTTGATAGGCTAGCACTGAATCTAGATACAGTAGCTTGGCGATGACTGGGTCGCGATGAAGCCTGTGTTTCAGTAGGCTCATTACTTTTGCCTCCTTCGGCCACAATATGTCGTGACCCTGAAGCCATACTATACCTATATCATAAAATAACGGCCCCAATCAGAAAGCAGCAACTGTAATACTAAATTATGGGTACACACATGTTATAATTATTTTTGAAAACCACTTTAAAATCCCAAAACCGCCCAAACTAGGCTTTAATACCAAAATCCAGAAACACCAACCTTGCTCTGATACCAAAACTGTAACACCACCTTACCCCAGTAGCTCGTGCCCAAATGAGGGTGTGCTACACTGACTTCTTCGATTAAAATATCATTATATAAGTTATATATATAACGCAAAATCACTCGTACATTTTTTTTTCTTTCCAATATTCACTATTTCTTTACTTTGCATTTATAGAAGAAATATAACATAAAAGTTGAACTACCTTTTTATATAGTAACATGTTCTTTACAAAACATACTATTTATTTTACAAATACTACAAAATAAAGTTTACAAGATAATACACAAGTTGTGTAACCCACGATGTGTGCAACAGACTGCTTTACTGGATTAGGTCCCCATTGGCTTTGTCTACTATCTTCTATTTATTCTTTACTAAATCTATGTGAGAAAAACTCTCACGCTAAGCTATTGGCTTAGTGGTGCATATAAATAAGGCAATAAACTATTTTTAATGTCACATGCATTGTCATTTAACAATTTATGATGAAATCATGCAAACATACATTTCATAATATTCTAGTATGCATAACATCAATTTATTATATCTCATTTTGTTTAACATAATCAAATCAACATTCTCATGCAAATCATGGTATTCTAGCATGTATAGATATCAAATTATATTATATTATCTCATACTTATTTATTTTATTACCACCTTATTGTATAACACTAAACCTTCTTTTTATCCATGCCACAATTCATAATTCCATCTTTATTATCCATGTTACAAATCATAATTCCCATTTTACTTTCAATAATTCTTTTATGTCTCATAACTTCTTTATTTATGTTTTCATTTATGCCCAGGACACCTATGAACCACTGAATAGGATAACGGAGTTGCCATCCAGGCACTTAGGAGTGTCACCCCGGCAATATGATATGCGCATATAATTGTCAAACCCGGCGTAGATAACCGTGCCAAACTCGGCGTAGATAATCGTGCCAAACTCGGTGTAGATAATAATGCCATACCTGACATAAATAATAGTGCCAAACCCGGCATAGATAACATTGCCAAACCCGACGTAGATAACATTTCCAAACCCAGCGTAGATAATCATACCATTAATGGTTTTCATTTTCATCATACTCCCCCCTATTTGGCATGCCAAACTATCCTAAGTTTTTTCTAGTGAGGTGTTCTAAGGCTTATACAATTTCATTAAACTTCATAACAATTAATTTCATACTTTTCATGCATGTAATATCTCAAAATAATCACATAATCACTCAATTAAAATAACATTTACATAATATAACAAATTTCTCATCATTTTACTCATTTTATTCCTCAATTCACATGCTGCCCTGTCACTGGCAGATTATGTTCTCTGTTTTGGACTTTAATTTGGGTCCTGTACCGTTCTGAATTTAGTTACATGATCTTCCTACAAATTTTAGATATGGGTATTAGCGTTACTATGCAACTTGAATCACTTAATTCTGAGTTCTGTATCAAAGGATATGATAATATTAACACTAACTGGTCACTGACAATTCTGCCCAGAATTTCTGGACAGATTCTATGTCCGAATTTTATGAATTGTTCTGGATAATTACAGACATATTCAGGCTTTATAGTCTAAATGAAAGTTATAGATCTATGTCTTCTCTTTCAAAACCAATAAACAACATGCAAAACTGAGTTCCATAAATTAAGTTATAACAGTTTAACTGAACACTGCTCATCAATTTCCAGCACAGAATACATACATGAACTATCTTCAATTTTTATCAAAATAAATCTTACGTCTAGCAAACATGCATCCCCAAGATTTTTCTTCACAAAATAATATCAATTCAAAGTCATCAACATGCCAAATAATTAAATCATTCAAATAAAAAAATAAAATAGGCTATTGCCTTAGGTTATGCACAAACCTCTTTTTTTCTCTTTTCTTTCTTTTTACATTTCTTTCTCGTTTCCTTTGCTACCTTGATCTAGTTCCTTGTTAACTTGAGTTCCTAAAATTTAAAATCAGATTATTAAAACTTCATAAACCCTAATTTTTCACTTTTTCCTTACTCTCCTAAGCTTCCTTAGACAAGAGGAAAATGACAAAGGTTATTAAGATGGGAGGCACACCTAAGCATCAATCTAGAATCCTTCATTAATGTTAAATGCATGTATCTTAATTGGCTTACTAAACTTTTCCACTTGGTGTGTTATGCTTCAAGAAATGTGGAAGACAATTAATGATGGAAAAATTCTAGATCAAGGGGGATAATTAAGAAAGGATAAGCACTTAAGAACAAATTGACAAAATTACATAATTAATGGAGACACCTAAGCATTTTCTATAAATTTTCATTAATTTTTAATTCATGTCAATTGACTTCTTAAAATATGCCACTTGGTGTGGCTAGCCTCCATATGCATTTTATGTCCCAATTCATACATTTAATTTATGACTATCCCAATAAATCCTCAAATTTTTGCTAAATTGCAAATTGACCCCTAAACTTTTCAAAATTTGCAATTTAGGCCTTTACCGAAATTTAAGATCTTTAAATATTTTGAACACTTTATTAGATATTTTTCATACTTAATTACCATTATTTTCATTATTTTTCGATAAAAGTTTAAATTTAGACTTCGGTCAAACCGACGAGTCGATTTAACAACTCGCGTGACTTAGGTCTAAATTAGCAGATATGACAACCTCTAATTAGGCACGGTGTAGGATTTAAGAGCATATCATCATCTTCTCGCGAAACTATTTTTGTTAAGTCAAGTGAACCTTGAGGGGTATTTTTGTCATTTTGATGCTAACAAATAAAATAGCAATAATGTATTTAACATACTTATTTTCTAAGTCTATTGAACAGGGTATGGAATATGATAGCAAGAATGGAGAATGGAAGATTAATCTTAACAAGATAAAATTAATGATGTAGCATGTTCACGCTCGTGACCTTATGTGTCACACCCGTGATAAAGCTTAGTGCCAACAAACCAACATTTAAAGTTCACGGCCATGAAGAAAGATAGCAACCGTGAATGAACATTTCAGTCACGCTCATGAGAAGACATGACAAATTCTTCCAGAGAGCTTCATGACCAAAGTCACCACTTGGACCATGGCTTGGAAGGTTGTCACGCCCGTGAAGATAAAATGTCACGCCCATGAACAAACACTTCAAAACCTTCCATAATGCTTCACGACCAAGGTCACCACTCAAGTCACAGCTTGGAAGAAAAGTCACGACCGTGACACACATAGTCACGACCGTGAAAGATGAAAGAGAAACATGTCAAGAGCGATTATTAGGGTTGGTGCAACGACTAGTTTCATATTAAATGCATTCTAACGGCTATAATTTGCTATAGAAGTATAAATGCATGTCATTTTATGCATCCAGAAAAACAAGAGAAGCAGATAATAAAAAATATTTTGAATCAAATCTTGTTGTAAGCCATTTTGTGCATTTGATATTTTCAAAACAAACATTTTATTTTCTGTGAAAATCTTATTGCTCATCATTTATTGAGCAATAAAGATTTGTAAGTGTTTCTCTCTGTAATCACGTGCTCAAGTGAGTTTTGGGTATTTTGGGGTTAAGAGTAGAACACTTGTAACGATTAGTTGTGTGAGCCTCTAAAACACAAAGAAAGGTTATTTGTGTGAGCCTGTAAAGCACAAGGTAAAGGTTGTTTGTGTGCGCCTATAGCACACAAGGAATTGGTTATTGTGTGAGCCATCAAAACACAAGGGATTTCTAGGTTAGGTGTGTGCTTAGAAACACCATAGTTGGGAGTGAGCTTGTAAAACTCCATTGTAACACTTAGTGCATTAGTGAAACTCCCAATCGAGATTGGGGAGAGGAGTAGGGTTTGTTATCACCCGAACCTCTATAAAAATCCTTGTGTCATATTCTTCTATCCTTACTAAACTTAATTTTTATTTATGCACTTAAAAGATAAATTTTTAATCTCCAATTCAACCCCTGTTCTTGGTTCAATATCTGGGCAACAATTGGTATCAGAGCTTTGTCTAGCATCAAAGCCTAAACAGTGCTAGTAAAAATCAAGATATGGCCAATGAAGGATTCCAAAATGTCAAGCCTTACTTTGATGGAGCAAATTATGCTCATTGGAAGTTTTGGATGGAGACATATCTGGATAATGAAGGAATTGAAGTCTGGAATAGTATTTGAAAAGAATGGACACCACCAACTAGAAAAGGAGTTTATGGTGAAGAAGAAATCCTATCAAGAGATGATTGGACAGAGCCTCAAAGAAGAGCAAATTTCAAAAACAAGAAGGCAATGAAAATTCTCTAAAGATCATTATCCATTGAAGTATGTGGCACGATACAACACTGTTCAACTGCATATAGCATGTGGAAAACATTGGAAAACTATCATGAAAGCCACAAAGCCACATGGGATGACGAAAGCTCTTCAAGTGAAAAAGATGACAATGAAAGAGAAGAGGTCAACCTATGCTTCATGGCTATAGAGGATCACGTCTCGGATAAGGTAAGATCACTTCACTCATACTCTTTCAATAATGATAATATTGATAATGATAGTAATAGTGATGATGATGATGATGAGCAAAGCCTTATAGAAGAATTAAATCTAGAACTAGAGAAATATAGGAGTAAATTCAGTACTTATAAGAATAACATTTCTAATTTAAAAATCAAAATGGATGCTTTAGAAAAGGAGAACTTTAAGCTTAAATCATATAATGAATCTCTTCAAAAATCAATAGATGAACACTCATCAAGACCCTAAACTAAAACCTTGCTTAAAGAGAATAATACTTTAAAAAATGAAGTTGAGGAACTTCTAAATTCCCTTTTAAAATTTTGACAAAGGAAAAGAAAGTTTAGATACTCTCATTGTGTCTCAAAGACCACCTTTAATCAGACACGATCTAGGATTTAAGGACACATCATCATCTTCTCACAAAACTATTTTTGTTAAGTCAAGTGAACCTCACATCTCAACACTTTCTGGAACAACACCAAGGAATAAGTACACTAAACCTTCTATACATAAAAGGAATAATCAAGGTTTGGTAAGTCTAAGAAAGAAACCTTAAAAGACTAATCATGCCTTTATGTATAAGAAGCATGCATCCAGAAAAGCACCAATTAATCATGACTGTGCATACCATTGTTCTTAAACTCTGTCTAATAGAAATATGGCATTCAAAAACATTGTAAGACTAAAAAGCAATTTTAGAACTAAACAGTGTAATTATTGTATGAAAATTGGTCACATAAATAAACATTGCTGGATAAGGAAGGCTCATTGGGAACCTTCATGTGCTAACCCCCAAGGACCCAAGCTCATTTGGTGTAACACCACATGTTATGCATTTAAGTATAACCTATATCTGTATCAAATAATCACACATAGCATGTTGGAAAAACAAAATATCTTGTTAATAGTGATAGTAAATTTTTTTTATATCCAGTAATATCATTCAATGACTTTGCAAGTCTCATATCCTATAATTTCATTCAATGACTTGTAAGTCTCATATCTTTTAATATTATTCAATGACTTTGCAGAGTTAACACTGAGGTTTTCACCACAATATAATATATCACATATATCAAAACATAAACTTTACACATATGTATTTACGAGTTGCTTTCATTTATACATTTTTAAACTCATTCCCAAAATGACTATACATATTCAAGCACGTAAATACAAAACACAGATGACATATTTTCATGCTGAATGATGAGGCTCCGCCAGTGACCTGTGCTCCATGTCTTCTATACACTACTCAAAATGAGCTATCACTTTTCTTTACCAGAAAAATGATGCAAATTGATGAGTTGCGGCTCAGTTTAATAATCATCCAATGAACTCTAAAGTACCAAACAACTCATAGTAATAAATCATAAATCCAATATATACCATGCATTCCATTCCATTCATCAGTATCATATAAGTATCAAAGAAGTTGAAACATATAATCACTACTCTTTATGTATGAAAATGCTTTGCTTATTTCATTTTGTTGTGACTAAGTTAAACAGACTTTGCCCTGGATTTCCATGTGAACATTTGCATTTGCTAGCTAGCTTGATCATTTGTTTCATTTGCACATTTGTTGGGCCATAGGCCTCTTCTTGTGCTTTACAATATCGATTAACTAGTCACAACGCCTTTTAAGTCCATATGCATATGCACTTGTACTTAGGCATTCATCAACCATTGTATCTTATCACATATAACATACATATACTGCATATATGCCTCATATTCCATGCATATACCTTGTATATACTATACATATACCATGTGTATATATCATATATGTCAAACATATACCTCAAATATACCACAAGTATACCATTTGTATGTACCACAATGTCACAAATTATCCATCATCATATTATCAACGACCAATCATGACAATCATATGAATCACTTAGCAAGCAACATTCATTTGCACTAAAGAATTCAATTGATAATTAGACTCACATTTCTCCTTTGATTCCGACCCCTAACTTATTGTCTATTCTCTCCTTGTGGGTCTCCAATATGTTGTGAGCCTAATATGAAAACATAATCGATTAACTCATGATTAGGGAGACTTAATGTCGCTTGAACAAATTAATATGCATTGTTCATATCAATAGTTAAGATTTTTCCTATGAGGCAGTGTGACCTTATGGGACTGTTTAGCCTATAACTTTTTCTATACTTGACCAATCAATCTGATTCTTATTCCTAATTAAAACTAACATGTAATTATATAATATATTAATCTTTCAGTGTTCTATTTTCTGAATTTCTAACCGTGTTCTATTTTCTGCCTTGTTTTCTGCCGTTAGGCAGTTTTAGGGTACCCTCTTTGGTTCACCATAAATTATAATCTATAAGTCCTATTTTAATGAAACTTTACAGACACTTATATGGGTTAAAATGGAACATTCATGTTTAAAACTTTTATCAATTATGTCTCTAAGGTCTTCAAATTATAACAAATATTTCACTGGTCCAGAATAGAATTGGTTTCCGAACCAGTATGACTTCCAAAGGCCATAACTTAGTATATACACAACATATCAAGATGAACTTAGTACCAAAATTTAGCTAAGACATAGACCCACAACTGTTTCGATAATATACAGAATCTAGCTCAAATTAGCCAAACATTTTGCTGGATCTGTCCAGGGCACTCAGTAGACAGTTCAAACCATGGAACAGTCATAGTTCCATTCACCATAACTCACACTTTACAAGCCATATCAACCTGAACTGTGGATACAGATACCTAACACATATATCTACAACTTCTATGTTTTGAGATACTTCAAATATTGGCTTTATCATATTCAAAATTAACAAACACAGTAGCTAACTTACTTAGGGTTTACATCCGGACCAGTTTCAGTACAAAGAGGATATCTCATTGTATACACAACATCTTGAAAGAAGGTTTACATATACATATATCTAACACATAAAGGAACAAACTTTATGTTTTAAACTTTTACATAATCAATTTCTATTAATATCCAAATCGGGGTGCAATTCAGTACCTATTAATGAACCTTAGCAACTCAAATCAACCTTATAGCAATAAGAATTGATTACTTACCAAGAACAAACTTGCATGGGATCAATTTGTCTCAAAAACCAAGTGAAAAAAGGAAGAATTGAGTTCTGGAATAGAGAAATATGAAGAAGAAAATGGGGCTGAAGTGAGGAGGCAGAAATGGGGGAGGAAGATAAAGGTAACTTTTTGTTTTTGTCTTTTTATCTTTTTCTCTTCATCTCCTCTTTTCTCTTCTCTTTTCTCTTTTCTTTTCTCTTCTCCTTTCTTTTATTTTTCTTTTGTTTCATTTTCATTTTATTTGTCTATATTATTATTATTATTATTTACATATATTTATAATTTCACTAATTTACACAATAATACAGCTTAATCATTTGGCCCGATTTAACTAAATTAACAATGTAAATGTTTACTAATCTTAATCTAATCATTTTGCTTACTTTCATTTAGTCACCTTATTCAATTTATTTATAATTCTTGGTTATCCTCATTTAGGTTATAAGTACACACGTGCGACTCGATACAATTGCCAAATACTAGGACACGTAGCTAGTGCGTGACATGAACTTGTTCCTAAGAATATATGTATGAAATGCATGTGTTCAATTGTATTATATGGAAGATGCATATGTTCAAATGAAATGCATATGGATATGCATGTGGGCAAGGTCAAGGATGTTACATTTGGGTACCTAAAAATCATACATGTTACATTTAGTCACCTTATTCAATTTATTTATAATGCTTGGTTATCCTCATTTAGGTTATAAGTACACACGCGCGACTCGATACAATTGCCAAATACTAGGACACGTAGTTAGTGTGTGCCATGAACTTGTTCCTAAGAAAATATGTATGAAATGCATGTGTTCAATTGGATTATATGGAAGATGCATATGTTCAAATGAGATGCATGTGGATATGCATATGGGGAAGGTCAAGGATGTTACAATTCTCCCTTCCTTTTAAAAATTTCGTCCTCAAAATTTAATACTTGGAAACAAATGTGGATATTGCTTTTTCATATTTTCTTCTGTTTCTCATGTTGCCTCTTCTAGTAAATGGTTACGCCATAATACCTTAACTAAAGGTGTTTCTCGGTTTTTTAGCTGTTTAGTCTTGTATCTGATGATTTGCAGTGGTTCCTCAACATAACTCATGTCCTCTACAATCTCAATGGCTTGATCTTTAAGTACATGTGTAGGATCTGACCTGTATCTTCTAAGCATGCTCACATGAAACACATTATGAATCTGAGCCTTCTTTGGTGGTAATGCCAATCTGTATGCTAGTGGACCAAGCTTCTCAAGAATTTCATAAGGTCTTATGTATCTTGGGCTCAATTTACCTTTCTTGCCAAATCGGATTATTCCTTTCCACGGAGATACACGAAGAAACACCTTTTCACCTAACTCATATTCCATCTCCCTTTTATGCTTGTCAGCATAATTTTTCTGTCTATCTTGTGTTGCCTTTAGCTTATTCTTGACAATTTTAATTTTATCCACTGTATCTTGTACTATCTCAGGCCCTTCTAATGCACGTGCACCTTCTTCATCCCATATGATAGGGCTTCGGCACTTTCTGCCATACAATGCCTCATATGGTGCCATTTGGATACTGCTATGATACTGGTTGTTGTAAGCAAATTCAATCAATGCTATATATTCATCCCAAGCACCTCTGAATTCTGTAGAACATGCTCTAAGCATGTCTTCCAATGTTTGTATAGTCCTTTCAGATTGTCCATCAGTCTGTGGGTGGAATGCGGTGCTGAAATTCAATTTTGTTCTCAATGCATCTTGTAAACTCACCCAAAAATGTGAAGTAAACCGTGGATCTCTATCAGACACAATGGACACTGGAATGCCATACAATCTAACTATCCCATTCACATATAATTTTGCCAAACTCTCGAGTGTACACCCCAATCTGATAGGTAGAAAATGTGCTGACTTGGTTAATCTATCAACAATTACCCATACTGCATCATTTTTCCGTGGAGTTCTTGGCAATCCATAAACAAAATCCATCGTTATTTTCTCCCATTTCCATTCTGGCACTAGCAATGGATGTAACTTACCAATTGGTGCTTGGTGTTCAATCTTAATCTGCTGACATGTCAAGCATTTGGAAACATATTCTGCTATGTCTTTCTTCATTCTTGGCCACCAGTAATGATTCCTTAAACTGTGATACATTTTTGTCATCCATGGGTGCATTGCAAACGGTGCATTATATCCCTCTTCCATTATTTGCTGATGCAAGTTTTTAGCGTTTGCAACACATATGCGTGACTTTAACATCAGTGTATCATTCTGCAAATGAAACTCTGTACTATTTCCCTGCCTTATCATATCAACTTTCTCACATAATTGAGGATCTTCGTTTTGTGCTTCTTTAATCCTCTCATTTAGTATAGGTCTGACTTGAAGAGTAGCAATCAGTGATCCTCCATCATGTATATTTAATTCAACATTCATAGATCGGAATTGAATCAAATATGGAAAAGAGGATACTTACAAATGAGCAACACTGCTACTAGCCTTCCCACTCAATGCATCTGCTACCACATTGGCTTTCCCTAGATGGTATTCAATTGTATAGTCATAATCTTTCAGTAGCTCTAACCACCATCTCTGCCTTATGTTTAATTCTTTATGTGTCAGTAAATAACCCAAGCTTTTATGGTCTGTGAAGATTTGGAATGTCTCACCATACAGATAATGCCTCCAAATCCTCAATGCAAATACGACTGCAGCCAGTTCTAAATTGTGCACTGGATATGAGATCTCATGTGGTCTCAACTGTCTGGATGCATAAGCTATCACCTTACCATGTTGCATCAATACACATCCCAAACCTTGGTGAGAAAAATCACTATATACTGTAATTCCACCTGTACCCATAGGAATAGCTAGCACTGGTGCTGAGGTTAGCCTGTGTTTTAGTTCATCGAAACTCCTCTGACATTCTGAAGTCCACTTGAAAGGCACATTCTTTCTCAACAATTTAGTCAAAGGGCTAGCAATTAAGGAGAATCCATCAATAAATCTGCGATAGTATCTGGCTAAACCCAGAAAACTACGCATTTCAGAAACATTTTTAGGAGCTTCCCAATTTACCATAGCCTCAATTTTCTTTGGGTCAACCTCTATGCCCTTACATGACACCACATGTCCAAGAAATACCAAATGATCTAACTAGAATTTGCATTTACTCAATTTGGCATATAATTATTTCTCCCTCAAAGTTTGCAACACAATTTTTAAATGTTGTTCATGTTCTCCCCTATTCTTTGAGTATACCAATATGTCATCAATGAATACTATCACAAACCTATCCATATATGGTTGAAACACCTTATTCATTAATGCCATAAATGCAGCTGGAGCATTAGTCAACCCAAATGGCATTACTACAAATTCATAATGTCCATACCTCGTTCGAAAGGTAGTTTTTGGAACATCCGCTTCTGCTACCTTCAGTTGGTAATAGCCTGATTTCAAATCAATCTTGGAGAATATTTAGGCTCATTGCAACTAGTCAAACAAATCATCTATTCTAGGCAACGAATATTTGTTCTTCACTGTCATTTTATTCAATTGTCTATAATCGATGCACAATCTCATTGTTCCATCTTTCTTTTTAACAAATAATACTAGAGCTCCCCATAGCGATACACTAGGTCTAATATAGCCTTTGTCAAGTAACTCCTGCAATTGGGCCTTGAGTTCTTTCAACTCAACTGGAGCCATTCTGTAGGGTGACCTTGATATTGGTGTTGTTCCTCATACTAGTTCAATAGTGAATTCTATCTCTCTATCTGGTGGTAAACCAGGTAGATCATCTAGGAATACATTAGCAATTCCCTTACCACTGGTATATTTTCAAGCAAGCTATCAGTGGTTCTAGTATCAGTCACATATGCCAAATATGCTTCACATCCCCCTTTGATCATTTGAAATGCCTTTACAGTTGAGACTAGGCATGTAGGCATAAGTTTGCTTTCACCTAGAAATACTAACCTTGGCTGGTTTGGTGATTCCAAAACTGATTCCTTAGTAAAACAATTCACTATTGCATGATGTCTAGTTAACCAATCCATTCCCAGTATCACATCAAATTCATATATTGGCAATAAAATCATATCAGCTATTAACTCAGCTTTATCAATGCATATCAAGCAATCACGACATATATTATTCGCAACTACTACTGTTCCCAATGGAGTACTCACATTTATATCAATCCCCAAAGGCTCATGCATTTGATGCAGTTTCAATGCCATATGCAATGATATAAATGCATGAGTGGAGCTTGGGTCAATCAATGCATATGCTAACATATCATAAATGTCAATATTACCGGTAACTACTTCGAGAGCATCCACTGCCTCCTGTCTAGTCATAGCAAACACCCTGGCCTGAGTAAGGGGTTTAGAACTCTGACCTTCAGATCTGGTCACTCCTCTGCACATTGTACCAGTCCTGCCCCTGCCTCTTCCTCTGCCCTATGTCCCACTAGTAGGGTAGACCCTCGGTGCCTCAACTGTAGTCTCAGATACTCCTCTGCCTTTGCTGATCTCTGCTAGTTTGGCTCTATTTGGATAGTCTCTATACATGTGCTCCATCAATCTACAGAAATAATATGTTCCTGTGAGCCTTCTACATTCGCCCGTATGTTGTCTACCACAATGAGTACATGTGGGCCTCTATTCCAAATATTGGCTTTGCCCTCTGCCTAGGTAAAAAGAAGTTATAGCACGACCTCTAGAGCTTGAGTGTCCACCTCTGTTACCAGACTATGCAGGCATATATCTGCCTCTTTTTCCCGACCTTCTGCTAGACTCACTAAAGAACTCACGTGATGGCCCTTTTATTTGTTGCTCCCCATCTTCTTTCATTATCCATTTAGCTCTATTTGCAGCAGCTCTAAGTCTGGCATAATTATCAAGATCAGTAGTCATGATTCTATTTTTGATCTCATATTTGAGGCCCTCCTCAAACTTCCTGCATTTGTCTCTTTCAGTAGAGACCATGAAGGTGGCATAGTGGGAAAGTCTGTTGAACTGTACCTCATACTCAGCAACAGATATATTCCCCTATTTTAGATTCAGGAATTCCTTCTTCTTCTCATCTTTATATGCTTCAGGCATGTAATTGTTCTGAAATTCCCCAAGGAAATCATTCCATGTCAGAACCGGTGGTTATGCATCACTGTCGGGGACTGTCTCCCACCATTCGTAAGCATTGCCTTGAAGCAAAGATACTGCATAATCTAATTTCTCCTATGGAGTGCATCTCATCATATTCAGTACCCTTTGTGTCCTTTTCAACCATGTCTCAGCTTCTGCTGGGTCTGTTGTGCAATTGAAATCAGTTGCACCATGTTTCCTTAGCTTATCATAACGTCTTTCCTTATACATTTCAAGACCATGCATTTCCTGATCTAAGTGTTCATAGGGTGCCTTTGCATGAGATGACTATGATGCATATGCTGGAGCTCTAGCTCCTAGCGCTGGTTGATCTCTATGTGAATGAGCTGATGCCTCATAAGAATGTATTTCGGTCAGCCTCTCCCTCCTTGGTGAATCATGTCTTATGATGTCCCTAAAATAAATGAAATTATGTCACTACATAATGTTCAACACATAGGATGCATATGTTATCATGCTCTTATGTATATGCATGTTCCCATGGAACCTATGCCTACTCTGATACCAAAAATGTAACACCACATCTTATGCATTTAAGTATAACCTATATCTGTATCAAATAATCAGACATAGCATGCTGGAAAAACAAAATATCCTGTTAATAGTGATAGTAAATTTTTTTTTATATCATGTAATATCATTCAATGACTTTGCAAGTCTCATATCCTGTAATTTCATTCAATGACTTGCAAATCTCATAACTTGTAATATTATTCAATGACTTTGCAAAGTTAACACTGAGGTTTTCACCACAATATAATGTATCACATATATCAAAACATAAAATTTACACATAAGTATTTACGAGTTGCTTTCATTTATACATTTTAAAACTCATTCCAAAATGACTATACATATTCAAGCACGTAAACACGAAACACAGATGACATATTTCATGCTTGTGTGGAATGCAAGGAGAGAGAGTGATGAGGCTAGGCCAGTGACCTGTGCTCCATGTCTTCTATACACTACTCAAAATGAGCTATCACTTTTCTTTACCTGAAAAATTATGCAAATTGATGAGTTGCAGCTCAGTGAGAATAATCATTCAATGAGCTCTAAAGTACCAAACAACTCTTAGTAATAAATCATAAATCCAATATATACCATGTATTCCATTCCATTCATCAGTATCATATAAGTATCAAAGAAGTTGAAACATATAATCATTACTATTTATTAATGCAAATGCTTTACTTATTTCATTTTATTGTGACTAAGTTAAACAGACATTGCCCCGGGTTTCCATGTGAACATTTTCCATGTGAACATTTGCATTTGCTAGATAGCTTGATCATTTGTTTCATTTGCACATTTGTTGGGCCATAGGCCTCTTCTTTTGCTTTACAATATCGATTAACTAGTCACAACGCCTTTTAAGTCCATACGCATATGCACTTGTACTTAAGTATTCATCAACCATTGTATCTTATCACATATAACATACATATATACTACATATATGCCTCATATTCCACGCATATTCCTTGTATATACTATATATATACCATGTGTATATATCACATATGTCAAACATATACCTCAAATATACCATAAGTATACCATTTGTATGTACCAAAATGTCACAAATTATCCATCATCATATTATCAAGGACCAATCATGATAATCATATGAATCACATAGCAAGTAACATTCATTTGCACTAAAGAATTCAATTGATAATTAGACTCACCTTTCTCCTTTGATTCTGACCCCTAACTTATTGTCTATCTGCTCCTCGTTGGTCTTCAACATGTTGTGAGCCTAATATGAAAACATAATCGATTAACTCATGATTAGGGAGACTTAATGTGGCTTGAACAAATTAATATGCGTTGTTCATATCAATAGTTAAGATTTTTCCAATGAGGCAGTATGACCTTATGGGACTGTATAGCCTATAACTTTTGTTATACTTGACCAATTAATCTGATTCTTATTCCTAATTAAAAATACCATGTAATTATATGAGATATTAAAATTTCAGAGCTATTGGAGCATTGTACAATATTTGGTGGAATGTCTAACTGTGTTCTATTTTCTGTTGTTAGGCAGTTTCAGGGTAGCAGGTTGGTTCATCATAAATTATAATATATAAGTCGTATTTTAATGAAACTTTACAGAACATTATATGGGTTCAAATGGAACATTTTGCATGTTTACAACTTTTATCAATTATGTCTCTAAGGTATTCAAATTATAACAAATATTTCACTGGTCCAGAATAGAATTGGCTTCCGGACCAGTATCACTTCCAAAGGACATAACTTAGTATATACATAACATATCAAGCTGAAATTAGTACCAAACTTTTGCTAAGAGATATACCTAAAACGTTGAGGGTTTTATAATTTATAGAATCTAGCTCTAATGAGCTCAAATTAGTCAAACAAATTACTAGATCTGCCCAGGGTACTCAGTAGGCAGTTCAAACCATGGAACAGTCATGGTTCCATTCCCCATATCACAAAATTTACAAGACATATGAGCCTATTATTTGGTATACCGATACATAACACATATATCTACAACTTTTATGTTTTGATATACTTTAAATATTGGCTTTATCATATTCAAAATTAACAAACACAGTAGCTAACTTACTTATGGTTCACATCCGGACCAGTTTCAGTACAAAGAGGATATCTCATTTTATACACAAAATCTTGAAAGAAGGTTTACATATACATAAATATAAGACATAAAGGAACAACCTTTGTGTTTTAAACTTTTCTAGAATCAATTGCTATTAATATCAAAATCATGGTTTAATTCAGTACCTATTAATGAACCTTGGCAACTCAAATCAACCTTATAGCAATAAGAATTGATTACTTACTAAGAACAAACTTGCATGGGATCAATTTGTCTCAAAAACCAAGTGAAAAAAGGAAGAATTGAGTTCTGGAATAGAGAAATATGAAGAAGAAAATGGGGCTGAAGTGAGGAGGCAGAAATGGGGGAGGAAGATAAAGGTAACTTTTTGTTTTTGTCTTTTTATCTTTTTCTCTTCATCTCCTCTTTTCTCTTCTCTTTTCTCTTTTCTTTTCTCTTCTCCTTTCTTTTATTTTTCTTTTGTTTCATTTTCATTTTATTTGTCTATATTATTATTATTATTATTTACATATATTTATAATTTCACTAATTTACACAATAATACAGCTTAATCATTTGGCCCGATTTAACTAAATTAACAATGTAAATGTTTACTAATCTTAATCTAATCATTTTGCTTACTTTCATTTAGTCACCTTATTCAATTTATTTATAATTCTTGGTTATCCTCATTTAGGTTATAAGTACACACGTGCGACTCGATACAATTGCCAAATACTAGGACACGTAGCTAGTGCGTGACATGAACTTGTTCCTAAGAATATATGTATGAAATGCATGTGTTCAATTGTATTATATGGAAGATGCATATGTTCAAATGAAATGCATATGGATATGCATGTGGGCAAGGTCAAGGATGTTACATTTGGGTACCTAAAAATCATACTTGAATTGTGATTCTATAGGTATGCCTCTAGTCCACAATAAACAAAATTTCTTGGCTACTAGACAGTGGACGCTCAAGGCGTATGACAGGAGACAAAGAATTCTTCAATGAAATCAAAAGTATTGATGGTGGTAAAGTTATCTTTGGAAACAATGCTAAGGGTAAGGTAATTGGCGTTGCCTCTATTGGTATTAATGGTCCTACTTTTATTAAAGATGTCTTACTTGTTGATGGCTTGAAACATAACTTGTTGAGTGTTAGTCATTTATGTGATAAAGGAAACAAAGTAACCTTTGCATCCAATGAATGTCTTGTAACCTCTATTGATGGTCAAGAGATATTTAAAGGAAATAGAGATGTCAACACTTACATAATAGACTTACACAAAATATCTAACCATTTCTCTAAGTGTCTTGTGTCTACTAGTGATGAATTTTGGTTGTGGCATAGAAGGCTTGGTCATGCGAACATGGACTTAATTCAAAGTCTCAACACATGAGAACTAGTAAAGGGACTGCCAAAAGTAAATTTTGAAAAAGACAAGACATGTGAACCTTGCCAAGGAGTAAAGCAACACAAGTCATCCTTCAAATCCAAAAACATAGTAAGTACCTAAAAACCTCTACAACTCCTGCATCTAGATTTATTTGGACCTACTATAATTGCAAGCTTAGGAGGTAAACATTATGCCTTTGTCATCGTAGATGATTACTCTAGATTTACTTGGGTAATTTCTTAGCTCAAAAGAGTGATGCTTTTGAAAATTTCAAAAGCTTTGCCAAAAGAGTTCAAAATGAAAAAGGATATTGTATTTCAAAAATAATAAGTGTGTTAGAGAAGTGCTCTAAAGGAAATCACCTTTAGCACTTATTGTACAAATTTATTTGATTAATAAAAGGCTTTTTCATTAATTTGATGTTCATTTGATATATGAATTGATAAGTGATCTTAAATCAATTAATAAAGTCCTTGATACATAACATAGCATGAAGGAAATCATGATGAGATCAAGATATTAAGATTCTTATCATGTGTAAATTATGTTAGTATCAAAATTATCCCTAGTCATAGGATTAATGAGATGGGACATTATTAATCCAATTAGACTAGCACTTATTACACTCCTTGATTGGATCGAGTAGTAAATCTCATAATCAATAAACATAGGATGTTTAGAGTTAACATGTGGATGCTTGCTAAGTGTAGCTAAGTACATTGGATGACCAACTATGAGACAATCATATGGATAATCTATTCAAATGTCAATGATAGTCTCATCATATCAATGGTGCAACTATCCTTAGACTTGAGGTACTCAATGATATCTTGAATATTGATTTTGTATTTTGACATTATTCCTTGTTGCCTCAGAGAGGTAGCTCATAGGGTGGTGATTGGATACAGCTTGAGGTATTCGAAGGTAATTGGGTAACCAACAAAGGATTCACCACTCTTGATAGAAGGAGTGTATACCCAAGTCCTCTTGTCTTGGTCATTACTCAGGAATCTCTGGCCAAAGTGGAAATGTCATAAAGATAGTCTTCAATGACATATCTAATAGAGTAATGAGCCTCAAGGACAAGAACTAACATTACTTGGACTAGACGTGACGTAGTCAGTCTAGTGGGAGTTGACACATGACCATACTCTGAACCAAGTGGGGTATAGAATGGTGAAAGGAATAATTGGACATAAATTGTCTATGGAAAGGTTCGTAGTCAAACCACTGACTTTCCGGTCAATTGGGGGTCATGATGTGTTGCTAGATACCGCTCATGACCTACTTAAATTTATTGTTAATTTAAGTGGCCAACAAAATCGGGAACCTAATGGGTCACACGCATTGAAGATATGAAGAATGAGTAAAATGGTCTTGGATAGGATCCAAAATATGAGAGAATTATTTTAGTATGGATCACAATGCGATCGCAAGGAAAAATCATTTGAGAGTGTAACGGACCCGAGCGGGTTCACACAAGCAAGGCAGGCTGCTTGCCAGCCTTGCGGGCCAGCTGGGCTACCCGGCGCACCTGCAGCTTCCCATCCGTTGGCCAACGGCTGTTTTTGGCCTTAATTAGGCCAATTATGGCCAATTACTATTCATTTGTTTCCATTTTCTCCATTTTTGACTTTTCATCTTCTTTTTGAATTTGATTCAAATAGAAAAGACAACAAATGGTAGAAAATAGACATAAAAATATTTTTTTGTGAAAAAAATATTTTTAAGACAACAAAAATTCTCTCAAGAACACTTTCAAAGCTAGCCCTTTGAATTTGTTCAAACCATTTCTCTTGATAGTTTCTTCTTCATTCATTGCGTGGATTATCATTAGAGACATCCTAGTGTGGATTGTTGTGGTTTGCTACAATCCAACAAAGTGAAGATTTGAAGAACAAATAAGAAATTACAAGGTATAATTTTTAGCATTTACATTTATATATATTAGTTTTAATGGTACAAGTATGATCTTTTGTTTTAGGTTTTGAAAAATTTTATTTTTCCCTGAATTTATGAATATGATTCATTCTTCAAAACCAACATTGGTATCAGAGCCTCCTTGTATCCATTAAAATTAATTTTAATCAAAAGTGCAATGGAATTGCATGTTTTTTACGATTTTGGATCAATAGGTTTTGAAAAATTGAAATTAATTTGTAAAATATAATTTACATATTTTTCTTTCTTTAATATGATCATGGGATGATTAGGAATGATTATTTTGATTGAAAAATAATTTGAATGTCATTCAAATAATTAATTTCGGATTTATTTCAAAAATGCCTAAAATTGTCTTTTTATGAATATGTGTTGTTGTTTGGCTTAATTGATGAGGCTGGTTATATTTTTCTTGTAATATAATTATGAAAATATTATTTAGACATATTGAGAATATTTTTATGCATCTGGAAGTGTCCAATAATTAATTAAAAATTATTTTAATTAATTTTTCAAACAAATACAAAAATAAGAATGTTTTAGCATATCCGGTGGGGTTGTTTTGGTTGATTTTTTTGTATGTGTTTATTTTATTTTAAGCACCTTAAAATATTTTTTATGTGATTAAAAATATGTTATTTTGATGTTAGATACATGCCAAAATTATTTTACAAGCATTTGAAATTTTAAAAAATTCTAGATATCGAATTAGTCATTTTGAGCGTCTAAGTGTGTTGGTTCGTTTGTCTTAGTAATTTTGGCTTGTGCCAAAAATATTTTGATGAAATTGAGCTGACCTAAAGATAATTAGAATGGTGATTTGATCTTCTAGAAATTTTTAGAATTTTTGGAAATTAATTTTAAATTAATTTAAGTTGTGCAATTGTAATTCTAGTATAACTAGAAATTGGTATGTATATTAAAATTAAATTGTTTAATTTTAACATCATAATATTATGATTTTAAGGAGAATTAATTTTGAATTATTTCTGGAAATATGGAATTTAATTTAATTTGATTAAATATTAAATTCGACTTTAAAATGACATACAAAATTAAATTAACCGAATGAACACATATAGGCAATTTCGATTCATGTATTGAATCGATTTACAAATTGAAATCCAAAATTGTCATTTTTATTTTGTGCATTAGAGAATGCATGTTAGGGGTCTATGAAAAGGCATGATGGATGATTATGGACTTAGGCCCAATGTGATTGAGCATGCATGGAATTATTTTATTTTATGGTAAATAGGGCATGCGTGTCCCTACCTTTTTTTCTTTCTTATGTATTTTTCTTCTCATCTTACTCCCCTCAAATGCAAATTGAGGTTTTCTATAATTTGAAATATGTAATTAGATTACGTAGGATTAGGATAGAATGAAGATACAAATGAGCAAGAAGCAAAGGAGATGGTACCATAAACAAGAAGACTTAGAAATAGGAAATTGATTTCTATTTTGGGTTGTAAATTCGTGCATATACCTAGGTATGACCTAGTCAATTTCTCTTTGGCTCAAGAGATTGACTTTATTATGTCCATAATCATGCCATATAGTTAATGTAACTATCTTTATATATCAATGTGATGAATGTATGATATATAAAAGCATGAAATAATAACTTGATGAGACTTAACAAAGAAATCCCTCACTAAATAAACAATTAAGTCTTATGCTTTCCATTAATATGGGGAGAACAAGAGTTCTTCTAGAGTTAGGGTTGTTGAGTTGCCTCAAGCTCACTCTATAAGAATATGTTCAATCCATTGAAATTAGATTTCACGATTAATGGGTTAGACTTAACCGATATTATTAACTTGTTGGATTTGCGCCAAGGTTAATGTGTTTTGGAGATGAAGTTGGGTTTGTATACATGAGATGTACACATATCAAGAGTCGATAGCCTAATGTATGTGCACACATCAATAAGTTGTTAGCATAAGATTCGATAGTTGCATGAATAATGCAATTGGTATGGATTAGATACCTACCAACCAAACTAAGGATAACTTGTTGAGTTGCTCAAGGTTATTCTTAGCTAGTTGGATATCGACCCACTAGGAGAACTTCCATATAAGTTCTCTCGAGTTCATAGTGAGGGCTATGGATTTGCAATAAAATAGTCGGAGCCATAATGCAATTTATTAAAGACCTAATAAACATGCATTTTATATACATTCTAAGATGTTCTATTTTACATCTAGGTTGCTAGAATCATCATCATGACAAGTGTGAATTTACGATCACTAATGGAATCAAATAAGTTGAGTGGGCCCAATATTTTGGATTAGCTAAGGAATCTGAGAATAATTCTCAAATCCGAAAAGATTGGCTATGTCCTAGATGAGGCACTCCCTAATCCCCCTGCTGCTAATGCTTCTGCAGATGTTTAGAAGGCATATCAAAAGCATCTCGATGATAGTGAGATGGCAAGCTGCATTATGCTTGCTACTATGTCAGCTGAGTTGCAAAAGCAGCATGAGGCTATGGATGCTAATTCCGTAGTATACCATCTAAGAGAGCTTTTTGATGAACAAGCACATTCCGAAAGGTTCGAAACTTCAAGATTTCTCTTCCGCACTAAGATGGTTAAGGGAACATCTCCAGTGCAATATGCATTGAAGATGAATAGCTATATTGAGAGGTTGGCCTCCTTGGGATTTGTGATGGACCATGAATTAAGTATTAACTTAATTCTAACCAATTTTTCTGATAGTTATTCACATTTTGTGCTTAACTATAGGATGAACCAAATCTCTACCACTATTCTTGAGCTGATTAACTTGCTTAAAACAGCTGAGCCATCTATCAAAAAGGACAGTAAAGTTGTGATGCTGGTGGACTCTTCAAGTTCTAAAAGGAAGAACCTTAAGAAGAAGAAGAAGTCCATGAAGCCTAAGGGAGGCGTGGCCAAGAAGATTGCTCCAAAAGGGACATGCTTCCATTATCGTTAGGATGGCCATTGGAAGAGAAACTGCAAGGCTTACTTGGAGTCCTTGAAGAAGAAGGCATCTGATACCCCATCTACTTCAGGCATTTTTGTCATTGAAATTAATATTGTTTCCAATAATAAATATATGGGTATTAGATACCGGTTGTGGCTCACACATATGACTGATATGCAGGGCCTAAGGAACAGTAGACAGCTCAATAAGAGAGAGTCAGACCTACGCATTGGAAATGGAGTAAGGGTTGATGTATTAGCTATAGGAACATATGTATTGACCCTCCCTAGTGGGCTTATATTAAATTTGGATAATTGCTATTATGTACCTGCTTGGACTAAAAACATTATTTCTGTTTCAAGTCTAAATAAAGATGGTTTCCTTTTAGCTTTTAGCAACAATTGTTGATCTATTATGTTGAATGGAATTCTTTATGCTAATGGTACATTATGCAATGGAATATACATATCAGATATGTCAAATCCAATTTTAAACATCAATGATAATAAAAGGAAAAAACAAGATATGTTGAAATCATCTTATTTATGGCATTGTCGTCTTGGTCATATAAGTGAGAAATGCATGGCTAAGCTATACAAAAGTGGTAGTTTGGGGTCATGTGATTATGAATCATATGACACATGTGAATCTTGTTTACTAGGAAAGATGACTAAATTACCCTTTAAGGGAAAGGGTGAATGTGCTAATGGACTTTTAGACTTAATATATTCAGATGTGTGTGGTCCAATGTCTACACATGCTAGAGGTGGTTTCATCTACTTCATTACTTTTACCGATGACTACTCACGATATGGATACATGTATCTTATGAGATACAAATCTGAAGCTTTTGAAAAGTTCAAAGAATTCTGAAATCAAGTAGAGAAACAACTACCCAACTAGCTAAGAATAACTTTAAGGCAACTCAACAAGTTATCCTTAGTTTGGTTGGTAGGTATCTAATCCATACCAATTGCATTATTCATGCAACTATTGAATCTTGTGCCATTAACTTATTGATGTGTGCACATACATTGGGCTATCGACTCTTGATATGTGTACATCTCATGTATACAATCCCAATTTCACCTCCAATACACATTAACCTTGGCACAAATCCAACAAGTTAATAATATCGGTTAAGTCTAACCCATTAATCGTGAAATCTAATTTCAATGGATTGAACATATTCTTATAGAGTGAGCTTGAGGTAACTCAATAACCCTAACTCTAGAAGAACTCTGGTTCTCCCCATATTAATGGAAGGCGTAAGACTTAATTGTTTATTTAGTGAGGGATTTCTTTGTTAAGTCTCATCAAGTTATTATTTCATGCTTTTATATATCATACATTCATCACATTGATATATAAAGATAGTTACATTAACTATATGGCATGATTATGGACATACTAAAGTCAATCTCTTGAGCCAAAGTGAAATTGACTAGGTCTTACCTAGGTATATGCATGAATTTACAACCCAAAAAAAAAATCAAATTCCTATTTCTAAGTCTTCTTGTTTATGTTACCATCTCCTTTGCTTCTTGCTCCTTTGTATCTCTATTCTATCCTAATCCTATGTAATCTAATTACATATTTCAAATTATAGAAAACCTCAATTTACATTTGAGGGGAGTAAGACAAGAAGAGAAATACATAAGAAAGAAAAAGAGGTAGGGACACGCAGACCCTATTTACCATAAAACAAAATAATTTCATGCATGCTCAATCACATTGGGCCTAAGTCCATAATCATCCATCATGCCTTTTCATACACCCCTAACATGCATTCTCTAATAAACAAAATAAAAATAACAATTTTGGATTTCAATTTGTAAATCGATTCAACACTTGAATCGAAATTGCCTATATGTATTCTTTCGGTTAATTTAATTTTGTATGTCATTTTAAAGTGGAATTTAATATTTAATCAAATTAAATTAAATTTCATATTTCCAGATATAATTCAAAATTAATTATCCTTAAAATCAGAATATTTTCATCTTAAAATTAAACAATATAATTGTAATATACATATCAATTTCTAGTCATACTAGAATTACAATTGCACAACTTAAATTAATTCAAAATTAATTTTCAAAACTTCTAAAAATTTCCAGAACATTAATTCACCATTCTATTATCTTTAGGTCAGCTCAATTTCATCAAAATATTTTTGGCACAAGCCAAAATAACTAAGACAAACGAACCAACACACTTAGACGCTTAAAATGACTAATTCGATATCTAGAATTTTTAAAATTTCAAATGCTTGCAAAATAATTTTGGCATGCATCTAACATCAAAATAACATATTTTTAATCACATAAAAATAATTTCAAGGTGCTGAAAATAAAATAAACACATACAAAAAAATCAAACAAAACAGCCCCACCGGGTATGCTAAAACAGTCCCGTTTTGTGTTTGTTTGAAAAATTAATTAAATTAATTTTAAATTAATTATTGGACACTTCCAAAGGCATAAATATATTCTCAATATGTCTAAATAAGTTTTTCATAATTAAATTACAAGAAAAATATAATCAGCCCCATCAATTAAGCCAAACAACAACACATGTTCACAAAAAGCCAATTTTAGGCATTTTTGAAATAAATCCGAAATTAATTATTTAAGTCACATTCAAATCATTTTTCAATCCAAATAATCATTCTTAATCATCCCATGATCAGATTAAAGAAAGCAAAATATGTAAATTATATTTTACAAATTAATTTCAATTTTTCAAATCCTATTGATCCAAAATCAAGAAAAACATGCAATCCCATTACACTTTCAATTAAAATTAATTTTAATGGATACAAGGAAGCTCTGATATCAATGTTGGGTTTTGAAGAATAAATCATATTCTTAAACGCAGCGAAAAATAAAATTTTTCAAAACCCAAAAATAAGATATCATACTTGTACCATTAAAATTAATTTATATAAATGTTAATGTTAAAAATTATACCTTATAATTTTTATTTGTTCTTCAAATCTTCACTTTGTTGGATTGTAGCAAACCACAACAATCCATGCTAAGATGTCACTTTCAAAACTAGCACTTTGAATTTGTTCTTGAGAGAATTTTTATTATATCTTAAAAATATTTTTTTCACAAAAAATATTTTCAAGTCTATTTTCTGCCATTTTATGTCTTTTCTATTTGAATCAAATTAAAAAATAAGATGAATGGTCAAAATGGAGAAAATGGAAATTAATGAATAGTAATTGGCCATAATTGGCCTAATTTTGGCCAAACACAGCCGTTGGCCAACGGATGGGAAGCTGTAGGCACGCTGTGCCTGCTGCGGGCTGCTGCTGGGCAGCCCAGCTGGCCCGCCCGCCTATCTAGCCCGTACAGGCCCGTGACACTCCCGAACGATTTTTCCGTGCGATCTCATCGCGATCCATCCTAAAATAATTCTCTCATATTTTCAATCCTATCCAAGACCATTTTACTCATTTTCCATATCTTCAATGCGTATGACCCATTAGGTTCCCGATTATGTTGGCCACTTAAATTAACAATTAATTTAATCAGGTCATGAGCGGTATCTAGCAACACATCATGACCCCCAATTGACCGGAAAGTCAGGGGTTTGACTAGGAACCTTTCCATAGATAATTTCTGCGCAATTATTCCTTTCACCAATCTATACCCCACTTGGTTCAGAGTATGGACATGTGTCAACTCTCACTAGACTGACTACATCACGTCTAGTCCAAGTAATGTTACTTCTTGTCCTTGAGGCTCATTACTCTATTAGATATGTCATTAAAGACTATCTTTATGACATTTCCACTCTGGCCAGAGATTCCTGAGTAATGACCACGACAAGAGGCCATGGGTATACACTCATTCTGTTAAGAGTGGTGAATCCTTTGTTGGTTATTCAATTACCTTCGAATACCTCAAGTTGTATCCAATCACCACCCTATGAGCTACCTCTCTGAGGCAACAAGGAATAGTGTCAAAATACAGAATCAATATTCGAGATATCCTTGAGTACCTCAAGTCTAAGGATACTTGCACCATTGCTATGATGAGACTATCATTGACATTTGAATAGACTATCCATATGATTGTCTCATAGTTGGTCATCCAATGTACTTAGCTACACTTAGCAAGCATCCACATGTTAACTCTAAACATCTCATGTTTATAGATTATGAGATCTACTACTCGATCCAATCAAGGAGTGTAACATGTGCTAGTCTGTCTGTATTAATAATTTCCCATCTCATTAATCCTATGACTAGGGATAATTTTGATACTAACATAATTACACATGATAAGAATCTCAATATCATGATCTCATCATGATTTCCTTCATGCTATGTTATGTATCAAGGACTTCATTAATTGATTTAAGATCACTTATCAATTCATATATCAAATGAACATC
This sequence comes from Triadica sebifera, assembly GCA_023653625.1. NCBI lineage: Eukaryota > Viridiplantae > Streptophyta > Magnoliopsida > Malpighiales > Euphorbiaceae > Triadica > Triadica sebifera. Next base: position 13,840,972 of record CM042897.1, read on the forward strand.
AAATTAATGAAAAAGCCTTTTATTAATCAAATAAATTTGTACAATAAGTGCTAAAGGTGATTGCCTTTAGAGCACTCCTCTAACAGTACCTAGACACAAGGATCATCAAATTAAAGGTAGCAAATGGGTATTTAGAAATAAACTAGATGAACAAGGTTCAATAACTAGGAATAAGGCTAGATTGGTTGCAAAAGGGTATAATCAGGAAGAAGGAATAGATTATGATGAGACCTATGCTCCTGTAGCTAGATTAGAAGCCATAAGAATACTTTTAGCATATGCATGCCATATGAATTTCAAACTCTTTGAAATGGATGTGAAAAGTGTCTTTTTAAATGGTTATATAGAAGAAGAAGTTTATGTAGAACAACCACCAGGTTTTGAAAGCTATGATTTGCCTAATCATGTTTTTAAACTTTCAAATGCTTTATATGGTTTGAAACAAGCCCCAAGAGCTTGGTATGAAAGGCTAAGTTCTTTTCTTTTAGAAAATAACTTTACAGAGGGGAATGTTGACACTACATTATTCATTAAAAAGCATAAGCATGATATTCTAATTGTTCAAATTTATGTTGATGATATCATATTTGGGTCTACTAATGAATCTCTTTTTCAAGAATTTGCTAAGTGTATGACTAGGAAATTCGAAATGAGCATGATGGGTGAGCTTAAATATTTTCTTGGTCTACAAATAAAACAAGACAATGAGGCGATATTCATCAACCAATCCAAATATGCCAAAGACTTACTTAAGAAATTTGGAATGGAATGATGCGAGAATGCCAAGACTCCAATGAGCACATCAACAAAATTGGGCAAGGATGAAAAAGGTAAGAGCATTAATGGAAAGCTCTATAGAGGTATGATCGGATCACTTTTATATCTTACTGCTTCTAGACCTGACATAATGTATAATGTATGCTTATGTGAACACTTTCAATCATGTCCAAAAGAGTCTCATTTAAATGCAGTAAAAAGAATTCTAAGATATTTACATGGCTCATTGCATCTAGGTTTGTGGTATCCTAGAAATTCATCCTCTTACATTGTAGGATATTCAGATGTTGATTTTGCTGCTAGTCTTTTAGATAGAAAGAGTACTTCAGGTACTTGTCACTTTATTGGAGAGTGCTTAGTTTCTTGGTTTAGCAAGAAACAAGTTTTAGTTGCTCTTTCTACCGCTGAAGCGGAGTATGTAGCAGCAGGATGTTGTTGTACACAAATCCTTTGGATGAAACGACAACTTAAGGATTATGGTCATAGTATGAACCATATACCTATAAGATGTGACAATACAAGTGTTATAAATCTCTCTAAGAATCCCATTCAACATTCTAGAAGTAAGCATATTGACATTAGACATCATTTTATTAGAGATCATGTTCAATATGGAGATATTGTATTGGAATTTATAAGCGCAGACAATCAATTGGCAGATATCTTCACTAAGTCTCTAAATGAGGAAAGATTTAATTTCATAAGAAGAGAGCTTGGTATGATTGATGGATTAACTTTGTGATTGCCAAATTGCCTAACCTTGATTGATAATTTTGATTTTTGTTGTCTCATCTTACTAAAAATAAGGTAGCTAAATTAATGGAAATTTATGTTATAAGGGATAGAATCTTCCTAGAAATGCTTTAGTCTTGTTTTAGACTTAATTTTATTTAATGAGAATTTTAGGCAATTCACGTCTGTGGCATATGTTCACGACCGTGAACTAAATCGCCAAAAGAACCAGTAGCTTTCACGACTTGTTTCACAACATGATTCACGGCTTAACGTAGTGAAGACTATGTTTCACGACTACAACCTTTTTCATTCATCCCTGTGAAACCCTTTGTTCATGCTCGTGATGCTTTTTCACGACCGTGAACATTTTCACCAAAAACTTATAGAAGCATTCACGCTTTGGTTCACGATCACAAATAGTGAAGTTTAACACTTCACGCCTGTGACTCATTTTTCACCACCGTGATAGTTCATCATTCATGCTCGTGACCTTTAAATGTCACGCTCATGATCAATTTCATGCCTCTCTTCACGGGTAAAGCATCTCTTCAGCAAACCGTGAACACGACACTTCACGCCTGTGACTAAGTATTTCACGCTCGTGAAGATGTCGACTATATAACAATTCTGCCGTTATTTCTCACATTCCAACTCTCAAACTTCTCTCAACTACTCTTATTTATCAACATTGAATGTCATATTGAAGATTCCGGCCCCCTAGCCACTAATTTCATCTATAAATATTTTCAAAAACCTCTTCCATCATCAGAAATCATATTTCCTTAGGGTGTACTCACTATTTCTCTCAATTTTTTTTCCACCCTTCAAAAAGTTTTATTCTTTCAATCAAGATGGAAACCGATTCATCCAAGGGTACTAGGAAGAAGTCTTATGCTCCTAGAAGGTACACGGATTACCTTATGAACATCATTCCAGAGCATTGCCATCCTAGATACTTTGTGCTTAAGAAAAGGCCACTCTTTTCCTCAAGATCATTTGAGTGGCAAACCGTTCGTACCCTCAGCCTCAAGACAACTATGATAGAACAACTCCAGGCCTGTCATCTGAAGGAATTTGTTAATATCCATCAACCAACTCTAAGGGAGCCAACCATAGAGTTTCTGAGCACTTTGCAAGTATCTCCTACTAGCACGGTGAAGTTCCAATTATGCAAGCATCCGAACACCCTCTCTGCCACATAATTTGGAGATTTATTCAACCTTCCCTCTGATGGCATCTTCAATGATAGTGAAGTGGAGTTTTATGCTACTCAGGCATGGACTCACTTTGGTCTTGATTGCAGCTGGGATGTCAAAAAGACGAAGAGCACTCACCTCTGATCCCCAGTGCATAAGTATTTGCATAGGTTTATGACCTATAGCATCTTTGCCAGAGGAGACAACAATGGCATAATCCGAAAGTCAGAGCTTTTTCTCCTAGAGATGGCCCGAAGAGTCCTTACAGTGGCTCTATCTCGATGGTTTGCGATCCATCTCTTGTCAATTGCCACCAAGCCCTCCGGAGACATTCTTATTGGTGGGTACGTGACCCAAATTGCCTTGAAGCTTGGATACTTGAAGCTGGATGAACATCACTTCAACCTCATCCCAGGGCATCCTCGAGACAGACTGGACGTCGAGTCCTTCATCAAGATGGGAGCGATTGTTCGTATTGTGTTTGAAAACAACATATACTACCGCTTCACCAACACTACTGGTGAAATCATTTGGGAGGAAAATGATTCCAAGGACTTCAAAGCTGGCCTCCAAGGAATCCAGCAGAGGAAGAGGTCTCGAGTTAAGGTGGCACCTCTAGAGGTTGAGCAGGACATCAGACAATCCTCTGCCTCCACACCAAACTAGGCTCAGCAAATGGTTGACCTCTTGGCACCATGGTTTGAGCAGTTGCAGGCTTCGATGGATGAGAGGTTGGAGAACCTCAAGGATTTTATGGAGTCTCGGATGGATAGCCTCGAGGCGGAAGTTGCTCATCTTAGAGATAGGATGTCCGGCTAGATGTTAGGCTAGATGTTTATGTTAGCCTTGTTATGCTTGCTTGTTTGTTGTAGAAAATTCTAATTTCCTTTTCGAACTTTAATTACTTTTGTGTTTGTACTTTTCTTTCTTAATTAATATATTTGCTTTGTTTTCCATTGTGTTTTATCTTTTTGATATTCTTTTTATTGATGACAAAAGGGGGAGAACCTAGCAATATATTGTTTAAAGATAAGTGCAATACTTAATTTTGAATCAAAATGGAGAGCCTAGCAATATATTATTTAAAGTTAAGTGCAATAATTAAATTTTGATTCAAAATGAATATGCAAGCATGCAAATGAGCTTTATACACCTTAAATATATCTTAAGTATACTTTGCATATACCTTGATGCAAGTTACATGAATGAATATGCACTTGATATACTATGAATATACCTTAAATATACTTCATGCTTTAAAGAAAATTTTGGTATACATTGGATATACTTTGCATATAACTTGCATATACTTGAAACTAAGAAGTATATTTTGATGCTACACTTCATCATTCTTTACAATTCTTGCACTTCAGCATTTTTTATCCTAAGCATCTTTTGAGGGGGAGACTTCTCAAAAGCACATATTGCTAAATTATTTGTCACCATCAAACAGGGGGAGATTGTTGAACCTTGAGGGGTATTTCCATCATTTTGATGCTAACAAATAAAATATCAATAATGTATTTAACATACTTGTTTTCTAAGTCTATTGAACAAGGTATGGAATATTATAGCAAGAATGGAGAATGGAAGATTAATCTTAAAAAGATAAAATTAAAGAAGTAGCATGTTCACGCCCGTGACCTTATGTGTCACACCCATGATGAAGCTTAGCACCAACAAACTAACATTTAAAGTTCACGGCCATGAAGAAAGATAGCAACCGTGAATGAACATTTCAGTCATGCCCGTGAAGAAATATCACGCCCGTGAGAAGACATGACAAATTCTTCCAGAGAGCTTCACAACCAAAGTCACCACTTGGACCACGGCTTGGAAGGTTGTCACACCCGTGAAGATAAAATGTCACCCCCATGAACAAACACTTCAAAACCTTCCAGAATGCTTCACGGCCAAGGTCACCACTCAAGTCATGGCTTAGAAGAACAGTCACGATCTTGACACACATAGTCACGACCGTGAAAGATGAAAAAGAAACATGTCAAGCACGATTATTAAGGTTGGTGCAACAGCTAGATTCATATTAAATGCATTCTAACGACCATAATTTGTTATAGAAGTATAAATGCAAGTAATTTTATGCATCCAGAAAAACAAGGGAATAAAGGAGAACAAGAGAATAAGAGAATAAAAAATATTTTGAATCAAATCTTGTTGTAAGCCATTTTGTGCATTTGATATTTTCATAACAAACATTTTGTTCTCTGTGAAAATCTTTTTGCTCATCATTTATGGAGAAATAAAGATTTGTAAGTGTTTCTCTCTGTAATCATTTGCTCTAGTGAGTTTTGGGTATTTTGGGGTTAAGAGTAGAACATTCGTAAGGGTTAGTTGCGTGAGCCTCTAAAACACAAAGAAAGGTTATTTGTGTGAGCCTGTAAAACACAAGGTAAAGGTTGTTGATATGAGCCTGTAAAACACAAGAAATTGGTTATTGTGTGAGCCATCAAAACACAAGGGATTTCTGGGTTAGGTGTGAGCCATTGTTTGAAACACCATAGTTGGGAGTGAGATTGTAAAACTCCATTGTAACACTTAGTGTGTTAGTGAAACTCCCAATCGAGATTGAGGAGAGGAGTAGGGTTTGTTAACACCCGAACCTCTATAAAAATCCTTGTGTCATATTCTTCTATCCCTACTAAACTTAATTTTTATTTCCGTTAAAAGTTAAATTTTTAATCTTCAATTCAACCCCCCTTCTTGGTTCAATATCTAGGCAACAGTATGAAAGACTAAGCTCTTTTCTTTTGGAAAATAACTTTACAAAGGGGAATGTTGACAAGACATTATTCACTAAAAAGCTTTAGCATGATATTCTAATTGTTCAAATTTATGTTGATGATATCATATTTGGGTCTACTAATGAATTGCTTTGTCAAGAATTTGCTAAGTGTATGACTAGGGAATTCGAAATGAGCATGATGGGTGAGCTTAAATATTTTCTTGGTCTACAAATAAAACAAGGCAATGAGGCGATATTCATCAACAAATCTAAATATGCCAAAGACTTACTTAAGAAATTTGGAATGGAATAATGCAAGAATGCCAAGACTCCAATTAGCACATCAACAAAATTGGGCAAAGATGAAAAGGGTAAGAGCATTAATGGAAAGCTCTATAAAGGTATGATCGGCTCACTTTTATATCTTACTGCTTCTAGACCTGACATAATGTATAGTGTATGCTTATGTGAACACTTTCAATCATGTCCAAAAGAGTCTCATTTAAATGCAGTAAAAAGAATTCTAAAATATTTACATGGCTCATTGCATCTAGGTTTGTGGTATCCTAGAAATTCATTCTTTTACATTGTAGGATATTTAAATGCTAATTATGCTGGTAATCTTTTAGATAGAAAAAGTACTTTAGGTACTTGTCACTTTATTAGAGAGTGTTTAGTTTATTGGTTTAACAAGAAACAAGTTTCAGTTGCTCTTTCTACCGCTGAATCGGAGTATGTAGCAGCAGGATCTTGTTGTACACAAATCCTTTGGATGAAACAACAACTTAAGGATTATGGTCATAGTATGAACCATATACCTATTAGATGTGACAATACAAGTGCTATAAATCTATCTAAGAATCCCATTCAACATACTAGAAGTAAGCATATTGACATTAGACACCATTTTATTAGAGATCATGTTCAATATGGAGTTGTTGTATTGGAATTTATAAGCACAGACAATCAATTGGCAAATATCTTCACTAAGCTTGGTATGATTGATGGATTAACTTTGTGATTGCCAAATTGCCAAACCTTGATTGATAATCATGTTTTTCTCTTATCTTACTAGAAATAAGGTAGCTAATTTGATGGAACTATATGTTATAAGGAATAGAATCTCCCTAGAAATGCTTTAGTCTTGTTTTAGACTTAATTTTATTTAATGAGAATTTTAGGCCATTCACGTCCGTGACATATATTCACGACCGTGAACTAAATCGCTAAAAGAACCAGTAGCTTTCATGACTTGAATCACGATATGATTCACAGCTTAAGGTAGTGAAGACTATGTTTCATGACTACAACCTTTTTCATTCACCCCGTGAAACCCTTTGTTCACGTCCGTGATGCTTTTTCAAGACCATGAACATTTCCACCAAAAACTTACAGAAGCATTCACGCTTTTCTCATGCTTTGTTTCACGATCACAAGTAGTGAAGTTTAATACTTCACGCCCGTGACTAATTTTTCACCACCATGACAGTTCATCCTTCACACCCATGACCTTTAAATATCACGACCGTGAGCAATTTCATGCCTCTCTTCACGGGTAGAGCATCTCTTCAGCAAACTATGAACACGACACTTCATGCTCGTGACTAAGTTTTTCATGCCTGTGAAGATGTCGGCTATATAACATTTCTGCCATTATTTCTCCCATTCCAACTCTCCAACTTCTCTAAACTTCTCTCATTTATCACCATTGAATACCATTTTGAAGATTCTGGCCCCCTAGCCACTCATTCCATCTATAAATATTTTTAAAAAACACTTCCATCATCATAAATCATATCACCTTAGGGTTTCCTCAAAATTTCTATCAATTTCTTACTCTTCAAAAATTTGTTCTTTCAATCAAAATGAAAACCGTTTCCTCCTAGGGTACACAGAAGAAGTCTCATGCTCCAAGAAGGTACACGGATTACCTTCTAAACATAATTCCAGAGCATTGCCATCCTAGATACTCAGTGCTCATGAAAAGGCCACTCCTTTCCTCTAGATTATTTGAGTGGCAAACTGGTTGTACACTCGGCCTCAAGACAAGTATGACAGAACAACTCCAGGCCTGTCATCTGAAGAAATTCGTTGATATCCATCAACCAACTCTGAGGGAGCCAACCTTAGAGTTTCTGAGCACTTTGTAAGTATCTCCTACTGGCACGGTAAAGTTCCAAATTTGCAAGCATCCGAACACCCTCTCTGCCACAGTGTTTGGAGACTTGTTCAACCTTTCCTTTGATGGCATCCTGAATGACAGTGAAGTGGAGTTCTATGCTACTCAGTCAGGAACTCACTTCGGTCTTGATTGCAGCTGGGACATCAAAAAGATGAAGAGCACCCACCTTCGATCCCCAGTGCACAAGTATTTGCATAGGTTTCTGACCTATAGCATCTTTGCCAGAGGAGACAACAATGGCACAATCAGGAAGTCATAGCTCTTTCTCCTGGAGATGGCTCGAAGAGGCCTCACAGTGGCTTTATCTCGATGGTTTGCAAACCATCTTTTGTCAATTACTACCAAGCCCTCTAGAGACATTCTGATTGGTGGGTACGTAACTCACATCACCTTGAAGCTCGGATACTTGAAGCTAGATGAACATCACTTCAACCTCATACCAGGGCATCCTCGAGACCGACTAGACGTCGAGGCCTTCATTAAAATGGGAACGACTGTTCATATCGTGCTTGAGAACAACATCTACTACCGTTTCACCAACACTACTGGTGAAATAATTTGGGAGGACAATGACTCGAATGACTTCAAAGCTGGCCTCCAAGGAATCTAGTAGAGGAAGAGGGCTCGAGTTGAGTGGCACCTCCAGAGGTTGAGCAGGAAATGGGAAAATCCTCTGCTTCCACACCAAACTTGGCTCAACAAGTGGTTGACCTCTTGGCACCACGGTTTGAGCAATTGCAGGCTTCGATGGATGAGAAGTTAAAGAACCTCAAGGATTTGATGGAGTCTCACATGGACAGCCTCAAGGCAAAAGTAGCTCGCCTTAAAGATAGGATGTTTGGCTAGTCTTTATGTTAGCTTTGTTTTTTTTTTGTTTCTAGCTTGTTTCTTCTAGGAAATTCTAATTTCCTTTCAGAATTTTTAATTACTTTTGTATTTGGTTTTCTTAAATCAATATATTTGTTTTTTTTTTCCATTATATTTTATCTTTTTGATATTCTTTTTGTTGATGACAAAAGGGGGAGAACCTAGCAATATATTTGTTTAAAGAAGAGTTATGCAAATGAGCTTTATACACCTTAAATATATCTTAAGTATACTTTGCATATACCTTGATGCAAGTTACATGAATGAATATGCACTTGATATACTCTGAATATACCTTAAATAAACTTAACTTGCTTTAAAGAAAATTTTGGTATACATTGGATATACTTTGCATATAACTTGCATATACTTAAAACTAGGAAGTATATTTTGATGCTACATTTCATCATTCTTTACAATTCTTGCAATTTATCATTCATTATCCTAAGCATCTTTTGAGGGGGAGACTTCTCAAAAGCACATATTGTTAGATTATTTGTCACCATCAAAAAGGGGGAGATTGTTGAACCTTGAAGGGTATTTCCGTTATTTTGATGCTAACAAATAAAATAGCAATAATGTATTTAACATACTTGTTTTGTAAGTCTATTGAACATGGAATGGAATATGATAGCAAGAATAGAGAATGGAAGATTAATCTTAAAAAGATAAAATTGAAATAGCATGTTCACGCCCGTGATGAAGCTTAGCGCCAACAATCCAATATTTAAAGTTCACGACCATGAAGAATGATAGCAACTGTGAATGAACATTTCAGTCACGCCCGTGAGAAGACATGACAAATTCTTCCAGAGAGCTTCACGACAAAAGTAACCACTTGGACCACGGCTTGGAAGGATGTCATGCCCATGAAGATAAAATGTCATTCCCGTGAACAAACACTTCAAAACCTTCTAGAATGCTTCATGGCCAAGGTCACCACTCAAGTCACGGCTTGGAAGAACAGTCACGACCGTGACACACATAGTCACGACCATGAAAGATGAAAGAGAAACATTTCAGGCACGATTATAAGGGTTGGTGCAACAGCTAGTTTTATATTAAATGCATTCTAACGGCTATAATTTACTATAGAAGCATAAATGCAAGTCATTTATGCATCCAGAAAAAGAAGAGAACAAGATAGAAGAAGAGAACAAGAGAATAGCTAATATTTTGAATCAAAATTTTGTTGTAACCCATTTTGTGCGTTTGATATTTATTCTCTATGAAAATATTTTTGCTCATCATTTATTGAGAAATATAGATTTGTAAGTGTTTCTCTCTGTAATCATTTACTCAAGTGAGTTTTGGGCATTTTGGGGTTAAGAGTAGAACACTTGTAAGGGTTAGTTGTGTGAGCCTCTAAAACACAAAGAAAGGTTATTTGTGTGAGCCTTTAAAACACACGGTAAAGGTTATTTGTGTGAACCTTTAAATCACAAGAAATTGGTTATTGTGTGAGCCATCAAAACACAAGGGATTTCTGGGTTAGGTGTGATCCATAGTTAGAAACACCATAGTTGGGAGTGAGCTTGTAAAACTCCATTGTAACAGTTAGTGTGTTAGTGAAACTCCCAATTGAGATTGGGGAGAGGAGTAGGGTTTGTTAACACCCGAACCTCTATAAAAATCCTTGTGTCATATTTTTCTATCCCTACTAAACTTAGCTTTTCTTTCCGCACTTAAAAGTTAAATTTTTAATATCCAATTCAACCCCCTTCTTGGTTCAATATTTGGGCAACATGTCATTTTCCCTTTTTTGTTTTTTTTTCCTTACTTTTTGTTTTTCTTTTGTTTCTTTTCATTTCTCTTTATTAATTCAATCTAATAAATTTTTTTCAAAGAAATTTTAATGTCATGTAATCCTCAACTAAATTAAAAAATGGACACATGCAATTCAGCACAATTGCAAAATACTCAGACACGTAGCTAGTGCGTGTCGTGAACTTGTCCCTATAAAAATACATATGAAATGCATGTATTCAAGTAAAATATATGCAAATGCATATGTGGGAAGTCGAGGATGTTACAATTAACACCTTTAGATGATACACAATGGTATTTGCATCCATAGATTCATGCTAGTTTTAAAGCTCGGATGACATATAAGTTAGAGAGGTGCCCTAAAGACAATCACCCTAGGAACTTGATGTACTCATTTATTATTAATAAAAGGAATTTTCATTATATGGTATTTGTTGTATATGAATTGATATAAATATTAAACTGTTTAATCAAGTCCATAGTATGTAACACAACATGAAAGAAATCATGATGAGATCATGATGATGAGATTCCTATCATGTGGAATTGTGTTTATACCTATATTTTACCTAGTCATAGGATTAACAAGATGGGACACTCTTAATCCAGATAGACTAGAACATGTTATACTCCTTGACTAGGTCAAGCAGCTGATCTCATAAGTTGAAGACATGAGATGTTTAGAGTTAACATATGGATGCATTCTAGAGTAGCCAAGTACATTGGATGACCTACTATGATTCAATCACATGGATATCTTGTCATATCCGCTAATTTAGACCCCAAGTCATGCGAGCTGTTAAATCGACTTGTCGGTTTGACCAGAGTCTAAATTTAGATTTTGATTGAAAAATAATTAAAATAAAGGCAATTAAGTATGGAAAATATCTAATAAAGTGTTTAAAGTAATGTAAGATATTATTTACGATGAAGGACTAAATTGAAAATTTTGAAAAGTTTAGGGGTCAATTTGTAATTTATCAAAAATTAGAGGATTAATTGGGATAATCACCAATTAAATACATGAATTGGGACATTATATGCATGTGGTGGTTGGCCACACCAAGTGCAAAGTTTTGGCATGTTAATGATTCTTAATTAATAGCATTTTCTGATAAAAATCTTAGGGATGCATGTTTGCTAGATTTAGGATTAATTTTGGTAAAAACTGAAAATGGTAAATATGTATGTTATTTGCTGGAATTGATGAGTCGTGAGTACATAAACTGTTATAACTTAAGTTATGGAATTCGGATTTATATGTTCTTTGTTGGGTTTGAAACTAAGACATATGGCTTGAACTTTTATTTGGACCATAAAATCCATATATGTCTATATTTTTCCATAATAATATATAAAGTTCGAACCTATAATCTGTCCAAAAAATTATGGGCAAAATTATTAGTGACCAAGTAATGTTAATTTGACCATATCTTTTGACACTAAACTCCAAATTAAGCGATTCAACTTGCATATTAAAGCTAAGATTCATAACTAAAATTGTTAAGAAGACCCTGTAATTTAATTCCAATAATAACAGGACCGCAATTAAGGTCCAAAACGGAGAATAGAATCTGCTAGTGACAGGGTAGCATATGAGTTGAGGAATGTAATGAGTAAAATGATATGAACTTTGTTATATTATGCAAATAATATTTTTATTGAGTAATTGTGTGATTAATTGAACCTTTACATGCATGAAATGGGTGAATTTAATAACTATGAATTTTAATGACCTAGAGTAAGCCTTAGAACACCTAACGAGAACTAGACCTAGGATAGTTGGCATGCCAAGTAGGGGGGAGTATGATGAAAACCATTAATGGTATGATTATTGAAGCCAATAATGGCACAATTATTGAAGTCAATAATGACACTATTAGTGAAGCCAGTAATGACACTATTATTGAAGCCGGTAATGGCACTTGTATGCGCACATCATATCACCCGGGTGGCACTCCTAAGTACCTGTATGGCAACTCCATTATCCTAGTCAGTGGTTGATAGGTGTTGTGGGCTATAAAGAAGGATTGAAAATTTTTTTAAAAAAAAAAAGGAACCATGAATTGTGATATGGATAATAATGATGATTTGATAAAGTAAAACAAATATGAGATATCATAATATAATTTGATATTTATGTATGCTAGAATACTATGAAATATATGTTTGCATGAAAAGATGATTGGGTGTTGTGGGTATAAAGAGTTATGGAAATAAAAGGAATCATAACTTGTGACATGGTTAATTATGATGAATTACATAATAATGTGTTAATAAAGTAAAACAAGTATGAGATAGAAAAAATAATTTGATGTTTATGCATGCTAAAATATTATGAGATGTATACTTACATGAAAAGATGATGTTAGCATAAATTGATATATGGCAATGCATGTTGCATAAAATAGTTTATTGCCTTATTTATATGCACCACTAAGCTTAGAGCTTAGTGTGGGAGTTTCTCTCGTGTAGATTTAGTGAAGAATAAGCAGATGATAGTAGATAACGGTAGCAATGGCTTGATCTAGTAGAGCAGCTTGTATCAAATATTGTGAGTCACACAACTTTTGTATTTATAGTTGAATTTTATTTTATAGTACTTGTAAAATAAGCGCACGTTTTGTAAATAATACTTTTATTATATTGTGTTTCTTTATTATGATTTCTTTTACACTACAAGTATATAAATAGTAAATAAAAAATGTACGAGTGATTTTCATTTATACGTAATTTAAAAATGATATTTAAACCGATTAAGTCAGTATAGCACTCCCTTTATCCAGGAATGAGATGCTGGGGTGAGGGGGTGTTACATATCTATTCAATGTCACTAATTGTCTCATCATAGCAGTGGTGCAAGTATCATTAGACTTGAGATGCTAAAGGTTATCTTAGATACTCAATCTTATACTTTGACTCCATTCCTTATTCCCTTTCCGAGGTTGCTCATAGGGTGATGATTGGGTATAGCATGACATATTTGAAGGTAGTTGAGTAGTCAATAGAGGATTCCTCACTCCCGATAGAATGAGAGTATACATATGGCCTCTTGTAGAGATCATTACTTAGAAATCCTTAGCTGAGGTGGACATGTCTTGAAAAAGGTCTTCAAAGAAATATATAATAAAGTAATGAGTCTCATAGATAAGAACTAATATCATTTGGAGTAGATATGATGTAGTCAGTCTAGTGGGAGTTGACACACAGTTCATACTCTGGACCAAATGGGGTAAAGTTTGGTGAAAGGACGAATTGCATGGTATTGTCTATGGAAGGGTTAAAAGTCAAACCACTAACTTTCTAATTAATTGGGTGGTCATGATGTATTGCTAGATACTGCTTATGATATGGTAAGTTAAGAGAAATTCATTAGAAATCAATTATGGGTTAAAAGTGTTTCATTCATAGAATCCTAATTGGATTGGGATTCCTCCCAAGACTTGAGTTGCCAACATGAATGGAAAACCTATTAGGTCACACTCATAGAAGGAATGAAGAAAATGTAAAATGGTTTTTGGATAAGATTCAAGTGAGAGAAAAAGAGAATTGGGCCCTGGGTCGCAATGAAGCCTCTATTTGGTAGGCTCGTTACTTTCACCTCCTTCGGCCACAATATGTCATGACCTTAAAGCCATACTCTACCTATATCATAAAGTAATTTTCTCAATCAGTAAGCAACAAATTTAATACTTAATTGTGGGTACACATATGTCATAGTTATTTTTGAAATTTTTTTTAATCCCAAAACCACCCAAACTGGGCTCTAATACCAAAAACTGTAACACCCTCTCACCCTAGCAATATGTGCCCAGATAAGGGAGTGCTATGCTGACTTCATCTATTAAAAATATTATTTCATATATATGTATAAATAAAAGACACTTGTATATTTTTTTTATATTTATTTACTTTGTAATGTAAAAGAAATCATAACATGAAAGATAAAATACATTTTATATAATAACATGTTCTTTACAAAACGTGTTGTTTATTTTACAAATACTATAAAATAAAATTCAAACGATAATATACAAAAGTTGTGTGATCCACAATATTTGATACAAGCTACTCTATTAGATCAAGTCACCACTACCTTTATCTAATATCGTCTGCTTATTCTACTATTTTCTATTTATTCTTCACAATATATGCACGAGAGAAACTCTCACGCTAATTTCTTGGCTTAGTGGTGCATATAAATAATCCAATAAACTATTTCATGCAACATGCATTGTCATATATCAATTTATGCCCAATCATTTTTTTCATGCAAATATACATCTCATAATATTATAGCATACATAAATATCAAATTATATTCTTTTATCTCATACCTATTTTTCTTAATTAAAACATCATTATATAATCCATCATAATTAATCATATCATAAGTTATGATTCCATTTATTTTCCATAACTTCTTTATACCCACACTACCCAATCATTTTTTTTATGCAAACATATATTTCATAATATTCTAGTATACATAAACATCAAATTATATTATTATATCTCATATTTGTTTTTCTTTATCAAATCATCATTATTATTATCCATATCACAATTCATGGTTCCTCTTTATTTTCAATCACTCTTTATAGCCCACAACACCTATGAACTACTGACTAGGATAACGGAGTTGTCCATCCGAGCAATATGATGTGTGCATACAATTGTCATTACTAGCTTCAATAATAGTGTCATTATCGGCTTCAATAATAATGTCATTATCGTCTTCAATAATTGTGCCATTACCAGCTTCAACAATCATACCATTAATAGTTTTCATCATACTCCCCTCTACTTGGCATGCAAACTATCCTAAGTCTAGTTTCAAGTTAGGTGTTATAGGGCTTAGTTAATGTCATTAAAATTAATAGTTATTAAATTCACTCATTTCATGCATATAAAGGTTATATTAATCACATAATTACTTAATAAAAATATTATTTACATAATATAACAAGGTTCACTTCATTTTACTTATTTAATCCTTCAACTCATATATTGTCCTGTCACTGGTAGATTTTGTACTCTGTTTTGGACCTTAATTGTGGTCCTGTTAAAATTCGAATTAAATTACAGGGTCTTCTTAACAATTTTATTTTTGAATCTTAACTTTAATATGCAACTTTAATCATTTAATTTGGATTTCTATATCAAAAGATATGGTCAAATGAATACTGACTGGTCACTAACAATTTTGCCCATAATTTCCTAGACATTTTCTAGGTCCGAACTTTATGTATTTTTCTAGAAAAATATAGACATATCTGGATTTTGTGGTCTCAATAAAAGTTTAAGCCCTATATCTTAGATTTCAAACCCAACAAAGAACATACAAATCCAAATTCAATAACTTAAGTTATAATAGTTTATGTACTCACTGCTCATCAATTCCAGTAAATAACACACATATTTACCATCTTCAATTATTTTATCAAAATTAATCCTAAGTCTAGCAAATATGCATCCCCAAGATTTTTATCACAAAATACTATTAATTCAGAATCATTAACATGTCAAATGTTCAAATCATGCAACTTAAAAAAAATAAGACATAGGCTATTGCCTTAGGTTATGCACAAACCTCTTTTTTTTTCTTTTCTTTCTCTTTACTTCTCTTTCTCTTTTCCTCTGCTCCTTTGAGCTAGATCCTTATTAATTTGAGTTCCTAACATACATAAAAAAAAAATATATCATTAAAACTTTACTTCATTAAAACTGCATAAACACTAACCTTTCTCTCTCTCTTTTTGCTCTCTCAAGCTTCCTTAAGCTTGGTTCTGCAAGAAAATGGCTCTCTTTCTCTCTTTTCTCACTTTCTCTCACTAGAAGAAAGCTTTGGTTATGGAGGATTCAAGGGAAAACATGACTGGTTTAGAGAACATAGAAAACTCTAGATCTTGAGTGATAAGGAAGAAGGAGAAATATTTAAGAGAAAGATGACAAATTTAATTAATTTTCTAACTTTTGATAAATTGCAAATTGACCCCTAAACTTTAAAATTTTGCAATTTAGTCTCTTACCATAATTTAACATCTTTAAATATTTTAAATAATTTATTAAATATTTTCCATAATTATTTGCTATTATTTTAATTATTTTTCAGTCAAAATCCAAATTTAGACTCTGGTTGAACCGTCGAGTCGATTTAACAACTCACGCGACTAAGGCCTAAATTAGCGGATATGACTGTAGCACTCCCTTACCCTACTAACCGTTAATAGGATGTGGAAGTGCTACTTAGCTCATTTTTTTTAAAATCAATGCTCAATTTATTGTATATATTTTTTAAAAAAAAAATATGCAACTCCTGATGTGAATAATTTGATTTAAAAGAACTCATTCAATTAAACTATAATATTTAGAATATTTTTACAAATAATACTAGATATATAAAATTACCAAATTCATTCCTTATAAATATTACATGCCACAATTTACATCAAAAGAAATTCTTAAGTTTAATTTTTACAATATAATTTTCAAAACATACAAAAAGAAACTAGACTGCTGCAATCTGATCTTGAGGTTCCCCTTATCTTCGGTCGCCCTAACATAACAATTGCGTCTATTCATCTGCACGTGAAACACACGCGCTAAGCTACTAGCTTATCTATCCAATAATTATATAAATATTTCCAAAATAAACCTTTAAAAACTACAATCAACTTACTAAGCATGCCAAATATTCACATAATATTAAAACTATTTTTGTCATGCAAAAATATACAATTCATCAATTTTAACGTTCATTTCATTAAGCATGCTTTAAATTGCTTAAAAATTCAAAATATAAAATTTACAATATAAATTTCATAATTCACATTTTTTTTCTATTATTTGTTTAATAGCCCATGACATCTTAGACTGGAACTAAACATTGGATACAGGGTTTTTGCTCTCTGACAGTATACTCGGTACCTACATAATTATTTTATAACTCGGCGTTTAACGCATACATTTCCAATAACAACTCAATACCTTTTTGGTGCCTACATAATTTTGAACTCAGCACTATATCTTAGTGCCTACGTAATTTCAACTCAACACTATTTCTTAGAGTCTATGTAAATTAAATCTCAACACTTTATTTTTAGTACCCACATTTCTACCCTTTTATTGGCATGCCAACTTATCCTAATTTCTAGTTCTCGACAAGATGTTATAGGGCTTAATTATATTTGTTACCTTTATTATTATTTACATAAATTATATATGTAACACTAATATAAATTCCAAATAAATGCAATAACTCTCATTAAACATTTTACAACCCCATACTTACTCATTTAATCATTATAACTACAAGAAAATCAAATAATATATTTTTCTATCACAAAATTCCACAATCAACACATATGTGCAAACTACCCTATTCTGGACAACATTTCTTCCTTATGTTTTTCTGTATTTTTCGTCCATTTTTAGATGGAATTTGGACAAGTGATCAACTAATAAAATGTAGGTACATGTCTTATCTTTATTTTCAATTAGAATCACATTAAACCAAATTTTTTAGCAAAAGTTATGAATTTATTTCTAATCTACGTTCACTGCAATCTGTCCAGTATTTTACTGGACAGATTTCTAGTACAAATTTTGAGTCCATTTTTCACCTGATTCCATGCATATTCAGGTCTAATGGACTGAATAACAATTGAATCCCTATGTCTTAGATTTCCAACGCAATAAGAATCACTCAAAAAACATTTCCAAAACCCAAGTTATGATCAGAAAACTAGACATTGTTCATAATATGAAATTTTCAGCACATCAATTAATTCATACAATTTCCATTTTCATGCATCAACCTCATATTCTAATTTTTATTTTTACATTCATAGAATCATTTAATCACCAATTCATACAAAATTTCACAACATCACAAAATCAAAATCAACATTTTTTTACATTGAATATTTGCCAAATGTACATACCTCACAAAATTCACTTCTTTTCACTTTTATCTTCTTCTTAGCTAGCTTTCTCTTTGCCCTTACTTCCTCTTTCATTTTGGTTCAAAGTTTGTTCATTTCCTTCTCCTAACAAAAAATTTTACACTAATCAAGCACTAATCACACTAATCCACTCTTAATCACCATTAACATAATAATAACCCTAAATTACTAGCTTTAATGGCAACTAACCCCAAACGCAAAGAAAAGAGAAGAAGAAAAGTCAGAAGATGGAAAATCTAAACTCACCTTTGATGATCTTCAAAATAACCAAAGTCTTATTTCTCTTTTTCTCTTCCTTTCTTCCTTCCTCTTCCTTGGTTTTGCTCACTTAACTTCACTTCTTTGATGATCTTGCCTTAATTCCACTTTTTTTCCATCTAATCTTTGCTTTAATTGAAGAACAAAAAAAATGAATAAGTAGGGGAGAAAGGTTCACGGAAAAAGGGAGAAAAGAGAGAGAATTTCCTTTGGTTAAGATGAGGAAGAAGAAGAATAATGACCAAAAAGTGGAAATTTGACTTTTTATAGTTGGATTAGGTGAGTGGTTGTGATTAATGGCTAATTTTGTTTCCCAATGGTCCATTAATTTAAATCACTATTACTTTATTTTAATCAAAGGAATATTCCTTTCCTTAAATAAAGAATATTCTATTTTTATGTCTTCTTAAAATATTTGTGCCAAAAACACTACAATTCCCTATTTTAATCAAAGGAATATTCCTTTCCTTAGATAAATTATTTTTTTTCTAAATTTTAATTTCGAACTTCAAAATTCTCAATTAATAATATCCAAAATATTTTTATCATATTTTATTATTATTTTACTTTTTTTCTTTCATGTCCAAATTTAGACTCCGATCAGTTCGGTGCGCCAGATTTTGGTCAACCGCAACCGTGGCCTAAATTATCTGGCATTACAATGACACCAATACCCAGATTAGATGTTATGTTATACGAACTGTATGGTGCATGTGTCTTTACTAAGAATGATATGATGAGTGGATATCACCAAATTAGGATGACAGTTGGTGATGAATGGAAAACAACATTTAAAACAAAGCTTGGTTTATATGAGTGGCTCGTTATGCCTTTTGGTCTAACCAATGCCCCTAGAACTTTTATGAGATTGATGAATCATGTTTTCCATCAGTTCATTGGGAAATTTGTTGTTGTTTATTTTGATGATATTTTGATTTATAGTAAATCTGTTGATGAGCATGTACATCATCCTATGGTTGTTTTTGAGACACTTAGGAGAGAAGAATTGTATGCTAAACTTAAAAAGTGCACATTTTGCATGAATAGAGTTATATTCTTAGGGTATGTGGTGAGTTCCAATGGAATTGAGGTTGATGAGGAGAAGATAAGGGCTATCCAAGAATGGCCAACCCTTAAGAATGTGAGTGATGTTAGGAGTTTTCATGGACTTGCTAGTTTTTACAAGAGGTTTGTAAAGGATTTTAGTATCATTGTTGCTCATTTAATTAAAATCAATGGTGAATGGAACCATGAATGTTCCATGGTTTGAACTGCCTACTTAGTGCCCTGGGCAGATCTAGCAAATTTTTTGTCTAATTTGAGCTTCTTAAAGCTCGAATCTATAAATGCTAAAAACTTGATAGTTATCGGTATATGGCTTAGCTAAAGTTTGGTACTAATGACAGCTTGATATTTTATGTATAGACTAAGTTATGGCCTTTGGAAGTCATACTGGTCTGGAAGCCAATTCTATTCTGGACCAGTGACATATTTGTTATAATTGGAAGACCTTAGAACATAATTGATAAAATTTGTAAACATGAAAAATGTTCCAGTTGAACCCATATAAGTGTCTATAAAGTTTCATTAAAATAGGACTTATAGACTACATGTTATGATGAACCAGAGTGGGTACCCTGAAACTGCCTAAAGGGAGAAAACAAGGCAGAAAATAGAACACACTTAGAAATTCTACCAAATATTGTACAATGATCCAATTGGTCTGAAATTTTAATATGTTATAGAATTATATGTTATTTATAATTAGAAATAAGAATCAGATTAATTGGTCAAGTATAGCAAATGTTATAGGCTAAACAGTCCCATAAGGTCACACTACCTCATAGGAAAAATCTTAACTATTGATATGAACAATACATATTAATTTGTTTAAGCCACATTAAGTCTCCCTAATCATGAGTTAATCAATTATGTTTTCATATTAGGCTTGCAACATATTGGAGACCCACAAGGAGCAGATAGATAATAAGTTAGGGGTTAAAATCAAAGGAGAAAGGTGAGTCTAATTATCAATTGAATTCTTTAGTGCAAATGAATGTTGCTTGCTATGTGATTCATATGATTCTCATGATTGGTCCTTGATAATATGAGGATGGATAATTTGTGACATTTTGGTACATATGAATGGTATACTTGTGTTATATTTGAGGTATTTGTTTGACATATGTGATATATACACATGGTATATGTATAGTATATACAAGGTATATGCATGGTATATGAGGCATATATGCGGTATATGTATGATTTATATGATAAGATGCAATGGCTGATGAATGATTAAGTACAAGTGCATATGCATATGGATTTAAAAGGCGTTTTGACTAGTTAAGCCTATGGCCCAACAAATGTGCAAATGAAACAAATGATCAAACTAGCTAGCAAATGGAAATGTTCATATGGAAACCCGGGGCAATGTCTGTTTAACTTAGTCACAACAAAATGAAATAAGCAAAGCATTTGCATACGTAAGGATTAATGATTATATGTTTCAACTTTATTGATATTTATATGATACTGATGAATGGAATGAAATACATGGTATGTATTGGATTTATGATTTATTACTATGAGTTGTTTGGTACTTTAGAGCTCATTGTATAATTATTCTCACCGAGCTGAAACTCATCAATTTGCATCATTTTTCAGGTAAAGAAAAGTGATAGCTTATTTTGAGTAGCGTATAGAAGACATGGAGCACAGGTCACTGGCCGAGCCTCATCACCCTCTCTTCTTGCATACCACTTGAGCATGAAAATATGTCATCTGCATTTTGTATTTATATGGTTGAATATGTATAGTCAGTTTGAAATGAGTTTTAAAAATGTATAAACGAAAGCAACTCAAAAATACTTATGTGTAAAGTTTATGTTTTGGATATATGTGATATATTATATTATGGTGAAAACCTCAGTGTTAACTTTGCAAAGTCATTGAATATGAGACTTGCAAGTCATTGAATGAAATTACAGGATATGAGACTTGCAAGTCATTGAATGAAATTACAGGATATGAGACTTGCAAAGTCATTGAATGATATTACAGGATATAAAAAAAAATTACTATCACTATTAACATGATATTTTATTTTTCCAGCATGATATGTGTGATTATTTGATACAGAGATAGGTTATACTTAAATGTATAAGATGTGGTGTTACAGTTTTGGTATCAGAGCAGGGATAGGTTCCATGGGAACATGCATATGCATAAAAGCATGATAACATATGCATCCTATGTGTTGAACATTATGTAGTGACATAATTTCATTTATTCTAGGGACATCATAAGACATGATTCACCAAGGAGGGAGAGGCCGGCCGAAATGCATTCTTATGAGGCATCACCTCATTCACATAGAGATCAACCAGCACTAGGAGCTAGAGCTCCAGCACATGCATCACAGTCATCTCATGTAGAAGTACCCCATGAAAACCTAGAACAGGAAGTATATGGTCCTGAAATAAACAAGGAAAGACGTTATGACAAGTTGAGGAAACATGGTGCAACTGATTTCAATGGCACAACAGATCCAGCAGAAGCTGAGACATGGTTGAAAAGGACACAGAGGGTATTGAATATGATGAGATGTACCCTAGATGAGAAATTCGATTATGCAGTATCCTTCCTGTAAGGAAATGCTTATGAATGGTGGGAGACAGTCCTCGACAGTGATGCACAACCACCGGTTTTGACATGGAATGATTTCCTCCAGGAATTTCAGAATAATTACATGCCTGAGGCATATAAAGATGAGAAGAGAAAGGAATTCTTGAATTTAAAATAGGGGAACATGTCTGTTGCAGAGTATGAAGTACAATTTAATAAACTTTCCCACTATGCCACCTTCATGGTCTCTACTGAAAGAGACAAATGCAGGAAGTTTGAGGAGGGCCTCAAATATGAGATCAAAAACAGAATCATGACTACTGATCTTGATAATTATGCCACACTCAGAGCTGCTGCAATCAGAGCTGAACGGTTAATGAAAGAAGCTGGGGAGTGACAAATTAAAAGGGCAGCACGTGAGTTCTTTGGTGAGTCTAGCAGAAGGTCGGGAAAAAGAGGTAAATATATGCCTGCACAGTCTAGTAACAGAGGTGGATACTTGAGCTCTAGAGGTCATGTTATGACTTAATTTTACCCAGGCAGAGGGCAGAGCCAATATGTTGAACAGAGGCCCACATGTACTCATTGTGGTAGCCAACATATGGGCAAATGTAGAAGGCTCATAGGAGCATGTTATTTCTGTGGATCGATGGAGCACATGTATAGAGACTGTCCAAATAGAGCCAAACTAGCAGAGACTAGTAGAGGTAGAGGAGTATCTGAGACTACTATTGAGGCACTAAGGGTTTACCCTACTAGTGGGACACAGGACAGAGGAAGAGGCAGGGGCAGGACTGGTACAATGGGCAGAGGAGTAACCAGATCTAAAGGTCAGAGTTCTAGGCCCCCTACTCAGGCCAGGGTGTTTGCCATGACTAGACAGGAGGCAGTTGATGCTCCCGAAGTAGTCACTGGTAATATTTATATTTCTGAAATATTAACATATGCATTGAATGATCCAGGCTCCACTCATTCATTTATATCATTGCATATGACATCTAAACTACATTAAAAACATGAGCCTCTGGGAATTGACATAAATGTGAGTACTCCACTGGGAACAGTAGTAGTTGTGAATAATGTCAGTCATGATTGCTTGATATGCATTGAGAAAGCTGAGTTAATAACTGATCTGATTTTATTGCCAATATATGAATTTGATGTGATACTGGGAATGGACTGGTTAACTAGACATCATGCAATAGTGAATTGCTTTACTAAAGAAGTAATTTTGGAATCACCAAACCAGCCAAGGGTAGTATTTCTAGGTGAAAGGAAACTTGTGCCTACATGTCTAGTCTCAGCTATAAAGGCATTTCGAATGATCAAAGGGGGATGTAAAACATATTTAGCATATGTGACTGATACTAGAACCACTGATAGCTTACTTGAAAATATACTAGTGGTAAGGGAATTTGCTGATGTATTCCCAGATGATATACCTGGTTTACCACCAGATAGAGAGATAGAATTCACTATTGAATTAGTACTAGGAACAACACCAATATCAAGGTCACCCTACATAATGGCCCCAGTTGAGTTGAAAGAATTGAAGGCCCAATTCCAGGAGTTACTCAACAAAGGGTATATTAGACCTAGTGTATCGCCATGGGGAGCTCCAGTATTATTTGTTAAAAAGAAAGATGGAACAATGAGATTGTGCATCGATTATAGGCAACTGAACAAAATGACGGTGAAAAACAAATACCCATTGCCTAGAATAGATGATTTTTTTGACCAGTTGCAAGGAGCCCAAATATTCTCCAAGATTGATTTGAAATCAGGCTATTACCAGCTGAAGGTAGCAGAAGCGAATGTTCCAAAGATTGCCTTCTGAACCAGGTATGGACATATGAATTTTTAGTAATGCCATTTGGGTTGACTAATACTCCAGTTGCATTTATGGAATTAATGAATAAGGTGTTTCAACCATGTTGCCCAGATATTAAGCCAAGAAGGGGGGGTTGAATTGGAGTTTCAAAAAATTAAACTTTAAAATGCGGAAATAAACAATTAATTTTAGGAGGAATAGAAAAATTTGACACAAGCATTTTTATAGAGGTTCGGGTGTTAACAAACCATACTCCTCTCCCCAATCTCAATTGGAAGTTTCACTAACACACTACGTGTTACAATGGAGTTTTACAAGCTCACTCCCAACTATGGTGTTTCTCACAATGGCTCACACCTAACCTAGAAATTCCTTGTGTTTTAATGGCTCACACAATAACTAATTCCTTGTGTTTTACAGGGTCACACAAACAACCTTCACTTTGTGTTTTTACAGGCTCACACAAACAACCTTTTAATTTGTGTTTTAGAGGCTCACACAACTAACCCTTATAAGTGTTCTACTCTTAACCCAGAAATACCCAGAGCTCACTTGAGTAATGATTACAGAGAGAAACACTCACAAATCTTAATTGCTCAATAAATGAGGAGAAAAAAGATTTTTACAAAGAATAGATTTTGTTCTCAAAGTATTGAATGTACAAACAGCTTGTAATAAGATTTTGATTCAAAGAATATGCTATCCTTTTTTACTGAATGCATAAATGACTTTCATTTATACTCTCTGGGCTGATTATAGCCGTTAGGGTGCATTTAATATGAAACTAGCCGTTGTACCAACCAAATAATCGCGCCTGACATTTTTCTCTTTCATCATTCACGGGCGTGACATTTCTTCCCCAGCTGTGACTGAATTGGTGACCTTGGTCATGAAGCTCTCTGGAATGTTTTGACACATTAGGTCACGGGTGTGACATACATATTCACGGGCATGACAAACTTTCCAGCTGTGATCCAAGTGGTGACTTTGGTCGTGAAACTCTCTGGATGAAAATGCATGAACATTCACGGTCGTGAGATTTTGATTCACGGGCGTGACTGAAATGTCCATTTCACAGTTTGTTCTTCCTTCATGGTCGTGAACTTCAAATGTTGGTTTTGGTAACAGTTAGCTCTTTCACGGGCATGACACATATAGTCACGGGCGTGAACATGCTACTTCCTTAATTTTGTCTTTCAAGGATCATTCTTCCAATCTCCATTCTTGCTATTTTATTCCATGTCCTGTTTAATAGACTTAGAAAACAAGTATGTTAAATACAATATTGCTATTTTATTTGTTATCATCAAAATGACAGAAATACCCCTCAAGGTTTAACAATCTCCCCTTTTTTTATGGTGACAAATAATCTAGCAATATGTGCTTTTGAGAAGTCTCCCCCTCAAAATATACTTAGGATAAAAAATTTATAAAATGCAAGAATTGTAAAGAATGATGTAGCATTGAAATAAACTTATTAAATTTTAAGTATATGCAAGTTATATGAGAAGTGTACCCAATATATATACCATAATTCCTTTTAAAGCATGAAGTATATGTAAAGTATACTTAAGGTATATCATGGCATATTTATTTTTGAAAACTTGCATGAAGGTATATGCAAAGTATACTTAAGGTATATCTAAAGTGTATAAAGCACAATTTCTCAAATTCATACTTTGCATATGAATTTCTCCTAGCCTCACTCAATATCAATATTTTTGTATGTTCTTATTTTTGATTCAAAAATTCCTCATTTAATTAATTTATATTGCTAGGTTCTCTTATATTGCTAGTTTATTTTTGATTCATAATTCATTTATCTTAATATTGCTAGTTTTATACCATTATTTTCTCCCCCTTTTGTCATCAATCAAAAAGGATATAGAAATATCAATAAGATAAACAAAAGCAAACATATTAATTTGTTTGAAAACAAATACACACCAAAGGAAATAAAAGTCAGAAAGGAAATTTAAAAATTCCTACACACAACAACAAACAAAAAGAAATAAACAAGCAAAACAAGCAAATTTAGGCTATAGTCTAGCCTAACTCCTAGCCGGACATCCTATCTCGAAGCCTAGCAACTTCAGCCTCAAGGTTGTCCATCCGAGACTCCATGAAGTCTTTGAGGTTCTCCAACCTCTCATCCATTGAAGTCTTCAGCTGCTCAAAACGTGGTGCCAAGAGGTCAACCACCTACTGTGTTAAACTCGGTGTGGAAGCCGAGGACTGTCCGATGTCCTGCTCAGCTACTGGAGGTGCTTCCTCAACCTGAGCCCTCTTCTTCTACTGGACTCCTTAGAGGTCTGCTTTAAAATCCTCTGTGTCATTGTCTTTCTAAATAATCTCCCTAACAGTGTCGGTGAAGTGGTAGAAAATATCGTTCTCGAAAACGATTCTGACAGCCGCTCCCATCTTTATAAATGACTCGACATCCAAGCGATCTCGAGGATGCCCATGGATGAGGTTGAAGTGATGCTCATCCAGCTTCAAGTAGTCAAGCTTCACGACTATATGGGTGACATATCCACCGATCAGTATATCTTCTGTAGGTTTGGTGGCAATGGACATAAGATGGGTTGCAAACCATCTAGAGAGTGCCACTATGAGTCCTCTGTAAGCCATCTCAAATAGGAAGAGCTCCGATTTTCTGATAGTCCCATTGCTTTCTCCCCTAGCAAATATGCTATAGGTTAGGAACCTATGCAAATACTTGTGCATTAGGGACAGGAGATGAATGCTCTTTGTCTTCTTAACATCCCAGCTACAATCATAGCCAAAATATGTCCAAGCTCAAGAGGCGGAGAATTCTACCTCACTATCATTTAGGATCTCATCTGATGGTAGATTAAATAATTCCCCAAATTCAATGGCACTGAGGGTGTTGGGATTGTCACATAGTTGGAATTTCACCACTCCAGTAGGTGATACTTGCAGAGTGCTGAGGAATTCCAGTGTTGGCTCCCTCAAAGTTGGCTGGTGAATCTCCACAAATTCTTTCAAATGACAGGCTTGGAGTTGCTCTGTCATTGCCGTTTCGAGCCCGAGACTTCGGATTGTCTGCCATTCGAAGGACCTTGATGACAGTAGAGGCCTCTTCTTTAAAGTGGAGTACCGAGGATGGCATTGCTCACGAATTCGATTCATGAGGTAATCTGCATACCTCCTAGGAGCATGGGACTTATTTCTCTTTCCCTTTGATGATGAAGTCTCCATTTGATTTGAAGAAATATAATTGTGATGGATTTTGACAAAAAAGTTTAATGAAACCCTAAGAATGTATGATTTCTGATGAAGAAATGAACTTTTGGTGGAATTTATAGGAAAAGGTTGTTACTTGGGGGCCGAAATCTTCAATGTATCTTTGAATGTGCGTAAATGAGAGTGGTTTTGGGAGTTGAAGAGTTGAAATGAGAAATATAACCGACTATTCTTTTATATACTCAATACATTCACGAGCGTGAAGTGTGTTTTCACGGGCGTGAATGGTCGTGTTCACAGTTTGCTGAAGAAGTGTTCCACCCGTGAATGAAGGCGTGAATAAGTTCACGGTCATGAATTTGAATTTCACGGGCATGAATGGTGAACTGTCACGGGGGTGACATAATAGTCACGGGCGTGAAATGTTGAATTTCACTACTTATGCCCGTGAAGCAAGCCGTGACTCAAGGAGTGAACGCCTCTGTGAGTTTTGGGGTGTTAAGATTCACGGGAGTGAAAATTCATCACGGGCATGAAAAGCTCTTTTCATGGGAGTGAATGAAGCCATGAAAATAATCTTCACCACTTGAAGCCGTGAACCATGTCGTGAATCAAGTCGTGAACGACACTGCCTCTTTTGGCTATTTAAGTCACGGGCGTGAACATGTGTCACGGGCGTGACCCATCTAAAATTTTTATCAAATAAAATTAAGTCCTAAAAACAAGACTAAATCATTTCAATAAAGATTCTATCCCTTAAAACATAATTTTCATCAAAATTTCTACCTTAAATTTAGTGATATGATAGAAAATTAAGTTCCTCAATTAAAATTTCATAATTTATCAATCACAAGGTTAATCCATCAATCATACCAAGTTCTCTTCTAATGAGATTAAATCTTTCCTCATTTAGAGACTTAGTGAAAATATCTGCTAATTGATTTTCTGTGCTTATAAATTCTAATGCAACATCTCCATATTGAACATGATCTCTAATAAAGTGGTGTCTAATGTCAATATGCTTGCTTATTGTGTGTTGAATAGGATTCTTTGAAAGATTTATAGCACTCGTGTTGTCACATTTGATAGGTATATGGTTCATCTCATGACCATAATCCTTAAGTTGTTGTTTCATCCAAAGAATTTGTGTACAATAACATCCAGCTGCTACATATTCTGCTTCAGCAGTTGAGAGAGCAACTGAAACTTGTTTCTTGCTAAACCAAGAAACGAAACATTCTCCAATGAAGTGACAAGTACCTGAAGTACTTTTCCTATCTAAAAGACTGCCAGCATAGTCTGCATCTGAATATCCTATAATATAAAAAGATGAATTCCTAGGATACCATAAACCTAAATGCAATGATCCATGTAAATATCTTAAAATTCTTTTTACAAAATTTAAATGAGATTCTTTAGGACATGATTGAAATCATGCACATAAGAAAACACTATACATAATATCGGGTTTAGAAGCAGTAAGATATAAAAGTGATCCGATCATACCTCTATACAACTTTTCATTAATGCTTTTACCCTTTTCATCTTTGTCCAATTTTGTTGATGTGCTCATAGGAGTCTTGGCATTTTTGCATCCTTCCATACCAAATTTCTTAATTAAATCTTTGGCATATTTGGATTGGTTGATGAATATGCCCTCATTGCTTTGCTTTATTTGTAGACCAAGAAAATACTTAAGCTCTCCCATCATGCCCATTTCAAATTCCCTAGTCATACACTTAGCAAATTCCTGACAAAGCAACTCATTAGTAGAACCAAATATTATATCATCAACATAAACTTGAACAATTAGTATATCATGCTTATGATTTTTCATAAATAATGTGGTGTCAACATTTCCCTTTGTAAAGCTATTTTCTAATAGAAAAAAACTTAGCCTCTCATACCATGCTTTTGGGGCTTGTTTCAAACCATACAAAGCTTTTGAAAGTTTAAAAACATGATTTGGAAAATCATAGCTTTCAAAGCCTGGTGGTTGTTCTACATACACTTCTTCTTCTATATAACCATTTAGAAATGCACTTGTCACATCCATTTGGAAAAGTTTGAAATTCATGTCACATGTATATGCTAAAAGTATTCTTATGGTTTCTAATCTAGCTACAGGTGCATATGTTTCATCATAATCTATACCTTTTTCCTGATTATATCCTTTTGCAACTAATCTAGCCTTATTCCTAGTTATTAAACCTTGTTCATCTAGTTTGTTTCTAAATACCCATTTGCTACCTATAATTTGATGATCCTTGGGTCTAGGTACTAGGGTCCATACCTTACTTCTCTCAAATTGGTTGAGTTCCTCTTGCATGACAATTACCCAACTTTCATCATTAAGAGCCTCATCAATATTTTTAGGCTCAATTTGAGAAATAAAAGCAATGTCAGTGATTAGATGTTTGAAATGAGATCTAGTACTTACTCCTCTTGAGAGATCACCAATGATTTGCTTTTTTGGATGATCTTTCGTCATTCTCCATTCTTTTGGAAGCACTTGTTCATTTTTTTCTTGATTTTGAGGTAGAAAATCATTTTGATCTAAATCTTCTTGATCATTTTCTTCTTTCCCATTTCTGAGATCAAGTCTTTCCATATTACCTACAACATCATCAAGAACACTACCTTTCACAAGATCAAATCTATTAGATTCATTAAAGACAACATGCATGGATTCTTTAACCGTTAATTATCTTTTATTAAATACTCTGTATGCTTTGCTGGTTTTAGAGTATCCCAAAAAGATACCTTCATCGGATTTAGAGGCAAATTTTCCAAGATTGTCCTTAGTATTCAATATAAAACACTTGTATCCAAATACTCTAAAGTATGATATCAAGGGCTTTCTTCCATTCCATAGCTCAAATGAGGTCTTGTTTAAAAGAGGTCTTTTGAAAACTCGATTTGAAATATAACATGCAGTGTTTGTGGCTTCTGCCCAAAAATAACTTGGTAAATTATATTCATTGAGTATTGTTCTAGCCATGTCAATTAAAGTTCGATTTTTCCTTTCAACTACCCCATTTTGTTGAGGTGTCCTACGAGATGAGAAATTATGTGAAATGCCATGTTTAAGACAAAAACTTTCAATGTTTTGATTTTCAAATTCTTTCCCATGATCACTTCTTATTTTTGAAATACAGTACCTTTTTTCATTTTGAACTCTTTTAGCAAAGTTTTCGAAATTTTCAAAAGCATCACTCTTTTGAGCTAAGAAAATTACCCAAGTAAATCTAGAGTAATCATCTACGATGACAAATGCATAATGTTTTCCTCCTAAGCTAGCAATTCTAGTAGGTCCAAATAAGTCTAAATGCAGGAGTTGAAGAGGTTTTGAAGTACTTACTATGTTTTTGGCTTTAAAGGATGACTTATGTTGCTTTCCTCTTTGGCAAGGTTCACATGTCTTGCCTTTTTCATATTTAACTCTTGGCAGTCCTTTTACTAGTTCTCCTGTGCTGAGACTTTGTATTAAGTCCATGTTAGCATGACTAAGTCTTCTATGCCACAGCCCAGATTCATCACTAGTAGTCACAAGACACTTAGAGGAATGGTTAAATAGTTCATGTAATTTTATTATGTATGTATTGATATCTCTATTTCTTTTAAATATCTCTTGACCATCGATAGAGATCACAAGACATTCATTTGAAGTAAAGATTACTTTGTTTCCTTTATCACATAATTGACTTACACCTAACAAGTTATGTTTCAAGCCATCAACAAGTAAGACATCTTTAATAAAAGTGGTATCATTAATACCAATAGAACCGATGCCAATTACTTTACACTTTGCATTATTTCCAAAGGTAACTTTACCTCCATCAATACTTTTAATTTCATTGAAAGTTCTTTGTCTCATGTCATATGCCTTGAGCATCCACTATCTACTAGCCAAGCATTTTTGTTTATTGTGGACTTGAGGCATACCTTATTCGAGACATGATCTTCAATAGCCATGAAACATAGGTTGACCTCTTCACTTTCATTATCATCTTTTTCACTTGAAGAGCTTTCGTCATCCCATGTGGCTTTGTGACCTTTCTCCCCATTGTCTCTTTGGTATTTCCTCTTATGCTTCTTGAGCCTTAGACATTCTGATTTGATATGTCATTTCTTTCCAGACTCATAGCACTTTACCTCTTCCTTACTTCTATGTGTGTCATTAGAAGGTTGTTTGAGGTTTCTTTGCCTGAATTTTCTAGAGTTGCTCATTTTCTTCTCAATGATTCTTTTTAATCTTCTTGAAAGCATAACAATGTCCTCATTTTCATCATCATTCATTTCTTCATCATCTTCACTTTCTTCTTGAGATTTTGAAGTAGAGGCTTTAAGTGCTAAGGGCTTTCTTTTCTCTGGCTCTACTTCAAGCTCTCTATCTCTCTTCACTGCCATCTCATGTGTGAGAAGTTTTCCAATCAGCAAATCAGTATTCATGATGCTCATATCTTCACTTGCTTCTTCTATGCTAGCAACTGTTGAGCCATAGTCTTTAAGAGCAAGACTTATCAGGATTTTGTTGTTTACATCCTCCAAACTCAGATGTTTCCCAAGTTTCCTCATTCCATTTATAATGGCTAGAAGACAGTTGGTCATGTCAGTGATTGACTTATTGGATTTCATCTTGAAGAGCTCATATTCTGAGGTCAGAAGTTGAATCTTCTTGGATTTGACTTGCTTAGTTCCTTCATGATAATTCTCCAATGTCTTCCACATGTTGTACGCTATTGAGCAGTGTTGTATTCTCCCACATTCTTCAATAGATAATGAGCTTGATAGGATTGTCATTGCCTTCTTGTTTTTGAAATTTGCTCTTCTTTGAGGCTCTGTCCAATCATCTCTTAATAGGATTTTTTCTTCACCATCAGCTCCTCTTCTGGTTGGTGGTGTCCATTCTTTTCATAGATTATCCCAGACTTCAATTCCTTCACTATCCATGTATGTCTCCATTCGAAACTTCCAATGGGCATAATTTGCTCCATCAAAGTAAGGTTTGAGACTTTCGAATCCTTCACTGGCCATATCTTAATCTTTACTAGTGCTTTTTAGGCTTGATGCTAGACTAAGCTCTGATACCAATTATTACCCAGATATTAAGCCAAGAAGGGGGTTGAATTGGAGTTTCAAAAAATTAAACTTTAAAATGGGGAAATAAACAATTAATTTTAGGAGGGATAGAGAAATTTGACACAAGGATTTTTATAGAGGTTCGGGTGTTAACAAACCTTACTCCTCTCCCCAATCGCAATTGGGAGTTTCACTAACACACTATGTGTTACAATGGAGTTTTACAAGCTCACTCCCAACTATGGTGTTTCTCACAATGGCTCACACCTAACACAGAAATCCCTTGTGTTTTAATGGCTCACACAATAACCAATTCCTTGTGTTTTACAGGGTCACACAAATAACCTTCACTTTGTTTTTTTACAGGCTCACACAAACAACCTTTTCATTTGTGTTTTAAAGGCTCACACAACTAACCCTTACAAGTGTTCTACTCTTAAACCAGAAATATCCAAAGCTTACTTGAGTAATGATTACAGAGAGAAACACTCACAAATCTTAATTGCTTAATAAATGAAGAGCAAAAAGATTTTTACAGAGAATAGATTTTGTTCTCAAAGTATTGAATGTACAAACAGCTTGTAATAAGATTTTGATTCAAACAATATGCTATCCTTTTTTACTGAATGCATAAATGACTTCCATTTATACTCTCTGGGCTGATTATAGCCGTTAGGGTGCATTTAATATGAAACTAGCCATTGTACCAACCAAATAATCGCGCCTGACTTTTTTCTCTTTCATCATTCACGGGCGTGACTATGTTTGTCACGGGCGTGACATTTCTTCCCAAGCCGTGACTGAAGTGGTGACCTTGGTCGTGAAGGTCTCTGGAATGTTTTGACACATTGGGTCACGGGCGTGACATACATATTCACGGGCGTGACAAACTTCCCAGCCGTGATCCAAGTGGTGACTTTGGTCGTGAAGCTCTCTGGATGAAAATGCATGAACATTCACGGTCGTGAGATTTTGATTCACGGGCGTGACTGAAATGTCCATTTCACGGTTTGTTCTTCCTTCATGGTCGTGAACTTCAAATGTTGGTTTCGGTAACAGTTAGCTCTTTCACGAGCATGACACATATAGTCACGGGCGTGAACATACTACTTCCTTAATTTTGTCTTTCAAGGATTATTCTTCTAATCTCCATTCTTGCTATTTTATTCCATGTCCTGTTTAATAGACTTAGAAAATAAGTATGTTAAATACAATATTGCTATTTTATTTGTTATAATCAAAATGACAGAAATACCCCTCAAGGTTTAACAAACCATATTTGGATAGGTTTGCGACAGTATCTACTGATGACATATTGGTGTACTCAAAGAATAGGGGAGAACATGAACAACATTTAAAAGTTGTGTTGCAAACTTTGAAGGAGAAACAATTATATGCCAAATTGAATAAATGTGAATTTTGGTTAGATCATTTGGTGTTTCTTGGACATGTGGTGTCGAGCAAGGGCATAGAGGTTGACCCAAAGAAAATTGAGGCTATGGTAAATTGGGAAGCTCCTAAAAATGTTTCTGAAATGCATAGTTTTTTGGGTTTAGCCGGATACTATCGCAGATTTATTGATTGATTCTCTTTAATTGCTAGCCCTTTGACTAAATTGTTGAGAAAGAATGTGCCTTTCAAGTGGACTCCAAAATGTTAGAGGAGTTTTGATGAACTAAAATACAGGCTAACCTCAGCACCGGTGTTAGCTATTCCTACGGGTACAGGTGGATTTACGGTATATAGTGATACTTCTCACCAAGGCTTGGGATGTGTAATAATGCAACATGGTAAGGTTATAGCTTATGTATCCAGACAACTGAGACCACATAAGATCTCATATCCCGTGCATGATTTAGAATTGGCTATAGTTGTATTTGCATTAAAGATTTGGAGGCATTATCTATATGGTGAGACATTTCAGATCTTCACAGACCATAAAAGCTTGGGTTATTTGCTGACACAAAAAGAGTTAAACATGAGGCAAAGATGATGATTAGAGCTATTGAAAGATTATGATTGTACAACTGAATACCATCCAGGAAAAGCCAATGTGGTAGTAGATGCATTGAGTAGGAAGACTAGTGGTAGCTCACTTGCAAGTATCCTCTTTTCCATATTTGATGGGGGTGTACACTTGAGAGTTTGGCAAAATTATATGTGAATTTGATAGTCAGATTGCATGACATTTCAGTGTCCATTGTATCTGATAAAGATCCACGGTTTACTTCACGTTTTTGGGTGAGTTTACAAGATGCATTGAGAACAAAATTGAACTTCAGTACTGCATTCCACCCATAGACTGATGGACAATCAGAAGGACTATACAGACATTGGAAGAAATGCTTAGGGCATGTTCTATGGAATTTAGAGGTGCTTGGGATGAATATATAGCATTGATTGAATATGCTTACAACAACCAGTATCATAGCAGTATCCAGATGGCACCATATGAAGCATTGTATGATAGAAAGTGCCGAAGCCCTATCATATGGGATGAAGAAGGTGCACGTGAATTAGAAGGGCCAGAGATAGTACAAGATACAGTGGATAAAATCAAGGTTGCCAAGAACAAGCTAAAGACAACACAGGACAGACAGAAAAGTTATGCTGATCAACATAGAAGGGAAATGGAATACGAGTTAGGTGAAAAGGTGTTTCTTTGTGTATCTCCATGGAAATGGATAATCCGATTTGGCAAGAAAGGTAAATTTAGCCCAAGATACATAGGACCTTATGAAATTCTTGAGAAGGTTGGTCCACTGGCATACAGATTGGCGTTACCACCAGAGATGGCTCAGATTCATAATGTGTTTCATGTGAGCATGCTTAGAAGATACAGGTCAGATCCTACACATGTACTTAAAGATCAAGCCATTGAGATTGCAGAAGACATGAGTTATGTTGAGGAACCAGTGCAAATCATTGGATAGAAGACTAAACAGCTAAGAAACTGAGAAATACCTTTAGTTAAGGTATTACGGCGTAACCATTTACTAGAAAAGGCAACATGGGAAACAGAAGAAAATATGAAAAGGAAATATCCACACCTATTTTCAGGTATTAAATTTCGAGGATGAAATTTTTAAAAGGAGGGGAGAATTGTAACATCCTTGACCTTTCCCACATGCATACCCACATGCATTTCATTTGAACATATGCATCTTCCATATAATCCAATTGAACACGTGCATTTCATACATATTTTCTTAGAAACAAGTTCAAGGCACGCACTAGCTACGTGTCCTAGTATTTAGAAATTGTATCAAGTCGCACGTGTGTACTTATAACCTAAAGGAGGATAACAAAGCATTAGAAATAAATTGAATAAGGTGACTAAATTAAAGTAAGCAAAATGATTAGATTAAGATTAGTAAACATTTACATTGTTAATTTAGTTAAATCGGGCCAAATGATTAAGCTGTATTATTGTGTGAACTAGTGGAATTATAAATATATATAAATAATAATAATAATAATATAGACAAAATAAAATGAAAATGAAACAAAAGGAAAATAAAGAAAAGAGAAGAGAAAATAGAAGAGATGAAGAGAAAAAAGATAAAAAGCCAAAAAAATAAAAAGGTTGGCTTTATCTTCCTCCCCCATTTATGCCTCCTCACTTCAGCCCCATTTTCTTCTTCATCTTCCTCCATTCCAGAACTCAATTCTTCCTTGTTTCACTTGGTGTTTGAGGCAAATTGATCCCTTGCAAGTTTATTCTTGGTAAGTAATCAATTCTTATTGCTATAAGCTTAATTTGAGTTGCTAAGGTTCATTAATAGGCACTGATATGTACCCCAATTTTGATATCAATAGAAATTGATTCTGGAAAATCTTAAAACACAAAGGTTGTTCCTTTAGGTCTTATATTTATGGATATGTAAGCCAGTTTGCAAGATTTTGTGTATAGGAAGAGATATCCTCTCTCTACAGAAACTGGTCAGGGTGTGAACCCTAGCCAAGATAGCTATTGTGTTCTTTGGTTTTGAATATGTTAAAGCCATTATTTGAAGTACCGCAAAACATAAAAGTTGTAGATATATATGTTATGTATATGTATACCCAATTTCAGGTTGATAGGTCTTGTAAATATGGAGTTATGGTGAATCGAACCATGACTATTCCATAGTCCTACTGAGTGCCCTGGGCAGATCTAGCAAATTATTTGGCTAATTTGAGCTTCTTAGAGCTCAAATATATAAATGCTAAAAACTTGATAGTTATTGGTATATGGCTTAGCTAAATTTTGGTACTAATTGCTGCTTGATATTTTATGTATAGACTAAGTTATGGCCTTTGGAAGTCATACTGGTCTGGAAGTCAATTCTATTCTGGACCAGTGACATATTTGTTATAATTGGAAGACCTTAGAACATAATTGATAAAATTTGTAAACATGAAAAATGTTCCAGTTGAA
This sequence comes from Triadica sebifera, assembly GCA_023653625.1. Classification (NCBI taxonomy): domain Eukaryota; kingdom Viridiplantae; phylum Streptophyta; class Magnoliopsida; order Malpighiales; family Euphorbiaceae; genus Triadica; species Triadica sebifera. Next base: position 13,877,634 of record CM042897.1, read on the forward strand.
CCCATATAAGTGTCTATAAAGTTTCATTAAAATAGGACTTATAGATTATATGTTATGATGAACCAAAGTGGGTATCCTGAAATTGCCTAAAGGCAGAAAACAAGGCAGAAACCAGAACACACTTAGAAATTCCACCAAATATTGTACAATGATCCAATTGGTCTGATATTTTAATATGTTATATAATTATATATTATTTTTAATTAGGAATAAGAATCAGATTAATTGGTCAAGTTTAGAAAAAGGTATAGGCTAAATAGTCCCATAAGGTCACACTGCCTCATAGGAAAAATCTTAACTATTGATATGAACAGTGCATATTAATTTGTTTAAGCCACATTAAGTCTCCCTAATCATGAGTTAATCAATTATTTTTTTATATTAGGCTCGCAACATATTGGAGACCCACAAGGAGCAGATAGACAATAAGTTAGGGGTTGGAATCAAAGGAAAAAGGTGAGTCTAATTATCAATTGAATTCTTTAGTGCAAATGAATGTTGCTTGCTATGTGATTCATATGATTGTCATGATTGGTCCTTGATAATATGAGGATGGATAATTTGTGACATTGTGGTACATATGAGTGGTATACTTGTGGTATATTTAAGGTATATGTTTGACATATGTGATATATACACATGGTATATGTATAATATATACAAGGTATATGCGTGGTATATGAGGCATATATGCGGTATATGTATGATTTATATGATAAGATGCAATGGCTGATGAATGATTAAGTACAAATGCATATGTATATGGACTTAAAAGGCATTGTGACTAGTTAATCGATATTGTAAAGAAAAATAAGAGGCTTATGGCCCAACAAATGTGCAAATGAAACAAATGATCAAGCTAGCTAGCAAATGCAAATGTTCACTTGAAAGAATTCATGGACATTCATCAGCGCACATTGCGGGTGCCAACACTGGAATTTCTGAGCACTTTGCAAGTGTCTCCTACTGGAGTGGTGAAATTCCAACTCTGCAACAATCCAAACACCCTCAATGCCACTGAATTCGGGGACTTATTCAATTTAACATCGGATGGCATCCTCAATGACAGCGAAGTGGAATTCTTCGCGACTCGGGCATGGACCCATTTTGGCACAGATTGCAGCTGGGATGTCAAGAAGACAAAGAGTACTCATCTTCGGTCCCCAGTGCATAAATATTTGCATAGGTTTCTAACCTATAGCATATTCGCTTGGGGAGACAACAATGGGACCATTCTGAAATCGGAGCTCTTCCTTTTTGAGATGGCTAGAAGAGGACTCACGGTGGTGCTTTCTAGATGGTTTGCAAACCATCTTCTGTCCATTGCCACCAAACCCACAGGAGATATACTCATTGGTGGTTATCTCACCCATATAGCCTTGAAGCTTGGATATTTGAAGCTAGATGAACATCATTTCAATCTCATCCCAGGGTATCCTCGAGATCGATTGGATGTCGAGTCTTTTATCAAGATGGGAGTGACTATCAGAATTGTTCATGAGAACAATATTTACTATCGCTTCACAGACACTGCTGTAGATAATTTGGGAAGACAATGACATGGAGGACTTCAAAGCCGGCCTCCAAGGGATCCATTAGAAGAAAAGGGTTCGAGTTGAGGAAGCACCTCTAGCGGCTGAGCAGGACATCAGACAATCCTCGACTTCCACACTAAGTTTGGCTCAGTAAGTGGTTGACCTCTTGGCACCACGTTTTGAGCAGCTGCAGGCTTCGATGGACGAGAGGTTGGAGAACCTCAAAGACTTCATGGAGTCGCATACAAGATAAAAGGTTGTTTGTGTGAGCCTGTAAAACACAAGGAATTGGTTATTGTGTGAGCCATTAAAACACAAGGGATTTCTGGGTTAGGTGTGAGCCATTGTGAAAAACACCATAGTTGGGAGTGAGCTTGTAAAACTCCATTGTAACACTTAGTGTGTTAGTGAAACTCCCAATTGCGATTAGGGAGAGGAGTAGGGTTTGTTAACACCCGAACCTCTATAAAAATCCTTGTGTCAAATTTCTCTATCCCTCATAAAATTAATTTTTATTTCTGCACTTTAAAGTTTAATTTTTAAAACTCCAATTCAACCCCCCTTCTTGGCTTAATATCTGGGCAACAGAGCCATTACTAATGCTCTAAGCTTTTTAAGCTTGCTTATCCTTTGGTGATGTAGTTCCTTACTCTCTAGCCTATCCTAGCATCATAGAAATGTTCCTTTTAGAACCTTATATCATATAATGAACTCAAACTAACAAAAAACCCAACTTCTAACTATACATAGGTAAGAACTCTACCAAACTTCCATGTCTCTCAAGCTCCCAAGCTCAAAAATGGTGTTTAGGGTTTCTTGAGGTGGAAAAGATGACTAACAAGTCTTGGTATGTTTTGGAGGGTGATAAGGGGCGGTGGAAATGATTTTAAAGTAAGATTTGGTGCAGAGGAAAGAGAAAAGTGCGACTGGTCATGGCTAACCGACTTGCATTCACGGGCATGACCCTTACATCACGGGCATGAAATGCCTCTCATGACCGTTACTAAACCATTCATGGGCATGAAAGTTTTCTCTTGTCACACACTCTTGCCATGTCCAAAACTCTACTGTTTGAACCATAGGATGACATTTCACAGGTGTGAACAAATATTCACGAGTGTGAAAGCTTTCCTATTTACAATACTTAAACTTTAAAACACCTTAAACCCCATCTTTTCCCACTCTAAATACGAACATAACTTATAGGCCCTATTTTGTGGGCTTTACATTTTGTTTAATTTCGATTGAATATGTTAGGGTTTCATTATTAGAAACACCGACATTAATTACACCATTGGTTTGGGGAATTATTTAGTTAAGGGAACAACCAATGAAAATGCACTTCATTGGGCTTAATTGAATAAGGGAAGAGATTGCAAATTGGAAAAGTGAACTAAATACTTGCTCAGTCTCATTAGATCTTAATTCATTAGATTTACATGCTATCTTATCTATTTAGTTTTAGATTTATTACTTTAATTAATTCATGAACTTGGTTAGAGTGTTTAGGATTTAATTTTGATTGTTCATTGGTAATCTAAACATAATTAAGAGGTTAAGTCGAACAATTCCTTGAGAGATCGACCTCGGGAGTAAACTTATTATATTACACTGGTTTTTGTACTTGCAAGTAAACTTTGATTTGCATCAAATTTTTGGCACTATTGCTAAAGAATTGTTGATTGAAATCTTAATTAATTTAGGTTGCCAATGTATTTTGGATTATTTTAGATTGTTTGATTTGTTTAAATTCATTTTAATTTAGTTTTTCATTTTAGAAATAATGAGTTTGTAGAGTAATAATGATTTGATTTCTTAGATAACTGAGCTTACAAATCAAGTCAGGATTTTGGCCAGTAATAGAAATGATAGATAATTGAGGTAAGAGGTATTTATAGTGTTTTTAGACATGGAACTAATGTTTGCTTTTCAATTGATCTTTTTCCAGGAACCGAGATGGATAAAACCTATAGTGTGGACTCTTTCCAGTCTAAACACTAGAACAACCGTCAATTCATGCCACATGATTGAAGTTAAAGGCACAACCCCAACTTTTCATGGGAAAATACTAGTTTATACCCTTCTTAAATTAGCTGAAATCAGAACCATTGTCCATACCAGCAAGTACAGCCTCTGTTTGAAAAAGCTCCACTTTCATACCCTAACCATTACTCATAAGGATTCCTTAATGCACATAAAAAGCTTTCTTTAGAAGAAACCCTTTAGAGTTTCATGATAGCTACCAAAGAGAAAATGGAAATGACTGATAGAAGGGTGGAAGCTATTGAAACAAGTTTAAGAAGGTTGGAAATCCAGATTGAGTGGATAGTTGAAACAGTAAATGAAAACAAGAAGGAACAACTTCTGAAGCAATCTGAGCAAGTTCAAGCAATCTCAATACTACAAAGCGGCAAGGTATATGATATTACGATTGCTTTGAAAACTAAAACGTTTTATTTTAGTTGAAACTCCAAAAGTAGATTTACAAGAAGAGAATTTAGAAGAGAAGACACATATAAAAAGTTAGAAAGGGAGAGGAGAATGGCATACAAGAGAATGAAAATGAACCTTTTACAAAACTTAAGCTGCATAAAACAAAGGAACCTTACAAACAACCTATTCCCTTCCCTAGTAGACTGAAGGAGAGCAAAAAGGATAAGAAATTCTCAAAAAAATTTAATATGTTTTTTAAAGTGGAAATTAATCTCTCTTTAGTGGATGTTATTAGAAATATTCCTTCTTATTCTAATTTCTTTAAGGAACTGACTTCTACAAAAAGAAGGTATAGAACTAATGAGAAAACAATGGTATCCAAGAAAATAAATGCAGTTCTTTAGTAAAAACTTCCTAAAAAAATGAAAGATCCAAAGAGTTTCATTGTAGATATCACTATAGGGAATAAAAAGGTAGCTAAGCCAATGTTAGATTTAGGAGCTAGCATTAACTTAATGCCATATTTAATATATGCATAACTACACTTAAGTGAACTTAAGCCTACCTTATTGTGCCTTCAAGTTGCCGATATGTTAGTTAAATATCCAGAGGTATAGTAGAGGATCTCGTAGTACAAATTGGTAAATTAATTATACACGTTGATTTTGTTGTCTTGGATATGGAAAATTCTCCTTTGAGAGTAAAAAGAGCAGACCATTCTTCTTGGTAGGCCATTCATGGAAAATACTAAAACAATTATAGATGTTGATAATGGAAAGCTCACAATTAATATTTTAGGGGAGACTGTGGAATTTAAAGTTTTTAATTCTATGACTCACCCCTCTAATGCTTTTCATAATGAATGCTCATATATCAATTATTTGGACTCATTTGTTTATGACATACTTCTACAGGAGCAAGAGGATAAGTTGAAGTCAACTTTAGCCCTAGATGGATTAGATATAGGAAACCATACTTGCCCTAACTTAGCTAAACCAATAGATGATAAACTGAAATTAAACCCCCTTACACCTAATGTAAAGAAGAATGACTTTGAACCACCTTTAGTAGAACTAAAAGAACTCCCCTTTACTTTAAAATATGTTTTTTAGGAAAAGGTAACATGAACCCAGTAATAATTGCAACTAATCTTTCACCTAATGAAGAAGAAACTATTATTAAAGAGTTGAGAAGGCTTAGAAAGACAATAGGTTGGGAATATCAAACATTAAGGGAATTAGTCCTTCTATGTATATGCATAAAATCATTTTAGAGGATAACACCAAAGCTGTTAGAGATTTGAGAATTCTTGAGTTAGAAATCAAAATAGGATAATCCCATCAGTGGCTAGATGAGCCTTTAGGGTTAGTCATACCTTGATCCTTGTTTGAAAGTTCTCATCCATCTTCTTTATGCAAGAAGTTATTAAAAAAAGTACAAAAGTTACTTGATGAAGGAACTATTTACCCTATTTCAGATAGTAAATGGATGAGCCCAATTCATGTAGTCTTTAAAAATTCAGTAATTAGAGTGTTAAAAAAAGGAGAGTTAGTGCCTATTAGGACCACAACAAGATTGAGAATGTGTATAGGCTATAGAAAGTTAAATGCAGCCACTAAGAAAGATCACTTTGCTCTTCCATTTGTGGATCAAATTTTAGAAAAATTGTCTGGACATGCTTTTTACTATTTTCTTGATGGACTTTTAGGTTACTATCAAGTTCTTATTGCACCAAAGGATCAGGAAAAAAATCACATTCACTTGCCCATTTGGTACATTTGCTTTTAGAAGGATGCCATTCAATTTGTATAATGCCCCCTTCCATGTTCTAGCGATGTATAATTTTTATCTTCTCTAATATACTTGAGGATTGAATTGAGGTATTAATGGATGATTTCTCAGTTTTTCGTACTTCTTTTAAGAAATGCTTGAAAAATTTGACACGAGTGCTTAAGAGATGCATTGAGAGCAACCTAACTCTAAGTTGGGAGAATAGTCATTTTATGGTTAAACAGGGAATTATTTTGGGACATGTAGTGTCTAATAATGGAACTGAAGTAGACAAGGCAAAGGTGGACTTAATTGTAAAATTACCACCGCTTACTTCAATTAGAGAAATTAGAAGTTTTCTAGGGCATGTTGGATTTTATAGGTGTTTCATCAAATATTTCCCTAAAATTGCATGCCCTTTTAACAAACTTGCTTGCTAAAGATGTAAATTTTGAATTTGACAATGAATGCCTTAAGGATTTTTAGACTTTGAAAGAAAAATTGACCACTACACTTGTAATTATAGCCCCTGATTGGTCTTTACCTTTTGAAATCATGTTTGATGCTAATGACTATGCAATTGGGGCTGCACTTAGGTAGAGGTTAATAGGGCCTTACATGTTATATATTATGCTAGTAGAACCTTAGATGATGCTGAGATAAATTATTCCACCACTGAAAAGGAACTTTTAGTTATAGTATTTTCCTTGGACAAATTTAGATCTAATTTACTAGGATCTATATTGATTGTTGTTGGAGAGATGCCCTAAAGGCAATCACCCTAGGCACTTGATGTACTCATTTATTATTAATAAAAGACATTTTCATTATATGGTATTCATTGCATATGAATTGATATAGATCTTAAACTGTTTAATCAAGTCCTTGGTATGTAACACAACATGAAGGAATTCATGATGAGATCATGATGATAAGATTCCTATCATGTATAATTGTGTGTATACCCAAATTATCCCTGGTCATAGGATTAACAAGACGAGACATTGTTGTTGGGTATTTGTTGCCCAGATATTGAGCCAAGAAGGGGGGGTTGAATTGGAGTTTTAAAAATTTAACTTTAAAGTGCGGAAATAAAAATTAAGTTTAGGAGGGATAGAGAAATTTGATGCAAGGATTTTTATAGAGGTTCGGGTGTTAACAAACCCTACTCCTCTCCCCAATCGCAATTGGGAGTTTCACTAACACACTAAGTCTCACTCCCAACTACGGCGTTTCTCACAATGGCTCACACCTAACCCAGAAATCCCTTGTGTTTTGATGGCTCACACAATAACCAATTCCTTGTGTTTTACAAGCTCACACAAACAACCTTTACCTTGGGTTTTACAGGCTCACATAAATAACCTTTACCTTGTGTTTTACAGGCTCACGTAAACAACCTTTCTTTGTGTTTTAAAGGCTCACACAACTAACCCTTACAAGTGTTCTACTCTTAACCCAAAAATACCCAAAACTCAAACACTTACAAATGTTTATTGCTCTATAAATGATGAGCAAAAAGATTTTCACAGAGAATAGATATTTGTTTTGAAATTATTGAATGTACAAATAGCTTACAACAAGATTTTGATTCAAAGTATTAGCTATCCTCTTGTACTGAATGCATAAATGACTTGCATTTATACTCCCATGGCGAATTATAGCAGTTATAATGCATTTAATACTAAACTAGCCGTTATAATGCATTTAATACTAAACTAGCTGTTTGTGCCTGACATTTTTCTCTTTCATCTTTCACGGGCGTGACTATGTTCTTCCAAGCCGTGACTGAAGTGGTGACCCTGGCCGTGAAGCATTCTGGAAGGTTTTGAAATATTGGGTCACGGGCGTGACATATGTCTTCATAGGCGTGAAATATTGGGTGACTTTGGTCGTGAAGCTCTCTGGAAGAATTTGTCATGAAGGTTCACGGGCGTGACATTTAATTCACGGGCATAACTTAAATTTTCATTCACGGTGTGTTGTCTTCCTTCATTGCTGTGAATTTCAAATGTTGTTTTGTTGGCGGTTAGCTTCATCACGGGCATGACACATGCCACTTCTTCAATTTTTTCTTTTGAAGATTAATCTTCCATTCTCCATTCTTGCTAACATATTTCATACCCTATTCAATAGACATAGAAAACAAGTATGTTAAATACAATACTGCTATTTTATTTGTTATCATCAAAATGACAGAAATACCCCTCAAGGTTCAACAATCTCCCCCTTTTTGATGGTGACAAATAATCTAGCAATATGTGCTTTTGAGAATTCTCCCCCTCAAAAGATGCTTAGGATAAAAAATTGATGAAGTGCAAAAATTGTAAAGAATGATGAAGTGTAGCATTATAATAAACTTTATAGTTTTAAGTATATGCAAGTTATATGCAAAGTATATCCAATATATACCAAAATTCTCTTTAAGTCATGAAGTATATGTAAGGTATATTTATAGTATATCAAGTGCATATTCATTTATGTAACTTGCATCAAGGTATATGCAAAGTATACTTAAGATATATTTAAGGTGTATAAAGCTCAATTGCATACTTGCATATTCATTTTGAATCAAATTTTAAGTATTGCACTTAACTCAATATATTGCTATTTTCTCCCTACTTAACTCAATATTTTTATACCTTCATTTTGATTCAAAATTAAGTATTGCTTGCACTTATCTTAATATATTGCTAGTTTCTCCTCCTTTTGTCATCAACAAAAAGAATAAAGATAAACCATAATCGAAAAACACAGCACTTATATTAACTATTAAAAAAGAGAGTACAAACAAAGGTAATTAAAAATTCAGAAAGGAAATTTAAAATTTGCTACAAACACACAAACAAAACAAACAAACAAGAAACAAATATAACAAGGCTAACATTAAGCCTGACACCTAACCGGACATCATGTCCCTAAGACGAGCAACTTTAGCCTCTAGGCTATCCATCCTAGACTCTATGAAATCCTTGAGGTCCACCAACCTCTCGTCCATCGAAGCCTGCAGCTGCTCAAATCGTGGTGCCAAGAGGTCAACCACTTGCTGAGCCAAATTTAGTGTGGAAGCCGAGGATTGTCTGATGTCCTGCTCAACCGCTGGAGGTGCCTCCTCAACTCGAGCCCTTTTCCTCTGCTGGATTCCTTAGAGGTTGGCTTTGAAGTCCTCCGAGTCATTGTCTTCCCATATGATTTCACCAGCAGTGTCGATGAAGCGATAGTAAATGTTGTTCTCATGGATAATTCGAACAGCCACTCCCATCTTGATGAAAGACTCTACATCCAATCGGTCTCGAGGATGCCCTGGGATGAGATTAAAGTGATGGTCATCCAGCTTCAGATATCCAAGCTTCAAGGCTATGTGGGTTACATACCCACCAATAAGTATGTCTCCGGATGGCTTAGTGGCAATGGACAGGAGATGGTATGCAAACCATTGAGAAAGTGCCACTGTGAGGCCTCTTCGGGCCATCTCCGAGAGAAAAAGCTCAGACTTCCGAATGGTGCCATTGCTGTCTCCTCAGGCAAAGATGCTATAGGTTAGAAACCTATGCAGATATTTGTGCACTGGGGACCGGAGATGAGTGCTCTTGGTTTTCTTTACATCCTAGCTGCAATTCGTACCAAAGTGAGTCCATGCTCGAGTTTCATAGAACTCCACTTCGTTGTCATTGAGGATGCCATCTGAGGGTAGGTTGAATAAATCCCCAAATTTTGTGGCAGAGAAAGTGTTCGGATTGCTGCACAGTTGAAATTTTACTACGCCAGTAGGAGACACTTGCAAAGTGCTCAACAATTCCAAGGTTGGCTCCCTCAAGGTGGGCTAATGAATGTCCACAAAATCCTCCAAATGATAGGCCTAGAGTTGATCTATCATCGCTGTCTCGAGCCCGAGAGTGCGTACCATCTGCCACTCAAAAGACCTTGATGAAATGAGAGGCCTTTTCTTAAAGGTTGAGTACCTAGGATGACAATGCTCTGGGATTTTGTTCATTAGGTAGTCTGCATACCTCCTGGGAGCATGAGATTTCTTCCTAGTACCCTTTGATGAGTCGGTTTCCATGTTGATTTGAAGAAATGAGCTTTGAAGAGTTTGAAAAAGTTTGACTGAATTTGTGAGGAAACCCTAAGGAAAGATGATTTTTGATGATGGAAGGGGATTTTGATGGTATTTATAAAAGGAATTTGTGACTAGGGGGCCGAAATCTTCAATGTACCATTCAATGTGTGTAAATGGGAGCAGTTTCAAGAAGTTGGAAAGTTGAAATGTGAAAAATAACCGGGAGAAATGTTATATAGCCGATACATTCACGGGTGTGAAATATGTAGTCATGGGCGTGAAGTGTCGTGTTCACAGTTTGCTGAAGGGGTGCTCTACCCGTGAATAAAGGAGTGAAATGGTTCACTGTCGTGACATTTGAATGTCATGGGCATGAATGATGAACTATCACGGTGGTGAAAAATAAGTCACGGGCGTGAAGTGTTGAATTTCACTATTTTTGCCCGTGAAACAAAACGTGACTCAAAACGTGAACGCTTTTGTGAGTTTTAGGTGAAAATGTTCACAGGCGTGAAAATGCATCACAGGCGTGAACAAGGCTTTTCATGGGAGTGAATGAAGTCATGAACATAGGCTTCACTACTTGAAGCCGTGAACCATGTCGTGAATCATGTCGTGAAAGCTACTGGATCTTTTTGGCTATTTAATTCACGGGCGTGAATTGTCTAAAATTTCCATCAAATAAAATTAAGTCCTAAAACAAGACTAAATCATTTCTATGAAGATTCTATCCCTTATAACATAAATTTACATCAAATTTACTACCTTATATCTAGTAAGATGATACAAAAGCAATATTATCAGTTAAGATTTGACAATTTGGCAATCATAAGGTTAATCCATCAATCATACCAAGTTCTCTTCTAATGAAATTAAATCTTTCCTCATTTAGAGACTTAGTGAATATATCTGCCAATTGATTTTCTGTGCTTATAAATTCTAATGCAACATCTCCATATTGAACATGATTTCTAATAAAGTCGTGTCTAATGTCAATATGCTTACTTCTAGAATGTTGAATGGGATTCTTTGAAAGATTTATAGCACTAGTATTGTCACATTTAATAGGTATATGGATCATATCATGACCATAGTCCCTAAGTTGTTGTTTCATCCAAAGGATTTGTGTACAACAACATCCTGCTACTACATACTCTGCTTCAGTAGTTGAAAAAGCAACTGAAACTTGTTTCTTGCTAAACCAAGAAACTAAGCACTCTCTAATAAAGTGACAAGTACTTGAAGTACTTTTTCTATCTAAAAGACTACTAGTATAATCTGCATATGAATATCCTAAATGTAAAAGGATGAATTTCTAGGATACCACAAACCTAGATGTAATGAGCCATGTAAATATCTTAGAATTCTTTTTCCTGCATGTAAATGAGACTTTTTTTGACATGATTGAAATCGTGCACATAAGCAAACACTATACATTATGTTAGGTCTAGAAGCAGTAAGATATAAAAGTGATCCGATCATACCTCTATAGAGCTTTTCATTAATGCTCTTACCCTTTTCATCTTTGTCCAGTTTTGTTGATGTGCTCATTGGAGTCTTGGCATTCTTGCATCCTTCCATTCCAAATTTCTTAATTAAATCTTTAACATATTTGGATTGGTTGATGAATATGCCCTCATTTCCTTGTTTTATTTGTAGACCAAGGAAATATTTAAGCTCTCCCATCATGCTCATTTCAAATTCCCTAGTCATACACTTATCAAATTCTTGACAAAGCAATTCATTAGTAGAACCAAATATTTTATCATCAACATAAATTTGAACAATTAGAATATCATGCTTATGCTTTTTAATGAATAATGTGATGTCAACATTCTCCTTCGTGAAGTTATTTTCTAAGAGAAAAGAACTTAGTCTTTCATACCAAGCTCTTGGGGCTTGTTTCAAACCATATAAAGCTTTTGAAAGTTTAAAAACATAATTTGGCAAATCATAGCTTTCAAAACCTGGTAGTTGTTCTACATAAACTTCTTCTTCTATATAACCATTTAGAAAGGCACTTTTCACCTCCATTTGAAAGAGTTTGAAATTCATGTGACATACATCATCCCATGTGGCTTTGTGACCTTTCTCCACATTGTCTCTTTGGTATTTGCTCTTATGCTTCTTGAGCCTTGGACATTCTAGTTTAATATGCCCTTTCTTTCCACATTCATAGCATTTTACCCTATTTCAGATAGTAAATGGATGAGCCCAATTCATGTAGTCTTTAAAAAGTCAGGAATTAGAATGGTAAAAAAAAGGAGAGTTAGTGCCTACTAGGACCACAACAGGATTGAGAATGTGTATAGACTACATAAAGTTAAATGAAGCCACTGAGAAAGATCACTTTGCTCTTCCATTTGTGGATCAAATTTTAGAAAAATTGTCTGGACATGCTTTTTACTATTTTCTTGATGGACTTTTAGGTTACTATCAAGTTCATATTGCACCAAAGGATCAGGAAAAAACCACATTCACTTGCCCATTTGGTACATTTGCTTTTAGAAGGATGCCATTCAATTTGTATAATGCCTCCTGCCATGTTCTAGCGATGTATGCTTTTTATCTTCTCTAATATACTTGAGGATTGAATTGAGGTATTAATGGATGAGTTCTTAGTTTTTGGTACTTCTTTTAATATACGCTTGAAAAGTTTGACACGAGTGCTTAAGAGATGCATTGATAGCAACCTAACTCTCAGTTGGGAGAATAGTCATTTTATGGTTAAGCAGGGAATTATTGTGGGACATGTAATGTCTAATAATGGAACTGAAGTAGACAAGGCAAAGGTGGACTTAATAGCAAAATTACCATCACTTACTTTAATTAGAGAAATTAGAAGTTTTCTAGGGCATGTTGGATTTTATAGGTGTTTCATCAAATATTTCCCTAAAATTGCATGCCCTTTTAACAAACTTGCTTGCTAAAGATGTAAATTTTGAATTTGACAATGAATGCCTTAAGGATTTTTAGACTTTGAAAGAAAAATTGACCACTACACTTGTAATTATAGCCCCTGATTGGTCTTTACCTTTGGAAATCATGTTTGATGCTAATGACTATGCAATTGGGGCTGCACTTAGGTAGAGGTTAATAGGGCCTTACATGTTATATATTATGCTAGTAGAACCTTAGATGATGCTGAAATAAATTATTCCACCCTTACAATTGGGAGTTTCACTAACACACTAAGTGTTACAATGTAGTTTTACAAGCTCACTCCCAACTGTGGTGTTTCTCACAATGGCTCACACCTAACCCAGAAATCCCTTATGTTTTGATGGCTCACACAATAACCAATTCCTTGTGTTTTATAGGCTCACACAAACAACCTTTACCTTGTGTTTTATAGGCTCACACAAAAAATTTTTGCCTAACAAACTTTCTTTGTGTTTTAAAGGCTCACACAACTAACCCTTACGAGTGTTCTACTCTTAACCCAGAAATACCCAAAACTCACTTGAGTAATAAATGATTATAGAGAGAAACACTTATAAATCTTTATTTCTCAATAAATGATGAGCAAAAAGATTTGCACAGAGAATAGATATTTGTTTTGATAGTATTAAATGTACAAATAGCTTACAACAAGATTTTGATTCAAAGTGTTAGCTATCCTCTTGTACTGAATGCATAAATGACTTGCATTTATACTCCCATGGAAAATTATAGCCGTTAGAATGCATTTAATATGAAACTTGCCATTGCACCAACACAAATAATCGCGCTTGACATTTTTCTCTTTCATCATTCACGGGCATAACTATGTTTGTCACAGTCGTGACTGTTCTTCCAAGCCGTGACTGAAGTGGTGACCTTGGCCGTGAAGCATTCTGGAAGGATTTGAAATATTGGGTCATGGGCGTGACAACATTCCAAGCCATGATCCAAGTGGTGACTTTGGTCGTGAAGCTCTCTGGAAGAATTTGTCATGAAGGTTCACGGGCGTGACATTTAATTCACGGGCATGACTTAAATGTTCATTCACGGTTTGTTGTCTTCCTTCATGGCCGTGAAGTTCAAATGTTGGTTTGTTGGCGGTTAGCTTCATCACGGGCATGACACATAGGGTCACGGGTGTGAACATGCCATTTCTTCAATTTTTTCTTTTGAAGATTAATCTTCCATTCTCCATTGTTACTAACATATTTCATACCCTATTCAATAGACTTAGAAAACAAGTATGTTAAATACAATACTATTATTTTATTTGTTATCATCAAAATCACAGAAATACCCCTCAAGGTTCAACAGTTTTGAAGAATGAATCATATTCATAAATGCAGCAAAAAATAAAATCTTTCAAAACCCAAAACAAAAGATTATACTTGTACCATTAAAACTAATTTATATAAATTTAAATGTTAAAAATTATACCTTGTAATTTTTATTTGTTCTTCAAATCTTCACTTTGTTGGGTTGTAGCAAATCACAACAATCCATACTAGGATGTCTCTAATGATAATCCACGTGAAAAATGAAGAAGAAACTATCAAGAGAAATGGTTTGAACAAATTCAATGTGCTAGCTTTGAAAGTGTTCTTGAGAGAATTTTTGTTGTCTTAAAAATATTTTTTTTCACAAAAGATATTTTCATATCTATTTTCTGCCATTTGATGTCTTTTCTATTTGAATCAAATTCAAAAATAAGATGAAAAGTCAAAAATGGAGAAAATGGAAACAAATGAATAGAAATTGGCCATAATTGGCCTAATTAAGGCCAAAAACAACCGTTGGCCAATGGATGGGAAGCTGCATGCGTGTTGGGCCAACTACGGGCTGCTGCTGGGCCAGCAGCCTGCCGCACGAGCCTTTACAGGCCCGTTACATTCCTGAACGATTTTTCCATGTGATCTCATCGCGATCCATCCTAAAATAATTCTCTCATATTTTGGATCCTATCCAAGACCATTTTACTTATTCTGCATATTTTCAATGCGTGTGACCCATTAGCTTCCCGGTTATGTTGGCCACTTAAATTAATAATTAATTTGAACAGGTCATGAGCGGTATCTAGCAACACATCATGACCCCCAATTGACCGGAAAGTCAGTGGTTTGACTACGAACCTTTCCATAGACAATTTCTGTGCAATTATTCCTTTCAAATAAATTTGTACAATAAGTGCTAAAGGTGATTGCCTTTAGAGCACTCCTCTAACAAGCTCCCACTTGCACTAAAGTCAATCGCCTTTGTATTTAATTCCATAGGCGAGTACATGAGAATCATATTTCTTTTGGGGAAGTGGCTTAGTTAAAGGATCAACAATATTCTGATCAGTGGGCACTCTTTCTATCTTTATATCATTCATTCCAATGATTTCTCTAATCAAATGGTATCTTTTGAGTACATGTTTGGATCTCTGATGAGACCATGGCTCATTTGCTTTCGCAATGGCTCCATTATTATCACAATACAATTGTATTGGATCAATAATGCTTGGAACCACTCCAAGTTCTGTGATGAATTTCCTTATCCAAATTGCTTCCTTTACTGCTTCAGAAGCTGCAATGTACTCTGCTTCGGTTGTGGAATCAGCAGTCATTTCCTATTTAGAACTCTTCCAACTAACTGCTCCACCATTTAGTGTGAATATATAACCTGACTGAGATTTTGAGTCATCCTTGTCAGATTGGAAGCTAGCATCGGTATACCCGCTCATAGTAAGAGATCTCTATCTCCATATACCAAGAATACATCCTTAGTTCTTCTTAAGTACATAAGGATATTCTTGACAGCCACTAATGACCCTCACTAGGGTCCGATTGGAATCTACTTGTGACACTCAAAGCATATGATACATCGGGTCTTACATGTATCATAACATATATGATTGAACCTGTACCTGAAGCATATGGAATCAAACTCATGTGTGTCCTCTCATCTTGTGTCTTTGGACACAAAGACTTTGAGAGAGTAATCCCATAGGTCATGGGAATATATCCCCTCTTGGACTGCTCCATGCTAAACCTCTTTAGCATCTTATCTATGTATGTAGACTGTGAAAGACCAAGCAATCTTTTAGATCTATCTCTATAGATCTTTATCCCTAAAATATAGACTGCTTCTCTAAGGTATTTCATAGAGAAATTATTGGATAACCAAATTTTGACTGATTGTAAGGCTGGGACATCATTTCCCATTAACAATATGTCATCTACATATAACACAAGAAATACGATTGTGCTCCCACTAACCTTATTGTAAATACAAGGTTCATCCAGATTTTGTAAGAAACCAAACTGTTTGATTGTCTCATCAAACCGAATATTCTAACTCCTGGATGCTTGCTTTAATCCATAAATGGATCTTTGAAGCTTACATACCTTTTTTCCATCTTTGGATATGAAACCTTCTAGTTGTGTCATGTACACATCCTCAGTCAGATTTCCATTAAGGAAAGCTATTTTCACATCCATTTTCCATATCTCATAATCATAATGAGTAGCAATGGCTAGGAGTATCCTTATGGATTTAAGCATAGCTATTGGGCTAAAAGTTTCATCATAGTCAATTCCTTGTCTTTGACGATAACCTTTAGCAACAATTCTAGCTTTATAGGTAATCACATTACCATCCACGTCGGTTTTCTTTTTGAAAACCCACTTGCTCGGGTTCAGGCAGTTGATCAGCATCTGTTTGAGCATCTTGAACTTCCTCAAGTTCAATTTTGCTCCCACTATCTCATTTTAGAAGGAATTCTCTTTCTAAAAAGATAGCATGTCTTGAAACAAAAACCTTTTTTTCCAAGGGGTGGTAAAATTGATATCCTTATGATGCTTTTGGATATCCCATAAACAGACATCGATCAGACTTAGCTTCTAGCTTATCTGACATTGTCTGCTTCACATAAGCAGGACAACCCCAAATTCTCATGTAGGAAAATGTGGGCCTCTTGTTATACCATATCTCATATGGAGTAACATCAACTGACGTTGAAGGAACTCCATTTAATATATAAATGGTGGTCTCTAGTGCATAACCCCAAAAGGATTTAGGCAATTCCGCAAAACTCATCATAGACCTTACCATGTCTAACAAGGTTCAGTTTCTTCTTTCAGCCACACCATTGTGTTGTGGCGTGTAAGGTGGAGTCCATTGAGATAAAATCCCATTATCCCTAAAATAATCTAGAAACTCTAGTATTCACCTCCTCGATCTGATCAAAGTGTTTTAATACTTTTGCCAAGTTGTTTCTCTACTTCATTTCTGAATTTTTTGAACTTTTCAAAAGCTTCAGATTTGTATCTCATAAGATACACATATCCATATCATGAGTAGTCATCGATAAAAGTAATGAAGTAGATGAAACCACCTCTGGCGTGTGTAGACATCGGACCACATACATCTGAATGTATTAAGTTTAAAAGTCCATTAGCAAGTTCACCCTTTCCCTTAAAGGGTAATTTAGTCATCTTGCCTAGTAAACAAGATTTACATGTGTCATATGATTCATAATCAAAAGACCCCAAACTACCACTTTTATGTAGCTTAGCCATGCGTTTCTCACTTATATGACCAAGACGACAATGCCATAAATAAGATGATTTCAACATATCTTGTTTTTTCCTTTTATTATCATTGATGTTTAAAATTGGATTCGACATATCTAATATGTATATTCCATTGCATAATGTACCATTAGCATAAAGAATTCCATTCAACATAATAGAACAACAATTGTTACTAAAAGCTAAAAGGAAACCATCTTTATTTAGACTTGAAACAAAAATAATGTTTTTAGTCAAAGCAGGTACATAATAGCAATTATCCAAATTTAATATAAGCCCACTAGGGAGGGTCAATACATATGTTCCTATAGTTAATGCAACAACCCTTGCTCCATTTCCAACGCGTAGGTCTAACTATCCCTTATTGAGCTGTCTACTTGTTCCTTAGGCCCTGCATATCAGTGCATATGTGTGAGCCACAATCGGTATCTAATACCCATATATTATTATTAGAAACATTATTAATTTCAATGACAAAAATACCTGAAGTAGATGGGGCATCAGATGCCTTCTTCTTTAAGGACTCCAAGTAAGCCTTGCAGTTTCTCTTCCAATGGCCATCCTTGCCACAATGGAGGCATGTCCTTTTGGAGCAATCTCCTTGGCCTTCTTCTTGGCCATGCCTCCCTTAGGCTTCATGGACTTCTTCTTCTTGTTCTTAAGGTTCTTCCTTTTAGAACTTGAAGAGTCCACCAGCATCACAACCTTACTGTCCTTCTTGACAGATGGCTCAGATGTTTTAAGCAAGTTAATCAGCTCAGGAATAGTGGTAGAGATTTGGTTCATCCTATAGTTAAGCACAAAATGTGAATAACTATCAGACAAACCGGTTAGAATTAAGTCAATACTTAATTCATGGTCCATCATAAATCCCAAGGTGGCCAACCTCTCAGTATAGCCATTCATCTTCAATGCATATTGCACTGCAGATGTCCCCTCAACCATCTTAGTGCGGAAGAGCAACCTTGAAGTTTTGAACCTTTCAGAATATGCTTGCTCATCAAAAAGCTCTCTTAGATGGTATACTATGGAATTAGCATCCATAGCTTCATGCTGCTTTTGCAACTCAGTTGACATAGTAGCAAGCATAATGCAGCTTGCCATCTCACTATCATCGAGATGCTTTTGATATGCCTTCTGAACATCTTCAGAAGCATTAGCAGCAGGGGGATTAGGGAGTGCCTCATCTAGGATATAGCCAATCTTTTCGAATTTGAGAACTATTCTTAGATTCCTTAGCCAATCCAAAAAATTGGGCCTAGTCAACTTATTTGATTCCATTAGCGATCGAAAATTCACACTTGTCATGATGATGATTCTAGCAACCTAGATGTAAAATAGAACATGTTAGAATGTACATAAAACACATGTTTATTAGGTCTTTAATAAATTACATTATGGCTCCCACTATTTTATTGCAAATCATAGCCTTCACTATGAATCCGAGAGAACTTATATGGATGTTTTCCTAGTAGGTCGATATCCAACTAGCTAAGAATAACTTTGAGGCAACTCAACAAACTATCCTTAGTTTGGTTGGTAGGTATCTAATCTATACCAATTGCATTATTCATGCAACTACCGAATCTTGCGCTATCAACTTATTGATGTGTGCACATAGATTGTGTTATCGACTCTTGATATGTGTACATCTCATGTATACAAACCCAACTTCACCTCCAATACATATTAACCTTGGCGCAAATCCAACAAGTTATTCATGAAATCTAATTTCAATAGATTGAACATATTCTTATAGAGTGAGCTTGAGGCAACTCAACAACCCTAACTCTATAAGAACTCTGGTTCTCCCCAAATTAATGGAAGGCATAAGACTTAATTGTTTATTTAGTGAGGGATTTCTTTGTTAAGTCTCATCAAGTTATTATTTCAAGCTTTTATATATCATACATTCATCACATTGATATATAAAGATAGTTACATTAACTATATGGCATGATTATGGACATACTAAAGTCAATCTCTTGAGCCAAAGAGAAATTGACTAGCTCTTACCTAGGTATATCCATGAATTTACAACCCAAAATAGAAATCAAATTCCTATTTCTAAGTTTTCTTGTTTATGGTACCATCTCCTTTGCTTCTTGCTCCTTTGTATCTTCATTCTATCCTAATCCTATGTAATCTAATTACATATTTCAAATTATAAAAAACCTCAATTTACATTTGAGGGGAGTAAGATGAGAAGAGAAATATATGAGAAAGAAAAAGAGGTAGGGACATGCATGCCCTATTTACCATAAAATAAAATAATTTCATACATGCTCAATCACATTTGGCCTAAGTCCATAATCATCCATCATGCCTTTTCATACACCCCTAACATGCATTCTCTAATGCACAAAATTAAAATGACAATTTTGGATTTCAATTTGTAAATCGATTCAACACTTGAATCGAAATTGCCTATAAATGTGTTCTTTCGGTTAATTTAATTTTGTATATCATTCGAAAGTGGAATTTAATATTTAATCAAATTAAATTAAATTCCATATTTCCAGAAATAATTCAAAAATTAATTCTCCTTAAAATCGGAATATTATGATGTTAAAATTAAACAATTTAATTTTAATATACATACCAATTTCTAGTCATACTAGAATTACAATTGCACAACTTAAATTAATTCAAAATTAATTTCCATAAATTCTAAAAATTTACATAACATCAAATAACCATTATAATTATCTTTAGGTCAGCTCAAATTCATAAAAATATTTTTGGCACAAGCCAAAATTACTAAGACAAACGAACCAACACATTTAGACGCTCAAAATGACTCATTCGATATCTAGAATTTTTAAAATTTCAAATGCTTGCAAACTAATTTTGGTATGCATCTAACATTAAAATAACATATTTGTAATCACATAGAAATTATTTCAAGGTGCTGAAAATAAAATAAACACATACAAAAAAATCAAACAAAACAACCCCACCGGATATGCTAAAACAGTCTCGTTTTTGTATTTGTTTGAAACATTAATTAAAATAATTTTTAATTAATTATTGGACACTTCCAGAGGCATAAAAATATTCTCAATATGTCTAAATAAGTTTTTTATAATTAAATTACAAGAAAAATGTTACCAGCCCCATCAATTAAGCCAAACAACAACACATGTTCATAAAAAGGCAATTTTAGGCATTTTTGAAATAAATCCGAAATTAATTATTTGAATCACATTCAAATCATTTTTCAATCAAAATAATCATTCTTAATCATCCCATCATCAGATTAAAGAAAGAAAAATATGTAAATTATATTTTACAAATTAATTTCAATTTTTCAAACCTATTGATCCAAAATCATCAAAAACATGCAAACCCATTGCACTTTCAATTAAAATTAATTTTAATGGATACAAGGAGGCTCTGATACCAATGTTGGGTTTTGAAGAATGAATCATATTCATAAATGCAATGAAAAATAAAATTTTTCAAAATCCAAAATAAAAGATCATACTTGCACCATTAAAACTAATTTATATAAATGTAAATGTTAAAAATTATAGCTTGTAATTTTTATTTGTTCTTCAAATCTTCACTTTGTTGGGCAATGTGTCCGCGTGGACCCGTACGGGTCCGTGACACTCTCGAACGATATTTCCATGCGATCTCATCGCGATCCGTCCTAAAATAATTCTCTCATATTTTGGATCCTATCTAAGACCATTTTACTTATTCTGCATATTTTCAATGCGTGTGACCCATTAGCTTCCCGGTTATGTTGGCCACTTAAATTAATAATTAATTTAAACAGGTCATCAGCGGTATCTAGCAACACATCATGACCCCCAATTGATCGGAAAGTCAGTGGTTTGACTACGAACCTTTCCATAGACAATTTATGTGCAATTATTCCTTTCACCATCCACTTGGTTCAGAGTATGGACATGTGTCAACTCCCACTAGACTGACTACATCATGTCTAGTCCATGTAATGTTAGTTCTTGTCCTTAAGGCTCATTACTCTACTAGATATGTCATTGAAGACTATCTTTATGACATTTCCACTCCGGACAGAGATTCCTGAGTAATGACCACGACAAAAGGCTATGGGTATACACTCCTTTTATCAAGAGTGGTGAATCCTTTGTTGGTTACCCAATTACCTTCGACTCAAGCTGTATCCAATCACCACCCTATGAGCTAGCTCTCTGAAGCAACAAGGAATAGTGTCAAAATACAGAATCAATATTCAAGATATCCTTGAGTACCTCAAGTCTAAGGATACTTGCACCATTGCTATGATGAGACTATCATTGACATTTGAATAGATTATCCATATGATTGTCTCATAGTTGGTCATCCAATGTACTTAGCTACACTTAGCAAGCATCCACATGTTAACTCTAAACATCCCATCTTTATAGATTATGAGATCTACTACTCAATCCAATCAAGAAGTGTAACATGTGCTAGTCTGTCTGGACTAATAATGTTTCGTCTCATTAATCCTATGACTATGGGTAATTTTGATACTAACATAATTACGCATGATAAGAATCTCAATATCATGATCTCATCATGATTTCCTTCATGCTATGTTATGTATCAAGGACTTCATTAATTGATTTAAGATCACTTATCAATTCATATATCAAATGAACATCAAATTAATTAAAAAGCCTTTTATTAATCAAATAAATTTGTACAATAAGTGCTAAAGGTGATTGACTTTAGAGCACTCCTCTAACAATTGTTAATCTAGATAGACTAGTACATGTTATACTTTTTGAATAGGTCAAGCAGCTGATCTTATAATCTAAAAGCATGAGATGTTTAAAGTTAACATGTGGATGCTTGCTAAGAGTAGCAAGTGCATTGGATGACCTATTATGAGACAATCACATGGATATCTATTCAATGTCAATGATAGTGTCATCATAGCAGTGGTGCGAGTATCTTTAGACTTGAGATACTCAAGGTTATCTTGGATACTATATCCTATACTTTGACTCCATTCCTTATTGCCTCTAACCAGGTCACTTATAGGGTGATGATTGGGTATAGCATGAGGTATTTAAAGGCAGTTGAGTAGTCAATAAAGGATTCACCATTGATGATAGAAGGAGAGTATACATATGGCCTCTTGTAGAGATCCTTACTCGAAAATCCTTAGCGAAGGTGAACATGTCTTGAAGAAGGTCTTCCATGACATATCTGATCAGAGTAATGACTCTTATAGATAAGAACTAATATCATTTGGAATAGATGCAATGTATCCAGTCTAATGGGAGTTGACACACAGTCCATGCGCTTATCCAAATGAGGTATAGTTTGGTGAAAGGATGAATTGCATGGTAATTGTCTATGGAAGGGTTAAAAGTCAAACCACTGACTTTCTGGTTAATTGGGTGGTCATGATGTGTTTCTATATACCACTCATGATCTACTAAGCCAAGGGAGATAAATTAGAAATTCATTATGGATCAAAAGTGTTTGACTTATAGAATCCTACTTAGATTAGGATTCCTCCCGAGACTTGAAGTGTCAACACGACCAGAAAACCTATTAGGTAACACGTGTAGAGGGAATGAAGAAAATGTAAAATGGGTTTTGGATAAGATCCAAATGAGAAAGAAAGAGAATTGGGCCTTTTATAAGAGTTATAAAAATGTGCCAAATCCAAATTGGACTAGGATTGTTGACTTGGTCAACATTGGGCCTTATACGTTAGGGAAATAGATCCATTAAGGCTTTTCCTTTTCCAAACCTAAAAGGAATTAGAAAGTGTATAAATACGCCATTTAAGGAGTCAATTTTGTGGCTGCCCCTTTAAGAAAAATAAGACTTATTTTTCTTCTGTCCCTTTTCTCTTTCATAAGACAATTTTCCATAGCCACTTTGGACTGTTGTCACCTCATCTTTTTGGAGGTTTTTTTCTTCTTCCTTTGCATTGATACTTTTAAAGGTAATCTTAGCTTTGGATTGTTGTGGTTTGCTACAACCCAACAAAGAAGGAAAAGCTCACCACTTGGAAGATCAAGAGTTGCAAACAAAGGTAATCAACTTCTCCCTTTCGATGGTATGATCCAATTTTAAATTATGTAAGGCATTCTTTGGGTTTTGATTTTGAATAAATTTTTATATTTTGGTTGTGCTATATATGAGATGCATGTTCAAAATCCAACAATTATTCATATAGACTATGCAACTTTGAGATACCTTTTAACCAAGCCAAATGCAAAGCCTAGACTTATTAGGTGGATACACTTATTACAGGAATTTGACTTAGAAATAAAGGATAAAAAGGGTAGTAAGAATTTGGTTATTGACCATTTATCTAGGTTAATTCTGATGTTGAAGCTTTAGCCTCGAAAAAAGCAATTATTGAAACATTTTTTGACGAACAGTTATTTGCTGTAACTTATGTGCAATGCTATGCTGATATTATTAATTAATTGGCAAGTGGCATCTTGAGACCTGAAATGGTTTTCCAAGAAAGGAAAAGGTTCTTCTCTCTTTGCAGGAATTATTATTGGGAGGATACATACCTTTTCAAGAAATGTGCTAATTAGGTCATTAAGAGATGCATTCTAAAGGAGGAGCAACAAAGTATACTTACTTTCTGTCATGAATTTCAAGTTGGGGGTGTTATAGAAGTGCTCTAAAGGCAATCACCTTTAACATTTATTGTATAAATTTATTTTATTAATAAAAGTCATTTTAATTAATTTGATATTCCTTTGATATATGAATCGATAGTGATCTTAAATCAATAATGAAGTCCTTGATATATAACATAACGTGAAGGAAATCACGATGAGATCATGATATTAAGATTCTTATTATGTGTAATTACATTAGTATATGAATTATCCCTAGTCATAGGATTAATGAGATAGGACATTGTTAATATGGATAGACTAGCACATGTGTATATCCTTCATTGGATCAATCAATATATATCATAATCTGTAAACATGAGATGTTTAGAGTTAATATGTGGATGCTTACTAAGTGTAGCTAAGTACATTGGATGACCTACTATGAGACAATCATATGGATAATCTATTCAAATGTCAATGATAATCTTATCATGGCAATGGTGCAAGTATACTTAGACTTGAGGTACTCAAGGATATCTTGGTTACAAATTCTGTACTTTGACACAATTCCTTATTGTCTCAGGGAGATTGATCATAGGGTGTGATTGGGTACAACTTGAGTGTAGCGCTCTCTTACCCTACTAGTCATTAATAGTATATGGAAGTGCTACTAAGCTCATTTTTTGTAAAAATAACAAATTTTCAAATTATTGTATTATTTATTTATTTATTTTTATATCATTTAAATATGTAACAAGTGATGTAAATATTTTGATTTAAAAGAACTCATTCAGTAAAGCATAATATTTAGAAATACATTTACCAATAATACCAAATACATATTAATTACAAATTTCAATCTTTATAAATCCTACATGCCACAAATTTACATCAAAAGAAATTCTTAAAATTAAATTTTTATTTTTTTACAATACAATTTCCAAAACATATAAAAAGGAAATAAACTGCTGCAAATTGATCTTAGGGTTTTCCTCTTCTTCGGTCGCCCTATCGGAATAGCTACGTCTATTTATCTGTGGGTAAAACACATGCTAAGCTACTAGCTTAGTGGTACGTTTGGCAACTATCCAGTAATTATATAAATATTTCTAAAATAAAATTTTAGAAACTAGAATTAATTTACTAAGCATGCCAAAATATTCAAATAATATTAAAACTACTTTTGTCATGCAAAAATATACAATTAGTCAATTATAACATTACATTCATTAAGCATGCTTGAAATTATTTAACAATACAAGATATACAATTTAAAATATCAATTTAATAATTTACATTTTTTGTTCTATTATTTATTTAATAGCCCACAACATCTTAGACCGAAACTAAATACTTGATACATAATTTTTACTCTCTAGTAGTCTACTCGGTGCCTATATAATTATTTTATAACTCGCGTTTAACGCCTACATGTTCAATAACAACTCAGCACTTTTGTGGTGCCTAAATAATTTCGAACTCAATATTTTTCTTAGTGCCTACGTAATTTCAACTCAACACTATCTCTTAATGCCTACATAAATTAAATCTCAGTACTATTTTTTTAGTGCCTACATTTCTACCTTTTTATTGGCATGCTAACTTATCATAATTTCTAGTTCTCGACTAGATGTTATAGGGCTTAATTATATTTGTTACCTTTATTATTATTTACATAAATTATGTAGGTAACACTAACATAAATTCCATATAAATGCAATAATTCCCATTAAGTAATTTACAACCTCATACTTGCTCATTTAATGATTATAACTATAAGAAAAATCAAATAATATATGTTGCCCAATTAATAAACCAAGAAGGGGGGTTGAATTGGATATTAAAAAATTCTTAAGTTTTAAGTGCGGAATGAAAAGTTAAGTAGAGCAGTGATAGGAAGATATCACACAAGAAATTTATAGAGGTTTGGGTGTTAACAAACCCTATTCCTCTCCATAATCTCGATTGGGAGTTTCACTAACAGATTAAGTGTTATAATAGAGTTTTACAAGCTCACTCCCAACTATGGTGTTTCTATCAATGGATCACACCTAACCCAAAAATCCCTTGTGTTTTAATGGCTCACACAATAAACCAATACCTTGTGTTTTAATGGCTCACACAAATAACCTTTACAAGTGTTATACTCTTAACCCAATATACCCAAACTCACTTGAGTAGTAGATTACAAAGAGAAACACTCACAAATCTATAATACTCAGAAATTATGAGCAAAAATATTTTTATAGAGAATTAAAGTTTAGTTGAAAGTAATTAATGCACAAATGGCTACAATAGGATTTTGATTTGAAGTAATTGCTATTCTCTTCTTTTGAATTCATAAATGATTTGCATTTATACTTCTTTGGTGAATTATAGCTGTTTGATTGCATTTCATGGGAAAATAGCCATTGCACCAACTCTTAATTTCTTGCCTGACATGTTTCTCTTTCCTCATTCACGATCTTGAATATGTGTGTCACGGTTGTGAATGTTCTTCCAGGCCGTGGTCCAAGTGGTGACTCTAGCCGTGAAGCATTCTAGAAGGAATTGAAGTGTTTGATCACGGGGGTGACTCCTGCCGGTGTTTTTCTACTAAAGGCATCAGCTACTACATTGGCTTTGCCTGGATGATAATCAATAATACAATTATAATCCTTGATTAACTCCAACCAGCGTCTTTGCCTTAAGTTCAATTCCTTTTGTGTGGACAAATATTTGAGGCTCTTATGATATGTAATATGTAGCACCGCTCACCATACAAATAATGTCGCCATATTTTTAAAGCAAACACTATTGCTGCCAACTCCAAATCATGTGTAGGGTAATTTAGCTTATCAGGCTTCAATTGCCTAGATGCATAAGCAACTTGCATTAATACACAACCTAGCCCATTATGAGAGGCATCACTGAATATCACAAAATCTTTCCCTGGCGTAGGTTGGGTCAAAACAGGTGCTTCGGTTAACATGACTTTTAGTTTCTTAAAGCTTGCTTGACACTGATCTGTCCACTCAAACTTAGTTTCTTTTCTGAGCAACTTGATAAGTGGTGCAGCTATACTTTAAAATCCCTCCACAAACCTTCTATAGTAGCCAGCTAATCCAAGGAAACTCCGGACTTCTGTTACATTACAAGGTAGCTTCCAACTTAGAATTGCTTCTATTTTGTTAGGATCAACACAGATTCCTTCAACTGAAATAACATGTCCTAAGAATCCCATTTCTTCTAACTAGAACTCACATTTTGACAGCTTTGCATACAATTGATTTTCCCTCAGAGTCCGCAATACTATTCTGAGATGCCTGTCCTATTCTCTCTTATCCCTCGAATATACCAGGATATCATCTATAAAAACTACAACAAACTGATCAAGATAAGGCCCAAAAATCATGTTCATCATATCCATAAATGCAGCTGGTGCATTCGTTAAGCCAAACGGCATATCCAGGAATTTATAGTGGCCATATCGAGTCCTGAAGGTTGTTTTGGACACATCCGATTCTTTGATTTTCAGTTAGTGATACCCGGATCTGAGATCAATCTTAGAGAATACTCCTACTCCCTTCAATTGATCAAACAAATCATCAATTCTAGGTAGTGGATATTTATTTTTAATTGTCACCTTATTTAATTGTCGGTAATCAATACATAATCGTATGGTGACATCCTTCTTTTTCACAAACAACACCGGAGTGCCCCATGGTGACATATTGGGCCTTATGTACTCTTTGTCGAGCAATTCCTGCAATTGAACCTTTGACTCTCTCAATTCTGTAGGTGCCATTCTATAAGGAGTAATTGATATTGGGGCTGTACAAGGAATCACATCAATAGCAAACTCTATCTCCCTATCTAGTGGTAACCTCAGCAAATCCTTAGAAAACACATCTAGGAACTCACATACTGTGGGGATGTCCTTGAGTTCCGGGTTCCTCTTCCTGGTATCTATCACATGGGCCAAATATGCTTCACATCCTTTCCGAATGTATTTTCGAGCTTGTAATGCAGAAATAACACTGGTCAAACATGTTTGACCTACACCTTGAATGATGGTGTCATCTTGCCCGGGAATTTTAAGTACAACTTTTCTAGATCTGTTATATGAGTTAAGGCTTAATCTTGAGAGATTAAGATTAAAGACCCCTCTTTAAGTTGTTTAAAAGTTATAACATGTGTTAGTAAGGGGTTATATGAGTTTAAGGATGTTGAAAGGGCTAAAGTTAGGGTTTTTACCCTTATGGCTTTAAAGGCTAAGCATATGAGTTTTTGATGTTGATAAAGATATGTTATATGTGATAGGAGTTGAAAGGGGAGGTGGTGAAATCCAGGAAAAGGATAAGCAAGCTTGAGAGAAGCTTGGTTTTGTGAGACTCCATTAGCGATATGTACATATACGCATTCAAATTCTCAAGTATGGCATGTTGGGTGTTAATTAAGTGATGATAGAATTGTATGCTTGAAATGCTAAATGCCAAGTTCAAATGAGGTAATTAATGCTATGAGATAGGATTTTGAGTATGAAATGCTATAAATGTAAGTATACCATGAATACGCAATGTTTATATTTGTAATGTATATGCAATAAATGTGCCTAAAGAGGCATTTATGAAATAATAGAAGGTGATGCCTAATGGGTGAAAGAGGTAAGTAAGAAATGATTAAATGTATATGAAAGCATAAATGCTTGAAAAAAATAGTTGGTGAATAAGGAAATGGTAAGTGTAGTGATTATTTATGTTGAATGATCCTTTAACATGTTTTAATGCATGATGTGATGAGAATGTTGATAGGAAAAGGTTGTCATGGGACAATCCTTAAAGCCTTGCATGTGACTTATAATGAATGTATTTTTTAATGCTGTCAATTACTGGAAAATCTAGATTCATGCTCATGACTAGGTGTTCACGGTCGTGAATCTCATATCACAAACAAAGTCATGCCCATGAAAAAATGCATAAAGTGGGCAGAAGCATTCACAACCAAGGTCACAATTTGGTTCATGGGCAAAGGTACCTATGAATAGGCCTTCACGACTGTGAACATATAGTTCATGCTGGTTAAGCCTGCCTTAAAGGTAATATGAATTTTTATGCAATGATTATGTAAATATGTTCAATGATGATATATTGAAGTATATTTCTATGGATATTAGTATATGACTGTTCTATGATAAGTTTGCATGCATGAATTAAAGTGTATATGCTTAAGATATAAGTGCTATAATGAAACTAATAAAGGATATAAACAAGTAAAGCTCAGACTTGATACTAAGACTAATAGCATGATAGATGACATGCCATTAAGGAGGGTATGATACCATTGTTATATGTTGACCTACTTAATATGGTTTAAGCTCAGATAGTGCCATTGACTTGAGGAGTTTGGAATGGCACACATTATTACATATGATATTACATGCAAAAGCTATATGTTTACACAGTCAATATGGCTAGCCTAGACTGGTGCCATTGCTTAAGGAGCATGGTCTGGCACATGTTTATAGATAGTGGCAAGGTGGCTTAAGGTCAGAAAGCACCTATGTCTACAATCCGTATTTGAATAGTCGGTGTTGAGAGTTGTTAGGCAATAATATCAAATATGTTAAAGTAAGTAAAGAAATGCAGTAACATGAAATGAATGCAAATGCATAAGTATGCAAGTATGTTTAAGCACAAAGTGAAATGTTACATGTTATAGTTACAATTATATATGTTTAACGAATGACAATGGTTGTGCATCACTATCTGGGATTGTCTCCTACCATTCATAGGCATCGCCTTGAAGCAAGGACACTGTATAATCAAATTTCACATATGGGGGTACATCTTATCATATTTAGTACCCTCTGTGTCCTTTTCAGCCATGTCTCAGCTTCTGTTGGGTCTGTTGTGCCAATGAAATCAGTTGCACCTTATTTCCTCAGCTTGTCATAACATCTTTCCCTATTCATTTTAGAACCATGTACTTCCTATTTGCGGTCTTCATAGGGTATCTCTGCATGTCATGATTGGGATGCATGTGCTAGAGCCCTAACTCTTGGTGTCGGTTGATCCCTATGTAAATGATGTGATGCCTCATGAGAATGCATTTTGGTCGGCCTCTCCCTCCTTAGTGAATCATGTCTTTTAATGTCCCTAAAATTCATAGAAATGTGTCACTACATAATGTTCAACATATAAGATGCATGTGTTATCATGTTTTAGGCATATGCATGTTCCCATGGAACATATCCCTGCTCTAATACCAAAAATATAACATCATACCTTATGCATTTCAGTAAAACCTATCCCTATGTCAAATAATCACATATTGCATACTAACAAGACATAAGGTCATGTTAACAGTGATAGTAATTTTTTTTCTTCATATCCTGTAATATCATTCAATGACTTTTCAAGTCAACAATAAGGTTTTCACCATAATATAATATATCACATCTATTAAAACTTAAAATTTACATCCGAAGGATTATGAGTTTCTTCCATTTATACATTTCAAAACTAATCTACAGTGACTATACATGTTTAAACATATAAGTCCAAAATACAGATGACATGTTTTCATGCTCATGTGGAATGCAAGGAGAGAGAGTGATGAGGCTCAGCCAGTGACCTATGCTCCATGTCTTTGATATACCACTCAAAATAAGCTATCACTTTACTTGAAAAATTATGCAAATTTATGAGTTGCGGCTCAGTGAGAATAATCATGAAATGAGCTCTAAAGTACCAAACAACTCATAGTAATAAGTCACCACCCATTGCATATTATGGATTCCATTCCATTCACCCTTATCATATTGATATCAGTAAAATTGAAGCATATAATCATTACTCTTTATGTATGCAAATGCTTTGCTTATTTCATTTTGTTGTGACCCAGTTAAACTGACATTGCCCGGGATT
This sequence comes from Triadica sebifera, assembly GCA_023653625.1. Classification (NCBI taxonomy): domain Eukaryota; kingdom Viridiplantae; phylum Streptophyta; class Magnoliopsida; order Malpighiales; family Euphorbiaceae; genus Triadica; species Triadica sebifera. Next base: position 13,908,429 of record CM042897.1, read on the forward strand.
TCCATATGAACATTTTCCATGTGTACATTTGCATTTTCTAGCTAGCTTGGTCATTTGTTTCATTTTCATATTTGTTGGGCCATAAGCCTTTTCTTTTGCTTTACAATATTGATTAACTAGTCACAATGCCTTTTTAGTCCATATGCATATGCATTTGTACTAAGCATTCATCAACCATTGCATCTTGATCACATATACCATACATATATCACATATATACCACGTATGTCATGCATATACTATACATAAACCATGTATATATCACGTATGCCAAACATATATCTCAAATATACCATACATTTACCACTTATATATCACAAATTATCCTTCATCTCATTAACAAAGTCAAATAATGAAAATCATACAAATCACATAACCATAAATCATCACACACATCACATAGTAAGCAATATTCATATACACTAAGGAAATAGTTTGATAACTATACTCACCTTTGCCCTTTGATTTTGAGTCTTAACTTATTATTTATCCCCTCCTTGTGGGTCTTCAATATGTTGTGAGCCTAATATAGAAATATTATTGATTAATTTATGACTAAAGAAACCTAATCTGGCTTAAGCAAATTGATATGCATAGTTCATATATATAGTTAGGGTTTTCCCTATAGGGCAGTGTCACCTTATGGGACTGAATAGCCCATAAATTTTTCTATACTCACCAATTAATATGATTATTGATCCAAATTAAAATTAAAATGTAATTATATAACATACTCAAATTTCAAAGAAATTGGAGCATTGTACAATTTTTGGTGGAATTTCCAATTATGTTATGTTTTCTGCCCTGTTTCTGCCCTTTAGCAGTTTTAGGTTACCAAATTTGGTCCTTCATATCTTACAATATTTAAGTCATATTACAATGAAACTTGGTAGAAATTTAGATAGGTTAAAATGGAACATTTTATATGTTTACAATGTTTATCAGTTATCCCTCTAAGGTCCTCAAAATATAAGAAATATATCACTGGTCCAGAACAGAGTTGGCTTCCTGACGAGTATGACTTGTAAAGGCCCTATCTCACTCTATAATAACATATTAAGGTGATAATTATACCAAAATTTATCTAAGACAAAATATAACTTAAATGTTTTGATAATTTACATAATTGATCTCTAAAGAGCTCGAAATGGCTAAACAAGTTGCTATATCTGCCCAGGGCACTAAGCAGACAGTTCAAACTATAAAACAGTCATGATTTCATTCATCATAACTCAACATCCAAAAGACATATGAACCTGTAATTTAGCACAAATATATATAAAACATATATCTATAAATTTCATGTTTGCACCCCACTACAATACTGGATCTATCATATTCAAAGCCAAAGAACATAGTAGCTAACTCAATTAGAGTTTACACCCAGACCAGTTCCAATAATATGCCAATATCTTTTCATACAATCCAAATTTCTCAAGAATATTTATATATCATAAACATAAGATATAAAGGAACAACTTTCATGTTTTAAATGTTTCCATAATCAGTCTTTATTGGTATCAAAATCAGGGTGCAAAATACTGATTCAACTTAACCCTAACAGCTCAAACAACACTAGAACAATGGAGAAAATGTTACTTACCAAGAACGAACTTGAAATGGATCAATTTGATGCAAAACATAAGTGAAATAAGGAATAAAAGAAGGCTGCAATGGTGGAAGAAGGAGAAGAAATGAACTTGAAGTGAGGGTGGCAGAATGGTGAGGAGGAAGATAAGGTCCACCTCCCATCTCCTCACTTTTGTCTTTTTCCCATTTTGTTTATTCCTTTCTTTTCTTTTTCTTTTTCTTTTACTTTTGTTTCTTTTCTTTTTCACTTTATTAATTCAATCTAATAATTTAATTCACATAAATTTTAATTTCATGTCACCATTAAATAAATTATAAAATGGACACGTGCAATTCAGCACAATTGCAAAATACTCAGACATGTAGCTAGTGTGTGTTGTGAACTTGTCCCTATAAAAATACATATAAAGTGCATGTGTTCAAGTGAAATATATGCTAATGCATATGTCCAATTGAAATGCATGTAAAAATGTATATGTGGAAAGTCGAGAATGTTACATCATTTACCAGACTTTTGAGAAAGGATGTGAAGTTCGAATAGAATGACAAATGTCAAGCTAGTTTTGACAAGCTTAAATGTATGTTGACAAAAGCCCTAGTTCTTATATGTTGATAGAAGCCCCAGTTCTTAGATATCTAGTTCCTGATAAAGAGTATGTTATCTACAGTGATGCTTCTCACAATGGGTTAGGGTGTGTCTTGATGCAAGAAGGAAAGGTCGTTGCTTATGCTTCCAGACAGTTGAAGCCACATGAAAAGAATTATCCCACATATGACCTTGAGTTGGAAGCCATTGTGTTTGCTCTAAAGATATGGCATCATTACTTATATGGGGAAAATTGTTATATCTACATTGACCACAAGAGCTTAAAGTATCTTTCGACACAAAAGGAACTTAACTTGAGGTAGAGACTATGGTTAGAACTGATCAAGGACTATAATTGTGTCATCGACTATCATCTAGACAAGGCCAATGTTATGGCCGATGCTTTGAGTAGGAAGACTATAGAAAAGTTGCATATCTAACCTACTCTCAACTAGGAAATCATAGATGCACAGATGCAAGATCATAAGATAGTTGAGATTGTCGAGTTGGTCTCTAAGGGGAAGAGACTAGAGTACATAGTTGAGTCAAATGGTAGTTTATTTTACCAAGGTTGTTTATGCCAGCCTGATGTTACAAAGTTGAAGCAAAGAATTTTAAAGGAAGCATATGAAACCAAGTTTTCCATGCATCCTGGAAGTAATCAAATGTACCATGATCTAAAAGGAAGGTATTAGTGGGTAGGCATGAAAAAGGACATCACAGAGTTCACGAAAAAATGTTTGACATGTTAGCAGGTCAAGGCAGAACATTAGGTGTAACACCCAACTTATATATTAGGGATAATCCCCCATATATAAGAAGAATGCCAGAAGCTTAACTCGATAAATCTGTCTAACTAAGTTTTTCTATAGTTTAAATTAAAATAATTCATTTATTTATATTGGATTTGGCTTATCATTCTAATTATCAATGTAGCGCTCCCTTACCCTACTAATCGCTAATAGGATATGGAAGTGCTACTAAGCTCATTTAATTTAAAACCAACGCTCAATTTTGTATAAATATTTTTTTTTATTTCAATTTTTGAGTTTATTATTAGCGGAATATTTATCACCATATTTTTTTTTCCATTTAAATATATATCTAGTGATGGGAATATTGTGATTCAAAATAACTTATTCATTAAACCATGATATTTAAAAATATAACTACAATAATTCTAGATATATATAATTACCAAATCCATTACTTATAAATATTACAAGCCACAAATTTACATCAACAAAATTCTTAAAACTTAATTTTTACAACATCATTTTCAAAACATACAAAAAGAACTAGACTGCTGCAATATGATCTTGGGGTTCCCTCTTCTTCGGTCGCCCTATCGGAACAACTACTTCTATTTATCTGCGCGTGAAACACACGCGCTAAGCTACTAGCTTAGTGGTACGTTTGGCAACTATCCAATAATTACATAATAATTCTAAAATGAAATTATGTAGGGAAACATTAATATAAATGCAATCATTCCCATTCAATATTTTACAACCTCATATTAGCTCATTTAATCATTATAACTATAAGAAAAATTCACTTAATACATTTTCTAACACAAAAATCCACAATCAACACATTTCTACCAGCAGTCCTATTCTGGACAGCATTTCAGCCTTATATTGCTCTGTATTTTTCGTCTATTTTTAGACAGAATTTGGACATGTGATCACCTAACAAAATATAAGTAAATGTCTTAAATTTAATTTCCAACTGGAATCACATTAAAAATAATTTCGTAGCAAAAGTTATGAATTTTCTCCTAAGCTACGTTCATTGCAATCTGTCCAGTATTTTACTGGGCAGATTTCTGCCTTATTTTTCTCTGTCTTTTTCATCCATTTCTAGATGGAATTTGGACAAGTTATCAACTAGAAAAATGTAGATACATGTCTTATATTTAATTTCCAACTGGAATTACATTAAAAATAATTTCTTAGCAAAAGTTATGAATTTTCTTCTAACCTATGTTCAATGCACTCTGCCCAGTATTTTTTTTCTGGACAGATTTCTAGTTCAAAGTTTGAGTCCATTTTTCACCTAATTTCAGGTATATTTAGGTCTAATGGTCTGAATGAAAGTTCAAGCCCTATGTCTTAAATTTCCAACACAGCAAGAATCACTCAGAAATGATTTCCAGAACTCAAGTTATGATCAAAACACTAGACACTGTTCATAAGACGAATTTTCCAGCACATCAAATAATTCATACATTTTCCATTTTCATGCATCAACCTCATTTTCTAGTCTTTATTTTCACATTCATGGCATAATTTAATCACAAATTCATTTCTCAATCAAATATGCAGAATTTCATACACATCACAAAATCAAAATCAACATTTTTATACATTGAATTTTTGCCAAATGTACATACCTCAAAGTTCTATTTTTCTTCACTTTTCTCTTCCTCTTAGATAGCCTTTTCCTTGCCCTTACTTCCCCTTTGATTTTGGTTTAAAGTTTGTTCACTTCTTTGTCCTAACAACAAATTTTACACTAATCAAGCACTAATCATACTAATCCACCCTTAATCACCATTAACATACTAATAACCCTAATTTACTAACTATAATGGCAACTAACCCCAAACTCAAAGAAATGAGAAGAAGAAAGTAAGGAGATGGAAAATCTAAACTCACCTTTGAAGATCTTCCAAATGGCTAAAAACTTCTTTCTCTCTTTTTCTCTTCCTTTCTTCCTTCCTCTTCCTTGGTTTTGCTCACTTTACTTCACTTTCTTCATGATCTTGCCTTAATCCCACTTTTTTTCATCTAATCTTTGCTTTAATTGGAGAACAAAAAGAAGAACATCAAGGGAGGAGGAGAAGCTCACGGCAAAGAGAGAAAAAGGGAGAGAAATGGGTGTAATTAAGGTGAGGAAGAAGAAGAATGGTTAAAAAAGTGGAAATTTGACTTTTTATAGTTGGATTAGGTGGGTGGTTAGGATTAGGTGGGTGGTTAGGATTAGTTACTAATCTTGCTTCCTATTGGTCCATTAATTTAAATCACTCTTACTTTATTTTAATCAAAAGAATATTTCTTTCCTTAGATAAAGAATATTCCATTTTTATGCCTTCTTAAAATATATGTGCCAAAAACACTGCAATTTCCAATTTCGTTCAGCGAAAAATTATTTTTTTCTCAATTTTAATTCCAAACTTCAAAATTCTCAATTAATAATATCCAAAATATTTTTCTCCCATCTTATTATTATTTTAATTTATTTCTTTCATGTCCGAATTTAGACCTCGATCGGTTCGGTACACCGGATTTCAGTCAACCGCGACCGTGGCCTAAATTATCGGGTATTACAATTTTCCCCTCCTAAAAAAAAAAATTCGTCCTCGAAATTTACCTGTTTAGCTGGAGTGGAATAATTGTGGATACTGAGCTTTCATCACCTCTTCATTTTCCCAAGTTGTCTCTTCTGACTTATGATTTTTCCACAGGACCTTCACCAATGGTACCTTTTTATTTCGTAGCTCTTTCATTTGTTGAGCTAAAATTTTCACTGGCTCCTCTTCATAAGTTAGATCTAGTCGTATCTCTATAGGTTCTGCTGATATGATATGAGATGGATCTGATCGATATCTTCTCAACATGGACACATGAAATACGTTGTGAATCTTGTCTAACTCTGGTGGTAGAGCTAATTTGTACGCCACTGGACCTATGCGTTCAAGTACCTCGTATGGTCCAATGAACCTAGGACTCAACTTTCCTTTCTTTCCAAATCGGAAAATCCTTTTCCAAGGTGAGACTTTTAAGAACACTTTGTCACCAACTGTATATTCAATATCTCTCCTTTTTAAATCTGCATATGATTTCTGTCTATCAGCAGCAGCTTTCAGCCTATCTCTTATTACTCTGACTTTTTCCTCTGTCTGTTGGACTAGATCGGGGCCCATTACTTTCTTTTCGCTAAGCTCGGTCCAACCTAGAGGCGTTCTACATTTTCTCCCATATAAGGCTTCATATGGTGCCATACCGATACTGGCTTGGTGACTATTATTGTAGGCAAATTCTATCAATGGAAGATGTTTATCCCAACTGCCTTCAAATTCTATCACACAACTCCTCAACATATCTTCCAATATCTGTATGACCCTCTCTGATTGTCCATCTGTTTGTGGGTGGAACGCTGTGCTGAAATTGAGTCGAGTACCCATGGCTTGATGCAAACTTTTCCAGAATTGTGAAGTGAACCGCGGGTCTCGATCTGAAATGATTGAAACTGGCACACCATGTAAACGGATTATCTCATTAACATAGATCTCTGCCAAACGGTTAAGTGGATAATCCATCTTGATCGGTAGAAAGTGAGCTGATTTGGTGAGCCGGTCCACTACTACCCATATTGCATCATGCCTCTTTTGTGTCAAGGGCAAACCAGAAACAAAGTCCATTGTGACTCTTTCCCATTTCCACTCCGGAATTGAAATAGACTGCAATAATCCGCTTGGTACTTGATGCTCTGCCTTCACTTGCTGACAAGTTAAACATCTGGTAGTATACTCCGTGATATCTCTTTTCATTCCTGGCCACCAGTAATATGCCTTCAAGTCATGATACATTTTGTTGCTTCCTGGGTGCATTGCATAAATAACGTTGTGAGCCTCCTTCAAAATATCTTGTTTCAATTCTAGTATGTCTGGCACACACAACCTGCCCTTATGCCTTATACTCCCATCTGCTTCAATAGTAAATTCTGGTTTTTCACCCTTTTTCACCATTTCAAAGATTTCCTTTAATTTCGTGTTTTGCTTCTGATTGTCCTTTACTTGTTGGATCAATGTGGGTTGAATCCGCAATTCTGCCAAAATAATATATAAAGAACTTATTATTCCATTTTTTTTCACTTAATACATTTAAGTTTTAACATTTACCTGCCAGAGTTTTTCTACTCAGCGCGTCAGCTACCACATTGGCCTTACCCGGCTGATAATCAATGATACAATTGTAGTCTTTGATTAATTCTAGCCATCGTCTCTGTCTCAAATTGAGTTCCTTTTGTGAAGGCAAATATTTTAGACTTTTATGGTCTGTATAGATATAACATTGCTCACCATACAAGTAGTGTCGCCATATTTTCAACGCAAACACAATGGCTGCTAGTTCCAGATCATGTGTCGGATAATTTCTCTCATGAGGCTTCAGTTGTCTGGAAGCATAAGCAATCAATTTGCCTTCTTGCATTAGTACACAGCCCAAACCATTAAGGGAAGCATCACTGTACACCACATAATCTTTTCCCGCAGTAGGTTGTGTCAACACTGGTGCCTCTGTCAACATTTTCTTCAACTTATCAAAACTAGTCTGGCATCGTTCTGACCACTCAAATATGGTCTCCTTTCTAAGCAATTTTGTCAGTGGTGAGGCTATCATTGAAAATCCTTTCACAAATCTCCGATAATAACCAGCCAAACCAAGAAAACTTCTCACCTCTGTCACATTCCGAGGCGGTTTCCAGTTGAGGATTGCCTCTACCTTACTAGTGTCGACTCTGATCCCATCGACTGAGACAATATGCCCTAGAAAGGCCACCTCATCTAACCAGAATGCACATTTTGACAACTTTGCATATAATTGATTCTCTCTCAAGATATGAAAGACAATACGAAGATGTTGATTATGCTCTTCTTTGCTTCTAGAGTACACCAAGATATCATCTATGAATACCACCATGAACTGGTCCAAATAAGGCCTAAAGATTCTATTCATTAGATCCATAAATGCTGCTGGGGCATTCGTCAAGCCAAAAGGCATTACTAAGAACTCGTAATGACCATACCGAGTCCTAAATGTTGTTTTTGAAATGTCTGATTCTTTAATTCTCAATTGGTGATAACCTGATCTGAGGTCAATTTTAGAAAATACCCCTGCTCCTTTCAACTGATCAAACAAGTCATCTATTCTCGGTAAGGGATATCTGTTCTTAATTGTCATCTTATTCAATTGACGATAATCAATCACAACCGAAAGGTGCCATCCTTCTTTTTCACAAATAGAACAGGAGCACCCCAAGGTGAGACACTAGGCCTGATAAACCCTTTCTCTAACAACTCTTGCAACTGGACCTTTAATTCTTTTAGTTCAGCAGGTGCCATTCTGTAGGGAGTGATCGATATTGGGGCTGTGCCTGGCAAAACATCAATGGCAAACTCTATCTCTCTGACAGGTGGTAACCCAGGCAAGTCCTCAGGAAATATATCTGGATATTCACATACTGTTGGAATCTCCCTGAGATCTAGACTCTCCTTTTTGGTATCTACAATATGTGCCAAAAATGCTTCACATCCTTTTTTGATAAGCTTACTTGCCTTCGTCACAGAAATGACATTAGTCAAGTATGGTCGGTTCTTGCCTAGGACAATCACGTCATCCTGCCCTGAATTCTTGAAAGTCACTCTCCTATACTGACAATCCACCACTGCCTTATGCCGAGTTAACCAATCCATCCCCAAGATTGCATCAAACTCACGGAATGGCAACTCTATTAGATCAGCTGGGAATTCTACATTTTGAGCTTTAATTGGACTATTTTTATAGACTCGACTGACTTTCACTCCATGACCCAAAGGATTGGTCACTAATATATCATAATCTAATTCCTCTGCTACCATATTACCGTGACTAGGTGGTGACATACATAAATATGAATGTGTAGAACCCGGATCTATCAGTGCAAATAAATCAGTATCATAAAGAGAAAATTTACCAATTATCACATCCGGGGCATCCTGCTCCTCACGAGCTCTCATGGCATATGCTCGGGCTGGGGCTCGACTACCTTCTTCTCTATTCACTGATTCTGATATACTCTGCCCAATTCTGCCACTTCTAGACTGTCCTTGTCCCCTGCCTCTGCCTCGAGTGACATTCTGAAGCTGAACTGATATTACACCACCTGTACCTCTTCCTCTCGGGCAATCTTTCTGTTTGTGCTCAGTAGATCCGCATCGTAAGCATGCTCCAGTAATCCACCAGCAATCACCTGGATGTGATCTCCCACAATGTTGACATGTGACAGATATGAATCTCCTATTACCCGAAGCTGGTGCACTAGCTGTAGATCCCTCTGGCCTTGACCGCTGGCTTTGCCTAGTTGAAAAGGTTGATCTAGCACCCTGTGACTGGAAAAACCTAGGCGCTGTCCGCCCCCTTTTACCTGATGTCTAGCCCATGATAAATGTCTGTCTCCGTGGTAGCTCTTCTATCCTCTTTCTCTTTGACCTCTTATCCACACTAATGGCTGAGGATACTAGTGTAGCAAAATCCTCAAGCTGAAGGGCGGTCACCATATTCCCAATATCATCATTAAGCCCATCCTCAAATCTTCGGCATCTGTCTGCCTCATCAGCGATGATTCCAGTTGCATATTTACTTAATCGGGTGAATTCCATCTCATACTCGGCGACTGACATGCTTCCCTGCTTCAAGTCTTGAAACTCCCTTTTCTTTTCATTCACATAAACTCTTGGCACATATTTCTTGCTAAATTCTGCCTTGAAGAAATTCCAGGAAGGTGGCTTCGGTGTCTGGGGCTTTGATAAAATTGATTTCCACCAATCATAGGCATGATCTTTTAAAAGGGACACTGCATATCTAACCTTCTGTTCCTCTGGACACTCCAATTCCTCAAACACCCTTTCTGTGGATTCCATCCAAAACTCTGAAGCTGCTGGGTCATCCTCTCTCCTTCCCATAAAATCTGTGGCCCCATATTTTCTCAGCTTATAAATCCGGGGTTTTGGCTGAGGTGGAGGAGGAGGTGGAGCTGGTTGTGGAACTGCTTGTACTATCCGTTGCAATAAATTAGCTATCTGCTCCATAAGAGGCTCCTGTCCTAAATTATCCTGTCTCTCTGCTCTCGGAGGAGCTACTACACTCGGCCCGGAATCTCTCACAGATTGAGGTTGTCTGGGATTGGCTGAGCGTGAAGGACTATTACTCAGTTCATCTTCTGAGAAATCTTGTTCCGATTCCGAATCCATATCTACCTATAAACCAAGAGAAGTGACCCAAATCAGAAAATTGCAGCATTTTATGCATATGCATGAGTCACATATTCTATCTTACACTCACTGATTAAGAATCATTAACCTGGGCTCTGATACCACTAAATGTAGCGCTCCCTTACCCTACTAATCGCTAATAGGATATGGAAGTGCTACTAAGCTCATTTAATTTAAAACCAACGCTCAATTTTGTATAAATATTTTTTTTTATTTCAATTTTTGAGTTTATTATTAGCGGAATATTTATCACCATATTTTTTTTCCATTTAAATATATATCTAGTGATGGGAATATTGTGATTCAAAATAACTTATTCATTAAATCATGATATTTAAAAATATAACTACAATAATTCTAGATATATATAATTACCAAATCCATTACTTATAAATATTACAAGCCACAAATTTACATCAACAAAATTCTTAAAACTTAATTTTTACAACATCATTTTCAAAACATACAAAAAGAACTAGACTGCTGCAATCTGATCTTGGGGTTCCCTCTTCTTCGGTCGCCCTATCGGAACAACTACTTCTATTTATCTGCGCGTGAAACACACGCGCTAAGCTACTAGCTTAGTGGTACGTTTGGCGACTATCCAATAATTACATAATAATTCTAAAATGAAATTTTAGAAACTACAATTAATCTATTTAGCATGCCAAATATTCAATTAATAATACACTATTTTCTTCATGCAAAAATATTTAATTCATCAATTATGACATTTTATTCATTAAGCATGCTTGAAATTTTAACAATACAAGATATTAAATTTACAATATCAATTTCATACTTCACATCATTTTTTTTTGTTATTTATTTAATAGCCCACGACATCTTAGACCGGAACTAAACACTGGATATAGGGATTCTGCTCTCCGGCAGTATACTCGGCGCCCACATAATTATTTATAACTCGGCGATTAACGCCTACATTTTCAATAACAACTCAGCACCTTTTTGGTGCCTATGTAAATTTCGAACTCAGCACTAATTTTTAGTGCCTACGTAAATTTCAACTCAGCACTATTATTTTTAGTGCCTACATAATTTTAACTCAGCACTATTATTTTTAGTGCCTACATTTCTACCCTTTTATTGGCATGCCAACTTATCCTAATTTCTAGTTCTCGACTAGATGTTATAGGGTTTAAATTACATTTGTTACCTTTATTCATATTTGCATAAATTATGTAGGGAAACATTAATATAAATGCAATCATTCCCATTCAATATTTTACAACCTCATATTAGCTCATTTAATCATTATAACTATAAGAAAAATTCACTTAATACATTTTCTAACACAAAAATCCACAATCAACACATTTCTACCAGCAGTCCTATTCTGGACAGCATTTCAGTCTTATATTGCTCTGTATTTTTCGTCTATTTTTAGACATAATTTGGACATGTGATCAACTAACAAAATATAAGTAAATGTCTTAAATTTAATTTCCAACTGGAATCACATTAAAAATAATTTCGTAGCAAAAGTTATGAATTTTCTCCTAAGCTACGTTCATTGCAATCTGTCCAGTATTTTACTGGGCAGATTTCTGCCTTATTTTTCTCTGTCTTTTTCATCCATTTCTAGATGGAATTTGGACAAGTTATCAACTAGAAAAATGTAGATACATGTCTTATATTTAATTTCAAATTGGAATTACATTAAAAATAATTTCTTAGCAAAAGTTATGAATTTTCTTCTAACCTATGTTCAATGCACTCTGCCCAGTATTTTTTTTTCTGGACAGATTTCTAGTTCAACGTTTGAGTCCATTTTTCACCTAATTTCAGGTATATTTAGGTCTAATGGTCTGAATGAAAGTTCAAGCCCTATGTCTTAAATTTCTAACACAGCAAGAATCACTCAGAAATGATTTCCAGAACTCAAGTTATGATCAAAACACTAGACACTGTTCATAAGACGAATTTTCCAGCACATCAAATAATTCATACATTTTCCATTTTCATGCATCAACCTCATTTTTTAGTCTTTATTTTCACATTCATGGCATAATTTAATCACCAATTCATTTCTCAATCAAATATGCAGAATTTCATACACATCACAAAATCAAAATCAACATTTTTATACATTGAATTTTTGCCAAATGTACATACCTCAAAGTTCTATTTTTCTTCACTTTTCTCTTCCTCTTAGATAGCCTTTTCCTTGCCCTTACTTCCCCTTTGATTTTGGTTTAAAGTTTGTTCACTTCTTTGTCCTAACAACAAATTTTACACTAATCAAGCACTAATCATACTAATCCACCCTTAATCACCATTAACATACTAATAACCCTAATTTACTAACTATAATGGCAACTAACCCCAAACTCAAAGAAATGAGAAGAAGAAAGTAAGGAGATGGAAAATCTAAACTCACCTTTGAAGATCTTCCAAATGGCTAAAAACTTCTTTCTCTCTTTTTCTCTTCCTTTCTTCCTTCCTCTTCCTTGGTTTTGCTCACTTTACTTCACTTTCTTCATGATCTTGCCTTAATCCCACTTTTTTTCATCTAATCTTTGCTTTAATTGGAGAACAAAAAGAAGAACATCAAGGGAGGAGGAGAAGCTCACGGCAAAGAGAGAAAAAGGGAGAGAAATGGGTGTAATTAAGGTGAGGAAGAAGAAGAATGGTTAAAAAAGTGGAAATTTGACTTTTTATAGTTGGATTAGGTGGGTGGTTAGGATTAGTTACTAATCTTGCTTCCTATTGGTCCATTAATTTACATCACTCTTACTTTATTTTAATCAAAAGAATATTCCTTTCCTTAGATAAAGAATATTCCATTTTTATGCCTTCTTAAAATATCTGTGCCAAAAACACTGCAATTTCCAATTTCGTTCAGCGAAAAATTATTTTTTTCTCAATTTTAATTCCAAACTTCAAAATTCTCAATTAATAATATCCAAAATATTTTTCTCCCATCTTATTATTATTTTAATTTATTTCTTTCATGTCCTAATTTAGACCTCGATCGGTTCGGTACACCGGATTTCAGTCAACCGCGACCGTGGCCTAAATTATCGGGTATTACAATCAATATGTATATATATATATATATATATATACATCATCATGTCATATATATTTATGGTAGTTGATTAAGTTATATAGTTGATCATTTGTGGCATACCAGCCTCACACATGTCTACTTACAATATAAGACATGCTTCTGAACTAAATACATGACATGTCTACCAAAACCCATATGTTTGGTCAAACTCAAAAAGAAAAATGATTAGTAATCAACCCTCTATCTAAATCTCTTGTGCCTTTTCTGATATAAACTTGGATTTCTTCCTGACCAACTTCACTTTCTACTATCTACAGCTCCAATTCCTGCATGAGAAGAACTCATGCTAAGCTATCTTTAGCTTAGTGGTACATATAGGCATTAAGTTTTTCCCAAGCAATCACACAAATTTATGTCTCAAATATATCATGGCACACTTAATTTTATTTCATATTTGTCATATAAAAGAAATAAGCACATCACACAATAGTATAAACATAATAACCTTATTAAATAATTAAATTCTCGCTTTCTTATGTAAGCCTTTCATATTTTGTTACTTATGTCAATAATAAATTTTCCACATTTCATTCCATAGTCTTTAATTAGTATTAGCCCAAATCTCATTCCCGGACTCTCCGGATATGGGGTGTGAAATAGGGGTGCTCCTAGAGCTTTAAGCCACCTTGATCGAATAAAATCATGTCATCTGTGTGTAATTACGATCAGGGGCGCTCCCAGAGCTTAAGCCACCCTGTTCCTAAATCATATCCATATCAGTACCATAACTTCTCCATAATGGTGCACCATCTATCCTATGTTAGTCCTCAAGTAGAGAAATGGGCAATTAACACCATTAATTACTTGATTTTATAACCAATACTTATTTCATATTAACATAATCATATTCTCACAATTTGTTTCAAAACCATGTAATACCATGATATTTTATCAAATATTAGCATAATATTAAGTTCATAGTTAATAAAATTTCTATAATTTTAAAACATGCCATAATATATAATTTCATCATTGTGACATATATTTATGTCATGCACACACAAATACATAAGGGCAAACCAGAATACATATATGTACAAACCTCGATAGTGTTTTTCTTTTCCAAAATATAAACTCAGAGCTTGCTCACTTTTGTTGTTCTTCCTCTTGTTGAGAGCCTAATTTGAAAATATGATAGTTAATAAATTGTTAAAATACTCATTCTTGATATAGTTTAGATAAATTACTATAATTTCTTTTAAGTTGGAACATGACCTCTTAGGACTATTGGCTCTATAAATTTTTATACACTTCTCCAATTTATATAATTCCTATTTCTAATTAAATTTAACATGTAAGACTAAAACATAATAAAATTTCAGAATTTTTGAATTATTACATAATATTTAGTACATTTTTAAATATTACTCTGTTTGCTGCCCCTTAGGCAGTTTCAGGGTACTATATTTAAAACTCCATATCTTTCAATGTATTGATTTTTTTATTACTAAACTTTTTAAACATTTATATAATGTAATTTGGAACATTTTTCATGTTTATCACTTTTCAAAATTCGGTGTCTAAAGTCCTTAAACACTAGATAATCTATAACTTGTTCAGCTTAGAGTACCAACCCGACCAATTCAATTGTTCAGGTCATAACTCACAAAATAAATGATATTTTAAGGTGAGACTTTAACAGTAACTTAGATAATACATAGAAATAAAACTTTTATATTTTATAATTTGGAAAATGCGACCTTTAAGAAGCTAAAAAAGGAACACAAATTTACCAGAGCTACACAGGTACAAGGAAACAGCTCAATCAAAGAACATCCATAATTAAAATTTCTAAATATTAGCTTAAACAAGAGGTATTTATAACACATATATCTAAAACTTTTATGCTTTACAAAACCTTAGATTCAACCATTAAGATGATCAAATTAAAAAAAACCATAGGTTATTCTGTTGACATGTCTCCCTAAACTAGTCTCACTCAAATAACTTTATCTCTTTCTGTACCCAACATAATTTTATGAACTTTGATAGACATATCAAAAACACATATATGAACAACTTTCATGTTTTACACTTCTTCAAATTCGATTGATAACTCTCTCAAAACTAGAGTACAAAAGACTGATACTATACAGTCCTAATAACTCTGAAAACACAAGAACAATTGAGAGAGGATTACTTACCAAGAAAAAATCTATTTGGAGTGAATTTCTTAAAAATAATGAAGAAGAGGATGAATAAATGGAGGTTGGTGGTTTGAGAAAGAAGAAGAATAGAGAGATAAGATTGGTTTTAATATGGTAATAAGTGCCATTAGCTCAAATACACTCCCCCTCCAAATATGACCACATTCGGCCCCCTTATCTTCTTCTCTTTTTTTATTTTTAACTTATTATTTATTTATTTATTTATTTTACATGTACCAAATTTCACTAGCTTTTATTAAACTATAATTTCATTATGTGATATGTCTAACCAACTTAACTTTATCAATCTATTTAGTTCATTTTTTTTCTTATTTAGTCATTTGCTCAATTAATTTTAATCTCTAATGTCACTAATGTAGTTTCTATGTAAATCACACACTTATTCTAACAGACTCTAATTAGTGACCATTACATCAGGTACCTTCAGGTTTGATGCAACTGATTACGATACAGGAATGGAAATGAGAATAGATAACGATAGATTTTGTGAGTAGGTTACCTATGACTCCAAGGAACTTTGATGCCATTGGGGTGGTCATAGATAGGTTAATGAAGTCAACACACTTCTTACCTATCAGAAGAGAATATTCCTTGAAAAAGCTAGTAGAATTGTATATAAACGAGATAGTATGACTACATGTAGTTCCAGTCTCCATCATATCGGATAGAGATCCAAGGTTTACATATCAGTTTTAGGGAAGTCTACAGCGAGCTTTAGGTATTAAGCTCAGTTTCAGCATAACTTTTCACCCACGAATAGGGTGATACAAATACTAGAGGGCATGATGAGAAGTTGTGTCATCGAGTTTAAAGGTAGATGAGAGAAATACCTACCATTAATGGAGTTTGTCTCCAACAACAACTATCAGTCTAACATCCAAATGGCTCCTTATGAGGCATTATACGGTATGAAGTGTTGAAAACTATTATGTTGGACAGAGCTCAGTGAACAAAAGTTAGTTGGGCTAGAGTTGGTGTAAGAGATAGAGGAAAATATGAAGATCAAACAAGAATGGCTAAAAGTAGCTTCAAATAGGCAGAAATCATATGCAGATCTCAAGAGAAGAGATATAAAATATGAAGTGGGAGACAAGGTGTTTATCAAAGTGTCTCCATGGAAGAAGGTCCTAAGGTTCAGAAAGAATGGCAAGTTAAGCCTTAGATTCATTGGGCCATATGATATTTTAGAACGGTTTGGGCCAGTTGCTTATAGAATTGCTTTACCTCTAGAGTTAAGCAAGATTCACAATGTTTTTTTATGTCGCCATGTTGAGGAGATACGTGTCAAATCAGTCACATGTCATCACAATAGAAAACATAGAGGTGAAACTAGACCTACATATAAGGAAAAGTCGATCAAGATTTTGGCTCAGGAGATTAAATAGCTTAGAACTAAGCAAGTACCATTAGTCAAAGTTCTATGGAGGAATCAAGCAAAGGAAGAGGCTACATAGGAAAGCAAAAAAGTGATGAAAGCATAGTACCCCCAGTTGTTTCAACACATCACTATAGGTAATTTTGAGGACAAAATTCTTTTAAAGGGGAGAGAAATGTAACACCCATAATTAGGGCCTAGTTAATAATATGGATTAAGAAAAGATACAAGTGTATGTTTAAAGGAAAAAAAAGAGTTAAAGAAAGATGATGATAGTGATGAGTGCATAGTTCACACCTGTGTCTTAATTGTTACGACCGTGAAAAAAATATTGGTCATGCCTATGAACATCGTCAAATATAAAAATATGAAAATTGTTCTTCCTTTCTCTCATGAACAAAAATCAAAAGAGACCCTAGAGTTCGAGATTTCCTCAAACTAGAGACACTAAAGCTAAAGCAAAAGATCAGAGTTTCAACAAGCTCTTGGGAAAGAGGAGCACAAAGAAGTGGTTTTATTAAGGAATTCTGAACCCTAGAAGGAAGAGAGGAGTTGGATCTTTAATGCAGTCATGTTTTCCTTCAATTAAGGTAATGAATCATGTTTTCCTTTAGTTTTTACAAGTTTTCATAGTTTTAATTATGTCTAGTTTGAATATGGTAGAGACCCATTTATAAATGGGTTACTTGATCTTGAGAGGTTAAAATTAAAGACCCCTCTTCAAGTTATTTAAAAGTAATAACATGTGTTAGTAAGGGGTTACATGAGTTTAAGGATGTTGAAAGGGCTAAAGTTAGAGTTTTTACCCTTATGGCTTTAAAGACTAAGCATATGAGTTGGGTGTTAATTAAGTGATGATTGAATTGGATGCATTAAATGCTAAATGTCAAGTTCAAATAAGGTATGTAATGCCATGAGATAGGATTTTGAGTATGAAATGCTATAAATGTAAGTATGCTTTGAATAAGCAATGTTTATGTTTGTAATGTATATGTAATAAATGTGGCTAAAGAGGCATTTATGAGATAATAAATGATGATGCCTAATGGGTGAAAGAGGTAAGTAAGAAGTGATTAAATTTACATGAAAGCATAAATGCTTAAAAAAAATAGTTGGTGAATAAGGAAATGGAAAGTGTAGTGATTATGTATATTGAATGATCCATTAATATGTTTTATTGCATGATGTATTGAGAATGTTGATAGGAAAAGGTTGTTATGGGACAATCCTTAGAGCCTTGTATGTGACTTGTAATGAATGTATATTTTTAATGCTATCAGCTGCTGGAAAACCGAGATTCATGCCCGTGACTAGGTGTTCATGGCTGTGAATCTCATCCCACAAACAAAGTCACACCTGTGAAAAAATGCATAATGTGGACAGAAGCATTCACAAAGGTGACAATTTGGTTCATGGGTAAAGGTATTCATGAATGGGCCTTCATGGCTATGAACATATAGTTCACGCTCGTGAAGCCTGCCTTAAAGGTAATATGATGTTTTATACAATGGTTATGTAGATATTTTCAATGATGATATATTGAAGTACATTTCTATGGATATCAATATATGAATGTTCTATGATATGTTTGCATGCATGAATTAACGTGTATATGCTTAAGATATAAGTGCTATAATGGAACTAATAATGGATATGAACAAGTGAAGCCCAGACTCGATACTAAGACTAGTAGTAGGATAGATGGCATGCCATTATGGGAGTTATGATACTGTAGTTATATGTTTACCCAATCCATATGGCTTAAGCTCGGAGAATGCCATTGAATTGAGGAGTCTAGACTAGCATACGTTATTATAGATTATATTAAATGCAAAAGCTATATGTTTACTCAGTCAATATGGCTAGCCTGGACTGGTGCCAATAACTTGATGAATATGGATTGGCACATGTTTATAGATAGTGGCAGAGTGGCTTAAGCTCAGAGAGTGCCGCTGTCCACAATCCCTATTCGAATAGTCAGTGTTGAGAGTTGTTAGGAAATAATATCAAATATGTTAAAGTAAGTAAAGAATACAATAACATAAAATGATTGCAAAGGCATAAGTATGCAAGTATGTTTACGCACACAGTGAAATGTTACATGTTATACTTACCATTATATATGTTTTGCAAATGATACTTCCACGAGGTAAGATAGTCAATATGATATTATGATTATATTGTCATGCCATGATATTCTTACATGATGCCATGAAATACATATAATGTATAATTGTAAGTGAATTTTTATACCTATATGTTCCACTAAGCTTTCAGCAGCTTAGCCTATGGATATTTTCCCCACTCAGGTCCGAGCCTTGTAGATAAGTAGAAGTTGAACAAGAGAAGCAACCCAGGCATCAGAGACATCAAATTAGACCCTACGCGAGTGGGTGATAACACATGTTGCACTTTTGCATTTTGGGTACATGTCATAGTAAAGGGGTTATTTACTTGTATACATGTTAATGTTGAAGAATTATATAATTCCTTGTTAAGGATATGTATTTTTGTAAACCCCTGGTCAAGGGTTAACATGTCTTTATTTATGAAATGGAATTTAAATATTAAGTCAATCATTTATTTTACTATATGTTTTTATCCAAGTCATCATATCCATGATACAAAGAAAAGTTTTAAATTTTCACAGGTTTTCTCCATAACTGTTTTCATAGTGTCAACTTAATTAGTCAAGTTTATCCTGGTTAATCGAGAGGGCACTACAGACTAGACATCAAATCCTTTATCAAGATAGGAGTCACAGTGAGAATCATATTTTAGGATGACACATATTGCTGGTTTATCACCCCTGTAGATGAGATTGCATTTAAAGCATTTAAATCATTTAAAGCTGGTCTTCAAGGGACATAGTAAAGGAAATGGGTTTGAATTGAACCTCTTGTAGTTTTGACAGATATACCGGATGCCTTAACAGCTGGTGAAGCATCTTCATCTCAACTAGATATGGCTCAGTAGGTTGTGGTACTTCTCACTCCTCGCTTTGACATGCTTCATGCAAGCATGGATTCCATTGATACGAAGCTAGATAATCTTAAGGATTTCATAGAGTCGATAGTTGATAGCATCAAGGAGGAGATAACTCATCTTTGCGAGCAATTATCTGGCTTCAAGACATGATTTACCTTTTTCTTTAGCTTTAGTTTCATGCATTAGAATCTTGGATTAGGATCATTAGGATCCTTAAGATCATTAGATAGAAAAAGCATATCTTGTTTGCACTTAAACTCATATATGTACATTTTTTTGCTTATGGAATGAAAAATGAGATTTTCTTTATATTGTCCCTTTTCTTCTCTTGATTGTTTATTTTTGATTGTGACAAAAGGAGAGAAGAAATGCAATATGCTTAACATATACTTGACATATACTTTGCATATGCTTTGCATATGCTTAGCTTAACATATACTTGACATATATTTTGCATATGCTTCACAAAAATGCCATTTAACATAAAATATACTTGACATGTACCTTACATATACTTAGCATATATGTTATGATCAATGCTTATTTGATTTGTTTTTGAAACTTCTTCTTTTATATGTTTATGGTTTAAATGTGGTATCATTTTGCTCTTCATAATTCATACTTATTAATCATTTTTTGAGGGGGAGAAATTCATTTCTCCTTAAGCAACATAATGCAAAATTATTTGTCACCATCAAAAAGGGGGAGATTGTTGTACCTTGCTAGGTATTTCCATCATTTTGATAATAAAAAATAATTGGGCAATAAGGAATATAAGCACATTTTGTGTTCTAAGTGTGTGAGACAGATTATATATTCCTAAGACTATAAAGCAAGTTGATTAAAATTATTTGAAGTTCAAAATAATCAAAGTCAGCAAAGATTCACGCCTGTGAAGAAGATATTTATGCATAGTAAATAATGTCACGCCTGTGGTGAGCCTATGGTGGAGAATCACCACTTCCATGAAAATAGCAATTGATGCCTATGGCTCAGGGAATAGCGCAAATGAATGAGTTAGCAGTAAGATTTCCCATTCAAATGTTCACGACAGTGAAGCATTGGACCACCTATGAAGCTTGACTAAGTCATGCCTATGAAGAAATGTGTCACACCTGTGAAAGACTTCTCATTTTTGGATAGAATTAGTCATGGCCAGCTTCACCACTTCAATCATATCTACGAAGAACACTCATATTAAGTCACGCTCGTGAACCTGAAAAGAGAAAGCTATCAGGCGTGAACAGAGAAGTGGTTGAACGATTATTTTTTTCATTAAATACATCCCAAATGGTTATATTTGTTAGGGTAAGTATCAATACAACATATTTGTGACTTCTAAAGGCTACAAAAATGTGCATTGAATCTTCTAATCTTGTATAGCCTTGTGCATTTAATTGATTCCACCAATCTTATATTTTTATCTTGTAAAAACAATAATTGCTCAGAATTGTTAAGGTTTTTGGATAGTGAGTGTTTTCATTCTTGTAATCAATTACTCAAAAGTGAGTTTGAGTGACTTGGGTTGTGAGTTAAACACTTATAAGGGTTTTTGTGTGAGCCATAAAAAATAGAAGGATTTGGTTGTTGTGTTAACCCTTAAAACACAAGGGTTTTTTTGGGTTAGGTGTTAGCCAAGAGAGTAAAACACCATAGTTGGGAGTGAGCTAGGAAAAACTCCATTGTTACACTTCGAGTGTTAGTGAAACACCCAATCTAGATTGGAGAGAGGAGTAGGATTCATTAATACTCGAACCTCTATAAATCTTGTGTGTCAAATATCTTTTTCTTTCTCACAAATTATTATTTGGTAAAATTGCATCAAACAAAATTTTTATTTACCAACCAATTCAACCCCTCTTCTTGGTTATTGATTTGGGCAACAACTGGTAAGTCAGTGGTTAGGCTATAAACTCTTCCATAAATAATTTACTTGCAACTTGTCCTTTTACTATGTTATACTTCACCTAGTTCAGAGTATAGACAATGTGACAACTCCCATTAGACTGACTATGTCACAACTCCCACTAGACTCACAAGTGTTATTAGTTCTTATCTATGAGACTCATCACTCTATAAGATATGTCTTTAAAGACCTTCTCCAAGACATATCCACGTCGGCCAAGGATTTCTAAGTAATGATCTCTAGAAGAGGCCATAGGTATACTCTCCTTCTATTAGGAGTAGTGAATCATTTATTAACTACTCAACTACCTTTAAATACCTCATGCTATAACCAATCATCACTTTAAGAGCAACCTCTGAGAGGCAATAAGGAATGGAGTCAAAGTATAGGATTCAGTATCCAAGATAACCTTAAGTATCTCAACTCTAAAGATACTTGCACCATTGCTATGATGAGACTATCACTTACATTGAATAGATATCCATGTGATTGTCTCATAGTAGGTCATCTAATGTACTTGACTACTTTAGCAAGTATCCATTATTAACTCTAAATATCTCATGTCTTCAGCTTATGAGATCAGCCGCTTAACTTAGTCAAAGAATATAACATGTGCTAGTCTCTCTAGATTAACAATGTATCGTCTTGTTAATCCTATGACTAGGGATAATTTAGGTATAAACACAATTGCACATGATATGAATCTCACTATCATGATCTCATAATGATTTTCTTCATACCAAGGACATCATTAAATGGTCTAAAATTGAAATCAAATTTATTTATGAATGAACACCAAAATAATGAAAATGTCTTTTATTAATAATAAATGAGTACATCAAGTGCCTAAGGTGATTGCCTTTAAGGAATATCTCTAATATAGATTAATGAGGTGGAATAGCATTACTGACTAAAATTTTGCATTCCTCTGTAGCCATAAACTCTAGAGAATATTAATAATCCTTCCAAACTTATGAGGCTCTCTGGAATGAATAATATGAAATATTTGATCCTTAAAGAAAGAAAACCTTCATAGCAAGCTGAAAACTTAATTCGGCCTAACAGTCACTCGCATAAGGACAACCAAGTAAAACATGGAAAACAAACTCCTCAGCATCTAAACAAAGAACACAACTATTAAAGATTTGTATTCCTTTGCATCTAAGTTGATCCCTTATTGGAAGATAAATATTACAAGCCCTCCAAACAAAATTCATCACCTTGGGAAGAACTTTCAAGGGCCAAAGCTTCTTCCAATTTCCTATAGTGTAATGCCAAAGTCGCAGATCATTAACATTCCTTGCTTGAAGAGGAATATTAAAAATAACACGAATGTCAGTGTCACTAAAAATATCTTGAAAAAGTTAATGTCCTATTCAAAAGACATCGAAATGATAATGTCTTAGAGATAACATGAGTTTCCACTCTAAAATTTGGAGAATCTTTACCCAAGGATCATTCCAAACATTAAATACTCAAACCATTTCCCACCTTCCACCTAATGCCTCTCTGAAGTAAAGCTTTGGAACTCCAAATACTCTTTTAGGTGAAGTTAATATTATAACCCAAACGAGTTCTCCAAAAATTCCCCTAAGGGAAGTATTTGGCTTTGAGAATTTGACTAACAAGATTATTAGGCTCAAAAATTAACTTTCTACTCTATTTCTTAAACAAAGCAAGATTAAAGCAATGGAAATTATGAAACTCCATACCACCAAGATCTTTGCTCACCAAGATTAATTCTAAGAGATGCTTGAAATGCAGGGGAGGGTAACATTTACGTTCTAAGGCCAAATAACTATGGAATAAGTTTTAAGGTTTTATATAACTTTAATTAACGGCATATAATAGATTAATTATTAAAATTTTGCAAGAAAGCAAACAATTTATAAAGATAGGATGGTTCTTAAATTAATTACACAATTAATGTTCTTTTATTATAAGATAATTGTCATTTTTTAAAAATTTTAAGACCACTCTCATTTTCTTTCTTTCTTATTTCAATAGGATATTATTTTTGTAAATGTCTCATGCTCTTGAATGTCCAACATAACTTTTTTATGTAAAAGACTACATAATCCATTTATAAAAATTTAAAAAATTCAAAAGAAATTTGTTATAACTTTAAGGTGGCTTTGGTTCAAAAACATTAAGGGTAGGAACCAAAATCATAATGGGCTAAGTATGGTACTTTAAGATATCCATTTTGTTCCACCCCCATTTATATAAAGTTTATAAACAAATTTGAAATTGGTATGAATAATAATTTTACCACTCATGATGGTTTTTCATAGGGTATAAGTTTAGTCATTAAGGTAGTCACTATAAGACCCCCTTACCTTTTCGTACTTCAGTTAGTTAAGATGGTGTTTAACCAATTGTTTTACTTATCTATGCATGACTTATAGACATATAACATATTTAACTAAACCTTAAACCATGATTAATGCAAACTTATGTTACATAAATATCATCACATAATCTTTTTACAACAATTAGTGATGTAAATCAAAGTATACTCACAAGTGCATGAGCCAATTGTTATACTGGCAACCTCAATGCCAAGGTCGATCTCTCAGGGAACTTATTGGCTTAAACTCTCAATTATCCTTAAATTACCAATGAATAGTAAAATAAAATTGTAATGCTCACAAGTTAGGGCCTAGAAGTTAAGTGTTTAAAAAGGTATATTAAGGGTATATGGAAAGTACATATGTGGTTATGGGTATTAGAAACCATAAAATAATGAAAAAGATAGGAAAAGGTGAGTTTCTAGTGGTCTCGCCTATGATAGAGTTTATCATGGCTGTGAATATCATGAAATTCAGTTTTTGAAGCTGAGGACCATCACGAGTGTGATATCATGGTTCACGCCCATGAAGCCCTGTAGGTTTATATAGATCAATTTTGTGTTTTGACATAAACTCATGAAATTTCAATCTAAAACCCTAGCCACCAATCATTTGAAATCCCAAAAACAATTCTCCCTCATTCCCTTTCTATTCTGATTAGTTAAACATGAAATCCCTACCACAAACGAAGCTGAAACAGATTAAAAACAAAGTCTTCAATATAGAAATTGAAGTCAGAACCTAAGGAAATATAGAACACAATTTTGAACCCTATTGCCAATCTATAATCATTAATTGTTTCAATTTCGTTTAATGGGGATTAAGGGTTTTAGGATTTAAATCACTGAAAAGTTAAGGTTTTTGTGAGGCTATGACATAAATATATTAAATGGCAGTATAGAATTTTGATTTGGTTGTTGATTTCATGTTAGGGATTGAGACCGACTGTAACACCCCATTACCCCACTATAGTTCAGTAAGGTAAGTGAGCATTACCTAACTAGCTAACTTATAAGATTCGCTAAAGGAAGTATAATTTGTTATAGTAAAAATATTGCAAACACTAATATTCAAAATTTCGAACATCCATATTCAAAATTTTATTTATTTAGAAAACATATTATTTTACATCCAAACTACATCCATTACATTAGATTACATACCCCCAATACATACTAGATGAGATAGAACTATAATTTAATTTACAAGGCTTTTAACAAAATATACCAAAAATAGTCCAAATCTTTAAGCTGCTTTCTGTCAAGGTACCTATAGCGCTCTCTTACCCTACTAGTCGTTAATAGTGTATGGAAGTGCTACTAAGCTCATTTATTTTTGTAAAAACCAATACTCAAATTATTGTATAATTATTAGCGGAATATATATTACTATAATTCTTTTTTTATCATTTGAATATATAACTGGTGATGTAAATATTTCAATTTAAAAAAACTCATTCAGTAAAGCATAATACTTAGAAATACATTTACAATTAATACCAAATATATAAATTACAAAATTCACTCCTTATAAATCCTACATGCCACAATTTGAATCAAAAGAAATTCTTAAAATTTAATTTGTACAATACAATCTCCAAAAAGAAAATAAACTGTTGCAATTTGATCTTAGGGTTCCTCTTATCTTCGGTCGCCCTAATGTAATAACTACATCTATTTATCTGTTCGTGAAACACACGCACTAAGCTACTAGCTTAGTGGTACATTTGGCAACTATCCAATAATTAGATAAATATTTCCTAAAATAAAACTTCAGAAACTACAATTAATTTACTAAGCATGCCAAAAATATTCAAATAATATCAAAACTATTTACGTCATGCAAAAATATACAATTCATCAATTATAACATTTCATTCATTAAACATGCTTTGAATTGTTTAACAATACAAGATATACAATTTAAAATATCAATTTAATAATTTATATTTTTTCTGTTATTTATTTGATAGCCCACAACATATTAGACCGGAACTGAACACTGGATACAAGGTTTTTGCTCTTCAGCAGTATACTTGGCACCTACATAATTATTTTATAACTCGGCATTTAACGTTTATATTTTCAATAATAACTCAGCACCTTTTTGGTGCTTACGTAATTTCGAACTCAGCACTATTTTTTAGTACCTACGTAATTTCAACTCAGCACTATTTTTTAATGTTTCTGTAAATTAAACTCATCACTATTTTCTAGTGCCTACATTTCCACCTTTTTATTGGCATACCAACTTATCCTAATTTATAGGTCTCAACTAGATGTTATAGGGCTTAATAATATTTGTTACTTTTGTTATTATTTGCATAAATTATGTATGTAACACTAATATATTTCACATAAATGCATTAATCTCCATTAAATATTTTATAACATCATACTTGCTCATTTAATCATTATGACTATAAGAAAAGTCAAATAAGATATTTTTCCATCACAAAATTCCACAATCAACATAGACATACAAACTACCCTATCCTGGACAGCATTTCTGCGTTATATTGCCTTGCATTTTTCATTTATTTTCAGATAGAATTTGGATAAGTCATCAATTAAAAAAATGTAGATGCATGTTTTATCTTTAATTTACAACTAGAATCACCTTAAACCGAATTTCTTAGAAAACGTTATGAATTTTGTTCTAAGATATGTTCATTCCATTCTACCCAGTATTTTACTGGATATATTTGTAGTCCGGACTTTGAGTCTATTCTTTACCTAATTCCAGGTCTATTCAAGTCTAATGGTTTGAATAAAAGTTGAAGCTCTATGTATTAACTTTCCAACCCAATAAGAAACACTCAAAAAACCTTTCCACAACTCAAGTTATGACTAGAAAAGTATACATTATTCATAAGATGAATTTTCCAGCACTTCAATTAATTCCTACGCTTTCCATCTTCATGCATGAACCTCATATTCAAATTTTTATTTCCACATTCATGGCATCATTTAATCAAAATATCAAGAATTACATACGCAATTACACATAATATCACAAAATCAAAAATCACATTTTCCATATTGAATTTTTGCCAAATGTACATACCTCACAAAATCTACTTATCTTCATTTTTCTCTTCTTCCTAGTTAGCTTTCTCCTTGCCCTTCCTCTTTGATTATGGTTCAAAGATTGTTCACCTTCTTTTCCTAACAAAACACTAAATGCACTAATCAACCTTTCTTTCCAAATCGAAAAATCCTTTTCCAAGGTGAGACTTTTAAGAATACTTTATCGCCAACTGTATACTCAATATCCCTCCTCTTCAAATCTGTGTATGATTTATGTCTATCAGTAGCAGCTTTCAGCCTATCTCTTATTACTCTCACTTTTTCCTTTGTCTACTGCACTAAATCTAGACCCACTATTTTCTTTTCACTAAGCCCAACCGAACATAGAGGTATTCTACATTTTTTCCCATACAAGGCTTCATATGGTGTCATACCAATACTAGCTTGGTGACTATTATTGTAGGCAAATTCTATCAATGGAAGTTGTTTGTCCCAACTGCCTTTAAATTCCATCACATAACTCCTTAACATATCTTTCTATATCTGTATGACCCTTTCTGATTGTCTATATGTTTGTGGTGGAAAGTTGTGCTGAAATTGAGTCGGGTACCCGTTGCTTGATGCAAACTTTTCCAGAATTGTGAAGTGAACCTCTGGTCTCGATCTGAAATGATTGAAACTAGCACACCATGTAAATGGATTATCTCATTAACATAGATCTTTGCCAAACAATTAAGTGGATAATCGATCTTGATCGGTAGAAAATGAGTTGTTTTGGTGAGTCGGTCCACCACTACCCATACTGCATCATGCCTCTTTTGTGTCAAAGGCAACCTAGAAACAAAATTCATTGTAACTCTTTCCCATTTCCACTCTGGAATTGAAATTGAATGCAATAATCCACTTGGTACTTGATGCTCAGCCTTCACTTGCTGACAAGTTAAATATCTGGTAGTATACTCTCTGATATCACTTTTCATTCCTTGCCACTAGTAATATGCCTTCAAGTCATGATACATTTTGTTGCTTTTCGGGTGCATTGCATAAATAACATTGTGAGCCTCTTTCAAAATATCTTGTTTCAATTCAAGTATGTCTAGCACACATAACCTGCCCTTATGCCTTAAACTCTCATATGTTTCAATAGTAAATTCTAGTTTTTTACCCTTTTTCACCATTTCAAAGATTTCCTTTAATTTTGTGTCCTGTTTATGATTGTCCTTTACATGTTGAATCAATGTGGGTTGAATTCGTAATTCTGCCAAATTAATATATAAATTACTTATTATTTTATTTTTTTGCTATTTAATCTTGTTCACTTAATAAATTTAAGTTTTAACATTTACCTGCCAGAATATTTCTATCAGAGCGTCAGTTATCACATTGGCCTCACCCGGCTAATAATCAATGATACAATTGTAATCTTTGATTAATTCTAGCCATCGCCTTTGTAATGCCCACTAATTAGAGTTTAATTAGAATAAGTATGTGGTATAAATAGGAAAAACCTGATAAATGAGATAAAAATAGATGGAATATTTTATTAAATTAGAAATTAAAAATAAATTAAATTGATTGACATGATAAATTTAATTAAATTAGACTACATAATTAAATTGTACTTTTGGTAAAAATTAAAGGGATTAGATATAAGTAAATATGTGAAAATAAATAAATAAAATAAATAAATAAAAGAGGAAAAAAAATTTTTAAAAAAAAAACAGAAAAGTGAACAGTAAAAAAGGTACACAGTAGAAAAAAAAGAGAAGAAGATTAAAACGGGAGAAGGGAGGGGGAGGAGAAAGTCAATTATGACTTTGCCCCATTTCATTCTAACTTTTATACTCTCCTTCTTACCATCATCATCCATTTCCTTCCTCCTAAATAACAACCCCAAATTCTTCATCCTCTCCTTCATGATTTGCAAGAAATTCACTCCTAATAAATATGTTCTTGCTAAGTAATCTCTTTTCCATAATTATTGTGTTATTGGAGCTTTTAGGGTTATGTTTCTGCAGTGTATTTAACTATATTTTTTATTATCCTATAAACCAAATTTGGAGAAGTTTTAAACATAAAAGTTGTTCACATATGTATTTTTTATATGTCTGTCAAATGTTATTAAATTATTTTGGTATATAAAGAGATAAGCTTGTTTGAGTGAGACTGGTTTAGGGAGACGTGTCAACAGAATAACCTATGATTTTTGCTTAATATGATCATCTTAATGGTTGAATCTGAGATTTTGTAAAACATAATAATTGTAGATATATGTGTTATTTCGGTCTTTATCAAATTTTGTATAAATAGCTCTTGTGTAGATTGATTTATAGTGAAATAAACTATGGTTGTTCCTTGATTGAACTGGTTTTACATACTTTGTATAGCTCCGGTAAATTAGTGTTCCTTTTTGAGCTTCTTAAAGGTCGAATTAGCCAAAGTTAAAAACATGAAACTTTTATTTCTATGTCTTATATAAGTACTTATGAAAGTATCACCTTAAAATGGCATTTATTTGGTAAGTTATGAGCTGAACAATTGAACTGGTCGGGTTGGTACACTATGCTGAACCAGTTGTAGATTATCTAGTGTTTGAGGACCTTAGAAACAAAACTTGGAATAGTGGTAAATATAAAATATTCTTCAAATTACTTGTTTTAAATTTGTAAAAAGTTAAGTAATAAACAAAGCTACACGTTAAATTATATAACTTTTTAAATATGGTACCCTGAAACAAGCTAAGAGGCAGTAAACAGAGCAATATTTAAAATTGTATTAAAGATTATGTAATGATTCAAAAATTAGGATATTTTAGTATGTTTTAGTCTTACATGTTACATTTAATTACGATTAAGAATCATATAAATTGGATAAGTATAGAAAAATTTATTGATCCAACAGTCCTAAGAGGTCTTGTTCAGGTTAAAAGAAATTGTAGTTATTTATTTAAACTATATTAAGAATAAATATTTTATCAATGTCTTAATTATTTATATTTTCGAATTAGGATCTTAACAAGAAGAAGAACAACAAAAGTGAACAAGCTTTGAGTTTATATTTTGGAAAAGAAAAATACTATCGAGGTTTGTACATATATGTATTCTGGTTTGCGCTTATGCATGATTGTGTGTGTCTAACATACATTATATATCACAATGATGAAATCATATATTATGGCTTGTTTTAAAATTTTAAAAATGTTATTAACTATGAACTTAACATTATGCTAATATTTGATAAAATATCATGCTATTACACGATTTTGAAATAAATTGTGAGTATATTATTATATTAATATGAAATGATTATTGGTTATAGAAACAAGTAATTCATGGTTTTTAATTGCCCATTTCTCTACCTGAGGACTGACATAGGATAGATGGTGCACTGTTAAGGGGAAGTTTTGGTGCCGATATTGATATGATTTAAGGGCAGGGTGGCTATAGCTCTGAGAGTACCCCTGATCCTATTTACATATAGATAAATGATTATACTAGGTCAAGGTGGCTAAAGCTCCGCAATGCCTTTGACTTGAGATTATAATGAGTATGGTGGCTTAAGCTCCCCGAGTGGCCCTATTTCACACCCTGTATTCGGACAATTTGGGAATGAGATTTTGGGCTACTAAATCATAGAATGAAATATGAAAATTTAGTAATTGATGTAAGTAACAAAGTATAAAATGCTTACATGAGGTGGTGCAAACTGAATTATTGAATAAGGTTATTATGTTATCCTTTTATGTTATGTATTTATTTTTTTTATGACAAATGTGCCATGATTTTATTTGAGACATGCATTTGTGTGACTGTCTGGGGAAAACTTTAATGCTTATATGTACCACTAAGCTAGAGATAGCTTAGCGTGGGTTCTTCTCACATAGGAATTGGAACTGTAGCTAGTAGATAGTGAAGTTGATCAAGAAGAAATCCAAGCCCATATTAGCGGAGGCACAAAAGACGTAGTTAGACAGTTGGTTACTTATTATGTTTTTTTTTAGTTTGATCATGTATATGGTTTGTGATAGATATGTCTCATATGTTAATATTGTATATGTAAGTAATGATGTCATATAATCAGGTGCCATATGTATATACAACAGAATGATAAATATATATTATTAATTAGAACGACTTGCCAAAACCAATATAAATAAATGGATTAATTTATTTAAAATGAAAAAGTTTTAATTTGAACAAATTTATTTAGTAAATCTTGTGGCACCCTATTTATATATTTGAGATTATTCCTAATATATAAGTAGGGCATCACATTTAGTGGTATCATAGCAGGTTTAGGCATTTCTAAGCCTAGGTGGGAAATGGGATATTAGGCATAAATATACATGTCTCATATAGTTATGATATGTGTTTTCTTCTTGGCAACTTGTAGGATTGTAAGAAGATGTCTTCGAATGAAAGGGATATGGCTGAGAGTACTGGCTCTCCTAATACTGAGACACCTAATCAACCTAGTGCAGTAAGCGTGCAAAGGCAAAATGCCGCTCCAAATCCCCCATAACAAGCAGCAGAACATATTGATCCTAGTCCAAATCCATTTATACAATAGATGACTGGATTATTCCAACAAATGGTATGAGCCATTCCTCAGCCTACCCTAGTGCCACCACCTAAACCAAAAGTAACAATTGATAAGCTTCGTAAGTATGGGGCTTTGGATTTCTATGGTAAGAAAGATGAGGATCCAGCTGTAGCTGAGTATTGGTTGGAAAAGACTAAAAGAATTTTTAAAGAGTTGCAAGTGGAAGTAGATGACAAAGCTAGATTTGCTACTTCTCTACTCCAAGAAGAGACATATGATTGGTGGAAATTAGTTCTTACTAAGCCAGATGTGATGGAACCGATCTCATGGGATTCCTTTCTCTCTGAATTCAAAGAGCAATATATCCCATTGATCTATATTGATAAGAAAAAGAAAGAGTTCATGAATCTCAAGCCAGGTAAAATGTCAGTGACTGAGTATCAGCAGGAGTTTACCAAACTGAGCAACTATGTCCCTTAATTAGTTGCAAAGGAAAAAGATAAATGCAAAAGATTTGAAGATGGCCTTAATGAAGAGGTTGGAGATATTATGTCTACTCTCCATCATAACAAATTTTCTCAGTTAGTTTATGCAGCACCCAGCCTTGGAAAAAAGAAAAAGAGAAAAATAGAAGAACCTTTTAAAAAGTCAACTACTCCTGAGACTCAATTAACTGGGAAGAAGAGTCATTTCTTTCTTAGCCGTTCACATAATAGAGGACAGGGAAAGGGTCCTAGCTATTCACAAATAGGGTCTATTAGGAGGGGACCTCCCTCTAAGGCACCTTCTGCTACAGTAAGTTCACAGCCTTATATTGGCAAGGAAGCTATACCAATATGTAGCATTTGCAATAGGAGCCATCGAGGGGAATGTTGGCGTGTCATAGGTGCTTGCTTTAGATGTGGGTCCAAGGAGCATATACAGAAGGATTGCCCACTCTTGACAGGTAGTACTCCTACTCATACAGCTAGATCAGCTCTGACTCAGCCTAAAGTTCAGTTCAGAGGAGGACCAAGTCTATGGAGGTAGGCTGTTTTAAAGACTGTGAATAGACCTAGATCCAGTAGAGCTCCACCAGAGCCTATGCCATGAAAGCTAAGGAAGATCAGGCGGCAATATATGTTATTGTTGGTATGTTTTCATTATGTGATTTTGACATTTGTGCACTCATAGATCCGGGTTCAACCCATTCCTATATTTGCACTAGTACACCTACCCAACATAATATGATTAAAGAAAACCTACAATATGAAATTGAAGTTAGGAATCCTTTGGGTCATAGTGTAATAGTGAATAAAGTATTCAGGAATTGTCCTTTAGTTGTACGTGGGAAGGAGTTTTGCACAGATTTGATTGAGTTTCCTTTCCATGAGTATGATGCCATTTTAGTCATGGATTGCCTCTCACGTCACAGAGCAGTGGTGGATTGCAAGTTTAAATTTGTGGTACTTAAGACATAAACTCAGGAAGAAATTATTGTGAAAGGTGAATTATTCTCACATCCTCAAATCATATCCATAATGAAAGCTCGGAGATTGATGAGAAAAGGGTGTCAAGCTTATTTGGCCCATGTGATTGACACCAGAAAGCGAGGTTCAAATCTTCAAGATATTCCAGTGCTAAATGAGTTCCCAGATGTGTTTCCTAATGACTTACTTGGGCTGCCTCTAGAAAGAGAGGTAGAGTTTGCTATTGATCTTATTCCAGGAACTATGCCTATATCAAAGACGCCATACAAAATGGCCCGATCAAAGATGAAAGAACTTAAGACACAATTGCAAGAACTCCTTGATAATGGTTTCATTAGACCAAGTACATCCCCATGGGGTGCACTGGTATTGTTTGTTAAAAAGAAGGATGGATTTTTGAGGCTATGTATTGATTATCGATAGTTGAATGAGGCAACCATCAAGAACAAGTATCCATTACCGTGGATTGATGAACTTTTTGACCAACTTAAAGGTGCAGGAATATTTTCCAATATAAACTTAAGATCTGGTTATCATCAATTGAGGGTGAAGACAAAGGATATAGCTAAAACCGCATTCAGAACCAAATAAGTTTTGGTTTGCCAGTTGCGCTGACCAATGCTCCAGCAGCATTTTATGGATCTTGTTAATAGGATCTTTAGGTCGCATCTTGATCAATTTGTGGTCATTTTCATTAATGATATTTTCGTATATTCTAAAGATTCAGAAGAACATGAAAAGCATTTGAGAATAGCGTTGCAGACTCTCAGATAATATAAGCTCTATGCCAAACTCTCAAAATGTGAGTTTTGGTTGAAGGAGGTGACATTTCTGGGACACATTATCTCTGCAGAAAGCATTAAAGTGGATTCTAGCAAGGTTGAGGCAATTGTGAGTTGGAAGGCCCCACAGAATGTGCTTGAGGTCAGAAGTTTCTTGGGTTTAGCCAGATATTATCAGAGGTTTGTCAAGGGTTTTTCAATGACTGCTTCTTCTTTAACAAGACTATTGAGAAAGGATGTTAAATTTGAGTGGACATATAAGTGTCAAGCTAGTTTTGATAAGCTTAAGAGTATGCTCACTATGGCCCCTGTTTTGACACAGTCGATCCCTAATAAGGAATATGTCATTTATAGTGATGTTTATCATAATGGATTGGGTTGTGTATTAATACAAGATGGAAAGGTGGTTACTTATGCTTCTAGGCAGTTAAAGCCGCCTGAGAAGAATTATCTTACCCATGATCTGGAGTTGGCAGCTATAGTTTTTGCATTGAAGATTTGAC
Source organism: Triadica sebifera (assembly GCA_023653625.1). Lineage (NCBI taxonomy): Eukaryota > Viridiplantae > Streptophyta > Magnoliopsida > Malpighiales > Euphorbiaceae > Triadica > Triadica sebifera. Next base: position 13,942,847 of record CM042897.1, read on the forward strand.
GCCTTTATTTATATGGGGAGAAGTGTTTCATTTACATAGATCACAAGAGTTTAAAATATCTTTCCTCACAGAAAGAATTGAATTTGAGGCAGAAAAGACGAATAGAGCTAATAAAGGATTATAATTGTGTGATTGACTACTATCCAGGCAAAGCTAATGTAGTAGCAAATGCTTTAAGCAGGAAGATTATGGCACAGTTGCACATTCAACTCACTCTTACTCAGGAAATCAAGGATGCGCAAAGACAGCATAGAAAGCTAATTGAATTAGCTAAGTTCGTCTCTAAGGGGGAGAGACCTGGATTCACTATAGAATTACATGGTGGACTATTCAATCAAGGTAGATTGTGTGTGCCTGATGTAGATGATCTTAGATAGAGGATTCTTAGAGAGGCCCACGAAAGCAAATATGTTATGCACCTAGGGAGTAACAAGATGTATCAAGAGTTGAAGAGTAGATATTGGTGGGCAGGTACGAAAAAGGACATCACAGAATACACTTCAAAATGTTTGACTAGTCAACAGGTCAAGGCTGAACATCAAGTACCTTCAGGGTTGCTACATCTAATTTCTATTCCAGAATGGAAGTTGGAACGGTTCATATGGATTTTTGTGACTGGATTGCCTTTGAATCCAAAGAAACATGATACTGTATGGGTCATAGTGGATAGATTTACAAAGTCAGCACATTGCTTACCTATCAGGAAGGACTACCCACTGAATAAATTGGCAGCAATTTATATGAATGAAGTAGTACGAATTCATGAAGTACCTATTTCTATTGTGTCTGAAAGAATCCCTACTTCACATCTCAATTTTGGGGTAGTCTACAACGAGCTCTAGCTACTAAGCTCAATTTCAGCACAACTTTTCATCTGCAGACAGATGGACAATCCAAAAGAGTCATTCGAATTCTAGAAGATATGAGGAGAAGTTGTGTCCTCGAATTTGAAGGTAGATGGGACAAATATCTTCCTTTAATGGAATTTGCCTATAATAATAGTTATCAGTCTAGTATCCAGATGGCTCCATATGAGGCACTTTATGGCAGAAAGTGTCGAACACCTCTATGTTGGATGGAGCTCTGCGAGAGAAAGCTTATGGGACCAGACCTAGTGCAAGAGATAGAAAAAAAAGGTATGTTTCGATGACGAAATATTTTAAGTATGTGGTATAAATAGTAAAAACTTGACAGATAATAGAGATTAAAATAGATGGAATAGTTGATTAAATTAAAAGTTAAAATAAATTAAATTGATTGACATGATAAATTTAATTAAATTAGACCACATAATGAAATTGTACTTTTAGTAAAAATTAAAGGGACTAGATATAAGTAAATATATGAAAATAAATAAATAAAATTAAAATAAATAAACAATAAAATTAAAAAAAGAGGAAAAATTTTTAAAAAATAGAAAAGTGAACAATAAAAAGTGGACATAACAGAAAAAAAAAAAAAAAAAAAAAAAAAAAAAAAAAAAAGAAGATTAAAATGGGAGAAGGGAGGGGGAGGGGAAAGTCAATTATGACTTTGCCCCATTTCATTCTAACTTCTATACTTTCCTTCTTATCATCATCATCCCTTTCCTTCCTCCCAAATAACAGCCCCAAATTCCTCATCCTCTCCTTCATGATTTCCAAGAAATTCACTCCACTATAAATATGTTCTTAGTAAGTATCTCTTTTCCATAGTTATTGTGTTATTGGAGCTTTTAGGGTTATGTTTCTGCAATATATTTCACTCTATTTTTTATTATCCTATGACTGAATTTGGAGAAGTGTCAAATATGAAAGTTCTTCATATATGTGTTATTTATATGTCTATCAAATTTTATGAAATTATTTTGGGTATATAAAGAGATAAACTAGTTTTTTCTTAATTTGATCATCTTAATGGCAGAATCTGAGGTTCTGTAAAACATAAAAGTTGTAGATATATGTGTTATTTATGTCTCTGTAAAATTTCATGTAAATGTCTCTTTTTTAGGTTGATTTATAGTGAAATGAACTATGGTTGTTCCTTGATTGAGCTAGTTTCACACACCTGTGCAGCTCCAGTAAATACGTGTTCCTTTTTGAGCTTTTTAAAGGTCGAATTAGCCAAAGTTAAAAACATGTTTTATTTCTATGTCTTATCTAAGTTCTTCTGAAAGTCTCACCTTAAAATGGCATTTATTTGGTGAGTTATGAGCTGAACAATTGAACTAGTTGGGTTGGTATTCTATGCTGAACCAGTTGTAGATTATCTAGTGTTAGAGGACCTTAGAAACAGAATTTGGAAAAGTAGTAAACATGCAAAATTTTCCAATTTACTTGTTTTAAATTTGTAAAAATTTTAGTTATAAAAAAAAGGCTACATGTTGAATGATATAACTTTTTAAGTATGGTACCCCCGAAACTGGCTAAGGGGCAGCAAACATAAAATATTTAAAATTGCACTAAATATTATTTAATGATTCCAAAATTCTGAAATTTTAGTATGTTTTAGTCTTACATGTTAAATTGAATTAGGATCAAGAATCATATAAATTGGATAAGTGTAGAAAAAGTTATTAATCCATCAGTCCTAAGAGGTCCTGTTCCAACTTAAAAGAAATTGTAGTTATTTATTTAAACTATATTAAGAATAAATATTTTATCAATGTATTAATTATTTATATTTTCAAATTAGGATCTCAACAAGAAGAAGAACAACAAAAGTGAACAAACTTTGAGTTTATATTTTCGGAAAGAAAAATACTATCGAAGTTTGTACATATATGCATTCTGGTTTGCACTTATGCATGATTGTGTGTGTCTAACATACATTATATATCACAATGATGAAATTATATATTATGGATTGTTTTAAAATTTTAGAAATATTATTAACTATGAACTTAACATTATAATAATATTTGATAAATATCATGCTATTACATGGTTTTGAAATAAATTGTGAGTATATTACTATGTTAACATGAAATGATTATTGGTTATAGAAACAAGTAATTAATGGTTTTTAATTTCCCATTTCTCTACCTAAGGACTGACATAGGATAGATGGTGCATCATTAAGGGGGAAGTTTTTGTTAGAGGAGTGCTCTAAAGGTAATCACCTTTAGCACTTATTGTACAAATTTACTTGCTTAATAAATGGCTCTTTCTTTAATTTGATGTTCATTTGATACATGAATTGATAAGTGATCTTAAATCAATTAATGAAGTCCTTGATACATAACATAACATGAAGGAAATCATGATAACATCATGATATTGAGATTCTTATCATGTGTAATTATGTTAGTATCAAAATTATCCCGAGTCATAGGATTAATGAGATGGAACATTATTAATCCAGACAGACTAACACATGTTACACTCCTTGATTAGGTCGAGTAGTAGATCTCATAATCTATAAACATGAGATGTTTAGAGTAAATATGTGGATGCTTGCTAAGTGTAGCAAAGTACATTGGATCACCAGCTATGAGCAATCATATGGATAATCTATTTAACTGTCAATGATAGTCTTATCATAGCAATGGTGCAAGTATCCTTAGACTTGAGGTACTTAAGGATATCTTAGACACTGATTCTGTATTTTGACACTATTTCTTGTTGCCCTAGGGAGGTTGCTCATAGGGTGGTGATTGGATATAGCTTGAGGTATTCGAAGTTAATTGGGTAACCAACAAAGGATTCACCACTCCTGATAGAAGGAGTGTATACCCATAGCCTCTTGTCGTACTCATTACTCAGGAATCTCTGGCTGGAATGGAAATGTCATAAAGATAGTCTTCAATGACATATCTAATAGAGTAATAAGCCTCAAGGATAAGAATTAACATTACTTGGACTAGACATGATGTAGTTAGTTTAGTGGGAGTTGACACATGTCCATACTCTGAATCAAGTCTGGTAAAGAATGGTGAAAGGAATAATTGCATGGAAATTGTCTATAGAAAGGTTCGTAGTCAAACCACTGACTTTTCGATCAATTAAGGATCAAGATGTGTTGCTAGATACCGCTCATGACTTGCTTAAGTTAATTGTTTATTTAAGTGGCCAACATAATCGGCAACCTAATGGGTTACATGCATTGAACATATGGAGAATGAGTAAAATGGTCTTGGATAGGCTCCAAAATATGAGAGAATTATTTCGGGATGGATTGCGATGAGATCGTACGGAAAAAATTGTTCGAGAGGGTCACGGTCCTGCACGGGCCTACACAGGCTAGGTAAGCACTAGCCTGCCTAGTGGGCTAGCTGGGCAGCCTGTAACAGGCCTAGTGCGCTACTGCCTCCCTCCCGTTAGCCAACGGCAGAATTTGGCCTTAATTAGGCCAATTATGGCCAATTACTATTCATTCATTTCCCTTTTCTCCATTTTTGACTTTTCATCTTTTCTTTGAATTTGATTCAAATAGAAAAGACATGAAATGGCAGAAAATAGACATGAAAATATTTTTTTTGCTGAAAAAAATATTTTTAAGACACAACAAAAATTCTCTTAATGACACTTTTAAAGCTAGCACTTTGAATTTGTTCAAACAATTTCTTTTGATAGTTTCTTCTTCATTATTTGCATGGATTATCATTAGAGACATCCTAGTGTGGATTGTTGTGGTTTGCTACAACCCAACAAAGTGAAGATTTGAAGAACAAATAAGAAATTACAAGGTATAATTTCTAACCTCTATATTTATATAAATTAGTTTTAATGGCACAACTATGATCTTTTGTTTTGGGTTTTGAAAATTTTTTTCTCCTACGTTTATCAATCTGATTCATTCTTCAAAACCCAAGAATTCAGAAAAGAAGTAGAGAAACAACTTGGCAAAAGTATTAAAGCACTTCGATCAGATTGAGGAGGTGAATACTTGAGCCAAGAGTTTCTAAATTATCTTAAGGATAATGGGATTTTATCTCAATGGACTCCACCTTACATGCCAAAACACAATAGTGTGACTGATAGAAGAAACCGAACCTTGTTAGACATGGTAAGGTCTATGATGAGTTTTACGGAACTGCCTCAATGTTTTTGGGGTTATGAATCGACAATATTTATGAATAAATCTTTAGGCTTTATTTGGACTAGTTCATGGTAATCTTCATTGATGATATTCTAGTATATTCTAGAAATAGAGAGGAGTATGATCAACATCTTCAGATTATGCTTCAGATGCTACGTGAGAAGCAATTATATGCTAAGCTATCCAAGTGTGAGTTATGGCTTGAGGAAGTTGGATTTCTAGGTCATGTGATATCACCATATAGGATCAGAGTTGGCCCTAGTAAGGTTAAAGTCATTCTCAATTGGAAGCCGCCTCAGAATATAATTGAGATACGAAGTTTTCTTGGGTTAGCAGGCTACTAAAGACATTTTGTGAATGATTTCTTTTCTATAGCCGTTCCCATAACACAGTTACTCATAAGGATGTTAAATTTGAGTTGGCAGATAAGTGCCAAGCTAGTTTCGATCAACTGAAGGCTATGTTGATAGAAGCACCAGTTCTAATGAAACCCATGAAAGGGAAAAGGTTTGTGGTATACAACAATGCTTTATTGAATGGTTTAGGTTGTGTACTGATGCAAGAAGGTAAATTGATAGCGTATGCCTCCAGATAGTTGAAGTCGCATGAGAGAAATTATCCTATGCATGATTTGGAGTTGGCAGTTATTGTGTTTCCTTTAAAGATTTGGTGACACTATTTGTATGGAGAAAAGTGTTAAATCTATACAGATCACAAGAGTTTGAAATATTTATCCTCACAAAAGAGTTGAATCTGAGATAGGCGATGGTTTGAGCTTATTAAAGATTACAACTGTGTTATTGACTATTAGATTGAAAAGGCTAATGTTGTGACTAAAGTTTCTTGCAAAAGCTAATACAAAGGTAATGAGTTTCTTATTTTGTTCACTTGATGTTAATGAATTTAACTGTGTTTTTATGTGTGAAACATCCCAGAAAATATGGTGGAAATTGGAAATGACATATGAGGTAATTGATCAAGTGAAGGACTCATGGGTATATGTAGCAATGAACAAGTTTGAAGCTTTTAGAATGAAGCTTAATGAAGGGATATCTAAGGCCAGCGACAAATTTTTCAACATTAACAATATGCTTAAAGCTCTTGGAAAATCTCTTCTGAGGAGGACCAAATCAAGAAATTATTCTGCTTTCTCACTCCAAAATAGGAAACAAAAGAAATAATTCTCTTAGACAAAAACATGAGGTATGATGAGGTAATTAGTTTGCTGCTTTCTCACAAATTACTTCTTAAATGTCTAAGTGGAAAACTAGAGAAAAAGAAAAGGGTTCGCATTGAAGACATCCTTAGATGAAGAAAGAGAGTCATCTAGTACTAATGAAGATTCTTTAAGAAGAAAAATAGGAGATCTTCCAGAAGAAAACCAAAAAAGTCAAATTCATGTAAAACTGACTCTACCTAAAAAAAACTCAAAATTCTAATGGTGTTGTGTTGTTATGAATACAATAGACCAAGGCACATAAAGTCAAACTATCCACATCTAAAAGGAAAGAAGAAAGATTAAAAAATCAAAGAAGAAGGCCATGGTTTCTAACTAGAGCAATAATGAAAAGTCAAGCAGTAGCTCATCTGACTCAGAGCAAAAAGAATCATAAAATCTTGATCATGTCATGTTGACAAAATAATAACTAAGAATGAGGGGTTGAATTTGTTGGTATTTATAAATTTTGTTAAAACGAGTACCAAAGAATAAATAGAAAGGAAAGAAAAGATTTGAGAGACACAATATTTATAGAAGTTCAAGTGTTAATGAACCCTATGTCATTTCTCCAATTACAATTGGGTATTTCACTAATACAAAGTGTTACAATGGAGTTTTTTCTAGCTCACTCTCAACTATGGTGTTTTACTTTCTTAGATAACATTTAACCCAGAAAACCCTTGTGTTTTAATGGCTAACTAATGTGAGCCAAGAGATGGATTACGATTCTTCATGCCAAGGAGATGGGAGATTGGTTATGCCACTTGGACCAATTACAAGATCAAAAGCAAATAAACTTAAGGCATCCTTACAAATATGTGTTCAAAGCTTGGTGACAATAGACATCAAAGAAGTGGAATGGATCAAGCTTGAGGAGACATCATCATGGGGCAGCCCAAAGCTTATAACATCCATTTGGGCATGGTGGTAGAGGGGGCAGAGGTGAAAGAGGCAGATATAGGGGCAGTTATAGAGGGATAATAGAGCATGAGAGGTGTGAGAATAAAGAGGATAGGGTGGATACAAATTTGGGTAGTATTAAAATGAAAATCCCTCATTTTCAAGGTAGGAATGATGCTGATGCATATGTTAAGTGGGAGAGAAAGTAGAACTAGTTTTTGAGTGTCATAACTATTATAAGGAAAAGAAGGTAAAACTAGTTGTAGTGGAATTCATTGATTATGCATTAGTATGATGGAACCAGATATTGATTAGTAGGCATAGGAATGGAGAGAAACCTATTGCTATGGGTTGAGACGAAATTGAGATGAAAGAGCTTTGTGCCTAGTTACTACTATAGGGAGCTGCATCAAAGGCTCCAAACTTTGAGGTAAGGGAGTAAGAGTGTGGAATACTATTATAAGGAGATGGAAATAGCCATGATGAGGGTGAATATAAATGAAGGTAGGGAGGCTACAATGGCACATTTCTTGGTTGGTTTGAATATGGAAATAGCTAATGTAATTAATTGCACCACTATATTGAGTTAGATGAGATGGTGAACATGGCAACAAAGGTGGAAAAGCAACTCAAGAAAAAGGGAACCAGTAAACCTTCATTTCGGTTTCTACCTCAAATTGGAACTTAAAATGGCCAAAAAAGGAAGATAAATCCAAAGACAAGGTAAACAAGATAAGGATAAATTTGAGCAAAAAGGTACCTCTAAAACTCAATCTTCTTCTACTTCCAATTCTGAAAAGCATAGAAACATTAAGTATTTTAGATATCTTGGCAATGGGCATATTGCATCTTAATGTCCAAATAAAAAGGTAATGTTGTTGAAAGACAATGGTGAGATTGAATCTAAAAGTAAAAATGATACTAAATCCATGCTACCATTGGAGAATTGTAGTGATGTTGAAGTTGAGCATTCCATTGAAGGGGAGCTAAATCTAGTTGTTTTCCAAATGCTTGATTAATGGTAAAACTTGTAGTCTTATAATTGATGGGTGGAGTTGTACTAATGTTGCTAACACTACTTTAGTGGATAAATTGGAGTTGGAATCCACAAAACACCCTAGACCTTATAAACTATAATGACTTAATGATTGTGGAGAAATAAGGCTAAATAAGTAAGTTTTGATTTCTCTCTCTATTGGAAGATATGCTGATCGTGTGCTATGTGATATAGTACCTATTCATGCAGGCTATTTGTTGCTTGGGAGGCCATGACAATATGATAGAAATGTGATGCATGATGGTATAAAAATAGATACTCATTTATGATGGGAAGTCAACAAATAATTTTGGCTCCTATGGCTTAAAGTGAAGTGTATGAAGATCAAATGAAGCTAAAAAAGAGCATGGAAGCAAAATTGCAAAAATAGGTTAAAAAGGAAAAAGTGAGGTTGAGAGAGAGAGAAAAATGAGAGGAAAAGAGGACCAAAATGAAAAAATCCACTAGCCCAAACGAGAGTGGTAGAAAGAAAAACAATTTTATGCAAAAGTGAGGGATATGAGAGTAGCTTTTGAGAGTCAATAATGTTTGTGACACCCTTATATCAATCAATCTATAAGTATATTACATACTTATGCGATTATAGCTGATGTGTGCTACATTGTTTTTCTTATTTTAACTTAATAATCATACTATTACTAGCAATTAATTAATCTTTTTTATTATCTAAAACTTTCGGCAGCATAACAGCTATAAACTAACTACCCCAGCTACAAAGCAAACAATCCAAAACTCATTTCTGGGCACAACAATATATATATATATATATATATATATATATATATATATATATATATATATAATACAATATATTCTTTATTTAACCATAAATCCATATTTCATTCTTTACATATATAATAATAATTCACAAATATCCTTATCAGAACATATACAAAATTTCATTCCTACAGCTTCATATTCATACATATATATACATGTCATACTAACCTACTATTAATTTATTATTCATTTAGCTTCCAAAACTTGTACGCTTGCTCTCGCCTTTCCCGCGACTACTTGCATGCAGTCACATAATTGTGTGCTGAGCATTAATATGCTCAGTAGTGATTACTAATAAAAAAATTTCTATCACCTATATTTTATGCATTCATACATGCAATAACATTTTTAACACACTATTCAAATTTTCTATTTAATATATATTTATTATTCTTTATTCAATATTTTACTCTTAATTCGGTATTTAATATCTTCATTCAATTAATAATATTTCTCATTTTATCTCATAGCTTTTTTATTATTCCTCTCAATTTAATCATTTTTTTACTTTATTTCTTTAATTAATCATTCTTTTCAAATTTTCATTTAATTAGCTACAATTTCACTTTAATTCTTAAATTTCCATTTATTTACGGTTATGTCATTACTTTATATTTATTTACACTTTTGCCATTAAGAAATTTTATTTTTCATTTATTTATCTTTTTCACTACATAATTTAACATTTTATTTCATTTTCTTCCACTTATTTCTCATTTTTCAATTTTACTTTTCTTTTTTGTCACAATTATCACTTTTACTATTATTATTATTATACCATTTTATTATCTTTATCACTTATATCATATTTATCAATTTTATCACTTATATCATTTTTATCATATATTTTTTTTATTTTCATTATTTTTCTCATATTTTTCACTTTATTCATTTTTATCATATTTTTCACATTTAGCATTTTTATTATATTTTTCACATTTATCATTTTTCTCATATTTTCACTTTTATCATTTTATTTATATTTGTGACTTTTATCATTTTTACAATTAACCATTTTATCATTCTTATCATGTTTTTCACTTATTTTTCACTTTTATCATTATTACTATTTTTATTCAAATTTGTACATAGTTTATATCCGATAGAAAATCTTCGGATCAGATATATGGGACGTGGATCCAAAAGTCCACTACACTGAAAAGTAATTCCAAAGGACCATCCGAGCACTACACTGCACATTGTTCAGTGAATCACTATCACAGTAGTAAACTATCATTGGCCTTAAGCGAGTCGCCATGACCTGCACCGTGGTAATAGTATTGCTATGTCTAGCCAATTATATACTGCACTAGATTTAACCATCAGAAAAATAACTAAGGGCATTATTTTATTCATTTAATTCAATTTCCATTAAATTCATAATTTCTATGATTTTTACAATATTAATCACTTAACATTTTACTAATCCATACAATTTTATCTCTACCATAATCTTTTCACATTTTTCATTCTACTATATCAACATTTCATCATTAAAAATCAATTAAGTCATTAAGCTCACTAAATACACTTTATTCCTTATTTTTCATTTCATGCATAAAAAATCAATAATTAGAAAAATATTCAATATTTCATTTAAAAATTCTCAATAGATTTATACACACTAAAAAAATATTAATTTTTCCTTCATCAATTTTCGGCCTATAATTAATTTTTATCATTAAAATTTTTTCTTTCATCTTCTAAATATTCCTTTCAATAATTTATACATTCCTTCTTCCATATATATCATAATATTACAATAAAATGTATTTATACCTTAATTTCATTTTTCACATAATAAGGTCATATTTTCCTATTTCCACTAATTAATTTTTTTTATTGAAATTAACCATTATAATTCTCTTTTAATAATTCCTTAATCATATTTTAAGCATTAATTAGCAATTACATGCAAAACACACAAAATGCTTAATTTTTCAAAACCCTAAATCATGCTTAATAAATGGAAATAAATAGATTTTGAAATCATTAACCTTAATTTCTTGTTTAAGCCTTCCTAATCTTTTTTTCCTTAGCCTTTTCTTTGCAAGCACCTTCACCTTCTCTTGAACCTACCATGGACAAAATGTTTCCTTCATTAATCCACCATTATTTTGCTTCCTTAACTCAAATAAACTTCATTTTTATCATCTACATACCTTAAACTACTACTTATTTGAACCATTAAACTAATTTAAAACCATAAATTTAACTTACCTCAAATTTGTATCCTAACTTTTCTCCTTTGATTTCCTTTCACTCTAACTCTCCAATTGAAGATTAAAAACTTCTATTAGCTAATAGAGAGGCTGAAATTATTTTTGGGTGGTTGATTTTAGTGTAAGAATTGAAGAAAATGGAAGCAAATTGGGAGGAAAATGGAAGCAAGGGGGTTTGGCAAAGAAGGAGTTGCATAATTCTCTCTTAGAGAATTATGATATTTAAGGCTATTTATAGTGGCTAAAGGTGGATGGGCTTGGGCCAAACAAAGTCCAACCTATTTAAGCCCAATTAATCACTATAAATTATTTCTCTCACTTTCTAGGCTCAATTTCACCCAAATTTGATTCCATAATTCATAAAATATTTTTATATGTCTACACAAAATTTTTTAATTCAATTGGAGTCCGTTTTCTATACAGCTCACTCAAACCGGACTGATAATTTTCGATATTACCGTAAAATTTCTTTTTCATTGTCAAAGAATCCTAAATATTATTTAGAGTCTATACATATCATAAAATAAATTTATGGGTATCGTTTGCTATTTTTCATAGCCCGGTCAAAGTAAAGTCAACCAACTATTTAATTAAACCGGATCTCATTTGTTTTCTTAGTTTTGACTTTTGAGGACTTATTTGACTTTATTTTCACTCCAAAATTTACCCTCGGACTAGTCATAACCTATATTTTTCGATGATCAAATAAAATATTTTCACCCACGGGTGTATTTTTAACCTCTGGGTATGCTGATCAATTTCAGAAACTATAATTCACGACTAACCTGGTATTTGGGCCATTACAATTCTGCCCTACTAATAAAAAATTTTGTCCTCAAAATTTTACCCGTATTGAACAATTGTGGATATTGTTGCCTCATTGCAGCTTCTGGCTCCCACATAACTTCTTCCATATTGTGGTGACACCATAATACTTTCACTAGTGGATTTATTTATTCCTGAGTTGTCTAATCTCTCTAGCTAGGATCTTTATTGGTTTCTCCTCATAAGTCAAATCAGCCTGTATCCGAATTTCATCTACCTTGATTACGTAGCTAGGGTTTGACCTATACCTCTGTAGCATTGACACGTGGAACAATCATTAATCTTTTCCAACTCTTGAGGCAACTTCAATCGATAAGCTATGGGTCCCACTCACTGTACAATCTCATAAGGGCCTAAAAATCTCGGACTTAGTTTATCCTTCTTGCCAAATCTCATAACTTTTTTCCAGGGTGATACCTTCAAAAATACATGATCTCCGACCTGGAACTTTATATCCTTTCCTCTTAAATCCACATATGATTTATGTCGTTAATGACTTCTTTCAATCTATCCTAGATTACCTGTACCTTCTCTTCCGTTTCTCAAACCAAGTCTGTTCCTATTAGCTTTTTCTCACTCAATTTTGTCCAACATAAAGGAGTTCTACATTTCCTCCCATACAGTGCTTCATATGGTGCCATTTTAATGCTGGATTGATAGCTGTTGTTATAAGCAAATTCGGCTAATGGAAAATACTTTTCCCAACTACTTTCAAACTCAAGGATGCAACATCGCAACATATCCTCAAGTATCTGAATCACACACTCTGACTGTCCATCAGTCTGAGGATGAAAAGTTGTACTAAAATGAAGTCTTGTCCCCAATGCTTCTTGCAACTTCTTCCAGATCTGGGAAGTAAATCTTGGATCCCTGTTTGAAATGATAGAGGATGGTACTCCACGGAGTCTCATTATCTCATTAATGTAGATTTCTCTTAACTTGGTCAGTGGATAGTCCCTTCGTACTGGTATGAAATGGGTTGATTTCAATAGTCTATCAATGACTACCCAAATAGTATCATGCTTCTTTCCAATCAAAGGTAGTCCCATCAGAAAATCCATGATCACTCGATCCCATTTTCACTCTGGTAATGCGATAGGCTAAAGTAAACCCGATGGAACTTGGTGTTCAACTTTCACCAGTTGGCATATCAAGTATTTGCTCACGAATTCTGTCACATCACGTTCCATTCCTAGCTATCGATAGTGTACTTTCAAGTCTTGATACATGTTGTTCTCACCAGGATGCATCACATAATTGCTATGATGAGCTTCTTTGAGAATGTTTTTTCTCAATTCATCTTTATTTGGTACATATAACCTCTGGTTGAAATAAAGACTTCCATCATCACCCAAAAAATAATCACCTTCATTGCCTTCTTTTACCCTATTCACTATGTCAATCAAATGATCATCTAAATTTTGTGCCGCTTTCACTTGCTGAAGGAAGTCAGGTTTTACTTGCATTTCGGCTATTATCGCTCCATCATGTATCATATTCAATCTGACATTGATCACCCAAAGGGCTGCCATAAATTTTCTACTAAGTGCATCAGCTACTACATTAGCCTTCTCTGGATGGTAGTCGATTAGGCAGTCATAGTCTTTTATCAATTCAAGTCAATGCCTTTGTCTCAAATTAAGTTCCTTCTATGTGAGCAAATATTTCAAACTTTTATAATCTGTGTAAATGTAACATTTCTCACCTTAAAGATAATGTCTCCAGATCTTCAAGGCGAGTACAATTACTGCCAGCTCAAGGTCGTGAGTAGGATAGTTCTTCTCACGAGTCTTAAGTTGTCGAGAAGCATATGCAATCACTTTACCTTTCTTCCATCAATACACAACCTAACCCATTCTTGGAGGCATCACTGTAAATCACAAAATCCTTGCCATAATCTTATTGAGTTAACACTAAAGCTTATGTCAATATGTTTTTAAGCTTATCAAAGCTTCCTTGACATTTATCCATCCCCTCAAACTTAATGTGCTTTTGTAATAGTCGAATGAGCGGCACTGCTATGGTGGAAAAACCTTTTACAAATCTCATGTAATACCCAGCCAAACCTAAGAAACTTCTGACTTCTGTAAGAGTCTTAGGTATTCTCCACTGTAAGATTGCTTCAATCTTCTTTGAATCCACTTTTATCCTTTCAGCTGAAACTACATGACCCAAAAAGGATACTTCATTCAACCAGAAGTCACACTTACTGAACTTTGCATACAACTGTTTCTCTCTCAATATCTACAAGACAATTTGTAGGTGCTTGTCATGTTCTTCTAGCTTCTTTGAATACACTAGAATATTATCAATAAATACCACCACGAACTGGTCTAGATAAGAATGAAACATCATATTCTTTAGATCCATGAAAGTTGCTGGGGCATTTGTAAGTCCAAATGGCGTGACTAAAAATTCATATTGGTCATATCTTGTGCAAAAAGTAGTCTTGGGCACATCTGCTTCTTTCACTTTCAATTGATGGTAGCCTGATCATAGGTCAATCTTTGAGAACACACATATTCCCTTCAATTGATCAAATAAGTCTTCAATACGTGGAAGGGGATACTTATTCTTGATTGTCACCTTATTCAAGTGTCTGTAGTCAATGCATAGTCTGAGAGACCCATCCTTCTTCTTTACAAAGAGTACCGGTGCTCCCCATGGTGAAATACTAGATTTGATAAAACCTTTATCAAGCAATTCCTGCAACTAAATTTTCAATTCCTTAAGTTCTCTAGGCGCCATCCTATAAGGTGCAATCGAAATAGGTGTCGTGCCTGGAGCTACATCAATAGTGAATTCAACTTCCTCGTCAGGTGGCAAGCCTAGTAATTGATCAGGAAAGACATATGGAAAATCTATCACTGTAGGCACATCTGAAACCTTAAGATCTCCCTTATTAGCTTCCATCGCAAAACACAAATAAGCAATGCACCCCTTTTTTATAAGTCTCTTAGCAGTTATAGCTAAAATCACATCTAATAAGAAGTTTGTTCTTTCACCCACAATAGTAATTTCCCGATCATCGGAGAGTTTAAGTGTCACTCTCTTCCATTTACAATCCATTGTCACTGGATGGGCAGACAATCAATCCATCCCCATTATCACATCAAACTCACGAAATGGGAGTTCAATTAGGTAGCTAGGAATTCATAACCTTGCACACTAATGGGACAATTCCTATACACCTTGTTCACCACAAACATTATTCCCTAAAGGATTGCTCACTAGGATGTCCTGGTCTAATTGTGAATCTTTTAACCCTTTCCCCCGTGCAACATCAGTATTTATGTAGGAATGTGTGAAACCAAGATCAACAAGTGCATAAATAGAATCAGTCATAAGCATGAATTTACCTACTATCATATTAGGAGCATCCTCCTTTTCTCTAGCTCTCACTACATAAGTACGGCCTATAGCTCGTGCCTGACCCTAAGGTGGTTGTGCAGAAGGTCTAGATGTTGATGGGTTAAAGGCTGCTCCCTTACCTCGGCCTCTGGATGGTAAAGATTCAATACCAGGTGCTGGTGACATAGCCGTAGAAGTTTGAGCCACTGGACAATCCCTGATTTAATGATCCTTTGAACCGCACTTGAAACAGGCGCCAGTCAAATATCTACACTCTCTTAGGTGAGATCTACCACAATGACTGAGGCATTGCCACAGAATGTATTTCCTTATCCACGTCCTAGTGCAATTGATGTACGACTCTGTGATGGAGCTGGTCCCCTAAAGTTCTTGCTCTAAGCACCCGAACTACTGAACTATCCCGGTTTTCTCTTCTACTGAAACTGAGTTTACCTGTTAGCCTCATCTGACTGAATACTTTCCACTTTAATAGCAATTTCTACCAAGGCACGCAAATTTGGATGTTGTTGTGCACCCACTATTTGTCTAATCTTGTTATGGAGATCTATCTCAAATCTATAACATAACTTCTCTTATGTCAACTGATAGTCATCAAAGTAAGCACTTAAGGGCTCAAACTCGCGTTCACACTCTACTATTGTATTGTTTCCCTGCCTGAGTCTCTAGAAAGCATGTGACACCCTTATAATAATCATTATATATGTACATTACATGAGTTAATACGATGATAGCCGATGTGTACCAAAAAATCTTTTTTCTTAATTTAATTTAGTGTCCATAATATTATTAGCACTTATTAATCCTTTTCATTTTTTCAAAAATTTCAGCAGCATAACGGCTATAAATTAACTACCCCACCTGCAATTCAAAAGATCAACAACCCATTTTTGGCCACAATAATACACATATAATACAATATTCTTTATTCAACCATGAGTTGACATTCCATTCTTTACACATAATAATTCCCAAATGTTCTTTATCATAATATGTACAATATTTTATTTCTACAACATCATACCTAAACATATATATACACATGTTATTTTTGATACTAACGTACTATTATTTATTCTTCCTTCAGCTTCCAAATTTTGTATGCTTACTCCTGTCTTTTCTGCTACTATCTGCATGCAGTCAAATAACTATGTGTTGAACATTAATATACTCAATTGTGATTACTAATCTAAAAATTTCCACTGACATATATTTTCATGCATACATACATGCAATAATATTTTTAAAATACTATTCGAATTTTCTCTTTAATATATTATTCTTTTACCAATACTTTACTTTTATTTACCCTTAATTCACTATTTAATATATTAATTAATTTTAACAAATTTTCTCAATTAAATTTAATTTTTTTCATTTTACTCATGAACTTTCAATTTCTTTCAATTTATTTCATTTTCACTTTATTTCTTTAATTAACCATTCCTTTCTTTCTTCTTTATTTTTTTCAATCATTTATTTAATTAGCTACAAATTTCACTTTTAGTTCCTAAATTTTCATTTATTTACATTCTTCTCATTGCTTTACATTTATTTACACTTTGCCCACTAATATTTTTATTTTTTATTTATTTTTTCAACTACATAATTTAACAATTTTTTTCACTTAAATTTTATTTTTCAATTTTACTATTTTTGTCACATTTATCACATTTATCATTATTATTATTTTACCCTTTTTATCATTTTTATCACTTTTATCATAATTATCATATTTATCACTTATATCAACTTTCTCACATTTTTCAAATTTATCATCTTTTTCACATTTTTTTCACTTATTTCATTTTTATCATAATTTTCACTTTATTCATTTTTATCATAATTTTCACTTTATTCATTTCTACTACTTTTATTCACATTTATCATTTTAATCATATTTTTCTACTTTTTTCACTTTTGTCATTTTGATCATTTTTATTTATTTATTTTATCATTTTATTCACATTTGTCACATTTGTCACATTTATCATTTTTCTCGTATTTATCATTTTTATTATTTCATTCACATTTGGTAATTTTTTTATTTTATTCGCATTTATCATTTCTCTCTTATTTTTTATTTATTTCATTTTTATCATATTTTTCACTTGCATATTTTCTTATCATATTTGTCACCTAAATTATTTGTACTCCTTTTATTCATATTTGCCCTTAGTTTCAATCCAATATAAAATCTTCAGACCGGATACATGAAAAGTGGACCCCAAGAATCCACTATACTGAAGAGTAATCCAGAAAAACCACTCAAACACTGCACTATACACTGAATCATTATGACTGAAATACACCGTCATTGACCTATATAAGCGAGTTGCCATGACTCACACCGTGATAATGGTGTCCCTATGGCTAGTCAATTATATGATAGGCTAGATTTAACCATCAGAAAAATAACTAAGAATATTATTTTATTCCTTTAATTCAATTTTCATTAAATTCATAAATTTTATTATTTTTATATTATTAATCACTTAACTTTTATCACTACCATAATTTTTCCATACTTTCCATTCTAATATATCAATAATTCATTATGAACATTCAATTAAGTCATTAAGCATCACTAAACACACTTTATTCATTATTTTTCATTTCATGCATAATATAATCAATAATTAGAAAAATATTCAATACATATTTTAAAAATTCACAATAAATTTATACACATTCAATATCATATTTTCTCGCATTTCATGACTAAATTTTCATTTAATTAGTAAGAAAAATATTAATTTTTTCTTCCTCATATTTCGGCCTATAATTAATTTTCATCATTAAAATTTTTCTTCCACTTTCTAATTAGTCATTTCACTAATTTATACATTCATTATTCCATATATATATATATATATATATATATATATATATCATAATATTACAATAAAATGTAATTATACCTTAATTTAAAATTTTCACATAATAAGGTCATATTTTCCAATTTCCACTAATTAATTTTTTTAATTGAAATTAACCATTCTAATTCACTTTTTATAATTCCTTAATCATGTTTTAATCATCAATTATCAATTACATGAAAAACGCACAAAGTTCCTAATTTCCATAACCCTAAATCATGCTTAATTAATGGAAATAGATAGAGTTTGAAATCACTAACCTTATTTTCTTGCTTTGTCCTTCCTAATCTTCCTTTTCCTTACCTTTTTCCTTTGAAGTTCCTTCTCTTTTTTTGATTTTCTACCATGACTGAAATTATGCAAAAATAAAATCACCGTTATTTTTGCTTCCATAATTGAATCTAACTTCATAAATATAATCTATATATCATAAACTTCCTATTGGAACCCTTGAATAAATTTAAAGCTCTCAAATTTATACCCTCATTTGAATCCTTTAATTTCTTCCATCTCTAACCCTTCAAGTGAAGATTGAAGATCTGAAATAGCTAATAAAAGGGTTGAAATAATATTAGGGTGCTTAATTTTGGTGTAAGAATTAGAGAAAAGAAGAGAATTTTTGGTGGAGAAGAATGAGAAACCCATTTGGCCAAGGGAGAAGCATGAGAGGAAGAAGAAGGTGCTGAATTCTCTAGAGAATTCTGATATTTTGAGCATATATAGATGACTGGAATGGGCTGAGCTTTGGCTAAGACAAGAGATCCAACCCCATTAGGCCCATTTGTGAATTTAAGGCACATTTAGCAATTCTAAACTATTTCTATCACTTCCAAACCTCAATTTCACCAAAATGTAATTCCATAATTCATAAAATATTTATATATGTCTGCACAAAATTTTTTAACTTAATCGGAGTCTATTTTCTATCCAGCTCACTCAAACCGAACTGATAATTTAATTTTTGGTGTTACTGTAATATTCTTTTTTCACTGTCAAATAATCCTAAATATTATTTAAAGTTTATCCATGTCTTAAAATAAATTTTTAAATGTCATTTTCCATTTTTAGTTTTCACTCCAAATTTTACCTCCGGATTCGTCATAACTTATATTTTCCAATGATCAAATAAAAATATTTTTTACTATCGGGTGTATTTTTTACCCCCGCCCAGGTATGTTGATAAATTTTGGAAACTACAGCTTACAACCAACCTTGTATTTGGGCCATTGCAAAGCATCTTGCATCTCTGCTTTATACTCTGACCCTATATATTTCTTTTCAAACTAGGCCAAAAAGAAATCTCAATTTAACTGTTTGCAAATGAAACCATGACTCTGAAGTAATGCCACAGTACCTTCAAATTTCTCTTCTAGCAGGCTGTGAGTAATTTTAAATGACCTCTATATCTTGAATAACTATTCTTCAACTTGCACAGATGTCAATGGATCATGCCCGTAGAAAATCTTCTACTCCCAATTTCTTCAACTGCTCCAAAATAGGTCTCTTTTTAGAAGGAGCCAGAGGTTGTACTTGTACTACCGATTGTGGCTGTTGAGCTTGTTTAGGTTGCATTTTGTGTTGAATATAATCAGCCATTAGATGGAGAAAATCCAGTTGCGGCGGTGGAGGTGGTGCAACTGGTGGAGTGACATTCTTTTGCTAGACTTCAGCTTGCCCAGCCCTAATCGACGCTTCACTCTCATCGTCCCCAACACCTTGACCTTGTTGGTATGTCATCATTCACTATCAAACAGAAAGTGAGCAAGTATACGTTAGACTTATAACGCACTTCAATTGGCATGTATATACATATAATTCATTCACTTAATTCCCACTCCGATCTTAGAACCATATTAACCACACTCACTCTGATACCACTAAAACTGTGACACCCTTATATCAATCAATTTGTACGTACATTACGTACTTATGCAATTATAACCAATATATAATACAATATATTCTTTATTCAACCATAAATCCATATTTCATTATTTACATATATAATAATAATTCTAAATATCCTTATCAGAACATATACAAAATTTAATTCTTACATCTCCATATTCATACATATCTATACATGTCATACTAACCTACTATTATTTTACTCTTTAGCCAGCTTCCAAAACTTGTACACTTGCTCCCGCCTTTCTCAGGACTACCTGCACACAATCACATAACTACGTGTTCAGCATTAATACGCCCAGTGGTGATTATTAATCTAAAAATTTTCATCGCCTATATTTTATGCATTCATATATGCAATAACATTTTTGATACACTATTCAAATTTTCTATTTAATATATATTTAATATTCTTTATTCAATATTTTACTCTTAAATCGCTATTTAATATCTTCATTCAATTAACAATATTTCTCATTTTATCTCATAGTTTTTTTATTATTCCTCTCAATTTAATCATTCTTTTGACTTTACTTCTTTAATTAATTTTTCTTTTCAAATTTTTATTTAATTAGCAACAATTTCACTTTAATTCTTAAATTTTCATTTACTTACGATTATTCCACTACTTTATATTTATTTACACTTTTGCCACTAAAAAATTTTTATTTTTCATTTATTTACCTTTTTCACTACATAATTTAACATTTTATTTCATTTTCTTCCACTTATTTCTCATTTTTCAATTTTACTATTTTTTTGTCAAAATTATCACTTTTATCATTATTATTATTACACTATTTTATTATCTTTATCACTTTTATTATATTTATCAAATTTATCACTTATGTCATTTTTATCATATATTTTTTTATTTTTATTATTTTTCTCATATTTTTCACTTTGTTCATTTTATCATATTTTTCACATTTAACATTTTTATTATATTTTTCACATTTATCATTTTTCTCATATTTTCACATTTATCATTTTATTTACATTTGTCACTTTTATCATTTTTACAATTATACCATTTTATGATTCTTATCATGTTTTTTTACTTATTTTTCACTTTTAACATATTACTACTTATATTCAAATTTGCCCCTAGTTTCCATCCGATAGAAAATCTTCGAACCAAATACATGGGACGTGGACCCAAAAGGCCACTGCACTGAAGAGTAATCCCGAAAGATCACCCGAGCACTGCACTATACACTGTTCATTGAATCACTATCATTGTAGTAGACCATTATTGGTCTACATAAGCGAGTTGCCATGAACCTGTACCGCAGTAATGGTGTCTCTATGACTAGCCAATTATATCTTGGACTAGATTTAACTATCAAGAAAATAACTAAGGGCATTATTTTATTCATTTAATTCATTTTCCTTTAAATTCATAATTTTCATTATTTTTACGTTATTAATCACTTAACATTTTATTCATCCATACAATTTTATCTCCACCATAACCCTTTCACATTTTTCATTCTACTATATCGACATTTCATCATTAATAATCAATTAAGTCATCAAGCTCACTAAATACACTTTATTCCTTATTTTTCATTTCATGCATAATAAAATCAATAATTAGAAAAATATTCAATATTTCATTTAAAAATTCTCAATAAATTTATACACACTAAAAATCATATTTTCTTGCATTTCATGACTAAATTTTCATTTAATTAGTAAGAAAAATATTAATATTTCCTTTTTCAACTTTCGACTTATAATTAATTCTCATCATTAAATTTTTTTTTTCATCTTCTAAATATTCCTTTCACTAATTTATATATTTCTTGTTCCATATATATCATAATATTATGATAAAATGTATTTATACCTTAATTTTAATTTTTCACATAGGAAGGGCATATTTTCTAATTTCCACTAATTAATTTTTTTAATTGAAATTAACCATTCTAATTATCTGTTAATAATTCCTTAATCATGTTTTAAGCATTAATTAGCAATTACATGCAAAACACACAAAATTCTTAATTTTTCATAACCCTAAATCATGCTTAATAAATGGAAATAAATAGATTTTGAAATCACTAACATTAATTTCTTGTTTAGGCCTTCCTAATCTTTCTTTTCCTTAGCCTTTTCTTTGGAAGCACCTTCACCTTCTTTTGAACCTACCATGGCCCAAATTTTCCTTCATTAATCCACCATTATTTTGCTTCCTTAACTCAAATAAACTTCATTTTTATCATCTACATACCTTAAAATAATTTGAACCATTAAAATAATTTAAAACCATAAATTTCACTTACTTCAAATTTGTATCCTAACTTTACTCCTTTGATTTTATTTCACTCTAACCCTCCAATTGAAGATTAAAAACTTCTATTAGCTAATAGAGAAACTGAAATTATTTTTGGATGATTGATTTTGGTGTAAGAATTGAAGAAAATGGAAGAAAATTGGAAGAAAATGGGAAAAGATGACTTTGGCCAAGCAAGGGGGTTTGGGGAAGAAGTAGTTGCAAAATTATCTCTAGAGAATTCTGATATTTAAGGCTATTTATAGTGGCTTAAGTTGCATGGGCTTGGGCCAAACAAAGCACAATCCATTTAGGTCCAATTACGCACTATAAATTATTTCTCTCACTTTCCAATCTCAAATTTACCCAAATTTGATTCCATAATTCATAAAATATTTTTATATGTCTACAAATTTTTTTTTTTAACTCAATCAGAGTCCATTTTCTATCCAACTCACTCAAACCAGACTGATAATTCATTTTCGGTGTTACTGTAAAATTTCTTTTTCACTGTCAAATAATCCTAAATATTATTTAGAGTCTATCCATGTCTTAAAATAAATTTTTGGATATCGTTTGATATTTTTCATAGCCCGATCAAAGTATGGTCAACCAGCTATTTAATTAAACCGGGTTCCATTTCTTAACTTGGCACAACAGGTGGCTGATCTTTTAGCACCTTGCTTTGACCTATTGCAGGTTTCCATTAATGAGAGGTTGGAAAACCTCAAAGATTTCATGAAATCTCGTATGGATAGCCTCGAGGTGGAAGTAGCATGCCTTAGAGATGGATTGTCAGGCTCAAAGCCTAGTTACAGTCCTAACTTTTCATTTTGTTTACTAATTTTTAGTATTGTGAGTGTACAATTTTAATTCACATTTTCAAACTTTGTACTTCCTCTATTTGGTATTAATATAATTAGATCATTTTCAATTTATGGTTTATTTTTGTTGATGACAAAAGGGGGAGAATCTAGCAATATATGAATGCAAATGTGTCGATATACTTTGAATATACCTTGCATATACCTAACTAGCAACCAAAGATCCATATTATACGTCGCTCAATTCTTGCACTCGATTACTTTTTTGTTTTAAGCATCTTTTGAGGGGGAGACTTCTCAAAAGCACATATTGCTAGATTATTTGTCACCATCAAAAAAGGGGAGATTGTTGAACCTTGAGGGGTATTTTCGTCATTTTGATGCTAATAAATAAAATAGCAATAATGTATTTAACAATGCTTATGTTCTAAGTTTGTTGAACAGAGTATATCTTGAATAAAATATGATGCAAGAATGAAAGACAACCTTTGAAGGTCAAAATATGAAGAAATAACACGTTCACGCCTGTGACTTATTATGTCATGCCCGTGATATAGCTTAGCGCCAACTCTCCAACATTTAAAGTTCACGGCCATGAAGGATCATACTAACCGTGAATGATCAAATCAATCATGCCTGTGAAAGATAGTCACGCCCATGAGATAACATGTCAAATCTTGCAGAGAGCTTCATGGCTAGAGTCACCACTTGGACCACGGCTTGGAAGAATATTCACGCCCATGAAAGTATAAAGTCACGTTCGTGATTAGACACTTCAAATTCTTTCAGAGAGCTTCACGGCCAGAGTCACCACTTGAGCCATGGCTTGAAAGAACATTCACGACCGCGACACATATATTCACGACCGTGAATGAGGAAAGAGAAACATGTCAGACGCGAAATTAAGAGTTGGTTCAACGACTATTTTTGCATTAAATGCATCCAAATGGCTATAATTCGTTGAAAAAGTATAAATGCAAGTCATTTATGAATCCTAAACAAGAGAACAACAATTACTTTCAAATCTAAAATCTTGTTATAGCCATTGTGCATTAATTACTTTCAACAAAACTTTTATTCTCTGTGAAAACCTATTTGCTCATAAATTCTGAACATTATAGGTTGGTGAGTTTTTTCATTGTAATCTATTACTCAAGTAAGTTTGGATATATTGGGTTAAGACTGAAACACTTGTAAGGGTTAATTGTATGAGCCATAAAACACAAGGAATTAGTTTATTCTGTAAGCCATTAAAACACAAGGGAATTTCTGGGTTAGGTGTTAGCCATTGATAGAAATACCATAGTTGGAAGTGAGCTTGTAAAACTCCATTGTAACACTTAGTATGTTAGTGAAACTCCCAATTGAAATTGGGGAGAGGAGTAGGGTTTGTTAATACCCGAACCTTTATAAATCTTGTGTGTGACATCTCTTCATCCCTACTCTATTTAATTTTATTCCACACTTAAAGTTAAGAAATTTTTATTTAATATCCAATTCAACCCTTCTTCTTGGTTCATTATCTGGGCAACAATTGGTATCAGAGCTTAGTCTAGCATTAAAGCCTAAAAAGCACTAACAAAGATCAAGAAATGGCCAATGAAGGGATTGAAAGTCTCAATCCTTACTTTGATGGAGCAAACTACGCTCATTGGAAGTTTCGGATGGAGACATATCTCGATAGTGAGGGAATTAATGTATGGGATAGCGTTCGGAAAGAATGGACACCACCAACCAGAAGAGGAGTTGATGGTGAAGAAGAAATCCTTTCAAGAGATGATTGGACAGAGCCTCAACGTAGAGCAAATTTCAAAAACAAAAAGGCAATGACAATTCTCGCAAGCTCACTATCCATTGAAGAATGTGGCAGAATCCAACACTGCCCAACCGCATATAGTATGTGGAAAACATTGGAAAATTATCATGAAGGAAAAAATCAAGTTAAATCCAATAAGATTCAACTTCTCACTTCAAAGTACGAACTCTTCAAGATGAAATCCAATGAGTCAATCACTGATATGACAAACCATCTTCTAGCCATCATAAACGGCATGAGAAAGCTTGGAAAACACTTAAGCTTGAAAGATGTAAACAACAAAATTCTGAGAATCCTTCCTCTCAAAGATTATGGTTTAAGAGTTGCTGGTATAGAAGAAGCCAACTAAGACATGAGCATCATGAATACTGATATTCTTATTGGCAAACTTCTAATGCATGAAATGGTAGTAAAGAGAGATAGAGAACTTGAAACCGAGCCAGAAAAAAGAAAACCTTTAGTACTAAGAGCCTCTACTTCAAAATATCAAGAAGAAGTTGAAGATGATGAAGAAAAGAGTGATGATGCAAATGAGGACATTGTGATGCTCTCAAGCAGACTGAAAAGAATAATTGAAAAGAGAATTGGCAACTCTCGAAACTTCAAGCAAAGAAATCTCAAACACTCCTCAAATGACTCTTAAAGGAATAAAGAAGAGGTAATATGTTATGAGTCTGGGAAGAAGGGACATATCAAACTAGAATGTCAAAGGCTCAAGAAACACAAGAACAAATATCAAAAAGACAATGGAGAGAAATGTCACAAAGCCACATGGGATGACGAAAGCTCTTCAAGTGAAAAAGATGACAATGAAAATGAAGAGGTCAACCTATGCTTCATGGCTATAGAGGATCACGTCTCGGATAAGGTAGGATCACTTTACTCATATTCATTCAATAATGATAGTAGTGATAATAATAGTGATAGTGAAGATGATGATGAGTATAGTCTAATAAAAGTGTTGAACCTAGAATTAGAAAAAATAAATGTAAATTCAATACTTATAAAAATAACATTTCAAGTTTGAAAAAAAAAATGGAAGTTTTTGAAAAGGAAAATATTGAGCTTAAATCTTTTAATGAATCTCTTCAAAAATCATTAGATGAGTACTCCTCTAGACCCTCAACTAAATCCTTGCTTAAAGAGAACAATGTTTTGAAAAATGAAGTTGAGCAACTTAGAAACTCCATTTCAAGATTTCATAAAGGCAATGAGAGTTTAGATACTCTCATAGTGTCTCAAAAACCACCTTTAATAAGACATGGTATAGGATTTAAGGGAACATCATCTTCATCTCATAAGACAACTTTTGTTAAGTCAAGTGAACCCTACATCTCCACATTAGAGGTAATAGCCCCAAGGGCTAAGTGCACAACATACACTAAATCCTCTATATATAAAAGGAATGGTCAGGATCAATAAGCCTAAGAAGGAAACCTCAAAAGGCCAATCATGTTTTTATGTATAAGAGGCACGCACCTAGGGAAGTACCAAGTCATCATGCATGTGTATGTCACTACTCACAAACTCTACCTAATAGGAAAATGGTAGTTAAAAGCATGGTAAAACTGAAAAGCATATTTAGAGCTAAACAATATAATTATTGTATGAAATTTGGTCATATCAATAAACATTGGTGGATAAGGAAGGCTCATTGGAAAACTTCATGTGCAAACCCCCAAGGACCAATCTCATTTGGATACCTAAAAAAAATACTTGAATTGTGATTTTATAGGTATGCCTCAAGTCCACAATAAAAGAAAATGCTTGGCTAGTGGATAGTAGATGCTCAAGGCATATGACCGGAGACAAAGAACTATTAAATGACATTAAAAGTATTGATGGAGGTAAAGTAACCTTTGGAAACAATGCTAAGGGTAAGGTAATTGCCATTGGCTCTATTGGTATTAATAATACTACTTTCATTGAAGATGTCTTACTTGTTGATGGCTTGAAACATAACTTGTTAAGTGTAAGCCAATTATGTGATAAGGAAAACTAAGTAATCTTTACTTCTAAAGAATGTCTTGTAACCTCTTTTAATGGCCAAAAGATATTTAAAGGAAGTAGAGATGTCAATACCTACATAATAGACTTACACAAAATATCTAACCTTTCCTCTAAGTGTCTTATGACTACTAGTGATGAATCTTGGCTATGGCATAGAAGGCTTGATCATGCAAGCATGGATTTAATTCAAAGCCTCAGCAAAGGAGCGCTGGTAAGGAAACTACCAAAAGTCAAATTTGAAAAAGACAAGACATATGAACCTTGCCAAAGAGGAAAACAACACAAGTCCTCATTCAAATCCAAAAATATTGTAAGTACCTCGAAACCTCTACAAATTTTGTATCTAGATATTTTTAGACCTACAAGAGTTGCAAGCCTAGGAGGTAACACTATGCTTTTGTCATCGTCGATGATTACTCTAGATTCACTTGGGTAATTTTTCTAGCTCAAAAGAGTAATGCTTTCGAATCTTTTAAAAACTTTGCTAAGAGAGTTCAAAATGGAAAAGGATATTGTATTTAAAAAATAAGAAGCGATCATGGCAAAGAATTTGAAAATGAAAACTTCAAAAATTTTTGCCTAGAACATGGAATTTCACAAAATGTTTCATCTCCTAGGACACCTCAACAAAATGGGGTGGTCGAAAGGAAAAATTGAACTTTAATTGAAATGGCTCGAACAATGTTCAATGAGTATGGGTTACCAACCTACTTTTGGGCTGAAGCCACCAATACTGCATGTTATATTTCAAATCAAGTTTTCAAAAGACCACTTTTAAACAAAATTTCTATTGAGTTATGGAGTGGAAGAAAGCCCATGATATCATACTTTATAGTATTTGGATGCAAGTGTTTCATATTAAATACCAAGGACAATCTTGGAAAATTTGCCTCTAAATCTGATGAGGGTATCTTTTTAGGATACTCCATCGCTAGCAAAGCTTATAGAGTCTTTAATAAAAAGTCATTAGTTGTTGAAGAATCTATGCATGTTGTTTTTGATGAATCTAATAAGCTTGATCTTGTGAAAGGTAGTGTTCTTGATGATATTGTAGGTACAATGGAAAAGCTTGATTGTGAAAATGAAAAAGGTGAAAATGATGAAGAAAACTCACATCAAGATGACTCTCTACCTCAAGCTCAAAAGGAAGACAAGCAAGAGCTCCCAAAGGAATGGAAAATGACAAAAGATCACCCCAAGGAACAAATCATTGGTGATCCTACTAAGGGAGTAAGTACTAGATCTCATCTCAAACCTTTAGATTCTAATCTTGCTTTTGTCTCTCAAATTAAGCCTAAAAATGTTGATGAGGCTTTTAATGATGAAAGTTGGGTGATTGCTATACAAGAGGAACTCAACCAATTTGGGAGAAGTAAGGTATGGACCTTAGTTCCTAGACCCAAGGAGCATCAAATCATTGGAAGTAAATGGGTATTTAAAAATAAACTAGATGAACAAGGTTAAATAACTAGGAATAAGGCTAGGTTAGTTGCAAAGGGTTATAATCAAGAAGAAGGAATAAATTATGATGAGACCTATGCTCCGATAGCTAGATTAGAAGCCATACGAATTCTTTTAACATATGCATGCCATATGAATTTTAAACTCTTTCAAATGGATGTCAAAAGTATTTTCTTGAATGGTTTTACAGAAGAAGAAGTTTATGTAGAACAACCACTAGGTTTTGAAAGCCATAATTTGCCTGATCATGTGTTTAAACTATCAAAAGCTTTGTATGGTTTGAAACAAGCTACAAGAGCTTGGTATGAAAGACTAAGTTTTTTTCTTTTAGAAAATAATTTTTCAAAGGGAAATGTTGACACTACTGTGTTTATTAAAAAGCATAAGCATGATATTCTAATTGTTCAAATTTATGTTGATGACATCATATTTGGGTCTACTAATGAATTGTTTTGCCAAGAATTTGCTAAGTGTATGACTAGGGAATTTGAAATGAGCATGATGGGTGACTTGAAGTTCTTCCTTGGTCTACAAATAAAACAAAGCAATGAGGACATATTCATCAACCAATCCAAATATTTTAGAGACTTCATCAAGAAATTTCGAATGGAAGGATGGAAAAATGCCAAGACTCCAATGAGCACATCAACAAAATTGGACAAAGACGAAAAGGGTAAGAGCATTAATGAAAAGCTCTATAGAGGTATGATCGGATCACTCTTATATGTTACTACCTCTAGGCCCGATATAATGTATAGTATATGCTTATGTGCTTGATTTCAATCATGTCCTAAAGAATCACATTTGAATGCTGTGAAAAGAATCTTAAAATATTTACATGGCTCATTGCATCTAGACTTATGGTATCCTAGAAATTCATCCTTTCATATCATAGGATATTCAGATGCTGATTACGCTGGAAGTCTCTTGCAAAGAAAGAGTACTTCAGGCACTTGTCACTTTATTGGTGAATGCTTAGTTTCTTGGTTTAGCAAGAAACAAGTTTCAGTTGCTCTTTCTACTGCTGAAGCGGAGTATGTGGCAGCAGGATGTTGTTGTACTCAAATCCTATGGATGAAACAACAACTTATGGATTATGGTCATAGTTTGGACCATATATCTATCAGATGTGACAATACAAGTGTCATAAACCTATCTAAGAATCCCATTCAATACTCTAGAAATAAGCATATTGACATAAGACATCATTTTCTTAGAGATCATGTTCAATATGGAGAAGTTGTATTGGAATTTATCAATACAAACAATCAATTGGTAGATATTTTCACCAAATCTCTTAATGAAGAAAGATTTAACTTCATAAGAAGAGAGCTTGGTATGCTTGATGGATTAACCTTATCTTAAGTATGATTGTCAAATTTGTCAAACCTTTAACGTTAATTTCCTTCATATGTTGTCTTTTATTGTCTAATCTTTTAAGGTATGAAGTGGTTAACATGATGGAAATACATGGGAGAGAAGCAACTTAGAAATCTTTTAGTCTTAATTTATTGAAGATTTAAGGTAATTCACACCCGTGACATATATTCACGACCATGATCATAATCGCCAAAAGCTACAGTAACTTTCACACCTTGCTTCACGGCTGAAGGTAGTGACCGTGACTCATTTTGTCACCACCGTGAAAATCTACAAGGAACCCATGTGACTATTAAATTTCATGACCATTAATCGCTTCATATCATTCATCACGGCTAGAGCACCTCTTCAACAAATCGTGACCATGACATTTCACGCCTGTGAATTACTATTCACGACCGTGACTATGTCGACTATAAAACAGATTTCTGCCATTTTCTCTCATTTCCAACTCGACAAATTCTCTCATTTATCACCCTCATTCAATATTTCTCACAAATTTTGTTCCCCTCATATCCTTTTCCATCTATAAAAACCTTCAAAACTCCTTTCTTTTTTCAAAAATCACAACATCACAAGGTTATTCTCAAAATCCCTGATCAGAAAACATCAAAAGGTTATTCTCAAAATCCATGATCAGAAACTCACTCTCCAAAAACCCATTCTGAAATCATCAATTGAAACCGGCTCATCAAAAGGCACAAGGAAGAAATCCCATGCTCCGAGATGCTACACGGACTACCTTCTTAACATCATTCCGAAGCATTGTCATCCGAGATATGTTGTTCTTAAGAAAAGGCCCTTACTTTCGTCTCGTTCCTTTGAGGGGAATGCTGTCAAGACCCTTGGTCTTGAGACAAGTATGACAGAACAACTACAAGCTTGGCATCTCAAGTAGTTTGTGGATATACATCGGCCAACGCTAAGGTATTATGTCACGCCCGTGAAATAGCTTAGCACCAACTCTCCAACATTTAAAGTTCACAACCATGGAGGATCATACCAACTGTGAATGATCAAATCAGTCACGCTTGTGAAAGATAGTCACGCCTGTGAGATAACATGTCAAATTCTTCCAGAGAGCTTCACGGCCAGAGTCAGCACTTGGACCACGGCTTGGAAGAATATTCACACCCGCGAAAGTATAAAGTCACGCCTGTGATTAGACATTTCAAATTCCTCCAGAGAGCTTCATGGCCAAAGTCACCACTTGAGCCACGACTTGGAAGAACATTCACGACCGTGAATGAGGAAAGAGAAACATGTCAGGCACGAAATTAAGAGTTGGTTTAATGGAGATTGGATTTGGTTGCATTTCAGGAAGAAGAGGTTTCCTAACCAAAGGAAATCCAAGCTAGATTCAAGAGGTGATGGACCTTTTTAAGTGGTTGAGAAAATCAATGACAACACCTATAAGATTGATTTGTTTGAGGTGTTTCAACTACTTTTAATGTTCTCCTTTTGATAATGTAGGAGGTGATTTGAGGATGAATCCTTTTGAGAATGGAGGGAATAATGCGATCCAAGGCATGGATCATGGTTCTTCATGCTAAGGAGATGGGAGATTGGTTATGCCACTTGGACCAATTACAAGATCAAAAGCAAATAAGCTTAAAGCAACCTTGCAAATATATGTTCAAAGCTTGGTGATAAGAGACATCAAAAAAGTTGAATGGATCATGCTTGAGGAGGCATCATCATGGAGTGGCCCAAAGCTGATAACATACATTTGGGCATGTGAAGACCTAGACAACTAGCCCAATGGGCTAGCCAACAAGTCTATATTTAAGCTTCAAAGTCATGTGCAAGTCATGTGGAGGTCATGTGCAAGTCATGTGGTGGTCATGTGCAAGAGACATGTGCAAGGCATGTGCATATCATGAGGATTTAAGCAATATGGGCTTATTTATCTATTTAAGGCCTAAATCAATGGCTAGTATGGCCCAAACATTTGGTAGGAAAGGGCAGATAGTACCCATACCATTTCAGTCTTAGGTTGCTGGGCAGACATTTTCAGGTAGGTGGGGTCAACATTTTAGATCCGCAGCATCATTTGCTAGTTCACCAGCATCATTGTCCAAAAGGCCAACTCCTGCTATGTGTTAGCATTGTGGTAGATCTCATACAGGAGAGTGTTGGTGGTTGACTGGGGCATGCTTGAGATGTGGAGCTACTGACCATATGAAGAGAAATTGTCATAGACTTAGTACAGGCAGTATGGCACCAGCACAGACTATGGCACTAGTACAGAGTCATGGTAGAGGTTGAGGTCAGTTTAGAGGTTGTCATGCCAGACAGAGTCAAGGGGTATCAAAGTTAGTTGATAGACCTGGAGGTAGTAGAGCTCTAGTTCGGGCATATGTGATGAGAGCTCATGAGGACCAAGATGCACCAGACGTCATAGTTGGTAAACTTTCTTTATTTGACTTTGATTTACATGCATTGATTGATAGATCTTAGTTCCACACATTCATACATAAGCACAACTACACTTAAATAAGGGAACATGACACCTGAGACCTTAAATATGAGATAGTTGTGACCAATCCATTGGGACATAGTGTGAAAGTAAATCAGATCTATAGAAACAGTTCAATAATAATTCAGGATAGAGAATTTCCAGCATACTTAATAAAATTACCTTTTCATGAATTTGATGCAATTTCTGGGTATGGATTGGTTGACAAAGCATGGAGCTATAGTTGACTGTCGATCTAGAAAAGTTATACATAAAATTCTCGGGCAGGATGACACTATCATTCAGGGTGCAGGTCAAACATGTTTGACCAATGTTATTTCTACAGTAAAAGCTCAAAAATACATTAGGAAGTGATGTGAGGCATACTTGGCCCATGTGATAGATACCAGGAAGGGGAGCCTAGAACTCAAGGGCAAACTCATAATGAGTGAGTTCCCAGATGTGTTTCTTGAAGACTTGTCGGGATTACCACCAGAGAGGGAGATAGAGTTTGCTATTGATGTGAATCTTAGTATAGCCTCGATATCAATTACTCCTTATAGAATGACACATGTAGAATTGAGAGAGTTGAAGGTTCAATTGTATTTGAGGCATTACGTGAGCACCAACCAAAGAGATTGGACAAAACTACTTGACATAGCCCAATTTTCGTATAACTTACAAAGGAGCAAGTCCATTTGAGATAGCAACAGGGCAACAACCAATGACTCCTCATATCTTGGCCATTGGCTACAAGGGTCCTAGTCCATCGGCATTCAGGTTTGCCAAAGGGTGGCATGAGAAGTCCGACATGGCACGTGCCTATCTAACAAAGGCCTCGAAGAGAATGAAGAAGTGGGCCGATGCGAAGAGAAGGCACTTAGAGTTCGAGGAAGGAGATTTAGTGATGGTGAAGCTCCTTCCACACCAAAATCGAAGATTTGCCAAAGTTCACAAAGGCCTAGTGAGGCGCTACGAGGGCCCGTTTCCAATCGAGAAGCATATTGGCAAGCTAGCTTATCGCTTGACCTTGCCCTAATATTTGGAAATGCATATGGTATTCCATGTAAGCTTGTTAAGGCCATTTCATTCCGACAAGGAGGAACCAAGCCGAAGCGAGTCAAAAAGAGTGCCTACGACCATCACAACATCTCCCGAACATGAAGTTGAGGACATATTGGCCCATTGAGCTATTCCAAGAAGAGGCTCCCATCCAAGCTACATAGAGTACTTTGTCAAATGGAAGGAGTTACCCGATAGCGAGGCAAGTTGGGAGCATGAGCTTTCACTTTGGGCTTACAAGGACGTAATCGAAGCATACAAGGGGGACGCGACGAGGGCGTCGCCAAATTGAATGGGAGAGAATGTCACGCACCGCAAGAGGTTCTTCTACAATCCTCCACCAAAATCAAGAAGCATGTGGAATGTTCTAGAATTCTTCTAGAACCTTGTAGAGATGTGTACATAAATCTAGATATTTCTTTATTTATGTAGAATTGAGTAGAATAATCTAGAAGATCAATGTACACCATTGGATCAAAATGATCTTGGCCGTCCATTGAGGAGGTGGAGGCCTATAAATAGCTTAGTTGAGTTCATTTGTAACCATCCAAGAGTTTTGTGCAATATAAGCATTCTAAGCTTTCTTAAAGTATTCCCAAGTTCTTTAGCATCTTTGCTTACTTGCTAGTTTCATCTAGCATTCGTAGGAGAGGCTCGATGAAAGTTTGCTAGTGCCGCACGGTCATTGGCATCAAAAGACCAAGCCCGTGACAATATATACGCAAAAATTGAGGCTAGTGAAAATTTTCAGATTTGTAACCACCATTGAATATTTTAGTATTTAGTATGTAGTTATTTTAACTGCGTATAAGTACTAGATAGGGAGTTGCTAGAACAAGCATACCTCGTTTTGGGAGGAGCCTAAAGAAGAATTGTATATGATAAACTAAATGTCACGTTTATGTAGGATATTTTATAATAGATTTAGAATATGTGTTTAGGTATGTAAAAAGGACTTTTATGGACTATGTATTATATTAATGGACTGTTACATTTAATGTGTGAAATGTTAGATATTAGATAGATGTTGAATATATATTTTTTATTTTTGAATTGTTGTGTGAGGGCTGTGAAATTATTTGTTATGCAGGAATGATAGTTTAAAATTATAACCGTTATGCTGTCTAAATTTTTGGTTAAATTGATAGTAAAATTGAATAGTTATAGATTAATCAACAAAGTAATAAACATATTAAATAAGTGATGGAATGTATGTAAGAATTTAAACATACCATTTGACTAAATAAAAAATAAAAATTTATCCACGTCTATTATAATCATATTATAGATAATACTAAACAATCATGAAGCAATGTGATGCACGTATAAAGTGATTGTAATAAGGGTGTCACAACTCCAACCTATCATAAGTCTTAAATATATCTAAATATGATGGTCATTAATTCTTTAGTTGTTTTGAATTTTTAATATGGAAGATTTCATGGGCTATCCAAATATTATCTTAAACATGATTATCCTTTAAAGCATAGAAAAATATTGTAAAGGGCTAATAATGTGATCAAGAAAATGCTTTATTCTATGAGTTAAGATTTTAGAGATAATCTTATACATGAAATTATACAGATTTATAGGACAATTTTGAGTTACTTTTTTTTTAAAGAAGGTATTTTTAGTATAAGGAGAGCATGAATTTTATTAATATTAAGACCAACAATACAACAGGAGAAAATAATCTAACTTAGTTAATTATGTCCACATTAACTATTTCCCAATGCATTTGGTGATCAAATCTACCTAGACCCATATGGTCCTTGGACTTCATCTCCACCCAGGGCAAACACTGCCCTCTAAATTTTTTAGTCATTTTCTGATTTGCATAACTCTTGATTCATTTGCCATCATATATATATTAATACTTTTGAATGGTACTGAACTAGGTTAGCTAGATAAAACTCATTATCTGATCCTCTTATGTTACTAACATGTTCCAAACAAACAAATTCTATTTGTTTGTGTCTTTGGATAGTAGTATCATGCAAAAACCTAGTATTTCTATCTCCCAATCTCAACTGATTCAATCTAGCTCCTTTGTCACCAATTATGCATCTTCTGCTTTCCATAATTCTTGTAATTGCACATGCAACCCCAAACTCATTCAAATGATACGAGTGCGGTTGACTTGCCATTTGTGCAATTTCTCCTTATCTAAACTACTCTATTACCTATGGTGATATATGTAATACCTCGGAGACAATTAATCTCTTCATATCCAGATTCAAAGGTTGACAACTGGACCAGCTTTAGGACTTCTGATAAATTAAGAATCTAGCCCTTTGAGCCCTTTAAAAAGGCCCAAGAAATGTGCACAACTTTTCCAAGACTCACAGAATTCATATTAGGATGAAGAAGAACCTCAAAGAAAGCACTGGTGAAAATCGGTACCCTAGGTTTCCTTAGCCCCCAATTCCCATACAACTTAGAGTTGTAAACTTGGAAAACTCATATTATTGATAATTTTAATCTGTCTCCGAACCAAAATGAACATTAATTTTAGACACTCTTAAGTCTTCATAGAATGGTCTCCCCCATATTGCGAGACCTACCAGTTATGACATGTTTGTTTTTATAAGATATTTTTAAGAGCAGGAACCTTATATATCCCACTTATTTAGTTGTGTCATACACCTAATATGAGTGTCATCTTCTATAATAATTATAGGAAATTTTATCCCTTGATGTGATAACATATAGTTTCAATAATATTTATTAATTAATATTTTTAATTTATGTGAAAAATAGTAGTGAGTACATTTTTATGGAAGGAGAGTAAGTATTGGGGGTTTCGAATTCTTTATCTTCTATTAAAAAAAATTATTTTGTAGTTCCTACTCCAATTAATCACAATGATGTTCAAGCTTATACTACTAATTATTACTATTCTTCGCTGTAAATCAATAATCAGACATGTAAATAATCAATAGGTAAAACCTAACAAAGAGGACATATTATACGTTTGAAATTATTTTTTTGTTTTAATTTCACAAAGGGAGAGAGGGAATTTTAGCCATTTTAGGTGGTTGGATTCCCGAATCCGAGACTTCCCACCACGTTAGAAACCTCTATACTACTAGGGTAGAAGTCCTTAGCATGCATGTAAATATTAATTATTATATGATATAAATTTGTAAATATTTCCCATATCCCATGCATGCAATACCAAATTTGAAAAATAAGTTATGGCTGATTCAAATAATCCAAAATAAAGAGTAGAGGCTGCAGCAAAGTAAGAATTAGATTTTGATGGGTTCAAGAGAAGGGATATGTGAAATGATAAGCTCCTTTTATATGCAACTTGTGGCTAAGCAAAAGGTACAAAATTAAATAGAGTGGCTTGAAAAATTGCAATTGTTTAACTTCTAATGTAGTAGAAAATATAACCTCAAAATTTTAATATATGAATAAAAATAATATCATAAAAATATTTTTTAAGTTTAAAAATTTTAAAAATAGTATTTCGAAATACTCCATTATTTTAATTAATTTGAATGCTTTTATCTCTACTTCGGTTTGCCTATATTTATTTATATTTAATATAAATGTTGACATATACATTTACGTATTGTAACAATATTCCTAACAACTGTCTAAAAAAAAGGCTGTTGGTTACTTCTAGCCACTAATAGTGATGGGGCATCAGCCACTAAGGACCACCGATATGCACTAGCCCCTGTTAGTCACCGAAAAAAGATAAACCTTAGATTTTATTTTATTTTTTACATAATTTTCTTTAATATTCAATTATAAATTAAAACTATAAAATTTTAACAAATATAAATATTTAAGAAAATGTGATATTTTCTAATATGCTTCAAATGTATTATAACCAAATAAAAGAAGACATATCATTTTCCAAAAATTATTTTAAAAAAATAAGTTATTTATTTCAGTATATAAGTGGAGCCTAAGTCTATTTTTCTAATCCAACAAAGTTTCCGTCTCTAATTCGGTCATATATTCATATTAAAATTACTAAATTCACAAAATAGAAAAATAGCTATACTAATTCCTTCATTAATTCGTGAACATAACAAAAACCATGTGGATTTGACAATCAAACTAGATCGGTTGGATTCGGCTCAAATATTTTTATTTTGAATTTTGGGTTATGTTAATCGGATGGATTATTAAGATAACCATATTTTAAAATTTTATATTCGAATTGATTTGGAGTCAACGATTCAAATTTAAACAGATTTTTAAAAAATCAAATTTTCAAACCGAATTAAAAATTGCTAGTTCTAGAACCATAAGAATTTACTCTAAACTGTAACAGTAGATGTAATAAACTAATATATGAGAATCAACTCCTCAATAGGGAAAAAATAATTGTCCAAATGAGAGATCAGATTCCAAAAAAGCAGGCTATCACTGGGATCTGCATAAATTAAGAGTCCCTTTTAGTGAAGAATACAGAATTTATTTCAAATATAGAGTTGGGTGTGACCTAAAATTCACATTCATAAATTTGCATGAAAATGTAAGCTAGATAAGGAAATTAAATGCGGTCAGGAAGCACATGATATATTATAAGATGGAGCTGATTTTCAAAGCTTCAACTTAAACCTTCATGTTTCTGTATTATCATCACATTTATGCCTCCTTGGCTGTACAATTATTTTAACCCAGCCTCTGTATTATATTTCTTTATATTATATGACTTTGGTTTTTTATTTTTTTTCTTTTGTCAAAACCGATATTTATCGATACTTTCGAAAAGAAAAAAAAATGGATATTTCATGGTCTAATCTCATATTTAATAATTCTTTGTAAATCAAATTAACAATTATTATAAAATTATTTTTTTATTTAATATAATATAATATAAATTAAATTCATAAAAAATATTCTCTCTATTGTTTTGGATACTTGCAATTCACCATCATTCTTCTCCCACGTCGAACACTTCAAAGTGTTGATTTTCCAAAAAAGAATTAATAGTTATCAGTTTTGCCATTTCTTTTTAAACAAAAATTGGGAAAAGGGAGCAAAAATTAATATTAGCAGGAACTGAATCAGTTTAGCAGTCTCAATTTGGTAGAGTACTAGAGTATTCTTTACTCTTACTTTGCCTTTGAAAAGGATGCTTTGTGTTTGTATCTCCCTCTCCCATTATATATATTAGAAAACTCATTGGGGGTGAAAAAGAGTGTTTAAGGGAAATGAAATTATTTGATTATATAATATATCAAAACTTCAATTTATATTTCTTTCATATATTAAGATGGAGAAATTAAATAAATCTTGCCTTGTTTTTTTAACATAAATTGGGAAATGAAAAAGAGAAAAAAAAAAGAAAAAGATTAAGCATAAAAAAAGATTAATTCTTTATTTCATCATGTTCAAATAGACAATTGATGAACATGAATACCCAATTGCTTAACAATGTAAAAGGATGAAAATAATCAAATCTCATCAACTGCATTAGCAATCACAAAGTAGTTACACAAGTAGCAACATTTAGAACTCAAGCTAGCATTAACCCAAAAAAAGAAAAAGCATCCAAAAATATTTATTCTTTATTTCAACATGTTCAAAGAGACAATTCATGAACATGAATACCATTGCTCAACAATGTAAAAGGATCAAAATAATCAAATCTCATCAATAGCATTAGCAATCACAAAGCAGTAATTCAAGGAGCCACATTTAGAACTGAAGCTAACATAAACAGAAAAAAAAAAAAAAAAAAAAAAAAAAAAAAAAAAGAATTTTGACCACCAATTAGTGTCATGAGCAGCAACGAGAGCAGCGAATTAATCCATTTTCATTGCAATGAGGGCATCTCCTCAGCTGCTCCTGCTCCATATCAAACACTTTCCTGCTGCCATTGCAGTTTGTACATGGCACAAACCTTGCATCCCCACAGTTCTCACAGACCAATCTTGGATCTTTAACAGGAAACCCATCTAATAGCTTAGCCAATTCACCAGCTTCATTTAGCTGCCTAATCTCCTCCACTCCACCTACATGTTTTCCCCTTATAAAAACCTGTGGCAAGCTCATTGCTTTCTCTTTAAGCATACCCTGCAACTCCTTTCTATATGACGAATCCATTGATATATCTCTTTCATCAACAGGAACTCGGAAACCCCTAAATATCATTCTCACTACACAACAATCTTCGTATGTCTTCCTAATTCCTCTTAAACTTGTAAAATATAAAACTATTTTATCATCTGGATTACGGAAAAAGCACCCATTTTTGTTTGTTGATGAATAATTCACAGGACTAGAACCCACTGATCTTACAGTTTTAGACTCTTTAGTATAGCCCAATTGCCTGGATGATAATGCACGCCTGTAGCTTGAAACCACATTAGAATCCATATTAGAGAGAAATGATTCCTCAGATAAATGCTTCCACAATGGTTTTGACAATGAAAGTGGTTTCTCTATAGCTATTTCTTCAGATTTCACAGAATTATCAAAAGAATCATGCAGCTTTTTAACATACCCATCAAAACCCAAATGCTGAAACGAACTAGATTTTGAAGTAACATGAATAGCATGATCAGAAAAGGAGGATTTTGGCTTCAAATTAGAATTACCCATTTCAAAATCCAAAACATCATCATCAAGTCCATCCATGAGCTCCCAAGTGTTGATAACAGAGTCAGGGGAAAGAGACCCGCCTAGGTCAGCTGAAATAGGTGCTGTTTTATGACTGTTCTTGGTGGAATTGGGCGGTGACTGAGGTTGATTCTGCCCATTCAACTTGGAATTTCTGGGTTCAATAAGGAGAAGAGAGCCATAAGTAGTAGAAGTAAGAGAAACAAGATGGTGAGAATCACCTTTTTTGGAAGGTGGATGGTGAACAAGAGGGGTCCGAAGAGAGAGAGCTCTAGGAACAGAAAGTGAAGATTTCTGTGAAGAAGAAGAAGAAGATGAATAAAATGTAGATTTATCTAAAGAGGAAGAAGAAGAAGAATGAGGTGGGTTTTCTTCAGGGTGATTGTTCTTTGTATGAAGAAGGGTACTGGGTCTTGAAGCGGAGCAACCCATGAATGAAGAGAAACTAATAATGTGTTCTTTGGGTCGTAGGTGGAGAGATAGGAATCTCTCTCTAGGCTTTTTTTTCTCAACAGATTTTGAT
This sequence comes from Triadica sebifera, assembly GCA_023653625.1. Classification (NCBI taxonomy): domain Eukaryota; kingdom Viridiplantae; phylum Streptophyta; class Magnoliopsida; order Malpighiales; family Euphorbiaceae; genus Triadica; species Triadica sebifera. Next base: position 13,983,428 of record CM042897.1, read on the forward strand.
ATTTTTGAAACTTTCTGCTGGTTTCTTCTTCAGTTTTTACAATTTATGATATGATTTCTGTCTCTATTTTATGCATTGATGGAGATACCCACATGGGAAAGATTGGATTTTTGTTTCTTATTAGTGAGGGAAGAGAAAAAAATGGGACAGAAGTGGAAATACATGTTGGGTTTTAGAAGCTAGAGAGAGAAAGAGATGAGTGGGAGAAAGAGAGCTTTCATAGGAGTTGTGTGGGGAAGACGCTGGACATTAAATGCTACTATTTGAGGAAGAAAATTTAGTTTGGAGAATTGGAAAATGTTTGTTTATTTATTTAATTTATTAAACATAAAATTTTTTAGAATTTTATTACATTGATTAGCCAAAGAAGATTGTCAATGTCGGTGCCAAAAATTTGGCATGAATTAGAATTAGAATTAGAATTAGAATTAGAATTAGAATTAGAATTATTACTTGTTAGTTAATGGCGGTGGATACTTTCAATTTTCTATTTTTAATTTTGTTAAATTTTTATTTTATATAATGTATTTTTAAAAACAAATAACTTTTTTAAAATAAATGTGTAATTGATGGGTAAAATGAAAATAAAAAATAAAGAAAAAAATTAAAAATTTTCTTTTTATTTTTCACCCATCAATACACTTTTTCTCAACTGAATGTAGTGGTGTAATTAGCATTTAAGGAATTCCATTGCATATCGAACTCAATTACATTGTATAAATTAAAATAATCTCTTTTTAATAAAAATAAACATTTACTTTCTTCTTTTTTTTTCAAAATATAATTTAAGAACATTATCTTATTATTGATAAATATAAATTATTATTTTTCTTATTTTTCAATACAATATATAATATCTTAATAAAGTTTATAATTTTTTTAACCGAAAAAAATTTATAATTCTAACTATATTAATTATATTATTTATATTTAAAAAGAAATAAACTTATATTATTGCGTATTAGTGGTTTTCTCATACATAGGTTTGGAACCACATAGAAAGAATTTGAAAAATAAGAGAAGAGCCGGCCATCGAATTGATACATATATACAATTCATTTCATCGTTGAGAATTTAATTCATGTTTTATTTGAAAATATAAATATTAAGGAACCAATGAGTGCATTGAGTAAGCTTGCATAGTTTATTTAACTTTCACATCAATATGCTCATGAGCTTTCAAAAATGAAATTTATTCTTTCTTACAAAGTTTTAAAATGGAGATCTTATTGATCAAAATATTTTCTCATTAAATAAAGGAAATTTTTTTACTATAATAATAATAATCATATTTTAAAAAGGTTTTCAATTTTACTTATTTTTCTGATTTTGTGTAAGCTAACATGACATCTCCTCGTATGTTTGCTGATATTTTAGGTATATAAAGAGGTGTTACACTCAATACTAGGATTTAGTGGTAAAACTTATTCTTTTACAAATCAATTTTAATCTCTTTTTAGTGGAAGTTTCCTTCATTCTTTAATTGATTCAATTTGAATTTAGATGGAAAATAGAGATTATTCACTTTTAATGGATGATTAAGTTAAAGTTTTGTTTAATTAAGACATGTAGATTGTGTTTAATTAATTAGGCAGTAATGAGGTATTTGATCTTATGTTAGGGATTGAGGTAGAAGGTGGAGATAATCACCAAAGGTAGTAGGTAAACACATAAGAGAGTTAGAATTAAGGCTCCAATTAAGGTTATTCAAAATATTGTATGCTTGTATGCTATATGATGGAATGGATATGTAAAATGACATGTATTATTATACTAGAACTGCTAGAAATTGAGTATGAGATATTTAAGTCTAATATGCACTATGATCATTGACCATTGAGATTTATGGAAGTTATGATTGGATGATTTAAGCATGAAATCTATTTTGATTGCTTGAATGATTTAATGTGCTTGGTTATAGTTTGAAATATGATGTATAATGCTAGAAAATATTGATAGGAGTGTCTAATATTGGTTGGCCTTGTAACACCTTATGTACAGTAGTGCAACTCCACTGTACAGATGGATGCCATGTAACTAAATCTATACAAGTTGTTCTGAATTAAAACTTTTCTAACTTATATCAATGTATTAGTGTAATATGCATCGTTGCAATAATCATATTTGTTTACAGTATAAATACCATCTATGTCACACCCCTCTCACCCCCGCAACTCGTGCCGGAATGAGGGAGTGGTACGATGACTTCATCGTTTAAAATATTTTTCTTAAATTATTTATAAATAAAAATCACTCGTATATTTTTTTTCTTTATTTACAATTTATTTACTTTGCATTATAAAGGAAATCATAGCATTGAAGATAAACTACATTTTTATATCATAACATGTTCTTTATAAAACATACTGTTTATTTTATAAATACTACATGTTGAACCTTGAGGGGTATTTCTGTCATTTTGATGCTAACAAATAAAATAGCAATAATGTATTTAACATACTTGTTTTCTAAGTTTATTGAACAGGGTATGGAACATGATGCAAGAATGGAGAATGGAAGACTAACCTTAAAAAGACAAAAAAATTGAAGAAAAAGCATGTTCACGCCCATGACCTTTTATGTCACGCTCATGATAAAGCTTGGTGCCAACTATCCAATATTTAAAGTTCACGGCCATGAAAGATCATAGCAACCATGAATGATCATATCAATCACGCCCATGAAATAAAGTCACGCCCGTGAGAAAACATGTCAAATTCCTCCAGAGAGCTTCACGGCCAGAGTCACCACTTGGACCATGGCTTGAAAGGATGTTCACGCCTGTGAAAGAATAATGTCACGCCCATGATCAAACACTTCAAATCCTTTCAGAATCTTCACGGCCAAAGTCACCACTCAAGTCACGGCTTGGAAGAACAGTCACGACGAGAAAAGAGAAACATGTCAGGCACGAAATTAAGAGTTGGTGCAATGGTTATTTTCACATTAATTCGCCATGGAAGTATAAATGCAAGTCATTTATAAATCCAGAACAAGAGGATAGCAAATACTTCGAATCAAAATCTTGTTATGGCCATTTGTGCATTTACTACTTTCAAACAAACATTAATTCTCTGTAAAAAATATTTTTGCTCATTATTTTCTTAGCATTATAGATTTGTGAGTGTTTCTCTCTGTAATCTACTACTCAAGTGAGTTTGGGTATATTGGGTTAAGAGTAGAACACTTGTAAAGGTTATTTATATGAGCCTTTAAAACATAAAGAATTGGTTTATTGTGTGAGCCATTAAAATACAAGGGATTTATGGGTTATGTGTGATCCATTGATAGAAACACCATAGTTGGGAGTGAGCTTGTAGAACTCCATTGTAACACTTAGTGTGTTAGTGAAACTCCCAATTGAGATTGGAGAGAGGAGTAGGGTTTGTTAACACCCGAACCTCTATAAAAATACCTATGTGATATCTTCATTTCCCTACTTTACTTAACTTTTCTTTGCACACTTAAAAGTTAAGAATTTTTAATTCCAATTCAACCTCCCTTCTTGGTTCAATTTCTGGGCAACAATGGGTATCAGAGCTTAGTCTAGAATCGAAGCCTAAACAGCGCTAGCAAAGATCAAGAAATGGCCAATGAAGGATTCCAAAATCTCAAGCCTTACTTTGATGGAGCAAATTATGCTCATTGGAAGTTCCGGATGGAGACATATTAGATAGTGAAGGAATTGAAGTTTGGAATAGTGTCCAGAAAGAATGGATACCACCAACTAGAAGAGGAGTTGATAGTTAAGAAGAAATCCTGTCAAGAGATGATTGGACAGAGCTTCAGAGAAGAACAAATTTCAAAAACAAGAAGACAATGACAATTCTTTCAAGCTCATTATCCATTGAAGAATGTGGCAGGATACAACATTGCCCAACTGCATATAGCATGTGGAAAATATTGGAATACTATCATGAAGGAAAAAAGCAAGTACAATCCAAGAAGATTCAACTTCTTACTTTTGAGTATAAATTCTTCAAGGTGAAATCCAATGAGTCAATCATCGACACAATGAATCATCTTTTAGCCATAATAAATGGCATGAGAAAGCTTGGGAAACACCTGATCTTGGAAGATGTAAATAACAAAATTCTGAGAAGTCTTCCTCTTAAAGATTACGGTTCAAGAGTTACCTGTATAGAAGAGGCAAATGAAGACATGGGCATCATAAATACCGATGTGCTTATTGGAAAACTTCTTACACATGAAATGGCAGTGAAAAGGGATAGAGAGCTTGAAGCAGAGCCAGAAAAAAGAAAACCTCTAGCACTAAAAACTTCAACTTCAAAATCTCAAGAAGAAGTTGAAGATGATGAAGAAAAGAATGATGAAGCAAATGAGGACATTGCAATGCTCTCAAGAAGGCTGAAAAGAATAATTCAGAAGAGAATGGACAATTCTAGAAAATTCAAGCAAAGAAATCTCAAACAGACCTCAAATGACTCATAAAGGAGTAAATAAGAGGTAAAGTGCTATGAATGTAGGAAGAAATGGCATAGTAAACCAGAATGTCCAAGGCTCAAGAAGCACAAGAGTAAATACGAAAGAGACAATGGGGAGAAAGGCCACAAAGTCACATGGGATGACGAAAGCTCTTCAAGTGAAAAAGATGACAATGAAAGTGAAGAAGTCAACCTATACTTCATGGCTATAGAGGATCATGTCTCGGATAAGGTAGGATCACCTCTCTCATACTCGTTCAATAATGATAGTAGTGATAATGATAGTAATAGTGAAGATGATGATGAGCAAAGCCTAATAGAAGTATTGAATCTAGAACTAGAGAAATATAGAAGTAAATTCAATACTTATAAAAATAATATTTCTAGTTTAAAAATCAAAATGGATGTTTTAGAAAAGGAGAACTTTGAGCTTAAATCATCAAATGAATATCTTCAAAAATCATTAGATGAGTACTCTTTAAGACCCTCAACTAAATCCTTGCTTAAAGAAAACAATATTTTGAAAAATGAAATTGAGGAACTTAGAAACTCCATTTCAAAATTTCACAAGGGAAATGAGAGTTTAGATACTCTCATTGTGTCTCAAAACCACCCTTAATTAGACATGGTATAGAATTTAAGGGTACATCTTAATCTCACAAGACTACTTTTGTTAAGTCAAGTGAACCCCACATCTCCACATTTACTGTAACAGCCCCAAGGGCTAATTGCACAACATACATTAAACCTTATATGCATAAGAGGAATGAACAAGGGTTGGTAAGCCTAAGAAGGAAACCTCAAAAGGCTAATCATACTTTTATGTACAAGAAGCATACACCTAGAAAAGCATCAAGTCATCATGTTTGTGCATGCCATTTCTCTCAAACTCTACCTAATAGAAACATGGCATTTAAAAGCATTGTAAGATCAAAAAACATGTTTTGAGCTAAACAATGTAACTATTGTATGAAATATGGTCACATAAATAAACATAGCTCGATAAGGAAGGCTCATTGGGAACCTTCATGTGCTAACCCCCAAGGACCCAAGCTCATTTGGGTACCTAAAAACTATACTTGAATTGTGATTCTATACGTATGCCTCAAGTCCACAATAAACAAAAATGCTTGGCTAGTAGATAGTGGATGCTTAAGGCATATGACCGGAGACAATGAACTTTTCAATGAAATCAAAGGTATTGATGGAGGTAAAGTAACCTTTGGAAACAATGCTAAGGGTAAGGTAATTGGCATTGGCTCTATTGGTATTAATGGTACTACTTTCATTAAAGATGTCTTACTTGTTGATGGTTTGAAACATAACTTGTTAAGTGTAAGTCAATTATGTGATAAAGGAAACAAAGTAATCTTTACTTCCAACGAATGTCTTGTAACCTCTATTAATGGCCAAAAGATATTTAAAGGAAGTAGAGATGTCAATACCTACATAATAGACTTACACAAAATATCTAACCTTTTCTCTAAGTGTCTTGTGACTACTAGTGATGAATCTTAGCTGTGGCATAGAAGGCTTAGTCATACAAGCATGGATCTAATTCGAAGCCTCAACAAAGGAGAGCTGGCAAAGGGGTTACCAAAAGTCAAATTTGAAAAGGACAAGACATGTGAACCTTGCCAAAGAGGAAAACAACACAAGTCATCCTTCAAATCCAAAAACATTGTAAGTACCTCAAAACCTATACAACTCCTGTATCTAAAGTTTTTTGGACCTACTAGGATTGCAAGCTTAGGAGGTAAACACTATGCCTTTGTCATTTTCGATGACTACTCTAGATTCACTTGGGTAATTTTCTTAGCTTAAAAAAATGATGCCTTTGAAACTTTCAGAAACTTTGCTAAAAGAGTTCAAAATAAAAAAGGATATTGTATTTCAAAGATAAGAAGTGATCATGGCAAAGAATTTGAAAATGAAAACTTTGAAAATTTTTATCTAGAACATGGCATTTTGCAGAATTTTTCCTCTCCTAGGACACCTCAACAAAATGGGGTGATCGAAAGGAAAAATTGAACTTTAATTGAAATGGCTCGAACAATGCTCAATGAGTATGGTTTACCAACTTACTTTAGGGCCAAAGCCACAAATACTGCATGTTATATTTCAAATCGAGTTTTCAAAGGACCATTCTTAAACAAAACTTCATTTGAGCTATGGAATGGAAGAAAGCCCATGATATAATATTTTAGAGTATTTGGATGCAAGTGTTTCATATTGAATACCAGGACAACCTTAGAAAATTTGCCTCCAAATCTGATGATGGTATAATTTTAGGATACTCCACCACAAGCAAAGCTTACAGAGTCTTTAATAAAAAGTCATTAGCTGTTGAAGAATCTATGCATGTTGTTTTTGATGAATCTAGTAAGCTTTATCTTGTGAAAGGTAGTGTTCTTGATGATGTTGTAGTTTCAATGGAAAGACTTGATCTTGAAAATAAAAGAGAAGAAAATGATCAAAAAAATTCACATCAAGGTGACTGTCTACCTTCAGCTCAAGAGGAAAACAAGCAAGAGCTCTCATAGGATTGGAGATTGACAAAAGATCACGAGCAAATCATTGGTGACCCTACAGAGGCAGTAAGTACTAGATCTCATCTCAAACTTTTAAATTCTAATCTTGCCTTTGTCTCTCAAATTAAGCCAAAAAATATTGATGAGGCTCTTAATGATAAAAGTTGGGTGATTGCTATGCAAGAGGAACTTAACCAATTTGAGAGAAGTAAGGTATGGATCTTAGTACCTAGACCCAAGGAGCATCAAATCATTGGAAACAAATGGGTATTTAGAAATAAACTAGATGAACAAGGTTCAATAACTAGGAATAAGGCTAGGCTAGTTGCAAAAGGATATAATCAGGAAGATGGAATAAATTATGATGAGACCTATGCTCCTGTAGCCAGATTAGAAGCCATAAGAATACTTTTAGCATATGCAAGCCATATGAATTTCAAACTCTTTCAAATGGATGTCAAAAGTGCTTTTTTAAATGGTTTTATAGAAGAAGAAGTTTATGTAGAACAACCACCAGGTTTTGAAAGCTATAATCTGCCCAACCATGTATTTAAACTTTCAAAAGCTTTATATGGTTTGAAACAAGCCCCAAGAGCTTGGTGTGAAAGACTAAGTTCTTTTCTTTTAGAAAATAATTTTACAAAAGGAAATGTTGACACTACTTTATTTATTAAAAAGCATAAGCATGATACTCTAATTGTTCAAATTTATGTTGATGACATCATATTTGGGTTTACTAATGAATTACTTTGCCAAGAATTTGCTAAGTGTATGACTAGGGAATTCGAAATGAGTATGATAGGTGAGCTAAAATTCTTTCTCGGTCTACAAATAAAACAAGGCAATGAGGGCATATTCATCAACCAATCCATATATGCCAAAGACTTAATTAAGAAATTTGAAGTGGAAAGATGCAAAAATGCCAAGACTCCAATGAGCACATCAATAAAATTGGATAAGGATGAAAAGGGTAAGAGCATTAATGAAAAGCTCTATAGAGGTATGATCGGATCACTCTTATATCTTACTGCCTCTAGACCTGATATAATGTATAGTGTATGCTTATATGCTCGCTTTCAATCATGTCCTAAAGAGTTACATTTAAATGCTATAAAAAGAATTTTAAAATATTTACATGGCTCATTGCATCTAGGTTTATGGTATCCTAGAAATTCATCCTTTCACATTATAGGATATTCAGATGCTGATTATGTTGGAAGTCTCTTGGATAGAAAAAGTACTTCATGCACTTGTCACTTTATTGGTGAATGCTTAGTTTCTTGGTTTAGCAAGAAACAAGTTTCAGTTGCTCTTTCCACCGCTGAAGTGGAGTATGTGGCTGTAGGATGTTGTTGCACACAAATCCTTTGGATGAAACAATAACTTAAGGATTATGGTCATAGTATGGACCATATACCTATTATATGTGACAATACAACTGCTATAAATCTATCTAAGAATCCCATTAAACACTCTAGAAGTAATCATATTGACATAAGATATCATTTTATTATAGATCATGTTCAAAATGCAGATGTTGTACTGGAATTTATAAACACAGACAATCAATTGGCAAATATCTTCACTAAGTCTCTAAATGAAGAAAGATTTAACTTCATAAGAAGGAAGCTTGGTATGATTGATGGACTAACTTTATGATTGCCAAAATTGTCGAACCTTAATTGATAATCTAGTGTTATTGTCTCATCTTTTAAGGTAAGAAGTAGCTAAATTGATAGAAATATATGTTATAGGGGATAAAATCACCTTATAAATCCTTTGGTCTTGTTTTAAACTTAGTTTTATTTAATGAGGATTTTAGGTAATTCACGTCTGTGACATATATTCACGATCGTGGTCATAATCGCCAAAAGCTCCAGTAGCTTTCACTCATTGCTTCACAACATGCTTCACGATTGAAAGTGGTGAAGACTATGTTTCATACCCATAAATTTTTTCTATCGCCCCCCTGAAACCCTTTGTTCACGACCGTGACACTTATTCACGATCGTGAACATTTCCACCAAAAACTTACAGAAACGTTCACACTTTGTGTCACGCTCTGTCTCATGGTCACAAGTAGTGAAAATTGTACTTCACGACCGTGACTCATTTGTCACCACTGTGATATTTCATCATTCACGCCCGTGACCATTAAATGTCACGACTGTGAATCATTTCACATCTCTCATCATAGGTAGAGTGCCTCTTCAGCAAACCGTGAACACGACATTTCACGCCCGTGACTTACCATTCACGACCGTGAATATGTCGGCTATAAAACATTTTCTGCCGTTATTTCTCTCATTTCCAACTCTCCAACTTCTCTTATTTATCACCATTCAATACCATTTCATAGATTTCGGCCCCCTGGCAACTCACTCCATCTATAAATACCTTCAAAAACTATTTCAATCATCAAAAATCAAAACTCACTAGGTTTTATTCAAACATTCCATCAGATTTTCTCTCTTCAAGAATCTATTTCTCAACCAAAAATGGAACCCAACTCCTCTAAAGGTACCAAAAAAAAGTCTTATGCTCCAAGAAGGTACACAGACTACCTTCTAAATATTATTCCGGAGCACTATCATCCAAGGTACTTGGTTCTCAAGCAAAGACCACTCCTTTCCTCTCCATCATTTGAGTGGCACACTATTAGGACCCTTGGTCTCAAGACAAGCATGACGGAACAACTCCAGGCTTGTCATCTAAAATATTTTGTTGATATCCATCAACCGATGCTAAGGGAACCAACTCTCAAGTTCCTTAGCACCCTACAAGTCTCTCCCACCGACACGGTAAAATTTCAACTCTGCAAGCATCCGAACACCCTCACTGCCACGGAGTTTGGTGACATGTTCAACCTTCCCTCTAACAGTATCCTTAATGAGAGTGAGGTGGAGTTCTATGCCACTCAGGTTGGACTCATTTCCGACTCGACTTCAGCTGGCACGTCAAAAAGATGAAAAACACCCACCTTCGATCACTAGTGCACAAGTACTTGCATAGGTTTCTAACCTATAGCATTTTTTCCAGAGGAGACAACAACGAATCAATTTGGAAATTCAAGCTCTTTCACTTGGAGATGGCCCGAAGAGGCCTAACAGTGGCTTTAGCTCGATGGTTTGCAAACCACTATTGTCTATTGCCATGAAGCCCTCCGGAGACATTTTGATTGGTGGGTATGTGACTCACCTTGCTATAAAGCTTGGGTATTTGAAGCTAGAGGGGCACCACTTCAACCTTATACCAGCACATCATCGAGACCGACTAGACGTCGAGTCGTTTATCAAGATGAGAGCGGCGGTTCATATAGTTCATGAGAACAACATCTACTACCGCTTCACCAATACAGTTGGTTAGATTATTTGGGAGGACAACGATTCAGATGACTTCAAAGCTGGCCTCCAAGGAATCTAGCAAAGGAAGAGAGTTTGAGTTGAGACGGTAACCCCAGAGGTTGAGCAGGAAATTGGACAATCCTCGGCCTCCACACCGAACTTGGCTCAGCAGGTGGCTAACCTATTAGCACCGCGTTTTGACCAAATGCAGGCTTCGATTGATGTGAGGTTAGAGAACCTCAAGGATTTCATGGAGTCTCGCATGGAGAGCCTCGAGGTGGAAGTAGCTCGCCTTAGAGATGGGATGTCCAGCTCCAAATCTAGCTAGACTATATATTTTTTCACTATGTTAGTTTCTAGTATTTCTAATGAAGGATTTTAAATTACTTTTCAAAAACTATGTACTTTTTTATTTGATATCAATATAATTGCATTAGTATTCCCTTATGGTTTATCTCTTATGTTCTTTTTGTTGATGACAAAAGGGGGAGAACCTAGCAATATAATTGAATTACATGAATACTTAAAGTTTAAATGAATATGCAAGTTATACTTTGCATATACTTAACTAGTTGTAAGTAAAAATTTGATATACCTGGCATATACCTTGTATATACCTAAACTAGGAAGCAAGCATCCATGCTACACTTCAACATTCTTTACAATTCTTGAACTTCAGTAATTTTTTTTTTTATCTTAAGCATCTTTTAAGGTGGAGACTTCTCAAAAGCACATATTGCTAGATTATTTGTCACCATCAAAAAAGGGGAGATTGTTGAACCTTGAGGGGTATTTCTGTCATTTTGATGCTAACAAATAAAATAGCAATAATGTATTTAACATACTTGTTTTCTAAGTTTATTGAACAGGGTATGAAACATGATGCAAGAATGGAGAATGGAAGACTAATTTTAAAAAGACAAAAAATTGAAGAAATAGCATGTTCACGCCCGTGACCTTTTATGTCACGTCCGTGATAAAGCTTAGCGCCAACTACCCAATATTTAAAGTTCACGACCATGAAGGATCATAACAACCAGGAATGATCATATCAATCACACCCATGAAATAAAGTCACGCCCGTGAGAAAACATGTCAAATTCCTCCAGAGAGCTTCATGGCCAGAGTCACCACTTGGATAACGGCTTGGAAGGATGTTCACACCCGTAAAAGAATAATGTCACGCCTGTGATCAAACACTTCAAATCCTTCCAGAATGCTTCACGGCCAGAGTCACCATTTGGACCATGGCTTGAAAGGATGTTCACGCCTGTGAAAGAATAATGTCACGCCCATGATCAAACACTTCAAATCCTTCCAGAATGCTTCACGGACAAAGTCACCACTCAAGTCATGGCTTGGAAGAACAGTCACGTCCGTGACATACATCTTCATGACCGTGAAAGAGAAAAGAGAAACATGTCAGATGCGAAATTAAGAGTTGGTGCAACGACTATTTTTGCATTAAATGCAACCAAACAACTATAATTCACCATGGAAGTATAAATGCAAGTCATTTATGAATCCAGAACAAGAGGATAGCAAATACTTCGAATCAAAATCTTGTTGTAGCCATTTGTGCATTTACTACTTTCAAACAAACATCAATTCTCTGTAAAAAACTCTTTTTGCTCATTATTTTCTGAGCATTATAGATTTGTGAGTGTTTCTCTTTATAATCTACTATTCAAGTGAGTTTGGGTATATTGGGTTAAGAGTAGAACACTTGTAAGAGTTATTTGTGTGAGCCTTTAAATCATAAGGAATTGGTTTATTGTGTGAGCCATTAAAACACAAGGGATTTTTGGGTTAGGTGTGATCCATTGATAGAAACACCATAGTTGGGAGTGAGCTTGTAAAACTCAATTGTAATACTTAATGTGTTAGAGAAACTCCCAATTGAGATTGGGGAGAGGAGTAGGCTTTGTTAACACCAGAACCTCTATAAAAATACCTGTGTTATATCTTCCTATCCCTAGTTTACATAACTTTTCTTTTCACACTTAAAAGTTAAGAATTTTTAATATCCAATTCAACACCCCTTTTTGGTTCAATTTATGGGCAACACTACGAAATAAAATTCAAAAGATAATATACAAAAGATGTGTGACCCACCATGGTTGAAATATGCTGCTCTATGGATTAGGTCACCGTTATCTTTATCTACTATTGTCTACTTATTCTTTGCTATACCTGTGCGAGAGAAACTCCCATGCTAAGCCCTTGGCTTAGTGGTGCATATAAATAAGGCAATAAACTATTTTATGCAATCACGCATTATCATATATCAACTCATGCTTAATCATATTCTCATGCAAATATACATATCATGGTATTCTAGTATGTATAGACATCAATTATATTCTTTTATCTCATACTTTTTTATTAACATATCATAATTAACCTCATTGCAATTCATAATTGCATTTTTATTTTTCATAACTTCTTTATTCATGCACAAAACACTCAATCATCTTTTCATACAACTTCCATTCATAAATTTTTATTCTTTTTACTTTATCAAATCATTATTATCCATAGCTTTTTATTGCCCATAACACATATGAACCATTGTCCAGGATAACAGAGTTGTCATCCAGGCACTTAGGAGTGCCACCCGGGCAATATGATATGCGCATATAAGTGTCATTACCGGCTTCAATAATAGTGCAATTGTAGACTTCAATAATAGTGTCATTTCCGGTTTCAATAATTGTGTCATTATCAGCTTCAATAATCATACAATTAATGGTTTTCATTTTTATCATACTCTCCCCTTGCTTGGCATGTCAAACTATACTAAGTTGGTTTTAGTTAGGTGTTCTAGGGCTTATACAATCTCATTAAAATTCATAGAAATTAAATTCACATTTTTCATGTATTTAATATCTCAAAATAATACATAAACACTCAATTAAAATACTTTTTACATAATAGAACAAGGTTCTCATCATTTCACTCTTTTAATTCCACAACTCATGTGTTGCCCTGTCACTGGTAGATTCCATTCTCTGTATTGGACCTTAATTTTGGTCCTTTTATGGTTTGCATTTAGTTATATGGTCTTCTTAAAAGTTTTAGGTCTGGACCTTAGCTTTAATATTCAACTTGAATCACTTAATTCTGGGTTATGTATCAAAAGACAGGATAAAATAAACACTAACTGGTCACTAACAATTCTGCCCAGAATTTTCTGGACAGATTCTAAGTCCGAGCTTTATGAAATTTTATGGAAAATTACTAACATATTCAGATGTTATGGTCTAAATAAAAGTTATAGACCTATGTCTTAGCTTTCAATCCTAAAAATAAGATGCAAAACCGAGTTCCAAAAATTAAGTTATAACAGTTTAAGTGTTCACTGCTCATCCATTTTCAGCAAGGAACATACAAACTAATCACATTCAATTTTTACCAAATTAAATCATAAGTCTAACAAACATGCATCCTGAAGATTTTTATCACAAAATACTATTAATTCAAAATCATCAACATGCCAAATAATTAAATCATGCAAATAAAATAGGCTATTGCCTTAATTTATGCATAAACTTCTCTTTTCTTTTCTTTCTCTTTACTTATCTTTTTTTCCTTTGCTCCTTTGAGCTAAATCCTTGTCAATTTCAGTTCCTAAAATATAAAAGAGATAATTAAAAATTTCTTTCATCAAATCTCTCTTTTTCCACAATATGTTTTAATCCCTACCTTTCTTATGATCAATTTTGTTTTGCATAAAATCTAATCTTCCATGCCTTTCTCCCACTTTTTCTCACTTTCTCTTCTTAGAACAAAGTTTGGTTATGGAAGAATAAGGGAAATGTAGGGCTGGTGTAGAGAACAAAAGTTTCTAGATGGAAGGATAAGGAAGAATGATAAGTAATTAAAAGGAAAAAGACAAATAAATTAATTAATGGAGACACCTAAGCATATTCTAGATGTCTTCATTAATGTCTAATTAATGTGTTCATTTTACTTTGATGTATGATGACTCAAGAAGCAATGTGGAAGAGAAATAATTGATAGGAAATTCTAGATACAAAAGGATAAGAGAGAATGAATGAGCAATTAATGAGAAAATGACAAAAATCAATTAAGGATGGGGACACCTAAGGTTATTTACATTTAATGTCTAATGTATGTATGTTAATTGGCTTCTTAAAATATGCCACTTGGTATGGCTATCCTCCACATGCATTTTATGTCCCAAATCATGTATTTAATTGATAATTATCCTCATTAATCATCTAATTTTCGGTAAATTGCAAATTAATCCATAAACTTTTCAAAATTTGCAATTTAGTCCTTTAACAAAATTTAACGTCTTAAAATATTTTGAACACTTTCTTAGATATTTTTCAAAAATTATTGGCCATTATTTTAATTATTGTTTTTGATAAAAATCTAAATTAAGACTTCGGTCAAACCGACGAGTAAATTTAACAACTCGTGTGACTTAAGTCTAAATTAGCGGATACGACATCCTCTCACCCTTAAAATAAATTTCATTCTCGAAATTTTACCTATTTATTCTTTGTTGAAAAACTGAGGATATTGCTTCTTCATGACTTCTTCGCTCTCCCATGTGGCTTCTTCTGTAGCATGATTCTGCCATAGTACTTTAACTAATGGAACTTTCTTGTTTTGTAAAAATTTTTCTTCCCATGGTAATATAGCCACCGGTTCTTCTTCATAAGTCATATTTATTTGCACTTCTATCTCCTCAGTTGGTATGACATGAGTCAGATTAGACCTATATCTCCTTAGCATAGATACATGGAACACATTGTGAATCCGGTCTAACTCTGGTGGAAGGGTTAACCAATATGCCACGAGTCCGATTCTTTCTAGAATCTCATAGGGACCAATGAACCTTGGACTTAACTTTCCCTTTTTATTAAATCTCAACACTTTCTTCCATGGCGAAACTTTGAGAAATACTTTATCTCCCACTGCATACTCTATATCTCGCCTTTTGAGGTCAGCATATGATTTATGTCGATCTTGAGCTGCTTTCAATATTTCTTGGATAATTCTAACCTTTTCTTCTATTTGTTGCACTAACTCTGGCCCTATCAACTTCTTTTCACTCAATTCGGTCCAACAAATTGGTGTTTTGCATTTTCTTCCATACAATGCCTCATACGGAGCCATACCTATGCTTGCCTGATAAATATTGTTGTAGGTGAACTCCATAAAAGGTAGATATCGATCCCAACTTCCCTCAAATTCAAGCACACAACTTCTCATCATATCCTCTAGCAACTGAATAACTTGCTCCGATTGTCTATTCATCTGCAGATGAAAGGCCATGCTGAAAATAAGTCGAGTTCCCAAAGCTTGCTGTAAACTCTTTCAGAATTAGGAAGTAAATCTGGGATCTCTATCAGATATGATGGACATTGGCACTTCATGCAACCTCACTATCTCACTTACATAAACTTCAACTAGCTTGTTTAATGAGTAATCCATTCTGAATGGTAAGAAGTGTGCCGACTTGGTCAATCGATCCACTATCACCCACACTGCATCATGCTTTCTCTGAGTCACCGATAAATCGAATACAAAATCCATCGTGGTTCTTTCCCATTTCCACTCTGGAATCAGTATTGGTTGTAACAATCCCGTGGGTAGCTGGTGTTTCGCTTTCACTTGCTAACAGGTTAGACACCTAGCAACATACTCAGTGATATCCTTCTTCATCCCTGGCCACCGGTATTGAGTTTTCAAGTCTTTGTACATTTTGTTCCCACCTGGATGCATGGTATATACCATTTCATGTGCTTATTTTAATATCTCAAACTTCAGCTCTTCTATACAGGGCACACAAATCCTATTCTTGAAGTACACTGTGCCATCTTCCGTCAATGAAAACTCAGGCTTTTCTCCCTTTTTCATTGCCGCCACTATCTTTACTAACTTCTCATTTTGCTTCTGAGCATCTTTGATCCTCTGCATCAAAATAGATTGTATTCGCATATCAGCTAAAATCTTCCTACTTAGTGCATCTGCAACCATACTAGCTTTGCCTGGCTGGTAGTCGATCACATAGTCATAATCTTTAATCAACTCCAACCATCTTCGTTGTCTCAGATTCAACTCTTTCTGTGAGGGAAGGTACTTAAGACTTTTGTGATCTGTATAGATATAACATTTTCCCCATATAGATAATGTCTCTAGATCTTCAAAGCAAACACAATAGTAGCTAACTCTAAATTGTGTGTCGAGTAATTAAGCTCGTGATGTAACACCCCCTTACCCCACTATAGTTCAGCAAGGTAAGTGAGCATTACCCGTCTTACTGTTTTATAAAATTAATGAAGTGAAGTAAATATTTTTTTTTCCGAAAATATTGCATAAACTAAAATAAAATTTCATACAAGCCCAAATATTAAAACTTTTATTTATTTATAAAGTACATTAATTTACATTCAAATCATGTTCTTTTACATGGTGACTCACATATTTAATACACATGATATGAAATAAAAACGATACTTTAATTTACAAAGTTTTTAACGACATATACCGAAAATTAAACCCAAAGCTTTTTTGCTGCTTTCCTCCGGGTACCCTTCTTCTTCTGACAGTCTATTTTTCTATGGCTACACTTCTAAACCTGCGCGAGAGGAAATCACCCGCGCTAAGCTACTAGCTTAGTGGTGCTTCAATGATAAAAATTTTACATACATATATATATATATATATATATATATATATATATATATATATATATATATATATATATATATATATATATATATATTTTCTCACATATTAATTACCCATTTAATAAATAAGACATAAAATAAAGAATTATATAAAATCAATAAATTTTTGCAAACACTCAATATCTAATAACTTTAATTCATATAACATTTATAAAATAAAATTCACATACTTCGATATTATTATTATTATTATTATTATTATTATTATTATTATTATTATTATTATTTATTTATTTATTATTATTATTATTATTATTATTATTTATTTGTGCCCATAACACCTATAACCGAACTAACTAACAGGAATAACGGGGTTGCCATTCCCGGCTTTCATAATATAGCGCCGAACGCATTTATAAATTACCATTACCGGCTTTCATATTTGGCACCGAGTGCCTTAAATCCCCTGATTGGCATGCCAAACTATTTCCTATTCTAGTTCTAGACTAGGTGTTTTTGGGCTTAACTATTTTTATATTAATTCACTATATTTCAAAAATGTCAACATTATTTAACTATCATAATTATGCTTATTTATTTTTGTTCTTTATTTCCATTATTATTGAAATAAAATCTCATACATAAATAATTTGTTAAATATTTATAATTACCATCAAATTAAATATTTGCATGGATTATTACATATAGATATAACAACACATGCAAAAAGCCCAATATTTTATGTTTTTACCTATGACAGATTTCAGACTTATTTTTGGGCTTCCTTTTTAGCCCATATATAATTCGAATTTGAAGTTATAGCCTTCTAACCATTTTTAGCTTATTGTATTAGCTTTCAGATGCATCAAGAATCACGTAAATCCTAATTTTCTATCAAAAGTGATGATTAATTCACTACTGCATCATCACAGAATTTTCTGCCCAGAATTTTTCTGGACAGATTCTAGGTTTAAACTTCGTGCATTTAACTGGGCAAATCTAGACATAATTAGATATTATAGTCTATTAAAAATTAAATCCCTGTGTCTTAGCTTTCATTTCCAACAAAGAACATATAAAACGGTGTTCCATAACTCAAGTTATCATCAAAATAGACAGAGTTGTTCCTGGAATTCTGTATCCAAGCCATCAATTGGCATCAATCCATATTTCAACCACATTCATCATTTGCATTCATTTTAATAATAAAATTTCCAGAATTACAAATACATTCATATGTCTCAATTATATCACACCATTTGGTCTCATTTCCATATATAATATCAAAATTCACAACAAAACACATAACATCTCAACAACACAAACATAACAAACCTTAACATATAATTCCATACATATTAACAACATGCAAATTTTTTATCAATGAAGCACATACCTAATCAACCTTGGTTCTTCCATTAATCTTTCTCTTCCTTCCTTTATTAGCTAGCTTTCTCCTTGCCTTTGTCACCCTCTTGAGGGCCTCTCACTTGTTCACTTATTTTTCCTACACAATCATGTCTACATAATATTCTAATACTCCTAATATGTTTTACACCTTAATTGAGCTAAAATGTACTAAGGTTAAACTTCCTTCTTCACATGTCATGACTGCTCAAAAATCATATCCTAGTACCCAATTTATTTTCTTCAATTAAAAACTCAATTCACCCTTAATCTAACACCAATTGTGGTGTTTCTATGTTAATTTCAATTTCTCCCAAATTTATTTAACTATTGAAGCCCCTCATTCATCCTTCAACATTATATTTTCTTCAATTTTTAAGCCATAAAATAATTACCTAACATCAAATATCATTAATTCAAAGTTTAATTACACTTCCATCAACTAATCACAAACTTAAATTTTCTACTTCCAATCTTGCAACATAAGCTCAATCTACCAAACCTAATCACATCTATCATCAATATAGATCTCAAATGGAAGGAAAAAGGTTGAATTTAAGAAGAATAAACTCACCTTAAGATCATTCCAAAGCTGGCCGAATTTCCCCTCAATTTTTCTCTTTTATTTCTCTTTTTTCTTCTTCCTTTCTTATTTCTTTGGCACCTTTTTTTGGTAAGAACTCCTTAATTCAGAATTTTCATCTCTCAAAACTAAGTTTTTCTCACTATTAATATGCTGGAAAAAGGAAGAAAATAAAGCTTTATTGGGGTGGAGATGGACGACAACAAGGTGGGAGAAAAGAAGAAAAGAATGGCTTATGGAAGAATGTAGAATTTTGTTCTTCCTTTTTGACTTTTTATACCTAAATTAAGAAGTGGGTCCCACTAATTAAAATTAATCTTAATTCTTATTGGTTCATTAAGTTAATTAATCTTAATTAACATTTAAACTTTGAGAAATTCCATATTTGCCACATCTTGCTCCATATTTATAATTTTTCCCCAAACAATCTCCATAATACCAATTTTGTCCATAGGAAATTTTATTTTTTTCTAATTCTACCCCAAATCTTTTTAATTCCCAAATAATAATACCCTTAATTATTTTCTCTTATTATTAGTCATTTTTTTTATAGGTTTAAATTTAGACTCCGATTGAACCAGTGGACCCCACTACGGTCACGCGCAATCGGGGCCTAAATCACTGAATGTTACACGTGAGGCTTAAGTTGTCTTGAGGCATAAGCAATCACCTTTTCTTCTTACATAAGAACACAGCCTACACCATTATGACTAGCATCACTGTACACAACAAAGTCTTTTCCTGGGGTAGGCTGAGTCAAAACTGGTGCTTCAGTCAACATTGCCTTAAGTCGATCAAAAATTGCTTGACATCTATTTGTCCACTCAAAACGGACCTCTTTTTATAGCAATCATGTCAAAGGAGTTGTTAAGGATGAAAATCCCTTCACAAACCTCCTATAATATCTAGCTAATCTAAGGAAACTCCTCACTTCTATCACATTTCGTGGTGGTTTCCAATTAAGAATAGCCTCAATTTTGCTAGGTCAACCCGAATACCTGCTGCTTAAATTCCATGACCCAGAAAACTGACTGATTCAAGCCAAAACTCGCACTTAGACAAATTGCATACAATTGCTTCTCCCTCAATGTTTGCAGCACTATTATGAGATGTTGATCATGTTCTGCTCGGTCTTTAGAGTAGACAAGAATGTCATCAATAAACACCACTACAAATTGATCAAGATATGGCCTAAACACTCAGTTCATTAGGTCCATAAAAGCTACCGGTGCATTCGTCAATCCAAAGGGCATTACCAAGAACTCATAATGACCATAACAAGTCCTGAATGCCATCTTAGGTACATCTAACTCTTTTATCTTTAGTTGATGACACCCCGATCTAAGATCTATCTTTGAAAATATGGCTGCGCCCTTCAATGATCAAATAAATCATCAATTCTAGGCAATGGGTACTTATTCTTGATAGTCACCTTATTAAGTTGCCTGTAATCGATGCAAAGATGAAAAGTGCCATCTTTCTTCTTCACAAATAATACTGGTGCACCCACGGTGATACACTGGGTCGTATAAAACCCTTATCTAACAATTCCCGCAACTGTACCTTCAACTCTTTCAATTTTACTGGTGCCATCCTATATGGTGTGATGGAAATAGGAGTGGTGTCGGGTACCAGATCGATAGAAAATTTCAATTTCTCTAGAAAAACATCAGGAAACTCACTAACAGTAGGAATATCCACCAATTTCAAACTTACTTTTTCTATAACCACCATATACACTAAGTATGATTTGCATCCCTTGCTGATGAGTTTCTGAGCTTTAAACACTGATATCACCTTGTCTGGATATCTTCTATTCTCACCCATCACCACTATCTCATCCTGTTCCGAAATTCTGATGATCATCTGTCTTCTTCCACAATACACTACCACTCTATAATGAGCCAACCAATCCATTCCCAAGATCATATCAAACTCATGGAATGGTAACTCTATCAAGTTTGCTAGGAATTGCCTACCTTGAATTTTAATAGGGCAACCCTTAAACACCTTGCTAATCCTCACACTGTGCCCTAACGGGTTAGTCACAAGAATCTCAAATTCTAAAGACTATGGTTCTAAACCTTCTCGATCCGGTGGTGGTGTGCATATGTATGAATGGATTGACCCTAGATTTATTAATGCATGTATATCAAAGCCAAAGAGAAGGAATTTACCAATTAAGACATTAGGTGCATTCTGCTCCTCTCGGTCTCGCATTGCATATGCCCTTACTGGGGCAGCTCCACTACCTTCTGGCCTCTCAACTGTCTCTGATCTAAACTGACTGGGCCCTGATCGGCCTCATCTGCCTTGCCCTCGACCTTGGCCTCTGCCTTGCCCAGAAGTTTATGTCTGTATCGGCTCAGTGCTTCTTCAACCTCTTCCATACTGTAATAAAGGACAATATCTTTTCAAGTGATCTTTGGAGCCACACCTCAAGCATGTTCCTGTCATCCACCAACACTCTTCGGGATGAGAATGGCCATAATGCTGACATTCTGGTAGAGGTAAAGATCTATGTGATGTCTGTGTTAGTGTACTGGCTACTGAAGAAACAGATCTCGCGGGTTGTCTACATCTGAAAGAAGAAGGCTTGCAAAAACCCCCAGTCTGAAATTGACCACTGAAGGATCTGGCTCTCTTGCCACTCGACTGTACTCCATCTGGCTGCGGCATGGGTCTCTTGGACCCTCTATCTTATGCTGACTGTTGTGCCGCTAGAACATTTTCAACTATTCTAGCAAATGCTTGCAAACTAGGAAAACTCATCGGGCATAGGGCTGAGACCTATAGCTTGAATGGGTCTCTCAATCCATCTTCAAATTGTCGGCACTTATCTGCCTCAATGGATATAATGCCTCTAGCATACTTGCAGAGATGTGTGAATTCTCTTTTATATTCTGTTACCGATAAGTTTTCTTGTTTCAGCATCAAAAACTCTCTTTTCTTGTCGTCTGTGTATATAGGAGGAATATACTGCTCCTTAAACTTCTCTAGAAAGAACTCCCATGTCATAGGGTTAGGAGCCTTTGTGCTCTATGACTCAGATCACCACCAGTCATATGCATGCTCCTGTAGTAAAGATATTGTATACTAATATTTATGCTCGTCTGTGCAATGCAGCTGATCAAAAACTCTCCCTGCCTGTTCTAGCCAAAACTCTGCCACTGAGGGGTCATCTTCCTGTTTACCGTAGAAATCGCGTGCTCCTAGCTTTCTCAGTTTCTCAAATTGTAACCTAGATGAGGCTAGTTGTGATGCTCTTTGTAGCAAATCCATCTTGTTCCTCATAAGCTCTATTTTTCCTGTGCCAACAATAGACTGCCCCTTTGATAGGCTAGCACTAGATCTAGATACAGTAGCTCGATGACGAATGGGTTGCGATGAAGCCTCTATTTCAGTAGGCTCATTACTTTTGCCTCATTCGGCCACTATATGTCGTGAGCTTGAAGTCATACTCTACCTATATCATAAAATAACAGCCCCAATCAGTAAGCATCAACTTTAATACATAATTGTGGGTACACACATGTCATAATTATTTTTGAAAACCATTTTAAAATCCCAAAACCGCCCAAACCGGGCTATGATACCAAAATCCAGAAACACCAACCTGATGCTCTGATACCAAAAACTATCAACCCCTTTCATCCCCGCAGCTCATGCCTGGATGAGGGAGTGCTACGCTGACTTCATCGTTTAAAATATCTTTATTAAATTATTTATAAATGAAAATCACTCGTATATTTTTTCTTTATTTACCATTTATTTACTTTGCATTATAAAAGAAATCATAGCATGGAAGATAAACAACATTTTTATATCATAACATATTCTTTACAAAACATACTGTTTATTTTACAAATACTACAAAATAAAATTCAAAAGATAATATACAAAATTTGTGTGACCCACAGTGGTTGAAATATACTGCTCTACGGATTAGGTCACCGTTAACTTTATCTACTATTGGCTACTTATTCTTTGCTATACCCGCGTGAGAGAAACTCTCACGCTAAGCCCTTAGCTTAGTGGTGCATATAAATAATGTAATAAACTATTTCATGCAATCATGCATTATCATATATCAACTCATGCTTAATCCTATTCTCATGCAAATATACATATCATGGTATTCTAGTATGTATAGACATCAATTATATTCTTTTACCTCATACTTGTTTATTAACACATCATTATATAACACATCATAATTAACCACGTTACAATTCATGGTTTTTATTTTCATCATACTCCCCCTTGCTTGACATGCCAAACTATCCTAAATTGGTTCTAGTTAGGTGTTTTAGGGCTTATACAATCTCATTAAATTCATAGCAATTAAATTCACACTTTTCATGCATTTAATGTCTCAAAATAATTGCATAAACACTCAATTAAAATAATGTTTTCTCATGTAAGAAAATATGGGCCTCTTGTTATACCATATCTCATATGGAGTAACATCAACTGACTTTGAAGGAACTCCATTTAATATATAAATGGCGGTCTCTAGTGCATAACCTCAAAAGGATTTAGGAAATTCCGCAAAACACATCATAGACCTTACCATGTCTAATAAGGTTCGGTTTCTTCTTTCAGCCACACCATTGTGTTGTGGCGTGTAAGGTGGAGTCCATTGAGATAAAATCCCATTATCCCTAAGATAATCTAGAAACTCTTGGCTAAAGTATTCACCTTTTCGATCTGATCAAAGTATTTTAATACTTTTGCCAAGTTGTTTCTCTACTTCATTTATGAATTCTTTGAACTTTTCAAAAGCTTCATATTTGTATCTCATAAGATACATGTATCCATATCGTGAGTAGTCATCGATAAAAGTAATGAAGTAGATGAAACCACCTCTGGCATATGTAGACATTGGACCATATACATCTGAATGTATTAAGTCTAAAAGTCCATTAGCACGTTCACCCTTTCCCAAAAAGGGTAATTTACTCATCTTGCCTAGTAAACAAGATTTACATGTGTCATATGATTCATAATCAAATGACCCTAAACTACCACTTTTGTGTAGCTTAGCCATGCGTTTCTCACTTATATGACCAAGACGACAATGCCATAAATAAGATGATTTCAACATATCTTGTTTTTTCCTTTTATTATCATTGATGTTTAAAATTGGATTTGACATATCTAATATGTATATTCCATTGCATAATGTATCATTAGCATAAAGAATTCCATTCAATATAATAGAACAACAATTGTTACTAAAAGCTAAAAGGAAACCATCTTTATTTAGACTTGAAATAGAAATAATGGTTTTAGTCAAAGCAGGTACATAATAGCAATTATCTAAATTTAATATAAGCCCACTAGGAAGGGTCAATACATATGTTCCTATAGCTAATGCAACAACCCTTGCTCCATTTCCAAAGCGTAGGTCTGACTCTCTCTTATTAAGTTGTCTACTGTTCCTTAGGCCCTACATATCAGTGCATATGTGTGATCCACAACCGGTATCTAATACCCGTATATTATTGTTGGAAATAGTATTAATTTCAATGACAAAAATACCTGAACTAGATGGGGCATCAGATGCCTTCTTCTTCAAGAACTCCAAGTAAGCCTTGCAGTTTCTCTTCCAATGGCCATCCTTGCCACAATGGAAGCATGTCCCTTTTGGAGAAATCTCCTTGGCCTTCTTCTTGGCCATGCCTCCTTTAGGCTTCATGGACTTCTTATTCTTCTTAAGGTTCTTCCTTTTAGAACTTGAAGAGTCCACCAGCATCACAGCCTTACTGTCCTTCTTGACAAATGGCTCAGCTGTTTTCAGCAAGTTAATCAGCTCAGGAATAGTGGTAGAGATTTGGTTCATCCTATAGTTAAGCACAAAATGTGAATAACTATCACACAAACCGGTTAGAATTAAGTCAATACTTAATTCATGGTCCATCACAAATCCCAAGGTGGCCAACCTTTCAATATAGCCATTCATCTTAAATGCATATTGCACTGCAGATGTCCCCTCAACCATCTTAGTGCAGAAGAGCAACCTTGAAGTTTCAAACCTTTCAGAACGTGCTTGTTCATCAAAAAGCTATCTTAGATGGTATACTATGGAATTAGCATCCATAGTCTCATGCTGCTTTTGCAATTCAGCTGACATAGTAGCAAGCATAATGCAGTTTGTCATCACACTATGATCGAGATGCTTTTGATATGCCTTCTGAACATCTTCAGAAGCATAAGCAGGAGGGGGATTAGGGAGTGCCTCATCTAGGACATAGCCAATCCTTTCGGATTTGAGAATTATTCTCAGATTCCTTAGCAAATCCAAAAAATTGGGCCCAATCAACTTATTTGATTCCATTAGTGATCGCAAATTCACACTTCTCATGATGATGATTCTAGCAACCTAGATGTAAAATAGAACATGTTAGAATGTACATAAAATGCAAGTTTATTAGGTCTTTAATAAATCGCATTATGTCTCCCACTATTTTATTGCAAATCCATAGCCCTCACTATGAACCCGAGAGAACTTATATGGAAGTTCTCCTAGTGGGTTGATATTCGACTAGCTAAGAATAACCTTGAGGCAACTCAACAAGCTATACTTAGTTTGGTTGGTAGGTATCTAATCCATACCAATTGCATTATTCATGCAACTATCGAATCTTGTGCTATCAACTTATTGATGTGTGCACATACATTGGGCTATCGACTCTTGATATGTGTACATCTCATGTATACAACCCAACTTCACCTCCAATACATATTAACCTTGGCGCAAATCCAACAAATTAATAATATCGCTTAAGTCTAACCCATTAATTGTGAAATCTAATTTCAATGGATTGAACATATTCTTATAGAGTGAGCTTGAGGCAACTCAACAACCCTAACTCTAGAAGAACTGTGGTTCTCCCCATATTAATGAAAGGCGTAAGACTTAATTGTTTATTTAGTGAGGGATTTCTTTGTTAAGTCTCATCAAGTTATTATTTCATGCTTTTATATATCATACATTTATCACATTGATATATAAAGATAGTTACATTAACTATATGGCATGATTATGGACAAACTAAAGTCAATCTCTTGAGCCAAAGAGAAATTGACTAGGTCTTACCTTGGTATATGCATGAATTTACAACCCAAAATAGAAATCAAATTCCTATTTCTAAGTCTTCTTGTTTATGGTACCATCTCCTTTGCTTCTTGCTCATTTGTATCTTCATTCTCTCCTAATCCTATGTAATCTAATTACATATTTCAAATTATAGAAAACCTCAATTTACATTTGAGGGGAGTAAGATGAGAAGAGAAATACATAAGAAAGAAAAAGAGGTAGGGACACGCAGGCCCTATTTACCATAAAACAAAATAATTCCATGCATGCTCAATCACATTGGGCATAAGTCCATAATCATCCATTATGCCTTTTTATACACCCCTAACATGCATTCTCTAATGCACAAAATAAAAATGACAATTTTGAATTTCAATTTGTAAATCGATTCAACACTTGAATCGAAATTGCCTATATGTGTTCTTTTGGTTAATTTAATTTTGTATGTCATTTTAAAGTGGAATTTAATATTTAATCAAATTAAATTAAATTCCATATTTTTAGAAATAATTCAAAATTAGTTCTCCTTAAAATCAGAATATTATGATGTTAAAATTAAACAATTTAATTTCAATATATATACCAATTTCTAGTCATACTAGAATTACAATTGCACAACTTAAATTAATTCAAAATTAATTTCCAAAAATTCTAAAAATTTCCAGAACATCAAATCACTATTATAATTATCCTTAGGTTAGCTCAAGTTCATTAAAATATTTTTGGCACAAGCCAAAATTACTAAGACAAATGAACCAACACACTTAGACACTCAAAATGACTAATTCGATATCGAGAATTTTTAAAATTTCAAATGCTTGCAAAATAATTTTGGTATAATCTAACATCAAAATAACATATTTTTAATCACATAAAAATTATTTCAAGGTTCTGGAAATAAAATAAACACATACAAAAAAATCAAACAAAACAGCCCCACCGGGTATGCTAAAATAGTCCCGTTTTTGTGTTTGTTTGAAAAATTAATTAAAATAATTTTTAATTAATTATTGGACACTTCCAGAGGCGTAAAAATATTCTCATTATGTCTAAATAATGTTTTCATAATTAAATTTCAAGAAAAATGTAACCAACCACATCAATTAAGCCAAACAACAGCACATGTTCATAAACAAGATAATTTTAGGCATTTTTGAAATAAATCAGAAATTAATTATTTGAATCACATTCAAATCATTTTTCAATCAAAATAATCATTCTTAATCATCCCATGATCATATTAAAAAAAGAAAAATGTAAATATTCAAACTAATTTATATAAATGTAAATGTCAAAACCCAAAACAAAAAATCATACTTGTACCATTAAAACTAATTTATATAAATGTAAATGTTAAAAATTATACCTTATTATTTTTATTTGTTATTCAAATCTTCACTTTGTTGAGTTGTAGCAAACCACAACAATCCACACTAGGATGTCTCTAATGATAATTCACGTGAAGAATGAAAAAGAAACTATCAAGAGAAATGGTTTGAACAAATTCAAAGTGCTAGCTTTGAAAGTGTTCTTGAGAAAATTTTTGTTGTCTCAAAAATATTATTTTCAAAGTCTATTTTTTGCCATTTGATATTTTTTCTATTTTAATCAAATTCAAAATAAGATGAAAAGTCAAAAATGGAGAAAATGGAAAAAAAAATGAATAGTAATTGGCCATAATCCGTTGGCCAACGGAGGGGAAGCTGCAGGGGCGCTGGGCCTATTGCAGTCTGCAGCTGGGCAGCCCAGCTGGCCCGTAAGGCTTGTCAGCAGCCTACCTAGCCCATGCGGGCCCGAACACTCCCAAACGATTTTTTCATGCGATCTCATCGCGATCCATCCTAAAATAATTCTCTCATATTTTGGATCCTATCCAAGACCATTTTACTCATTCTCCATATCTTTAATGCGTGTGACCCATTAGGTTCCCGGTTATGTTGGCCACTTAAATTAAAAATTAATTTAAACAGGTCATGAGCGGTATCTAGCAACACATCATGACCCCCAATTGATCGGAAGTCAGTGGTTTAACTACGAACCTTTCCATAGACAATTTCTGTGCAATTATTCCTTTCACCATTCTATACCCCATTTGGTTCAGAGTATGGACATGTGTCAACTCCTAGTAGATTGACTGTGTCACGTCTAGTCCAAGTAATATTAGTTCTTGTCCTTGATGCTCATTACTCTATTAGATATGTCATTGAAGACTATCTTTATGACATTTTCACTCCGGCCAGAGATTCCTGAGTAATGACCACGATAAGAGGCCATGGGTATACACTCCTTCTATCAAGAGTGGTGAATCCTTTGTTGGTTACCCAATTACCTTCGAATACCTCAAGTTGTATCCAATCACCACCCTATGAGCTACCTCTCTGAGGCAATAAGGAATAGTGTCAAAATACAGAATCAATATTCAAGATATCCTTGAGTACCTCAAGTCTAAGGATACTTGCACCATTGCTATGATGAGACTATCATTAACATTTGAATAGATTATCCATATGATTGTCTCATAGTTTGTCATCCAATGTACTTAGCTACACTTAGCAAGCATCCACATGTTAACTCTAATCATCTCATTTTTATAGATTATGAGATCTACTACTCGATCCAATCAAGAAGTGTAACATGTGCTAGTCTGTCTGGATTAATAATGTCACGTCTCATTAATCCTATGACTAGGGATAATTTTGATACTAACATAATTACACATCATAAAAATCTCAATATCATGATCTCATCATGATTTCCTTCATGTTATGTTATGTATCAATGACTTCATTAATTAATTTAAGATCACTTATCAATTCATATATCAAATGAACACCAAATTAATGAAAAAGCCTTTTATTAATTAAATAAATTTGTATAATAAGTGCTAAAGGTGATTTCCTTTAGAGCACTCCTCTAACAACTTCTTACCTTACTCTTTTCTTCACTTGATCAAAATTTTGGAGATTTTCTCTCTCCACCAAACTTGATTTTTCTTCCTCTTTCTTGCTCTTTCCAGCTTCCTTAAGACTTATGAACCATGAAGATCATCTTGTCTTGATCTTTTCCCTTCCTTCTCTTCCTTTCTCTCTCTCTAGAAATCAAGATTGGCTATGGAGGAAAATAAATGGCTGGCATGACTGGTAGAGAAGAGAGAAAAAAGAGAGCAGAAATGAGAAGAAGATGAAAAGAAGGGAAAATATAAAAGTCATCATGTGGGACCCACAATTTTTTTTGACAAATTCTTAACATTAGGCTTAATCACATTTAATTCTTGTTCTTCCTCATGCTATGGCTAGTCAAACCAATTTAAAATATCCCATCTCTTATGTTAATTAGCAAACAATCTCATTCATCCTCTAAATTTTTGGTAAATTGCAATTTGACCTCAAAACTTATCAAAATTTGCAATTTAATCCTTTACTATAAATCCACTTCTTTAAAATTTATAATCACTTAATTAGGCATATATCATTTAATTTAGTCATTACTTGAATAATTCCGATCAAAATCCAAATTTAAACTCCGATCGGTCAAATGCATCAATTTCGCGACACGTGCAACTCGGTGTCTAAATTAGCGGATATTACATTCTCTCCCCCTTAAATAAATTTCATCCTTGAAATTCACCTGTTCATTCTGGGTTAAACAACTGGGGATACTAATTCTTCATCACTTATTCACTTTCCTATGTGGCTTCTTCAATTATATGATTTCGCCACCAAACTTTAACTAAAGGGACTCTCTTGTTCCGGAGAACTTTTTCTTCATATGCTATTATAGCCACTGGTTCCTCCTCATAAGAGATATTTGTCTGTACCTCTATTTCTTCAATTGGTATAATGTGGGTCGGGTCTGAACGGTATCTTTTTAACATTGAAACGTGGAACACGTTATGAATTCTGTCTAGCTCTGGAGGAAGAGCTAATCGGTAAGCCACTGGTCCTATCCTTTCCAAAATTTCATAAGGACCAATAAACTTTGGACTTAACTTTCCTTTTCTACTGAACCTCAATACCTTTTTCCAAGGCAAAATTTTAAGGAACACTTTGTCTCCTACTGCATATTCTATGTTTCATCTCTTTAAATCAACATATGATTTCTGTTGATCTTGTGCTACCTTTAGCCTTTCCTTGATCACTTTAACTTTTTCCTCGGTCTGTTGAATTATCTTTGGCCCAATCAACTTTTTTCATTTAACTCAGTCCAACAGACTGGTGTCTTTCATTTTCTTCAGTATAAGGCCTCATAAGAAGCCATGCCAATACTCGTTTGATGACTATTGTTATAGGCAAACTCCATAAGAGGTAGATGTCGATCCGAACTTCCCTCAAATTCAAGCACACAGCTTCTCATCATCTCCTCTAGCAACTGAATAACTAGCTCTGATTGTCCATCCATTTGCGGATGAAATGCCGTACTGAATCTGAGTCGAGTTCTCAAAGCCTTTTGTAAACTTTTCTAGAACTGCGACGTAAACCTAGGATCTCTATCAGAGATAATAGACACAGGTATTCCATGAAGTCTCACTATCTCATTCACATAAATCTCAGCCATCTTGTTCAAAGTATAGTCCATCCACACTGGTAGAAAATGTGCTGACTTCGTCAATCGATCCACTATCACCCACACTGCGTCATGCTTTCTTTGAGTTACCGATAAGCCGGACATAAAATCCATCGAAATTCTCTCCCACTTCCATTCTGGTATGGAAATCGGTTGTAGTAATCTTGTGGGTAATTGATGTTCAGCTTTCACTTGTTGACAGATTATACATTTAGCAACATATTCAGTGATATCCTTCTTCATCCCTGACCACCAGAACTGTGCTTTCAGATCTTGGTACATCTTGTTCCCACTTGGGTGTATAGTATAAACCGTTTCATGAGCTTTCTTTAAAATCTCTGACCTCAACTTTTCTATACTTGGTACACAAATTTGGTTCTTGAAATACACAGTACCATCTTCTGTTAAAGAAAATTTTGACTTTTCTCTACTTTTCAAGGCTTTGACCATCTTTACTAGCTTTTCATCTTGTTTTTCGACATCTTTAATTATCTGCATTAATGTGGATTCCACTTGCATCTCAGCTAAAATTTTTCGGCTTAGTGCATCAGCTACCATATTAGCTTTGCCTAGCTGGTAGTTGATTACACAATCATAATATTTAATCAATTCCAACCATCTTCGTTGCCTCAGATTCAACTCTTTCTGTGAAGAAAGATACTTCAGGCTCTTGTGGTTCGTATAAATGTAGCATCTTTCTCCATACAGATAATGTCTCCAAATCTTAAGAGCAAAACCTATCGCCACAAGCTCTAAATCATGCGTCAGATAGTTAAGCTCGTGAGGCTTAAGCTGTCTAGAGGCATACGCAATCACTTTTCCCTCTTGCATAAGAACACAACCTAACCCATTGTGACTTGCATCGACATAATCTTTTCCTGGAGTAGGCTGAGTCAAAACTGGTGCTTCAGTTAACATTACCTTCAATCGATTAAAGCTTGCTTGAAATCTATCTGTCCATTCAAAATGGACATCTTTTCATAGCAGTCATGACAAAAGATTCACTATAGATGAAAATCCTTTCACAAATCTCCTATAATATCCAGCTAATCTAAGGAAACTCCTCATCTCAGTCACATTGTGAGCTAGTTTCCAATTAAGAATAGCCTCGATCTTACTAGGATCAACTCGAATGCCTTCCACTGAAATTACTGACCCAGAAAACTAACTGCTTCCAACCAAAACTAACACTTAGACAGCTTTGCATACAATTGTTTCTCCCTCAAGGTCTACAATACTTTTCTGAGATGTTGGTCATGCTCTACTCGATCTCTAGAATAGACAAGAATGTCATCAATGAATACAACTACAAATTGATCAATATATGGTATGAACACTCGGTTTATCAGGTCCATAAAAGTTGCCGGTGCATTCGTTAATCCAAATGGCATCATTAAGAACTCATAATGACCATAACAAGTCCTGAATGCCATCTTAGATACATCTGACCCTTTGATTTTCAGTTGATGATACCCCAATCGAAGATCTATCTTTGAAAATATACTTGCACCTTTCAACTGATCAAATAAATCAAATCCTAGGAAGTGGGTATTTATTCTTAACAGTAACCCTATTAAGCTGCCTATAGTCAATGCAAAGATGCAGAGTACCGTCTTTTTTCTTCACAAATAATACTGGAGCACCCCATGGTGATACACTAGGTCGTATAAATCCTTTTTCTAACATTTCTTGTAACTGTATCTTCAACTCTTTCAACTCTATTGGTGCCATCCTATAAGGTGTAATAGATATATGAGCGGTGCCAGGTAATAATTCGATAGCAAACTCTATCTCTCGGTCAGGTGATAGTCCTGACAACTCCTCAGGGAACACATCAAGAAACTCACTAACAGTTGGGATGTCAGCCAACTTCGGACTTTTCTTTTGGGTATCAATCACATATGCTAGGTAAGTCTCACATCCCTTATTGATGAGTTTTTGAGCTTTCAACACTGATATCACATTGTCTGAATATCCTCTATTCTCGCTCATCACTAGTATCTCTTCTTGTTGTGAAACTTTAATCCTCATCTCTCTTTTTCTGCAATGTACTATCAGTTCATGTCGAGCTAGCCAATCCATTCCTAAGATCACATGGAACTCATGGAATGGTAGCTCTATTAAATCCACTGGGAATTATTTATCTTGAATTTTGACTGGGCAACCCCAAAAGATTTTACTAACTCTCGGTATCGTATGACATAAGCTCTTGCTGGAGCAACTCTACTACCTTCCGGCCTCTCCACTGTGTCTGACCTAAACTGGCTTACCCTGCACGGCCTTTTCTTCCTTATCCTCAGCCTCGACCTCTGCCTTGTCCTATAGTCTATATCGGTACTGACTCAATACTCCCTGAATCTCTGCCAAACTGTAGTAATGGACAATCTCTTCTTATATGGTCCTTAGAGCCGCATCTCAAGCACGCTCTTATGATCCACCAACACTCTCCTAGGTGAGGACGACCACAATGTTGACACACTAGTAGAGTTGTAGATCTATGAGTTGCCTGTGTCGATGCATTGGCTGTTGATGAAGTAGATCTTGCTGTTTGTCCCTGCCTATAAGATTGAGGTCTGCTGGAACCCCCAGCTTGGATTCAGCCACCAAAAGATCTGGCTCTCTTGCCACTCGACTGTACTCCACTTGGTTGTGGTGTGGGTCTACTAATCCCACTAACCTGCATAGGCTGCTGTGCCGCCAAGACTTTTTCAACTGTTCTAGCAGATGCTAGTAAATTGGGGAAGCTCATCAGACGTAGGGCTGAAACTTATAACTTGATCGTATCCCTCAACCCATCTTCAAAACGTCGACATTTATCAGTTTCTTTGGATACAATGCCCTCAGCATACTTACATAAAATGTGCGAATTCCCTCTCATATTCTATTACTGACATGTTTCTTTGTTTCAAAGTCAAAAACTCTATCTTCTAGTCATCTATGTATATAGGAGGGATATACTGGTCCTTAAATTTCTTCAGAAAGAATTCCTATGTCATAGGTTTGGGTGACTCTGTGCTTTGTGACTCAGATCGCCACCAGTCATATGCATGCTCCTGTAGGAGCGATATTGCATACTCGTATTTCTGCTCATCTGTACAGTGTATTTGATCGAATACTCGCTCTGTCTGTTCCAACCAAAATTATGCCGTATAAGGATCATCCTCCCTTTTTCCATAAAAATCGAGTGCCCCTAGCCTCCCCAGTCTCTCAAATTGTAATCCAGATGAGGTTGGTTGTGATGCTCTTTGTAACAATTATATCATATTTCTCATGAGCTCCATCTGACCCGTATTTGTAGCTGACTGCTCACGGGATGAGTTAGCACCAGATCTCGGTGCTGCAGCTTGGCGACGACTTGGTTGCGAAGAAGCTGTTGCCTCTGAGGGCTCATTACTCTCAGCTTCTTCCACTACTATTCGTCTTGATCCAGAAGCCATACCTTACCTATAACATAAAGGAAACAACCCTAATCATTAAAGCAGCGATTCCAAAAATTCAATTGTGGGTACTTTTCAAGAGATAAACATTTTCAAATTCACTTTTTTTTAAAACCCAAAACCGCCCAAACCGGGCTCTGATAACAAAAGCTCTGTAACACCCCCTCACCCAAACCGCATATGTCCGGATGCGGGGGCGCTACTGCCTGTCTTATTTACTTCTTTAAATCGCTATTTTCTTTTATCTTTGCTACAGAGCCAGGCATTTTTTTCTTTACATATAATAAATAATGTACATTTTATTTACATAAGATAGTATTTATAAATACCAATTTACTATTTAACAACTTTGAAAACTAATTTAAAACTTATAAGTATATATAACGCGGAAAGCAAAATACAAGAGTTCAAAAGTTTGTGACCCACTATTTTGAGATCGACTACTTTAATTTGAATAGGATCACCGCTTGCTTTATCTACCACCTTCAGCTACCTTTCTATATCTGTGTGGAAGGAACTCCCACGCTAAGCTCTAAGCTTAGTGGTGCATATAAATAAGGCAATATACTATATCATGCAACAAGCATTAATATGTATCATTTTATGCATTAAAATATTTGCATGCTATTTCTATCAATATCTTCCTATTTCATACAAGTATAAATATCATGCTCACATATATAATGTTGTTTTCATTTATTTAATGATGGTAAGTTACTATGTTAATCTCTTTATTATTATATCTCAATCTCATATCATCATCATTATTCATCTTTTTTTTTTCTTTTCTATTTTCTAACTTAGCTTCATTATCTTGTCCACATCACTCTAAATTTGGACTGACTGGATACGGGTTATGGATCAGGAGCGCTCTCTGTCCACTATCTGGCTCAACAGAGCTTTTCAAATCAATGGCGCTCTCCGAGCTTAAGCCACATTGATTGAGTATTATTTAATCATAGATGAATAACTGGACCAAGGGCGTTCTCCGAGCTTAAGCCACCTTGTCCTCAATTTATATGTGCTCATTAGAGCTTCTCAAGTCAATGGCGCTCTCCGAGCTTAAGCCACATTGACCGAGCATCTCAGATCAATGGCACTCTCTGAGCTTAAGCCACACTGATCGAGGAATATCTCATATAGTACGGTACCGTTCGCCCCCTTAATGACATGTCATATATCTTGATTCTAGTCCGCAGGTAGAGTAATGAGCATCTTCATATTTTCACATCAATCATATATCTTTATTAAATTTTTATTTTACATCCATTTCATCATCCTCATATTATACATAATATTATTATAATTCTCAATTTTGACACATCAATATTCTCATGTATCAACATCTCAATTCTCTTGTTTTGCAAACATCTTATCATGCTCATACATACTAGATAACATCTTTTTCATTTATTTAACTAGATACATCAGTAGATAATCATATTCTTAATTTATTTGAAAATAGAGCATTTACGGTCGTGACTACTAATTCATGCCCGTGAATTAGTTCACGCCCGTAATCCAAAGCCGTGAATGCTACTGGAATGAATCGTGCCAAAAGCATTCACGGTCGTGAATACTCATTCGTGCCCGTGAATGAGTTCACGCCCGTGATTTCAAACCGTGAACCCTTTTGGAATGAATAGTACCATTTCCACACCAAAGTCACAACTGTGATACAAATCAGTCACAACCGTTAACCATCAGGTTCACGCCCATGAGCCGATAGTCATGCCCATGACTTTCGACAGGAAATCTACATATTCATATTTCATTCATTCTAATTACACCAAATCATATCAAAACATAACTCATGCATTTATGGAGTCTTTTATTCAACATATCATGACTAATACATATAAATGCCTTAATCATAATTCTCTAATATGCATCATTTAATTCAACAAATCACAAGAAAACTCATTCTCTATCTCTAACATATGGTTTCATGCCATCATCAATATTAATGCATTTCAATCATCAATTATCATACTAAACATGCATTATTTCACATAAAGATAGGCTATTGCCTTAAATTATGCACAAACCTTAATCTTTCTCCTTCACTCTTCTAGGTAGCTTTCTCTTTTCCTTTGCTCCTTAGGGTTTGTTCCTTGTCACTTGGAACTCCTACAATATCATAGATCATTATTATCATCTGATTTTCTCAAGACCCTAAACTCTCTTCTACTCTCTCAAAACCCTAATTTCTCTCTCTTTCCATATGAGTCTTGGATAAGCTCAAAATTTAAAACTTCTTTAAGACAAGATGATGAAGAAGAATAATCACTTCTTACCTTACTATTTTCTTCACTTGATCAAAATTTTGGAGATTTTCTCTCTCCAACAAACTTGATTTTTCTTCCTCTTTCTTGCTCTTCCCAGCTTCCTTAAGAGTTATGGACCATGAAGATCATCTTGTCTTGATCTTTTCCTTTCCTTCTATTCCTTTCTCTCTCTAGAAATCAAGATTGGCTATGGAGGAAAATAAATGGTTGGCATGACTGGCAGAGAAGAGAGAAAGAAGGGAGCAAAAATGAGAAGAAGAAAAGAAGGGAAAATATAAAAGTCCTCATGTGGGACCCATAATTTTTTTGACAAATTCTTGACATTAGGCTTAATCACATTTAATTCTTGTTTTTCCTCATGCTACGGCCGGTCAAACCAATTTAAAATGTCCCATCTCTTGTGTTAATTAGCAAACAATCTCATTGATCCTCTAAATTTTTGGTAAATTGCCATTTGACCCCAAAACTTATCAAAATTTGCAATTTAATCCTTTACCGTAAATCGACTTCTTTAAACTTTATAATCACTTAATTAGGCATATATCATTTAATTTAATCATTACTTGATTAATTCCGATCAAAATCCAAATTTAAACTCCGATCGGGCAAATGCGTCAATTTCGCGACACGTGCGACTTGGTGTCTAAATTAGTGGATATTACAGGGGGTGCCATTTTTCTTCTTCACAAATAACACTGGAGAACCCCATGGTGATACACTAGGTTGTATGTATCCCTTATCTAATAATTCGTGCAACTGTATCTTCAACTCTTAACTCCGCTGGTGCCATCCTATATGTTGTGAGGGAAATAGGAGCAGTGTCGGGTACCAAATCAATAGCAAACTCAAATTTTCTATCTGGCAGTAAGCCTAACAACTTTTGGAAACACATTTGGAAACTCATTAACTATTGGGATGTTAGCTAGCTGTGGACTATTCTTTCTTGTATCAATCACACACACTAGGTAAGCCTCACACCCCTTACTGATGAGTTTCTGAGCTTTTAGCACCGATATCACATTATCTGGATATCATCAGTTCTCGCTCATCACTACTATCGCTTCTTGTTCCAAAACTTTAATCCTCATCTCCTTCTTTCTGCAGTCTACTCTCACCTCTTGTCAAGCTAGCCACTCAATTCCTAAGATCATATCGAACTCATGGAATGGTAGCTCTATTAAATCAGTTGGGAATTGCCTGTCTTCATTTTTGACTGGGAAACTCCTCTACATTTTACTAACCCATACACTGTGCCATAGCAGGTTAGTCACCAAAATCTCATATTCTAGAGTCTCTAGTTCTATACTCTCTCGACTCGGTGGTGGTGTACACATGTATGAATGCGTCGATCCCGGATCTATCAATGCATGTATTTAAGAGCCAAAGAGAAGGAATTTACCCACTATGTCGTCAGGTACATCCTGCTCCTCCCAGCCTCGCATGGAATAAGCTCTTGCTGGAGCAAATCTACTACCTTCCGATCTCTCCACTGTGTCTGACCTCAACTGACTTGGTTTTGTTCGGCCTCCTGTACCTTGCCCTCGCCTCAACCTCTACCTTGTCCCATAATCTGTATTGGTACTAACTCAACACTCCCTGAACCTCTACCAACCTATAGTAATGGACAATCTCTTTTTAAATGGTCTTTAGAGCCGCATCTCATGCACGCTCCTGTCATCCACCAACACTCTCCTAGGTCAGGACAACCACAATGCTGACACACTGTAAAGGTGTACATCTACGTGGTGCCTGTGTTATTGCACTAGCTGCTGATGAAATAGATCTTATGGCTTGTCCCTGCCTATAAGAATGAGGTCTACTGAAACTCCCAACTTGGAATCGGCCAACAAAAGATCTGGCTCTCTTGCCACTTGACTATCCCCCACTTGGCTGGGGTGTGGGTCTACTAACCCTACTAACCTGCATTGGTTCCTGTGTTGCCAAGACTCTTTCAACTATTCTAGCAGATGCTAGTAAACTGGGGAAACTAATCAGGCATAGGGCTGAAACTTGTAGTTTGATTGGATCTCTTAATCCATCTTCAAATCATCAGCATTTATCAGTACAATGCCACTAGCATAGTTGTAGAGTTGTGTAAATTCTCTCTCATATTCTGTTACTGACATGTACCTCCATTTTAGCATCAAAAACTCTATTTTCTTGTCATCTATGTAGATAGGAGGAATATACTGCTCCTTAAATTTCTCTAGAAAGAATTCCCATGTCATAGGGTCAGGAGCCTTTGTGCTCAATGACTCAGATTGCCACCAGTCATATGCATGCTTTTGTAGCAACCATACTGCATACTCATATTTCTGCTGGTTTGTACAGTGCAGTTGGTCAAAGACTCACTCTGCTTGTTCCAACCAAAATTCTTTCATGGAGGGGTCATCTTTTCGTTTACCATAAAAATCGGGTGCCCCTAACTTCCTCAGTCTCTCAAATTGCAATACCGATGGGGCTGGTTGTGATGCTCTCTATAGCAATTCTATCAGAATTCTCATGAGCTTTGTCTGACCCGTATTAGTTGCTGATTACTCAAGGGATGAGGTAGCACTAGATCTAGATGCTACAGCTCGGCGATGACTTAGTCAGGATGAAGCTCTTGCTTCTGAGGGCTCATTACTATCGGCTTCTTCTACTACTATCCGTCTTGATCCTGAAGCCATACCCTACCTATAGCACAAAGGTAACGACCCTAATCAATAAAGCAGCGACTCCATAAATTCAAATATGGGCACACTCAAATAATAACCATTTTCAAAACTCATCTTTAAAACCCAAAATTGCCCAAACTAGGCTATGATACCAAAACCTGTAACAACCCCCTTACCTAAACCTAACGTGCCTGGATGGGGGAGCACTACCCTAATCTTCTTCCTCTTCATAATCATTATTTTAAAAAGAATTCAAGAAAGCTATACACATTTTTTTTTTATCAAAACTCAAGCCCATAGGTATACAATAAATAACATACATTTAACTTACATAAGATAGTAATTATAAATATCAAGTAATTATTAACATACTATAAAAAAATAAATTTACAAATATGAAAGTTTACAATATGAGCAACAAAATATACAAGTTCAAAAGTTTGTGACCCACTATTTCAAGATCAATTGCTTTAATTGCCTAGGATCACTGCTTGCTTTATCTACAACTGTCAGCTACCTTTCTATATTTGCATGAAAGGAAAACTTTCACGCTAAGCTCTAAGCTTAGTAGTGCATATAAATAAGACAATATACTATGTTTGCAACAAGCATTAACACATGTCATTTTCTGCATTAAAATCATACCATGATATTCTTTTTCTCATGCCCTATTACATATGATTATGAGCATTATGCATTGCTATATATTAAATCATGCCCATTTATCTTTTATGTAAATGTAAATTTCATATTATCCTAGCATGCATAAACATCAAATCATCTTATTATATTCCATATTTTTTTTTCTTTCTCAAAATATCATTATTATTTGTGTCACCATTCATGATTTCCTTTTTAATTTCAATCACTTATTTATATTTGAATATGAACTCTTCAAGATGAAATCTGATGAATCTATCACCGATATGACGAACTATCTTTTAGCCATCATTAATGGTATGAGAAAGCTTGGAAAACATTTGAGCTTGGAAGATGTGAACAACAAAATTTTGAGAAGCCTTCATCTCAAAGACTATGGTTTAAGAGTTGCGGGTATAGAAGGCATTATGCCTACTGATGTGCTTATTGGCAAACTTCTAACGCACGAAATGTGGTAAAAAGAAATAGAGAACTTGAAGTCGAACGAGAAAAGGGAAATTCTCTAGCACTCAAAGCCTCTATTTTAATTCTCTAACATGCATCACTTAACTCAACATATCAAAAAAATCTCATTCTTAATAGCTAAACCTATG
The DNA here is from genome assembly GCA_023653625.1 of Triadica sebifera. Lineage (NCBI taxonomy): Eukaryota > Viridiplantae > Streptophyta > Magnoliopsida > Malpighiales > Euphorbiaceae > Triadica > Triadica sebifera. The sequence goes on from CM042897.1 coordinate 14,023,706, forward strand.
ATTTCATGTCATAATCAATGTAGATGCAAATAAATAAAAAATTATCATGTTAAACATGGATTATTGCAAACAAAGATAGGCCATTGCCTTAAAATATGCACAAACCTCTATTTTTCTCCTTCACTCTTTTAGGTAGCGTTTTCTTTGCCTTTACTCCCTTAAGCTCCTTCTTTAACACTTTGAGCTCCTACAACATCATACATTCATCATCAAAACTTTACTTTTTCTAAACTTTCTAAACCCTAAACTCTCTCTCATGAAATCCTAAACTCTCTCTCCTTCCATAGAAGCTTTAAATAAACTCAAAACCCCAACTTCCTTAAGAAAAGATGAAAAATAAGAAGGAAGCTTCTTACCTTCGCACTTTTCTTCACTTGATCACAACCTTGGAGATTTCTCTCTCTTCAAAACTTGCTTATTTCCCTTCTTTCTTTCTCTCCTAAACTTCCTTAAGACTTGTAGATCATGAAAATAATTTTTCTTGGTCTTTTCCCTCTCTTCCCTTCCTTTCTCTCTCTAGATTTCAAAGTTGGCTATGGGGGAAAAGAGGGCTGGCATAACTGGCTATTTTTGGGTAGAAAGAAAGAAGAAATGATGAGAAGAAGAAAAGGAAGAAGGAAGAAGAGAAATAACAGTCTTGATGTGGGATCCATCAAATTTGACCATTTCTTTGCTACTTAGGTTTAATTAACATTAATTTTCTTCTTTTCCTTATGAAAACCGGCCAACCCAAATAAAATGTCCAAATTTCATATGTTAATTAGCAAATAATCTCATTAATCCTCCAAATTTTAGTAAATTACAATTTGACCCCAAAACTTATCAAATTTTGCAATTTAGTCCTTTATAGTAAATCAACTTCTTTAAGCTTTATAAACACTTAATTAGGCAGTATCAACATAATTTAATCATTACTTGATTAATTTTGGTTAAAAATATGAATTTAGACTCTAATCGGTCAAACGCGTCAACTTCGCAACACATGCGACTCGGGGCCTAAATTACAGAATATGATAGGAGATGTCTTCTCAACCAGCTTAGTGCAAAAGAGCAACCTCAAAGTTTCGAACCTTTCAAAATGCGCTTGCTCACCAAAAATCTCTCTTAGATGGTGTAGTATGGAATTAACATCCATAGCCTCATGTTACTTTTGCAACTCAGTTGACATAATAGCAAGCATAATGTAGCTTGCCATCTCATTATCATCGAGATACTTTTGATATGCCTTTTGAACATCTTCAAAAGCATTAGCAATAGGGGGATTATGGAGTGCCTCATCTAGGACATAACCAATCTTTTCGGATTTGAGAACTATTCTCAAATTCCTTAGCGAATCCAAAAAATTAGCCCCAGTTAGCTTATTTTATTCCATTAGTGATCGCAAATTCACACTTGTCTTGATGATGATTCTAGCAACCTAGATGTAAAATAGAAATGTTAAAATGTACGTAAAATGCATGTTTATTAGATTTTTAATAAATTGCATTATGACTCCCACTATTTTATTGCGAATCCATAGCCCTCACTATGAACCCGAGAGAACTTATATGAAAGTTCTCCTAGTGGGTCAATATCCAACTAGCTAAGAATAACCTTGAGACAACTCAATAAGCTATCCTTAGTTTGGTTGGTAGGTATCTAATCCATACCAATCTTTTTCATGCAACTATCGAATCTTGTGCTATCAACTATTGATGTGTGTGTTAGAGAAGTGCTCTAAAGGCAATCACCTTTATCACTTATTGTACAAATTTGTTTGATTAATAAAAGGATTTTTCATTAATTTGATGTTCATTTGATATTTGAATTGATAAGTGATCTTAAATCAATTAATGAAGTCGTTGATACATAACATAGCATGAAGGAAATCATGATGAGATCATGATATTGAGATTCTTATCATGTGTAATTATGTTAGTACGAAAATTATCCTTAGTCATAGGATTAATGAGATGGGAGATTATTAATCCAGATAGACTAGCACATTTTACACTCCTTGATTGGATCGAGTAGTAGATCTCATAATCTATAAACATGAGATGTTTAGAGTTAACATGTGGATGCTTGCTATGTGTAGCTAAGTACATTGGAATACCAACTATGAGATAATCATATGGATAATCTATTCAAATGTCAATGATAGTCTCATCATAGCAATGGTGCAAGTATCCTTAGACTTGAGGTACTTAAGGATATCTTGAATATTGATTATGTATTTTGACACTATTCCTTGTTGGCTTAGGGAGGTTGCTCATAAGGTGGTGATTGGATACAACTTGAGGTATTTGAAGGTAATTGGGTAACCAATAAAGGATTCACCACTCTTGATAGAAGGAGTGTGTAGCCATGGCTTCTTGTCATGGTCATTACTCAGGAATCTCTGGCCAGAGTGGAAATGTCATAAAGATAGTCTTCAATGACATATCTAATAGAGTAATGCGCCTCAAGGACAAGAACTAACATTACTTGGACTAGACGTGACATAGTCAGTCTAGTGGGAGTTAACACATGTCCATACTCTGAACCAAGTGGGGTATAGAATGGTGAAAGGAATAATTGCACGAAAATTGTTTATGGAAAGGTTCGTAGTCAAACCACTGACTTTCCGGTCAATTGAGGGTCATGATGTGTTGCTAGATACCGCTCATGACTTGCTTAAATTAATTATTAATTTAAGTGGCCACCATGACCAGAAACTTAATGGGTCACATGCATTAAAGATATGGAGAATGGGTAAAATGGTCTTGGATACGATCCAAAATATGAGAGAATTATTTCGGGATGGATCGCGATGAGATCGCATGGAAAAATCGTTTGGGAGGGTCATAGACCCATACAGGTCCGCGTAGGCTAGGTAGGCTACTGGCTTGCCTAGCAGGCCAGCTGGGCTGCCTAGTAGTAGCCCGCAACAGGCCTAGCGCGCTGCTGCCTCCCACCCGTTGGCCAACGGCAGATTTTGGCCTTAATTAGGCCAATTATGGCCAATTACTATTCATTCATTTCCCTTTTCTCCATTTTTGAATTTTCATCTTTTCTTTGAATTTGATTCAAATAGAAAAGACATCAAATTGCAGAAAAAGAGAATAAAATTCTCATGTGAAAAAATTTTATTGTGAACAAAATATTTTTAAGACACAATAAAATTCTCTCAAGAATACTTTCAAAGCTAGCACTTTGAATTTGTTCAAACCATTTATTTTCATAGTTTCTTCTTTATTCATCGTGTGGATTATCATTAGAGATATTCTCATGTGGATTGTTGTGATATACTGCAACCCAACAAAGTGAAGATTTGAAGAACAAATAAAAAATTACAAGATATAATTTCTAAACTCTATATTTATATAAATTAGTTTTAATGGCACAAGTATAATATTTTGTTTTGGATTTTGAAAATTTTATTTTTTCGCTGCATTTATGAATATGATTCATTCTTCAAAACCCAACAATGGTATCAGAGACCCCTTGTGTCCATTAAAATTAATTTTAATTGAAAGTGCAATGGGATTGCATTGTTTTGATGATTTTGGATCAATAGGTTTTGAACAATTGAAATTAATTTGTAAAAAATGTTTTACACATTTTTCTTTCTGTATTCTGATCATGGAATGATTTATTTTGATTGAAAAATTATTTGAATGTGATTCAAATAATTAATTTTGGATTTATTTATGAACATGTGTTGTTGTTTGGCTTAATTGATGGGGCTGATTATATTTTTCTTGTAATTTGATTATGAAAATATTATTTAGAAATATTGAGAATATGTTTATGCATCTAGAAGTGTACAATAATTAATTAAAAATTATTTTAATTAATTTTTCAAACAAATACAAAAATATGACTGTTTAAGCATACCTGGTGGGGTTGCTTTGTTTGATTTTTTTGTATATGTTTATTTTATTTTCATCACTTAAAATAATTTTTATGTGATTAAAAAAATGTTATTTTGATGTTAGATTCATGCCAAAATTATTTTTCAATCATTTGAAATTTTAAAAAATTCTAGATATCGAATTAGTCATTTTGAGTATATAAGTGTGTTGGTTCATTTGTCTTAGTAATTTTGGCCTGTACCAAAATTATTTTGATAAACTTGAGCTGACCTAAAGATGATTAGAATGATTATTTGAAGTTCTGGAAAATTTTAGAATTTTTGGAAATTAATTTTAATTAATTTAAGTTGTGCAATTGTAATTCTAGTATGACTAGAAATTGGTATGTATATTAAAATTAAATTGTTTAATTTTAACACCATAATATTCTGATTTTAAGGAGAATTAATTTTGATTTACTTCAGGAAATATGGAATTTAATTTAATTTGATTAAATATTAAATTCCACTTTAAAATCACATACAAATTTAAATTTACCGAAATAACACATATAGGCAATTTCGATTCAAGTGTTGAATCGATTTACAAATTGAAATCCAAAATTGTCATTTTTATTTTGTGCATTAGAGAATGCATGTTAGGGGTGTATGAAAAGGCATGATGGATGATTATGGACTTATGCCCAATGTGATTGAGCATGCATGGAATTATTTTGTTTTATGGTAAATAGGGCCTGCGTGTCCTTACCTCTTTTTCTTTCTTATGTATTTCTCTTCTCATGTTACTCCCCTCAAATGTAAGTTGAGGTTTTCTATAATTTGAAATATGTAATTATATTACATAGGATTAGGATAGAATGAAGATACAAATGAGCAAGAAGCAAATGAGATGGTACCATAAACAAGAAGTCTTAGAAATAAGAATTTGATTTCTATTTTGGGTTGTAAATTCATGCATATACCAAGGTAAGACCTAGTCAATTTCTCTTTGGCTCAAGAGATTGACTTTAGTATGTCCATAATCATGCCATATAGTTAATGTAACTATCTTTATATATCAATGTGATGAATGTATGATATATAAAAGCATGAAATAATAACTTGATGAGACTTAACAAGGAAATCCCTCATTAAATAAACAATTATGTCTTACGCCTTTCATTAATATGGGGAGAACCAGAGTTCTTCTAGAGTTAGGGTTGTTGAGTTGCCTCAAGCTCACTCTATAAGAATATGTTCAATCCATTGAAATTAGAATTCATGATTAATGGGTTAGACTTAACCGATATTATTAACTTGTTGGATTTGCACCAAGATTAATATGTATTGAAGGTGAAGTTGGGTTGTATACATGAGATGTACACATATCAAAAGTTGATAGCCCAATGTATGTGCACACATTAATAAGTTAATAGCACAAGATTCGATAGTTGCATGAATAATGCAATTGGTATGGATTAGATACCTACAAACCAAACTAAGGATAGCTTGTTGAGTTGCCTCAAGGTTATTCTTAGCTAGTTGGATATCGACCCACTAGGAGAACTTCCATATAAATTCTCTCGGGTTCATAGTGAGGGCTATGGATTTGCAATAAAATAGTAGGAGCCATAATGCGATTTATTAAAGACCTAATAAACATGCATTTTATGTACATTCTAACATGTTCTATTTTACATCTGGGTTGCTAGAATCATCATCATGACAAGTGTGAATTTGTGATTGCTAATGGAATGAAATAAGTTGACTGGGCCTAATTTTTTGGATTGGCTAAGGAATCTGAGAATAGTTCTCAAATCCGAAAAGATTGGCTAAGTCCTAGATGAGGCACTCCCTAATCCCCCTGCTGCTAATGCTTCTGAAGATGTTTAGAAGGCATATCAAAAGCATCTCGATGATAGTGAGATGGCAAGCTGCATTATGCTTGCTACTATGTCAGTTGAGTTGCAAAGCAGCATGAGTCTATGGATGCTAATTAATAGAGCTTTTTGATGAGCAAGCATGTTGCAAAAGGTTCGAAACTTCGAGGTTGCTCTTCCACACTAACATGGTTGAGGGGACATTTCCAGTGTAATATACATTGAAGATGAATGGCTATATTCGAAGGTTGTCCACCTTAATTCTAACCGGTTTGTATGATAATTATTCACATTTTGTGCTTAACTATAGGATGAACCAAATCTCCACCACTATTCCTGAGCTGATTAACTTGCTCAAAATAGCTGAGCCATCTGTCAAGAAGGACAGTAAGACTGTGATGCTGGTGGACTCTTCAAGTTCTAAAAATAAGAACCTTAAGAAGAAGAAGAAGTCCATGAAGCCTAAGGGAGGTGTGGCCAAGAAGAAGGCTAAGGAGGTTGCTCCAGAGGGGACATGCTTCTATTGTGGCAAGGATGGCCATTGGAAGAGAAACTGCAAGGCTTACTTGGAGGCATATGATGTCCCATCTACTTCAGGTATTTTTTCATTGAAATTAATACTATTTTCGATAATAATATATGGGTATTAGATACTGATTGTGGCTCACACATATGCACTGATATGTAGGGCCTAAGGAATAGTAGATAACTCAATAAGGGAGAGTCAGACCTACTTGTTGGAAATGGAGCAAGGGTTGCTGCGTTAGCTATAGGAACATATGTATTGACCCTCCCTAGTGGGCTTATATTAAGTTTGGATAATTGCTATTATGTACCTGCTTTGACTAAAAACATTATTTATGTATCAAGTCTAAATAAAGATGGTTTCCTTTTAGCTTTTTGTTACAATTGTTGTTCTATTATGTTGAATGAAATTCTTTATGCTAATGGTACATTATGCAATGGAATATACATATTAGATATGTGAAATCCAATTTTAAACATCAATGATAATTAAAGGAAAAAACAAGATATGTTGAAATCATCTTATTTATGGCATTGTCGCCTTGGTCATATAAGTGAGAAACGCATGGCTAAGCTACACAAAAGTGGTAGTTTGGAGTCATTTGATTATGAATCATATGAGACATGTGAATCTTGCTTATTAGGCAAGATGACTAAATTACCCTTTAAGGGAAAAGGTGAACGTGCTAATGGACTTTTAGAATTAATACATTCAGATGTATATGGTCCAATGTCTACACATGTCAGAGGTGGTTTCATTTACTTCATTACTTTTATCGATAACTACTCACGATATGGGTACGTGTATCTTATGAGATACAAATCTGAAGCTTTTGAAAAGTGCAAAGAATTCATAAATGAATTAGAGAAACAATTTTGCAAAAGTATTAAAACACTTCGATCAGATCGAGGAGGTGCATACTTGAGCCAAGAGTTTCTTGATTATCCTAGGGATAATGGGATTTTATCTCAATGGACCCAACCTTGCACGCCACAACACAATGGTGTGGCTAAAAGAAGAAACCGAACCTTGTTAGACTTGGTAAGGTCTATGGTGAGTTTCGCGGAACTGCCTAAATCTTTTTGGGGTTATGCACTTGAGACCGCCATTTATATATTAAATGGAGTTCCTTCAAAGTCAGTTGATATTACTCCATATGAGATATGGTATAAAAAAAGGCCCACATTTTCTTACATTAGAATTTGGGGTTGTCCTACTTATGTGAAGAGGCCAATGTAAGATAATCTAGAAGCTAAGTCTGATCGATGTCTATTTGTGGGATATCCAAAAGCATCATATGGATATCAATTTTACCACCCCTTGGAACAAAAGGTTTTTGTTTCAAGACATGTTATCTTTTCAGAGAAAGAATTCCTTCTAAAAGGAGATAGTGGGAGCAAAATTGAACTTGAGGAAGTTTAAGATGCTCAAACAGATGCTGATCAACTGCCTGAACCCGAGCTTGTTACTCATACAAATGATATAACAACTCAACCTTCTAAAGTACAAGAGCTTCGTAGGTCAAGTAAGATACGAATTGTTCTGGACAGATATGGATTTCTCATTAGTGAATAGAATTATGTATTGCTCATAGAAAATGATGAGCCTACAACCTATGAAGAAGTTCTGAATAGTTCATAATCTGACAAATGGCTTCAAGCCATGAAGTTAGAAATGGATTCTATGTATGAAAACTAAGTATGGAATTTGGTTGACCCACCCGAAGGAATAAAGCTTATAGGGTGCAAGTGGGTTTTCAAAAAGAAATCTGACATGGATGGTAATGTGATTACCTATAAAGCTAGACTTGTTACTAAAGGTTATCGTCAAAGACAAGGAATTGACTATGATGAAACTTTTAGCCCAGTAGCTATACTTAAATCCATAAGGATGCTCCTAGCCATTGCTACTCATAATGATTATGAGATATGGCAAATGGATGTGAAGACAGCTTTCCTTAATGGAAATCTGACTGAGGATGTGTACATGACACAACCAGAAGGCTTCATATCCAAAGATGGAAAAAAGGTATGTAAGCTTCAAAGATCCATTTATGGATTAAAGCAAGCATCCAGGAGTTGGAATATTCGGTTTGATGAGATAATCAAACAATTTGGTTTTTTACAAAATCCGATGAACTTTGTGTTTACAAGAAGGCTAGTGGGAGTGCAACAACATTTCTTGTGTTATACGTAGATTACATATTATTAATGGGAAATGAAGTCTTAGGCTTACAATCAATCAAAATTTGGTTATCTAAGAATTTCTCTATGAAAGACCTTGGAAAAGCAGTCTATATTTTGGGGATAAAGATATATAGAGATAGATCTAAAAGATTGCGTGGTCTTTCACAGTCTACATACATAGATAAGATGCTAAAGAGGTTTAGCATGGACTAGTCCAATAGGGGATATATTCCCATGACCTATGGGATTACTCTCTCAAAGTCTTTGTGTCCAAAGACACAAGATGAGAGGACACACATGAGTTTGATTCCATATGCTTCAGCTATAGGATCAATCATGTATGCTATGATATGTATAAGACCGATGTATCATATGCTCTGAGTGTCACAAGCAGATACCAATCGGACCCTGTTGAGGGTCATTGGGTGGCTGTCAAGAATATCCTTAAGTACTTAAGAAGAACTAAGGATATATTCTTGGTAAATGGAGATGGAGATCCTATTGTGAGTGGGTATACCAATGCTAGCTTCCAATCTGACAAGGATGACTCAAAATCTCAGTCAGGTTATATATTCACACTAAATGGTGGAGCAGTTAGTTGAAAGAGTTCCAAATAGGAAACGACTGCTGATTCTGCTACTGAAGCAAATAGATTGTAGGTTCTGAAGTAGCAAAGGAAGCAGTTTGGATAAAGAAATTTATCACAGAACTTGGAGTGGTTCCCAGCATTATTGATCCAATACAATTGTATTGTGATAACAATGGAGCCATTGCGCAAGCAAAGGAGCCACAGTCTCATCAGAGATCCAAACATGTACTCAGAAGATACCATTTGAATAGAGAAATCATTGGTAGGAATGATGTAGAGATAGAAAGAGTGCCCACTAATCAGAATATTGCTGATCCCTTAACTAAGCCACTTCCCCAAAAGAAATATGATTCTCATGTACTTGCCTATGGAATTAAATACAAAAGCGATTAGCTTTAGTGCAAGTGGGAGCTTGTTAGAGAAGTGTTTTAAAGGCAATCACCTTTAGAACTTATTGTACAAATTTATTTGATTAAAAAAAGGCTTTTTCAATAATTTGATGTTCATTTGATATTGGAATTGATAAGTGATCTAAAATTAATTAATGAAGTCCTTGATACATAACATAGCATCAAGGAAATCATAATGAGATCATGATATTGAAATTCTTATCATGTGTAACTATGTTAGTATGAAAATTATCCCTAGTCATAGGATTAATGAGACGAGACATTATTAATCCAGATAGACTAGCACATGTTACACTCCTTGATTGGATTGAGTAGTAGATCTCATAATCTATAAACATGAGATGTTTAAAGTTAACATGTGGATGCTTACTATGTGTAGCTAAGTACATTGGATGACCAACTATGAGACAGTCATATGGATAATCTATTCAAATGTCAATGATAGTCTCATCATAGCAATGGTGCAAGTATCCTTAGACTTGAGGTACACAAGGATATTTGGAATATTGATTTTGTATTTTGACACTATTCCTTGTTGTCTCAGCAAGGTTGCTCATAGGGTGGTGATTGGATACAACTTGAGGTATTCGAAGGTAATTGGGTAACCAACAAAGGATTCACCACTCTTGATATAAGGATTGTATACCCATGGCTTTTTGTCATGGTCATTACTCGGGAATCTCTGGCCGGAGTGGAAATGTCATAAAGACAGTCTTCAATGACATATCTAATAGAGTAATGAGCCTCAAGGACAAGAACTAACATTACTTGGACTAGACATGATGTAGTCAGTCTAGTGGGAGTTGACACATGTCCATACTCTGAACCAAGTGGGGTACAGAATGGTGAAAGGAATAATTGCATGAAAATTGTCTATGGAAAGGTTCGAAGTCAAACCACTAACTTTCAGGACAATTGGGGGTCATGATGTGTTGCTAGATACCGCTCATGATTTGCTTAAATTAATTGTTAATTTAAGCGGCCAACATAACCGGGAACCTAATGGGTCACACCCATTGAAGATATGGAGAATGAGTAAAATGGTCTTGGATAGAATACAAAATATGAGAGAATTATTTCGGGATGGATCGCAATGAGATCACATGGAAAAATAGTTTGGGAGGGTCACTGACCTGTATGGGCCCACGTGGGCTAGGCAGGCTGTTGGCCTGCCCAGTAGCAGCCCACAGTAGGCCCAGCGCGCTGCTGCCTCCGACCCGTTGGCCAACGACAGATTTTGGCCTTAATTAGGCCAATTATGGCCAATTACTATTCATTAATTTCCCTTTTCTCCATTTTTGACTTTTCATGTTTTCTTTGAATTTGATTCAACTAGAATAGACATCAAATGGCAGAAAAGAGACATGAAAATATTTTTTTGTGAAAAAATATTTTTAAGACAACAAAATTCTCTCAAGAAGACTTCAAAGCTAGCACATTGAATTTGTTCAAACCATTTCTCTTGATAGTTTCTTCTTCATTATTCGAGTGGGTTATCATTAGTGGCATCCTAGTGTGGATTGTTATGGTTTGCTACAACCCAACAAAGTGAAGATTTGAAGAACAAATAAGAAATTACAAGGTATAATTTATAATCCTTATATTTATATAAATTAGTTTTAATCGCACAAGTATGATATTTTGTTTCGGGTTTTGAAATTTTTTTTTTCTGCTGCATTTATGAATATGATTCATTCTTCAAAGCCCAACAGTGTGCACATACATTGGGCTATCAACTCTTGATATGTGTACATCTCATGTATACAAACCCAACTTTGCCTCCAATACTCATTAACCTTGGTGCAAATCCAACAAGTTAATAATATCGGTTAAGTCTAACCCATTAATCGTGAAATCTAATTTTAATGGTTTGAACATATTCTTATAGAGTGGGCTTGAGGTAACTCAACAACCCTAACTCTAGAAGAACTTTGGTTCTCCCCACATTAATGGAAGGCATAGGACTTAATTGGTTATTTAGCAAGGGATTTCTTTGTTAAATCTCATCAAGTTATTATTTCATGCTTTTATATATCATACATTCGTCACATGGATATATAAAGATAGTTACATTGACTATATGATATGATTATGGACATACTAAAGTCAATCTCTTGAGCCAAAGAGAAATTGACTAGGTCTTACCTAGGTATATGCATGAATTTACAACGTAGAATAGAAATCAAATTCCTATTTCTAAGTCTTCTTGTATATGGTACCACCTCATTTGCTTCTTGCTCCTTTATATCTTCATTCAATCCTAATCCTATATAATCTAATTACATATTTCAAAGTATAAAAAACCTCAATTTACATTTGAGGGGAGTAAGATGAGAAGAGAAATACGTAAGAAAGAAAGAGAGGTACGGACACGCAGGCCATATTTACTATAAACAAAACAATGCTATGCATGCTCAATCACATTGGGCATAAGTCCATAATCATCCATCATGCCTTTTCATACACCCCTAACATGCATTCTCTAATGCATAAAATCAAAATTACAATTTTGGATTTCAATTTGTAAATCGATTCAACGCTTGAACCGAAATTGCCTACTTGTGTTCTTTTGGTTAATTTAATTTTGTATGTCATTTTAAAGTGGAATTTAATATTTAATCAAATTAAATTTAATTCCATATTTCTAAAATTAATTCAAAATTTATTATTCTTAAAATCAGAATATTATGATGTTAAAATTAAACAATTTAATATTAATATACGTACCAATTCTTAGTCGTACTAGAATTATAATTGCTCATCTTAAATTAAATCAATATTAATTTCCAAAAATTGTAAAAATTTTCAGAACTTGAAATCATCATTCAACATCTTTAGGTAAGCTCAAGTTCATCAAAATATTTTTGGCACAAGCCAAAATTACTAAGAAAAATGAACCAACATACTTAGACGGTCAAAACTACTCATTCGACATCTAGAATTTTTTAAAATTTCAAGTGCATGAAAATAATTTTGGCATGTATCCAACATCAAAATAACATATTTTTAATTACAAAAAAATATTTCAAGGTTCTGGTAACAAAATAAACACATACAAAAAAATCAAAAAAAACCGCCCCACCGGGTATGCTAAAACAATCTTATTTTTGTGTTTGTTTAAAACATTAATTAAAATAATTTTTAATTAAATATTGGACACTTATAGAGGAATAAAAACTTTCCCAATATGTCTAAATAATTTTTTTCATAATCAAATTACGAAAAAAATATAACCAGCCCCATCAATTAAGCCAAACAGCAACACATATTCATAAACAAGACAAATTTTGGCATTTTTGAAATAAATCCGAAATTAATTACTTGAATCACATTCAAATCATTTTTCAATCAAAATAATCATCCTTAATCATCTCATGATCATATTAGAGAGAGAACAATGTGTAAAACATATTTTACAAATTAATTTCAATTTTTCAAAACCTATTGATCCAAAATGATCAAAAACATGCAAGCTCATTGCACTTTCAATTAAAATGAATTTTAATGGACACAAGGGGGCTCTGATACCATAGTTGGGTTTTCAAGAATGAATCACATTCATAAACGTAGTGGAAAAATGAAATTTTCAAAACTCGAAACCAAATATCATACTTGTGTCATTAAAACTAATTTATATAAATATAGAGGTTATAAATTTTACCTTTTAATTTCTTATTTGTTATCCAATTCTTCACTTTGTTGGATTGTAGGAAAGCACAACAATCCACACTAGGATGTCTCTAATGATAATCCATGCAAAGAATGAAGAAGAAACTATCAAAAGAAATGGTTTGAACAAATTCAAAGTACTAGCTTTGAAATGTTCTTGAGAGAATTTTATTGATTGGCAATCACCTTTAGCACTTATTGTATAAATTTATTTGATTAATAAAAGAAGTTTTCATTAATTTGATGTTCATTTGATATATGAATTGATAGTGATCTTAAATCAATTAATAAAAGCCCTTCATACATAACATAGCATGAAGGAAATCATGATGAGATCATGATATTGAGATTCTTATCATATGTAATTATGTTAGTATCAAAATTATCTCTAGACATAGGATTAATGAGATAAGACATTTTTAATCCAGGCAGACTAGCACATGTTACACTTCTTGATTGGATCAAGTAATAGATCACATAATCTATAAACATGAGATGTTTAGAGTTAACATGTGGATGCTTGCTAAGTGTAGCTAAGTACATTGGATGACCAGATATGAGACAATCATGTTGCCCAGATATTGAGCCAAGAAGGGGGGGGGTTGAATTTGAGTTTTGAAAATTTAACTTTAAAGTGCGGAAATAAAAATTAAGTTTTGGAGGGATAGAGAAATTTGACACAAGAATTTTTATAGAGGTTCGGCTGTTAACAAACCCTACTCGTCTCCCCAATCGCAATTGGGAGTTTCACTAACACAGTAAGTGTTACAATGGAGTTTTACAAGCTCACTCCCAACTGTGGTGTTTCTCACAATGGCTCACACCTAACCCAGAAATCCCTTGTGTTTTGATGGCTCACACAATAACCAATTCCTTGTGTTTTACAGGGTCACACAAACAACCTTTACATTGTGTTTTATAGGCTCACACAAACAACCTTTACCTTTTGTTTTACAGGCTCACACAAACAACCTTTCTTTGTGTTTTAGAGGCTCACACAACTAACCCTTACAAGTGTTCTACTCTTAACCCAGAAATACCCAAAACTCACTTGAGTAAATAATTACAGAGAGACACACTTACAAATATTTATTGCTTAATAAATGATGAGCAAAAAAATTTTTTACAGAGAATAAATATCAAACGCATAAAATGGCTTACAACAAGGTTTTAATGAAAAATATTTTCAATTCACTTGTTCTTTTGTTCACCTTGTTCACTCTCCTGTTCTCTTGTTATTCTGGATGCATAAAATGACTTGCATTTATACTTCCATAGCAAATTATAGCCGTTAGAGTGCATTTATTATGAAACTAGCCATTGCACCAACCCTAATAATCGCGCCTGACATTTTTCTCTTTTACCTTTCACGGGCGTGACTTTATGTGTCACGGTCGTGACTGTTCTTCCAAGTCATGACTTAAGTTGTGACCTTGACAGTGAAGCATTCTGGAAGGTCTTGTAAGAGTTTGTCCACGGGCGTGACATTTATCTTCACGGATGTGACAACCTTCCAAGCCGTGGTCTAAGTGCTGACTTTGATTGTGAAGCTCTCTAGAAGAATTTTTCATGTAGGTTCATGGGCGTGACATGTCTGTCATGGGCATGACACAAATGTTCATTCACAGTTTATTGTCTTCCTTCATGGTCGTGAACTTCAAATGTTGGTTTGTTGGCGGTTAGTTTCATCACGGGTGTGACACATAGGGTCACGGACATGAACATGCCGCTTCTTCAATTTTATCTTTTGAAGATTAATCTTCCATTCTCCATTCTTGCTAACATATTTCATACCCTGTTTAATAGACTTAGAAAACAAGTATGTTAAATACAATATTGCTATTTTATTTGTTATCATCAAAATGACGGAAATACCTCTCAAGGTTCAACAATCTCCCCCTTTTTGATGGTGACAAATAATCTAGCAATATGTGCTTTTGAGAAGTCTCCCTCTCAAAAGATGTTTAGGATAAAAAATGATGAAGTGCAAGAATTTTAGAGAATGATGAAGTGTAAGATTAAAAGCAACTTTCTAGTTTTAAGTATATGCAAGATATATGCAAAGTATATCCAATATATACCAAAATTCTCTTTAAATCATGAAGTATATGTAAGGTATATTTAGAGTATATCAAGTGCATATTCATTTATGTAACTTGCATCAAGGTATATGCAAAGTATACTTAAGATATATTTAAGGTGTATAAAGCTCAATTGCATACTTGCATATTCATTTTGAATCAAATTTTAATTATTGTACTTAACTTTGCACTTAACTCAATATATTGCTAGTTTCTCCCTACTTAACTCAATATATTGGTAGGTTCTCCATTTTGATTCAAAATTAAGTATTGCTTGCACTTAACTCAACATATTGCTAGTTTAAACTTCTCCCCCTTTTGTCATCAACAAAAAGAATATCAATAAAGATAAACCATAATGGAAAAAAAAAAAGCAATTATATTAATTATAAAAGGGAAGTACAAACAAAAGTAATTAAAATTCAGAAAGGAAATTTATAATTTCCTACAAACAAACAAACAAGCAAGCATACAACCAAACAAACATATCAAGGCTACCATCTAGCCTAACATCTATCCAGACATCCTATCCCTAAGACGAGCAACTTCAGCCTGAGGCTGTCCATCATAGACTTCATGAAGTCCTTGAGGTTCTTCAACCTCTCATCCATGGAAGCCTGCAGCTACTCAAATCTTGGTGCTAGGAGGTCAACCACCTACTGCGCCAAATTCGGTGTGGGGGCAGAGGATTGGCCGATGTCCTGCTCAACCTCAGGAGGTACTATCTCAACTCGAGCCCTTTTCTTCTACTGGATACCTTGGAGGCCAGCTTTAAAATCCTCTGAGTCATTATCTTCCCATATAATCTCGCCAGCAGTGTCAATGAAGCGATAGTAAATATTGTTCTCATGGACAATTTGAACAGCCGCTCCCATCTTGATGAAGGATTCTACATCCAATCGGTCTCGAGGATGCCCTGGGATGAGATTATAGTGATGGTCATCCAGCTTCAGATATCCAAGCTTCAAGGCCATGTGGGTTACATACCCACCAATAAGTATGTCTCCGGAGGGCTTGGTGGCAATGGATAGGAGATGGTTTGTAAACCATCAAGAAAGTGCACTCATCCTCAAATACGATATAGGTTAGAAACCTATGCAGATATTTGTGCACTAGGGAACATAGATGAGTACTCTTGGTCTTCTTTACGTCCCAGCTGCAATCCGTACCAAAATGAGTCCATGCTTGAGTTGCATAGAACTCCACTTCGATGTCATTGAGGATGCCATCCGAGGGTAGGTTGAATAAATCCCCAAATTCTATGGCAGATAGAGTATTCAGATTCCTATATAGTTGAAATTTCACTATGCTAGTGGGAGACACTTGCAAAGTGCTCAAGAATTCCAAGGTAGGCTCCCTCAAGGTGGGCTGATGAATGTCCACAAAATCCTTCAAATGATAGGCCTGGAGTTGCTCTGTCATCGTTGTCTTGAGCCCGAGAGTGCGTACCGTCTGCCACTCAAAAGACCTTGATAAAATGAGAGGCCTTTTCTTAAGTGTTGAGTACCTAGGGTGGCAATTATCCAGGGTTATGTTCATTAGGTAATCTAAATACCTCCTGGGAGCATGAGATTTCTTCCTAGTAGCCTTTGATGATCCGGTTTCTATGTTGATTAAAGAAATAAACTTTAGAAGTGTTGAAGAAGTTTGACAGAATTTGTGAGAAAACCCTAAGGAAGGATGATTTTTGATGATGGAAGGGGTTTTTGATGGTATTAATAGAAGCAATTTGTGACTAGGGGGCCGAAATCTTCAATGTTACATTCAATGTGTGTAAATGAGAGCAGTTTCAAGAACTTGGAAAGTTGAAATGTGAAAAATAACCGGCAGAAATGTTATATAGCCGACCCCTTCACGGGGGTGAAACACGTAGTCACGGGCATGAAGTGTTGTGTTCACGGTTTGCTGAAAGGGTGTTCTACCCGTGAGGAAAGGCGTGAAATTATTCATGGTCGTGATATTTGAATATCACGGGCGTGAATGATGAACTATCACAGTGGTGAAAAAGGAGTCATGGGTGTGAAGTGTTGAATTTCACTACTTATGACCGTGAAACAAGGCGTGACACAAAGCGTGAATGCTTATGTAAGTTTTTGGTGAAAATGTTCACGGGCGTGAAAATGCGTCACAGGCGTGAACAAGGC
Organism: Triadica sebifera; assembly: GCA_023653625.1. Lineage (NCBI taxonomy): Eukaryota > Viridiplantae > Streptophyta > Magnoliopsida > Malpighiales > Euphorbiaceae > Triadica > Triadica sebifera. The sequence goes on from CM042897.1 coordinate 14,041,005, forward strand.
TTTTCACGGGAGTGAATGAAGTTGTGAACATAGGCTTCACTATTTTAAGCCGTGAACCATGTCATGAATCAAGTCGTGAAAGCTACTGGTTCTTTTGGCTATTTAATTCACGGACGTGAACATATGTCATAAGCGTGAATTGCCTAAAATTTTCATGAAATAAAATTAAGTCCTAAAACAAGACTAAATCATTTCTATGAAGATTCTATCCCTTATAACATAAATTTCCATCAAATTTACTACCTTATATCTAGTGAGATGATACAAAAGCAAGATTATCACTTAAGATTTGACAATTTGGCAATCACAAGGTTAATCCATCAATCATACCATGTTCTTTTCTAATGAAATTAAATCTTTCCTCATTTAGAGACTTAGTGAATATATCTACCAATTGATTTTCTGTGCTTATAAATTCCAATGCAACATCTCCATATTGAACATGATCTCTAATAAAGTGGTGTCTAATGTCAATATGCTTACTTCTAGAATGTTGAATGGGATTCTTTGAAAGATTTAAAGCACTTGTATTTTCACATCTAATAGATATATGGTTCATATCATGACCATAATCCTTAAGTTGTTGTTTCATCCATAGGATTTGTGTACAACAACATCCTACTGCTACATACTTTGCTTCAGCAGTTGAAAGAGCAACTGAAACTTGTTTCTTGCTAAACCAAGAAACTAAGCACTCTCCAATAAAGTGACAAGTACCTAAAGTAATTTTTCTATCTAAAAGACTACCAGCATAATCTGTATCTGAATATCCTACAATATAAAAGGATGAATTTCTAGGATACCACAAACATAGATGCAATGAGCCATGTAAATATCTTAGAATTCTTTTTACTGCATGTAAATGAGACACTTTTGGACATGATTGAAATCGTGTACACAAGCATACACTATACATTATGTCGAGTCTAGAAGCAGTAAGATATAAAAGTGATCTGATCATACCTCTATATAGTTTTTCATTAATGCTCTTACCCTTTTCATCCTTGTCCAATTTTGTTGATGTGCTCATTGGAGTCTTAGCATTCTTGCATCCTTCCATTCCAAATTTCTTAATTATATCTTTGGCATATTTGGATTGGTTGATGAATATGCCCTCATTGCCTTGTTTTATTTGTAGATCAAGGAAATATTTAAGCTCTCCCATCATGCTCATTTCAAATTCCCTAGTCATACACTTAACAAATTCTTGACAAAACAATTCATTAGTAGAACCAAATATGATATCATCAACATAAATTTGAACAATTAGAATATCATGCTTATGTTTTTTAATGAATAATGTGGTGTCAACATTCCCCTTTGTAAAGTTATTTTCTAAGAGAAAATAACTTAGTCTTTCATACCAAGCTCTTGGGGCTTGTTTCAAACCATATAAAGCTTTTGAAAGTTTAAAAACATGATTTGGCAAATCATAGCTTTCAAAACCTGGTGGTTGTTCTACATAAACTTCTTCTTCTATATAACCATTTAGAAATGCACTTTTCACATCCATTTGAAAGAGTTTGAAATTCATGTAACATGCATATGCTAAAAGTATTCTTATGGCTTCTAATCTTGCTACAAGTGCATAGGTCTCATTATAATCTATTCCTTCTTCCTAATTATATCATTTTGCAACTAATCTAGCCTTATTCCTTGTTATTGAACCTTGTTCATCTAGTTTATTTCTAAATACCCATTTGCTACCTATAATTTGATGATTATTGGGTTTAGGTACTAAGGTCCATACCTTACTTCTCTCAAATTGGTTGAGTTCCTCTTGCATTGCAATCACCCAACTTTCATCATTAAGAGCCTCATCAACATTTTTAGGCTCAATTTGAGAAATAAAAGCAAGGTCAGTGGCTAAATGTTTGAAATGAGATCTAGTACTTACTCCCCTTGAAGGATCACCAATGATTTGCTCATTGGGATGATCTTTTGTCATTCTCCATTCCTCTGGGAGTTCTTGCCCATTTTCTTCTTGAGCTTGAGGTAGAGAATCATCTTGATGTGAATCTTCTTGATCATTTTCTTCTTTTCCATTTCCAAGATCAAGTCTTTCCGTAGTTCCTACAACATCATCAAGAACACTACCTTTCACAAGATCAAATCTAATAGATTCATTAAAAACAACATGCATAGATTCTTCAACAGTTATTGATCTTTTATTAAATACTCTATATGTTGTGCTAGTTGTAGAGTATCCTAAAACGATACCTTCATCTGATTTAGAGGCAAATTTCCAAGGTTGTCCTTGGTATTCAATATGAAGCACTTGCATCCAAATACTCTCAAGTATGATATCAAGGGCTTGCTTCCATTCCATAGTTCAAATGAGGTTTTGTTTAAAAGAGGTCTTTTGAAAACTCGATTTGAAATATAACAAGCAGTGTTTGTGGCTTCTGCCCAAAAGTAAGTTGGTAGACCATACTCATTGAGCATTGTTCTAGCCATTTCAATTAAAGTTCGATTTTTCCTTTCAACTACCCCATTTGTTAAGGTGTCCTGGGAAATCAAAAATTATGTGAAATGCCATGTTCAAGACAAAAACTTTCAAAGTTTTCATTTTCAAATTCTTTGCCATGGTCATTTCTTATTTTTGAAATACAATATCCTTTTTCATTTTGAACTCTTTTAGCAAAATTTTTGAAATTTTCAAAAGCATCACTCTTTTGAGCTAAGAATACTTGAGGCATACCTATAGAGTCACAATTCAAGTATGATTTTTAGGTACCCAAATAAGCTTGGGTCCTTGGGTGTTAGCATATGAAGGTTCCCAATGAGCCTTCCTTATCCAGCAATGTTTATTTATGTGACCAATTTTCATACAATAATTACATTGTTTCGGTCTAAACTTGCTTTTTGGTCTTACAATGTATTTGAATGCCATATTTCTATTAAACTGATTTTGAGAACAATGGCATGCACAATCATGATTAATTGATGCTTTTCTAGATGCATGCTTCTTATACATAAAGGCATGATTATTCTTTTTATGTATAGAAGGTTTAATATACTTATTCCTAGGTGTTGTTCCAGCAAGTGTGGTGATGTGAGGTTCACTAGACTTAACAAAAATGGTTTTGTGAGAAGATAATGATGTGTCCTTAAATCCTACACCATGTCTAAATAAAGGTGGTCTTTGAGACACAATGAGAGTATCTAAACTCTCTTTTCCTTTGTGGAATTTTGAAATTGAATTTCTAAGTTCTTCAACTTCATTTTTTAAAGTATTGTTTTCTTTAAGCAAGGAATTAGTTGAGAGTTTTGAAAAGTATTCATCTAATGACTTTTGAATAGATTCATTAGATGATTTAAGCATAGAATTCTCCTTTTCTAAAGCATCTATTTTGTTTTTTAATTTAGAAATGTTATTCTTATAAGTACTGAATTTACTCCTATATTTCTCTAGTTCTAAATTTAATTCTTCTATAAAGCTTTGTTCATCATCATCATCATCACTATCACTATCATTATCACTACAATCATTATTGAAAGAGTATGAGTGTGGTGATCTTACTTTATCCGAGACGTGATCCTCAATATCCATAAAGCATAGGTTGACCTCTTTGTTTTCATTATCATCTCTTTCACTTGAAGAGCTTTTGTCATCCCATGTGACTTTGTGGCCTTCGTGATAGTTTTCCAATGTTTTCCACATGCTATATGTAGTTGAACAGTGTTGTATCCTGCCACATTCTTCAATAGATAATGAACTTGAGAGAATTGTCATTGCCTTCTTATTTTTGAAATTTGCTCTTCTTTGAGGCTCTGTCCAATCATCTCTTGACAGGATTTCTTCTTCAGCATTAACTCCTCTTCTAGTTGGTGGTATCCATTCTTTTCGAATACTATCCCAGACTTTAATTCCTTCATTATCCAGATATATCTCCATCTGAAACTTCCAATGGGCATCATTTGCTCCATCAAAGTAAGGCTTGAGACTTTGGAATCCTTCACTAGCCATATCTTGATCTTTACTAGCACTTTTTAAGCTTAGATGCTAGACAATGCTCTGACACCAATTGTTGCCCAGATATTGAGCCAAGAAGGGGGGTTGAATTGGAGTTTTAAAAATTTAACTTTAAAGTGCGGAAATAAAAATTAAGTTGAGGAGGGATAGAGAAATTTTACACAAGGGTTTTTATAGAGGTTCGGGTGTTAACAAACCCTACTCCTCTCCCCAATCACAATTTAGAGTTTCACTAACACACTAAGTGTTACAATGGAGTTTTACAAGCTCACTCCCAACTATGGTGTTTCTCACAATGGCTCACACCTAACCAATTCCTTGTGTTTTACAGGCTCACACAAACAACTTTTACCTTGTCTTTTACAGGCTCACACAAACAACCTTTCTTGTGTTTTAGAGGCTCACACAACTAACCCTTATAAGTGTTCTACTCTTAACCCAAAAATACCTAAAATTCACTTGAGTAAATGATTACAGAGTGACACACTTACAAATCTTTATTGCTCAATAAATGATGAGCAAAAAGACTTTTTACAGAGAATAAATATCAAATGCACAAAATGGATTACAATAAGGTTTTGATTCAAAATATTTTCAATTCACTTGTTCTTTTGTTCACCTTGTTCACTCTCTTGTTCTCTTGTTATTCTGGATGCATAAAATGACTTGCATTGATACTTCCATAGCAAATTATAGCCGTTAGAGTGCATTTATTATGAAACTAGCCATTGCACCAACCCTAATAATCACGCCTGACATTTTTCTCTTTCATCTTTCACGGGCGTGACTCTATATGTCACAGTCATGACTATTCTTCCAAGTCGTGACTTAAGTGGTAACCTTGGTCGTGAAGCATTCTGAAAGGTTTTGTAAGAGTTTGTTCACGTGCGTGACATTTATCTTCACGGGCATGACAACCTTCCAAGCCGTGGTCCAAGTGGTGACTTTGGTCATGAAGCTCTCTGGAAGAATTTGTCATGTAGGTTCACGGGTGTGACATGTCTGTCACGGGCGTGATGCAAATGTTCATTCACGGTTTATTTTCTTCCTTCATGGCCGTCAAATGTTGGTTTGTTGGCGGTTAGCTCCATCACGGGCGTGACACATAGGGTCATAAGCGTGAACATGCCACTTCTTCAATTTTGTCTTTTGAAGATTAATCTTCCATTCTTCATTCTTACTAACATATTTCATACCCTGTTCAATAGACTTAGAAAACAAGTATGTTAAATACAATATTGCTATTTTATTTGTTATCATCAAAATGACGGAAATACCCCTCAAGGTTCAACAAATCGTATGAATAATCTATTCAAATGTCAATGATAGCCTCATGACAGCAATGGTACAAGTATACTTAGACTTAAGTTACTCAAGGATATCTTGGATACTGATTTTGTATTTTGACACTGTAACATTCAGTGATTTAGGCCCCGATTGCGAGTGACCGTAGTGGGGTCCACTGGTTCAATCGGAGTCTAAATTTAAACCCATAAAAACAATGACTAATAATAAGAGAAAATAATTAAGGGTATTATTATTTGGGAATTAAAACGATTTGGGGTAGAATTAGAAAAAAATAAAGTTTCCTATGGACAAAATGGGTATTATGGCAATTGTTTGGGGAAAAAGTGTAAATATGGAGGAAGATGTCGCAAATAAGAAATTTCTTAAAGTTTAAAATTTCTTTAAAATTAATTTGTATTTTGGACCAATGGATGAAGAGCTTAATATAGTCATGGAACCACCAAATACTGACCTAAAAAAGAAGAAGATAAATACCTCATTTTCTCCACCAATTAAAACTCATTTCCCTCATCTTCTCTCATCTCTTTGTCGTCCACCTTAGTCCCTCCCTAAGCCTCCATTTTCATTCAATCCAAGCTTGAAAAAGAAAGCAAATAAATTAGTTTTGAGAGGAAAAAATCAGAATTTAAGAGTTTTTACCATAAAAGGTACCAAAGGAGCAAGAAGGAAGGAAGAAAAAAAAAGGAAAGAGAGAAATATTAAGGGGAATTTAGGCCCACTTTGAAGAACACTTAAGGTGAGTTTATTCTTCTTAAATTCAAACTTTTTCCTTCTATTTGAGATCCATAATGATGATAGATGTGATTAGGTTTGGTAGATTGAGCTTATGTTGCAAGATTGGAAGTAGAAATTTAAGTTTGTGATTAGTTGATGGATGCTGTAATTAGACTTTGAATTGATGATATTTGATGTTAATGAATTGTTTTATGACTTAAAAACTAAAGAAAAATGATGTTAATGGATGAATGAGGGGCTTCCATAGTTAAAAAAATTAGGAGAAATTGAAATTAGCATAGAAATACCACAATTGGTGATTGATTAATTGTGAATTGAGTGTTGAATTGAAGAAAGTAAATTGGGAACTAGGATATGGTTTTTGGGCAGCCATGACATGTGAAGAAGGAAGTTTAACCTAAGCACATTTTAGCTGAATTAAGGTGTAAAACATATTAGGAGCATTAGAATATTATGTAGACATGAAAAGCATTGAAATTGGATGTTGGAATTGAGTTATAGTATTATTGTGTAGGAAAAATCAATGAGCAAGTGAGAGGCCCTCAAGAGGGTGACAAAGGCAAGGACAAAGCTAGCTAATAAGGGAAGGAAAAGAAGGTTTAAGGGAAGAACCAAGACTGATTAGGTATGTGCTTCATTGATAAAAATTGTGCATGTTGTTAATATATATGGAATTATATGTTTGTGTTTTTGAGATGTTATGTGTTTTGTTGTGACTTTTGATATTATATATGGAAGTGGGACCAAATGGTGTGAAATAATTGATACATATGAATGTATTTGTAATTCTGAAAATTTTAGTATTAAAATGAATGCAAATGATGAATGTGGTTGAAATATGGATTGATGCCAAATGATGGCTCGGGTACAGAATTCCAGGAACAGCTCTGTCTTTTGTGATGATAACTTGAGTTATGAAACTCCTTTTTGTATGTTATTTGTTGGAAATGAAAGCTAATACACAGGGATGTACTTCTTATTTAGACTATAATATCTAATTATGTCTAGATTAGCCCAGTTAAATGCATGAAGTTTAAACCTAGAACCTGTTCAGAAAATTCTGTGATGATGCAGTAGTAAATTGATCATAACTTTTGATAGAAAACTGAGATTTACGTGATTATTGATGAATCGGAAAGCTAAGATAATAATATAAAATTTGTTAGAAGGCTAGAACTTCAAATTCGAATTATATATGGGCTAAAAATGAATCCCAAAAATAAGTCTGAAATCTGCCATAGGTAAAAACATACAATATTGGGCTTTTTGCAAGTGTTGTTATAATTATATGTAATAATCCATGCAAATATTTACTTTGATGATAATTATAAATAGGAGAGTGACTTTCAAGAATTTAGGGCAAGATGATGTGATTGTCCTGGGTAAGAACCGACCATACTTGACTAATGTCATTTCTGTGATGAAGGCAAGTAAGCTTATCAAAAAGGGATGTGAAGCGTTTTTGGCACATATTGTAGATACCATGAAAGAAAGTCTAGATCTCAGGGAGATTCCTATAGTATGTGAATATCCAGATATCTTCCCTGAGGACTTGCTGGGGTTACCACCTGTCAGGGAGATAGAGTTTGCCATTGATGTTTTGCCAGGCACAGGCCCGATATCGATCACTCTTTACAGAATGGCACCTGCTGAACTAAAAGAATTAAAAGTGCAGTTGCAAGAGTTGTTAGAGAAAGGGTTTATCAGGCCTAGTGTCTCACCTTGGGGTGCTCCGGTTCTATTTGTGAAAAAGAAGGATGACACCTTTCATTTGTGCATTGATTATCGTCAATTGAACAAGATGACAATTAAGAACAAATATCCCTTGCTGAGAATAAATGACTTGTTTGATCAGTTGAAAGGAGCAGGGGTATTTTCTAAAATTGACCTCGGATCAGGTTATTAAAAATTGAGAACTAAAGAATCAGACATTTCAAAAACAACATTTAAAACTCGGTATGGTCATTATGAATTCTTAGTAATGCCTTTTGGCCAGACAAATGCCCCAGCAACATTTATGGATCTAATGAATAGAATCTTTAGGCCTTATTTGGACCAGTTTGTGGTGGTGTTCATAGATGATATCTTGGTGTACTCCAGAAGCAGATAATAACATAATCAACATCTTTGTATTGCCTTTCATACCTTGAGAGAGAATCAATTGTATGCGAAGTTGTAGAAATGTGCATTCTGGTTAGATGAAGTGGCCTTTCTAGGGCATATTGTCTCCGCCAATGGGATCAGAGTTGACACCAGTAAGGTAGAGGCAATCCTCAACTGGAAACCGCCTCGGAATGTGACAGAGGTGAGAAGTTTTCTTGGTTTGGCTGGTTATTATCGGAGATTTGTGAAAGGATCTCAATGATAGCCTCACCACTGACAAAATTACTTAGAAAAGAGACCAAATTTGAGTGGACAAACCGATACCAGACTAGCTTTGATAAGTTGAAGAAAATGTTGACAGAGGCACCAGTGTTGACACAACCTACTGTAGAAAAAGATTTTGTGGTGTATAGTGATGCTTCCCTTAATGGTTTGGGTTGTGTATTAATGCAAGAAGGTAAAGTGATCGCTTATGCTTCCAGACAACTGAAGCCTCATGAGAGAAATTATCCAACACATGATCTAGAACTAGCAGCCATTGTGTTTGCATTGAAAATATGGCGACACTACCTGTATGGTGAGCAATGTTATATCTATACAGACCATAAAAGTCTGAAATATTTGCCTTCACAAAAGGAACTCAATTTGAGACAGAGGCAATGGCTAAAATTAATCAAAGACTACAACTGTATCATTGATTATCAGCCAGGTAAGGCCAATGTGGTAGCAGACGTTCTAAGTAGAAAATGTTAAAACTTAAATTTATTAAGTGAACATGAAAACAAAATGAAAAATAATAATTTATTTATATATTATTTGGGTAGAATTGTGGATTCAACCCACATTGATCCAACAAGTAAAGAACAATCAGAAGCCTCACCATTGGTTATTATCGGAGATTTGTGAAAGGATTCTCAATGATAGCCTCACCACTGACAAAATTACTTAGAAAAGAGACCAAATTTGAGTGGACAGACCGATACCAGACTAGCTTTGATAAGTTGAAGAAAATGTTGACAGAGGCACCAGTGTTGACACAACCTATTGCAGAAAAAGATTTTGTGGTGTACTGTGATGCTTCCCTTAATGGTTTGGGTTGTGTATTAATGCAAGAAGGTAAAGTGATCGCTTATGCTTCTAGACAACTGAAGCCTCATAAGAGAAATTATCCAACACATGATCTGGAACTAGCAGCCATTGTGTTTGCATTGAAAATATGGCGACACTACCTATATGGTGAGCAATGTTATATCTATACAGACCATAAAAGTCTGAAATATTTGCCTTCACAAAAGGAACTCAATTTGAGACAGAGGCGATGACTAAAATTAATCAAAGACTACAACTGTATCATTGATTATCAGCCAGGTAAGGCCAATGTGGTAGCAGACGCTCTAAGTAGAAAATGTTAAAACTTTAATTTATTAAGTGAACATGAAAACAAAATGAAAAATAATAATTTATTTATATATTATTTGGGTAGAATTATGGATTCAACCCACATTGATCCAACAAGTAAAGAACAATCAGAAGCAGGACACGAAATTAAAGGAAATCTTTGAAATGGTGAAAAAAGGTGAAAAACCAGAATTTACTATTGATTCAGATGGGATTTTAAGGCAAAAGGGCAGGTTATGTGTGCCAGACATACCAAAATTGAAACAAGATATTTTGAAGGAAGCTCACAATGTTATTTATGCAATGAACCCAGGAAGCAACAAAATGTATCATGACTTGAAGGCATATTATTGGTGGCCAGGAATGAAAAGAGATATCACTGAGTATACTACCAGATGTTTAACTTGTCAGCAAGTGAAGGCCGAGCATCAAGTACCAAGTGGATTATTGTAGTCAATTTCAATTCCAGATTGGAAATGGGAAAGAGTTACAATGGATTTTGTTTCTGGTTTGCCTTTGACACAAAAGAGGCATGATTCAATATGGGTAGTGGTGGACTAGCTCACTAAATCAGCTTATTTTCTACCGATCAAGATGGATTTTCCATGTAACTATTTGGTAGAGATCTATGTTAATGAGATAATCCGTTTACATGGTGTGCCAATTTCAATCATTTCAGATCGAGACCCGAGGTTCACTTCAAAATTGACCTAGAAATCTGTTCAAGAAAAACAACTGGGCAGATTTGCAATGAATGTAGCTTAGGAGAAAATTCGTAACTTTTACTACAAAATTCTTTTTACTGTAATTCTAGTTGGAAATTAAAGATAAGACATTTACCTATATTCTGTTAGTTTATCACTTGTCCAATTTCCATCGAAAAAGGGATGAACAATATAGACCAATATAAGGTAGAATTGTGTCCAGAAAAATACTAGACAGATTGTAGTGAACGTAGTTTAGGAGAAAATTTATAACTTTTGCCAAAAAATTTATTTTAATATGATTCCAGTGGTATATTAAAGATACGACATGTATCTAAATATTTCTAGTTGATCACCTATTCCAATTCCATCTAAAAATGGATTAAACGGACAGAGAAATATAAGGCATAATTCTGTCCAGTAAAATACTGGGCAGATTGCAGTGAATGTAGCTTAGGAGAAAATTTATAAATTTTGCTAAAAAATGCCTTTTAATGTGATTCCAGTTGGAAATTAAAGATAAGACATGTACCTATATTTTGTTAGGTGATCATATGTTCAGCTTCTGTCTAACAATAGACAAACAATAAAGAGCATCATAAGGAAGAAATGTTGTCCAGAATAGGACAGTTGGATGAAATGTGTTGATTGTGAATTTATGTGACATAAAATGTATTAATTGAAATTTTCTTATAATTATAATGATTGAATGAGCTAGTATGAGGTTGTAAAATATTGAATGAGAATTATTGCATTTATATGGAGTTTATATTAATGTTCCCTATATAATTTAAGTAAATATTAATAAAGGTAACAAATGTAATCTAAGCCCTATAACATCTAGTTGAAAACTGAAATTAGGATAAGTTGTCATGCCAATAAAAGGGTAGAAATGTAGCCACTAAAAATAATTGTGCTGAGATTTAATTTAAGTAGGCACTAATAAATAGTGCTGAGTTGAAATTACGTAGGCACTAAGAAATAGTGCTAAGTTCAAAAATTACGTAGGCACCAAAAAGGTGCTGAGTTGTTATTGGAAATGTAGGCGTTAAACTCCGAGTTATAAAATAATTATGTAGGCACCGAGTATACTACCGGAGAGTAGAAACCCTGTATCCAGTGTTTAGTTCCGGTCTAAGATGTCGTGGGCTATTAAATAAATAACAGAAAAAAAATGTAAATTATGAAATTGATATTGTGAATTTTATATCTTGAATTGTTAAGAAATTTCAAGCATGCTTAATGAATGAAATGTCATAATTGATGAATTAAATATTTTTGCATGAAGAAAATGGTTTTATTATTAATTGAATATTTGGCATGCTTAATAAATTAATTGTAGTTTCAAAAATTTTATTTTAGAATTATTTATGTAATTATTGGATATTTGTCAAACGTACCACTAAGCTAGAAGCTTAGCGCGTGTGTTTCACGCGCAAACAAATAGAAGTAGTTGTTCTGATTGGGCGACCGAAGAAGAGGGAACCCCCAAGATTAAATTGCAGCAGTCTAGTTCGTTTTGTATGTTTTGAAAATTATGTTGTAAAAATTAAATTCTAAGAATCTTTTTTTTTATGTGAGTTTGTGGCATGTAGGATTTATAAGGAATGAATTTTGTAATTTTATAAATCTAGTATTGTTTCTAAATATTATGGTTTAATTGCATGAGTTCAATTAAATGAAACTATTTCCATCACTAGTTATATATTTAAATGAAAAAAGATAGTAATAAATATTTCACTAATAATAAGCTCGAAAAAAAAATTATTACAATGATTTGTACATTGGTTGTAAAAAAAAAAAGAGCTTATTAGCATTTCCATATCCTATTAACGTTTAGTAGGGTAAGGGAGCGTTACAGGAGATGAAGCTGATAAATGTCGTAGATTTGAAGACGGTCTCAATGAGGAGATTGGGTATTTAGTGGCTTCCCACTAGCATACAGATTTTGCTACGCTAGTGTCCTCTGCTATTAGTGTTGAAGGAAGGAAAAAGCTAAAGACATAAGAGCATTATAAGAAGTCAACAACTAGTGTGGCCCAGACATCGGGTAGGAAAGGACGAATAGTACCCAGACCATTTCAGTCAAGGGTGGCTAGACAGACATTTTCTGATAGGCGGGGTCAGCAATTTAGACCTGCAGCATCATCTGCTAGTTCACCATCATCATTTCCCAAGAGACTAGCTCCGGCTTTGTGTCAGCATTGTGGTAGAGCTCATACAGGAGAGTGTTGGTGGTTGACTGGGGCATGTTTGAGATGTGGAGCTACTGACCATATGAAGAAAGATTGTCCCAGACTCGGTACAGGCAGTATGGCACCAGCACAGACTATGGCACCGGTACAGAGCCGTGGTAGAGGTCGAAGCCAGTTTAGAGGTGGTCGTATCGGACAGAGTCAGGGGTTATCTGAGACAGTTGATAGACTCGGAAGTAGTAGGGCCCCAGCTCGGGCATATGTGATGAGAGCTCGTGAGGACCAAGATGCACCAGATGTCATAGTTGGTAAATTATCTTTATTTAATTTTGATTTACATGCTTTGATAGATTCTGGTTCCACACATTCATACATAAGCACAGCTGCACTTAGACAAGGGAACATGATACCTAAGACCTTAGAATGTGAGATAGTTGTGACCAATCCACTGGGACATAGTGTGAAAGTGAATAAGATTTATAGAAACAGTTCAATAATTATTCAGGGTAGAGAATTTCCAGCAGACTTAATAGAACTACCTTTTCATGATTTCGATGCTATTCTGGGTATGGATTGGTTGACAAAGCATGGAGCTATAGTCGACTGCCGATCTAGAAAAGTTGTACTTAAAATTCCCGGGCAAGATGACACTATCATTCAAGGTGTAGGTCAAACATGTTTGACCAGTGTTATTTCTGCATTAAAAGCTTGGAAATATATTATGAAGGGATGTGAAGCATATTTGGCCCATGTAATAGATACCAGGAAGGGGAACTCGGAACTCAAGGACATCCCCACAGTGTGTGAGTTCCCAGATGTATTTCCTGAAGATTTACCGGGGTTTCCACCAGATAGGGAGATAGAGTTTGCTATTGATGTGATTCCTGGTATAGCCCCGATATCAATTACTCCTTATAGAATGGCACCTACAGAATTAAAAGAGTTGAAGGTTCGTTGTAGGAATTGCTCGACAAAGGGTTCATAAGGCCCAGTGTCTCACCATGGGGTGCTCCGGTGTTGTTTGTGAAAAAGAAGGATGGCACCCTTCGGTTGTGTATTGATTACCGACAATTGAACAAGGTGACAATTAAAAATAAATACCCACTACGTAGAATTGACGATTTGTTTGATCAATTGAAGGAGTATTCTCTCAGATTGATCTCAGATTCGGGTATCACCAACTGAAAATCAAAGAATCAGATGTATCTAAAACAACCTTCAGAACTCCATATGGCCACTTTGAGTTTCTGGTTATGCCATTTGGCTTAACGAATGCACCAGCTGCTTTTATGGATATGATGAACAGAATTTTGAGGCCTTACCTTGATCACTTTGTGGTAGTTTTTATAGATGATATTTTGGTGTATTCGAGGGACAAGGGAGAACATGACAGACATCTCAGAATAGTACTGTAGACTTTAAGGGAAAATCAATTGTATGCAAAGCTGTCAAAATGTGAGCTCTGGTTGGAAGAAGTGGGATTCTTAGGGCATATTATTTCAGTTGAAGGAATCCGGGTTGATCCTAACAAAATAGAAGCCATTCTAAGTTGGAAGCCACCTCGCAATGTAACAGAAGTCCGAAGTTTCCTTGGACTAGCTAGCTAGTATAGAAGGTTTTTGAAGGGATTTTCAAACATAGCTGCACCAATTACTAAGTTGCTCAGAAAAGAAACTAAGTTTGAGTGGACAGATCGGTGCCAGGCAAGCTTTGAGAAACTAAAAGCCATGTTAACCGAAGCACCTGTTTTGACCCAACCTACGCTAAGGAAAGATTTTGTGATATACAGTGATGCCTCTCATAATGGGTTAGGTTGTGTATTAATGCAAGAGGGTAAAGTAGTTGCTTATGCATCCAGGCAATTGAAGCCTCATGAGCTAAATTACCCTACTCATGATTTGGAGTTGGCAGCAATAGTGTTTGCTTTGAAAATTTGGCGACATTATTTGTATGGTGAGCGGTGCTACATATATACAGATCATAAGAGCCTCAATTATCTGCCTACACAAAAGGAGTTGAACTTAAGGCAAAGACGCTGGTTAGAGTTAATCAAGGATTATAATTGTATTATTGATTATCAGCCAAGCAAAGCCAATGTAGTAGCGGATGCCTTAAGTAGAAAAACACTGGCAGGTATAGTTTAAAAATTTCCTCAACTATAATATAATATATATAAATTAAAAATAAATTAAAAATTAGACTCACAATTTATTTTGGTAGAGTTATGAGTCCAACCTACTTTAAGGCAACAAGTGAGAAAAGCTCAGAAACAAGATCAGAAATTGATGATAATTGATGAGGCAGTTAAAAAGGGGGAGAGACCTGAATTTAAGATTGACGATGATGGAAGCATAAGTTACAGAGGAACATTGTGCATGCCAAATGACAGCGGATTAAAGCAAATAATTCTAAAAGAGGCACATAATACAACTCATTCCATGCATCCAGGGAGCAATAAAATGTATCAAAACCTGAAGACTCATTATTGGTGGCCAGGAATGAAGAAGGATATCGTTGAATACACTACAAGATGCTTGACATGTCAACAAGTGAAAGTAGAACATTAGGTACCATCTGGATTGTTGCAACCTATTGCAATTCCAGAATGGAAGTGGGAAAGGATTACAATGGATTTTGTATCTGGGTTGCCTTTGACACAAAAGAAGCATGATGCAGTATGGGTAATTGTTGATAGGCTTACCAAGTCGGCTCAATTTCTGCCAGTTCGGATGGATTATTCATTGAGCCGGTTAGCAGAATTATATGTCAATGAGATAATTCAACTGCATGGGGTTCCAGTATCTATTATTTCTGATCGAGACCCACGGTTCACATCAAAATTTTGAAAAAGTCTACAGCAAGCATTGGGGACCCGACTTGCTTTTAGTATAGCATTTCACCCACAAACAGATGGGCAATCTAAACGAGTGATTCAATTGTTGGAAGATATGTTGAGAATCTGTGTAATTGATTTTGAGGGTAGCTGGGATAAACATTTACCATTGATGGAATTTGCATACAACAACAGCTATCAAACTAGTCTCGGCATGGCACCATACGAAGCTTTGTATGGAAGGAGATGTAGAACACCGCTATGTTGGACAGAACTTGGTGAAAATAAATTAATGGGGCTAGAATTAGTGCAGCAGACAAAGGAAAAGGTGAAATTAATTCAAGATCGGTTAAAAGCTGCAACTGATCGACAAAAATCCTATACCGATTTGAAGAGGAAGGACATTGAGTATGCTGTCGGAGAGAAGGTATTTTTGAAAGTCACACATTGGAAAAAAGTACTTCGTTTTGGTAAAAAGAGGAAACTGAGTCCTATATTTATTGGACCATACGAAATACTTGAACGTGTGGGTCCAGTGGCTTACAGGTTGGCCTTACCACCAGAATTGGATAAGATCCACAATGTGTTTCATGTCTCAATGTTAAGAAGATATAGATCGGATCCGACACATGTAATACGTGTGAAATCAATAGAGGTACAACTAGACTTGACATATGGTGAAGAGCCAGTGAAAATCATAGCTCGAGAAGTCAAAGAACTACAGAACAAGAACGTACCACTAGTAAAGGTCCTATGGCGCAATCATGAAGTAGAAGAAGCCACCTGGGAGAGTGAAGAAATGATGAGAACTCAACATCCTCAGTTAGTCGGCTCCACCTAATCAGGTAAATTTCGAGGATGAAATTTTCGTAAGGGGGAGAGAATTATTACATTCAGTGATTTAGGCCCCGATTGCGCGTCACCGTAGTGGGGTCCACTGGTTTAATCGGAGTCTAAATTTAAACCCAGAAAAACAATGACTAATAATAAGAGAAAATAATTAAGGGTATTATTATTTGGGAATTAAAACGATTTGGGGTAGAATTAGAAAAAAATAAAATTTCCTATGGACAAAATGGGTATTATGGCAATTGTTTGGGAAAAAAGTGTAAATATGGAGGAAGATGTGGCAAATAAGAAATTTCTTAAAGTTTAAAATTTCATTAAAATTAATTTGTATTTTGGACCAATGGATGAAAAACTCATTTCCCTCATCTTCTCTCATCTCTTTGCCGTCCACCTTAGTCCCTCTCTAAGCCTCCATTTTCATTCAATCCAAGCTTGCAAAAGAAAGCAAATAAATTAGTTTTGAGAGGAAAAAATCAGAATTTAAGAGTTCTTACCATAAAAGGTACCAAAGGAGCAAGAAGGAAGGACGAAAAAAAAAAAAGAAAGAGAGAAATATTAAGGGGAATTTTGGCCCACTTTGAAGAACACTTAAGGTGAGTTTATTCTTCTTAAATTCAACCTTTTCCTTCTATTTGAGACCCATAATGATGATAGATGTGATTAGGTTTGGTAGATTGAGCTTATGTTGCAAGATTGGAAGTAGAAATTTAAGTTTATGATTAGTTGATGAAAGTTGTAATTAGACTTTGAATTGATGATATTTGATGTTAATGAATTGTTTTTTGACTTAAAAACTAAAGAAAAATGATGTTAAGGGATGAATGAGGGGCTGCCATAGTTAAAAAAATTAGGGGAAATTGAAATTAACATAGAAATACCACAATTGGTGATTGATTAATTGTGAATAGAGTGTTGAACTAGGATATAGTTTTTGGGCAGCCATGACATGTGAAGAAGGAAGTTTAACCTTAGCACATTTTAGCTCAATTAAGGTGTAAATCATATTAGGAGCATTAGAATATTATGTAGACATGAAAAGCATTGAAATTGGATGTTGGAATTGAGTTATGGTATGGTTGTGTAGGAAAAATCAATGAGCAAGTGAGAGGCCCTCAAGAGGGTGACAAAGGCATGGAGAAAGCTAGCTAATAAGGGAAGGAAAATAAGGTTTAAGGGAAGAACCAAGGCTGATTAGGTATGTGCTTCATTGATAAAATTTTTGCATGTTGTTAATATATATGGAATTATATGTTAAGGTTTGTTATGTTTGTGTTTTTGAGATGTTATGTGTTTTGTTGTGACTTTTGATATTATATATGAATGTATTTGTAATTCTGGAAATTGTAGTATTAAAATGACTGCAAATGATGAATGTGGTTGAAATATGGATTGATGTCAATGGATGGCTCGGGTACAGAATACCAGGAACAACTCATCTATTTTGATGATAACTTGAGTTATGGAACTCCTTTTTGTATGTTCTTTGTTGGAAATGAAAGCTAAGACACATGGATTTATTGTTTATTTAGACTATAATATCTAATTATGTCTAGATTTGTCTAGTTAAATGCATGAAGTTTAAACCTAGAATCTGTCCAGAAAATTCTAGGCAGAAAATTCTGTGATGATACATTAGTGAATTGATCATAACCTTTGATAGAAAACTGTGATTTATGTGATTCTTGGTGCATCTGAAAGCTAAGACAAGAATATAAAAAATGTTAAAAGGATAGAACTTCAAATTCGAATTATATATGGGCTAAAAATGAAGCCCAAAAATAAGTCCAAAATATGTCATGGGTAAAATATTGGGCTTTTTGCAAGTGTTGTTATAATTATATGTAATAATCCATGCAAATATTTACTTTGATGATAATTATAAATGTTTAACAAATTATTTATTTATGAGATTCTATTGCAATAATAATGGAAATAAAGAACAAAAATGAATAAACATAATTATGATAGTTAAATAATGTTGACATTTTTGAAATATAATGAATTAATATAAAAAAAGTTAAGCCAAAAAACACCTAGTCTAGAACTAGAATAGGGAATAGTTTGGCATGCCAATCAGGGGATTTAAGGCACTCGGTGCCAAATATGAAAGCCGGTAATGACAATTTATAAATGCGCTCGACGCAAAATTATTAAGCCGGTAATGACAATATAACAAAAGCCGGTAATGACATTATTATAAAAGCGCTCGGTGCTATATTATGAAAACTGGGAATGACAACCCCGTTATTCCTATTAGTTAGTTCGGTTATAGGTGTTATGGGCACAAATAAATAATAATAATAATAATAATAATAATATCGAAGTATGTGATTTTTATAAATGTTATATGAATTAAAGTTGTAAGATATTGAGTGTTTGAAAAGATTTATTTATTTTATATAATTCTTTATTTTATGCCTTATTTATTAAATGGGTAATTAATATGTGAGAAAATTTATATGTATGTAAAATTTTTATCATTGAAGCACCACTAAGCTAGTAGCTTAGCGCGGGTGGTTTCCTCTCACGCGGATGGTTTCCTCTCGCGCAGGTTTAGAAGGGTAGCCATAGAAAATAGACTTAGACTGTCAGAAGAAGAAGGGTACCCGGAGGAAAGCAGCAAAAAGTTTTGGGTTTTATTTTTGGTATATGTTATTAAAAACTTTGTAAATTAAAGTATCGTTTTTATTTCATATCATGTGTAATAAATATGTGAGTCACTATGTAAAAGAACATGATTTGAATGTAAATTTATGTACTTTATAAATAAATAAAATTTTTAATATTTGGGCTTGTATAAAATTTTATTTTAGTTTATGCAATATTTTCGAAAAAAAAATATTTACTTCACTTCATTAATTTTATAAAACAGTAAGACGGGTAATGCTCACTTACCTTGCTGAACTATAGTGGGGTAAGGGGGTGTTACAGACACTATTCCTTATTGCCTTAGGGAGGTTGCTCATAAGTTGGTGATTCCATACAGTTTGAGGTATTCAAAGGTAATTGGGTAACCGACGAAGGATTCATCACTCCTAATAGAAGGTGTGTATACCTATGTCCTCTTGTCATGGTCGTTACTCGAGAATTTCTAGTCGGAGTGGATATGTCATAAAGATAGTCTTCAATGACATATGTAATAGAGTTATGATCCCCAAGGACAAGAACTAACATTACTTAGACTAGACGTGATATAGTTAGTCTAATGGGAGTTGACACATGTTCATAGTTCGAACCAAGTGGGGTATAAAGTGGTAAAAAGAATAATTACACAAAAATTGTCTATGGAAAGGTTCATAGTCAGACCACTGACTTTCCAATCAATTGGGTGTCATGATGTGTTGCTAGATACCGCTCATGACTTGGTCAAATTAATTGTTAATTTAAGTGGCCAACATAATCGAGAACCTAATGGATCACATGCATTGAAGATATGCTGAATGAGTAAAATGGTCTTAGATGGGATCCAAAATATGAGAGAATTATTCTGGGATGGATCGTGATGAGATCGGATGGGAAAAATCATTTAGGAGGGTCATGGGGCTGTGCAAGCTAGGCAAGCTACTGGCCTACGTAGCAGGCCAGCTGGGCTACACAACAGCACCCTGCAGTAGGCCCAGCACCCACGCTACTGCCTTCCACTGGCCAACGGGTTAATTTAGCTTTAATTAGGCCAATTATGGCCATTAAGCAAATTTAATATTCATTCAAGTTTCCTTTTCTCCATTTTTGACTTTTGATCTTTTCTTTGAATTGGATTTAAATATAAAAGACATCAAATGGCATAAAATAGATATGAAAATATTTTTTTTGTGAAAAGTTTTTTTAGACACAATAAAAATCTCTCAAGAACACTTTCAAAGCTAGCACTTTGAATTTGTTCAAACCATGTCTTTTGATAGTTTCTTCTTCATTCTTCACGTGGATTATCATTAAATACATCATAGTGTGGATTATTGTGCTTTGCTACAACCCAACAAGGTGAAGATTTGAATAACAAATAAGAAATTGCAAGGTAGAATTTCTTACCTCTATATTTATATAAATTAGTTTTAATAACACAAGTATAATCTTTTGTTTCAGATTTTGAAAATTTTATTTTTCCGCTGCATTTATGAATGCGATTCGTTCTTCAAAACCTAATAGATTTCATACTCAAAAATTAAAATCAAAACAATTTAATCACATCCTTGCCTCAAAATATATAGTGAAAAGTAATCTAACCAAGCTAGTGATTAGCATTTAGTTAAACTCTCATATATTAAACCCCCACGCTTATTATTTTATATCACCCTGTAACTTTGCTATTGATTTTTTTCCTCTAGAGTTAACAATTCTTCCTTAAGTCATAGTGCATTTCTTTTATTTTTAACTTTTAGTTTTTTTTTTTGTTTTTGAAAAGAAACACACTATGCTCATGTAGGGTGCTTTGCATAATCATATCCTTAATAGGACAATGAAGTATAAAAGACACGTGCATTTTATGTTCCTTCTTGCTGTTTTTGCTAAATCTGTAATTTAAATATAACATTTAATAATTTATAGCTTAAATAGATTACTGATACTATATACACGGGGCAACTAAATAACTAAACTGAAATACTTTAAAGTTTTAAAGTATGAAATTAGTATTAAAACCATTTTAAACTTAATCAAACTAAGCATATCCAACATGAAATTAAGATCTAACATCGTCATGTATAAATAAATGTACCATTTCAATATAATATCACATTAATTCCAAATTTATTTAATTTCAATACATTCATGACGTATACAACATAAGTGATTTTGTCATCATAGTAACTATACATATTAGTTGTAACATTTCTATATCATCATAGTCATAGTGATTTCATCATATGTTACAAGTATCCAATTATTGGTTTTGTATATATAACAGACTACTAGTTTCCATATTTCCTTTTTTAGGATGTGACTATAATCTGATCTCCATCTTTCTATGTTACCTTATTTATTAATGATTTACAATATCAACATGTACTACATTCAAATAAAGTGTATTATGAATTTCCATTTACTGTATTCTGAATTACCTGTTACTGTTTTCTTTAGCACCTTTACCATTTTTTCTATCCCAATACTCTAGACCTAGACTATCCATATGTGGTTGTGAAAATGGTGCACTTTTACCAAAGCTTAAACCACCCTACTCACTATTGTATCCGTCTTTATCACTCCTATCAAAATTTTTAAATCAAAAGCACTATTACCCTAGCTTAAGCCACCCTGATAAGTAAATATAACATTTGTATGCATATGGGTATAAGGGCACTCTTACACGAGCTTAAACCACTTTGTCCCTAAATAATCAGGAGCACTCTTACCCTAGCTTAAACCACTTTAATTAACACAATAATAATATACAACGGTACCATAGCCCCCTCAATGGCATGTCACCTATCCTAGCTAGTCCTCAATTAGAGAATGAGCATATTTAAATACATTCAGTGTATCAATATCACTTATGTAACATTCCATAGTTTCACATAATCATCACATGTCATTCTACAATTTAGAGTACCGAGTGCATACTCCTTGTTCAAATAATGTTATCATATTGTATGTTATCTCACTCAATCATGCCAAGTGTGGGTGCAAATCATACTCATGTAATTGAATCACAACATTCAAATAATGAAATTGTAGATACAAGGCATTCATGAGCATGAATGGTAGATTCACGGGCGTGAAACCTTCTATCACAGGTTGTCTATCCATGACTGGCTATGATCATTCATGGGCATGAAGATTGGTTCACGAGCATGATTATTTTATGTTCATACATTTATAAGCATGAAGCTTGACTTCACGGGCATGACAGATCAGTCTGTAATGATATTCTAGTTCTATTTTTAGGCTAATTTTCACACAGAACATTCATTGGTTTTAAGCCTAACCAATGTTAGCCACTCCTATCAACACTTTCCAATATTTCCACATTTAAAACATTCATAAACCAATAGTTTTCCATTCAATCCAAGCGATTTAAGCCTCTATCACCCATTATCCATATCTCAACAAATTCAATTATCAATTATCTCTTCATTATTCATTTCAGAACATGGTAAGCCATATATCTCTTTACCATTAACTAACATATCAATATTTCATGTCAGTTATCATACAAGAATTATATTTCATTCATCAAACATAGTATATTATTAGAATGCATATTTGTACAAACCTTATTACTTGGAGCCTAACACTCAATTTCTCTCACGTCGACTACCTTTAAGGGTTTTCTCCACACTCTATTTCAATCCCTAACATGAAATCATAGAACAAATTAATGTCTAATACTACCATTGAATCTTCTTAATCCATAAACTATCAAAACATTAACATTCCATTGATTTTGAGCCTATAAACCTTAATCCCCATTTAATTCAAATTGAACCAAATCAAAGATTAATAGAAACACCCTCGATTACCTTTGTATTGACGATTTCAAAAGGATTTACATTCCAATATCGTATTCTTATGCTCTTTGGTCCTGACTTCGATTTCTATAATAAAATACTTATTTTTAGTCTGTGTTTATCTTCATTTTATGGTGGGGATTTTATGTTCTATTAATCATAATTGAAAGGGAGTGAGGGAGAATTGGTTCTAGGAATTTTAGAGTCTGGTGGTTAGGGTTTAAGATTTGATTTTCGTGAGTTTCTATTAAAAACATAAAAATATTCTATTTAAACTGTAGGGCTTCATAGGGGTGAACTCAAGTGTCACAACAGTGTAGATCCTCCACTTCATAATCTAAAATTTGCAACATTCACGACCATGATTACCACTGTCATGGGCATAAATGTTAGGAACTTCACTTTTTCTTATTTTTTTTATTATTCTCATGTTTCCAATACCCTTAACCATTATATACCTCCTATATAACCATCATATACCCTTATTAACATATTATTTATACGCCTTAACTTGCGAGCATTACAGGTGGTGTTGGGTCACACATGCTTGATGACTTTTTGTGCCTCTGTGATGAGCTTTTGGTCATTAGCATATTTGATTTTGTTGAAAATGAAAGGAAGGGGCTAAAAATCCTTTGAGTTTGTGAAATTTGGTGTTAATTTGGACTAAAAATGAGAAATTAAGTAGTAATTAGGAGTTAAGGTTTAGAAATGGTTGAGAGAAAAATGAAGAAAAAGAAAGAAATTTGGGACTAGAAGGCATGGTCATGAAGGAAGGAGTGCATCAGCACAATTATATAACTCACATGACCAATATAAAGAAAAAAAAGGGGCATCATGTGTAACACCACATCTTATGCATTTGAGTACAACCTATCCCTGTATCAAATAATCACACATAGCATGATGGAAAGACAAAATATCCTGTTAATAGTGATAGTAAATTTTTTTTCATATCTTGTAATATCATTCAATGACTTTGCAAGTCAACACTGAGGTTTTCACCACAATATAATATATCACATATATTAAAACATAAAGTTTGCACATACGTATTTACGAGTTGATTTCATTTATACATTTTTAAAACCTATTCCAAAATGACTATACATATTCAAACATGTAAATACAAAATATAGATGACATATTTTCATGCTCATATGGAATGCAAAGAGAGAGAATGATGAGGCTCGACCAGTGACCTGTGCTCCATATCTTATATACGCTACTCAGAATGAGCTATCACTTTTCTTTACTTGAAAAACGATGCAAATTAATGAGTTGCGGCTCAGTGAGAATAATCATCCAATGAGCTCTAAAGTACCAAACAACTCATAGTAACAAATCATAAATCCAATATATACCATGTATTCCATTCCATTCATTCATATCATATAAATATCAATAAAGTTGAAACATATAATCATTACTCTTTATTATGCAAATGCTTTGCTTATTTCATTTTGTTGTAACCAAGTTAAATAGACATTGCCCCCGAGTTTCCATGTGAACATTTGCCAAGTGAACATTTGCATTTGCTAGCTAGCTTGATCATTTGTTTCATTTGCATATTTGTTGGGCCATAGGCCTCTTCTTTTGCTTTACAATATCGATTAACTAGTCACAATGCCTTTTAAGTCCATATGCATATGCACTTGTACTTAAGCATTCATCAACCATTGTACCTTATCACATATAACATACATATACCGAATATATGCCTCATATGCCACACATATACCTTGTATGTACTATACATATACCATGTATATATATCACATATGTCAAACATATACCTCAAATATAACACAAGTATACCATTTATATGTACCACAATGTCACAAATTATCCATCATCATATTTTCAATGACCAATCATCACAATCATATGAATCACATAGCAAGCAACATTCATTTTCACTAAA
Organism: Triadica sebifera; assembly: GCA_023653625.1. NCBI lineage: Eukaryota > Viridiplantae > Streptophyta > Magnoliopsida > Malpighiales > Euphorbiaceae > Triadica > Triadica sebifera. The sequence continues at coordinate 14,065,473 of CM042897.1, forward strand.
GACTTCAATTGATAATTAGACTCACCTTTCTTCTTTGATTCAGACCCCTAACTTATTGTCTATCCATTCCTTGTGGGTCTCCAATATGTTGTGAGCCTAATATGAAAATATAATCAATTAACTCATGATTAGGGAGACTTAATGTGGCTTAAACAAATTAATATGCATTGTTCATATCAATAGTTAAGATTTTTCCTATGAGGCAATGTGACCGTATGGGACTGTTTAGCCTATAAATTCCTCTATACTTGACTAATTAATATGATTCTTATTCTTAATTCAAATTAACATATAATTATGTAACATATTAAAATTTCAGACCAATTGGATCATTGTACAATTTTTGGTGGAATTTCTAAAGGGTCTGAAAATGGCTACACACAAGTTGCCAGAACTGCTCAGGGCACTAAGCAGTCAGCTCAACTATGGAACAGTCTTGGTTCCATTCACAATAACTCAAAATATGCAAAAAATATGAACCTGAAATTTGGTATATAGATATAACACATATATATACAACTTTTATGTTTTGAGATACTTCCAATACTGGCTTTATCATATTCAAAGCTAACAAACACAGTGGCTAACTCACTTAGGGTCCACATCCGGACCAGTTTCAGTAGAAATAGGATATCTCATTATATACACCACATCTTGCACAAAGGTTTACATATACATAAATCTAAGACATAAAGGAACAATGTTTTAATCTTTTCAAAAATCAATTTTTACTGATATCAAAATCGGGATGCAAGTCAGTGCCTATTAATGAACCTTAGCAACTTAAATCAACCTTATAGCAATAAAAATTGATTACTTACCAAGAACAAACTTGCAAGGGATCAATTTACCTCAAAAACTAAGTGAAACAAGGAAGAATTGTGGTCTAGAATGGAGGAAGATGAAGAAGAAAATGGGGCTAAAGTGAGGAGGCAGAAATGGGGGAGGAAGATTAAGATAACTTTTTCTTTTTATCCTTTTTATCTTTTATCTTTTCTCTTCTCTTTTCTCTTTTCTCTTCTCTTCTCTTTGATTTTTCTTTTGTTTCATTTTCATTTTTTTTATCTATATTATTATTATTATTTACATATATTTATAATTCCACTAATTTACATAATAATACAACTTAATCATTTGGCCCGATTTAACTAAATTAACAATGTAAATGTTTATTAAATTAACAACTCATAGTAATAAATCACAAATCCAACACATACCATGTATTCCATTCCATTCATCAGTATCATATAAATATCAATAAAGTTGAAACATATAATCATTACTCTTTACATATGCAAATGCTTTGCCTATTTCATTTTGTTGTGACCAAGTTAAACAGACATTGCTTCAGATTTCCATGTGAACATTTGCCTTTGCTAGCTAGCTTGATCATTTGTTTCATTTGCACATTTGTTGGGCCATAGGCCTCTTCTTTTGGTTTACAATATCGATTAACTAGTCATAACGCCTTTTAAGTCCATATGGATATGCATTTGTAACTAAGCATTCATCAACCATTGCATCTTTATCATATATACCATACATATATCACATATAGACATCATATGTCACGCATATACCTTACATATACTATACATATACCATATATATATATCACATATGTCAAACATACCACAAGTATAACACTTATATGTTCCACAAATGTCATAATTTATCCATCATCATATTATCAAGGAGAAATCATGACAATCATATGAATCACATAGCAAGCAACATTCATATGCACTAAAGAATTCAATTAATAATTAGACTCACCTTTCTCCTTTGATTCCGACTCCTAACTTATTGTCTATCCGCCCCTTGTGGGTCTCCCATATGTTATGAGCCTAATATGAAAACATAATGGATTAACTCATAATTAGGGAGACTTAATGTGGCTTAAACAAATTAATATGCATTGTTCATATCAATAGCTAAGATTTTTCCTATGAGGCAGTGTGACCTTATGGGACTATTTAGCCTATAAATTTCTCTATACTAGACCAATTAAAATGATTCTTGTTCCTAATTCATATTAACATATAATTATATAATATTTAAAATTTCAGATCAATTGGATCATTGTACAACATTTGATGGAATTTCTAAATGTGGTCTGTTTTCTGCCTTGTTTTCTGCCCTTAGGCAGTTTCAGGGTACCAATTTAGGTTCATCATAACTTATAATATATAAGTCATATTTCAATGTAACTTTACATGAAGTTATATGGATTCCAATGGCACATGTTTCATGTTTACAACTTTTATCAATTATGTCTCTAAGGGCTTCAAATTATAAGAAACATTTCTCTGGTCCAGAGCAGAGTTGGCTTCCGTACCAGTATGAATTCCAAATGCCATAACTTAGTCTATATATAACATATTAAGCTGACATTAGTACCCAAATTTATATAAGACATATACCTATAACTTTCAGTTTTGATAATTTATAGAATCGATCTATAAGGAGCTCAAATTAGCCAAACAAGTTTCTGGATCTGCCCAGGGCACTAAGCAGGTATATCAAACCATGGAACAGTCATGGTTCTATTCACATAAATCAAAACTTACAAGACATATGAACCTAATATTTTGTATACAGATACATAACACATGTATCTACAACTTTTATATTTTGCGATACTTCAAATAATTTCTTTAACATATTCAAAACTAACAAACACAGTGGCTAACTCACTTAGGGTTCGCATCCGGACCAATGTTAGTAGAGAGAAAAGTTATCTTCCTATACACCAAAGCTTGCAAATATGTTTGCATATAAATAAAGCTAAGAAATAAAGGAACAACTTTCATGTTTTAAAATTTTCTATAATTAATTTCTATATGTATCAAAATTGGGGTGCAAGTAAGTGCCTATTAATGAACCGTAGCAACCCAAATCAACCCTATAGCAATAAGAATTGATTACTTACCAAGAACAAACTTTCAAGGGATCAATTTGCTTTAAAAACTAAGTGAAACAAGGAATAATTGAAGTCCAGAATGGAGGAAGATGAAGAAGAAAACGGACTAGAGTAAGAAGGCAGAAATGGGGGAGGAAGATAAAGCTAACTTTTTTTGTTTTTGTCATTTTATATTTTTCTCTTCTTCTCTTCTCTTTTCTCTTACCTCTTATCTCTTCTCTTTTCTCTTCTCTTTTATTTTATTTTTCTTTTATTTAATTTTCATTTTATTTTATCTATATTATTATTATTATTTACATATATTTATAATTCCACTAATTCACACAATAATACAACTTAATCATTTGGCCCGATTTAACTAAATTAATAATGTAAAATGTTTACTAATATTAATCTAGTCATTTTTCTTACTTTAATTTAGTCACCTTATTCAATTTATTTCTAATACTTTGTTATCCTCATTTAGGTTATGAGTACACACGTGCGACTCAATACAATTGCCAAATACTAGGACACGTAGGTATCGCATGTCGTAAACTTGCTTCTAGAAAATAGGTATGAAATTCACGTGTTCAATTGAATTATATGGAAGATGCATATGTTCAAATGAAATGCATGTGGATATGCATGTGGGGAAGGTCGAGGATGTTGCAATTAAGTTATAAGAGAAATTAATATCTAAGTTTGCAGTGAAAAGTAATGAAGGAAATCTATGAGAGAAGAAATAGGAACTTTGCTCACAATCCCCAATTTGCAATCCCTTAATGAATTAAGCACCAACGAGTGTAGATTTTATGGCTTTTGCCTAAAAGCACCAATTAATCAAACCAATAAATTAACTAGTATTCAATCTAATTTTTAGGTTAGATTATAAATGGTGTGTCTAACAATAAAATATTAACATGTCCATCTAAAGTTAAATAATTGGTGATGAAGCATTTATTAAACTAAAAACTTACTAAATTCAATTGAAACTGAAGAAAAACATGCATTCATGAAAATGGATAAAAACATAACAATCTAAATTGGGGTTTGCTCACTAAGCATTCATAAACGTATTTAGCCTAGCATCTAAATAACAATGATCATGTCTATTCTAATGGCTAAGTTAAACATAAAAGGAAATAAAAGATGAAAATAAAACTTCTTGAAACATTACTGCTGAATTCTTAACTTTTCTCTTGTTCTCTCTCCATCTCTCCATTACATAAAAGAAATACTAGAATTTATAATCTAAAAGTCCTAGTTGAATTCTACTTCTAAAGATATAAAACTTCATAATTACAAGAAAAGTTTTTCATAGAGTTGTTGATTAGATCAACTTATATGTTTGAGCTCTAGGTCCCATTTTATTAGAATAAAAGTTTGATTAAGATTGGAGTCTGTAGCAAAAATGGGGTGTCATGCGCATGACAACTTGTCACGTGCATGATAGGCTTCTTCTTTTAGTTCAAAAATTTTCTCGCTTGCTTTGATTCTTCACATTTGTGATAGGAAATAAAGATATGTAAGTGATGCACTTGCATTGAATTGACATACTCATGATAGAAGGTCGAGCTTTAAAATCTTTTCATTCATGATCAAATTCTTATATCGGCGACTTTGCTCATAACAACAACAAAGTCTCACGCACATGACACATATTCATATGTGTGAGGCTTCATGTCTATAGCAGAAAAATAAAATTTTTAAAAGCCAAAACCATAATCTTGCTTGTGCAATTAAAACTAATTTATCAAAATATAGAGGTAAGAAATTATACCTTGTAATTTCTTGATTTATTCTTCATATTTTCACCTTGTTGAATTATTGCAAACCATAACAATCCACTTTAGGAGGTTTCTAATGTTAATCCATGCGAAAATATGAGATGAAACTACAAGATAAATAGTTGAACACACCTCAAAGTGCTTGCAATGGTGTATGCTCAATTTGAGAGAATATGAAAAATAACTAATATTTTTTTAATTTTTTAATTTTCAAAAATAATATTCAGACTTTTATTCTTTTCAAAAAATATTTTTACCCCAAAAATAGTCTAGGTACAAAATGCACAAGACAAGGGGAGGGAATTTGGGGGTTACCTTAATTAACCTTAATTAGCCTTAATTTCTTAATTGGCCAATTAAGACCAATTAAGGCCAGTTGCTGGCCAGCAGCCCAGCTGGCTTGCTTAGCAGGCTAGTAGCTTGCGCAGGCCCATGACCTCCTTGAATGATTCTTTCGTTTGATCGCATCGCACTCCGTCCTAAAATAATTCTCTCATATTTTTGGATCCCATCCAAGACCATTTTACTCATTCTTCACATCTCCAATGCGTGTGATTCATTAGGTTTTCGGTTATGCTGTGCACTTAAATTAACAATTAATTTCAGCAAGTCATGAGTGGTATCTAGCAACACATCATAACCTCCAATTGATAGAAAAGTCAGTGGTTTGACTACAAATCTTTCCATAGACAATTTTCGTGCAATTATTCCTTTCACCATTCTATACCCCACTTTGTTCAGAGTATGGACAATATCCAAAGAAAAATGTCAATATACGGAATCAATATCCAAGATATCTTTGAGTACCTAAAGTCTGAGGATACTTGCACCGTTGCTATGTTAAGACTATTACTAACATTGGAATAGATTATCCATATGATTGTCTCATAGCAGGTCATCCAATGTACTTAAGTACACTGAGCATGCATCCACATGTTAACTCTAAAATCTCTTATTTACAGATTATGAGTTCCACTGCTTGATCCAATTAAGGAGTGTAACATGTGCTAGTCTGTCTGGATTAGCAATGTCCCGTCTCATTAATCTTATGACAAGGGATAATTTAGATAGTAACATAATTACGCAATGATAAGAATCTCAATATCATGATCTCATCATGATTTCCTTCTGTTATGTTATGTATTAAGGACTTCATTATTTGATTTAAGACCACTGTTAATTCATATATCAATTGACCATCAAATTAATGAAAAAGCCTTTTATTAGTTAGATAAATTTGTACAATAAGTGCTAAAGGTGATTGCCTTTAAAGCACTTCTCTAATAAGTTGCCACTTGCACTAAAGCCAATCACCTTTGTATTTAATTCCATAAGCAAGTACATGAGAATCATATTTCTTTTGGGGAATTGGCTTAGTTAAAACATCAATATTATTCTAATTTTTAGGCACTCTTTCTATCATTACATCATTCCTACCAATGATTTTTCTAATCAAATGGTATCTTCTGAGTATATGGTTGGATCTCTGATAAGACCATGGCTCATTTGTTTGTGCAACGGATCCATTATTATCACAATACAATTGTATTGCATCAACAATGCTAGAAACCACTCCAAAATCCATGATGAATTTCTTTATCCAAACTACTTCTATTCCTACTTCAGAAGCAATGTACTCTACTTCAGTTGTGGAATCTACAGTCATTTGATGTTTGGAACTCTTGCAATTGACTGCACCACCATTTAGTGTGAATTTAAAACCTGACTGAGATTTTGAGTCATCTTTGTCAAATTGGAAGCTAGCATTTGAATACCCACTCATAACAAGATATCTATCTCCATATACTACAAATACATCCTTTGTCCTTTTCAAGTACTTAAGGATATTCTTGATAGCCACCCAATGACTCTGTAATTCCCGTCCATTTAGGCTTGGATAATTAACATATTTAATGATCATAATTAAAATTATTTGAAACTAAATTTAGAAATAAAATATAATAAAAATATTTATAAGTGAATTTTTATTAAGTTATGTGTGTTAAATAAAATAAATATAAAGGTTGGGTAAGTTAATAATAATAAGATAAAAACCACGGATTTAAGTGGATATTTGACAAAAAGAAGGGGGGACCTAATAGGGTATTTACCATGAGTATAAAAATGTTATTTTCTTCTCTTCTTCCAAATTTCAGAACTTTAGCCTCCCTCCCACTCTTCCATACACAAATTCTCTCTTCTTTCACCCATTTTGTTAAAATTCATCTGTTACAGTCTTGATGTATTTGACCATATCTTTTGTTTTTGAACTTGGATCAGGATGAAATTAGTTGGAAATGAAAATAGACACATAGACCTAAAACTGTTATGAAGAGTGTAAATGTTATATCGGATTCTAAGTTGGTCTAAATATTTATACAAATTCTCAGATTTAAAAGCACGCAGAAAATTTTGGGTAGTTATTTTATAAACATTATATGGTATTTTGATTATATCTTTTGTTCTGGAACTTGGATCGTTATGAAATCAGTTGGAAATGAACATATACACATAGACCTAAAACTGTTATAAAGCATGTAAATGTTATATCTGATTCTAAGTTGGTCTAAAAATTTAAAAATTCTTGAATTTAAAAGTACCCCGAAAATTCTGAGTAGTTATTTTCTGAATATTCTATGGTATTTTGATTATATCTTTTGTTCTGGAACTTGGATCGGGATGAAATAAGTTGGAAATTAAAATAGACAAATATACATAAAACCTATATAAAGAGTGTAAAAACTATATCTGATTCTAAGTTGGTCTAAAAATTTCTACAAATTCTTGCATTTCAATGTACCCAGAAAATTCTGGGTAATTATTTTCTGAATATTCTATAGTATTTTGGTTATATCTTTTGTTTTCGAACTTAGATTGGGATGAAACTAGTTAGAAATGAAAGTAGACACATAGATACAAAAATTTTATGATTAGTATAAATGCTATTAATGATTTATATTGGACCTAAAATGTGATACAAGATCTCGGACCTAAGAATATTCTGAAAAATACTGGACATATTTTTACTGAGCACTATACGGTTATTTACACATAACGTTAGCTAGAAAATTTAGATTTATATGATTCTTTTTATATATTAACGATATGCCATTAATAAAAAATTCATAGAATACCATAAGGTTAAATTCAAATCCAAAATAGGTGAAAGGTGCAATCCAAAATTAGGGCATGAATCTGTTAAGAAATAAAAATTTAGTAATTTGATATTTTAAATATTGGGTGACACATATATATATATGTTTTAATTTTGAATAATATGATTGTAGTTATATTTAAAATTCTTATTGTGTATTGACTAAATTAATATGATGTGTTGGGATTTGAAGTTTCAAATGAGATTGAGAAATATTTATATGTATAGGGCATGTAAACCGAAAATTATTATGAATATGTGAATTTTGATGAATTATGTAAACAATAAGATGATGACATCAATTAAGCCCAATTATCTAATTTAGGACAAGAAATAGGATAGATGGCATGCCATTGAGGGGTTTACGGTACCGTAGAAATTTATGATAATATGAAAATTTTTATTATAAGGACAAGGTGGCTTAAGCTCGGGTGAGATTGCCCTTGATCCTAAATGCATGCAATTATTTATTTTTCTCAGTCAAGATGACTTAAGCTCAGGTGAGAGCGCTCTTGACTTGAGAAGCTCGGTTGAGCACTTATACAGACAGATACAGATAGTGAGCAGGGTGGCTTAAGGTCAGGTGAGAGCGCTCCTGTTTCACAACCCGCATCCAAATAAACCGAATTTAGAGTTTTTGGGCTATAAAATATAAAATATTTTAAAGAAAAAAATATGAAAAAATTCAGTTATCAGGTAAATGAAACAAGAAAATAGAATTCATAAATGAGGTATGAATATGAATTTACCTTTGTAAATTATGGCATGTATATGTGTTAAACCAGTAAACCAAGTATGCAATATTCCATATTGATATATGATAAAGTTATTTTTTTTTATATTGCTATAAAGAGGATTGTGATATAAGCAAGCCCATACAGAGTCAAATAAAGTAAATCCATATCAAAGGGTTGATGTTTTACATGACATGCATTTTGTTCCTGTCCACATGTCTTGGGTGATGAGTATAATTATGGTTTTCAAAAGTTTTACATGTCTTTTTATGTTGGGAACATGTAATTTTATTTGGATCATATGTATTTTGTAAACATCAGAATAATGAAAGCCCAAACTTATATTTGAAAATATGGTCATGGTTTGTTAATTCCGCATATCAAATAGATTCATTAATTGTATGACATATTGCTATCATGACAAAAAAATTAACATATGAAAATATAATAACTAAAATGGAAGAAACTTTAATTCAAACGAATTTTAAGGTAATAGGCTGGTGACATTCTCCTATATAGTTGGGATCATTCCTAACTATATAAAAGAGTGTTACAGACTCTCACTAGGGTCCGATTGGTATCTCCTTATAACACTCAGAGCATATGATACATCGGGTCTTATACATATCATAGAGTACATGATTGATCCTATAGCTAAAGCATATGGAATCAAACTCATCAGTGTCCTTTCATCTTGTGTCTTTGGACACATATAATTTGAGAGAGTAATCCCATGGGTCATGGGAGTATATCCCCTTTTGGACTACTCCATGCTAAACCTCTTTAGCATCTTAACTATATATGTAGACTGTGAAAGACCAAACAATCTTTTAAATCTAAGGTCTTTCATAGCAAAACTCTTGGATAACCAAATTTTGAGTAATTGTAAGGCTGAGACATCATTTTCTATTAGCAATATGTCATCTACATACAACATAAGGAATACGATTGCACTCCCACTAACCTTCTTGTATGCACAAGGTTCATTCGAATTTTATGAGAAACCAAACTATTTGATTGTCTCATCAAACCGAATATTTCAACTCTTGGGTGCTTGCTATAATCCATGAATGGATCTTTCAAGCTTGCATACCTTTTTGCCATCTTTGTATACAAACCATTTAGGTTGTGTCACGTACACATCCTCGGTGAGATTTACATTAAGGAGAGATGTCTTCACATCCATTTGCCATATCTCATAATCATAATGAGTAGCAATGGCTAGGAGTATCCATAAGGATTTGAGCATAGATACTGGGCTAAAAGTTTCATCATAGTCAATTCCATGTCTTTGATGATGACCTTTAGATACAAGTCTAGTTTTATAGGTAACCACATTACCATCCATGTCAGTTTTCTTTTTGAAAACCCGTTTGCACCCTATGGGCTTTATCCCTTCAGTTGGGTCAACCAAAGTCCTTACTTGGTTTTCATGCATGGAATCCATTTCTAACTTCATGGTTTGAAGCCATTTATCTGATTCTGAAATGTAACATCCAGTGATTTAGGCCCCGATTGTGCGTGACCGTAGTGGGGTGCGCTGGTTCAATCGGAGTATAATTTTGAACCCATAAAAAAAGACTAATAATAAGGGAAAATAATTAAGGGTATTATTATTTGGGAATTAAAAAGATTAGTGCTAGAATTGGAAAACAATTAAATTTCCTATGGAAAAAATCGGTGTTATGACAATTGTTGGGGGAAAAAGTGTAAAGATGGGGGAAGATGTGGCAAATAATGAATTTTTAAAAGTTTAAATGTTAATTGAGATTAATTAAGTTAATGACCCAATGAAATTTAGGATTAATTTTAATTAGTGGGACCCACTCTTTAATCATAGTATAAAAGTCAAAAATGGGAGGAATTTTCCATTCTTGCACCAAAATATCTAACTTACCTTCTTCTTCCTCTCTTCCACCTTTGGTTGTCCACCTTGGTCCCTCCATAACCACCATTTTTCTTCAATCCAAGCTTGGAAAAGAGAGAAAAAAAATTTGTTTTGAGAGAGGAAAATTCAGTATTTAAGAGTTCTGACCATAAGGAGGCAAAGAAGTAAGAAGGAAGCAAGAAAGAAGAAAAGGAAAAGGAGAAATTCTCGGGGGAATTTCGGCCCACCATGGAAAACTCTTAATGTGAGTTTATTCTTCTTAAATTAAACCTTTTCCTTCCATTTGAGACCCATAGTGATGATAGATATGATTAGGTTTGATAGATTGAGGTTATGTTGCAAGAATGGAACTAGAAATTTAAAGTTTTCAAGTAGTTGATCAAAGTGTAGTAAACTTTGAATTAATGATCATTGATTTTAGTTAATTGTTTTATGACTTAAAAACTAGAGAAAGGTAACTTTAATGGAGGATTGAGGGGCTGCCTTGGTTAAGTTAATTTGGGAAAAAATGAAATTAACATAGGAACAAGACAATTGGTGATAAGTGAAATGAATTGAGTGTTTATTTGAAGAAAATAAATTGGGACCTATGATAAGGCTTTTGGACAGCCATGGCATATGAAGAAGGAAGTCTAACTTGGGTACATTTTGGCTAAATTAAAGTATAAAACATATTAAGAGCATTAGAATATGATGTAGGCATGAAAAGCTTTGAAAATGAATATTAGGATTGAGATATGGTATTGGTTGTGTAGGAAAATCAAATGAACAAATGAAAGGCCCTCAAGAGGATGACAAAGGCGAGGAGAAAACTAACTAGTAAGGGGAGAAAAAGAAGGGAAAAGGGAAGATCCGAGACTGATTAGGTATGTGCTTCATTGATAAAAACTTGAAATATTAGGTTTTTGCATGTGATGTGATGAGTATGTGTAATAATTAATGTGAATTTTTACTTTAATGGTAATTAGAAATGTTTAAAAAATTATTATGTGTGAGATTCTAGTGGAATAATAACGGGAAAAAAGAACAAAAATAAATAAACTTATTTGTGACAATTTCGTAACATTATCATATTTGAAAATATTGTGAATTAATATAAAAATAGTTAAGCCCTAAGACACCTAATCTAGAACTAGAATAGATAATAGTTTGGCATGCCAATCAGGGGATTTAAGGCAATCGGTGCCAAATATGAAAGCTGGTAATGACAATTTATAAATGCACTTGATGCAAAATTATTAAGCCGGTAATGACATTATTATAAAAGTGCTCGATGCAATATTCTAAAAGCCGAAAATGGTAACCTCGTTATTCCTATTAGTTAGTTCGGTTATAGGTGTTATGGGCACAAGAAAAATGAATAATAATAATAAAATCAAAGTATGTCATTGTATAATGTTATATTAATTAAAATTGTTAAATATGAAATGTTAGCTGAAATTTTTTTGTTTTTACATAATTTTCTTATTTTATCCCTTATTTATGAAATGATTAATTAATATGTAAGAAAATATATGTATGTAAAATTTTTATCCTTGAAGCACCACTAAGCTAGTAAATTAGTGCGGGTGGTTTCCTTTCGCGCAGGTTTTAGAAGGGTAGCTGTAGATAGTATATTTGTCAAAAGAAGAAGGGTACCTAGACGAAAGCAGCTAAAAGCTTTTGATTTCTTTTTGGTGTATTTTGTTAAAAACTTTGTAAATTAAATTATAGTTTTTATTGGACTAATTGGATATAGGTTATGGATCAGTAGCACTCCCAAAGCTATAGCCACCCTGTCCATTATTTGGCTCAACAAAGCTTCTCAAATCAATGGCGCTCCTAGAGCTAAAGCCATATTGATTGAGTAATATATCATCATAGATGAATTACTAGACTAAGGGTACTCCCAGAGCTAAAGCCACCTTTTCCTCAATTTTTGTATTCTCAATAGAGCTTATCAAGTCAAAGGCACTTCCAAAGCTAAAGTCACATTGACTGAGCAATATCTCATATAGTACGGTACCGATTCCCCCATATTGACATGTCATCTATCCTGTTTCTAGTCCAGAGTTAGAGTAATGGGCATATATGTATTTCCACACTATTCATATATCTTTACTTAATTACTTTTACAAACATATCATCATTCTTATTTATCAAACATATCAACATTCTTATTTTACAAACATATCAACATTTTTATTTTGACTGGAAAATTAATATCTTTTCATTTACTTACCTGAATACTTCATTATTTAACAATATTCACAATTACTAAAAATAGAGCATTCACAGCTATGATTACTAATCGAAGATCTATCTTTGAAAATATGTCTGTAGCTTTCAATTGATCAAATAAGTCATCAATCCAAGGTAGCAGTTATTTATTCTTAATAGTAACCCTATTAAATTGCCTGTAGTCGATGCAAAGATGGAGGGTGTCATCTTTCTTTTTCACAAATAACACCAGAGAACCCCATAGTGATACATTAGGTCGTATAAATCCCTTATCTAACAATTTTTACAATTACACCTTCAACTCTTACAACTCCATAAGTGCCATCTGGTATGGTGTAATAGATATAGGTGTGGTGCTAGGTATTAACTCGATAGCAAACTCTATCTCTCGGCCAGGTGCTAACCCTAGCAACTCCTCAGGAAATACATTTGGAAACTCACTAATTGTTGGGATGTTAGCCAATTTTAGACTATTCTTTATTGTCTCAATCACATATGCCAAGTAAGCCTCACATCCCTTACTGATGAGTTTCTGAGTTTTCATCATCAATATCACATTATATGGGTATCCTCTGTTCTCGCCCATCACCACTATCTTTTCTTGTTCTGAAACTTTAATCCTCATCTACCTTTCCACAGTCTACTATCACCTCGTGACGAGCTAGCCAATCCATTTCCAATATCACATTGAACTCGTGGAATGGTAATTCTATCAAGTTTGCTAGGAATTACCTACCTTGAATTTCAATAAGGAGACCCCTAAACACATTGCTAACCCTTACATTGTGCCCTAACGAGTTAGTCACAAGAATCTCAAATTCTAGAGCCTCTGGTTTTAAACCCTCTTGACCTGGTGGTGGTGTGCATATGTATGAATGCGTCAATCCCGGATCTATTAATGCATGTGTATAAGAGCCAAAGAGAAGGAATTTACCCATTATGATGTTAGATGCATCTTGCTCCTCCTGGCCTTGCATGGCATATGTCCTGGCTAGGGCAACTCTACTGCCTTCAGACCTCTCCACTGTGTCTGACCTAAACTGGCTTGGCCATACACGACATCCTGTGGCTTGCCCTCGGCCTCGACCTTTACCCTGTCCCATTGTCTGTATTGGTACTGACACCACACTCCCTGAACCTCTGCCAAACTGTCACAATGGACAATCTCTTCTTAGATGGTCCTTAGAGCCGCATCTCATGCACGATCCTGTCATCCACCAACACTCTCCTGGGTGAGGACGACCACAATGTTGACACACTACTAGAGGTGTAGATCTGCAGGATACCTATGTTGTTGCATTGGTTCCTAATGAAATAGATCTTGTGGGCTATCCCCACTTATAAGAAGGAGGTCTGCTGGAACCCCCTACCTAAAATCGACCACTAAAAGATCTAGCTCTCTTGCCATTTGACTATCCCCCATTTGGTTGTAGTGTGGGTCTACTTGTAATGGTCACTAATTATAGTCTAGTTATAATAAATGTGTGATATACATAGAAACTATATTATTAACATTAGAGATTAAATAAATTGAGTAGATGAGTAAATAAGAAATAAAAATGAATTAAATAGATAGATAAAGTTAATTTGGTTCGACAAATCACATAATGAAATTACAGTTTAAAAAAAACTAGTGGAATATGTTACATGTAAAATTAAAGAAATAAATAAATAAGTTAAAAAAAAAGTATAAATTAAATAAGATAAAAATAAATAAATAAATAAAAAATAAGGGGGGCCGAATGTGGTATATTGGGAAGAAGGAAATGCATTTGGATTAATTACATTAATTACAACTCTATCAACCTTATCTCCATTATTCTTCTTCCTCAAACCACTAGCCTCCATTTCTTCATCCTCTCCTTCATGATTTGCATGAAATTCACTCCGAATAGATTTATTCTTGGTAAGTAATCATCTCTCAATTATTCTTGTGTTTTTAAAGTTATTAGGACTGTATAATATCAGTCTATTGCACTATATTTTGTTTAAAGTTATTTTGTTTATATGTCTAGTATCAACCGACTTGGAAGAAGTTTAAAACATAATAGTTATTCATATATGTGTTGTTTATATGTCTATCAAATTGCATGAAATTATTTTGGGTATAGAAGGAGATAAACTTGTTTGAGTGAGACTGGTTTAGGGAGGCACAACAATAGAATAACCTAGGATTTTTGCTTAATTTGATCATCTTAATAGCTGAATATGAGGTGTTGTAAACCATAAAAGTTGTAGATATATGTGTTATTTAGGTGTGTATAAAATATCATATAAATATCTCTTATTTAAGCTGAGTTATAGAAAAATTAATGATGGTTGTTCCTTGATTGGGCTATTTCCTAATACCTGTATAGCTCCGATAAATTGGTGTTTATTTTTGAGCTTCTTAAAGGTTGAATTTGTTGGGTTTTGAAGAATGAATCATATTCATAAACATAGCAGAAAAAATAAAATTTTTAAAACCTGAAACAAAATATCATACTTGTGCCATTAAAACTAATTTATATAAATATAGAGGTTAGAAATTATACCTTCTAATTTCTTATTTGTTTTTCAGATCTTCACTTTGTTGGTTGTAGCAAACCATAAAAATCCATACTAGGATGTCTCTAATGATAATACACATGAAGAATGAAGAAGAAACTATCAAAAGAAATGGTTTGAACAGATTCAAAGTGCTAGCTTTGAAAGTGTTCTTGAGAGAATTTTGTTGTCTAAAAATGTCTATTTTCTGTCATTTGATGTCTTTTCTATTTGAATCAAATTCAAATAAAAGACGAAAAGTCAAAAATGGAGAAAAGGGAAAGGAATGAATATTAAGTGACCATAATTGGCCTAATTAAGGCCAAAATCTGCCGTTGGCCAACGGGAGGGAGGCAACAGAGCGTTGGGACTGCTAGCCTGCTAGGCAGCCAAGCAACCTGCCTAGCCTGCGCGGGCCCGTGACCCTCCCGAATGACTTTTTTCATGTGATCTTATTGTGATCCATCCCGAAATAATTATCTCATATTTTGGATCCTATCCAAGACACTTTTACTCATTCTCCATATCTTCAATGCGTGTGACCCATTAAGTTCCCGGTTATGTTGGCCACTTAAATTAACAATTAATTTAAGCAAGTCATGAGCGGTATCTACCAACACATCATGACCCCCAATTGACTAGAAAGTCAGTTATTTGTATTAGAGGAGTGCTCTAATGGAAATTACCTTTAGCACTTATTGTACAAATTTATTTGATTAATAAAAGGCTTTTTCATTAATTTGTTGTTCATTTGATATATGAATTGATAAGTGATCTTAAATCAATTAATGAAGTCCTTGATACACAACATAGCATGAAGGAAATCATGATGAGATCATGATATTGAGATTCTTATCATGTGTAATTATGTTCGTATCAAAATTATCTCTAGTCATAGGATTAATGAGACGAGACATTATTAATGCAGACAGACTAGCTTATGTTACACTCCTTGATTGGATCGAATAGTAGATCTCATAATCTATAAACATGAGATGTTTAGAGTTAACATATGGATGTTTGCTAAGTGTAGCTAAGTACATTGGATGTCCAACTATGAGACAATCATATGGATAATCTATTCAAATGTCAATGATAGTCTCATCATAGCAATGGTGCAAGTATCCTTAGACTTGAGGTACTTAAGGATATCTTGAATTTTGATTCTGTATTTTGACACTATTCCTTGTTGCCTCAGAGAGGTAGCTCATAGGGTGGTGATTGGATACAGCTTGAGGTATTCGAAGGTAATTGGGTAACCAACAAAGGATTTACCACTCTTGATAGAAGGAGTGTATACCCATGGCCTCTTGTCATAGTCATTACTCAGGAATCTCTAGTTGGAGTGGAAATGTTATAAAGATTGTCTTCAATGACATATCTAATAGAGTAATGAGCCTCAAGGATAAAAAGTAACATTTCTTGGATTAGACGTGACGTAGTCAGTCTAATGGGAGTTGACACATGTCCATACTCTGAACCAAGTGGGGTGTAGAATGGTGAAAGAAATAATTGCACATAAATTGTCTAAGGAAAGGTTCGTAGTCAAACCACTAACTTTCTGGTCAATTGGGGGTCATGATGTGTTGCTAGATAACGCTCATGATCTACTTAAATTAATTGTTAATTTAAGTGGTCAACATAACCGGGAACCTAATGGGTCACACGCATTGAAGATATGGAGAATAAGTAAAATGGTCTTGGATAGGATCCAGAATATGAGAGAATTATTTTGAGGATGGATCGCGATGAGATTACACAGAAAAATCGTTCGGGAGTGTCACAGCTCGTATGGGCCCATACAGGCCCGTGCGGACTAGGCAGGTTGCTGGCCAGCAGCAGGCCCAGTGCGCCTGTAGCTTCCCATCCGTTGGCCAACGGCTGTTTTTGGCATTAATTAGGCCAATTATGGCCAATTACTATTCATTTGTTTCCATTTTCTCCATTTTTGACTTTTCATCTTATTTTTGAATTTGATTCAATAAAAAAGACATCAAATGGCAGAAAATAGACATGAAAATATTTTTTGTGAAAAAAAATATTTTTAAAACACAACAAAATTCTCTTAAGAACACTTTGAAAGCCAACACTTTGAATTTGTTCAAACCATTTCTCTTGATAGTTTCTTCTTCATTCTTCGTGTGGATTATCATTAGAAACATCCTAGTGTGGATTGTTGTGGTTTGCTGCAACCCAACAAAGTGAAGATTTGAAGAACAAATAAAAATTACAAGGTGTAATTTTTAACATTTACATTTATATAAATTAGTTTTAATGGTACAAGTATGATCTTTTGTTTTGGGTTTTGAAAAAATTTATTTTTCGCTGCATTTATGAATATGATTCATTCTTCAAAACCCAATAGTTTGACTACGAACCTTTCCATCGACAATTTCCATGCAATTATTCCTTTCACCATTCTATATCCCACTTGGTTCAGAGTATGGACATGTGTCAACTCCAACTAAACTGACTATGTCATGTCTAGTCCAAGTAATGTTAGTTCTTATCCTTAAGACTCATTACTCTATTAGATATGTCATTGAAGACTATCTTTATGACATTTTCACTTTAGTCAGAGATTCTCGAGTAATGACCATGACAAGAGGCCATGGGTATACACTCTTTCTATCAGGAGTGGTGAATCCTTTATTGGTTACCCAATTACCACCCTATGAGTGACCTCTCTGAGGCAACAAGGAATAGTGTCAAAACACAAAATCAATATTCAAGATATCATTGAGTACCTCAAGTCGAAGGATACTTGCACCATTGCTATGATGAGACGATCATTGCATTTGAATAGATTATTCATATGGTTGTCTCATAGATGGTCATCCAATGTACTTAGCTACACTTAGCAAGCATCCACAACATCTCATGTTTATAGATTATGAGATCTAGTACTCAATCCAATCAAGGAGTGTAACATGTGCTAGTCTATCTGGATTAATAATGTCATGTCTCATTAATCCTATGACTAGGGATAATTTTGATGCGAACATAATTACACATGATAAGAATCTCAATATCATAATCTCATCATGATTTCCTCCATGTTATGTTATGTATCAAGGACTTCATTAATTGATTTAAGATCAGTTATCAATTCATATATCAAATGAACATCAAATTAATGAAAAAGCCTTTTATTAATCAAATAAATTTGTACAATAAGTGCTAAAGGTGATTGCCTTTAGAGCACTCCTCTAACAAGCTCCAACTTGCACTAAAGCTAATTGCCTTTGTATTTAATTCCATAGGCGAGTACATGAGAATCATATTTCTTTTGGGGAATAGGCTTAGTTGAAGGATCAACAATATTATGATTAGTGGGCACTTTTTCTATCTTTACATCATTCCTACCAATGATTTGTCTAATCAAATGGTATCTTTTAAGTACCTATTTGGTTCTCTGATGAGACCGTGGTTCCTTTGCTTGTGCATTGGCTCCATTATTACCATAATAAAATTGTATTGGATCAATAATGCTAGGAACCACTCCAAGTTCTGTAACACTCCCTTACCCTACTAAACGTTAATAGGATATTAAAGTGCTAATAAGCTCATTTGTTTTACAACCAATGTTCAAATCATTGTAATATTTTTTTTTCGAGTTTATTATTAGCGAAATATTTATTACTATTTTTTTCATTTAAATATATAACTAGTGATGGAAATAGTTTGATTTAAAAAAACTCATGCAATTAAACCATAATATTTAGAAATAATACTAGATTTATAAAATTACAAAATTTATTCCTTATAAATCTTACATGCCACAAATTTACATAAAAAAAAAATCTTAGAATTTAATTTTTACAACATAATTTTCAAAACATACAAAAATAACTAGACTGCTGCAATCTGATCTTGGGGGTTCCCTCTTCTTCGGTCGCCCTATCGGAACAACTACTTCTATTTATATCTGCGCGTGAAACACATCGCTAAGCTTTTAGCTTAGTGGTACATTTGACAACTATCCAATAATTACATAAATAATTCTAAAATGAAATTTTTATAACTACAATTAATTTATTAAGCATGCCAAATATTCAATTAATAATAAAACCATTTTCTTCATGTAAAAATATTTAATTCATCAATTATGATATTTAATTCATTAAGCATGCTTGAAATTTCTTAACAATTCAAGATATAAAAATTACAACATCAATTTCATAATTCATATATATATATTTTATTTAATAGCCCACGACATCTTAGACCGGAACTAAACACTAGATACAGGGTTTCTGCTCTCCGGCAGTATACTCGGCGCCTACATATTTATTTTATAACTCGGCATTTAACGCCTACATTTCCAATAACAACTCAGTACCTTTTTAGTGCCTACGTAATTGTAGACTCAGCACTATTTCTTAATGCCTATGTAATTTCAACTCAGCACTATTTCTTAGTGCCTATTTAAATTAAATTTCAGCACTATTATTTTTAGTGCCTACATTTCTACCCTTTTATTGCCATGCCAACTTATCCTAATTTCTAGTTCTCGACTAGATGTTATAGGGCTTAATTATATTTGTTACCATTATTATTATTTACATAAATTATGTAGGTAACATTAATATAAATTCTACATAAATGCAATAATTTCCATTTAATATTTTACAATCTCAAACTTGCTCATTTAATCATTATAACTATAAGAAAAGGCAATTAATATATTTTCTATCACAAAATTTCACAATCAATATATTCTTTTTTACAAGCTGTCCTATTCTGGACAACATTTCTGCCTTATGTTGGTCTGTATTTTTCGTCCATTGTTAGATGGAAATTAGACAAGTGATAAACTAACAAAATGTAGATACATGTCTCATCTTTAATTTCTAACTAGAATTACATTAAAAAGAATTTTGTAGCAAAAGTTATGAATTTGCTCCTATGCTACATTCACTGTAATCTGCCCAGTATTTTACTGGATAGAATTCTACCTTATATTTATCTATCTTTGTCATCCATATTTAGATGGAATTCGGACAAGTGATAAACTATAAAAATGTAGGTACACGTCGTATCTTTAATGTTAAACTAGAATCACATTGAAAAGAATTTTGTAGCAAAAGTTATGAATTTACTTCTAACTTATGCTCACTGCAATCTGCCCAGTTTTTTTTTCTGGATAGATTTCTAGTTCAACTTTAAGTCCATTTTTCACCTAATTTCAGGCATATTCAGGTATAATGTCTGAATGAAAGTTCAAGCCTTATGTAAATTTCCAACCCAATAAGAATCAATTAGAAATGACTTCCAGAACTCAAGTTATGATCAAAACACTAGATACTGTTCATAAGATGAATTTTCCAGCACATCAAATAATTCATACATTTTCCGTTTTCATGCATCAACCTCATTTTCTAGTTTTTATTTTCACATTCATGACATCATTTAATCACTCAATCAAATGTATATAATTTCATAAATAAATTCACAACATCACAAAATCAAAATCAATAATTTTCTATATTGAATATTTGCCAAATGTACATACCTCAAAGTTCTACTTCTCTTCACTTTTCTCTTCCTCTTAGATACCCTTTTCCTTGCCCTTACTTCCCCTTTGATTTTGGTTCAAAGTTTGTTCACTTCCTTGCCCTAACAATAAATTTTACACTAATCAAACACTAATGACACTAATCCACCCTTAATCACCATTAACATTCTAAGAACTCTAATTTACTAGATATAATGGCAACTAACCCCAAACTCAAAGAAAAGAGAAGAAGAAAGTGAGGATATGGAAAATCTAAACTCACCTTTGATGATCTTCCAAATGGCTAAAATCTTATTTCTCTCTTTTTCTTTTCCTTTCTTCCTTCCTCTTCCTTGGTTTTGCTCACTTTACTTCACTTTCTTCATGGTTTTGCCTAATCTTATCTTTTTTTCCATTTAATCTTAGCTTTATTTGAAGAAAGAAAAGAAGAACAATGGGGGAGGAGGAGTTCACAGCAAAACAAGAAGAAAAGGGAGAGAAATGAGTTTGGTCAAGATGAAAAAGAAGAAGAATGGTAAAAAAAATGAAAATTTGACTTTTTATAGTTGGATTAGGTGGGTGGTTAGGATTAGTTGTTAATCTTGCTTCCCATTAGTCCATTAATTTAAATCACTCTTACTTTATTTTAATTAAAAAGAATATTCCTTTCCTTAGATAAAAAAATATTCCATTTTTATGTCTTCTTATAATTTTTGTGCCAAAAACACTGCAATTTCTAATTTCGTTCAGCGAAAAATTATTTTTTTCCCAATTTTAATTCCAAACTTCAAAATTCTCAATTAATAATATCCAAAATATTTTTCTCCCATCTTATTAATATTTTAATTTATTTCTTTCATGTCCGAATTTAGACCCGATCGGTTCGGTGTGCCAAATTTTGGTCAACCGCGACCGTAGCCTAAATTATCGGGTATTACAAGTTCTATGATAAATTTTTTTATCCAAATTGCTTCCTTTGCTGCTTCAGAAGCTACAATGTACTCTACTTCGGTTGTGGAATCAGTAGTCATTTCCTGTTTGGAACTCTTTCAACTAACTGCTCCATCATTTAGTGTGAATATATAACCTAACTGAGATTTTAACTCATTCTTGTCAGATTTGAAGCTGGCATCAGTATACCCTCTCACAATAAGATCTCCATCTCCATATACCAAGAATACATCCTTCTTAAGTACTTAAGGATATTCTTGACAGCCACCCAATGACCCTCACTAGGGTCCGATTGGTATCTGCTCATGACACTCAGAGCATATGATACTCGGGTCTTGTACATATCATAGCATACATGATTGATCCTATAGCTGAAGCATATTGAATCAAACTCATTTGTGTCCTCTCATCTTGTGTCTTTGGACACAAAGACTTTGAGATAGTAATCCCAGGGGTCATAGGAATATATCCCCTCCTGGACTGCTCCATGCTAAACCTCTTTAGCATTTTATCTATGTATGTAGATTGTGAAAGACCAAGCAATCATTTAGATCTCTCTCTATAGATCTTAATCCATAAAATATAGACTATTTCTCCAAGGTCTTTCATAGAGAAAATATTGGATAACCAAATTTGACTAATTATAAGGCTGAGTCATCATTTCCCATTAACAATAAGTCATCTAAATAAAACACAAGAAATACGATTGCACTCCCACTAACCTTCTTGTAAACACAAGGTTCATCCGGATTTTGTAAGAAACCAAACTATTTGACTGTCTCATCAAAACGAATATTCCAACTCCTGGATGCTTGCTTTAATCCATAAACGAATCTCTGTAGCTTACATACCTTTTTCCCATTTTTAGATATGAAGGCTTCTGGTTGTGTCATGTGTTAGAGAAGTGCTCTAAAGGCAATCACCTTTAGCACTTATTATGCAAATTTATTTGATTAATAAAAGGCTTTTTCATTAATTTGATGTTCATTTGATATATGAATTGATAAGTAATCTTAAATCAATTATTGAAGTCCTTGATACATAACATAGCATGAAGGAAATCATGATGAGATCATGATATTAAGATTCTTATCATGTGTAATTATGTTAGTATGAAAATTATCCCTAGTCATAGGATTAATGAGATGGGACATTATTAATCTAGACAGACTAGCACATGTTACACTCCTTGATTGGATCGAGTAGTAGATCTCATAATCTATAAACATGAGATGTTTAGAGTTAACATGTGGATGCTTGCTAAGTGTAGCTAAGTACATTGGATGACCAACTATTAGACAATCATATGGATAATCTATTCAAATGTCAATGATAATCTCATCATAGCAATGGTGCAAGTATCCTTAGACTTGAGGTACTCAAGGATATCTTGAATATTGATTTTGTATTTTGATTGGATACAGCTTGAGATATTCAAAGGTAATTGGGTAACCAACAAAGGATTCACCACTATTGATAGAAGGAATGTATACCCATGGGCTGTTGTCGTAGTCATTACTCGGGAATCTCTAGCCGGAGTGGAAATATCATAAAAATGAGACTCAATTGCAACAACTAACATTACTTGGACTAGACGTGATGTAGTCAGTCTAGTGGGAGTTGACACATGTCCATACTCTGAACCAAGTAGGGTATAGAATGGTGAAAGGAATAATTGCACGAAAATTCTCTATGGAAAGGTTTGTAGTCAAACCATTGACTACTTAAATTAATTGTTAATTTAAGTGACCAACATAATTGAGAACCTAATGGGTTACACGCATTGAAGATATGGAGAATGAGTAAAATGGTCTTGGATAGGATCCAAAATATGAAAGAATTATTTAGGGATGGATCACGATGAGATCACATGAAAAAATCTTTTTGGAGGGTCATGGTCCCACACTGGCTAGGCAATCTGCTGGCCCGCTAGCTGCCCAACACCAGCCTATAGCAGGCCCAGCGCGTTGCTGCCTCCCACCCGTTGGCCAACGACAGATTTTGGCCTTAATTTGGCCAATTATGGCCAATTACTATTCATTCATTTTCCTTTTCTCCATTTTTGACTTTTCATTTTTTCTTTGAATTTGATTCAAATAGAAAAGAAATGAAATGGCAAGAAATAGACATGAAAATATTTTTTTGTGAAAAATATTTTTAAGACATAACAAAATTCTCTCGTGATCACTTTCAAAGTTAGCACTTTGAATTTGTTCAATCCGCTGCGTTTATGAATATGATTTATTCTTCAAAGCACAACATTGGTATCAGAGCATCCTTGTGTCCATTAAAATTAATTTTAATTGAAAGTGCAATGGAATTGCATGGTTTTGATGATTTTGGATCAATAGTTTTTGAAAATTGAAATTAATTTGTAAAATATGTTTTATACATTTTTCTTTCTCTAATATGAACTTAGGATGACTAAGGAAGATTATTTTGATTGAAAAATGATTTGAATGTGATTCAAATAATTAATTTCGGATTTATTTCAAAAATACCTAAAATTGCCTTATTTATGAATATGCATTGTTGTTTGGCTTAATTGATGGGGATGGTTATATTTTTCTTGTAATTTGATTATGAAAACATTATTTCGACATATTGAGAATATGTTTATGCATCTGAAAGTGTCCAATAATTAATTAAAAATTATTTTAATTAATGTTTCAAACAAACATAAAAACGAAACTATATAAGCATACCCGCTAGGGCTGTTCTGTTTGATTTTTTTGCATGTGTTTATTTTTTTTCCAGTACCTTGAAATAATTTTTCAAACAAACACAAATTCAAAGTGGTAGCTTTGAAAGTGTTCTTGAGATAATTTTGTTGTGTCTTAAAAATATTTTTTCATAAAAAAATAGTTTCATGTCTCTTTTCTGCCATTTGATGTCTTTTCTATTTGAATAAAATTCAAAGAAAAGATGAAATGTTAAAAATGGAGAAAAGAGAAATAAATGAATAGAAATTGGCCATAATTAAAAATTATTTTAATTAATTTTTCAAACAAACAAAAAAATGGAACTATTTAAGCATACCCGCTGGACCTGTTATGTTTGATTTTTTTGTATGTGTTTATTTTATTTCGAGCATCTTGAAATAATTTTTCAAACAAACACAAATTCAAAGTGCTAGCTTTGAAAGTGTTCTTGAGAGAATTTTTTTGTGTCTTAAAAATATTTTTTTTCACAAAAAAATATTTTCATTTCTCTTTTCTGTCATCTGATGTCTTTTCTATTTGAATAAAATTCAAAGAAAAGATGTAAAGCTAAAAATGGAGAAAAAAAAAATAAATGAATAGAAATTGGTCATAATTGGCCTAATTAAGGCCAAAATCTGCCGTTGGCCAATGGGTGGGAGGCAGCAGCGCGTAGGGCCTACTGCGAGCTACCGCTGGGTAGCCCAGCTGGCCCGCTAGGTTGGCCAGCAGCCTGCCTAGCCCGCGTGGGCCTATACCTTTGAATACCTCAAGCTGTATCCAATCACCATCCTATGAGCAACCTCCCTAAGGCAACAAGGAATAGTGTCAAAATACATAATCAATATTCAAGATATCCTTGAGTACCTAAAGTCTAGGGATACTTGCATCATTGCTATGATGAGACTATCATTAACATTTGAATAGATTATCCATATGATTGTCACATAGTTGGTCATCCAATGTACTTAGCTACACTTAGCAAGCATCCACATGTAAGACTACATCTTATGCAATCAAATATAACATATCCCTGTATCAAGTAATCACACATGGTAGACTCGAAATTCAAAATATCCTATTAACGTTGGTAGTAAATTTTTTTCATATCCTTTAATATCAGTCAATGACTATGCAAGTCAATTTTGAGGATTTTGCTACAATACGATATATCACATATATTTAAACATAAACTTTGCACATAAGTATTTTTGAGTTGCTTTCATTTATACATTTTTAAAACCCATTCCAAAATGACTATATATATTCAAACTCGTAAATACAAAATGCAGATGACATATTTTCATACTCGTGTGGAATGTAAGGAGAGAGAGTGATGAGGCTCGGCCAGTGACCTGTGCTTCATGTCTTGTATACGCTACTCAAAATGAGCTATCACTTTTCTTTACCTGAGAAATGATGCAAATTGATGAGTTGCGACTCAGTGAGAATAACCATCAAATGAGCTCTAAAGTACAGAACAACTCATAGTAATAAATCACAAATCCAATACGTACCATGTATTACATTCCATTCATCAGTATCATATAAATATCAATAAACTTGAAACATATAATCATTACTCTTTATGTATGCAAATGCTTTTTGTTGTGACCAACTTAAACATACATTGCCCCGGGTTTCCATATGAATATTTTCCATGTGAACATTTGCATTTGCTAGCTAGATTGATCATTTGTTTAATTTGCACATTTGTTGGGCCATAGGCCTCTTCTTTTGCTTTACAATATCGATTAACTAGTCACAACGCCTTTTAAGTCCATATGCATATGTACTTGTACTTAAGCATTCATCAACCATTGTATCTTATCACATACAACATACATATACCACATATATGCCCCATATGCCACATATATACCTTCTATATATATCACATATGTCAAACATATACCTCAAATATACCACAAGTATACCATTTATATGTACCACAATGTCACAAATTATCCATTATCATATTATCAAGGACCATTCATGACAATCATATGAATCACATAGCAAGCAACATTCATTTGCGTTAAAGAATTCAATTGATAATTAGACTCACCTTTCTCGTTTGATTCTGACCCCTAACTTATTGTCTATCCACTCTTTGTGGGTCTCCAATATGTTGAGAGCCTAATATGAAAATATAATTGATTAACTCATGATTAGGGAGACTTAATATGGGTTAAACAAATTAATATGCATTGTTTATATCAATAGTTAAGACTTTTCCTATGAGGCAGTGTGACCTTATGTGATTGTTTAGCCTATAAATTTCTCTATACTTGACCAATTAATCTGATTTTTATTCCTAAATACAAAAAACATATAATTATATAACATACTCAAATTTCAGAGAAATTGGAGCATTGTAAAAGTTTTGGTGGAATTGCTAAGTGTGTTATGTTTTCTACCCTATTTTCTGCCTTTAGGCAGTTTTAGGGTACCAAATTTGGTTCATCATAAATTATAATATATAAGTCATATTTCAATGAAACTTTACAGAAACATATATGGATTCAAATGGAACATTTTTCTTGTTTAAAACTGTATCAATTATGTCTCTATGGGCTTCAAATTGTAAGAAACATTTCATTGGTTCTGAATAGAATTGGCTTCTGGACCAGTATGACTTCTAAAGACCATAACGTAGCCTATAAATAACATATTAAACTTACATTAGCACCCAAATTTAGATAAGACATATACCTATAACTTTAATGTTTTGATAATTTATAGAAGCTGCCTCTATAGAGCTGAAAATGGTTACACAAGTTGCTGGAATTGCCCAGGGAACTAAGTAGGCAGTTCAAACTATGACGTAGTCATGGTTCCATTCACCATAACTCAAACTATACAAGACATATGAACCTGAAATTTGGTATACAAATACATAAAAAATATAGCTACAAATTTTATGTTTTAAGATACTTGAAATAATGGTTGTAGCATATTCAAAACTAAGAAACACAGTGGCTAACTAACTTAGAGTTCACATCCGGACCAGTTTCAGTAGAAAGAGGATATCTCTACTATGCACAAAATCTGGCAAAAATGTTTACATATCCACAAATCTAAGACATAAAGGAACAATTTTCATGTTTTAAACTTTTTCCAGAATCAATTTCAATATGTATCAAAATAGGGGCTCAAGTCAGTGCCTATTAATGAACCTTAGCAAATAATCGCACATAGCATACTGGAAAGGTAAAATACCCTATTAACAATGGTAGTAAATTTTTTTTTCATATCCTGTAATACCATTCAATGACTTTGCAACTCAACTTTGAGGCTTTAGCCACAATATGATATATCACATTTATTAAAACATAAACTTTGCACAAAAGTATTTACGAGTTGCTTTCATTTATACATTTTTAAAACCCATTCCAAAACGACTATACATATTCAAACACGTAAATACAAAATGCAGATGACATATTTTCATACTCATGTGGAATGCAATAAGAGAGAGTGATGAGGCTCGGCCAATGACCTGTGCTCCATGTCTTCTATACGCTACTCAAAATGAGCTATCACTTTTCTTTACTTGAAAAATGATGCAAATTGATGAATTGCAGCTCAGTGAGAATAATCATCCAATTAGCTCTAAAGTACCAAACAACTCATAGTAATAAATCACAAATCCAACACATACCTTGTATTCCATTCCATTCATCAGTATCATATAAATATCAATAAACTTGAAACATATAATCATTACTCTTTACGTATGCTAATGCATTGCTTATTTAATTTTGTTGTGACCAAGTTAAACAAACATTTCCTCCGGTTTCCATGTGAACATTTGCATTTGCTAGCTAGCTTGATCATTTGTTTCATTTGCACAATTGTTGGGCCATAGGCCTCTTCTTTTGTCTTACAATATCGATTAACTAGTCACAATGCCTTTTAAGTCCATATATATATGCACTTGTACTTAAGCATTCATCAACCATTGTATCTTATCAAACATAGCATACATATACCGCATATATGCCTTATATGCCACGCATATACCTTACATATACTATACATATACCATGTATTTATATAACATATGTCAAATATATACCTGAAATATACCACAAGTATACCACTTATGTGTACCACAATGTCACAAATTATCCATCATCATATTATCAGTGGAAATCATGACAATCATATGAATCACATAGCAAGCAACTTTCATATGCACTAAAGAATTCAATCGATAATTAGACTCACCTTTCTCCTTTGATTCTGATCCCTAACTTATTGTCTATCCACTCCTTGTGGGCCTCCAATATGTATTTGAGCCTAATATGAAAATATAATCGATTAACTCATGATTAGGGAGACTTAAAAGTGGCTTAAATAAATTAATATGCATTGTTTATATCAATAGCTAAGATTTTTTCAATGAGGCAGTGTGACCTTATGAGAATGATTAGCCCATAACATTTTCTATAATTGACTAATTAATATGATTCCTATTCCTAACTAAAAATAACATATAATTATATAATACACTAAAATTTCAAAGAAATTGGAGCATTGTACAATATGTGGTGGAATTTCTAAGTGTGTTCTGTTTTCGGCCCTGTTTTCTACCCTTAGGCAGTTTCAAGGTACCAATTTTGGTTCACCATAACTTATAATATATAAGTCATATTTCAATGAAACTTAACATAAGCTTATATGGGTTCAAATTAAACATTTTGCATGTTTACAACTTTTATCAATTATATCTCTAGGGTCTTCATATTATAAGAAACATTTCGCTGGTCCAGAGCAGAGTTGGCTTCCGGACCAGTATGAATTACAAAGGCCATAACTTAATCTACACATAACATATTAAGCTAAAATTAGTACCAAGAGTGTAACGTCACACCTTATGCATTTGAGTATAACCTATCCCTGTATCAAGTAATCATATATGGCAAACTGGAAAGGTAAAATACCCTGTTAACAATAGTAGTAAATTTTTTTTTTTCATATCCTGTAATATAATTCAATGACTTTGCAAGTCTCATATCCTATAATTTCTTTCAATGACTTGCAAGTCTCATACCTTGTAATATTATTCACTGACCTTGCAAAGTTAACACTGAGGTTTTCACCACAATATAATATATATCACATATATCAAAACATAAACTTTACACATAAGTATTTTCGAGTTGATTTCATTTATACATTTTTTGACTCATTCCAAAATGACTATACATATTCAAGCACGTAAATCCAAAACACCTATGACATATTTTCATGCTTGTGTGGAATGTAAGGAGAGAGAATGATGAGGCTCGGCCAGTGGCGTGTGCTCCATGTCTTTTATACGCTACTCAAAATGAGCTGTCACTTTTCTTTACCTGAAAAACGATGCAAATTGATGAGTTGCGGCTCAGTGAGAATAACCATCCAATGAGCTCTAAAGTACCAAACAACTCATAGTAATAAATCACAATTCCAAT
The DNA here is from genome assembly GCA_023653625.1 of Triadica sebifera. NCBI lineage: Eukaryota > Viridiplantae > Streptophyta > Magnoliopsida > Malpighiales > Euphorbiaceae > Triadica > Triadica sebifera. Next base: position 14,095,296 of record CM042897.1, read on the forward strand.
ATATACCATGTATTCCATTCCATTCATCAGTATCATATAAGTATCAATAAAGTTGAAACATATAATCATTACTCTTTATGTATGCAAATGCTTTGCTTATTTCATTTTGTTGTGACTAAGTTAAACAGACATTGCCCTGGGTTTCCATGTGAACATTTGCATTTGCATTTGCTAGCTAGCTTGATCATTTGTTTTATTTGCACATTTGTTGGGCCATAGGCCTCTTCTTTTGCTTTATAATATCGATTAACTAGTCACAACGCCTTTTTAGCCCATATGCATATGCACTTGTATTTAAGCATTCATCAACCATTGCATCTTTATCATATACAATATACATATATTCCATATATACCTCCTATGTCAAGCATATACTATACATATACCATGTATATATATTACATTTGTCAAACATATACCTCAAATATACCACAAGTATACCAATTATATGTACCACAATGTCACAAATTATCCATCATTACATTATCAAGGACCAATCATGACAATCATATGAATCACATAGCAAGCAACATTCATTTGCACTAGAGAATTCAATCGATAATTAGACTCACCGTTCTCCTTTGATTCCGACCCCTAACTTATTGTCTATCTACTCCTTGTGGGTTTCCAATATGTTGCGAGCCTAATATGAAAACATAATCGATTAACTTATGATGAGGGAGAATTAATGTGGCTTAAACAAATTAATATGCATTGTTCATGTCAATAGTTAAGATTTTTCCTATGAGGCAGTGTGACCTTATGGGACTGTTTAGCCTATAACGTTTTCTATAATTGACCAATTAATCTAATTCTTGTTCCTAATTAAAAATAACATATAATTATATAAACTATTCAAATTTCAGACCAATTGGATCATTGTACAATATTTGGTGGAATTTCTAAGAGTGTTCTGTTTTCTGCCTTTTTTTCTGTCTTTAGGCAGTTTCAGGGTACTCATTTGGGTTCATCATAACTGATAATCTATAAGTACTATTTTAATGAAACATTACAGAAACTTATATGGGTTCATATGGAACATGGTTCATGTTTACAACTTTTACCAATTATGTCCCTAAGGTTTTCTAATTATACCAAACATTTTACTGGTCTAGAATAGAATTGACTTCTGGACCAGTATGGCTTCCAAAGGCCATAACTTAGTCTATACATAACCGATGAAGTTAAAATTAGTACCAAAATTTAGATAAGACATAGAAATATAACTTGTATTTTTTATAATTTATATAATCTATCTCTAACAAGCTCCAATTAGCCAAACAATTTACTATATCTTCCTAGGGCACTGAGTAGGCAGTTCATACCATGGAACTTTCATGGTTCCATTCACCATAACTCCCAATTTAAAAGGCCTATGAACCTGAAATTTGGTAGAAAGATACAAAACAAATATATCTACAACTTACATGTTTTTAGAGACTTCTAATAAGGGCTTTAACATATTCGAAATCAAACCACACAGTAGCTAACTTGGTTAGGGTTTACACCCTGACCAGTTTCAGTACGAAGAGCATATATCTCCCTATACATAAAATCTTGCAAAAATGTTTATATATACACAAATATAAGACATAAAGGAACAAATTTTGTGTTTTACATATTTCCAGAATCAATTTCGATTAATATCAAAATTGGGGTGCAATTCAGTGCCTAATATTGAACCTAAGCAACTCAAATCAACCCTATAGCAATAAGAATTGATTACTTACCAAGAACAGCCTTGCAAGGGATCAATAAGCTTCAAAAACTAGGTGAAACAAGGAAGAATTGAAGTCTGAAATGGAGGAAATTGAAGAGGAAGTCAGGCTAGAGAAGAAGGCAAAAATGGGAAGATAAAGCTAACTTTTGGTTTTTGTCTTTTTATCTTTTTCTCATCTCATTTCTCATCTCTTTTCTCCTTTCTCTTCTCTTCTCTTCTATTTTCTTTTATGTCATTTTCATTTTATTTTGTCTATATTATTATTATTATTTACATAGATTTATAATTCCACTAATTCACACAATGATACAGCTTAATCATTTGACCCGATTTAACTAAATTATGAATGTAAATGTTCACTAATCTTAATCTAATCATTTTTCTTACTTTAATTTAGTCACCTTATTCAATTCATTTCTCATACTTTGTTATCCTTATTTAGGTTATAAGGATACACGTGTGACTTGATATAATTGCCAAATACTAGGACACATAGTTAGTACGTGTCATAAACTTGTTCCTACGAAAATACGTATGAAATGCACGTGTTCAATTGAATTGTATGCAAGATGCTTATGTTCGATGAAATGCATGAGGGGAAGGTCAAGGATGTTACAAAAAGTTAGATAAGACATATAAATATAAATTTCACGTTTTGATACTTTACCTAATCGATCTAAGAGGGAACTCATATTGGCCAAACAAGTTTCTGGATCTTCCCAACGCACTAAGCAGACAGTTCAAACCATGGAACAGTCATAGTTCTACTCACAATAACTCAGAATTTACAAGACATATGAACTTGAAATATGGTATACTGATACATAACACATATAGATACAACTTTTATGTTTTGAGATACTTCAAATAATAGATTTATCATATTCAAAACTAACACACACAGTGGCTAACTCACTTAGGGTTCACATCCAGACCAGTTTCATTAGAGAGAGGATATCTCATTCTATGAACTACATCTTAAAAATATGTTTACATATCCATATATATAAGACATAAATGAACAACTTTTGTGTTTTAAGCATTTCCATAATCAATTTCTATTGATGTCAAAATCGGGGTGCAAATTAGTGCCTATTAATGAACCTTAGCAACTCAAATCAACCTTATAGCAAAAAGAATTGATTACTTACCAAGAACGAACTTGCAAGGGGTCAATTTGCTGCAAAAACTAAGTGAAACTTGGAATAATTGAAGGCTAAAATGGAGGAAGATGAAGAAGAAAACGGGTCTGAAGTGAGGAGGCAGAAATGGGAGGAAGAAGATAAAGCCAACTTTTTTGTTTTTGTCTTTTTATCTTTTTCTCTTCTGCTCTTCTCTTTTCTCTTCTCTTTTCTCTTTTCTTTTCTCTTTTCTTTTCTCTTTTCTTTTCTCTTCTCTTTTCTTTTATTTTCCTTTTGTTTCATTTTCATTTTATTTTATCTATATTATTATTATTATTATTATTATTTATATATATATATATAATTCCACTAATCCACACAATAATACAAATTAATCATTTGGCCCAATTTAACTAAATTAACATTGTAAATGTTTACTAATCTTAATCTAGTCATTTTTATTACATTAATTTAGTCACCTTATTCAATTTATTTCTAATACTTTGTTATCCTCATTTAGGTTATAAGTACACACATGCAACTCGATAAAATTGCCAAATACTAGGACACGTAGCTATTGCATGTCATAAACTTGCTTCTAAGTAAATATGTATGAAATGCACGTGTTCAATTGAATTATATGGAAGATGCATATGTTCAAATGAAATGCATGTGGATATGCATGTGGGGAAGGTCGAGGATGTTACAATTCTCCCATCCTTTTAAAAATTTCGTCCTCGAAATTGAATACCTGGGAATAGGTGTGGATATTGCCTTTTCATATTTTCTTCTGTTTCCCATGTTGCCTTTTCTAGTAAATGGTTACGCCATAATACCTTAACTAAAGGTATTTCTCAGTTTCTTAGCTGTTTAGTCTTGTATCCAATGATTTCCACTAGTTCCTCAACATAACTCATGTCCTCTGCAATCTCAATGGCTTGATCTTTAAGTACATGTGTATGATCTGACCTGTATCTTCTAAGCATGCTCACATGAAATACATTATGAATCTGAGCCATCTCTAGGAGTAACGCCAACCTGTATGCCAGTGGACCAACCTTTTCAAGAATTTCATAAGGCCCTATGTACCTTGGGCTCAATTTACCCTTATTGCCGAATTGGATTACTCCTTTCCATGGAGATACTCAAAGAAATACCTTTTCACCTAACTTATATTCCCTCTCCCTTATATGTTGATCAGTATAACTTTTCTCTTTGTCTTGTGCTACCATTAGCTTGTTCTTGACAACTTTGATTTTATCCACTGTGTCTTGTACTATCTCTGGCTTTCTAATGAACGTGCTCCTTTTTCATCGCAAATGATGGGGCTTCGACACTTTTTGCCATACAATGCCTCATATGGTGCCATCTAGATACTGCTATAATATTGGTTGTTGTATACAAACTCAATCAATGCTATACATTCATCCTAAGCACCTCTAAATTCCATAGAACATACCCTAAGTATTTCTTCCAATGTCTATATAGTCCTTTCAGATTGTCCATCAGTCTGTGGGTGGAATGTAGTGCTGAAGTTCAATTTTGTTCCCAATGCATCTTGTAAAGTCACCAAAAAATGTGAAGTAAGCCATGGATCTCTATCAGAGAAAATGGACAATGGAACACCATATAGTCTGACTATCTCATTCACATATGATTTTGCCAAACTCTCAAGTGTACACCCCCATCTGATAGATAGAAAATGTGCCGACTTGGTTAATCTGTCAACAATTACCCATATTGCATCATTTTTCTGTGGAGTTTTTGGCAATCCATAAACAAAATCCATCGTTATTTTCTCCCATTTCCATTATGGCACTGGCAATGGATGTAACTTACCAATTGGTACTTGGTGTTCAATCTTAATCTACTGACATGTTAAGCATTTAGAAATATATTTTGCTATGTCTTTCTTCATTCTTGGCCACTAGTACTGAGGCCTTAAACTGTGATACATCTTTGTCATCCCTGGGTGCATTGCATAAGGTGCATTGTGTGCCTCTTCCATTGTTTCCTGGCATAAGTTTTCAGTGTCTGGATCACATATGCATGACTTTAACATCATTGTATCATTCTGTAAATGAAACTCTGTATTATTTCCCTGCTTTACCATATCAATTTTCTTACATAATTTAGGATCTTTGCTTTGTGTTTCTTTAATTATGTCCTTTAGTATAGGTATGACCTGAAAAGTAGCAACCAATGGCCTTTATCCTGCATATTTAGTTCAACATTCATAGATCGTAATTGAATCAAATATGGAAAAGATGATACTTGCAAGTGAGCTACACTGCTACTAGCCTTCCTACTTAATGCATCTGCTACCACAAGGCTTTCCCTGGATGGTATTCAATTGTACAGTCATAATCTTTCAATAACTCTAACCGCCATCTCTGCCTCATGTTTAATTCTTTCTATGTCAGCAAATAACCTAAGCTTTTATGGTTTGTGAAGATTTGGAATGTCTCTCCATACAGATAATGCCTCTAAATCTTCAATGCAAATACAACTGCAACCAATTCTAAATCATGCACTAGATATGAGATCTCATGTGGTCTCAACTGTCTAGATGCATAAGCTATCACCTTACCATGTTGCATCAATACACATCCCAAGACTTGATGAGAAGCATCACTATATACCGTAAATCCACCTATACCCATAGGAATAGCTAACATTGGTGCTGAGGTTAACCTCTGTTTTAGCTCCTTAAAACTCCTTTAGCATTCTGGAGACAATTTGAAAGGCATATTCTTTCTAAGTAATTTAGTTAAAGAGATAGCAATTAAGGAGAATCCATCAACAAATCTGCTATAGTATCCGGCTAAACCTAGAAAACTATGCATTTCTGAAACATTTTTAGGAGCTTCCCAATTTACCATAGCCTCTATGCCCTTGCCCAATACCATATGTCCAAGAAAAACCAAATGATTTAAACAGAATTCACATTTACTCAATTTAGCATACAGTTGTTTGTCCTTCAAAGTTTGCAACACAATTTTTAAATGTTGTTCATGTTCTGTCCAATTCTTTAAGTACACCAATATGTCATAAATAAATACTATCACAAACCTATCCAGATATGGTTGAAACACCTTATTCATTAATGCCATAAATGAAGTTGCACCATTAGTCAATCTGAATGGCATTACTAAAAATTCACAATGTCCATACCTAGTTCGAAAGGCAGTCTTTGGAACATCTGCTTCTGTTACCTTCAGCTGGTAATAAACCGATTTCAAATCAATCTTGGAGAATATTTGGGCTCCTTGCAACTGGTCAAACAAATCATCTATTCTGGGCAGCGGATATTTGTTCTTCACTGTCATTTTGTGCAGTTGCCTATAATCAATGCACAATCTCATTATTCCGTCTTTCTTTTTAACAAATAATATTGGAGCTCCCCAAGGTGATACACTAGGTCTGACATACCCTTTATCAAGCAACTCCTACCATTGGGCCTTCAGCTCTTTCAACTCGACTGGGGCCATTCTGTTGGGTGACCTTAATACTGGTGTTGTTCCTGGTACTAGTTCAATAGTGAATTCTATCTCTCTATCTGGTGGTAAACCAGGTAGATCATCTGGGAATACATCAAAAAATTCCTTTACCACTAGTATATTTTCAAGCAAGCTATTAGTGGTTCTAGTATCAATCACATATGCCAAATATGCCTCACATCCTCATTTGATCATCCGAAATGCTTTTACAACTGAGATTAGACATGCAGGTACAAGTTTTCTTTCACCTAAAAGTACTACCATTGGCTGGTATAATGACTCCAAAATTACTTTCTTTGTAAAGCAATTCACTATTTCATTATGTCTAGTTACCCATTCCATTCCCAATATCACATCAAATTCATATAGTGGCAATAAGATCAAATCAGCGATTCACTCAGCTTTATTAATGCATATCAAGCAATCATGATAGACCTTATTCACAACTACTACTGTTCCCAGTGGAGTACTCACATTTATGTCAATCCCAGAGGCTCATGTTTTTTATGCAATTTAGATGTCGTATGCAATGATATAAATGAATGAGTGAAGCCTGGGTCAATCAATGCATATGCTAACATATCATAAATGTAAATATTACTAGTGACTACTTCGGGAGCATCAACTCCCTCCTGTCAAGTCATGGATAACACCCTGGCTTGAGTAGGGGGCCTAGAACTCTAACCTTCAGATCTGGTCACTCCTCTACCTATCATACCGGTTCTGCCTCTGCCTCTACCTTATGTTCCACTGGTAGGGTAGACCCTTAGTGCCTCAACTGTAGTCTCAGATACTTCTCTGCTTCTATTAGTCTCTGCTAGTTTGGCTGTTTCCGGACTGTCTCAACACATGTGCTCCATCGACCCACAAAAATAACATGCTCATGTGAGCCTTCTACATTCACCTGTATGTTATCTACCACAATGAGTACATATAGGCCTCTGTTCAACATATTGGCTCTGCCCTCTGCCTGGGTAAAAAGAAGTCATAGCACGACCTATAGAGCTTGAGTATCCATCTCTATTACCAGACTATGCTGGCATTAATCTACCTCTTTTTCCCGACCCTCTGTAACACAACATCTTATGCATTTGAGTTCAACCTATCCTTGTATCAAATAATCACATATAGCATGCTGGAAAGACAAAATATCCTGTTAACAAGGGTACTAAATTTTTTTCCATATCCTGTAATATAATTTAATGACTTTGCAAGTCTCATATCCTATAATTTCATTCAATGACTTGCAAGTCTCATATCCTGTAATATTATTCACTGACTTTGCAAAGTTAACACTGAAGTTTTCACCATAATATAATATATTAGATATATCAAAACATAAACTTTACACATAATTAATTTCGAGTTGCTTTTATTTATACATTTTTAGACTCATTCCAAAATGACCATACATATTCAAGCACGTAAATACAAAACACCTATGACATATTTTCATGCTTGTGTGTAATGCAAGGAGAGAGAGTGATGAGGCTCGGCCAGTGACCTGTGCTCCATGTCTTTTATATGCTACTCAAAATGAGCTATCACTTTTCTTTACCTGAAAAATGATGCAAATTGATCAGTTGCGGCCCAGTGAGAATAACCATAAAATGAGCTCTAAGGTACCGAACAACTCATAATAACAACTCACAAATCCAATACATACCACGTATTCCATTCCATTCATCAGTATCATATAAATATCAATAAAGTTGAAAAATATAGTCATTACTCCTTATGTATGCAAATGCTTTGCTTATTTCATTTTGTTGTGACTAAGTTAAATAGACATTGTCCCGAGTTTCCATGTGAACATTTGCATTTGCTAGCTGGCTTGAACATTTGTTTCATTTGCACATTTGTTGGGCCATAGACCTCTTCTTTTGCTTTACAATATCAATTAACTAGTCACAACGCCTTTTTAGTCCATATGCATATGCACTTGTATTTAAGCATTCATCAACCATTGCATCTTTATCATATACAACATACATATATTCCATATATACCTCATATGTCACGCATATACCTTGCATATACTATACATATACCATGTATATATATCATATATGTCAAATATATACCTCAAATATACCACAAGTATACCATTTATATGTACCACAATGTCGCAAATTATCCATCATTACATTCTCAAGAACCAATCTTGACAATCATATGAATCACATAGCAAGCAACATTCATTTGCACCAAAGAATTCAATTCATAATTAGATTCACTGTTCTCATTTGATTCCAACCCCTAACTTATTGTCTATCCGCTCCTTGTGGGTTTTCAATATGTTGCTAGCCTAATATGAAAACATAATCCATTAACTCATGATTAGGGAGACTTAATGTGGCTTAAACTAATTAATATGCATTGTTCATGTCAATAGTTAAGATTTTTCCTATGAGACTGTGTGATTTTATGGGACTGTTTAGCCTATCACTATTTATATAGTTGCCCAATTAATCTGATTCTTTTTCTAATTAAAATTAACATATAATTATATAACATATTAAAATGTCAGACCAATTGGATCATTGTATAATATTTGGTGGAATTTCTAAGTGTGTTATGTTTTCTGCCTTTAGGCAGTTTCAGGATACCCACTTTGGTTCATCCTAACTTATAATCTATACGTCCTATTGTAACTTATAATCTACACTTATATGGGTTCATATGGAACATCTTTCAAGTTTTCAACTTTTATCAATTATGTCTCTAAGGGCTACAAAGTATAACAAACAATTTACTGGTCTAGAATAGAATTGGCTTCCAGACCAGTATGACTTCAAAAAGACATAACTTAGTCTATACATAACTAATTAAGCTAAAATTAGTACCCACATTTAGCTAAAACATATAACGATAACTTCCTTGTTTTGAAACATTGCCGAATCTAGCTCTAACGAGTCAAATGGGCCAAACAATATCTAGATCTGCCCAAGGCACTCAATTGGCAGTTCATGTCATGGAACAGTCATGGTTCCATTAACCATAAATCACAATATAACAGTCGTATGATCCTGAAAGTTGGTATAAAGATACATAACACATATATCTACAACTTTTATGTTTTGAGATACTTCAAATAATGGCTTTAACATATTCAAAATCAAATAACACTGTAGCCAACTTGGTTAGGGTTCACACCCTGACCAGTTTCAGTAGAGAGAGGATTTATCTTCTTATACACAACATCATGAAAAACCGTTCACATATACATAAATATAAGACATAAAAGAACAATGTTTGTGTTTTAAACTTTTTGAGAAGCAATTTCTATGTGCATCAAAATTGTGTTGCAAAGCAGTGCCTATTAATGAACCTAAGTAACTCAAATCAACCTTATAGCAATAAGAATTGATTACTTTCCAAGAACGACCTTGCAAGGGATCAATTAGCTTCAAAAAATAAGTGAAAAAAATGAAGAATTGAATTCTGAAATGGAGGAAAATTAAGAAGAAGTCGGGCTGGAGAGGAAGGCAAAAATGGGGAAGGAAGATGAAAATAAAGCCAACTTGTTTTTTGTCCTTTTCTCTTTTTCTCTTTTTCTCTTTTTCTCTTCTCTTTTCTCTTCTCATTTCTCTTTTCTCTTCTCTTCTATTTCTCTTTTGTGTCATTTTCATTTTATTTTGTCAATATTATTATTATTATTTACATATATTTATAATTCCATTAATTCACACAATAATACAACTTAATCATTTGGCCTGATTTAACTTAATTAACAATATAAATGTTTACTAATCTTAATCTAGTCATTTTTCTTACTTTAATTTAGTCAACTTATTCAATTTATTTCTAATGCTTTGTTATCATCATTTAGGTTATAAGGATACACGTGTGACTCGATACAATTGCCAAATACTAGGACACGTAGCATGTGCGTGCCATGAACTTGTTCCTATGAAAATATGTATGAAATGCATGTGTTCAATTGAATTATATGTAAGATGTATATGTTCAAATGAAATGCATGTGGGTATGCATGTGGGGAAGGTGAAGGATGTTACAATTCTCCCATCCTTTTTAAAATTTCGTCCTCGAAATTTAATACCTGGAAATAGGTGTGGCTATTGCCTTTTCATATTTTCTTCTGTTTCCCATGTTGCCTCTTCTAGTAAATGGTTCTGTCATAACACCTTAACTAAAGGTATTTCTCGGTTTCTTAACTGTTTAGTCTTGTATCCAATGATTTGCACTGGTTCCTCAACATAACTCATCTCTTCTGCAATCTCAATGGCTTGATTTTTAAGTACATATGTAGGATCTGACCAGTATCTTCCAAGCATGTTCACATGAAACACAATATGAATCTGAGCCATCTCTGGTGATAACGCCAATCTGTATGCCAGTGGACCAACCTTCTCAAGAATTTCATAAGGCCCTACATACCTTGGGCTCAATTTACCCTTCTTTCCAAATCGAATTATCCCTTTCCATGGAGACACACGAAGAAATACCTTTTCACCCAACTTGTATTCCATTTCCCTTCTATGTTGACCAGCATAACTTTTTCTGTCTGTCCTGTGCTGCCTTTAACTTGTTCTTGACAACCTTGATTTTATCTACTGTGTCTTGCACTATCTCTGGCCCTTCTAATGTGCGTGCTCCTTCTTCATCCCAAATGATAGGGCTTCGACACTTTCTGCCATACAATGCTTCATATGGTGCCATCGGGATACTGCTATGATACTGGTTGTTGTAAGCAAATTCAATCAATGCTATATATTCATCCCAAACACCTTTGAATTCCATAGAACATGCTCTGACCATTTCTTCTAATGTCTGTATAGTCCTCTCTGATTGTCCATCAGTTTATGGGTGGAATGCAGTACTGAAGTTCAATTTTGTTCCCAATGCATCTTGTAAATTCACCCAAAATCGTGAAGTAAACTGTGGGTCTCTATTAGGCACAATGGACAATGGAATGCCATGCAATCTAACTATCTCATTCATATATAATTTTACCAAACTCTCGAGTCTACACCCCCATCTGATAGGTAAAAAGTGTGCTGACTTGGTTAATCTGTCAACAATTACCCATACTGCATCATTTTTTCGTGGGGTTCTTGGCAATCCATAAATGAAATCCATTGTTATTCATTCCCATTTCAATTCTGGCACTAGCAATGGATGTAACTTACCAATTGATACCTGATGTTCAATTTTAATCTACTGACATGTCAAGCATTTGGAAACATATTCTGCTATGTCTTTTTTCATTCTTGGCCACCAATAATGAGGCCTTAAACTGTGATACATCTTTGTCATCCCTAGGTGCATTGCATACGGTGCATTGTGTGCCTCTTCCATTATTTCCTGACGCAAGTTCTCAGTGTCTGGAACACATATGCGTGATTTTAACATCAGTGTATCATTCTGCAAATGAAACACTATACTCTTTCCTTGCCTTATCATATCAACTTTCTTACATAATTGAGGATCTTTGTTTTGTGCTTCTTTGATCCTCTCCTTTAGTATAGGTCTGACTTGAAGAGTAGCAATCAGTGATCCTCTATCATGCATATTCAATTCAACATTCATAGACCGTAATTGAATCAAATACAAAAAAGAGGATGCATGTAAGTGAGCTACACTGCTACTGGACTTCCTACTCAACACATCTACTACCACATTGGCTTTCCCTAGATGGTATTCAATTGTAAAGTCATAATCTTTTAACAACTCTAACCATTGTCTTTGCCTCATGTTTAACTCTTTTTGTGTCAGCAAATAAGCTTAGATTTTATGGTCTGTGAAGATCTGGAATGTCTCACCATACAGATAATGCCTCCAAATCTTCAATGCAAATACAACTGCAGCCAATTCTAAATCATGCTTTGGATATGAGATCTCATATGGTCTCAGTTGCCTAGATGCATAAGCTAACACCTTACCATGTTGCATTAATACACATCCCAAGCCTTGGTGAGAAGCATCACTATATACTGTAAAGCCACTTGTACCTATAAGGATAGTTAACACTGGTGCTGAGGTTAGTCTGTGTTTTAGTTCATTGAAATTCCTCTGACATTCTAGAGTCCACTTGAAAGGCACATTCTTTCTCAACAATTTAGTCAAAGGGCTAGCAATTAAGGAGAATCCATCAACAAATCTGCGATAGTATCCGGCTAAACCCAGAAAACTACGCATTTCTGAAATATTTTTAGGAGCTTCCCAATTTACCATAGCCTCAATTTTCTTTGGGTCAACCTCTATGCCCTTACACGACACCAAATGTCCAAGAAATACCAAATGATCTAACCAGAATTCACATTTACTCAATTTGGCATATAATTGTTTCTCCCTCAAAGTTTGCAACACAACTTTTAAATGTTGTTCATGTTCTCCCCTGTTCTTTGAGTATACCAATATGTCATCAATAAATACTATCACAAACCTATCCAGATATGGCTGAAACACCTTATTCATTAATGCCATAAATGCAGCTGGAGCATTAGTCAACCCAAATGGCATTACTAAAAATTTATAATGTCCATACCTGGTTCGAAAGTCAGTCTTTGGAACATCCGCTTCTGCTACGTTCAGCTGGTAATAGCCTGATTTCAAATCAATCTTGGAGAATATTTGTGCTCCTTGCAACTGGTCAAACAAATCATCTATTCTGGGCAATGGATATTTATTCTTCACCGTCATTTTGTTCAGTTGCCTATAATCGATGCACAATCTCATTGTTCCATCTTTCTTTTTAACAAATAACACTGGAGCTCCCCATGGTGATACACTAGGTCTAATATACCCTTTGTCAAGTAACTCCTGCAATTGGGCCTTCAGTTCTTTCAACTCAACTGGGGCCATTATGTTGGGTGACCTTGATATTGGTGTTGTTCCTAGTACTAGATCAATAGTGAATTCTATCTATCTATTTGATGGTAAATGAGATAGATCATTTGGGAATACATCAGCAAATTCCCTTACCACTGGTATATTTTCAAGCAAGCTATCAGTCACATATGCTAAATATGCTTCACATCCCCCTTTGATCATTCGAAATGCCTTTACAACTGAGATTAGACATGTAGGCACAAGTTTTCTTTCACCTATATATACTACCCTTGGCTGGTTTGGTGATTCCAAAATTACTTCCTTAGTAAAGCAATTCATTATTGCATGATGCCTAGTTCACCAGTCCATTCCCAAGATCACATCAAATTCATATATTGGCAATAAAATTAGATCAACTATTAAGTCAGCTCTATCAATGCATATAAGGCAATCACGATAAACATTATTCACAACTACCACTGTTCCCAATGGAGTACTCACATTTATGTCAATCCCCAAGGGCTCATGCATTTGATGCAGTTTAGATGCCATATGCAATAATATAAATGAATGAGTGGAGCCTGGGTCAATCAATGCATATGCTAACATATCATAAATGTAAATATTACCGGCAACTACTTCGGGAGCATCCACTGCCTCCTGTCTAGTCATAGCAAACACCCTAGCCTGAGTAAGGGGTCTAGAACTCTGACCTTCAGATCTGGTTACTCTTTTGCCTATTGTACCAGTCCTGCCCCTGCCTCTTCCTCTACCCTGTGTCCCACTAGTAGGGTAGAACCTCGGTGCCTCAACTGTAGTCTCAGATACTCCTCTACCTCTGTTCGTCTTTGCTAGTTTGGCTCTATTTGGACAGTCTCTATACATGTGATCCATCGATCCACAAAAATAACATGCTCCTGTGAGCCTTTTACATTCGCCCATATGTTGTCTACCACAATGACTACATGTGGGCCTCTATTCAACATATTGGCTCTGCCCCTCTGCCTGGGTAAGAGAAAGTCATGCCTCGACCTCTAGAACTGGAGTACCCACTTTTTTTACCAGACTGTGCAGGCATATATCTACCTATTTTTCATGACCTTCTACTAGACTCACCAAAGAACTCACTTGCTGCCTTTTAATTTGTTGCTCCCCAGCTTATTTCATTAGTCGTTCAGCTCTGATTGCTGTAGCTCTGAGTCTGGCATAATTATCAAGATCAGTAGTCGTGATTCTGTTTCTAATCTCATATTTGAGTCCCTCCTCAAACTTCCTGCATTTGTCTCTTTTAGTAGAGACCATGAAGCTGGCATAGTGGGAAAGTTTGTTGAACTGTACTTCATACTCCGCAACAGACATGTTCCCCTTTTTAGATTCAGGAATTCCTTCCTCTTCTCATCTTTATATGCTTCAGGCATGTAATTGTTCTAAAATTCCAGGAGGATTCATTCCATGTCAACACCGGTGGTTGTGCATCACTGTCGGGGACTGTCTCCCACCATTCATAAGCATTTCCTTACAGCAAGGATACTGCATAATCGAATTTCTCATCCTGGGTACATCTCATCACATTCAGTACCCTCTGTGTCCTTTTCAGCCATGTCTCAGCTTCTGCTGGGTCTGTTGTGCCATTTAAATCAATTGCACCATGTTTCCTCAGCTTGTCATAACGTCTTTCCTTGTACATTTCAGGACCATGCACTTCCTGATCTAGGTGTTCATAGGGTGCCTCTGCATGAGATGACTGTGATGCATGTGCTGGAGCTCTAGCTCCTAGCGCTGCTTGATCTATGTAAATGAGGTGATGCCTCATAAGAATGCAATTCGGCCGGCCTCTCCCTCCTTGGTGAATCATGTCTTATGATGTCCCTAAAATAAATGAAATTATGTCACTACATAATGTTCAGCACATAGGATGCATATGTTATCATGCTCTTATGCTTATGCATGTTCCCATGGAACCTATCCCTCCTCTAATACCAAAAATGTAACACCACATCTTGTGCATTTGAGTTCAAACTATCCCTATATCAAATAATCACATATAACATGCTGGAAAGACAAAATATCATATTAACAATGGTAGTAATTTTGTTTTTCATATCCTGTAATATAATTCAATGACTTTGCAAGTCTCATATCCTATAATTTCATTCAATGACTTGCAAGTCTCATATCCTGTAATATTATTCACCGACTTTGCAAAGTTAACACTAAGGTTTTCACCACAATATAATATATAACATATATCAAAGCATAACCTTTAGACATAAGTATTTTCGAGTTGCTTTCATTTATACATTTTTAGAATCATTGCAAAATGACTATACATATTGAAGCACGTAAATACAAAACACCTATGACATATTTTTCATGCTTGTGTGGAATGCAAGGAGAGAGAGTGATGAGGCTTGGCCAGTGACCTGTGCTCCATGCCTTTTATATGCTACTCAAAATGAGCTATCACTTTTCTTTACCTGAAAAATGATGAAAATTGATTAGTTGCGGGCCAGTGAGAATAACCATAAAATGAGCTCTAAGGTACAGAACAAATCATAATAATAACTCACAAATCCAATACATACCATGTATTCCATTCCATTCATCAGTATCATATAAATATCAATAAAGTTGAAACATATAATCATTAGTCCTTATGTATGAAAATGCTTTACTTATTTCATTTTGTTGTGACTAAGTTAAATAGACATTGTCGAACATTTTCCATGTGAACATTTGCATTTGCTAGCTAGCTTGATCATTTGTTTCATTTGCACATTTGTTGGGCCATAGGCCTCTTCTTTTGCTTTACAATATCAATTAACTAGTCACAACACCTTTTTAGTCCATATGAATATGCACTTGTATTTAAGCATTCATGAACCATTGCATCTTTATCATATACAACATACATATATTCCATATATACCTCATATGTCACGCATATACCTTGCATATACTATACATATACCATGTATATATATCACATATGTCAAGCATATACCTCAAATATACCACAAGTATACAATTTATATGTACCACAATGCCGCAAATTATCCATCATTATATTATCAAGGACCAATCATGACAATCATATGAATCACATAGCAAGCAACATTCATTTGCACTAAGGAATTCAATTGATAATTAGACTCACCGTTCTCCTATAATTCTAACCCCTAACTTATTGTCTATCCTCTCCTTGTGGGTCTCCAATATGTTGCGAGCTTAATATGAAAACATAATCGATTAACTCATGAATAGGGAGACTTAATGTGGCTTAAACAAATTAATATGCATTGTTCATGTCAATAGTTAAGATTTTTCCTATGAGGCAGAGTGATCTTATGGGACTGTTTAGCCTATAACTTTTTCTATACTTGACTAACTAATCGGATTCTTATTCCTAATTAATATTAACATATAATTATATAACATATTAAAATTTCAGATCAATTGGATAATTGTACAATATTTGGTGGAATTTCAAAGTGTGTTTTATTTTCTGCCTTTAGGCAGTTTCGGGGTACCCACTTTGGTTCATCATAACTTATAATCTATAAGTCATATTTTAATGAAACTTTACACACTGATATGGGTTCATATGGAAAAACTTTTCATGTTTTCAACTTTTATCAATTATGTCTCTAAGGTCTACAAATTATAACAAACATTTTACTGGTCCAGAATATAATTGGCTTCCGGACCAGTATGGCTTCAAAAGGAAATAACTTAGTCTATACATAACTAATTAAGCTGAACTTAGTACCCCAATTTAGCTAAGACATATACCTATAACATTCCTATTTTGACAATATATAGAATCTAGCTCTAATGAGCTCAAATGTGCCAAACAAGTGTCCAGATCTGCCCAGGGCACTCAATTGGCAGTTCAAGTCATGAAACAGTCATGGTTCCATTCACCATAACTCAACATATAAAAGTCATATGATCCTAAAATTTGGTATACAGATACATAAACATATATCTGCAACTTTTATGTTTTTAGATACTTCAAATAATGGCTTTAACATGTTTGAAATCAAATAACACAATAGCCAACTTGGTTAGGGTTCACACCCTAACCAGTTTCCGTAGAGAAAGGATTTCTCTTCCTATACACCAAATCATGCAAAACCGTTTACATATACATTAATATAAGACATAAAGGAAAAACTTTTGTGTTTTAAACTTTTCCATAATCAATTTCCTCAGCTTGTCATAACGTCTTTCCTTGTACATTTCAGGATAATATACTTCCTGTTGTAGGTTTTGATGGGGTACTTCTGCATGTGATGATTGGGATGCATGCACTGGAGCCCTAGCTCCTATTGTTGGTTGATCTCTACATAAATGAGATGATGCCTCATGATAATACAATTCGGCTGGCCTCTCCCTCCTTGGTGAATCATGTCTTATGATGTCCCTAAAATATATATAAAGAATTATGTCACTACATAATGTTCAACATGTAGGATGCATATGTTATCATGCTCTTTTGCCTATGCATCTTCCCATGGAACCTATCCTTGCTCTGGTACCAAAATGTAACACCACATCTTATACATTTGACTTCAACCTATCCCTGTATCAAATAATCACATATAGCATACTAGAAAGGTAAAGCACCCTGTTAACAATGGTAGTAAATTTTTTTTCATATCCTGTAATATCATTCAATGACTTTGCAAATCAACTTTGAGGCTTTCTCCACAATATGATGTATCACATATATTAAAACATAAACTTTGCACATAAGTATTTACGAGTTGCTTTCATTTATACATTTTTCAAACTCATTCCAAAATAACTATACAAATTCAAACACGTAAATACAAAATGCAGATGACATATTTTCATTGTAACACCCCCTTACCCCACTTCGTTTAGCAAGATAACTGAGTATTACTCTTCTTACTGTTTTATAAAATTAATGAAATGAAGAATAATTTTTTTTTACAAAAATATTGCAGACACTAAAATAAAAATTATTAGAAGAACAAATATTCAAAATTTTATTTATTTATAAAATACATTAATTTACGTTCCAACTATGTTCTTTTACATAGTGACTCACATATTTCATACACATTATATGAAATAAAAACGATATTTTAATTTACAAAGTTTTTAATAAAATTACCAAAAGAAAACTAAGTTGTTAGCTCCTTTCCTCCGGGTACCCTTCTTCTTCTGACAACCTATTTTCTACGGCTACCCTTCTAAACCTGCGCGAGAGAAAACCACCCGCGCTAAGCTAATAGCTTAGTGGTGCTTCAATGATAAAAAATTTATATACATATATATTTTCTCACATATTAATTAATCATTTAATAAGTAAGACATA
Source organism: Triadica sebifera (assembly GCA_023653625.1). Classification (NCBI taxonomy): domain Eukaryota; kingdom Viridiplantae; phylum Streptophyta; class Magnoliopsida; order Malpighiales; family Euphorbiaceae; genus Triadica; species Triadica sebifera. The sequence goes on from CM042897.1 coordinate 14,113,779, forward strand.
AAATAAAGAATTATATACAATCAATAAATTTTAGTAAATACTTAATATTTAACAACTTGAATTCATATATCATTTATAAAAATCACGTACTTCGATTTTATTATTATTATTATTATTATTATTATTATTTTCTTGTGCCCATAACACCTATAACCGAACTAACTAATTGGAATAAGGGGATTGCTATTTTCGGCTTTCATAATATTGCGTTGAGCGCTTCATAATAATGTCATTACCGGCTTTTGTAATATTGCCATTACCGGCTTAATAATTTTGCGCCAAGCGCATTTATCAATTTGTCATTACCGACTTTTATATTTGGCACCAAGTGCCTAAAATCCCCTGATTGACATGCCAAACTATTCCCCATTCTAGTTCTAGACTTGGTGTTTTTGGGCTTAACTATTTTATATTAATTCACAATATTTCAAAAATGCCAATATTATTCAATTATCATAATTATGCTTATTTATTTTTGTTCTTTATTTCCATTATTATTGCACTAAAATCTCACACATTACTAATTTGTTAACATTATAATTATCATTAAAGTGAATATTCACATTAATTATTACATATAATTATCACAACACATGCACAAGCCAAAAATTTCATATTTTTACCTATGGCAGATTTCGGGCCTATTTTTGGGCTTCATTTTTAACCCATTTATAATTCGAAGATGCATTAAAAAGCACTTAAATCCCATTTTTCTATCAAAAGGTATGGTTAATTTAATACTAAATCATCACAGATCTTTCTGCCTAGAATTTTCTGGACAGATTCTAGGTTTGAATTTCATACATTTTTTTGGGCAAATCTAGACATAATTAGATGTTATGTTCTGAATAAAAATTAAAGCTCTGTGTCTTAGATTTCATTTCCAACAATGAACATACAAACAGGAGTTCCAGAACTCAAGTTATCATCAAAATAGTCAGGGTTGTTCCTGGAATTCTGTACCCGAGCCATCAATTGGCATCAATCCATATTTCCACCACATTTATCATTTGCATTCATTTCAATACTAAAATTTCCAGAATTACATCTACATTCATGTGTATCAATTATTTCACACCATTTGGTCCCATTGCCATATAAAATGTATAAAAAAAATAACTAATTACATAACACATCTAGCACACAATCATATTAAACTTTAACACATAATTACACACATATGAACATCATGTAAAATTTTTATCACTGAAGCACATACCTAATCATCCTTGGCTCTTCCCTTAATCTTTCTTTTTCTTCCCTTATTAGCTAGCTTTCTCCTTGCCTTTGTCACCCTCTTTAGGGCATCTCCCTTGTTCACTTGTTTTTCCTACACAACCATACCACATCTCAATTCCAATATCCATTTTCAATGCTTTTCATGTCTACATAGTATGCTAATGCTCCTAATATGTTTTACACCTTAATTGAGCTAAAATGTACTAAGGTTAAACTTCCCTCTTATTATGTCATGGCTGCCCAAAAACTATGTCCTAGTTCCCAATTCATTTTCTTCAATTCAACACTCAAATCATGCTTCACTTATCACCAATTGTTGTGCTTCTATGCTAATTTCAATTTTCTCCGAATTTCTTTAACTATGATAGCCCCTCATTCCTCGATTAACATCATATTTTCTTTAGTTTTCAAGCCATAAAACAATTAACTAACTTCAATTATCATTAATTCAAAGTTTAATTACACTTCCATCAACTAATCACAAACTTAAATTTCTATGTTCAATCTTGCAACATAACCTATATCTATCAACCCTAATCACATCTATCATCAATATGGATCTCAAATGGAAGGAAAAAGGTTGAATTTAAGAAGAATAAACTAACCTTAAGTGTTCTTCAAGGTGAGCCGAAATTGCTCCTACTCTTCTCCCTTTTTCTTCTTTTTTTCTTCCTTCCTTTTTGCTCTTTGCGCACCCTTTTATGGTAAGAACTCCTTAATTCAGAATTTTCATCTCTCAAAACTATTTTTTTCTCACTATTAGCATGCTGGAAAAAGGAAGCAAATAGAGGTTTATTGGGTGGAGATGGACGGCAACAAGGTGGGAGAAAAGAAGATGAAGATGACTTTATGGAAGAATGAGAAATTTGTTTTTCCTTTTTGACTTTTATACCTAAATTAAGAAGTGGGTCCCACTAATTAAAATTAATGTTAATTCTTCTTGGTTCATTAAGTTAATTAATCTTGATTTACAAATAAACTTTGAGAAATTCCATATTTGCCACATCTTCCTCCATATTTACAGTTTTTCCCCAAACAATCTCCATAATACCGATTTTGTCCATAAAAAAATTTATTTTTTCTAATGCTACCACTAATCTTTTTAATTTCTAAATAATAATACCCTTAATTATTTTTCCTTATTATTAGTCATTTTTTTATAGGTTCAAATTTAGACTCTGATTGAACCTGCGCGCCTCACTACGGTCACGCGAAATCGGGGCCTAAATTACTGGATGTTACAATTCTCTCCCCCTTAAGAAAATTTCATCCTTGAAATTTTCCTAATTAGCTTGAGTCGAATAGCTGAGGATAATGAGCTCTCATCATTTCTTCACTTTCCCAGGTGGCTTCTTCTACTGCATGATTGCGCCATAGAACTTTTACTAATGGTACCTTTTTGTTTCGTAGTTCCTTGATTTCTCGAGTTAAAATTTTAGTTGGCTCTTCAATATATGTCAGGTCTGGTTATACCTCTATTGATTCCACAGGTATTACATGTGTTGGATCCGATTTATATCTCCTTAACATTAAGACATGAAACACATTGTGGATCTTATCTAATTCTTGTCGTAAGGCCAACCTGTAAGCCACTGGACCCACACGTTCAAGTATTTCATATGGTCCAATAAATCTAGGACTCAGTTTCCCCTTTTTACCAAAACAAAGTACTTTCTTCCAAGGTGAAACTTTCAAAAATACCGACAGCATATTCAATGTCTTTCCTTTTCAAATCAGCGTAGGACTTTTGTCGATCAGTTGCAACTTTTAATTGATCTTCGATTAATTTCAACTTCTCCTCTGTCTGTTGAACTAATTCTGGCCCCATTAATTTCTTTTCACCAAGTTCTGTCCAGCATAATGGTGTCCTACATCTCCTTCCATACAAAGCTTCGTATGGTGCCATGCCGAAACTAGTTTGATAGCTATTGTTATATGCCAATTCCATCAATGATAGGTACTTATCCCAGCTACCCTCAAAGTCAATTATGCAACTTCGAAGCATATGTTCCAGCAATTGAATAACTCATTCAGATTGCCCATCTGTTTGTGGGTGAAATGTTGTACTAAAAATAAGTGGGGTTCCCAATGCTTGCTATTACCCAAATATTAAGCCAAGAAGGGGGGTTGAATTGGAGTTTTAAAAATTAAACTTTAAAGTGCGGAAATAAAAAATTAATTTTATGAGGGATAGGGAAATTTGACACAAGGATTTTTATAGAGGTTTGGGTGTTAACAAACCCTACTTCTCTCCCCAATTGCAATTAGGAGTTTCACTAACACACTAAGTGTTACAATGGAGTTTTACAAGCTCACTCCCAACAATGGTGTTTCTCACAATGGCTCACACCCAACCCAAAAATCCCTTGTGGTTTAATGGCTCACACAATAACCAATTCCTTATGTTTTACAGGCTTACACAAACAACCTTTTATCTTGTGTTTTACAGGCTCACACAAACAACCTTTTATCTTGTGTTCTACAGGCTCACACAAACAACCTTTTATCTTGTGTTTTACAGGCTCACACAAACAATCTTTACATTGTGTTTTACAGGCTCACACAAATAACCTTTACTTTTTGTTTTAAAGGCTCACACAACTAATCCTTATAAGTGTTCTACTCTTAACCCATAAATACCCAAAACTCACTTGAGTAATAAATGATTACAGAGAAAAACACTCACAAATCTTTATTTCTCAATAATTGAAGAGCAAAAAGATTTTTACAGAGAATAGATATTGGTTCTCAAAGTATTGAATGTACAAATAGCTTGTAATAAGATTTTGATTCAAAGTATTTGCTATCCTCTTGTACTGAATGCATAAATGTCTTCCATTTATACTCCCTTGGCTGATTATAGCCGTTAGGGTGCATTTAATATGAAACTAGCCATTGTACCAGCCAAATAATCGCGCCTCACATTTTTGTCTTTCATAATTCATGGGCGTGACTATGTTTGTCACGGGAGTGACATTTTTTCCCAAGCCGTGACTGAAGTGGTAACCTTGGTCGTGAAGCTCTTTGGAATGTTTTGAAACATTGAGTCACGAGCATGACTTACATCTTCATGGGCGTGACAAACTTCCTAGCCGTGATCCAAGTGGTGACTTTGGTCTTGAAGTTCTCTGGATGAAAATGCCATGAACATTCACGGGCGTGAAATTTTAATTCACGGGCGTGACTTAAATGTTCATTTCACAGTTTGTTCTTCCTTCATGATCGTGAACTTCAAATGTTGGTTTTAGTAACAGTTAACTCTTTCACGGGCGTGACACATAGGGTCACGGGCATGAACATGCTACTTCCTTAATTTTGTCTTTCAAGGATTATTCTTCCAATCTCCATTCTTGCTATTTTATTCCATACCCTGTTTAATATTCTTAGAAAACAAGTATGTTAAATACAATGTTGCTATTTTATTTGTTATCATCAAAATGACAGAAATACCCCTCAAGGTTTAACAATCTCCCCCTTTTTGATGGTGACAAATAATCTAGCAATATGTGCTTTTGAGAAGTCTCCCCCTCAAAAGATACTTAGGATAGAAAATTAATAAAATGCAATAATTGTAAATAATGATGTAGCATTGAAATAAACTCTCTAGTTTTTAAGTATATGCAAGTTATATGTGAAGTATATCCTATGTATACCAAAATTATTTTTAAGACATGAATTATATGTAAGGTATACTTAAAGTGTATCATGGCATATTTATTTATGTAACTTGCATTAAGGTATATGCAAAGTATACTTAAGATATATCTAATGTGTATAAAGCTCGATTTCTCAATTTCATACTTGCATATGAATTTTGAATCAAAGTTTGAGTATTTCTAATTTCTCCTAACCTAACTCAATGTCAATGTATTTGTAGGTTCTTATTTTTTATTCAAATTAATTCATTTTGATATATTGCTAGGTTCTCCCATTTTTGTCATCAATCAAAAAGAATATAAAGATACCAAAGGATAAACAAAGCAAATATATTTGAAAAATACACACCAAAGTTAATTAAAGTTCATGAAAGAAATACAATCAAACAAAAAACAACAAAACAACAAAGAAAATAGACAAGCAACCACACAAATTTAGGCTACCATCTAGCCTAACACCTAGCCTAAACATCTAGCCGGACATCTTATCTCGAAGTCTAGTAACCTCTGCCTCTAGGCTGTTCATCCAAGACTCCATGAAGTCTTTGAGGTTTTCCAACCTCTCGTCCATCGAAGCCTGCAGCTACTCAAAACGTGATGCCAAGAGGTCAACCACCTGCTGCACTACATTCGGTGTGGAAGCCGAGGATTGACCGATGTCCTCCTCAGCCACTAGAGGTGCTTCCTCAACCCGAGCCCTTTTCTTCTACTGGATCCCTTGGAGGCCGGTTTTGAAATCCTCCGTATCATTGTATTTCCAGATTATCTCCCCAACAATGTCTGTGAAGCGGTAGAAAATATTGTTCTCGTGAACAATTCTGACAGCCGCTCCCATATTGATAAAGGACTCGACATCCAATCAATCTCGAGGATGTCCAGGGATGAGATTGAAATGATGCTCATCTAGCTTAAAATAGCCAAGCTTCAAGGCTATGTGGGTGACATAACCACCAATAAGTATATCTCCTGTTGGTTTGGTGGCAATGGAGAGAAGATGATTTGCAAACCATCTAGAAAGTGCCACAGTGAGTCCTCTTCTAGCCATCTCAAATAGGAAGAGCTCTGATTTCCTAATGGTCTCATTGCTTTCTCCCCGAGCGAATATGCTATAGGTTAGGAACCTATGCAAATATTTGTGCACTGGGGACCTGAGATGAGTGCTCTTGGTCTTTTTGACATCCCAGCTGCAATCGGTGCCAAAATGGGTCCAAACTCAAGTGGCGAAGAATTCTACTTCGCTGTCGTTGAGTATCCCATCCGAGGGTAAGTTGAATAATTCTCCAAATTCAGTGGCATTGAGGGTGTTTGGTTTCTCGCAGAGTTGGAATTTCACCATTATAGTAGGTGACACTTGTAGAGTGCTAAGAAATTTTAGTGTTGGCTCCCTCAGTGTGGGCTGGTGAATCTCCACAAATTCTTTCAAGTGACAGGCCTGGAGTTGATCTATCATAAACGTTTCTAGCCCAAGAGTTTGGACGGTTTGCCATTCAAAAGACCATAATGAAAGGAGAGGCCTTTTCTTCACTATGGAGTACTAGAGATGGCATTGCTCCGGAATTCTATTCATGAGGTAATCTGCATACCTCCTGGGAGCATGAGACTTCTTTCTCTTTCCCTTTGATGAGGCAAACTCCATTTGAGTTGAAAAAGTGAACTTTGTGAGGTTTGAGAAAAAATATTTGATAGAAATTTGATAAAAACCCTAAATGAGTATGATTTTTGATGAAGGAATGGACATTTGATGGTATTTATAGGAACATTTTGTGACTTGGGGGCCGAAATCTTCAATAACTCATTGAATATGTGTAAATGAGAGCGGTTTCAAGGAGTTGAAAAGTTTTAATGTGAAAAATAACCGGTTGTTCTCTTATATGCCCGATGCATTCACGAGCGTGAATAGTCGTGTTCACAGTTTGCTGAAGGAGTACTCTACCCGTGAATAAAGGCATGAATATGTTCACAGTCGTGATCTTTGAATGTCACGGGCGTGAATGATGAAATATCACTGGGTGAAACAATAGTCACGGGCGTGAAAGGTTGAATTTCACTACTTATGCCGGTGAAGCAAGGCGTGAACGCCTCTGTGTGTTTTGGGGTTGTAAACATTCACGGACGTGAGAATTTGTCACGGGCGTGAATAGGTCTTTTCACAGGAGTGAATGAAGCCGTGAATATAAGCTTCACCACTTGAAGCCGTGAACCATGTCGTGAATCAAGTCGTGAACGACACTGCCTCTTTTGGCTATTTAAGTCACGGGCGTGAACATATATCACGGGCGTGACTCCCCTAAAATTTTCATCAAATAAATTTAAGTCCTAAAAACAAGACTAAATCATTTCAAATAAAGATTTTATCCCTTATAACATAAAGTTTCATCAAAATTACTACCCTATATCTAGTGATATGATACAAAATTAAGATCATCAATTAAGATTTCATAATTTAGCAATCACAAGGTTAATCCATCAATCATACCAAGTTCTCTTCTAATGAAATTAAATCTTTCCTCATTTAGAGACTTAGTAAACATATCTTCCAATTGATTTTTTGTGCTTATAAATTCTAATGCAAAATCTCCATATTGAACATGATCTCTAATAAAGTGGTGCCTAATGTCAATATGCTTACTTCTTGAGAGTTGAATAGGATTCTTTGAAAGATTTATAACACTTGTATTGTCACATTTAATAGGTATATGGTTCATATCATGACCATAGTCCTTAAGTTGTTGTTTCATCCAAAGAATTTGACTACAGCAACAACCAGCTGCTACATACTCTGCTTCAGCAGTTGAAAGAGCATCTGAAACTTGTTTCTTGCTAAACCAAGAAACTAAGCATTCTCCAATAAAGTGATAAGTACCTGAAGTACTTTTTCTATTTAAAAGACAACCAGCATAGTTTGCATCTGAATGTCCTATAATATAAAAGGATGAATTTCTAGGATACCATAAACCTAGATACAATGATCCATGTAAATATCTTAGAATCCTTTTTACTACATTTAAATGAGATTCTTTAGGACTTGATTGAAATCGTGCACACAAGCAAACACTATACATTATATCGGGTCTAGATACAGTAAGATATAAAAGAGATCTGATCATACCTCTATAAAGCTTTTCATTAATTCTCTTACCTTTTTCATTCTTGCATCCTTCCATACCAAATTTCTTAATTAAATCTTTGGCATATTTGGATTGGTTGATGAATATGCCCTCATTGCTTTGCTTTATTTGTAGACCAAGGAAATACTTAAGCTCTCCCATTATGCTCATTTCAAATTCCCTAGTCATACACTTAGCAAATTCTTGACAAAGCAACTCATTAGTATAACCAAATATTATATCATCAACATAAATTTGAACAATTAGTATATCATGCTTATGCTTTTTAATGAATAATGTGGTGTCAACATTTCCCTTTGTAAAGCTATTTTCTAATAGAAAAGAACTTAGCCTCTCATACCAAGCTCTAGGGGCTTGTTTCAAACCATATAAAGCTTTTGAAAGTTTACAAACATGATTCGGCAAATCATAGCTTTCAAAGCATGGTGGTTGTTATACACTTATTCTTCTATATAACCATTTAGAAATGCACTTTTCACATCCATTTGAAAGAGTTTGAAATTCATGGGACATGCATATGCTAAGAGTATTCTTATGGCTTCTAATCTAGCTACAGGTGCATAGGTTTCATCATAATCTATACCTTCTTCCTGATTATATCCTTTTGCAACTAATCTAGCCTTATTCCTAGTTATTGAACCTTGTTCATCTAGTTTATTTCTAAATACCCATTTGCTATCTATAATTTGATGATCATTGGGTCTAGGTACTAAGGTCCATACCTTACTTCTCTCAAATTGGTTGAGTTCCTCTTGCATGGCAATTACCCAACTTTCATCATTAAGAGCCTCATCAACATTTTTAGGCTCAATTTGAGAAATAAAAGCAATGTCAGTGACTAAATGTTTGAAATGAGATCTAGTACTTACTCCCCTTGAGAGATCACCAATGATTTGCTCTTTTGGATGATCTTTCGTCATTCTCCATTCTTTTGGGAGTTCTTGTTCATTTTCTTCTTGAGTTTGAGGTAGAGAATCATTTTGATGTGAATCTTCTTAATCATTTTCTTCTTTTCCATTTTCAAGATCAAGTCTTTCCATATTACCTACAACATCATCAAGAACACTACCTTTCACAAGATCAAGTCTACGAGATTCATTAAAGACAACATGCATAGATTCTTCAATAGTTAATGATATTTTGTTAAATACTCTATATGCTTTGCTGGTTGTAGAATATCCTAAAAAGATACCTTCATCAGATTTAGAGGCAAATGATCTAAAATTGTCCTTGGTATTAAATATGAAGCAATTGCATCCAAATACTCTAAAGTATGATATGAAGGGCTCTCTTCCATTCCATAGATCAAATGAGGTTTTATTTAAAAGAGGTCTTTTGAAAACTCAATTTGAAATATAACATGCAGTGTTTGTGGCTTCTACCCAAAAGTAAGTTGGTAAATCATATTCATTGACCATTGTTCTAGCCATTTCAATTAAAGTTCGATTTTTCCTTTCAACTACCCCATTTTGTTGAGGTGTCCTAGGAGATGAGAAATTATGTGAAATGCCATGTTCAAGACAAAAGCTTTCAAAGTTTTCATTTTCTAATTCTTTCCTATGATCACTTCTTATCTTTGAAATACAATACCCTTTTTCATTTTGAACTCTTTTAGCAAAGTTTTTGAAATTTTCAAAAGCATCACTCTTTTGAGCTAAGAAAATTACCCAAGTAAATCTAGAGTAATCATCTACGATGACAAATGCATAATGTTTTCCTCTTAAGCTAGCAATTCTAGTAGGTTCAAATAAGTCTAAATGCAGGAGTTGAAGAGGTTTTGAGGTACTTACTATGTTTTTGGCTTTGAAGGATGACTTGTGTTGCTTTCCTCTTTGGCAAGGTTCACATGTCTTGCCTTTTTCATATTTAACTCTTGGCAGTCCTTTTACTAGTTCTCCTGTGCTGAGGCTTTGTATTAAGTCCATGTTAGCATGCCCAAGCCTTCTATGCCACAACCAAGATTCATCACTAGTAGTCACAAGACACTTAGAGGAATGATTAGATAGATCATGTAAGTTTATTATGTATGTACTGACATCTCTATTTCCTTTAATTATCTCCTGACCATCGATAGTGATCACGAGACATTCATTGGAAGTAAAGATTACTTTGTTTCCTTTATCACATAATTGACTTACACTTAACAAGTTATGTTTCAAGGCATCAACAAGTAAGACATCTTTAATAAAAGAAGTGCCATGAATACCAATAGAACCAATGCCAATTACCTTACCCTTTGCATTGTTTCCAAAGGTAACTTTACCTCAATCAATACATTTGATTTCATTGAAAAGTTCTTTGTCTCTTGTCATATGCGTTGAGCATCCACTGTCTACTAGCCAAGCATTTTTGTTTATTGTGGACTTAAGGCATACCTATAGAATGACAGTTCAATTATGATTTTTAGGTACCCAAATGAGCTCGGGTCCTTGGGGGTTAGCACATGAAGGTTCCCAATGAGCCTTCCTTATCCAACAATATTTATTTATGTGACCCATTTTCATACAATAATTACATTGTTTTGGTGTAAACTTGTTTTCTGGTCTTACAATATTTTTCAAAACCACATTTCTATCGATATTATTTTGAGAATGATGACATGTACAATTATGATTAATTATAGATTTTCTAGATGCATGCTTCCTATATATAAAGGCATGATTATTTTGTTTATGTATAGAAGGTTTAATATGCTTATTTCTTGGTGTTTTTCTAACAAGTGTGGAGATGTGAGGTTCACTAGACTTAACAAAGATGGTTTTATGAAAAGATGATGATGTGTCCTTAAATCCTAGACCATGTCTAATTAAGGGTGATCTTTGAGACACAATGAGAGTATCTAAGCTCTCTTTACTGTTGTGAAATTTAGAAATAGAATTTCTAAGTTCCTCAACTTCATTTTTCAAAGTATTATTTTCTTTTAGCAAGGAAGCAGTTGAGGGTCTTGATGAGTATTCATCTAATGACTTTTGAAGAGATTCATTAGATGATTTAAGCTTTATGTTTACCTTTTATAAATCATCTATCTTATTTTTCAAATTAGAGATGTTATTTCTATAAGTACTAAATTTTCTTCTATATTTCTCTAATTCTAGATTTAATTCTTCTATTAGGCTTTTCTCATCATCATCATCATTATCATCATCATTATCACTACTATCATTGTTCAAAGAGTATGAGTGTAGTGATCTTACCTTATTCGGGACATGATCTTCAATAGCCATGAAGCATAGGTTGACCCTTCACTTTCATTATCATCGCTTTCACTTGAAGAACTTTCATCATCCCATATGGCTTTGTGACCTTTCTCCCCATTGTCTCTTTGGTATCTGCTCTTATGATTCTTGCGCCTTGGACATTATGGTTTGATATGTCCTTTCTTTCCACCCTCATAGCACTTCATCTCTTCCTTACTTCTTTGTGCATCATTAGAAGTTTGTTTGAGGTTTTTTTGCCTGAATTTTCTGGAGCTACTCATTTTCTTCTCAATGATTCTTTTTAGTCTCTTTGAAAGCATAACAATGTCCTCATTTTCATCATCACTCATTTCTTCATCATCTTCACTTTCTTCTTGCGATTTTGAAGTAGAGGCTTTGAGTGCTAAGGGTTTTCTTTTCTCTGGCTCTACTTCAAGCTCTCTATCTCTTTTCACTGCCATTTCATGTGTGAGAAGTTTGCCAATCAGTACATCAGTATTCATGATGCTCATATCTTCATTTGCTTCTTCTATGCCAACAACTCTTGAGCCATAGTCTTTAAGAGGAAGACTTCTCAGGATTTTGTTGTTTACATCTTCTAGGCTCAGATGCTTCCCAAGTTTCCTCATTCCATTTATAATGGCTAGAAGGCGGTTGGTCATGTCAGTGATTGACTCATTGGATTTCATCTTGAAGAGTTCATATTCTAATGTAAGAAGTTGAATCTTCTTGGATTTGACTTGCTTCGTTCCTTCATGATAGTTTTCCAATGTCTTCCACATGCTGTATGCTGTTGGATAGTGTTGTATTCTTCCACATTCTTCAATAGATAATGAGCTTGATAGGATTGTCATTGCCTTCTTATTTTTGAAATTTGCTCTTATTTGAGGCTCTGTCCAATCATCTCTTGATAGGATTTCTTCCTCACCATCACTCCTTTTCTGGTTGGTGGTGTCTTTTCGTACATTATCCTAGACTTTAATTCCTTCACTATCCAGATATGTTTCCATCCGAAACTTCCAATGGGCATAATTTGCTCCATCAAAGTAAGGTTTGATACTTTGGAATCCTTCACTGGCCATATCTTAATCTTTACTAGCGCTTTTTAGGCTTCAATGCTAGACTTAGCTCTGATACCAATTGTTGCCCAGATATTAAGCCAAGAAGGGGGGTTGAATTAGAGTTTCAAAAATTAAACTTTAAAGTGCATAAATAAAAAATTAATTTTAGGAGGGATAGAGAAATTTGACACAAAGATTTTTAGAGAGGTTCGGGTGTTAACAAACCCTACTCCTCTCCCCAATTGCAATTAGGAGTTTCACTAACACACTAAGTGTTACAATGGAGTTTTACAAGCTCACTCCCAACTATGGTGTTTGTCACAATGGCTCACACCTAACCCAGAAATCCCTTGTTTTTTAATGACTCACACAATAACCAATTCCTTGTGTTTTACAGGCTCACACAAACAACCTTTTATCTTGTGTTTTACAGGCTCACACAAACAACCTTTTATCTTGTGTTTTATAGGCTAACACAAACAACCTTTTAATTTGTGTTTTACAGGCTCACACAAACAACTTTTACTTTGTGTTTTACAGGCTCACACAAATAACCTTTACTTTGTGTTTTAAAGGCTCACACAACTAACCCTTACAAGTGTTATACTCTTAACCCAGAAATACCTAAAACTCATTTGAGTAATAAATGATTATAGAGAGAAACACTCACAAATCTTTATTGCTCAATAAATGAAGAGAAAAAAGATTTTTACAGAGAATAGATATTAGTTCTCAAAGTATTGAATGTACAAGTAGCTTGTAATAAGATTTTGATTCAAAGTATTGGCTATCCTCTTGTACTGAATGCATAAATGACTTGCATTTATACTCCCTTGGCTGATTATAGCCGTTAGGGTGCATTTAATATGAAACTAGACATTGTACCAACCAAATAATCGCGCCTGACATTTTCTCTTTCATCATTCACGGGCGTGACTATGTTTGTCACGGGTGTCACATTTTTTCCCAAGTCGTGACTGAAGTGGTGACCTTGGTCGTGAAGCTCTCTGGAATGTTTTGAAACATTGGGTCACTGGCGTGACTTACATCTTCACGGGCGTGACCAACTTTCCAGCCGTGATCCAAGTGGTGACTTTGGTCATAAGCTCTCTGGTTGAAAATGCCATGAACATTCACGGGTGTGACATTTTAATTCACGGGTGTGATTTAAATGTCCATTTCACGGTTTGTTCTTCCTTCATGGTCGTGAACTTCAAATGTTGGTTTTGGTAACGGTTAGCTCTTTCACAGGCATGACACATAGGGTCACGGGCGTGAACATGCTACTTCCTTAATTTTGTCTTTCAAGAATTATTCTTCCAATCTCCATTCTTGCTATTTTATTCCATACCCTGTTTAATATACTTAGAAAACAAGTATGTTAACTACAATATTGCTATTTTATTTGTTATCATCAAAATGACGGAAATAACCCTCAAGGTTTAACAATCTCCCCCTTTTCGATGGTGACAAATAATCTAGCAATATGTGCTTTTGAGAAGTCTCCCCCTCAAAAGATACTTAGGATAAAAAATTAATAAAATGCAAGAATTGTAAAGATTGATATAGTATATTCCACTATATCCTTCTTCATTCCTGACTGCCAATAATGAGTCTTCAGGTTCTGATACATTTTATTGCTCCCTCGATGCATATAATAAGTTGTATTATGTGCCTCTTTTAGAATTACTTGCTTTAATCCTCTATCTTTTGGAACACACAATCTTCCTCTGTAACTTATGCTTCCATCATTTTCAACCTTAAATTCAGGTCTCTCCCCCTTTTTTCACTGCCTCAGCAATTATCATCAATTTCGGATCTTGTTTCTGACCTTCCTTCCCTTGTTGACTCAAGGTTGGTTGGACCCGTAACTCTGCGAAAATAAATTGTGAGTCTAATTTTTAATTTATTATTAATTTGTATATATATTATATTATAATTGAGGAAATTTTTAAACTACACCTGTCAGTGTTTTTCTACTTAAGGCATCCACTACTACATTGGCTTTGCCTGCCTGATAATCAATAATATAATTATAATCCTTGATTAACTCCAACCATCGTCTTTGCCTTAAGTTTAACTCCTTTTGTGTGGCCATATATTTGAGGCTCTTATAATCTGTATATATGTAGCACCGCTCACCATACAAATACTGTCGCCATATTTTTAAAGCAAACACTATTGCTGCCAACTCTAAATCATATGTAGGGTAATTTAGCTCATAAGGCTTCAATTGCCTAGATGCATAAGCAACTACTTTACCCTCTGGCATTAATACACAACCTACTCCACTATGAGAGGCATCAGTGTATATCACAAAATCTTTCCCTGGTGTAGGTGGGGTCAAAACAGGTGCTTCGGTTAACATGGCTTTTAGTTTCTCAAAGCTTGCCTGACACCGATTTGTCCACTCAAACTTAGTTCTTTTCTGAGCAACTTGGTAAGTGGTGCAGCTATACTTGATAATCCCTTACAAACCTTCTGTAGTAGCCAGCTAATCTAAGGAAACTCCGGACTTTTGTTACATTGCGAGGTGGCTTCCAACTTAGAATTGCTTCTATTTTGTTAGGATCAACACAGATTCCTTCAACTGAAATAAAATGTCCTAAGAATCCCACTTCATCCAACCAGAACTCACATTTTGACAGCTTTGCATATAATTGATTTTCCCTCAAAGTCTGCAGTACTATTCTGAGGTGCCTGTCATGTTCTCCCTTGTCCTTCAAATACACCAGGATATCATCTATAAAAACTACCACAAACTGATCTAGATAAGGCCTAAATATCCTGTTCATCACATCCATAAAGGCAAAAGGCTGTTTTGGATACATCTAATTCTTTGATTTTCAGTTGGCGATACCCAGATCTGAGATCAATCTTAGAGAATACTCCTTCTCCCTTCAATTGATCAAACAAATCACCAATTCTAGGTAGTGGGTATTTATTTTTAATCGTCGCCTTGTTCAATTGTCGGTAATCAATACATAATCAGAGGGTGCCATCCTTCTTTTTCACAAACAACACCGGAGCGCCCCATGGTGACACACTGGGCCTTATGAACTCTTTGTCGAGCAATTCCTATAATTGAACCTTTAACTCTCTCAATTCTGTAGGTGCCATTCTATAAGGAGTAATTGATATCGAGGTTGTACCAGGAATCACATGAATAGCAAACTCTATCTCCCTATCTGGTGTTAACCCCGACAAATCCTCAGGAAACACATCTGGGAACTCATGTACTGTGGGGATGTCCTTGAGTTCTGGGATCCTCTTCCTGGTATCTATCACATGGGCCAAATATGCTTCACATCCTTTCCTAATGTATTTTCACGCTTTTAATGCAGAAATAACACTGGTCAAACATGTTTGACCTTCACCTTGAATGATAGTGTCATCCTGCCTTTGAATTTTAAGTACGACTTTTCTAGATCGGAAGTCGACTATAGCTCCATGCTTTGTCAACCAATCCATACCCAAAATAGCATCGAATTCATGAAAAGGTAATTCTATTCAGTCTGCTGGAAATTCTATACCCTGAATGATTATTGAACTGTTTCTATAAATCCGATTCACTTTCACACTATGTCCCAGCGGATTGGTCATAACTATCTCATATTCTAACGTCTCAGGTTTCATGTTCCCTTAATAAGTGCAGTTGTGCTTATATATGAATGCGTGGAACCAGGATCTATCAATGCATGTAAATCAAAATCAAATAAAGATAATTTACCAACTATGACGACTGGTGCATCCTGGTCCTCATGGACTCTCATCAAATAGGCTCAAGCTGGAGCTCTACTACCTCCGGGTCTATCAACTATCTCTGATATCCCCTGACTCTGTCCGGTACGACCACCACTAAACTGGCCTCAACCTCTACCACGGCTCTGTACCAGTGTCATAGTCTGTGCTGGTGCCATATTGTCTGTACTAAGTCTGGGACAATCTCTCTTCATATGGTCAGTAGCTCCACATCTCAAACATGCCCCAGTCAACCACCAACACTCTCCTATATGAGCTCTACCACAATGCTGACACATAGCCGGAGCTGGTCTCTTGGGAAATTATGCTAGTGAACTAGCATATGATATTGCGGGTCTAAAATGCTGACCTCGCCTACCAGAAAATGTCTACGTAGTAGCCCGTGACTGAAATGATCTGGGTATTATCCGTCCTTTCCTACTGGCCCGATGTCTGGGCCACGCTAGTTGTTGATTTCTTAAAATGTTCTTCTATCTTCAGCTTTTTCCTCCTTTCAACACTAATAGTAGAGGACACTAATGTAGCAAAATCTGTATGCTGGTGGGAAGCCACTAAATACCCAATCTCCTCATTGAGACCGTCTTCAAATCTACGACATTTATTAGCTTCATCTCTAATAATCTCAGTAGCATACTTGCTCAGCCTGGTGAACTCCATCCTGTACTCAGCTACTGTCATACCCCTCTGCTTCAAATTCAATAATTCTCGCTTTTTCTCATCCATATAAATTATTGGAAAATATTTCTTTTTAAATTATGCCACAAAGAAATCCCATGTCTGAGGGATCAAAGTCTGAGGTTTCGCTAACAATAACTTCCACCAGTCATAGGCATGCTCCTGAAGGAGGGACACTGCATATCTAACCTTGTACTCCTCACGACACTACAGCTCCTCAAAAACCCGCTCTGTCTTTTCCAACCAAAATTCTGCTGCAGCTGGGTCATCCTTTTTCTTGCCCATAAAATCCGTAGCCTCATATTTTCTTAATTTATCAATCTAGGGTTTTGGTTGTGGTGGGGGAGGTGGTGGAGCTAGTGGTGGCACAACTTGTGCTATCTGCTAGAACAAGGTAGCCATTTGTTGCATAAGGGGTACCTGACCTGGGTTAACCTGTTCTTCAGCATGTTGTGGAGCTATCACACTGGGCTTTGAAGCTCTAATAGATGCTGACTGCCTATGAGTAGCCACCCTCTTGTTCTTCGTGACTTTGTCTTGATTCCGTATCCATTAAAATCTATATTGTCAGAAGAAGGGACCCTTATTAGAATATAGCAGCTTAAAACAATGCGAATAATAGAAACATGCACTTATCTTCCCATACCCACTAAATAAGAATCGTTAAAACTTGGCTCTGATACCAAAATTTGTAACACCCCCTTACCCCACTGTCGTTCAACAAGGTAAGTGAGCATTACCCCTCTTATTGTTTTATAAAATTAATGAAATGAAGAATAAATTTTTTTTTACAAAAATATTGCAAACACTAAAATATAAATTATTACAAGAACAAATATTCAAAATTTTATTTATTTTTAAAGTACAATAATTTACGTTCAAACTATGTTCTTTTACATAGTGACTCACATATTTAATACACATTATATGAAATAAAAATGATACTTTAATTTACAAAGTTTTTGATAAAATATACCAAAAGAAAACTAAGTTGTGAGCTGCTTTCCTCCGGGTACCCTTCTTCTTCTAACAATCTATTTTCTACGGCTACCCTTCTAAACCTGCGCGAGAGGAAACCACCCGCGCTAACCTAATAGCTTAGTGGTGCTTCAATGATAAAAAATTTACATACATATATATTTCCTCACATATTAATTAACCATTTAATAAGTAAGACATAAAATAAAGAATTATATACAATCAATAAATTTCAGCAAACACTCAATATTTAACAACTTGAATTCATATAGCATTTATAAAAATCACGTACTTCGATTTTATTATTATTATTATTACTATTTTCTTGTACCCATAACACATATAACCGAACTAACTAATAGGAATAACAAGGTTGTCATTTCTGGCTTTCATAATATTGCACCGAGTGCTTCATAATAATGTCATTACTGGCTTTTGTAATATTGTCATTACCGGCTTAATAATTTTCCATCGAGCGCATTTATCAATTTACCATTATTGGCTTTTATATTTGGCATCGAGTGCCTAAAATCCCCTGATTGGCATGCCAAACTATTTCCTATTCTAGTTCTAGACTAGGTATTTTTGGGCTTAACTATTTTTATATTAATTCACAATATTTCAAAAATGTCAATATTATTCAATTATCATAATTATACTTATTTATTTTTGTTCTTTATTCCCATTATTATTGCATTAAAATCTCACACATCAATAATTTGTTAACAGTATAATTATCATTAAAGTGAATATTCACATTAATTATTACATATAATTATCACAACACATGCACAAGCCCAAGATTTCATATTTTTACCTATGGCAGATTTCAGACCTATTTTTGGGCTTCATTTTTAGCCCATTTATAATTCAAATTTAGAGTTATGGCCTTCTAACATTTTATATCTTATTGTCTTAGCTTTCAGATGTGTGAACAATCACTTAAATTCCATTTTTCTATCAAAAGGTATGGTTAATTTAATACTGAATCATCACAGATATTTCTACCCAGAAGTTTCTGGACAGATTCTAGGTTTGAACTTCATGCATTTTTCTGGGCAAATCTAGACATAATTAGATGTTATAGTCTGAATAAAAATTAAAGCTCTGTGTCTTAGATTTCATTTTCAACAATGAACATACAAACAGGAGTTCCAGAACTCAAGTTATCATCAAAATAGTCAGGGTTATTCCTAGAATTATGTACCCGAGCCATCAAATGGCATCAATCCATATTTCAACCACATTTATCATTTGCATTCATTTTAATTCTAAAATTTCTAGAATTACAACTACATTCATGTGTATCAATTATTTCACACCATTTGGTCCCATTGCCATATAAAATATCAAAAACAACAACTAATTACATAACACATCAAACACACAATCATATTAAACTTTAACACATAATTACACACATATGAACATTATGTAAATTTTTTTATCAATGAAGCACATACCTAATCAGCCTTGGCTCTTCCCTTAATCCTTCTTTTTCTTCCCTTATTAGCTAGCTTTCTCCTTTCCTTTGTCATCCTCTTTAGGGCCTCTCCTTTGTTCACTTGTTTTTCCTACACAACCATACCACATCTCAATTCCAATATCCATTTTCAATGCTTTTCATGTCTACATAGTATGCTAATGTTCCTAATATGTCTTACACCTTAATTGAGCTAAAATGTAATAAGATTAAACTTCCCTCTTATTATGTCATGGCTGCCCAAAAACTATGTCCTAGTTCCCAATTCATTTTCCTTAATTCAACACTCAAATCATGCTTCACTTATCACCAATTGTTGTGCTTCTATGCTAATTTCAATTTTTCCCAAATTTCTTTAACTATGGTAGCCCCTCATTCCTCCATTAACATCATATTTTCTTTAGTTTTCAAGCCATAAAACAATTAACTAACTTCAATTATCATTAATTCAAAGTTTAATTACACTTCCATCAACTAATCACAAACTTAAATTTCTATGTTCAATCTTGCAACATAACCTATATCTATCAACCCTAATCACATCTATCATCAATATGGATCTCAAATGGAAGGAAAAATGTTGAATTTAAGAAGAATAAACTAACCTTAAGTGTTCTTCAAGGTGGGTCGAAATTGCTCCTACTCTTCTCCCTTTTTCTTCTGTTTTTCTTCCGTCTTTCTTGCTCCTTTGGCACCCTTTTATGGTAAGAACTCCTTAATTCAGAATATTCATCTCTCAAAACTATTTTTTTCTCACTATTAGCATGCTGGAAAAGGGAAGAGGTTTATTGGGGTGGAGATGGACGAAAATAAGGTGGGAGAAATGAAGATGAAGATGACTTTATGGAAGAATGAGAAATTTGTTTTTCCTTTTTGACTTTTATACCTAATTTAAGAATTGGGTCCCACTAATTAAAATTAATTTTAATTCTTACTGGTTAATTAAGTTAATTAATCTTGATTTACAATTAAACTTTGAGATATTCCATATTTGCCACATCTTCCTCCATATTTACACTTTTTCCCTAAACAATCTCAATAATACCGATTTTGTCCATAGAAAATTTTATTTTTTTCTAATCTACCACTAATCTTTTTAATTCCTAAATAATAATACCCTTAATTATTTTCCCTTATTATTAGTTATTTTTTTATAGGTTCGAATTTAGACTCCGATTGAACCTACGCGCCTCACTACGGTCATGTCATATCCGCTAATTTAGACTAGAGTCACGCGAGTTGTTAAATCGACTCGTCGGTTTGACCGAAGTCTAAATTTGGATTTTTATCCAAAAATAATGAAAATAATGGCAATTAAGTATGGAAAATATCTAATAAAGTGTTCAAAATATTTAAAGATGTTAAATTTCGGTAAAGGACAAAATTGCAAATTTTGAAAAGTTTAGAGGTCAATTTGGAATTTACCAAAAATTTGAGGATTTATTGGGATAATCATAAATTAAATGCATGAATTGGGACATAAAATGCATATGGAGACCAGCCACACCAAGTGGCACATTTTAAGAAGTCAATTGACATATATGAATTAGAAATTAATGAAAAGTTTCTAAAAAATGCTTAGGAGTCTCCATTAATTATATAATTTTGTCACTTTGTTCTTAACTGCTTATCCTTTCTTAATTATCACCCTTGATCTAGAATTTTCCCATCATTAAGTGTCTTCCACGTTTCTTGAAGCATAACACACCAAGTGGCAAAGTTTAAGAAGCAAATTAACATACATGCATTTAGCATTAATTAAAGTTTCTAGAATGTGAGCTTAGGTGTCCCCATCCTTAATTGTTTTTTGTCATTTTCTCATCAATTGCTCATTCATCCTCTCTTGTTCCTTTGAATCTAGAAATTCCTATCAATTATTTGTCTGCCACGTTGCTTCTTGAATCACCATACATCAAAGTAAGATGAACACATGAATTGAACAATAATGAAAGCTTATAGATGAAGCTTAGGTGTCCCCCATTTTAATGAATTTTGTCATTTTGTTATTGATTGTTTCTTCTTCTTCCTTATCCATTTTTCATTGAGGAAAATTATGTTCTCCACACCAGCCACATTTTTCCCTTGGACAGCCATAACCAAACCTTGTTCTAAAAAGAGAAAGTGAGAAAAAGAGAGAGAAAGGCATGGGAAATTCCATTTTGATGCCTAAGGAAGCTTAGGAGAGTAAGGAAAAAGAGAAAAATTAGGGTTTATGAAGTTTTAATAATCTGATTTTAAATTTTAGGAACTCAAGTTAACAAGGAACTAGATCAAGGGAGCAAAGGAAAGGAGAAAGAGAAGTAAAGAGAAAGAAAAGAGAAAAATAGAGGTTTGTGCATAACCTAAGGCAATAGCCTATTTTATTATTTTTTTAATTGCATGATTTAGTTATTTGGCATGTTGATGATTCTGAGTTGATATTATTTTGTCATGAAAATCTTGGGGATGCATGTTTACTAGACTTAGGATTTAATTTGGTAAAAATTGAATGTGATTATCTTGTATGTTCCTTATTGGAAATTGATGAGCAGTGTTCACTTAAACTGTATAACTTAATTTTTGGAACTCGGTTTTGCATATTGTTTATTGGGTTTGAAATATAAGACATATATCTATAACTTTCATTTAGACCATAAAACCTGAATATGTCTGTATTTATCCAAAAAGTTCATAAACTTCGGACATAGAATCTATCCAGAAATTATGGGTAGAATTGTTAGTAATGAGCAGTAAGTACTTAAATTGTTATAAATTGAGTTATGGAGCTTGGATTTGTGTGTTCTTTATTTGGTTTGAAAGCTAAGATATAGGGATACAATTTTTATTGAGACCGTAATATCTTAATATATCTATAATTGTCTAGAAAAATTCATAACATTTAGGCTTAGAATCTGTCCAGAAAATTTTGGGCAGACTTATCAGTGACCAGAGAGTGTTAATATTATCATATCTTTTGATACAGAACTCCGATTTACGTGATTCAAGTTGAATAATAAAACTAAGATCCTTATCTAAAATATGTATGAAGCTCATGTACTAAACGCAGATTGGAAGAGGACCAAAATTAAGGTCCAATAAAGAGAACAAAATCTACCAGTGACAGGGCAACATGTGAATTGAGGAATGAAATGAGTAAAATGATGAGAACTTTCTTATATTATGTAAATGTTATTTTAATTGAGTGATTATGTGATTATTTTGAGATATTACATGCATGAAAAGTATGAAATTAATTGTTATGAATTTTAATGAAATTGTATAAGCCCTAGAACACCTAACTAGAACCAACTTAGGATAGTTTGGCATGCCAAATAGGGAGGGGGAGTATGATGAAAATGATTAAATCCAACAATGGTATGATTAGCTACGCCAGGTTTGACAATGTTATCTATGTCGGGTTTGGCAATGTTATCTACACCGAGTTTGGCACTATTATTTATGCCGAGTATGACATTATTATCTACACCGAGTTTGGCACAGCTATCTACGCCGGATTTGGCACTTATATGCGCACATCATATTGCTCGGGCGGCACTCCTAAGTGCCTGGATGAGAACTCCGTTATCCTATTCAGTGGTTCATAGGTGTCCTGGGCATAAATGAAAACATAAATAAAGAAGTTATGAAACATAAAAGAATTATTGAAAATAAAAATGGAATTATTAATTGTGGCATGGATAAAAAGAAGATTTAGTGTTGTACAATAAGGTGGTAATAAAATAAATAAGTATGAGATAATATAATATAATTTGATGTCTATATATGCTAGAATACCATGATTTGCATGAGAATGATGATTTGATTATGTTAAACAAAATGAGATACAATACGTTGATGTGATGCATACTAGAATATTATGAAATGTATGTTTGCATGATTTGATCATAAATTGTTATATGACAATGCTTGTGACGTTAAAAATAGTTTATTGCTTTATCTATATGCACCACTAAGCTAAAAGCTTAGCGCGGGAGTTTTTCTCGCGCAGATTTAGTAAAGAATAAATAGAAGATAGTAGACAAAGCCAGCGGTGACCTAATCCAGTAAAGCAGCCTGTTGCACACATCGTGGGTTACACAACTTTTGTATATTATCATGTAAATTTTCTTTTGTAGTATTTGTAAAATAAACAGTATCTTTTTTAAAGAACATCTTACTATATAAAAAGGTAGTTTAACTTTTATGTTATCTTTCTTTTATAAATGCAAAGTAAATAAATAGTGAATATTGGAAATGAAAAAAAATGTACGAGTGATTTTGCTTTATATATAAATTATATAATGATATTGTAATCGATGAAGTTAGTGTGGCACACCCTCATTCCGGCACGAGCTGCTGGGGTGAGGGGGTGTTACAGTTTTTGGTATTAGAGCATCAGGTTGGTGTTTCTAGATTTTGGTATTAAAGCCTGGGTTTGGGCGGTTTTGGAATTTTAAAATGGTTTTCAAAAATAATTATAATATGTGTGTACCCACAATTAAGTATTAAAGTTGTTGCTTACTGATTGGGGCTGTTATTTTATGATATAGGTATAGTGTGGCTTCAGAGTCACGACATATTGTGGCAGAAGGAGACGAAAGTAATGAGCCTACTGAAACACAGGTTTCATCGCGACCCAGTTGTCGCCAAGCTACAGTATCTAGATCCAATGCTAGCCTATGAAGAGGGCAATCTATTGCTGGCACAGGACAAAAAGAGCTTATGAGGAACATATAGATTTGCTACAAATAGCTTCACAACCAGCCTCATCAGGATTACAATTTGAGAGACTGAGGAAGTTAGGGGCACCTGATTTCTACGGTAAATGGGAAGATGACCCCTCAGTGGCAGAGTTTTGGCTAGAACGGGCAGAGAGAGTTTTTGATCAGCTGCATTGCACAAACGAGCATAAATATGAGTATGCAATATCTTTACTACAGGAGCATGCATATGACTGGTCGCGATCTGAATCACAGAGCATAGAGGCTCCTGACCCTATAACATGGGAGTTCTTTCTAGAGAAGTTTAAGGAGCAGTATATTCCTCTTATCTACACAGACGACAAGAAAATAAAGTTTTTGATACTGAAACAAGGAAACTTATCGGTAACAGAATATGAAAGAGAATTCACACATCTTTGCAAGTATGATGGAGGCATTGTATCCACTGAGGCAGATAAGTGCCGACGATTTGAAGATGGATTGAGAGACCCAATCAAGCTACAAATCTCAGCTCTATGTCTAATGAGTTTTCCTAGTTTGCTAGTGTCTTCTAGAACAGTCGAGAGAGTTCTAGCCACACAACAGTCAACACAAGATAGAAGGTTTAAGAGGCCCATATCACAACCGAGTAGAGTACAGTCAAGTGTCAAAAGAGCTAGATCTTTCAGTGGTCGATTTCAGGCTGGGGGTTCCAATAGGCCTTCTTCCTTCAGGCAGGGACAACCCACGAGATCTGTTTCTTCGGCAGCCAGTGCACCGACACAGACACCATATAGATCTCTACCCCTACCAGAATGCTAGCATTGTAGCCATTCTCATCCCGGAGAGTGTTGGTGGATGACAGGAGCATGTTTTAGATGTGGCTCTAAAGACCATATGAGGAGAGACTGTCCCTTGTTACAGTATGGTAGAGGTTCGGGGAGCACTGAGCTGATGTAAACATAGGCTTCTGGGCAAGGCAGAGGCCAAGGGCAAGGCAGAGGAGGCCAATCAGGGTCCAGTCAGTTCAGATCAGAGACAGTTGAGAGGCCAGAAGGTAGTAGAGCTGCCCCAGCCAGGGCATATGCCATGCGAGGCCGAGAGGAGCAGGATGCACTGGATGTCTTAATTGGTAAATTCCTTCTCTTTGGCTCGGACATACATGCATTGATAGATCCGGGGTCGACGCATTCATACATATGCACACAACCACCGGGTCGAGAGGGTTTAAAACCACAGACTCTAGAATTTGAGATTCTTGTGACTAACCCATTAGGGCACAGTGTAAGGGTTAGCAAGGTGTTTAGAGGTTTCCCAGTTGAAATTCAAGAAAAGCAATTCCAGTAGACTTGATAGAATTACCATTCCATGAGTTCGATGTGATCTTGGGAATGGATTGGTTGGCTTGATATGGAGTAGTAGTGGATTGTGGAAGAAGACAGATGATCATTAGAATTCCAGAACAAGATGAGATAGTAGTGATGGGTGAGAATAGAAGATACCCAGACAAGGTGATATGAGTGTTAAAAGCTCAAAAACTCATTAGTAAGGGATGCGAAGCATACTTACCGTATGTGGTTGATATGGAAAAAACAATTCCGAAGTTGGTGGATATTCCTACTGTTAGTGAGTTTCCTGATGTATTTCCAGAGGAGTTGCCAGGGTTATCGCCGGATAGAGAAATTGAATTTGCTATCGATTTGGTACCCGACACCACCCCTATTTCCATTACACCATATAGGATGGCTCCAGTAGAGTTGAAAGAGCTGAAGGTACAGTTGTAGGAGTTGTTAGATAAGGGTTTTATATGACCCAGTGTATCACCATAGGGTGCTCCAGTATTATTTGTGAAGAAGAAAGATGGCACTCTTAGTCTTTGCATCGATTATAGGCAGCTTAATAAGGTGACTATTAAGAATAAATACCCACTGCCTAGGATTGATGACTTATTTGACCAACTGAAAAGGGCAATCATATTTTTAAAGATAGATCTTCCATCGGGGTATCATTAACTGAAGATAAAAGAGTTAGATGTACCTAAGATGACATTCAGGACTCGTTATGGTCATTATGAGTTCCTAGTTATGCCCTTTGGATTGACGAATGTACCAGTAGCTTTTATGGACCTGATGAACCCAGTGTTCAGGCCATACCTTGATCAATTTGTAGTAGTGTTTATTGATGACATTCTTGTCTACTCTAGTGACCGAGTATAACATGATTAACATCTCAGAATAGTGCTGCAAACACTAAGGGAGAAGTAGTTGTATGAAAAACTATCTAAGTGCGAATTTTGGCTTAAATCAGTCAGTTTTCTAGGTCATGTAATTTCAGCAGAAGATATTCGGGTTGACCCTAGTAAAATTGAGGCTATTCTTAATTGGAAACCACCACGAAATGTGACAGAAGTGAGAAGTTTCCTCGGATTAGCTGGATATTATAGAAGGTTCGTGAAGGGATTTTCATCCTTAGTGACTCCTTTGACACGACTGCTACGAAAAGAGGTCCGTTTCGAGTGGACAGACAGGTGTCAAGCAAGTTTTGATCGGCTGAAGGCAATGTTGACTGAAGCACCAGTTTTGACTCAGCCTATTCCAGGAAAAGATTTTGTTGTGTACAGTGATGCTAGTCATAATGGTTTAGGCTGTGTTCTTATGCAAGAAGGAAAGGTGATTGCTTACGCCTCAAGACAACTTAAGCCTCACGAGCTTAACTATCCGACACATAATTTGGAGTTAGCTGCGATAGTTTTTGCTCTTAAGATCTGAAGACATTATCTGTATGGGGAAAGATGTTATATCTATACAGGTCACAAAATTCTTAAATACCTTCCCACACAGAAAGAGTTGAATATGAGACAATGAAGATGGTTAGAGTTGATTAAAGATTATGACTGTGTCATTGACTACCAGCCAGACAAAACTAATGTGGTTGCAGATGCACTAAGTACGAAGATTTTAGCTGAGATGCGAATACAATCTACTTTGATGCAGAGGATCAAAGATGCTCAGAAGCACGATGAAAAGTTAGTGGAGATAGTCGAGGCAGTGAAAAAGGGAGAAAAGCCTGATTTTACATTGACAGAGGATGGTACAGTGTACTTCAAGAATAGGATTTGTGTGCCTGGTGTAGAAGAGCTGAAGTCCGATATTTTAAAAGAAGCACATGAAACGGTATATACCATGCATCCAGGCGGGAACAAGATGTATCAAGATTTGAAAACTCAATATTGGTGGCCAGGGATGAAGAAGGATATCACTGAATATGTTGCTAAATGTCTAACTTGTTAACAAGTGAAAGCGGAACACCAGTTGCCTACAAGATTGCTGCAACCAATACCGATTCCAGAATGGAAATGGGAAAGAATCATGATGGATTTTGTGTCTGGTTTACCGATGACTCAGAGAAAGCATGATGCAGTGTGGGTGATAGTGGATCGATTGACGAAGTCAGCACACTTCTTACCTATCAGAATGAACTACTCATTGAACAAGCTAGCTGAAATTTATGTAAGTGAGATAGTGAGATTGCATGGAGTGCCAATTTCCGTCATATCTGATAGAGATCCCAGATTTACTTCACAATTATGGAAGAGTCTACAGCAAGCTTTGGGAACTCGACTCAATTTCAGCACAGCCTTTCATCAATAGACGAATGGACAATCGGAGAGAGTTATTCAGTTGTTAGTGGATATGATAAGAAGTTGTCTGCTTGAGTTTGAGGGAAGTTGGGATAGATATTTACCTTGTATGGAATTTGCCTACAACAATAGTTATCAAACAAGCATAGGCATGGCTCCGTATGAGGCATTGTATGGAAGAAAATGCAGGACACCAGTTTGCTGGACCGAATTGAGTGAAAAGAAGTTGATAGGGCCATAGTTAGTGCAACAAACAGAAGAAAAGGTTATTATTATCCAAGAAAGATTGAAAGCAGCTCAAGATTGACAGAAATCATATGCTGACCTTAAGAGGCGAGATATAGAGTATGCTGTGGGAGATAAAGTATTTCTCAAGGTTTCACCTTGGAAGAAATTATTGAGATTCGGTAAAAAAGGAAAGTTAAGTCCGAGGTTCATTGGTCCTTATGAGATTTTGGAAAGAATCAGACCAGTGGCATATCGGTTAGCACTTCCACCAGAGTTAGATAAAATCCATAATGTTTTTCATGTGTCGATGCTAAGGAGATATAGGTATGATCCGACGTATGTCATACCAACTGAAGAGATAGAAGTGCAGACTGACTTGACTTATGAAGAGGAACCGGTGGCTATATTAGCACGTGAAGAAAAAGTTTTACAAAACAAGAAAGTTCTATTAGTCAAAGTGCTATGGTGAAATCATGCTACTGAAGAAGCCACATGGGAGAACAAAGAAGTCATGAAGAGGCAATATCCTCAGTTTTTCATAGAATTAACAAGTAAATTTCGAGGATGAAATTTATTTTAAGGGGGAGAGAATGTCATATCCGCTAATTTAGACTAAAGTCACACGAGTTGTTAAATCGAGTCGTCGATTTGACAGAAGTCTAAATTTGAATTTTTATCGAAAAATAATGAAAATAATGGCAATTAAGTATGGAAAATATCTAATAAAGTGTTCAAAATATTTAAAGATGTTAAATTTCGGTAAAGGACTAAATTGCAAATTTTGAAAAGTTTAGAGGTCAGTTTGCAATTTACCAAATATTTGAGGATTTATTGGGATAATCATAAATTAAATGCATGAATTGGGACATAAAATGCATATGGAGACCAGCCAAACGAAGTGGCACATTTTAAGAAGTCAATTGACATACATGAATTAGAAATTAATGAAAAGCTTCTAGAAAATGCTTAGGTGTCTCCATTAATTATGTAATTTTCTCACTTTGTTTTTAAGTGCTTATCCTTTCTTAATTATCACCCTTGATCTAGAATTTTCCCATCATTAAGTGTCTTCCATGTTTCTTGAAGCATAACACACCAAGTGGCAAAGTTTAAAAAGCTAATTAACATACATGCATTTAGCATTAATTAAAGTTTCTAGAATTTGAGCTTAGGTGTCCCCATCCTTAATTGGTTTTTGTCATTTTCTCATCAATTGCTCATTCATCCTCTCTTATTCCTTTGAATCTAGAAATTCCTATCAATTATTTTTCTGCCACATCACTTCTTGAATCACCATACATCAAAGTAAGATGAACGCATTAATTGAACAATAATGAAAGCTTCTCGATGAAGCTTAGGTGTCCCCCATTTTAATGACTTTTGTCATTTTGTTATTGATTGTTTCTTCTTTTTCCTTATCCAATTTTCATTGAGGAAAATTACTTTCTCCACACCAGCCACGTTTTTCCCTTGGACAGCCATAACCAAACCTTGTTCTAAGAAGAGAAAGTGAGAAAAAGAGAGAGAAAGGCATGGGACATTCCATTTTCATGCCTAAGGAAGCTTAGGAGAGTAAGGAAAAAGAGAAACATTAGGGTTAATGAAGTTTTAGTAATCTGATTTTAAATTTTAGGAACTCAAGTTAACAAGGAACTAGATCAAGGGAGCAAAGGAAAGGAGAAAGAGAAGTAAAGAGAAAGAAAAGAGAAAAATAGAGGTTTGTGCATAACCTAAGGCAATAGCCTATTTTAGTTTTTTTAATTGCATGATGTAATTATTTGCCATGTTCATGATTCTGAATTGATATTATTTTGTGATGAAAATGTTGGGGATGCATATTTGCTAGACTTAGGAGTTAATTTGGTAAAAATTGAATGTGATTATCTTGTATGTTCCTTGCTGGAAATTGATGAGCGGTGTTTACTTAAACTTTATAACTTAATTTTTGGAACTCGATTTTGCATATTGTTTGTTGGGTTTGAAATATAAGACATAGATCTATAACTTTCATTTAGACCATAAAACCTGAATATTTATGTAATTATCCAGAAACATTCATAAATTTCGGACATAGAATCTGTCCAGAAATTGTGGGCAGAATTGTTAGTAATGAGCAGTAAGTACTTAAACTGTTTTAAATTGAGTTATGGAGCTTGGATTTGTGTGTTATTTGCTTGGTTTGAAAGCTAAGACATAGGGATACAATTTGTATTCAGACCATAATATCTGAATATGTCTTTAATTGTCTAGAAAAATTCATTAATTTAGACTTAGAATCTGTCCAGAAAATTTTGGGCAGACTTATCAGTGACCTGTTAGTGTTAATATTATCATATCTTTTGATACAGAACTCCACTTTATGTGATTCAAGTTCAATATTAAAGCTAAGTTCCTTATCTAAAATTTTTATTAAGCTCATGTAACTAAATGCAGAACGGATGAGGACCAAAAAAAAGGTCCAAAACAGAGAACAGAATCTACCAGTGACAGGACAGCATGTGAATTGAGGAATGAAATGAGTAAAATGATGAAAAATTTCTTATATTATGTAAATGTTATTTTAATTGAGTGATTATGTGATTATTTTGAGATATTACATGCATTAAAAGTATGAAATTAATTGTTATGAATTTTAATGAAATTGTATAAGACCTAGAACACCTAAATAGAACCAGCTTAGGATAGTTTGGCATGCCAAATAGGGAGGGGGGAGTATGATGAAAATGATTAAATGCATTAATGGTATGATTACCTACACCGGGTTTGGAAATATTATCTACACTGGATTTGGCAATGTTATCTACGTCGGGTTTGGCAATGTTATTTATGCCGGGTATGACATTATTAAGATAACCAAGTTTGGCACGGTTATCTATGTCGGGTTTGGCACTTATATGCACACATCATATTTCCCGGGTGGCACTCTTAAGTGCCTGGATGGCAACTCCGTTATCTTATTCAGTGGTTCATAGGTGTCCTGGGCATAAATGAAAACATAAATAAAGAAGTTATGAAACATAAAAGAATTATTGAAAATAAAAATGGAATTATGAATTGTGGCATGGATAAAAAGAAGATTTAGTGTTGTACAATAAGGTGGTAATAAAATAAATAAGTATGAGATAATATAAAGCAGCCTGTTGCACATATCATGGGTTACACAACTTTTGTATATTATCATGTAAATTTTATTTTGTAGTATTTGTAAAATAAATAGTATGTTTTTTAAAGAACATCTTACTATATAAAAAGGTAGTTTAACTTTTATGTTATATTTCTTTTATAAATGCAAAGTAAATGAATAGTGAAAATTGGAAATGAAAAAAAAAAAGTTTGAGCGATTTTGCTTTATATATAACTTATATAATGATATTTTAATAGATGAAGTCAGTGTAGCACACCCTCATTCGGGCACAAGCTTCATACATAACATATTAAGCTGAAATTAGTACCATAAGTTAGATAAGACATATAACTATAAATTTCAGGTTTTGATACTTTACCGAATTGATCTAAGAGGGAGCTCATGTTGGCCAAACAAGTTTTTGGATCTTCCAGGGCACTAAGCAAGCAGTTCAAACCAGGGAACAGTCATAGTTATACTCACCATATCTCAGAATTTACAAAACATATGAACATGAAATATGGTATACTGATACATAACACATATAGCTACAACTTTGATGTTTTGAGATACTTCAAATAGTGGATTTATGATATTCAAAACTAACACACACAGTGGCTAACTCACTTAGGGTTCACATCCAAACCAGTTTAACTAGAGAGAATATCTCATTCTATGAACCACATCTTGAAAATATGTTTACATATCTATAAAGATAAGACCTAAAGGAACATCTTTTGTGTTTTAAGATTTTCCTTAATCAATTTCTATTGATATCAAAATTGGGGTGAAATTCAGTGCCTATTAATGAACCTTAGCAACGCAAATCAACCTTATAGCAATAAGAATTGATTACTTACCAAGAACGAACTTGCAAGGGGTCAATTTGCTGAAAACACTAAGTGAAACAAGGAATAAATGAAGCCTAGAATGGAGGAAGATGAAGAAGAAAACGGGGCTGAAGTGAGGAGGCAGAAATGGGAGGAAGAAGATACAACCAACTTTCTTTTTTCTTTTTATCTTTTTCTCTTCTTTTCTCTTTTCTCTTCTCTTTTCTCTTTTCTTTTCTCTTCTCTTTTCTTTTATTTTCCTTTTGTTTCATTTTCATTTTATTTTATCTAGATTATTATTATTATTTATATATATATATATATAATTACACTAATCCACACAATAATACAACTTAATCATTTGGCCCAATTTAACTAAATTAACATTGTAAATGTTTACTAATCTTAATCTAGTCATTTTGCTTACTTTAATTTAGTCACCTTATTCAATTTATTTCTAATACTTTGTTATCCTCATTTAGGTTATAAGTACACACGTGCGACTCGATACAATTGTCAAATACTAGGACACATAGCTAGTGCGTGTCATAAACTTGTTTCTAAGAAAATATGTATGAAATACACGTGTTCAATTGAATTATATGGAAGATGCATATGTTCAAATGAAATGCATATGGATATGCATGTGAGGATGGTCGAGGATGTTACAGTTCTTGTTCTTAAGGCTCAATACTATATTCGATATGTCATTGAAGACTATCTTTATGACATTAGCACTCCAGCCAGAGGTTTCCGAGTAATGACCACGACAAGAGGCCATGGGTATACACTCTTTCT
This sequence comes from Triadica sebifera, assembly GCA_023653625.1. Taxonomy (NCBI): domain Eukaryota; kingdom Viridiplantae; phylum Streptophyta; class Magnoliopsida; order Malpighiales; family Euphorbiaceae; genus Triadica; species Triadica sebifera. The sequence goes on from CM042897.1 coordinate 14,146,257, forward strand.
ATCAAGAGTGGTGAATCCTTTGTTGGTTACCCAATTACCTTCGAATACCTCAAACTATATCCAATCACCACCCTATAAGCAACCTCCCTGAGGCAACAAGGAATAATGTCAAAATACATAATCAATATTCAAGATATCCTTGAGTACCTGAAGTCTAAAGATACTTGCTCCATTGCTGTGATGAGACTATCATTGACATTTGAATGATTATCCATATGATTGTCTCATAGTTGGTCATCCAATGTACTTAGCTACACTTAGCAAGCATTCACATGTTAGCTCAAAACATCTCATGTTTATAGATTATGAGATCTACTACTCGATCCAATCAAGGAGTGTAACATGTCCTAGCCTGTCTGGATTAGGATGTCTCTAACCATAATCCAAGTCAAAAATGAAAAAGAAACTATCTTTAAATGCATATGTTTAATTGAATTATATGGAAGATGCATATGTTGAAATGAAATGCATGTGGATATGCATATGGGGAAGGTCGAGGATGTTACAGTTCTTGTCCTTATGGCTCATTACTCTATTCAATATGTCATTAAAGACTATCTTTATGATATTTCCACTCCGGCCAGAGATTCCCAAGTATTGACCACGATAAGAGGCCATGGGTATACACTCCTTCTATCAAGAGTGGTGAATCCTTTGTTGGTTACCCAATTACCTTCGAATACCTCAAGTCGTATCCAATCACCACCCTATGAGTAGCCTCCTTGAGGCAATAAGGAATAGTGTCATAATGCAGAATCAATATTCAAGATATCCTTCAGTACCTCAAGTCTAAGGATACTTGCACCATTGCTATTCCCAATGTACTAAGCTACATTTAGCAAGCATCCCCATGTTAACTCTAAACATCTTATGTTTATAGATTATGAGATGTACTACTCGATCCAATCAAAGAGTGTAACATGTGCTAGTCTATCTTGATTAATAATATCTCATCTCATTAATCCTATGACTCGGGATAATTTTGATACTAGCATAATTACACATGATAAGAATATCAATATCATGATCTCATCATGATTCCTTCATGGTATGTTATGTATCAAGAACTTCATTAATTGATTTAAGATCACTTATCAATTCATATATCAAATGAACATCAAATTAATGAAAAACCCTTTTATTAATCAAATAAATTTCTACAATAAGTGCTAAAGGTGATTACCTTTAGAGCACTTCTCTAACATATTGCAATGAACATGTCCCTTTAACCATCTTAGTGCGGAAGAGTAACCTCGAAGTTTTGAACCTTTCGGAACATGCTTGATCATTAAAAAGCTCTCTTATATGGTGTACTATGTGTTGGGTTTTGAAGAATGAATTATATTCATAAACACAGCAAAAAAATAAAATTTCAAAACCTAAAAGAAAAGATCATACCTTGGGTCATTAAACTAATTTTTATAAACATAGAGGTTTGAAATTATACCTTGTAATTTCTTATTTGTTCTACAAATCCTCACTTTGCTGGGCTGTAGCAAACTACAACAATCTATATTAGGATGTCTCTAACCATAATCCACTTGAAAAATGAAGAAACTATCAAAAGAAATAGTTTGAGCAAATTCAAAGTGTTAGCCTTGAAAGTGTTCTTGAGAGAATTTTTGTTGTCTTAAAAATATGTTTTTCACAAAAAAATATTTTCATGTTTATTTTCTGCCATTTGATGTATTTTCTATTTCAATCAAATTCAAAGAAAAGATGAAAATTCAAAAATGGAGAAAAGAGAAATAAATGAATAGTAATTGGCCATAATTGGCCTAATTAAGGCCAAATTCTGCCGTTGGCCAACGGAAGGGAGGCAGCAGTGCACTGGGCCTGCTGCGGGCTGCCGCTAGGCCGGCTCTCAGCCTGACTAGCCTGCGTGGGCCCATGACCCTCCTGAATGATTTTTTTCATGCGATCGCATTGCGATCTATCCTGAAATAATTCTCTCATATTTTGGATCCGATCCAATACCATTTTACTCATTCTCCATATCTTCAATGCGTGTGACCCATAAGGTTCCCGGTTATGTTGGCCACTTAAATTAACAATTAATTTAAGCAAATCATAAGCGACATCTAGCAACACAGCATGAGCCCCAATTGACTGGAAAGTTAGTGGTTTAACTACAAACCTTTCTATAGACAATTTTCATGCAATTATTCCTTTCACCATTCTATACCCCACTTAGTTCAAAGTATCAATATGTGTTAACTCCCACTAGATTGACTGCATCACGTCTAGTCCAAGTAATGTTAGTTCTTTTCCTTGAGGCTCATTAATCTATTAGATATGTCATTGAAGACTATCTTTATGACATTTCCACTCCGGCTAGAGATTCCCGAGTAATGACCACGACAAGAGGCCATGGGTATACACTCCTTCTATCAAGAGTGGTGAATCCTTTGTTGGTTACCCAATTACTTTCTAATACCTCAAGCTGTATCCAATCACCACCCTATTAGCAGCCTCTCTGACACAATAAGGAAAAGTGTCAAAATACATAATCAATATTCAAGATATCCTTGAGTACCTCAAGTCTAAGGATACTTGCACCATTGTTATGTCCAATGTACTAAGCTACACTTAGCAAGCATCCCCATTTTAACTCTAAACATCTCATGTTTATAGATTATGAGATCTACTATTCGATCCAATCAAAGAGTTTAACATGTGCTATCTATCTGGATTAATAATATCCCGTCTCATTAATCCTATGACTAGGGATAATTTTGATACTAACTTACTTACACTTGATAAGAATCTCAATATCACGATCTCATCATGATTTCCTTCATGCTATGTTATGTATCAAGGACTTCATTAATTGATTTAAGATCACTTATCAATTCATATATCAAATGAACATCAAATTAATTTGAAAATCCTGGTAAAGTGATTGCCTTTGGAGCACTCCTCTAACACTGTGGAATTAGCATCCATAGCCTCATGCTGCTTTTGCAGCTCAACTGATATTGTAGCAAGTATAATGCAGCTTGCCATCTCACTATCATCGAGATGCTTTTGATATGCCTTCTGAACATCTTCAGAAGCATTAGTAACAGGGGGATTAGGGAGTCCCTCATCTAGGACATAACCTATCTTTTCGGATTTGAGAACTATTCTCATATTCCTTAGCCAATCCAAAAAATTAGTGATTCCAAATTCACATTTGTCATGATGATGATTCTAACAACTTAGATGTAAAATACAACATCTTAGAATGTACATAAAATGCATGTTTAATAGGTCTTTAATAAATCGCATTATGACTCCCACTATTTTATTGCAAATCCATAGCCCTCACTATGAACCCAAGAGAACTTATATGGAAGTTCTTCTAGTGGATCGATATCCAACTAGCTAAGAATAATCTTGAGGCAACTTAACAAGCTATCCTTAGTTTGGTTAGTAGGTATCTAATCCATACCAATTGCATTATTCATGCAACTATCGAATCTTGTGCTATCAACTTATTGATGATTATTCATGATATGGGTACTTGTATCTGATAAGATACAAATATGAAGCTTTTGAAAAGTTCAAACAAATCAAGAATGAAGTAGATAAACAACTTGGCAAAAGTATTACACTTAGATCAAATTGAAATGGAGAATACTTAAACCAAGAGTTTCAAGGTTATTTAAGAGATAATGAGATTTTATCTCAGTGGACTCCACCTTACATGCTACAACACAATAGTATGGTTGAAAGGCAAAAGCAAACCTTATTAGGCATGGTGAGGTCTATGATGAGCATCACTGAACTGCCTAAATCCTTTTGAGGTCATGCACTCGAGACTTCTATTTATATATTAAATCGAGTCCCTTTTAAGTCAGTTGATGTTACTCTATATGAGATATGGACTAACAAGAGGCCTATTTTTTTTCGCTTGAAAGTATGGGGTTGTCCTGCATATATGAAGCAGATAATATTTGACAAGCTAGAAGTTAAGTCTAATAACTGTCTATCTTTAGGATATTTGAAAAAGTCATTTCAACAACAATTCTACCATCTTTTGGAATAAAAGGTATTTGTTTAAAAGCATGTTGTCTTTTTAGTGAAAGAGTTTCTTCTAAAAGAAGATAGTGGGAGCAATATTGAACTTGATAAATTTTAAGATCCTTAAATAAATGCAAATTAACTAATAAAACTTGAATTTGTTACTCATACGGATGAAGAAACAACTAAACCTTCTGAAACACTAGAACTTCGTAAATCAAATAGGACACACACTATTCCTAAGAGATATGGATTTTTTTATAAGTGAACAAAATGACGTATTGCCCATAGAGGATGATGAGCTTACTACCTATGAAGAAGTTCTGAATAGTTCAAAATCTGATATATGGCTAAAATCCATGCAATCTAAGATAGATTCCATGTACGAAAACCAAGTATGAACTTTGGTTAATCCACCTGAATGGATAAAACCTATTGGGTGCAAATGGGTCTTCAAGAAAAGACCGACATGAAAGGTAATGTTACTACTTATAAATCTAGCTAGGTAGCTAAAGGATATCATTAAAGACAATGTGTTCACTATAATGAGACATTTTCTCCAGTTGTTATGCTTAAATCCATTAGGATACCCCTAGCCATTGCTACTCATTATGATTATGTGATTTGGAAAATATATGTGAAAATAGCTTTCCTTAATGGAAATCTGACTGAGGATGTATACATGACACAACCAGAGGGTTTCACATTCTATGATGGGAAAAACGTATGCAAATTGCAAAGATCCATTTATGGATTGAAGCAAGCATCCAAGAGTTGGAGTATATGATTTGATGAGACAGTGAAAGAGTTTGGTTTCTCACAAAATATGGATGAACCTAGTGGTTACAAGAAGGTAAGTGAAAGTGTACTCATATTCCTTGTTTTGTATGTAGATGACATACTTCTTACAGGAAATGACATCTCAATTCTTCAATTAGTCAAAATTTGGTTTTCTAAGAACCTCTCCATGATACACCTTGGAGATGCAACCTATGTACTAAGGATTAAGATCTATAGAGATAAATCTATAAGGTTGCTTGGTCTTTCTCAATCTACATACATAGATAAGATGCTAAAAAGGTTTAGCATGGAATAGTCAAGAGATGATTAATTCCTATGACTCATGGGATTACCCTCTATAAGTTTATGTGTCTAAAGACACATGATGAACAAACACACATGAGTAGGATTCCATATGCTTCAACTATTGGATCTATTACGTATGTTATGTTATGTACTAGACCTAATGTATCATATGCTCTGAGTGTCATGAGCTGATATGTAACGCCCACAGATTAGTCTAAATTAAAATAAGTATATGGTATACATAGAAAACACATGATAGACATAATAATTTAAATCAATTGAATAAATGACTAAATTAGAAATTAAAATATATTAAATTTATTGACATGATAAATTTGATTAAATTATACCACATAATTAAATTGTATTTTTTGTATAAAAAATTAAAGATGTTAGATATTAGGAAATATGTGAAGATAATAATAATAATAATAATAATAATAATAATAATAATAATAATAATAATAAAATTAAAAAAAAAAAGAAAAGAAAATTGAACAGTAAAAAAGGGGTCACAGCAGAGAAGGAAAAGAAAAGAAGAATAAAAATCGTGAGAAGGGGAGGAGGGGAAAGTCAATTGACTTTGCCCAATTTCTTCCAACTCTATCTCTCTTCTCCTTCTTCTTCTTCATCATCCCTTTTCCTTCCTCCATATCACAGCTCAAATTATTCGTCATCGTTTTCAAGATTTGCATCAAAAATTAGTCCAAAAAAATCTGATCTTGGTAAGAAATATGTTTTCCATGATTATTGTATTATTAGAACTCTTTAGGTTATATTTTTACAGGATATTGCACGCTATTTTTGATTATCTTTTGAATCGAATTTAGGCAAGTGTTAAACATAAAAGTTGTTCATCTATGTCTTGTATATCGTTCTGACAAATTGTATTGAAGGATTTTGAGTATAGGAAGATAAATGGTCATTAGAGTGAAACTGGTTCAGGGAGACATATCAACTAAATAACCTACGGTTTTGTAAAACTTGATCATCTTAGTTGCTCAATATGAGGTTTTGTAAAACATGAAAGTTGTAGGTATATATGTTATTGAGGTCTCTGCAAACTTTCGTATTAACTTATCTTGTGTAGGTTGAGTTATTCAGAAATGAACTATGATTGTTCCTTGATTGAGCTGGTTTCATATGCCTGTACAGTTCTAGTAATTTCATCCTTATATTTGACCTCTTTTTAGACCAAATTATCCAAAGTTTAAAACATGAAAGTTTTACTCCTATGGCTTATCTAAATTCTTGTGAAAGTCTCACCTTTAAATGTCATGTATTTTGTGATTTATGAGCTGAACAATTGAACTGGTCGGGTTGATACTTCATGTTAAACCAGTTATAGATCCTCTAGTATTTCAGAGTCATAGAGACTGAATCTGGAAATAAGGAAAACATGCAAAATGTTTCAAATTAACTTATATAATTGTATAAAAAGTTTCATAATAATTGAAGCTACAAATTGAAAGATATGAATTTTTAAATATGGTACCCCGAAACTGCCTAAAGGCAAAGAATAGAGCAATATTTAAAAATATACCAAATATCGTGTAATAGTTCAAAAATTCTAAAATTTTAATATGTTTTAGTTTTAGATGGTATATTTAATCAGGAGCAAGAATCATATAAATTGGATAAGTGCAGAAAACGTTATTGATCCAACAGTCCTAAAAGGTCTTGTTCCAGCTTATAAGAAATTGTAGTTATTTATTTAAACTATATTAAGAATAAATATTTTGTCAATGTATTAATTAATTATATTTTTGAATTAGGGTCTCAACAAGAAGAAGAGCAATAAAAGTAGACAAGCTCCAAATTTTAGATTTTGGAAAAACTCCATTGAGGTTTGTACATATATGCATTTTAGTTTGCCTTATTGTATGCTTGTGTGTTAATTGAATAAGTGGCATATTTGAATAATGTATTAAAATGTGTAAATATGAAATGAATTGAGTGCTTAACCAATGAAATTTCATGTTAGTGCATGTATAGACATATAGATGAATAATTGATTGATAAAATGTAGAAAAGTTTGGTTTACAATATGTAACATAATATATTTTTCAATATAGATTAGTATATGGTTGATTAAAAATGGGATAATTATTAATGGTAATTATTGAATAATGAGGACAATAAAGAGGGAAGTTAGAATGTCATGTATGACATATGTATTTGATACGAAAAGAGAGGTTATATGGCATACTTGTACTCATAAAGTTATTATAAATTTTGGTTTTGTATTTAAAAGATTTGTTGGTTTTGATTGTATAGAAAACTAATTAAGTATGTCAATATTACTTAAATAGTTATATATAATGGAATATCATATGATTATATGATTTTAAAATTTTATAATCATATTTTCATTATAAATGTAATGGGAATATTAATTCCAACAAATTAATATATAAAGAAAATAAATAAGTAATAACCTTAATTGCCCAGTTCTCAACCTGTGGACTACTTAGGGATAGATGGTGCACCATTGTGGGGGCATTACAGTACCGATATTGATATGGTTTAGGAACATAGTGGTATTAGCTCTGAGAGCAGTCCTGTCCTAATTGTACACAGATGATGTGATTATACTCTATCATGAGGCTTAAGCTCCGCGAGCGCTCTTGACTTGAGATTATAGTGAGTAGGGTGCTTAAGCTCCGCGAGCGGCCTTACTACACACCCTATATCCGAACAGTTCGGGAATGAGATTTGGGTTATTTATATTAAAATATTACATATAAAATAATTAAAAGACATACATGTATTTGTTGAAAGATAAAATATGTGAAATAGCATAAATTATAAATATTTATTAAGTTAAGCTAAATTTATAATTGAGTTATATATATATATATATATATATATATATATATATATATATTATCAATGAATTTGATACTATTGTGTATTCATGTGGTTGTCCCTGTATAATGTATGTTGCAATATTGCGTACTGTATTATAAATTATCTACCATGCATTTTGGTAATTGTATGTTAAAATATTTATGCTTATATAGATTGAGATTTGAGTTAACTAAACAATCATAATTTTAGGGAAATCAATTAAATTAAAATGAGTTATGGAAATATGAGAGGAGTTAGAATGCTTAATATTTGATATATTACATATGGATGAATATATGCAATTCATGTCCTGATACAAATATAATGATAATATAATGGAACATAAATTTTATTTTATTATAATATTTTCTAAATTTTATGCAATGATTTATTTAAATTATATCATGATTATTATGACCCACGTTTGTGTGACTGCATGGGAAAACTTAAATGCTTATATGTACCACTAAGCTAGAAATGTCTTAGCGTGGGTTTTTCCCGCACAGGAACTGGAGCTTGCAAGTAGTAAACTGTGAAGTTGATAGAGGAAATACAAGCCCATACTAAAGGAGACGCGTCAGAACTGGTTGAGGGTCGAATGCATATTATTTTTGCATTTTCTTCATTATCATGCATATGGGTTTGTTAAACATGTCTTATATATAGTTAAGAACATATTTTGTATTTTGGTATTTTATCTATATAGTTAGATGTAAGGTAAAAGCCATTAATTTTGATAGTCATAATGAAGTATAATATTTATGTAACATAATGATATATTTGACAATTGAATCCATATGTATATTTGAATATTGAAAAAAATATATCAATTTAGTTATTAAATGAAAATTTTAAATTCAGACTAGTTTCATTCAAATTGTTTGTGTCATTCCGCTTATGTAATGGGATTATTCCTATTATATAGGCGGGATGTCACAAGATATCAGTCAGATCCGGGTGAGGGGCATAAGGTGGCTATCATGAATATCCTTAAGTACTTGAGAAGGAATAAGGTTGCATTATTGGTTTATGGAGATGGTGAGTTTAAAGTAAATGGGTATACAGATGCCAGCTTCCAAACATACAAGGATGAGTCCAAATCCCAATCAAGCTTTGTTTTCACATTAAATGACATAGTAGTCAGTTGGAAGAATTCCAAAAAGGAGAAAACTATAGATTGCACAACTGAAGCAGGGTATGTTGTAGCTTCTATGGTAGCTAAGGAAGCGGTTTGGATAGGAAAATTCATCATAGAGTTAGAAGTGGTTCCTAGCATTGTTGATCCAATACCTTTATATTGTTATAATAGTGGAGCCATTGCACAAGCAAAACAACCACAATCTCATTAAAGATCCAATCATGTACTCATAAGTTACCATTTGATTCGAAAAATCATAGGTAGACATGATGAAAAGATAAAGAGAGTTCCAATTATCAGAATATAACTGCCCCCCTCACTAAGCCCCTTCTATAAGAGAAATATGATAGTTATGTATTCGTCTATGGTACTATGTAGAAAGGCGATTGACTTTAGTGTAAGTGTGAGATTGTTAGAGAGGTGCTTTAACAGTAATCACCTTAGGCAATTGATGTACTCATTCATTAATAATAAAAGACATTTTCATTGTATGGTATTCATTGCATAAGAATTCATATAGATGTTAAACCATTTCTTGAAGTCATTGGTATATAACACAACATGAAGAAAATCATGAGGATAATATTCCTATCATGTGTAATTGTGTTTATACCTAAATGATCCCTAGTCATAGAATTAACAAGACATTATTAATCCTGATAGACTAGCACATATTATACTCCTTGACAAGGTCAGGGAGTTGATCTCATAAGTTGAAGACATGAGATCATTAGAGTTAATATGTGGATTTGGATAGAGTAGTCAAGTACATTGGATGACCTGCCATAAGACAATCACATGGATGTCTATTCAATATCGGTGATAGTCTCATCATAGCAATGATGCAAGTATCTTTAGACTTGAGATGCTTAAGGTTATTTTAGATACTGAATCCTATACTTTGAATTCATTCCTTACTACCTCTCAAAGGTTGCTCATAGGGTGTTTACCATGAGGTATTTGAAGGTAGTTGAGAAGTTAATAAAGGATTCCTCACTCCTGATAGAATGAGAGTTTATGGAAAGGTTCGTAGTCAAACCACTGATTTTCCAGTCAATGGAGGGTCATGATGTGTTGTTAGATACCAATCATGACTTGTTTAAATTAATTGTTAATTTAAGTGACCAACATAACCTAATGGGTCACATGCATTGGATGGGATCCGAAAATATGAGAAAATTTTTCTAGGGTAGATCGTGATTAGATCGCACGAAAAAATCATTTGAGGGGGTCACGAGCTGGTGCGACCTGCTGGCTAGCAGCTGGCCTAATTGGCATTAATTGGCCAATTAAGGCAAAACCCCCAAAATCCCTCCCTTGTTTTTTGTGCACTTTGTACCTAGACTATTTTTGGGGTAAAATATTGTTTGAAAATTTTAAAAGTCTGAAAATTGTTTTTGGAAATTAAGAAATCCAAAAGAAAAATAATAGTTATTTTTCATGTTCTCTCAAATTGAGTGTACACCATTGCTCGCACTTTCAGGTGTGTTCAACCATTTCTCTTATAGTTTCTTCTCATATTTTTGCATGGATTAATATTAGAGACATCCTAAAATGGATTGTTGTGGTTCGAAACAACCCAACAAGGCAAAAATTTGAAGAATAAATCAAAAAATTCTTACCTTTATATTTTGATAAATTAGTTTTAATGGCACAAGTAAGATTCTTGTTTTGGGTTTTGAAAATTTTATTTTTCTACTGCGTTTTATGAATGAGATTCATCTTCAAATCCCAACAAAAGGATGCCACAAAACTTCCTCTTGGAAAACCTATTTACAATATAAAAAAAACGTAGTACTTTTTTTTAAACACATTCATAATCTAAATCATCTTACTAAACTTTTTGAAATCAATATCATGCATCAAGGAAAACATTGTATACATAAGGTTTATGATTTACAAGAGATAAAGAGTGCAAAATATTTTACAAATTCCTTACATGGTTTTCTCAAACATATATACATTCCAAAATGCAAAATTGAGAACCAAAAAGTACAAAAAGAAAGACCCACGGATGAGTCCTTAGTTGCTCCACTAGCTTCTATCTTTATCTACAAGCTACTTCTATTATTGGTAGTAACTTCTAAACCTATGCGAGAGAAAATATGAATCTACTATGCTAAGCAAAATGCCTAGTGGTGCATGCATAATAGCACTAAATAATAAATTATAGCACAAACATGAATGCTATCATACTATGCAAATAAAACAATAATACATGTTCATAAAGTAAATCATGCCTTTCATAACACTAGCATCATTCGCTATTATTAACTGTGGATATTCTGTTGGGCTTTGAAAATGAATCTCATTCATAAAATGCAGCCAAAAAAAATTTTAAAACCCGAAACAAGAATCTTGCTTGTGCCATAAAAACTAATATACCAAAACATAGAGGTAAGAAATTACACCTTGTAATTTCATGATTTATTCTTCAAATTTTCACCTTGTTGGGTTATTGCAAACCACAACAATCCAATTTAGGATGTCTCTAATATTAATCCACATGAAAATATGAGAATAAACTACAAGAGAAATGGTTGAACACACCTCAAAGTGTTAGCAATGGTGTATGCTCAATTTGAGAGAATATGAAAAATAACTATTATTTCTTTTTTCAATTTTATAATTTCCAAAAATAATTTACAAGCTTTGAAACTTTTCAAAAATATTTTTATCCCAAATATAGTTTAGGTACAAAGTGCACAAGCAGTGTGCTAGCCAAGCCTGCTGGGCATACGGGTCCCTTACCCCTCCCGAATGATTTCTCCATGCGATCCGCCCCAAAATAATTCTCTTATATTTTTGGATCCCATCCAAGACTATTTTACTCATTCTTCACATCTTCAATGTGTGTGACCCATTAGGTTCCCAATTATATTGGCTACATAAATTAACAATTAATTTAAGCAAATCATGAGAGATATCTAGCAACACATCATGATGCTCAATTGACTAGATAATCAATGGTTTGACTACAAACCTTTACAGGTTCACACAAACAACCTTCACTTTGTGTTTTCACAGGATCACACAAACAACCTTCACTTTGTGTTTTTACAGGCTCACACAAACAACCTTTTAATTTGTGTTTTGGAGGCTCACACAAACAACCTTTTAATTTGTGTTTTGGAGGCTCACACAACTAACCCTTACAAGTGTTCTACTCTTAACCCAGAAATACCCAAAGCTCACTTGAGTAAAGATTACAGAGAGAACCACTTACAAATCTTAATTGCTCAAATATGAAGAGCAAAAAGATTTTTACAGAGAATAGATTTTGTTCTCAAAGTATCAAAGTACAAATAGCTTGTAATAAGAATTAAATTCGAAGTCTATGTTATTCTATTGTTATTCTCTTCATTCTCTTGTTCTTAATGCATAAATGAATTCCATTTATATTCCCATGGATAAATATAGCCGTTGGGGTGCATTAAATATGAAACTAGCCGTTGTAACAACCAAAAAATCACACCTGACATTTTTCTCTTTCATTGTTCACGGTCGTGACTATGTTTGTCATAGGGGTGACATTTCTTCCCAAGTCGTGACTGAAGTGGTGACCTTGGTCGTGAAGCTCTCTGGAATGTTTTGACATATAGAGTCACGGGCATGACATACTCATTCACTGGCGTGACAAGCTTCCCGGCCGTGATCCAAGTGGTGACTCTGGTCATGAAGCTCTCTGGATGAAATTGCATGAATCTTTACGGGGGTGACACCTTTATTCACGGAGGTGACTGAAATGCCCACTTCACGGTTTCTTTTTCCTTCATGGGCGTGAACTTCAAAAGTTGGTTTTGGTAACGGTTAGCTTCTTTCACGAGAGTGACTCATAGAGTCATGGCAGTAAACATGCTACTTCTTGAATTTTGTCTTTCAAGGATTATTCTTCCAATTCTCCATTCTTGCTATTTTAATCCATGTCCTGTATAATAGACTTAGAAGACAAGTATGTTAAATAAATATTGCGATTTTATTTGTTATCATCAAAATGACGAAAATACCCCTCAAGGTTTAACAATCTCCCCCTTTTTGATGGTGACAAATAATCTAGCAATATGTGATGTTGAGAAGTCTCCCCCTCAAAATATACTTAGGATAAAAATTTATAATGTGCAAGGATAGTAAATAAGGATGTAGCATTGAAATTAACTTTCTAGATTTTAAGTACATGCAAGTTATATGATAAGTATATCCAATATATACCATAATTCCTTTTTAAGGCATGAAGTATATGTAAAGTATATTTAAGGTATATCATGGCATATTTATATTTGTAACTTGCATTAAGGTATATGCAAAGTATACTTAAGGTATATCTAAAGTATATAAAGCTCAATTTTCCAATTATATACTTTGCATATGAATTCTTGAATCAAAGTTTCTAATCCTTTTTAATCAATTCATAAGTCAATTCAATTTTAATTATTTGATTCAAAATTCATTTACCTTAATATATATTGTTAGTTTGATACATTTTCCTTATCATATATTGCTAGTTTTCTCCCCCTTTTGTCATCAATCAAAAAAGGATAAGAAGATAACAATGAAGTAAACAAAAGCAAATATAATAATTAAAGAAAAAGATTCAAACAATGTTTAAATATTCAGAAAGGAAATTTAAAAATTTCCTACACATCAACAAACATAAACAAAATACATCAACAAAGGACAAACAAATTTAGGCTCCACTCTAGCCTAACTCCTAGTCGGACATCCTATCACGAAGCCTAGCCACTTCAGCCTCAAGGCTGTCCATTCGAGACTCCATAAAGTCTTTGAGGTTCTCCAACCTCTCATCCATCAAAGTCTGCAGCTGCTCAAAATGTGGTGCCAAGAGGTCGACCACCTGCTGCGCTAAGGTCGGTGTGGAAGCCAAGGACTGCTTGATGTCCTGCTTGGCTGCTGGAGGTGCTTCCTCAACCCGAGCCCTCTTCTTCTGCTGGACTCCCTAGAGGTCTGCTTTAAAATCCTCCGTGTCATTATCTTCCTAGATGATCTGCCCAGTAGTGTCAGTGAAGCCGTAGAAGATATCGTTCTGGAAAACGATTCTGACAGCCGCTCCCATCTTGATGAACGACTTGACATCCAAGCGATCTCTAGGATGTCTAGGGATGATGTTGAAGTGAGGCACGTCCAGCTTCAGATAATTAAGCTTCACTGCTATATGGGTGACATATGCCCCAATCAAAATATCTCTAGTGGGTTTGGTGGCAATGGAGAGAAGATGGTTAGCGAACCATCTGGAAAGTGCCACTGTAATTCCTCTCCTAGCCATCTCAAATAGGAAGAGTTCTGACTTCCTGATAGTCCCATTGCTTTCTCCCCTAGCAAATATGCTATAGATCAGGAACCTATGCAAATACCTATGCACTGGGGCCCTGAGATGTGTGCTCTTTGTTTTGTTGACATCCTAGCTGCAATCGATGCCAAAATGTGTCCAGGCTCGAGGGGCAGAGAATTCTACCTCAGTATCATTTAGGATGCCATCAGATGGTAGGCTGAACAATTCCCCAAATGCGATGGCACTGAGGGTGTTGGGATTGTTGCAGAGTTGGAATTTCACCTCTCCAGTAGGTGAAACCTGCAATGTGCTAAGGAATTCTAGTGTTGGCTCCCTCAAGGTCGGCTGATAAATTTCAACAAAATCTTGGAGATGACAGGCTTGTAGTTGCTCTGCATAGCCGTCTCAAGCCCAAGACTTCAGACTGTCTGCCATTCGAAGGACCTTGATGACAGAAGAGGTTTCTTCTTCAAAGTTGCATACCGAGGATGGCAATTCTCCGGAATGCAGTTCATGAGGTAATATGCATACCTCTTAGGAGCATGGGACTTCTTTCTTTTTCCCTTAGATGAAGCAGTCTCCATTTTTGAAGAAATTTGTTGTTGATGGAGTTGGAAAAAAAACATTTGACAGAAAATCTTTGTGAAACCCTAAGAATGTAAGATTTCTGATGAAGATTCAAACTTTTGGTGGTATTTATAGGAAAAGTTTAAGTCTTTGGGGCCGGAATCTTCAATGTCTCAATGAATGTGAGTAAATGAGAGCGGTTTTGGGAGTTGGAGAGTTGAAATGAAGGTTGTAATCGGCTGTTCTTTTATATATTCGATACATTCATGGCGTGAAGTAGGTTCTCACGGGCATGAATGGTCGTGTTCACGGTTTGCTGAAGGAATCTTCCACCCGTGAATGAAGGCGTGAATAAGTTCACGGGCGTGATCTTTGAATATCACAGGCGTGAATGATCATCAGTCACGGGGGTGAACAAATGGTCATAGGCGTGAAATGTTGAATTTCACCACTTAAGCCCGTGAAGCAAGCCGTGACTCAAAGAGTGAAAGCTTCTGTGAGTTTTGGGGTGTAATTGTTCACGGGAGTGAAAATGCGCCTCGGGCATGAAAGTCTCTTTTCACGGGCGTGACTCAAGCTGTGAAAATAAGTTTCACCACTTAAAGCCGTGAATCATGTTGTGAACCAAGTCGTGAACGACACTGCCTCTTTGGGCCATTTAAGTCACGGGCGTGACTCCCTTAAATTTTCATCAAATTAAAATGAAGTCCTAAAACAAGACTAAATCATTTCAACAAAGATTCTACTCCTTAAAACATGAATTCTCATCAAAATTTCTATCTTATAACTAGTGATATGATTTAAGATCAACAATTACAATTTCATGTTTTTGCAATCACAAGGTTAATCCATCAATCATACCAAGTTCTCTTCTAATGAAATTAAATCTTTCCTCATTTAGAGACTTAGTGAAAATATCTGCTAATTGATTTTCTGTGCTTATAAATTCTAATACAACATCTCCATATTGAATATGATCTCTAATGAAGTGGTGTCTAATGTCAATATGCTTGCTTCTTGAGTGTTGAATAGGATTCTTTGAAAGATTTATAGCACTTGTGTTGTCACATTTAATAGGTATATGGTTCATCTCATGACCATAGTCCTTAAGTTGTTTCATCCAAAGAATTTGTGTACAACAACATCCAGCTGCTACATATTCTGCTTCAGCAGCTGAGAGAGCAACTGAAACTTGTTTCTTGCTAAACCAAGAAACTAAACATTCTCCAATGAAGTGACAAGTACCTGAAGTACTTTTCCTGTCTCAAAGACTACCAGCATAGTCTGCATCTAAATATCCTATAAGATAAAAAGATGAATTCTTAGGATACCATAAACCTAGATGCAACGATCCATGTAAATATCTTAAAATTCTTTTTACAGCATTTAAATGAGATTCTTTAGGACATGATTGAAATCGTGCACACAAGCAAACACTATACATAATATCGGGTCTAGAAGCAGTAAGATATAAAAGTGATCCAATCATACCTCTATAAAGCTTTTCATTAATGCTCTTACCCTTTTCATTTTTGTCCAATTTTGTTGATGTGCTCATAGGAGTCTTGGCATTTTTGCATCCTTCCATACCAAATTTCTTAATTAAATCTTTGGCATATTTGGATTGGTTGATGAATATGCCCTCATTGCTTTGCTTTATTTGTGGACCAAGGAAATACTTAAGTTCTCCCATCATGCTCAATTCAAATTCCCAAGTCATACACTTAGCAAATTCTTGACAAAGCAATTCATTAGTAGAACCAAATATTATATCATCAATATAAATTTGAACAATTAGTATATCATGCTTATGCTTTTTGATGAAAAGTGTAGTGTCAACATTTCCCTTTGTAAAGTTATTTTCTAATAAAAAAGAACTTAGCCTCTCATACCAAGCTCTTGGGGCCTATTTTAAACCATACAAAACTTTTGAAAGTTTAAAAACATGATTTGGCAAATCATAGCTTTCAAAACCTGGTGGTTGTTCTACATACACTTCTTCATCTATATAACCATTTAGAAATGCACTTTTCACATCCATTTGAAAAATTTTAAAACTCATGTGACATGCATATGCTAAAAGTATTCTTATGGCTTCTAATCTAGCTAGACGTGCATATGTTTCATCATAATCTATACCTTCTTCCTGATTATATCCTGTTCCAACTAGTCTAGCCTTATTCCTGGTTATTAACCCTTGTTCGTCTAATTTGTTTCTAAATACCCATTTGCTACCTATGATTTGATGATCCTTGGGTCTAGGTACTAGGTTCCATACCTTATTTCTCTCAAATTGGTCGTGTTCCTCTTGCATGGCAATTACCCAACTTTCATCATTAAGAGCCTCATCAATATTTTTAGGCTCAATTTGAGAAATAAAAGCAATGTTAGTGACTAAATGCTTGAAATGAGATCTAGTACTTACTCCCCTTGATCGATCACCAATTATTTGCTCTTTTGGATGATCTTTCGTCATTCTCCATTCTTTTGGAAGTTCTTGATCATTTTGTTCTTGATTTTAAGGTAGATAATCATTTTGCAGTAAATTTTCTTGATCATTTTCTTCTTCCCATTTCCAATATCAAGTCTTTCCATATTACCTACAACATCATCAAGAACACTACCTTTCACAAGATCAAGTCTACTAGATTCATTAAAAACAACATGCATGGATTATTCAACCATTAATGATCTTTTATTAAATACTTTATATGCTTTGCTGGTTGTAGAGTATCCTAAAAAGATACCTTCATCAGACTTAGAGGCAAATTTTCCAAGATTATCCTTGGTGTTCAATAAAAAACACTTGCATCCAAATACTCTAAAGTATGATATCAAGGGCTTTCTTCCATTCCATAGCTCAAATGAGATTTTGTTTAAAAGAGGTCTTTTAAAAACTCGATTTGAAATATAACATGCAGTATTTGTGGCTTCTGCCCAAAAAATAAGTTGGTAAATCATATTCATTAAGCATTGTTCTAGCCATTTCAATTAAAGTTTGATTTTTCCTTTCAACTACCCCATTTTGTTGAGGTGTCCTAGGAGATGAGAAATTATGTGAAATGCCATGTTCAAGACAAAAGGTTTCAAAGTTTTCATTTTCAAATTCTTTCCCATGATCACTCCTTATTTTTGAAATGCAGTACCCTTTTTCATTTTGAACTTTTTTAGCAAAGTTTCTGAAGTTTTCAAAAGCATCACTCTTTTGAGCTAAGAAAATTACCCAAGTAAATCTAGAGTAATCATCTACGATGACAAATGCATAATGTTTTCCTCCTAAGCTTTCAATTCTAGTAGGTCCAAACAAGTCTAAATGCAGGAGTTGAAGAGTTTTTGAAGTACTTACTATGTTTTTAGCTTTGAAAGATGACTTGTGTTGCTTTCCTCTCTGATAAGGATCACATGTCTTGCCTTTTTCATATTTAACTCTTGGCAATCCTTTTACTAGCTCTCCTGTGCTGAGACTTTGTATTAAGTCTATGTTAGCATGACCAAGTCTTCTATGCCACAACCAAGATTCATCACTAGTAGTCACAAGACACTTAGAGGAATGGTTAGATAGTTCATGTAAGTTTATTATGTACGTATTGATATCTCTAATTCCTGTAAATATTTCTTAACCATCACACTTAACAAGTTATGTTTCAAGCCATCAACAAGTAAGACATCCTTAATAAAAGTAGTACCATTAATACCAATAGAACCAATGCCAATTACCTTAACCCTTGCATTGTTTCCAAAGGTAACTTTACTCCCATCAATACTTTTGATTTAATTGAAAAGTTCTTTGTCTCCTGTTATATGCTTTGAGCATCCACTGTCCACTAGCCAAGCATTTTTGTTTATTGTGGACTTGAGGCATACCTATAGAATCACAATTCAAGTATGATTGTTAGGTACCCAAATCAGTTTGGGTCCTTGGGGGTTAGCACATGAAGGTTCCCAATGAGCCTTCCTTATCCAGCAATGTTTATTTATGTGACCAATTTTCATACAATAATTACATTGTTTCGGTCTAAACTTGCTTTTTGGTCTGACAATGTATTTGAATGCCATAATTCTATTAGACTGATTTTGAGAATAATGGCATGCACAATCATGATTAATTTGCATTTTTCTATACGCTTGCTTATTATACATAAAGGCATGATTATTCTTTTTCTGTATAGAAGGTTTAACATTCTTATTTCTTGGTGCATTTCTAACAGGTGTGGAGATGTGAGATTCGTTAGATTTAACAAATATAATTTTGTGAGAAGATGATGATGTGTCTTTAAATCCTATACCATGTCTAATTAAGGATGATCTTTGAGGCACAATGAGAGTATCTAAGCTCTCTTTACCTTCGTGAAATTTAGAAATGGAATTTCTAAGTTCCTCAACTTCATTTTTCAAAGTATTATTTTCTTTTAACAATGAAGCTGTTGAGGGTCTTGATGAGTATTCATCTAATGACTTTTGAAGAGATTCATTAGATGATTTAAGCTTTATGTTTTCCTTTTATAAAACATCTATCTTATTTTTTAAATTAGAGATATTATTTCTATAAGAAATAAATTTAGTTCTATATTTCTCCAATTCTATATTTAATTCTTCTATAAGACTTTGCTCATCATCATCATCATCATCATCACTATCATCATCATTATCTCTACTATCATTATTCAAGGAGTATGAGTGTAGTGATCTTACCTTATTCGAGACGTGATCCTCAATAGCCATGAAGCATAGGTTGACCTCTTCACTTTCATTATCATCTTTTTCACTTGAAGAGCTTTGTCATCCCATGTGGCTTTGTGACCTTTCTCCCCATTGTCTCTTTGGTATTTGCTCTTATGCTTCTTGAGCCTTGGACATTCTAGTTTGATATGTCCTTTCTTTCCACATTCATAGCATTTTACCTCTTCCTTACTTCTATGTGTGTCATTAGAAGTTTGTTTGATATTTCTTTGCCTGAATTTTCTAGAATTACTCATTTTCTTCTCAATGGTTCTTTTTAATCTCCTTGAAAGCATAGCAATGTCCTCATTTTCATCATCACTTATTTCTTCATCATCTTCACTTTCTTCTTGAGATTTTGAAGTAGAGGCTTTGAGTGCTAAGGGCTTTCTTTTCTCTGGCTCTGCTTCAAGCTCTCTATCTCTCTTCACTTCCATCTCATGTGTAAGAAGTTTGCCAATCAGCACATCAGTATTCATGATGCTCATATCTTCATTTGCTTCTTCTATGCCAGCAACTCTTGAACCATAGTTTTTAAGAGGAAGACTTCTCAGGATTTTATTGTTTACATCTTCCAAACTCATATGTTTCCTAAGTTTCCTCATTCCATTTATAATGGCTAGAAGACGGTTGGTCATGTCAGTGATTGACTCATTTGATTTCATCTTGAAGAGCTCATATTCTGAGGTTAGAAGTTGAATCTTCTTGGATTTGACTTGATTAGTTCCCTCATGATAGTTCTCCAATGTCTTCCACATGCTATATGTTGTTGAGCAGTGTTGTCTTCTCCCACATTCTTCAATAGATAATGAGCTTGATAGGATTGTCATTGCCTTCTTGTTTTTGAAATTTGCTATTCTTTGAGGCTCTGTCCAATCATCTCTTGATAGGATTTCTTCTTCACCATCAACTCCTCTTCTGGTTGGTTGTGTCCATTCTTTTCGTACACTATCCCAGACTTCAATTCCTTCACTATCCAAGTATTTCTCCATCCTAAACTTCCAATGGGCATAATTTGTTCCATAAAAGTAAGGTTTGAGACTTTGGAATCCTTCACTGGCCATATCTTACTCTTTACTAGCACTTTTTAGGCTTCGATGCTAGATAAGGCTCTGATACCAATTGTTTCCCAGATATTAGACCAAGAAGGGGGGTTGAATTGGAGTTTCAAAAAATTAAACTTTAAAGTGAAGAAATAAATAATTAATTTTAGGAGGGATAGAGAAAATCTGACACAAATATTTATAAAGGTTCGGGTGTTAACAAACCCTACTTCTCTCCCCAATCGCAATTGGGAGTTTCACTAACACACTAAGTGTTACAATGGAGTTTTACAAGCTCACTCCCAACTATGGCGTTTCTCACAATGGCTCACACTTAACCCATAAATCCCTTGTGTTTTAATGGCTCACACAATAACCAATTCTTTGTGTTTTACAGGCTCACACAAACAACATTCACTTTTGTGTTTTTACAGGATCACACAAACAACCTTCACTTTGTGTTTTTACAGGCTCACACAAACAACCTTTTAATTTGTGTTTTCTAGGCTCACACAAATAACCTTTTAATTTGTGCTTTGGAGGCTCACACAACTAACCCTTACAAGTGTTCTACTCTTAACCCAGAAATACCCAAAGCTCACTTGAGTAAAGATTACAGAGAGAACCACTTACAAATCTTAATTGCTCAAATATGAAGAGCAAAAAGATTTTTACAGAGAATAGATTTTGTTCTCAAAGTATGAAAGTACAAATAGCTTGTAATAAGAATTAAATTCGAAGTATATGTTATTCTATTGTTATTCTCTTCATTCTCTTGTTCTTAATGCATAAATGAATTCCATTTATATTCCCATGGATAAATATAGCCGTTGGGGTGCATTAAATATGAAACTAGCCGTTGTAACAACCAAAAAATCGCACCTGACATTTTTCTCTTTCATTGTTCACGGCCGTGACTATGTTTGTCATAGGGGTGACATTTCTTCCCAAGCCGTGACTGAAGTGGTGACCTTGGTCGTGAAGCTCTCTGGAATGTTTTGACATATAGAGTCACGGGCATGACATACTCATTCACTGGCGTGACAAGCTTCCCGGCCGTGATCCAAGTGCTGACTCTGGTTGTGAAGCTCTCTGGATGAAATTGCATGAATCTTTACGGGGGTGACACCTTTATTCACGGAGGTGACTGAAATGCCCACTTCACGGTTTCTTTTTCCTTCATGGGCGTGAACTTCAAAAGTTGGTTTTGGTAACGGTTAGCTTCTTTCACGAGAGTGACTCATAGAGTCATGGCAGTAAACATGCTACTTCTTGAATTTTGTCTTTCAAGGATTATTCTTCCAATTCTCCATTCTTGCTATTTTAATCCATGTCCTCTATAATAGACTTAGAAGACATGTATGTTAAATACAATATTGCTATTTTATTTGTTATCATCAAAATGAGGGAAATACCCCTCAAGGTTTAACAAAATGGTTATATAGAAGAAGAAGTTTATCTAGAACAACTACTAGGTTTTGAGAGCTATGATTTGCCTAATCATGTTTTTAAACTTTCAAAAGCTTTATATGGTTTGAAACAAGCCCCAAGAGATTGGTATGAAAGACTAAGTTCTTTTCTTTTAAAAAATAACTATACAAAGGGGAATGTTGACACTGGATTATTCACTAAAAAGCATAAGCATGATATTCTAATTGTTCAAATTTATGTTGATGATATGATATTTGGGTCTACTAATGAATTGCTTTGTCAAGAATTTGCTAAGTGTATGACTAGGGAGTTCGAAATGAGCATGATGGGTGAGCTTAAATATTTTCTTGGTCTAAAAATAAAACAAGGCAATGAGGGCATATTCATCAACCAATCCAAATATGGCAAAGACTTATTTAAGAAATTTGGAATGGAAGGATGCAGGAATGCCAAGACTCTAATGAGCACATCAACAAAATTGGACAAGGATGAAAAGGGTAAGAGCATTAATGAAAAGCTCTATAGAGGTATGATCGGATCACTTTTATATCTTACTGCTTCTAGACCCAACATAATGTATAGTGTATGCTTATGT
Organism: Triadica sebifera; assembly: GCA_023653625.1. Taxonomy (NCBI): domain Eukaryota; kingdom Viridiplantae; phylum Streptophyta; class Magnoliopsida; order Malpighiales; family Euphorbiaceae; genus Triadica; species Triadica sebifera. Next base: position 14,168,978 of record CM042897.1, read on the forward strand.
GCACGCTTTCAATCGTGTCCAAAAGAGTGTCATTTAAATGCAGTAAAAAGAATTCTAAAATATTTACATAGCTCATTGCATCTAGGTTTGTGGTATCCGAGAAATTCATCCTTTTACATTATAGGAATTCAGATGCTGATTATGCTGGTAGTCTTTTAGATAGAAAAAGTACTTCAGGTACTTGTCACTTTATTGGAGAGTGCTTAGTTTCTTGGTTTACCAAAACAAGTTTCAGTTGCCCTTTCTACCGCTGAAGCGGAGTATGTAGCAGCAGGATGTTATTGTACACAAATCCTTTGGTATGTAGCAGCAAGATTTTATTGTACACAAATCCTTTGGATGAAACAACAACTTAAAGATTATGGTCATAGTATGAACCATATACCTATTAGATGTGACAATACAAGTGCTATAAATCTATCTAAGAATTCCATTCAACATTGTAGAAGTAAGCATATTGACATTAGACACCATTTTATTAGAGATCATGTTCAATATGGAGATGTTGTATTGGAATTTAAAAACACAGACAATCAATTGGCAGATATCTTCACTAAGTCTCTAAATGAGGAAAGATTTAATTTCATAAGAAGAGAGCTTGGTATGATTGATGGATTAACTTTGTGATTGCCAAATTGTCAAACCTTGATTGATAATCTTGTTTTTGTCTCATCTTATTAGAAATAAGGTAGCTAAATTGATGGAAATATATGTTATAGGGGATAGAAGCTCCTTAGAAATGCTTTAGTCTTGTTTTAGACTTAATTTTATTTAATGAAAATTTTAGGCTATTCACGCCTGTGACATATATTCACGATCATGAACTAAATCCCAAAAGAACTAGTAGCTTTCACGACTTGCTTCACGACATGCTTCACGGCTTAAGGTAGTGAAGACTATGTTTCACAACTATAACCTTTTTCATTCACCCCCGTGAAATGCTTTCTTCATGCCCGTGATGCTTTTTCACGACCGTGAACATTTCCACCAAAAACTTACAGAAGCATTCATGCTTTGTGTCACGCTTTGTTTCATGATCACAAGTAGTGATGTTTAATACTTCACGCTCGTGACTCATTTGTCACCACCGTGATAATTCATCATTCACACTCGTGACCTTTAAATTTTACGATCGTGAACAATTTCACGCCTCTCTTCATGAGTAGAGCGTCTCTTCAACAAACCGTGAACACGACACTTCATGCCCTTGACTTAGTTTTTAACGCCCATGAAGATGTCGGCTATATAACGTTTCTGCCATTATTTCTCTCATTCCAACTCTCCAACTTCTCTCATTTATCATCATTGAATACCATTTTAAAGATTCCGGCCCCCTAGCCACTCATTCCATCCATAAATATCTTCAAAAACCACTTCCATCATCAGAAATCATATCACCTTAAGGTTTACTCAAACTATCTATCAAATTCTCACCCTTCAAAAGTTTATTTTTCCAATCAAAATGGAAACCGGTTCTTCCAAGGGTACAAGGAAGAAGTCTCATGCTCCAAGAAGGTACACAGATTACCTTCTAAACATCATTCTGGAGCATTGCAATCCTAGAAACTCGGTGCTGAAGAAAAAGCCACTCCTTTCCTCTAGATCATTTGAGTGGAAAACCATTCTTACACTCGGCCTCGAGACAAGCATGGCAAAACAACTCCAGCCTTGTCATCTAAAGGAATTCGTTGATATCCATCAACCAACTCTGAGGGAGCATACCTTAGAGTTTCTGAGCACTTTGCAAGTATCTCCTACCGGCACGGTGAAATTCAATCTTTGCAAGCATTCGAACACCCTCTCTGCCACAGAGTTTGGAGACTTGTTCAACCTTCCCTCTGATGGCATCCTGAATGACAGTGAAGTGGAGTTCTATGCTACTTAGGCATGGACTCACTTCGGGCTTGACCGTAGCTGGGATGTCAAGAAAATGAAGAGCACCCACCTTCGATCCCTAATGCACAAATATTTGCATAGGTGTCTAACCTATAGCATTTTTGCTAGAGGAGACAGCAATGGCACAATCAGGAAGTCAGAGCTCTTTTTCCTGTAGATGGCCCAAAGAGGCCTCACAGTGGCTTTATCTCGATGGTTTACAAACCATCTTTTGTTAATTGCCACCAAGCCTTCTAGAGACATTCTGATTAGTGGTACATGACTCACATTGCCTTGAAGCTCGGATACTTGAAGCTAGATGAACATCACTTCAACCTGATACCAGGGCATCCTCGAGACCGATTAGACGTCGAGTCCTTCATCAAAATGAGAGCAGCTATTCATATAGTGTTTGAGAACAACATCTACTACTGCTTCACCAACACTGCTGGTGAAATAATTTGGGAGGACAATGACTCGGATGACTTTAAGGCTGGCCTCCAAGGAATCCAGTAGACGAAGAGAGTTCGAGTTGAGGTGGCGCCTCCAGAGGTTGAGCAGGAAATGGGACAATCCTCTGCCTCCATACTAAACTTGGCTCATCAAGTGGTTGACCTTTTGGCACCACGGTTTGAACAATTGCAGGCTTCGATGGATGAGAGGTTAGAGAACCTCAAGGATTTCATGGAGTCTCGCTTGGAGAGTCTCGAGGTGGAAGTAGCTCGCCTTAGAGATAGGATGTCCTACTATATTTTGTGTTAGATATGTTATTTTCTAGCTTGCTTGCTGTAGGAATTTCAAGTTTCCTTTCAAAATTTCAATCTCTTTTGTACTTTTCTTTCTATACTAATATATTTTCTTTTGTTTTCCATTATGTTTATCTTTTTGTTATTTTTTTTGTTGATGACATATGGGGGAGAACCTAGCAATATATTGTTTAAAGTTAAGTGCAATAATTATTTTGAATAAAAAATGAATATGCAAGTATGCAAATGAGCTTTATACACCTTTAATATATCTTAAGTATACTTTGCATATACCTTGATGAAAATTACATGAATGAATATGCACTTGATATACTCTGAATATAACTTAAATAAACTTAACTTGCTTTAAGGAAAATTTTGGTATACATTGGATATACTTTGCATATAACTTGCATATACTTAAAACTAGGAAGCATATTTTGATGCTACACTTCATCATTCTTTACAATTCTTGCACTTCAGCATTCTTTATCCTAAGCATCTTTTGAGGTGGAGATTTTTCAAAATCATATATTGCTAGATTATTTGTCACCATCAAAAAGGGGGAGATTGTTGAACCTTGAGGGGTATTTCTGTCATTTTGATGCTAACAAATAAAATAGCAATAATGTATTTAACATACTTGTTTTCTAAGTCTATTGAACAGGGTATGGAATATGATAGCAAGAATAGAGAATGGAAGATTAATCTTAAAAAGAGAAAATTAAAGATATAGCATGTTCACGCCCGTGACCTTATATCTCACGCCCGTGATGAAGTTTAGCGCCAAAAATCCAACATTTAAAGTTTACGACCATGAAGAATGATAGCAACTGTGACTGAACATTTCAGTCACGCCTATGAATTAAAGTCATGCCTATGAGAAGACATGACAAATTCTTCCAAAGAGCTTCACGACCAGAGTCACCACTTGGACCACGACTTGGAAGGATGTCACGCCCGTGATCAAACACTTTAAAACCTTCCAGAATGCTTCACGGCCAAGGTCACCACTCAAGTCATGGCTTGGAAGAATAGTCAGACCGTGACACACATATTCACGACCGTGAAAGATGAAAGAGAAACATGTCAGGCGCGACAATAAGGGTTGGTGCAACGGCTAGTTCCATATTAAATGCATTCTAACAGCTATAATTTGCTTTGGAAGTATAAATGCAAGTGTTTATGCATTCAGAAGAAGGGGAGAACAAGAGAATAGCTAATATTTTGAATCAAAATCTTGTTACAAGCCATTTGTGCATTTGATATTTTCAAAACAAATATTTATTCTCTGTGAAAATATTTTTGCTCATCATCCATTGAGCAATATAGATCTATAAGTGCTTCTCTCTGTAATCATCTACTCAAGTGAGTTTTGGGTATTTCGGGGTTAAGAGTAGAATACTTATAAGGGTTATTTGTGTGAGCCTCTAAAACACAATGAAAGGTTGTTTGTGTGAGCCTCTAAAACACAAAGAAAGGTTATTTGTTTGAACCTTTAAAACACAAGCTAAAGGTTATTTGTGTGAGCCTTTAAAACACAAGGAATTGGTTATTGTGTGAGCCATCAAAACGCAAGGGATTTTCTGGGTTAGGTGTGATCCATTGTTAGAAACACCATAGTTGGGAGTGAGCTTGTAAAACTCCATTGTAACACTTTATGTGTTAGTGAAACTCCCAATTGAGATTGAGGAGATGAGTAGGATTTGTTAACACCCGAACCTCTATAAAAATCCTTGTGTCATATTTTTTCTATCCCTACTAAGCTTAACTTTTCTTTCTGCACTTAAAAGTTAAATTTTTAATATCCAATTCAACCCCCCTTCTTGGTTCAATATCTGGGCAATAGACTACAAGTAAGCCTTACAGTTTCTCTTCCAATGGCCCTCTTTGCCACAATGGAAGCATGTCCCCTTTTGAGCAATCTCCTTGGCCTTCTTCTTCGCCACACCTCATTTAGGATTCATGGACTTCTTCTTCTTCTTAAGGTTCTTATTGTTAGAACTTGAAGAGTCCACCAGAATCACAGCCTTACTGTCTTTCTTGACAGATGGCTCAGCTATTTGAGCAAGTTAATTAGCTTAGCTGTTTTGAAGAGGTTAAGCACAAAATGTGATTAACTATCAGACAAAGTGGTTAGAATGAAGTCAATACTTAATTCGTGGTCTGTCACAAATCCCAAAGTGCCCAACCTCTCAATATAGCCATTCATCTTCAATGCATATTGCACTGGAGATGTCCCTTCAACCGTCTTAATGTGGAAGAGTGACCTCGAAGTTTGAAACCTTTCGGAATGTGCTTGCTCATCAATAAGCTCTCTTATATGGTATACTATAGAATTAGCATCCAAAGCCTCATGCTGCTTTTGTAACTCAGCTGACATAATAACAAGCATAATGTAGCTTGGCATATCACTATCATCGAGATGCTTTTTGTAACACCCCCTTACTCTACTAATAGTAGCAAAGTAAATGAGTGCTACAGTACTCCTGATTTTCTATTTAACTTGCTTATATAATTTTTTTGTATATTCTCATTTTATTATATCTGAATGTAAATCTAAAATGTAGTCTCCTATTTTATTTTTCCATACACATATACTTTATACCAATTTATATAATTCATTCATAATAAATCATTTCATTTTCTGAAAGATTACATACCAAGTTCTATTAATTAATATTTTATTTACAGGCCCAAATATGAGTATCACACAATATGAAAATAAAACTTGCTAATATGTTTTACAAAAAGTAATACATTGAAACAAAAAGATCTCCAAATGTTGTTATCCACTATCTGGTGTTCTTCTCTTTCTAGCAGCTTCATCCTTTATTTACTAACTACTTGAGTACCTACGCGTGGGAAAACCACACGCGCTAAGCTACTAGCTTAGTGGTGCTTTATATGACAAAAGCTTAATATGCAAATTTATAAAATTTCACACATTCATACATTTAAAAATCAAATAAAAGAAATATCATAAATTAATCAGTAATAAATTAATTTGCAGGTTAATTGTTACTACACAAAATTCCTTTTTCACATGATAATTATGTTAATTGCATAATATCATTGGATAATATTATTTTTAATAACACCATAATTTTCCTCATTTTATTATTCAATAATTATTCACAATAAGTCAATTTTATCATATCTTATGTTGTCTTGTTTATTCAAATTTATGTCCAACACCAATAACTAGAATTATCAGCAAGGATGCGGGGCATTTTTGGCCGGCAAATTTTAACTCAGTGCATGACGCCTACATAATTTAACTCAGCACAATATGGTGCCTACATAAATTAACTCAGCACATTTAGTGCCTACATCAATCAACTCGGCACATGTAATGCCTACATAAATCAACTCAGCACATTTAGTGCCGACATCAATCAACTCGGCGTTTTACGCCTACATATCCTACCCCTTATTGGCATGCCAATCTATCCTTTACCTTAGTTCCCAGCTAGGTGTTTTAGGCCTTAATTATTTCATCTCAATTTATTCAAGTAATAATTTCATTATGGTCAAAATATACACCAAATAATTATTTCATAGTTTTATTTTCTCAATACATTTTTATGGACTCAATGGCTTATCACATAATAATCACTCATATCAACATCATTCATCTCATATCATAAGGCCCAAATCAATTTACATGTAAAACTCACTTTTTTTTCAACAGCCCTGTTCTAGACAGATTTCATTCTCTGTCTTAGATCTCAATTTGGATACTGTTACTGGCCAAATTTAATTAAGTGGTCTTCTAATAAATTTTATCCACAGATCTTATCTTTAATTTCCATTTTGAATGAACTAATTCGGATCTCTGTAGACAAAGTTATGACTGATTTAGTACTAACTGCTCAGCTAAAATCTGCCCAGGAAATTCCGAGGCAGATTCCAAGTCTCATATTGGTGTCAATTGCTAACATAGTTGCATTCATAATTAGATCTTAAGTTCTTCATTAAAGTTTTATATATGTCTTAAGTTTCCAAAACATCAAAGAACACGAAATTTAGAGTTCTAGAACTTAAGTTATCGAATTTTTAATGCATGCTGCTCCATGATAAAATTTCGAGCAACTCATATAACAACACAATTACTCATTTAATCATGCAATTATCATAAGATTTAACAATAAAGTTAACATATTAAATTTTTGTCATACAAGCACATACCTTATTAATCTCTTCTCCCTTTCCTAGGCTTTTTCCTTTCCTTTCCCTTCCTCAAGATTGCTTTTACCTTTGTCTTTGGTTTCCCCTAAAACCATCAAACATATCTCATATCATCAAACCAATTTCTTTTTGTTTCAACCCACCATCACCTAGACAGCCCCTTCTTCCTTATTTCTAACCTTAATTATCATCACTTTACTTCCAATTAATAAAGAAAAGTAAGAGAATTGAAGAAGACAACTTACCCAAAGAATAATTTTTTTTCTTCCTTTCTCTTTCTTCCTTCTACCCTTTGTAGGGGGCTTCCTTTTTATTTTCTTGAGTTTTCTCTCTTAGATCCTCTATTTCTCTCTTAGATCCTCTATTTCTCTCTTTTGCTAGCTAAGTTGGGAACAAAATGGTAGAGAATTGATGGAGATGGTGGTCGGCCATACAAGATAAGAATGAGGGAAATTGTTTTTTTTTCAATTGCTTTTAATGTCCAATTAATGAAGAATCTTCTAGACTAAGTTAAGGTTCATTGAATTTTAATGTCATTAATTAGTAAGATAAGGATGAGGATAAGGCTCATTAATGAAGAAACTTCTAGAATTTGGTGAGTAGGCATATGATTCATCAATATTAATTAATGCTCATTAATGTATAAGATGAATATTAGGTTAATATTCCTTAATAATAAAAAAAATCTAGATTTGTTTCCTATTGGTCAATTTGATTAATTAATCATAATAAATTTTTAATCTTTAAATAATACATCATTTAACTCATAATTTCCTCTTTGTACAAAATAATCCCAAACCATTCCATAAATCCTCATTTAATCCAGAGATAAATTTTATTTCAACTAATTTTAGCACTAAACCTTTAAATTCCCAATTAATAATGTCCTTAATAAATCTCCCTTAAATATTATTCTTTTTTCTGTGCATCCGGATTTAGACTCCGATCGACCCGGTGTGCATTGACTTTGTCACATACGATCAGTGTCTAAATAACCGGATGTTACACTTTTGATATGCATTCTGAACATCTTTACAAGCATTAGCAGCAGGGGGATTAGGGAGTGCCTCATCTAGGACATAGCCAATCTTTTTGAATTTGAGAACTACTATCAGATTTCGCAGCGAATCCAAAATATTAGGCCCAGTCAACTTATTTGATTCCATTAGTGATCGCAAATTCACACTTGTCATGATGATTATTCTAGCAACCTAGATGTAAAATAGAACAAGTTAGAATGTACATAAAAATGCATGTTAATTATGTCTTTAATAAATAGCATTATGACTCCCACTATTTTATTGCGAATGCATAGCCCTCACTCTGAACCCGAGAGATCTTATATGGAAGTTCTCCTAGTGGGTCGATATCCAACTAGCTAAGAATAACCTTAAGGCAACTCAATAAGTTATCCTTAGTTTGGTTGGTAGGTATCTAATCCATATCCATTGCATTATTCATGCACCTATCGAATCTTGTGCTATCAACTTATTGATGTGTGCACATACATTGGATTATCAACTCTTGATATGTGGACATCTCATGTATACAAACCCAACTTTGCCTCCAATACACATTAACCTTGGCGCAAATCCAACAAGTTAATAATATCGGTTAAGTCTAACCCATTAATCGTGAAATCTAATTTCAATGGATTGAACATATTCTTATAAAGTGAGCTTGAGGCAACTCAACAACCCTAACTCTAGAAGAACTATGTTCTCCCCATATTAATGGAAGGCGTAAGACATAATTATTTATTTAGCGAGGGATTTCTTTATTAAGTCTCATCAAGTTATTATTTTTGCTTTTATATATCATACATTCATCTCATGGATATATAAAGATAGTTACATTAACTATATGGCATGCTTATAGACATACTAAAGTCAATCTCTTGAGCCAAAGAGAAATTGACTAGGTCTTACCTAGGTATATGCATTAATTTACAACCCAAAATAGAAATCAAATTCTTATTTCTAGGTCTTCTTGTTTATGGTACCACCTCATTTGCTTCTTGCTCCTTTGTATCTTCATTCTATCCTAATCCTATGTAATCTAATTACATATTTCAAATTGTCGAAAACCTCAATTTACATTTGAATGGAGTAAGATGAGAAGAGAAATACATAAGAAAGAAAGAGAGGTAGGGACACGCAGGCCCTATTTACCATAAAACAAAACAATTCCATGCATGCTCAATCACATTGGTACTAAGTTCATAATCATCCATCATGCCTTTTCATACACCCCTAACATGCATTCTCTAACCCACAAAATGAAAATGACAATTTTCTATTTCAATTTGTAAATCGATTGAACGCTTAAACCAAAATTGTCTATTTGTGTTCTTTCGGTTAATTTAGTTTTGTATGTTATTGTAAAGTGGAATTTAATATTTAATCAAATTAAATTAAATTCCATATTTCCAGAATTAATTCAAAATTAATTGTCCTTAAAATTAAACAATTTAATTTTAATATACATACCAATTTCTAGTCTTACTAGAATTACAATTGCACAACCTAAATTAATTCAAAATTAATTTCCAAAAATCAAAAAATTTCCAAAAATTTAAATCATCATTCTAATCATCTTTAGGTCAGCTCAAGTTCATCAAAATATTTTTGACACAAGCCAAAATTACTAAGACAAACAAAGCAACAAACTTAAATGCTTAAAATAACTAATTCAACATCTAGAATATTTTCAAATTTCTAATGCTTGCAAAATAATTTTGGCACACATCTAAGATAAAAGTAGCATATTTTTACTCACATAAAAAAATATTTCTAGGTGCTAGAAATAAAATAAACACATACAGAAAAATCATACAAAACAGCCCCACTAGGTATGCTTAAACAATCTCTTTTTTGTGTTTATTTGAAAACTTAATTAAAATAATTTTTAATTAATTATTGGATACTTCCATATGCATAAAAAATTCTCAATATGTATAAATAATTTATTCATAATTAAATTACAAGAAAAATATAACCAGCCCCATCAATTAAGCCAAACAACAACACATGTTCATAAACAAGGCAATTTTAGGTATTTTTGAAATAAATCCGAAATAAATTATTTGAATCACATTCAAATCATTTTTCAATCAAAAGAATCATCCTTAAGCATCCCATGATCATATTAGAGAAAGAAAAATTTGTAAAACATATTTTACAAATTAATTTCTATTTTTCAAAATCTATTGATCCAAAATCATCAAAACTATGCAATCCCATTGCACTTTCAATTAAAACTAATTTTAATGGACACAATGGGGCTCTGACACCACAATTGAGTTTTGAAGAATGAATCATATTCATAAACACAACTGAAAAATATAATTTTCAAAATCTGAAATAAAAGATCATACTTGTACCATTAAAACTAATTTATATAAATATAGAGGTTAGAAATTATACCTTGTAATTTCTTATTTGTTCTTCAAATCATCACTTTGTTAGGTTACACCAAACCATAAAAATCCACACTAGGATGTCTCTAATGATAATCCATGCGAAGAATGAAGAACACACTATCAAAGAAATGGTTTGAATAAATTCAAAGTGCTAGCCTTGAAAGTGTTATTGAGAAAATTTTATTGTGTCATAAAAATATTTTTTTAAAAAAATATTTTTTTCATAAAAAAATATTTTCATGTCTATTTTCTGTCATTCGATGTCTTTTCTATTTGAATCACACTCAAAGAAAAAATGAAAAGTCAAAAATGGAAAAAATGGAAATGAATGAATAGTAATTGGCCAACGGGAGGGATGCAGCAGCGCGCTAGGCCTACTGTTGGGGAGGCCAGCTGGCCCAAACGGGCCCGTGACTCTCCCCAACAATTTTTCCATTTTTGACTCATTCCAATGTGATCCCATCCCAATCCATCCCGAAATAATTCTCTCATATTTTGGATCCAATCCAAGACCATTTTACTCATTCTCCATATCTTCAATGCGTGTGACCCATTGGGTTCCCGGTTATGTTGTCCACTTAAATTAACAATTAATTTAAGCAAGTCATGAGCAGTATCTAGCAACCCATCATGAACCCAATTGACCGAAAAGTCAGTGGTTTGATTACAAACCTTTCCATAGACAATTTCCGTGCAATTATTGCTTTCACCATCATGAACCCAATTGACCGAAAAGTCAGTGGTTTGATTACATACCCCACTTGGTTCAGAGTATGGACATGTGTCAACTCCCACTAGACTGACTACGTCACATCTAGTCCTAGTAATGTTAGCTCTTATCCTTGATGCTCATTACTCAATTAGATATGTCATTGAAGACTATCTTTATGACATATCCACTCCGGCCAGAGATTCCCGAGTAATGACCACGATAAGAGGCCACAGGTACACACTTCTTCTATTAGGAGTGGTGAATCCTTTGTTGGTTACCCAATTACCTTCATATACCTCAAGTTGTATCCAATCACCACCCTATGAGCAACCTCCCTGAGGCAACAAGGAATAGAGTCAAAATACAGTATCAATATTCAAGATATCCTTGAGTACCTCAAGTCTAAAGACACTTGCACCATTGCTATGATGAGAATATCATTGACATTTGAATAGATTATCCATATGATTGTCTCATATTTGGTCGTCCAATGTACTTAGCCACACTTAGTAAGCATGCACATATTAACTCTAAACATCTCATGTTTATAAATTATGAGATCTACTACTCGATCCAATCAAGGAGTGTAACATGTATTAGTCTATCTGGATTAATAATGTCTTGTCTCATTAATCTTATGACTAGGGATAATTTTGATACTAACAGAATTACACATGATAAGAATCTCAATATCTTGACGTCCTTCATGTTATGTTACGTATCAAGGACTTCATTAATTCATTTAAGATCACTTATCAATTCATATATCATATGAACATCAAATTAATGAAAAAGCATTTTTTTATTAATCGAATAAATTTGTACAATAAGTGCTAAAGGTGATTGCTTTTAGAGGACTCCTCTAAGATGCTTCCACTTGCACTAAAGTCAATCGCCTTTGTATTTAATTCCATAGGCAAGTACTTGAGAATCATATTTCTTTTGGGGAATTGGCTTAGTTAAAGGATCAACAATATTCTGATAAGTGGGCACTTTTTCTATCTTTACATCATTCCTGCTAATGATTTCTCTAATGAAATTGTATTTTCTGAGTACATGTTTGGTTCACTAATGAGACCGTGGTTCCTTTGCTTGTGTAATGGCTCCATTTAATCACAATACAATTGTATTGGATCAATAATGTTAGGAACCACTGCAAGTTCTATGTTGAATTTCTTTATCCAAACCGCTTCCTTTACGGCTTCAGAAGCTGCAATGTACTCTTCTTCAGTTGTGGAATCAGTAGTCGTTTCCTGTTTGAAACTCTTCCAACTGACTGCTCCACCATTTAGTGTGAATATATAACCTGACTGCAATTTTGAGTCATCCTTGTTAGATTGGAAGCTGGCATCAGTATACCCGCCCACAATAAGATCTCCGTCTCCATATACCAAGAATACATCCTTAGTCCTTTTTAACTACTTAAGGATATTCTTGATAGCCACCCAATGGCCCTCACCAGGGTTCGATTGGTATCTGCTCGTGACACTCAAAGCATATGATACATCAGGGTTTTATACATGTCATAGCGTACATGATTGATCCTATAGCTAAAGCATATGGAATCAAACTCATATGTGTCTTTGGACATAAAGACTTTGAGGGAGAGTAATCCCATGGGTCATGGGAATATATCCCCTCTTGGACTGCTCCATGCTAAATCCCTTTAGCATCTTATCTATGTATGTAGACTGTAAAAGGCCATGCAGTCTTTTAGATCTATCTCTATAGATCTTTATCCCCAAAAAATAGACCGCTTCTCTAAGGTCTTTCATATAGAAATTCTTGGATAACCAAATTTTGACTGGTTGTAATGCTGAGACATCATTTCCCATTAACAATATGTCATCTACATATAACACAAGAAATACGATTGCACTCCCACTAACCTTCTTGCAAACACAAGGTTCATCCGGATTTTGGAAGAAACCAAACTGTTTAATTGTCTCATGAAACCGAATATTCTGACTCCTGAATGCTTGATTTAATCCATAAATGGATCTTTGAAGCTTACATACCTTTTTTCCGTCTTTGGATATGAAGCCTTCTGGTTGTGTCATGTACACATCCTTAATCAGATTTCCATTAAGGAAAGTTGTCTTCACATCCATTTGCCATATGTCATAATCATAATGAGTGGCAATGGCTAGGAGTATCCTTCTAGATTTCAGCATAGCTACTCGGCTAAAAGTTTCATCATAGTCAATTCCTTGTCTTTGACGATAACCTTTAGCAACAAGTCTATCTTTATAGGTAATCACATTACCATCCATGTCAGTTTGCTTTTTGAAAATCTACTTGCACCCTATAGGCTTTATCCCTTCGGGTGGGTCAACCAAAGTCCATACTTGGATTTCATACATGGAATCCATTTCTGACTTCATGGATTGAAGCCATTTGTTAGATTTTGAACTATTCAAAACTTCTTCATAGGTTGTAGGCTAATCGATTTCTATGAGCAATACGTCGTTCTATTCACTAATGCGAAATCCATATATCTCTAGAACAGTACTTTTCCTACTTGACCTACGAAGCTTTTGTGCTTCAGAAGGTTGAGCTGTTATATCATCTGTATGAGTAACAAGCTCGGGTTCAGGTAGTTAATCAGCCTCTATTTGAGCATCTTGAACATCCTCAAGTTCAATTTTGCTCCCACTTTCTCCTTTTAGAAGGAATTCTCTCTCTAAAAAGATAGCATGTCTTGAAACAAAAATCTTTTATTGCAATGGGTGGTAAAATTGATATCCATATGATGCTTTTGGATATCCCACAAACAAACATCAGTCAGACTTAGCTTCTAGCTTATCTGACATTGTCTGCTTCACATAAATAGGACAACCCCAAATTCTCATGTAAGAAAATGTGGGCTTTTTTTTATACCATATCTCATATGGAGTAACATCAACTGACTTCAAAGGAACTCCTTTAATATATAAATGGTAGTCTCTAGTGCATAAACCTAAAAGGATTTAGGCAGTTCCGAAAAACTCATCATTAATCTTACCCTGTCTAACAAGGTTTGGTTTCTTCTTTCAGCCACACCATTGTGTTGTGGCATGTAAGGTGGAGTCCATTGAGATAAAATCCCATTATCCCTAAGATAATCTAGAAACTCTTGGCTCAAGTATTCACCTTCTTGATCTAATCGAAGTGTTTTAATACTTTTGCCAAGTTGTTTCTCTACTTAATTTATGAATTCTGTGAACTTTTCAAAAGCTTCAAATTTGTATCTCATAAGATACACGTACCCATGTCCTGAGTAGTCATCGATAAAAGTAATGAAGTAGATAAAACCATCTCTGGCGTGTGTAGACATTGAACCACTTACATCTGAATGTATTAAGTCTAAAAGTCCATTAGCATGTTCAGCCTTTCCCTTAAAGGGTAATTTCGTCATCTTGCCCAATAAGAAAGTTTCACATATTTCATATGATTCATAATCAAATGATCCCAAACTACCACTCTTGTGTAGCTTAGCCATGTGTTTCTCACTTATATCACCAAGGCGATAATGCCATAAATAAGAGGATTTCCACATTTCTTGTTTTTGCCATTTATTACCATTGATGTTTAAAATTGGATTTTACATATCTAATATGTTTATTCCATTTCATAATGTACCACTAGCATAAAGAATTCTATTCAACATAATAGAACAACAATTGTTACTAAAAGCTAAAAGGAAACCATCTTTACTTACACTTGAAATAGAAATAATATTTTTAGTCAAATGAGGTACATAATAGCAATTATCCAAATTTAATATAAGCCCACTAGGGAGGGTCAATACATATGTTTCTACATCTAATGCAATAACCCTTGCTCCATTTCCAACTCATAGGTCTGACTCTCCCTTATCGAGCTGCCTACTGTTCCTTAGGCCCTGCATATCAGCGCATATGTGTGAGCCACAACCGGTATCTAATACCCATATATTATTATCCGAAATAGTATTAATTTCAATGATAAAAAAACCTAAAGTAGATGGGACATAAACTTCCTTCCTCATCAAGGACTCCAAGTAAGCCTTGCAGTTTCTCTTCCAATCGCCATCCTTGACACAATGGAAGGATATCCCCTTTGGAGCAATCTCCTTCGCCTTCTTCTTGGCCACACCTCCCTTAGGCTTCATGCATTTCTTCTTCTTTTTAAGGTTCTTATTTTTAGAACTTGGAGAGTCCACCAGCGTCACAGCCTTACTGTCCTTCTTGACAGATGACTCAGCTATTTTGAGCAAGTTAATCAGCTCGGGAATAGTGATGGAGATTTGGTTCATCCTATAGTTAAGCACAAAATGTGAATAACTATCGGACAAACCTGTTAGAATTAAGTCAATACTTAATTCATGGTCCATCACAAATCCTAAGGTGGTCAACCTCACAATATAGCCATTCATCTTCAATGCATATTGCACTACAGATGTCCCCTCAACCATCATAGTGCGAAAGAGCAACCTTAAAGTTTTGAACCTTTTGGAATGTGCTTGCTCATCAAAAAGTTCTCTTAGATGGTATACTATGGAATTAACATCCATAGACTCAAGTTGCTTTTGCAACTCAGCTGACATATAAGCAAGCATAATGCAGCTCGCCATCTCACTATCATATTGATATGCCTTTTGCACATCTTCAAAAGCATTAGCACTAGGGGGATTAGGGAGTGCCTCATCTAGGACAACCAATATTTTTGGATTTGAGAACTATTCCTAGATTCCTTAGCCAATCCAAAATTTTAGACCGAGTTGGCTTATTTGATTCCATTAGTGGCTTCAAATTCACACTTGTCATGATGATGATTCTAGCAACCTAGATATAAAATTGAACTGTTAGAATGTACATAAAATGCATGTTTATTAGGTTTTTAATAAATCGAATTATTACTCCCACTATTTTATTACAAATCATAGCCCTCACTATAAGCCCAAGAGAACTTATATGGAAGTTCTCCTAGTGGATCGATATCCAACTAACGAAGAATAACCTTGAGACAACTCAAGAAGCTATCCTTAGTTTGATTGGTAGGTATCTAATCCATACCGATTGCATTATTCATGCGACTATCAAATCTTGAGATATCAACTTATTGATGTGCGCATATACATTAGGCTATCAACTTTTGATATGTGTACATCTCATGTATACAAACCCAACTTCGCCACTAATACACACTAACCTTGGCGTAAATCCAACAAGTTAATAATATCGATTAAGTCCAATACATTAATCTTGAAATCTAATTTCAATGGATTGAACATATTCTTATAGAGTGAGCTTGAGGCAAATTAACAACCCTAACTCTAGAATAACTCTGGTTCTCCCCATATTAATGGAAGGCATAAGACTTAATTGTTTATTTAGCAAGGGATTTCTTAGTTAAGTCTCATCAAGTTATTATTTCATGCTTTTATATATCATACATTCATCACATGGATATGTAAAGATAGTTACATTAACTATATGGCATGAATATGGACATACTAAAGTCAATCTCTTGAGCCAAAGAGAAATTGATTAGGTCTTACATAGGTGTATGCATGAATTTACAACCCAAAATAGAAATCAAATTCCTATTTCTAAGTCTTCTTGTTTATGGTACCACCTCATTTCCTTCTTTCTCCTTTGTATCTTCATTCTATCCTAATCCTATGTAATCTAATTACATATTTCAAATTATAGAAAACCTCAATTTACATTTGGGAGGAGTAAGATGAGAAGAGAAATACATAAAGAAAGAGAGGTAGGGACATGCAGGCTCTATTTACCATAAAATAAAATAATTTTGTGCATGCTCAATCACATTGGGTCTAACTCCATAATCATCCATCATGCTTTTTCATACACCCCTAACATGCATTCTCTAATGCACAAAATAAATATGACAATTTGGGATTTCAGTTTGTAAATCATTTCAAAGCTTGAACCGAAATTGTCTATATGCGTTCTTTCGGTTAATTTAATTTTATATGTCATTTTAAAGTGGAATTTAATATTTAATTAAATTAAATTAAATTTTATATTTCCAGAATTAATTCAAAATTAATTCTCCTTAAAATAAGAATACTATGATGTTAAAATTAAACAATTTAATTTTAATATACATACCAATTTGTAGTCATACTACAATTACAATTGAACAACTTAAATTATTTCAAAATTAATTTTCAAAAATTCTCAAACTTTCTAGAACTTCAAATCATCATTCTAGGTCATCTCAAGTTCATCAAAATATGTTTTGACACAAGCCAAAATTACTAAGCCAAACGAACCAATACACTTAGATGCTCAAAATGACTAATTCAATGTCTAGAATTTTCTAAAATTTCAAATGCTTGCAAAATAATTTTTGCATGGATCTGACGTCAAAAATAGCATATTTTTAATCACATAAAAAATTTTCAAGGTGAAATAAATAAAATAAACACAATCAAAAAAATCAAACAAAACAGCAACACCGGGTATGCTATAAATAATTTTTTCAGAATTAAATTACAAGAAAATTATAGTCAGTCGCATCAATTAAGCCAAACAACAACACATGTTCATAAACAAGATAATTTTATGCATTTTTCATATAAATCGGAAATTAATTATTTGAATCACATTCAAATCATTTTTCAATCAAAATAATCATCTTTAATCATCCCGTGATCATATCAGAGAAAGAAAAAAATGTAAAACATATTTTACAAATTAATTTCAATTTTTCAAAACCTTTTGATCCAAAATCATCAAAACCATACAATCTCATTGCACTTTCAATTAGTAAACCACAACAATCAACACTATGATGTCTCTAATGATAATCTACACGAACAATGAAGAAGAAACTATCAAAAGAAATGGTTTGAGCAAATTCAAAGTAAAATGTTTTTGAGAGAATTTTTCTTGTGTCTTAAAAATATTTTTTTCATAAAACAATATTTTCATATCTATTTTCTGCCATTTGATGTCTTTTCTATTTAAATCAAATTCAAAGAAAAGATGAAAATTTCAAAAATAGAGAAAAATGAAATGAATGAATAGTAATTGGCCATAATTGGCCGAATTAAGGACAAATTCTACCGTTGGCCAACGGGAGAGAAGCAGCAGTGCACTGGCCTGCTGCAGGATGTTGTTGGCCAACCCAGCTATTTCGCTAGGTGGGCTAGCAGTCTGCCTAGCCCGCACGAGCTCGTGACCCTCCCAAACAATTTTTCCAAGGCGATCTCATTGCGATCCATCCTGAAATAATTCTCTTATATTTTGAATCCTATCCAAGACCATTTTACTCATTCTTCCTATCTTCAATGCATGTAACCCATTAGATTCTGAGTTCTGTTGGCCACTTAAATTAATAATTAATTTAAGCAAGTTATGAGCGGTATCTAGCAATACATCATAACCCCCAATTGACCGAAATGTCAGTGGTTTGACTATACACCTTTCCATAGACAATTTCTGTGCAATTATTTCTTTCACCATTCTATATCCCACTTGGTTCAAAGTATGGACATGTGTCAACTCCCACTAGACTGACTACATCACGTCTTATAACACCACATCATATTCATTTAAGTATAACCTATTTCTGTATCAAATAATCGCATATTGCATGTTGAAAAGAGAAAATACCCTGATAACAGTGGTAGTAAATTTTTTTTTTCATATCATATCCTGTAAAATCAACTAATGACTTTACAAGTCTTATATCCTGTAATTCCATTCAATGAATTTGCAAGTCTCAAATCCTGTAATATCACTCAATGACTTTTCAAGTCAACATTAAAAACCACAATACAATATATCACATATATTAAAACATAAACTTCACATCCGAAGGATTACGGGTTGCTTCCATTTATACATCTCAAAACTAATCTAGAGTGATAATACATATTCAAGCATATAAGTCCAAAATATAGATGACATGTTTTCATGTTTGTGTGGAATGCAAGGAGAGAGAGTGATGAGGCTCGGCCAATGACCTGTGCTCCATGTCTTCTATACACTACTCAAAATGAGCTATCACTTTTCTTTACCTGAAAAATGATGCAAATTGATGAGTTGTGGCTCAGTGAGAATAACCATCCAATGAGCTCTAAAGTACCAAACAACTCATAGTAATAAATCACAAATCCAATATATACCATGTATTCCATTCCATTCATCAGTATCATATAAGTATCAATAAAGTTGAAACATATAATCATTACTCTTTATGTATGCAAATGCTTTGCTTATTTCATTTTGTTGTGACTAAGTTAAATAGACATTGCCCCAGGTTTCCATGTGAACATTCGCATTTTGCATTTGCTAGCTAGCTTGATCATTTGTTTCATTTGCACATTTGTTGGGTCGTAGGCCTCTTCTTTTGCTTTACAATATCGATTAACTAGTCATAATGCCTTTTTATTCCATATGCATATGTACTTGTATTGAAGCATTCATCAACCATTGTATCTTATAATATATAATATACATATACCACATATATACCTCATATGCCACACATATACCTTGCATATACTATACATATACCATGTATATATATCACATATGTCAAACATATACTTCAACTATGCCACAAGTATACCAATTATATGTACCACAATGTCACAAATTATCCATCATTACATTATCAAGGACCAATCATGACAATCATATGAATCACATAGCGAGCAACATTCATTTACACTAAAGAATTCAATCGAGAATTAGACTCACCATTCTCCTTTGATTCCGACCCCTAACTTATTGTCTATCCACTCCTTGTGGGTCTCCAATATGTTGCGAGACTAGTATGAAAATATAATCGATTAACTCATGATTAGGGAGACTTAATGTGGCTTAAACAAATTAATATGCATTGTTCATGTCAATAGTTAAGATATTTCCTATGAGGCACCTTATGGGACTGTTTAGCCTATAACGTTTTCTATACTTGGCCAATAACTCTGATTCTTATTCCTAATTACCACTAACATATAATTATAGAACATATTAAAATTTCAGACCAATGGGAACAATGTACAATATTTAGTGGAATTTCTAATTGTGTTCAGTTTTCTGCCTTATTTTCTGCCTTTAGGCAGTTTCAGGGGACTCATTCGGTTTCATCATAACTTATAATATATAAGTCCTATTTTAATAAAACTTTGCTAAAACTGATAGGGGTTCATATGGAATATTTTTCATGTTTACAACTATTATCAAATATGTCTCTAAGGGCTTCCAATTATAGCAAACATTTGACTCGTCCAGAATAGAATTGGCTTCCGGACCAGTATGACTTCCAAAGGCCATAACTTAGTCTACACATAACCAATTAAGCTGAAATTAGTACCAAAAATTTATTAAGACATATACCTATAACTTGTCAGCTTTGCTAATTCATAGAATCGTGCTCTAACAAGCTCAAATTAGCCCAAAACATTACTGGATCTGCCCAGGGCACTCAGTAGGCAGTTCAAACCATAGAATAGTCATGGTTCCATTCCCCATAACTCAACCTTTACAAGACCTATGAACCTGAACTTTGGTATACAGATACAACACACATATATCTACAACTTTTATGTTTTGAGATTTCCTATAATGGCTTTAACATATTCAAAATCAAAGCACACAGTAACTAACTTGGTTAGGGTTCACACCCTAACCAGTTTCAGTAGAGAGAGGATTTCTCTTCCTATACACGAAATAATGCAAAAATGTTAATATATCCATAACTATAAGATATAAATGAACAACTGTTGTGTTTTACACTTTTTCAGAATCAATTTCTATTAACATCAAATTTGGGGTGCAATTCAGTGCCTAATATTGAATCTAAGCAACTCAAATCAACCCTATAGCAATAAGAATTGATTACTTACCAAGAACAACCTTGAAAGGGATCAATTAGCTTCAAACACTAAGTGAAACAAGGACGAATTGAAGTCTGAAATGGAGGAAATTGAAGAAGAAGTCGGGCTGGAGAAGAAGGCAAAAATGGGAAGATAAAGTAACTTTTTGTTTTTTGTCTTTTTATCTTTTTCTCATCTCTTTTCTCATCTCTTTTCTCTTTTCTCTTCTCTTTTCTCTTCTCTTCTCTTTTATTTATCTTTTGTGTCATTTTCATTTTATTTTGTCTATATTATTATTATTATTTACATATATTTATAATTCCACTAATTCACATAATAATACAGCTTAATCATTTGGCCCGATTTAACTAAATTAACAATGTAAATGTTTACTAATCTTAATCTAATCATTTTGGTTACTTTAATTTAGTCACCTTATTCAATTCATTTCTAATACTTTGTTATCCTCATTTAGGTTATAATTACACAAGTGCGACTCGATACAAGTGCCAAATACTAGGACACGTAGCTAGTGCGTTCCATGAACTTATTTCTAAGAAAATATGTGTGAAATGCACGTGTTCAATTGAATTGTATGCAAGATGCTTAAGTTCAATGAAATGCATGTGGGGAAGGTCAAGGATGTTACAATTCTCCCCTCCTTTTAAAAATTTCGTCCTCGAAATTAATACCTGAAAACAGGTGTGGATATTGCTTTTTCATATTTTCTTCTGTTTCCCATGTTGCCTCTTCTGGTAAATGGTTACGCCATAATACCTTAACTAAAGGTATTTATCGGTTTCTTAGCTGTTTAGTCTTGAATCCAATGATTTGCACTGGTTCCTCAACATAATTCATGTCCCCTGCAATCTCAATGGCTTGATCTTTAAGTACATGTGTAGGATCTGACTTGTATCTTCTAAGCATGCTCACATGAAACACATTATGAATCTGAGCCATCTCTGGTGGTAATGCCAATCTGTATGCCAGTGGACCAACCTTTTCAAGAATTTCATAAGGGCCTATATACCTTGGGCTCAATTTACCCTTCTTGCCAAATCGGATTATCCCTTTCCATGAAGATAGATGAAGAAATACCTTTTCACCCAACTCGTATTCCATTTCCCTTCTATGTTGATTAGCATAACTTTTCTGTCTTTCTTGTGCAGACTTTAGCTTATTCTTGACAATTTTGATTTTATTAACTGTATCTTGTACTATCTCTGGCCCTTCTAATGTACGTGCACCTTATTCATCCCATATGATAAGGTTTCGGCACTTTCTGCCATACAATGCTTCATATGGTGTCATTTGGATACTGCTATGATACTGGTTGTTGTAAGCAAATTCAATCAATGCTATATATTCATCCCAAGCACCTTTGAATTCCATAGAACATGCCCTAAGCATTTTTCCAATGTATGTATAGTCCTTTCTGATTGTCCATCAGTTTGTGGGTGGAATGCAGTACTGAAGTTCACTTTTGTTCCCAATGCATTCTGTAAACTCACCCAAAAATGTGAAGTAAACCGTGGATCTCTATCAGACACAATGGACACTAGAATGCCATGCAATCTGACAATCTCATTCACATACAATTTGGCCAAACTCTCAAGTGTACAACCCCATCTGATGGGTAGAAAATGTGCTGACTTGGTTAATCTGTCAATAATTACCTATACTGCATCATTTTTTCGTGGAGTTCTTGGCAATCCATAGACAAAATCCATCGTTATTCTTTCTCATTTCCATTCTGGCATTGGCAATGGATGTAGTTTACCAACTAGTGCCTGATGTTCAATTTTAATCTGCTGACATGTCAAGCATTTAGAAACATATTCTGCTATGTCTTTCTTCATTCTTGGCCACCAGTAATAAGGCCTTAAACTGTGATACATATTTGTCATCCCTAGGTGCATTGCATACGGTGCATTGTGTGCCTCTTCCATTATTTCCTAACATAAGTTCTCAGTGTCTAGAACACATATGCATGATTTTAACATCAGTACATCATCCTGCAATTGAAAATCTTTACTGTTTCCCTGCTTTACTGATTCAAATTTCTCACACAATTTAGGATCTTTACTTTGTGCAACTTTGATCCTATCCTTTAGTCTAGGTCTGACTTGAAGAGTAGCAATCAGTGATCCTTCATCATGTATATTTAATTCAACATTCATATATCATAATTGAATCAAATATGGAAAAGAGGATACTTGCAAGTGAGCTACACTGCTACTAGCTTTCCTACTCAATGCATCTGATACCATATTGGCTTTCCCTGGATGGTATTCAATTGTACAGTCATAATCTTTTAACAACTTTAACCATCGTCTTTGCCTCATGTTTAACTCTTTTTGTGTTAGCAAATAACCTAAGCTTTTATGGTCTGTGAAGATCTGGAATGTCTCACCATACAAATAATGCCTCCAAATCTTTAATGCAAATACAATAGCAGCCAATTCTAAATCATGCACTAGATATGAGATCTCATGTGGTCTTAGTTGTCTAGATGCATAAGCTATCACCTTACCATGTTGCATTAATACACATCCCAAGCCTTGGTGAGAAGCATCACTATATACTGTAAACCCACTTGTACCTATAGGAATAGTTAACACTGGTGCTGAGGTTAGTCTGTGTTTTAGTTCATTGAAACTCCTCTGATATTCTGGAGTCCACTTGAAAGGCACATTCTTTCTTAACAATTTAGTCAAAGGGATAGCAATTAAAGAGAATCCATCAACAAATCTGTAATAGTATCCGGCTAATCCCAGAAAACTACACATTTCTGAAATATTTTTAGGAGCTTCCCAATTTACAATAGCCTCAATTTTATTTGGGTCAACCTCTATGCCCTTACACGACATACCAAATGATCTAACAAGAATTTGCATTTACTTAATTTGGCATATAATTGTTTCTCCCTCAAAGTTTGCAACACAACTTTTAAATGTTGTTCATATTCTCCCCTATTCTTTGAGTACACCAATATGTCATCAATAAATACTATCACAAACCTATCCAGATATGGTTGAAACACCTTATTCATTAATGCCATAAATGCAGCTGGAGCATTAGTCAACCCAAATGGCATTACTAAAAATTCATAATGTTCATACTTGGTTCGAAAGGTAGTCTTTGGAACATCCGCTTCTGCTGCCTTTAGCTGGTAATAGCCTAATTTCATATCAATCTTGGAGAATATTTGGGCTCCTTGCAACTGGTCAAACAAATCATCTATTCTAGCTAATGGATATTTTTTCTTCACCGTCATTTTGTTCAGTTGCCTATAATCGATGCACAATCTCATTGTTCCATATTTCTTTTTAACAAATAATACTGGAGCTCCCCAAAGTGATACACTAGGTCTAATATACCATTTGTCAAGTAACTCTTGCAATTGGGCCTTCAGTTCTTTCAACTCGACTAGGGCCATTCTGTAGGGTGACCTTGATATTGGTGTTTTTCCTGATACTAGTTCAATAGTGAATTCTATCTCTCTATCTGGTGGTAAACCAGGTAGATCATTTGGGAATACATCAGCAAATTCCTTTACCACTGGTATATTTTCAATCAAGTTATCAGTGGTTCTAGTATCAGTCACATATGCCAAATTTGCTTCACATCCCCCTTTGATCATTCGAAATTCCTTTACATCTGAAACTAGACATGTAGGCACAAGTTTTCTTTCACCTAGAAATACTACCCTTGGCTGGTTTGGTGATTCCAAAATTACTTCCTTAGTAAAGCAATTCACTATTGCATGATGTCTAGTCAACCAGTCCATTCCCAGTATCACATCAAATTCATATATTGGCAATAATATCATATGAGTTATTAACTCAGCTCTGTCAATGCATATTAGGCAATCACGACAGACATTATTCACAACTACCACTATTCCCAATGGTGTACTCACATTTATGTCAATCCCCAAAAGGTTCATGCGTTTGATCCAATTTAGATGCCATATGCAATGATATAAATGAATGAGTGGAGCCTGAGTCAATCAATGCATATGCTAACATATCATAAATGTAAATATTACCGGTAACTACTTCGGGAGCATCCACTGCCTCCTGTCTAGTCATAGCAAACACTCTGGCCTAAGTAGGGGGTCTAGAACTCTGACCTTCAGATTTAGTCACTCCTCTGCCCATTGTACCAGTCCTGCCCCCGCCTCTTCCTCTGCCATGTGTCCCACTTGTAGGGTAGACCCTCGTGCCTCAACAGTAGTCTCAGATACTCCTCTGCCTCTCCTGGTCTCTACTAGTTTGCTCTATTTGGACAGTCTCTATACATATGCTCCATCGATCCACAGAAATAACATGCTCCTGTGAGCCTTCTACACTTGCCCGTATGCTGTCTACCACAATGACTACATGTGGGCCTCTGTTCAACCTATTGGCTCTGCCCTCTGCCTAGGTAAGAGAAAGTCATGCCTCGACCTCTAGAACTGGAGTACCCACTTCTGTTGCCAGACTGTGCAGGCATATATCTACCTCTTTTTCCTAACCTTCTGCTAGACTCACCGAAGAACTCACGTGCTGCCCTTTTAATTTGTTGCTCCCCAGCTTCTTTCATTAACCGTTCAGCTCTGATTGCAGCAGCTCTGAGTCTGGCATAATTATCAAGATCAATAGTCGTGATTCTATTTTTGATCTCATATTTGAGGCCCTCTTCAAACTTCCTACATTTGTCTCTTTCAGTAGAGACCATGAAGGTGGCATAATGGGAAAGTTTATTAAACTGTACTTCATACTCCGCAATAGACATATTCCCCTGTTTCAGATTCAGGAATTCCCTCATCTTCTCATCTTTATATGCTTCAGGCATGTAATTATTCTAAAATTCCAGGAGGAAATCATTCCATGTCAACACCGGTGGTTGTGCATCACTATCGGGGATTGTCTCCCACCATTCATAAGCATTTCCTTGCAACAAGGATACTGCATAATCGAATTTCTCATCCGGGGTACATCTCATCATATTCAGTACCCTCTGTGTCCTTTTCAACCATGTCTCAGCTTCTGTTGGGTCTGTTTTGCCATTGAAATCAGTTGCACCATGTTTCCTCATCTTGTCATAACGTCTTTCCTTGTACATTTCAGGACCATATACTTCCTGTTCTAGGTTTTCATGGGGTACTTCTGCATGAGATGATTGTGATGCATGTACAGGAGCTCTAGCTCCTAGTGCTGGTTGATCTCTATGTAAATGAGGTGATGCCTCACGAGAATGCATTTCAGCTGGCCTCTCCCTCCTTGGTGAATTATGTCTTATGATGTCCCTAAAATAAATGAAATTATGTCACTACATAATGTTCAACACATAGGATGCATAGGTTATCATGCTCTTATGCATATGCATGTTCCCATAGAACCTATCCTGCTCTGATACCAAAAATGTAACACCACATCATATGCATTTAAGTATAACCTATTTCTATATCAAATAATCACATATTGCATGTTGAAAAGAGAAAATACCCTGATAATAGTGGTAGTAAATTTGTTTTCATATCATATCCTTCAAAATCAACTAATGACTTTACAAGTCTTATATCCTGTAATTCCATTCAATGAATTTGCAAGTCTCATATCCTGTAATATCACTCAATGACTTTTCAAGTCAACATTAAAAACCACAATACGATATATCACATATATTAAAACATAAACTTCACATCCAAAGGATTACGGGTTGCTTCCATTTATACATTTCAAAACTAATCTAGAGTGATAATACATATTCAAGCATATAAGTCCAAAATATAGATGACATGTTTTCATGCTTATGTGGAATGCAAGGAGAGAGAGTGATAAGGCTCAGCTAATAACCTGTGCTCCATGTCTTCTATACACTACTCAAAATGAGCTATCACTTTTCTTTACCTGAAAAATGATGCAAATTGATAAGTTGCGACTTAGTGAGAATAACCATCCAATGAGCTCTAAAGTACCAAACAACTCATAGTAATAAATCACAAATCCAATATATACCATGTATTCCATTCCATTCATCAGTATCATATAAGTATCAATAAAGTTGAAACATATAATCATTACTCTTTATGTATGCAAATACTTTGCTTATTTCATTTTGTTGTGACTAAGTTAAACAGACATTTGCCCCGGGTTTCCATATGAATATTTGTTGGGTCGTATGCCTCTTCTTTTGCTTTACAATATCGATTAACTAGTCATAACACCTTTTTAGTCCATATGCATATGCACTTGTATTTAAGCATTCATCAACCATTGTATCTTATAACATATAATATACATAAACCACATATATACCTTATATGCCACACATATACCTTGCATATACTATACATATACCATGTATATATATCACATATGTCAAACATATACTTCAAATATGCCACAAGTATACCATTTATATGTACCACAATGACAATAATATGAATCACATAACAAGCAACATTCATTTGCACTAAAGAATTCAATCGATAATTAGACTCACCGTTCTCCTTTGATTCCGACCCCTAACTTATTGTCTATCCACTCCTTGTTGGTCTCCAATATGTTGCGAGCCTAATATGAAAACATAATCGATTAACTCATGATTAGGGAGACTTAATGTGGCTTAAACAAATTAATATGCATTGTTCATGTTAATAGTTAAGATATTCTTATGAGGCAGTGTGACCTTATGGGACTGTTTAGCCTATAACATTTTCTATACTTGACGAATTAATCTGATTCTTATTCCTAATTACCACCAACATACAATTATAGAACATATTAAAATTTCAGACCAATGAGATCATTGTACAATATTTTGGTAGAATTTCTAAATGTGTTCAGTTTTCTGCCTTGTTTTATGCCTTTAGGCAGTTTCAGGTACTCATTCGGCTTCATCATAACTTACAATATATAAGTCCTATTTTAATAAAAATTTACAAAAACGTATATGGGTGTATGTGGAACATGTTTCTTTCTTACAACTTTTATCAATTATGTCTTTAAGGGCTTCAAATTATAGCAAACCTTTTACTGGTCCAGAATAGAATTGGCTTCCGGACCAGTATGACTTGCAAAGGCCATAACATAGTCTATACATAACCAATTAACCTGAAATTAGTACCCAACATTTAGCTAAGATATATACCTATAACTGTTCTTTTTTGATAATTTACATAATCTTGCTCTAACAAGCTCAAATTAGCCAAAAACATTACTGGATCTGCCCAGGGCACTCAGTAGGTAGTTCAAACCATCGAACATTCATGGTTCCATTCACCCTAACGCAACATTTACAAGCAATATGAACCTAATATTTGGTATACCGATACAGAATGCATATATCTACAACTTTTATGTTTTGCAATACTTCAAATAATGGCTGTAACATATTCGAAATCAAAGGACACAGTAGCTAACTTGGTTAGGGTTCACACCCTAACCAGTTTCAGTAGAGAGAGGATTTCCCTTCCTATACACCAAATAATGCTAAAATGTTAATATATCAATAAATATAAGGCATAAATGAACAACGTTTGTGTTTTACACTTTTCCAGAATCAATTTCTATTAACATCAAAATCGGAGTGAAATTCAGTGCCTAATATTGAACCTAAGCAACTCAAATCAACCCTATAGCAATAAGAATTGATTACTTACCAAGAACAACCTTGAAAGGGATCAATTAGCTTTCAAAAACTAAGTGAAACAAGGATGAATTGAAGTCTGAAATGGAGGAAATTGAAGAAGAAGTCGGGCTGGAGAAGAAGGCAGAAATGGGAAGATAAAGTAACTTTTTGTTTTTTGTCTTTTTCTCATCTCTTTTCTCCTTTCTCTTCTCTTTTCTCTTCTCTTCGCTTTTATTTATCATTTATGTCATTTTCATTTTATTTTGTCTATATTATTATTATTATTTACTTATATTTATAATTCCACTAATTCACACAATAAGACAGCTTAATCATTTGGCCCGATTTAACTAAATTAACAATGTTAATGTTTACTAATCTTAATCTAATCATTTTTCTTACTTTAATTTAGTCACCTTATTCAATTCATTTCTAATACTTTGTTATCCTCATTTAGGTTATAATTACACAAGTGTGACTCGATACAAGTGCCAAATACTAGGACACATAGCTAGTGCGTGCCATGAACTTGTTTCTTAGAAAATATGTGTAAAATGCACGTGTTCAATTGAATTGTATGCAAGATGCTCATGTTCAATGAAATGCATGCGGGGAAGGTCAAGGATGTTACATGTCTAGTCTAAGTAATATTAGTTCTTGTCCCTGAGGCTCATTACTCTATTAGATATGTCATTGAAGACTAACTTTATGACATTTCCAGTTCAACTAGAGATTCCCAAGTAATGACCACGACAAGAGGTCATGGGTATACACTCCTTTTATCAGGTGTAGTGAATCCTTTGTTGGTTACCCAATTACCTTCGAATACCTCAAGGTGTATCCAATCACCACCCTATGAGAAACCTCCTTGAGGTAACAGGGAATAGTGTCAAAATACAGAATCAATATTCAAGATATCCTTATGTACCTCAAGTCTAAGTATTTTTGCACCATTGCCATGATGAGACTATCATTGACATTTGAATAGATTATCCATATTTGGCTACACCTAGCAAGCATCCACATGTTAACTCTAAACATCTCATGGTTATAGTGTATGAGATCTACTACTCGATCCTATCAAGGAGTGTAACATATGCTAGTCTGTCTGGATTAATAATGTTTCATCTCATTAATCCTATGACTAGGGATAATTTTGATACTAACATAATTACACATGATAAGAATCTAAATATCATGATCTCATCATGATTTCCTTCATGTTATGTAATGTATCAAGGACTTCATTAATTGTTTTAAGATCACTTATCAATTGATATATCAAATGAACATCAAATTAATGAAAAAGCCTTTTTTATTAATCAAATAAATTTATACAATAAGTGCTAAAAGTGATTGCCTTTAGAGCACTCCTCTAACAGTGTACACATACATTGAGCTATCAACTCTTGATATGTTAACATCTCATGTACACTAACTTAACTTTTCCCCCAATCCAATAAGCTAATGATATCAGTTAAGTCCAATCCATTAATCATGAAATCTAATTTCAATGGTTTGAACATATTCTTATAGAGCGAGATTAAAGCAACACAAAAACCCTAACTCTAGAAGAACTTTGCTTCTCCCCATATTAATGGAAGGCATAATACTTAATTATTTATTTAGCCAATGAGTTCCTTGTTAAGTCATATCATGTTTTTATTGCATGCTTTTATATATCATACATTCATCACATGAAAATATAAAGATAGTTACATTAACTATGTGGCATGATCATGGACATACTAAAGTCAATTGCTTGAGCTAAAGAAAAATTGACTAGTTCTTAACTAGGTATATGCATGAATTTACAACCCAAAATAGAAATCAAATTTCTATTTCTAAGTCTACTTGTTTATTGCACCACCTTCTTTGCTTCTTGCTCCTTTGTATCTCCATTCTATCCTAATCCTCAAAATATAGAAAACCTCAATTTACATTTAAGGGGAGTAAGATAAGAAGAGAAATACATGAGAAAGATAGAGAGGCAAGGATACGCATGCCCTATTTACAATAAAACAAAAATATCATACATGCTCCATCACATTGGGCCTAAGTCCATAATAATTCATCATGTCTTTTTCATACCCCTTAACATGCATTCTCAAATGCATAAAATAAAATAATGATAATTTTTTATTTCGATTTGAAAATCGATTCAATGTTTGAACCAAAATTGCTTACTACTGTTGTTTTGGTTAATTTAATTTTGTATAGCATTTCATTATGGAATTTAATATTTAATCAAATAAAATTAAATTGCATATTTACATAATTAATTAAAAATTAATTTACCTGAAAAACAAATTATTAAGATGTCAAAATTAAATAATTTAATTATAATATACATATCAATTTCTAGTCACACTAGAATTACCATTGTTCAACTTAAATTAAATCAAAATTAATTTCCAAAAATTATAAAAATTTCTAGAACTTCAAATCATCATTCTAAGCATATTTTGGTCAGCTCAAGTTCATTAAAATATTTTTGACACAAGCCAAAATTACTAAGACAAACGAACCAACACACTTATATGCTCAAAATGACTCATTCAACATCCAGAATTTTTTTTAAAATTTTAAATTCAAGTAAAATAATTTTGGAATATATCTAATATCAAAATAACATATTTTAATTACATAAAAAAATAAATAAAATAGTCCCACCGGATATGTTAAAACAGTCTCGTTTTTGCGTTTGTTTGAAAATTTAATTAAAATAATTTTTAATTAAATATTGGACACTTTCAAAGGTTTAATGTAACATCCTCGACCTTCCCCACATGCATATTCACATGCACTTTATTTGAACATATGCATTTGCATATATTTCACTTGAACATGTGCATTTTATGTGTATTTTGATAAGAACAAGTTCATGACACGCACTAGCTACGGGTCCTAGTACATTGCAATTGTATCGAGTCGCATGTGTGTTCTTATAACCCAAATGAGGGTAACAAGATATTAAGAATAAATTGAATAAAGTGACTAAATAAAAGTAAATAAAATGACTATATTAAGATTAGTAAATATTTTACATTGTTAATTTAATTAAATTGAATCAAAAGATTAAATTGAATATTGTATCGACTTGTGTAATAATAATTAGAATAAAAAAAAAGAAAAAGAAAAAAAAAAGAAAAGAAAGAAGAACGGATGAAAAAGGTGGTGGTGGCCTTTAACTTATTAGGCTGTCATTATCTTCATTCCTTTTCTTCTTCTTCTTCTTCTTTCCTTCATTCCATCAATCCATTTTCTTTGAAGTTCTAGCCACCTTTTCTTCTCTCTTTCACTCCAAAAATTACAGCAACAAGGTTAGCCAAGGGTGATTATAGGTGAGTAAACATTTATTTTATGTTAAGCTTGATTATAGTGTTTAGAGTTCATAAATAGGCAGCATTTTGTCCATGGTTTTGATGATCTTATAGATCGAATCTGGAATAGTTTAAAACATAAAGGTTGTTCCTTTATGTCTTATATTTATTGATATATAAACATTTGTTCAAGATTTGGTGTATAGGAAGATAAATTGTCTCTCTACTGAAACTGGTCCTGATGTGAACCCTTAGTGAGTTAGCCACTGTGCTTATTAGTTTTGAATATGATAAAGCCATTATTGGAAGTATCTCAAAACATACAAGTTGTAGATATATGTGTTATGTATTGTTATACCAAATTTAAGATTCATACGTCTTGTATATATTGAGTTATGGTGAATGGAGCCATGACTGTTTCATGGTCTGAACTGCCTGCTTAGTGCCCTTGGCAGATCCAGCAATTTGTTTGTATAATTTGAGCTCCTTAGAGATGGATTATGTAAATTATCAAATATGAAAGTTATAGATATATGTCTTATCTAAATTTGGGTACTAATATACTCTTAATATGTTATGTATAGACTGAGTTATGGCCTTTAGAAATCATGCTAGTCCATAAGCCAACTCTACTCTAGACTAGCGAAATTTTTCTTATAATTTGAAAACCTTAGAGACATAATGGATAAAAGTTGTAAGCATGACAAATGTTAAATTTTAACCCATGTAAGTGTCTGTAAGGTTTCATTGAAATATGAATTATATATTATAATTTATGATGAACCAAAGTTGGTACCCTGAAACTGCCTAAGCACAGAAAACAGGGCAGAAAACATAACACATTTAGAAATTCCACCAAAAATTGTACAATGATCCAATTGATCTGATATTTTAATGTGTTACATAATTATATGTTAATTAGGAACAAAAATCAGATTAATAGGTCAAGTATAGAGAAATTTATAGGCTAAACAGTCCCATAAGGTCACACTGCCTTATAGGAAAAATCTTAGCTATTGATATGAACAATGCATATTAATTTGTTTAAGCGACATTAAGTCTCCCTAATCATGAGTTAATCGATTATGTTTTCATATTAGGCTCACAACATATTGGAGACCCACAAGGAGTGGATAGACAATAAGTTAGGGGTCGGAATCAAAGGAGAAATGTGAGTCTAATTATCAATTGAATTCTTTAGTGCATATGAATGTTGCTTGCTATTTGATTCATATGATTTTCATGATTTTCCACTGATAATATGATGATGGATAATTTGTGACATTTGTGGTACACATAAGTGGTATAATTTTGGTATATTCGAGGTATATGTTTGACATATGTGATATATATACCTGGTATATGTATAGTATATGCGAGGTATATGCATGGCATATGAGGCATATATGTGGTATATGTATGTTATATGTGATAAGATGTAATGGTTGATGAATGCTTAAGTACAAGTGCATATGCATATGGACTTAAAAGGCGTTGTGACTAGTTAATCGATATTGTAAAGCAAAAAAAGAGGCTTATGGCCCAACAAATGTGCAAATGAAACAAATGATCAAACTAGCTAGTAAATGCAAATGCTCATATGGAAAATGTTCACATGGAAATCCGGGGCAATGTTTGTTTAACTTGGTCACAACAAAATAAAATAAGCAAAGCATTTGAATACGTAAAGAGTAATGATTATATGTTTCAACTTTATTAATACTTATATGATACTGATGAATGGAATGGAATACATGGTATATATTGGATTTGTGATTTATTACTATGAGTTGTTTGGTACTTTAGAGCTCATTTGATGATTATTCTCATTGAGCCTCAACTCATCAATTTGCATGATTTTTCAAGTAAAGAAAAGTGATAGCTCATTTTGAGTAGCATATAGAAGACATGGAGCACAGGTCACTGGCCAAGCCTCTACTTTAATTCCACATAAGAATGAAAACATGTCATCTGTATTTTGAACATATATGTTTGAATATGTATTGTCACTCTGGATTAGTTTTAAAAATGTATAAATGAAAGCAACTCGTAAATATTTATGTGCAAAGTTTATGTTGGTGAAAGCCTCAACGTTGACTTGAAAAGTCACTAAATGATATTATGGGATATGATGGAAAAAAAATTTACTATCACTGTTAATAGGATCTTTTGTCTTGTTAGCATGTCATATGTGATTATTTGACATAGGGATAAGTTGTACTCAAATGTATAAGATGTGGTGTTACACTTCAACACATTCTTAATATGTATAAATAATTTTTCCATAATCAAATTACAAAAAAAAAATATAAACAACCCCATCAATTAAGCCAATCAACAACACATGTTCCAAAAGAAAGCAATTTTCATCATTTTTTAAATAAATCTAAAATTAATTCTTTTAATCACATTCAAACCATTTTTCAATCAAAATAATCATGCTTAATCATCTCATGATTAGATCAAAGAAATAACAACATGTAAAATAAATGTTACAAATTAATTTCAAATTTTCAAACATATTAATCCAAAAGTATCAAAATCGTGCAATCTCATTGCACTTTCAATTAAAATTAATTTTAAAGAAAACAATGGGGGCTTTGATACCACTGTTGGATTTTAAAGATGAATCTCATTCATAAAATGTAGTGAAAAAATATAATTTTTAAAACCCTAAACAAGAATCTTGCTTGTGACATTAAAACGAATTTATCAAAATATAAGGGTAAAAAGTTATACCTTGTAATTTCTTGATTTATTCTTCAAATTTTCACCTTGTTAGGTTGTTGCAAAGATTCTTGTCTGTCTCATTAAAACTAATTTATCAAAACTTAAAGTTAAGAAATTATACACTGTAATTTCTTGATTTATTCTTCAAATTTCCACTTTATTGGGTTGGTGCAAAATACAATAATCCACTTTAGGATGTCTCTAATATTTATCCCTGTGAAAATATGATAACAAACTACAAGAAAAATGCTTGAACACACCTCAAAGTGCTAGCAATGGTGTATGCTCAATTTGAAAGAATATGAAAAATAACTATTTTTTTAATTTCTTAATTTCCAAAAATAATTTTTAGACTTTTAAACTTTTAAAAAATGTTTCTACCCAAAAAATACTCTAGGTACAAAGTGCGTAAGACAAGAGGAGGGATTTTGGGGTTTTTGCCTTAATTGGCTTTAATTAGCCTTAATTGGCCAATTATGCTAGTACCCCGAACGATTGTTTTGTGCGATCTCATTGCAATCTGTCCCAAAATAATTCTTTTATATTTTTGGATCCTAACCAAGACCATTTTACTCATTTTTCACATCTTCAATGCGTGTGACCTATTAGATTCTCGATTATGTTAGCCACTTATATTAACAATTAATTTAAGCAAGTCATGAGTGGTATCTAGCAACATATCATGGCCCCTAATTGACCAGAAAGTAAGTAGTTTGACTATGAACCTTTTTATAGTCAATTTTTGTGCAATTATTTCTTTCACCATTCTATACACCACTTGGTTTAGAGTATGTATATGTGTTAACTCCCACTAGATTGACTACATCACATCCAGTCTAAGTAATATTAGTTCTTATCCTTGAGGCTCATTACTCTGTTAGACATGTCATTGAAGACTATATTCATGATATTTCCACTCCAGCTAGAGATTCCCGAGTAATGACCTCGACAAAAGGCCATAGGTATACACTCCTTCTATCAAGAGTGGTGAATCCTTTGTTGGTTACCCAATTACCTTTGAATACCTCAAGTTGTATCCAATTACCACCCTATGAGTAACCTCTCTAAGGCAATAGGGAATAGTGTCAAAATACAGAATCAGTATCCAAGATATCTTTGACTACCTTAAGTATAAGGACACTTGCACTAGTGCTATGTCGAGACTATCATTGACATTTGAATAGATTATCCATATGATTGTCTCATAGCAGGTCATCTAATGTACTTAGCTACACTGAGCAAGCATCCATATGTTAATTCTAAACATCACATATTTACAGATTATGAGATCTACTACTTGATCCAATCAAGGAGTGTAATATGTTCACCCTTATATTCATGCATATCATATACACTATTTCCTTTAGTTTTTTCCTCATTTGTTCCAATATTTATAAATATTACTCACCTGTTATTTTTTTTAAATGCCCAAACCAGACGTAGGGAGACAAAAGAAGTATAACATATATTTGTCCTATATGAATGGGCATCATATGATATGAGAAATTGAATGTCCAAGATAATAGGTAATAACTGCCTATAGACGGTAAATGCCTTCAAATAAAATGACATATGGGCTTTACAGCCTATCATCCATAATTGGCATGCCAACCTGTCTTCCCCACTCTAGTCTAAGTTAGGCATATATATTGGGTTTATGCTTTTCATTTATTATCTCATTTCATGGCCATATGACATCAATTACCCCATATCTAACATTTATACACATAAACAACTTTTTAGAAGTCATTCACAAGATTTATTTGTATGAAATAATAATTTAAATTTTGCTTAGAGTAGGCTATTCATGGCTGTGACATCTTACCTCATGCCTATGAATTGTTGGATTTTAAACATTCATCTCATACATATGGCAATGGAAATTTAAAATTTAATTAAACTTAAAATCCATAGAATGCCCTATGTAATTTAAAATTGATTTGAACCATTTAATGGGAGAAGATGATTACTCTGAAACCAAGTGGGCTATAGAATGGTGAAAGGAATAATTGCACGAAAATTGTGTATGGAAAGGTTCATAGTCAAACCACTGACTTTCTGGTCAATTGGGGGTCATGATGTGTTGCTAGATACCGCTCATGACTTACTTAAATTAAATGTTAATTTAAGTGGCCAACATAACCGAGAACCTAATGGATCACACGCAATGAAGATATGAAGAATGAGTAAAATGGTCTTCGATGGGATCCAAAATATGAGAAAATTATTTCAGGATGGATCGCGATGAGATTGCATGATAAAAATTGTTCGGGAGGGTCACGTGCCCACGAGGGCTAGGGAGGCTAGCTGGGCTGACCAGCAGTAGCTCGCAGCAGGTCCAGTGCATGCACTACTGCCTCCTGTTGGCCAATGGGTAAATTTGGCCTTAATTATGCCAATTATGGCCATTAGACAAATTTACTATTTATTCAAGTTTCATTTTCACCATTTTTGACTTTTGATCTTTTCTTTGAATTTGATTCAAATAGATAAGACATCAAATGGTAGAAAATAGACATGAAAATATTATTTTGTTAAAAAAATATTAAAATTCTCTCAAAAACAATTTCAAATTTGATAGTCTCTTCTTCTTTTTTTGTGTGGATTATCATTAAAGACATCCTAGTATAAACTGTTGTGGTTTACTCAACCCAACAAGGTGAAGATTTGAATAACAAATAACAAATTATAAGGTATAATTTCTAACCTCTATATTTATATAAATTAGTTTTACTGGCACAAGTATGATCTTTTGTTTTGGGTTTTGAAAATTTTATTTTTCTGCTGCATTTATGAATGTGATTTAATCTCCAAAACCCAACAAATCATGGGTCTTATCCCTCAATCGTTGTAATCTCAACCTTCGATCACCCTAAAATTCATAATAGTGGCCCACATTAGGGAGCAACAGTAGTAGTAACTTAAGCTTATGAAATACTTAAAAACCAATGCATATGCATCTACAAGGATTTCCTTAATTCTACCGCATTTTAATTTTAGCACCGCCTAAATCAGGCTCTAATACCAATAAACTATAACACCTCATATCTTCTCATATACATTAACATACAGATAGATAAGGAATGCTACAGGGTATATTAATAATATTGTTATAATAATATATATAAATATATACATATGTATATCAGCATGAAAAGAATACTAAGTAATAAATATACTACATAAAAAAAATAAACTTTGTGTTTTGTCGTTATTCTCTACCTATGCACTTAATTTACAATAAATGTCAATTCATTTTAGTTTATATGCATTAAAATACATCATATGAAATATAAAAAGTACATAAATAAAACTCACCCTTGCGGGATGATTATCATTGCTACTTGGGTCCATCAGTAGGATCCACTAGTTCTAGCGACGGCTTCTATATACACACTCGTTGCTTCTTCACACTGCTAAAACCTATATGAGAGAAAACAAACACTCATGATGAGTATAAAACTCAGAAACCTTTGATTTTTCTTTTTCTTTCTGACTATTATCAGGTAAAAGAGAAAAAAATAAAAAATAAAAGAAATGTGTAAAGGACAGTAGACAATAAATAAACATTTAAAGCCTAAACATACATAAAGCAACTACGCTCAATCATGCACCAAAGATTTCACATGCTGAAC
Organism: Triadica sebifera; assembly: GCA_023653625.1. Classification (NCBI taxonomy): domain Eukaryota; kingdom Viridiplantae; phylum Streptophyta; class Magnoliopsida; order Malpighiales; family Euphorbiaceae; genus Triadica; species Triadica sebifera. The sequence continues at coordinate 14,207,054 of CM042897.1, forward strand.
TTCAAAGACTCATCATCAGATTGCAAAATATTAAATTGCATGCCTATTCAACTCTGGACCAAGAAATTTTATGCCATATTAGTTAAGTTTCCTAAACAACATTTGAAAAAAACCCATTGTTAACACTTCATATGCATTGTTGCCCAGATATTGAGCCAAGAAGGGGGGTTGAATTGGAGTTTTAAAAAAAATTAACTTTAGAGTGTGGAAATAAAAAGTTAAGTTTAGGAGTGATAGAGAAATTTGACACAAGGATTTTTATAGAGGTTCGGGTGTTAACAAACCCTACTCTTTTCCCCAATCACAATTGGGAGTTTCACTAACACACTAAGTATTACAATGGAGTTTTACAAGCTCACTCCCAACTATGTTGTTTCTCACAATGGCTCACACCTAACCCAGATATCCCTTGTGTTTTAATGGCTCACACAATAACCAATTCCTTGTGTTTTACAGGCTCACACAAATAACTTTTATCTTGTGTTTTACAGGCTCACACAAACAACCTTTACTTGTGTTTTACAGGCTCACACAAACAACCTTTACTTGTGTTTTAAAGGCTCACACAACTAACCCTTACAAGTGTTCTACTCTTAACCCAGAAATACCCAAAACTCACTTGAGTAATAAATGATTACAGAGAGAAACACTTACAAATATTTATTGCTCAATAAATGATGAGTAAAATGATTTGCACGAAGAATAGATATTTGTTATGAAAGTATTAAATGTACAAATAGCTTGTAATGAGATTTTGATTCAAAGTATTTTCTATCCTCTTGTACTGAATGCATAAATGACTTGCATTTATACTCCCATGGCGAATTATAGCCGTCAGAATGCATTTAATACAAAACTAGTCGTTGCACCAATCCAAATAATCGCGCCTGACATTTTTCTCTTTCATCTTTCACGGGCGTGACTATGTTTGTCACGGGCATGACTGTTCTTCCAAGTTGTGACTGAAGTGGTGACCTTGGTCGTGAAGCATTATGGAAGGTTTTGAAACATTGGGTCACGGCATGACATATATATTCACGGGCGTGACAAACTTCCCAGCCGTGATCCAAGTGGTGACTTTGCTCGTGAAGCTCTTTGGATGAATTTATCATGAAGGTTCATGAGCGTGACATTTAATTCACGGACGTGACTCAAATGTGCATTTCACGGTTTGTTGTCTTTCTTCATGGCTATGAACTTCAAATGTTGGTTTTGTTAAACGGTTAGCTTTTTCACGGGCTTGACTCATAGAGTCATGGGCGTGAACATGCTACTTTCTTAATTTTATCATTCAAGGATTAATCTTCCATTCTTCATTCTTGCTATTGTATTCCATATCCTGTTTAATAGACTTAGAAAACAAGTATGTTAAATACAATATTGCTATTTTATTTATTATCATCAAAATGATGAAAATACCCCTCAAGGTTTCACAATTCCCCCGTTTTGATGGTGACAAATAATCTAGCAATATGTGCTTTTGAGAAGTCTCCCCCATAAAAGATACTTAGGATAAAAATTGATGAAATGCAAGAATTGTAAAGAATGATGTAGCATTGAAATAAACTTTCTAGTTTTAAGTATATGCAAGTTATATGCAAAGTATATCCAGTAAATACCAAAATTCTCTTTAAGTCATGAAGTATATGTAAGGTATATTTAGGGTATATCAAGTGCATATTCATTTATGTAACTGGCATTAAGGTATATGCAAAGTATACTTAAGATATATTTAAGGTGTATAAAGCTCAATTTGCATACTTGCATATTTATTTTGAATCAAATTTTAAGTATGGCACTTAAACTTAAAATATTGCTATTTTCTCCCTACTTAACTTAATATATTTGTAGGTTCTTCATTTTGATTCAAAATTAAGTATTGCTTGCACTTATCTTAATATATTGCTAGTTTCTCCCCCTTTTGTCATCAATAAAAAGAATAAAGATTAATCATAATAGAAAAACAAAGCAATTATATTAATATTGAAAGAGAAGTACAAACCAAAGTAAATAAAAGTCATAAAGGAAATTTAAAATTTCCTAAAAACACACAAACAAAGTAAACAAATAAGAAACAAGCATATTAAGGCTAACATCTAGCCTAACACCTAACCGGACATCCTGTCCCTAAGACGAGCAACTTCAGCCTCAAGGCTATCCATCCTAGACTCCATGAAGTCCTTGAGGTTCACCAACCTCTCATCCATGGAAGTCTACAGCTGCTCAAATTGTGGTGCTAGAAGGTCAGCCACCTGCTACGCCAAATTTGGTGTGGAAGCCGAGGATTGCCCGATGTCCTACTCATCCGCTGGAGGTACCTTCCCATTTACTGGATTTCTTGGAGGCCGGCTTTGAAGTCCTCCGAATCATTATCTTCCCATATAATTTCACAGGTAGTGTCTATGAAGCGGTAGTAAATATTGTTCTCGTGAACAATTCTAACAGCCGCTCCCATCTTAATGAAGGACTCGACATCCAATCGATCTCGAGGATGTCCTGGGATAAGATTGAAGTGATGGTCATCCAGCTTCAAATATCCAAGCTTCAAGGCCATATGGGTCACATATCCACCAATGAGTATATCTCCAGAGGGCTTGGTGGCAATGGACAGAAGATGGTTCGCAAACTATCGAGAAAGTGCCACTGTGAGACCTCTTCTGGCCATCTCAAAGAGAAAGAGCTTAGACTTTTGAATGGTTTCATTGCTGTCTCCCCAAGCAAATATGCTATAGGTTAGAAACCTATGCAAATATTTGTGCACTGGGGACAGGAGATGAGTGCTCTTAGTCTTCTTTATATCCTAGCTGCAATTCGTGCCAAAATGAGTCCATGCTCGAGTGGCGAAGAACTCCACTTCGCTGTCATTGAGGATGCCTTCTGAGGGTAGGTTGAATAAGTCCCCAAATTATGTGGCATTGAGGGTGTTCGAATTGCTGCAGAGGTGGAATTTCACCACTCCAGTGGGAGACACTTGCAAAGTGCTCAAGAACTCCAAGGTTGGTAAAGTGAGCTGATGAATGTCCATGAACTCCTTCAAATGATAGGCCTGGAGTTGCTCTATCATCACCATCTCAAGCCCGAGAGTGCGCACCGTTTGCCACTCAAAAGATCTTGATGAAATGAGAGGCCTTTTTTTCAGGGTTGAGTACCGAGGATGGCAATGCTCTGAGATTCTATTCATGAGGTAGTCTGAGTACCTCCTGGGAGCATGATACTTCTTCCTAGTACCCTTTGATGAGCTAGTTTCCATTTGGATTGATGAAAAAAACTTTGAAGAGTTTGGAAAAACTTGACAGAAATTTTGACGAAACCCTAAAGAGAGATGAATTTTTATGAAGGAAGGGACTTTTGATGGTATTTATAGCAAAATTTTGTGACTTGGGGGCCGGAATCTTCAATGTACCATTCAATGTATGTAAATGAGAGCGGTTTCAAGGAGTTGAAAGGTTGAAATGTGAAGAATAACCAGTAGAATTGTTATATACCCGATGCATTCACGGACGTGAAATATGTGTTCACGGTCGTGAAGAGTCATGTTCACGGTTTGCTGAAGGGGTGCTCTACCCATGAATAAAGGCATGAAGAGGTTCACGGTCGTGACATTTGAATGTCACAGGTGTGAAATGATGAACTATCACAGTGGTGAAAGATGAGTCACGGGCGTAAAGTGTTGAATTTCACTACTTATGCCCGTGAAACAAAGCGTGACTCAAGGCGTGAACGTCTTTCTGTGTTTTAGGTGAAAATGTTCACGCGCGTGAAAATTTGTCACAGGCGTGAACAAGGCTTTTCACGGGTGTGAATGATGTCATGAACATAAGCTTCACTACATGAAGCCATGAACGATGTCGTGAATCAAGTCGTGAAAGCTACTGGATCTATTGGCTATTTAATTCACGGGCGTGAACATATGTCACTGGCGTGAATTGCCTAAAATTTCCATCAAATAAAATTAAGTTCTTAAACAAGACTAAATCATTTCTATGAAGATTCTATCCCTTATAACATAAAAGTTTCATCAATTTTACTACCTTATATTTAGTAATCTGATACAAAAACAAGATTATCACATCAGATTTAACAATTTGGCAATCACAAGGTTAATCCATCAATCATACCAAGTTATCTTCTAATGAAATTAAATATTTCCTCATTTAGAGACTTAATGAATATATCTGCCAATTGATTTTCTGTGCATATAAATTCTATTGCAAAATCTCCATATTGAACATGATCTCTAATAAAGTGGTGCCTAATGTCAATATGCTTACTTCTAGAGTGCTGAATGGGATTTTTTGAAAGATTTATAGCACTTGTATTGTCACATTTAATAGGTATATGGTTCATATCATGACCATAGTCCTTAAGTTGTTGTTTCATCCACAGGATTTGAGTACAACAACATTCTGCTGCTACATACTCTGCTTCAGCAGTTGAAAGAGCAACTAAAACTTGTTTCTTGCTAAACCAAGAAACTAAGCACTCTCTAATAAAGTGACAAGTTTCGAAGTACTTTTTCTATCTAAAAGACTACCAGCATAGTCTGCATCTGAATATCCTACAATATCAAAAGATGACTTTCTAGGATACCACAAACCTCGATACAATGATCCATGTAAATATCTTAGAATTATTTTTACTGCATGTAAATGAGATTCTTTTGGACATGATTGAAATCGTGCACACAAGCAAACACTATACATTATGTCGGGTCTAGAAGCAGTAAGATATAAAAGTGATCCGATCATACCTCTATAGAGCTTTTCATTAATGCTCTTACCCTTTTCATCCTTGTCCAATTTTATTGATGTGCTCATAGGAGTCTTGACATTCTTGCATCCTTCCATTCCAAATTTTTTAATTAAATCTTTGGCATATTTGGATTGGTTGATGAATATGCCTTCATTGCTTTATTTTATTTGTAGACCAAGGAAATATTTAAGCTCTCCCATCATGCTCATTTTAAATTCCCTAGTCATACACTTAGCAAATTCTTGACAAAGCAATTCATTAGTAGAACCAAATATTATATCATCAACATAAATTTGAACAATTAGTATATCATGCTTATGCTTTTTAATGAATAATGTGGTGTCAACATGCCCCTTTGTAAAGTTATTTTCTAAGAGAAAAGAGCTTAGCCTTTCATACCAAGCTCTTGGGGCTTGTTTCAAACCATATAAACCTTTTGAAAGTTTAAAAACATGATTTGGCAAATCATAGCTTTTAAAGCCTGGTGGTTGTTCTACATAAACTTCTTCTTCTATATAACCATTTAGAAATGCATTTTTCACATCCATTTGAAAGAGTTTGAAATTCATGTGACATGCATATGCTAAAAGTATTCTTATGGCTTCTAATCTAGCTACAGGTGCATAGGTCTCATCATAATCTATTCCTTCTTCCTGATTATATCCTTTTGCAACTAAACTAGCCTTATTCCTAGTTATTGAACCTTGTTCATCTAGTTTATTTCTAAATCCCATTTGCTACCTATTATTTGATGATCCTTGGGTCTAGGTACTAAGGTCCATACCTTACTTCTCTCAAACTGGTTGAGTTCCTCTTACATGGCAATTACCCAACTTTCATCATTAAGAACCTCATCAACATTTTTAGGCTCAATTTGAGAAATAAAAGCATGGTCAGTGGCTAAATGTTTGAAATGAGATCTTGTACTTACTCCCCTTAAGAGATCACCAATGATTTGCTCTTTTGGATGATTTTTTGTCATTCTCCATTCTTTTGGGAGTTCTTGCCCGTTTTCTTCTTGAGCTTGAGGTAGAGAATCATTTTGATGTGAATCTTTTTGATCATTTTCTTCTTTTCCATTTTCAAGATCAAGTCTTTCCATGTTACCTACAACATCATCAAGGACACTACCTTTCACAAGATCAAGTCTACTAGATTCATTAAAAACAACATGCATAGATTCTTCAACAGTTAATGATCTTTTATTAAATCCTCTATATGCTTTGCTAGTTGTAAAGTATCCTAAAAAGATACCTTCATCAGATTTAGAGGCAAATTTTCCAAGGTTGTCATTGGTATTCAATATGAAGCACTTGCATCCAAATACTCTAAAGTATGATATCAAGGGCTTTCTTCCATTCCATAGCTCAAATGAGGTTTTGTTTAAAAGAGGTCTTTTGAAAACTCGATTTGAAATATAACATGCAGTGTTTGTGGCTTCTGTCCAAAAGTAAGTTGATAAACCATACTCATTGAGCATTGTTCTAGCCATTTCAATTAAAGTTCAATTTTTCCTTTCAACTACCCCATTTTGTTGAGGTGTCCTAGGAGATGAGAAATTCTGTGAAATGCCATGTTCAAGACAAAAACTTTCAAATTTTTCATTTTCAAATTCTTTGCCATGGTCACTTCTTATCTTTGAAATACAATATCCTTTTTCATTTTGAACTCTTTTAGCAAAGTTTTTGAAATTTTCAAAAGCATCACTCTTTTGAGCTAAGAAAATTACCCAAGTAAATCTAGAGTAATCATCTACGATGACAAAGGCATAATTTTTACTCCTAAGCTAGCAATTTTAGTAGGTCCAAATAAGTCTAAATGCAGGAGTTGAAGAGATTTTGAGGTACTTACTATGTTTTTGGCTTTGAAGGATGACTTGTGTTGCTTCCCTCTTTGGCAAGGTTCACATGTCTCGTACTTTTCAAATTTGACTCTTGGCAGTCCTTTTACTAGTCCTCCTGTGCTGAGGCTTTGTATAAGTTCATGTTAGCATGACCAAGCCTTCTATGCCATAGCCAAGATTCATCACTAGTAGTCATAAGACACTTAGAGGAATGGTTAGATATTTCATGTAAGTCTATTATGTATGTGTTGACATCTCTATTTCCTTTAAATATCTCTTGACCATCGATAGAGGTCACAAGACATTCATTGGAAGTAAAGATTACTTTGTTTCCTTTATCACATAATTGACTAACACTCAACAAGTTATGTTTCAAGCCATCAACAAGTAAGACATCTTTAATAAAAGTAGTACCATTAATACCAATAGAACCAATGCCAATTACCTTACCCTTAGCATTGTTTCCAAAGGTAACTTTACCTTTAGGGGTTAGCACATGAAGGTTCCCAATGAGCCTTCCTTATCCAACAATGTTTATTTATATGACCAATCTTCATACAATAATTACACTGTTTAGGTCTAACATTGTTTTTTGGTCTTACAATATATTTGAATGCCATATTTCTATTTAACTGATTTTGAGAACAATGGCATGCACAGTCGTGATTAATTGATGATTTTCTGGATGCATGCATCTTATACATAAAGGCATGATTATTCTTTTTATGTATAAAAGGTTTAATATAATTATTCCTTGGTGCTGCTCCAATAATTGTGGAGATGTGAGGTTCACTAGACTTAACAAAAATGGTTTTGTGAGAAGATGATGATGTGTCCTTAAATCCTAGACCATGTCTAATTAAAGGTGGTCTTTGAGATACAATGAGAGTATCTAAACTCTCTCTTCCTTTGTGAAATTTAGAAATGGAATTTCTAAGTTCCTCAACTTCATTTTTCAAAGTATTATTTTCTTTAATTAAGGAAGCAGTTGAGGGTCTTGATGAATGTTCATCTAATGACTTTTGAAGAGATTCATTAGATGATTTAAGCTTAATATTCTCCTTTTCTAAAGCATCCATTTTGTTTTTCAAATTGGAAATGTTATTCCTATAAGTACTTAATTTACTTCTATATTTCTCTAGTTGTAAATTTATTTCTTCTATAAGGCTTTGCTCATCATCATCATCAATATCATTATCATTATCACTACTATCATTATTGAAAGAGTATGAATGTAGTGATCTTACCTTATTCGAGACATGATCCTGAATAGCCATGAAGCATAGGTTGGCCTCTTCGCTTTCATTATCATCTCTTTCACTTGAAGAACTTTCGTCATCCTATGTGGCTTTGTGACCTTTCTCCCTATTGTCTCTTTGGTATTTGCTTTTGTGCTTCTTGAGCCTTGGACATTCTGGTTTGATATGTCCTTTCTTTCCACACTCATAGCACTTTACCTCTTCCTTACTTCTTTGTGCATCTTTAGAAGTTTGTTTGAGGTTTCTTTGCCTGTATTTTTTGGAGTTGCTCATTTTCTTCTCAATGATTCTTTTCATTCTTCTTGAAAGCATAGCAACATCCTCATTTTCATCATCACTCATTTCTTCATCATCTTCACTTTCTTCTTGAGATTTTGAAGTAGAGGCTTTGAGTGCTAAAGGCTTTCTTTTCTCTGGCTTTGCTTCAAACTCTCTATCTCTTTTCACTGCCATTTCATGTGTGAGAAGTTTGCCAATAAGCACATTAGTATTCATGATGCTCATGTCTTCATTTGCTTCTTCTATGCCAGCAACTCTTAAGCCATAGTCTTTAAGAGGAAGACTTCTCAGGATTTTGTTGTTTACATCTTCCAAGCTCATATGCTTCCCAAGTTTCCTCATTCCATTTATAATGGCTAGAAGATGGTTGGTCATGTCAGTGATTGACTCATTGGATTTCATCTTGAAGAGCTCATATTTTGAGGTAAGAAGTTGAATCTTCTTGGATTTGACTTGTTTAGTTCCTTCATGATAATTTTCCAATGTCTTCCACATGCTGTAGGCTGTTGGGAAGTGTTGTATTCTTCCACATTCTTCAATAGATAATGAGCTTGAGAAGATTGTCATTGCCTTCTTGTTTTTGAAATTTGCTCTTCTTTGAGGCTTTGTCCAATCATCTCTTGATAAGATTTCTTCTTCACCATCAGCTCCTCTTCTGGTTGGTGGTGTCCATTCTTTTCGTACACTATCCCATACTTCAATTCCTTCACTATCCAGGTATGTCTCCATCCAAAACTTCCAATGGGCATAATTTGCTCCATCAAAGTAAGGTTTGAGACTTTGGAATCCTTCACTGGCCATATCTTAATATTTACTAGCGCTTTTTAGGCTTAGATACTAGATAAATCTTTGATACCAATTGTTGCCCAGATATTTTGCCAAGAAGGGGGGTTGAATTGGAGTTTTAAAAAAAAATTAACTTTAAAGTGCGGAAATAAAAAGTTAAGTTTAGGAGGGATAGAGAAATTTGACACAAGGATTTTTATAGAGGTTCGGGTGTTACAAACCCTACTCCTCTCCCCAATCGCAATTGGGAGTTTCACTAACACACTAAGTGTTACAATGGAGTTTTACAAGCTCACTCCTAACTATGGTTTTTCTCACAATGGCTCACACCTAACCCAAAAATCTCTTTTGTTTTCATGGCTCACACAATAACCAATTCCTTGTGTTTTACAGGCTCACAAAAACAACCTTTTAACTTGTGTTTTAAGCCCACACAAACAACCTTTACTTTATATTTTTGCAGGATCACACAAACAACCTTATATCTTGTGTTTTAAAGGCTCAGACAACTAACCCTTACAAGTGTTCTCCTCTTAACATAGAAATACCCAAAACTCACTTGAGTAATAAATGATTACAGTGAGAAACACTTACAAATCTTTATTGTTCAATAAATGATGAGCAAAAATATTTTCACAGAGAATAGACATTGATAATGAAAGTATTAAATGTACAAATAGCTTGTAATAAGATTTTAATTCAAAGTATTTGCTATCCTCTTGTACTGAATGCATAAATGACTTGCATTTATACTCCCATGGCGAATTATAGCCGTTAGAATGCATTTAATACCAAACTAGCCATTGCACCAACCCAAATAATTGCGCCTTACATTTTTCTCTTTCATCTTTCACGGGCATGACTATGTTTGTCACGGGCGTGACTGTTCTTCCAAGCCATGAATGAAGTGGTAACCTTGGTCGTGAAGCATTCTGGAAGGTTTTGAAACATTGGGTCACGGACATGACATATATATTCATGGGCGTGACAAACTTTCCAGCCATCATCCAAGTGGTGACTTTGGTCGTGAAGCTCTCTTGATGATTTTGTCAAGAAGGTTCACGAGCGTGACATTTAATTCACAGGTGTGACTCAAATGTGAATTTCACGGTTTGTTGTCTTCCTTCATGGCCGTGAACTTCAAATGTTGGTTTTGTTGAACGGTTAGCTTTTTCACAGGCGTGACTCATAGAGTCATGGGCGTGAACATGCTACTTCCTTAATTTTATCATTCAAGGATTAATCTTTCATTCTTCATTCTTGCTATTGTATTCCATATCCTGTTTAATAGACTTAGAAAACAAGTATGTTAATTACAATATTGCTATTCTATTTGTTATCATCAAAATGACGAAAATACCCCTCAAGGTTTCACATGCATTTATAAGCATACACACAAAACAGACACAGACTGTAATTAACTATAAAGTTTTAGGAAAATACAGGTATTCAGGAAATAAAAAACAGTGTCAATATAACAAAGAACACTAATGCTGCATTATAAGATATAAAATAAGGCCAAATTACTTTTGTTCCATCCTGAAATTGCAATTACAATTCTCTAAGTTCTTGTTATTCAAAAAACCCTCAAATTATGGTTGAAATTCTAACTCACCATTTGAACTTAATCATAGAATAATCAACAAAATCATATATGAACTTAAATCATAGGATAATCATACAAAATCACATATAAAAAGCAGTTATACAACTTCACAAACAAATCGATTTAAGATCACTTACCTAGCCAGTTGCTAGTTTGACCATGCTTATTTTATATTCCAGACCCAACATATTATCCAAATCAGCAGCATCCATATTCCTCGGATCCTCTGGCTTTTTGGTAGGTCCACAGGCAACCTAAGGTTAATCAAACCAAGTTAGCATCATCAGAAACCAAAAAGAACCAATAAAAAATATATAAAGATTAAGTTGCTGCGAGCAATGAGGATTGAAGTGAGAGTTTTACTGCCTTCCTTGACATTCTAGTGCCAACAGGTTTATCCTGGTTGCTTTCATCATTAGAGCTAATGACAACCACTGTCTCAAGTTCATGCTTCTCAGCTGCCTTTTTCATTGCTTTTGTTACCACAAGGCCTTTCCTAGCTCTAACCAACTTACCAATATCTGTGATTGGTTTCTACAAATGTGAAGAATTCAATACATTTATCAAAGAAATTCCAAATCTGCTATGCCTATTTGGCAACTTGGTATACATGTGGTACCTTACTTTGTGGAGCACTTCACCACATTATCCTTGATTTGTTCTTCAATTCCTTAGAAAACCAATAAAAAATAACATGTATCAAAGATCATTTGCACAGGAAAATTCTCCCTTATAATAATGATCATTTTTTAAAATATATATATATATATATATATATAACTGAAAATCAATGAAGTTCTGAAAAAAGTTCTTTTTCCATGAACCAAAATCATTAATAAATTCTTATGCTTATGTACATAAATAAGCATAAAACAATTTCAGTAAATGGATATAACAACAATATATTTCGAAACTAGATGCATTAATGTTGTAGCGCTCCCTTACCCTACTAATCGCTAATAGGATATGGAAGTGCTACTAAGCTCATTTAATTTAAAACCAACGCTCAATTTTGTATAAATATTTTTTTTATTTCAATTTTTGAGTTTATTATTAGCGGAATATTTAACACCATATATTTTTTTTCCATTTAAATATATATCTAGTGATGGGAATATTGTGATTCAAAATAACTTATTCATTAAACCATGATATTTAAAAATATAACTACAATAATTCTAGATATATATAATTACCAAATCCATTACTTATAAATATTACAAGCCACAAATTTACATCAACAAAATTCTTAAAACTTAATTTTTACAATATCATTTTCAAAACATACAAAAAGAACTAGACTGCTGCAATCTGATCTTGGGGTTCCCTCTTCTTCGGTCGCCCTATCGGAACAGCTACTTCTATTTATCTGCGCGTGAAACACACGCGCTAAGCTACTAGCTTAGTGGTACGTTTGGCAACTATCCAATAATTACATAATAATTCTAAAATGAAATTTTAGAAACTACAATTAATCTATTTAGCATGCCAAATATTCAATTAATAATACACTATTTTCTTCATGCAAAAATATTTAATTCATCAATTATGACATTTTATTCATTAAGCATGCTTGAAATTTTAACAATACAAGATATAAAATTTACAATATCAATTTCATACTTCACATCATTTTTTTTATTTATTTAATAGCCCACGACATCTTAGACCGGAACTAAACACTGGATATAGGGTTTCTGCTCTCCGGCAGTATACTCGGCGCCCACATAATTATTTATAACTCGGCGATTAACGCCTACATTTTCAATAACAACTCAGCACCTTTTTGGTGCCTACGTAAATTTCGAACTCAGCACTAATTCTTAGTGCCTACGTAAATTTCAACTCAGCACTATTATTTTTAGTGCCTACATAATTTTAACTCAGCACTATTATTTTTAGTGCCTACATTTCTACCCTTTTATTGGCATGCCAACTTATCCTAATTTCTAGTTCTCGACTAGATGTTATAGGGCTTAAATTACATTTGTTACCTTTATTCATATTTGCATAAATTATGTAGGGAAACATTAATATAAATGCAATCATTCCCATTCAATATTTTAAAACCTCATATTAGCTCATTTAATCATTATAACTATAAGAAAAATTCACTTAATACATTTTCTAACACAAAAATCCACAATCAACACATTTCTACCAGCAGTCCTATTCTGGACAGCATTTCAGCCTTATATTGCTCTGTATTTTTAGTCTATTTTTAGACAGAATTTGGACATGTTATCATCTAACAAAATATAATTAAATGTCTTAACTTTAATTTCCAACTGGAATCACATTAAAACGAATTTCGTAGCAAAAGTTATGAATTTTCTCCTAAGCTACGTTCATTGCAATCTGCCCAGTATTTTACTGGGCAGATTTCTGCCTTATTTTTCTCTGTCTTTTTCATCCATTTCTAGATGGAATTTGGACAAGTGATCAACTATAAAAATGTAGATAAATGTCTTATATTTAATTTCCAATTGGAATCACATTAAAAATAATTTCGTAGAAAAATTTATGAATTTTCTTCTAACCTATGTTCAATGCACTCTACCCAGTATTTTTTTTTCTGGAAAGATTTCTAGTTCAAAGTTTGAGTCCATTTTTCACCTAATTTCAGGTATATTTAGGTCTAATGGTCTGAATGAAAGTTCAAGCCCTATGTCTTAACTTTCCAACACAGCAAGAAGCACTCAGAAATGATTTCCACAACTCAAGTTATGATCAAAACACTAGACACTGTTCATAAGACGAATTTTCCAGCACATCAAATAATTCATACATTTTCCATTTTCATGCATCAACCTCATTTTCTAGTCTTTATTTTCACATTCATGGCATAATTTAATCACCAATTCATTTCTCAATCAAATATGCAGAATTTCATACACATCACAAAATCAAAATCAACATTTTTATACATTGAATTTTTGCCAAATGTACATACCTCAAAGTTCTATTTTTCTTCACTTTTCTCTTCCTCTTAGATAGCCTTTTCCTTGCCCTTACTTCCCCTTTGATTTTGGTTTAAAGTTTGTTCACTTCTTTGTCCTAACAACAAATTTTACACTAATCAAGCACTAATCATACTAATCCACCCTTAATCACGATTAACATACTAATAAACCTAATTTACTAGCTATAATGGCAACTAACCCCAAACTCAAAGAAATGAGAAGAAGAAAGTAAGGAGATGGAAAATCTAAACTCACATTTGAAGATCTTCCAAATGGCTAAAAACTTCTTTCTCTCTTTTTCTCTTCCTTTCTTCCTTCCTCTTCCTTGGTTTTGCTCACTTTACTTCACTTTCTTCATGATCTTGCCTTAATCCCACTTTTTTTCATCTAATCTTTGCTTTAATTGGAGAACAAAAAGAAGAACATCAAGGGAGGAGGAGAAGCTCACGGCAAAGAGAGAAAAAGGGAGAGAAATGGGTGTAATTAAGGTGAGGAAGAAGAAGAATGGTTAAAAAAGTGGAAATTTGACTTTTTATAGTTGGATTAGGTGGGTGGTTAGGATTAGTTACTAATCTTGCTTCCTATTGGTCCATTAATTTAAATCACTCTTACTTTATTTTAATCAAAAGAATATTCCTTTCCTTAGATAAAAAATATTCCATTTTTATGCCTTCTTAAAATATCTGTGCCAAAAACACTGCAATTTCCAATTTCGTTCAGCGAAAAATTATTTTTTTCTCAATTTTAATTCCAAACTTCAAAATTCTCAATTAATAATATCCAAAATATTTTTCTCCCATCTTATTATTATTTTAATTTATTTCTTTCATGTCCGAATTTAGACCTCGATCGGTTCGGTACACCGGATTTCAGTCAACTGCGACCGTGGCCTAAATTATCGGGTATTACAAATGTGCACATAGCAAACATATAATCAAAGCATAAAAATTATACCCATTTACTAGATAAAAAATTTGTCCAACCTTTATATTAAAGATGCCACATAACAACTCCTAGGAAAACAAGGAGTACCATCAACCTGTTGGGTTTTGAAGAATGAATCATATTCATAAACACAGTGGAAAAATAAAATTTTCAAAACCCAAAACAAAAGATCATACTTGTACCATTAAAACTAATTTATATAAATATAAAAGTTAGACATTATACCTTGTAATTTCTTATTTGTTCTTCAAATCTTCACTTTGTTGGGTTGTAGCAAACCACAACAATCCACACTAAGATGTCTCTAATGATAATCCACGCGAAGAATGAAGAAAAAACTATCAAGGGAAATGGTTTGAACAAATTCAAAATGTTTGAAAGTGTTCTTGAGAGAATTTTGTTGTGTCTTAAAAATATTATTTTCACAAAAAATATTTTCATGTCTATTTTCTACCATTTGAAATCTTTTCCATTTGAATCAAATTCAAAGAAAAGATAAAAAGTCAAAAATGGAGAAAAGGGAAATGAATAAATAGTAATTGGCCATAATTGGCCTAATTAAGGCCAAAATCTGTCGTTGGCCAATGGGTGGAAGACAGCAGTGCGCTGGGCCTGCTGCTGGGCAGCCTAACTGGCCCGCTAAGATACTAGCATAATTACACATGATAAGAATCTCAATATCATGATCCCATCATGATTTCCTTCATGCTATGTTATGTATCAAGGACTTCATTAATTGATTTAAGATCACTTATCAATTCATATATCAAATGAACATCAAATTAATGAAAAAGTCTTTTATTAATCAAATAAATTTGTACAATAAGTGCTAAAGGTGATTGCCTTTAGAATACTCCTCTAACAAGCACCCACTTGCATTAAAGCCAATCGCCTTTGTATTTAGTTCCATAGGCGAGGACATGAGAATCATATTTCTTTTGGGGATGTGGCTTAGTTAAAGGATCAGCCATATTCTGAACAATGGGCACTCTTTCTATCTTTATATCATTACTATCAATGATTTCTCTAATCAAATGGTATCTTCTGAGTATATGTTTGGATCTCTGATGAGACTGTAGCTCATTTGCTTGCGCAATGGCTCCATTATTATCACAATACAATTGTATTGGATCAATAATGCTGGGAACCACTCCAAGTTCTGTAATGAATTTCTTTATCCAAACTGCTTCCTTTGCTGCTTCAGAAACTACAATGTACTTTGCTTCAGTTGTGGAATTAGCAATCATTTCCTGTTTGGAACTCTTCCAACTAACTGCTCCACCATTTAGTGTGAATTTATAACCTAACTAAGATTTTGAGTCATCCTTGTCAGATTAGAAGCTGGCATCAGTATACCTACACACAATAAGATCTTTATCTCTATATACTAAAAATACATCCTTCGTTCTTCTTAAGTACTTACGGATATTCTTGAGAGCCACCTAATTACCCTCACTAGGGTCCGATTGGTATCTGCTTGTAGAGCATATGATACATCAGGTATTGTACAGATCGTAGCGTACATGATTGATACTATAGCTAAAGCATATGGAATCAAACTCATGTGTGTCCTCTCATCTTGTCTTTTTGGGCACAAAGACTTTGAGAGAGTAATCCTATAGTTCATGGGAATATATCCCCTCTTGGACTGCTACATGCTAAACCTCTTTAGCATCTTATCTATGCATGTAGATTGTGAATGACTAAACAATCTTTTAGATCTATCTTTATAGATCTTTATCCCCAAAATATAAACTGTTTCTCTAAGGTCTTTCATAGAGAAATTCTTGGATAACCAAATTTTGATTGATTGTAAGGTTGAGACATCATTTCCCATTAACAATAAGTCATCTACATATAATACAAGAAATATAATTGCACTCCCACTAACCTTCTTGTAAACACATGGTTCATCCAGATTTTGTAAGAAACTACACTGTTTGATTGTCTCATCAAACCAAATATTCCAACTCCTAGATGCTTGCTTTAATCCATAAATGGATCTTTGAAGCTTACATACCTTTTTGCCATCTTTGGATATGAAGCCTTCTGGTTGTGTCATGTACACATCCTCAGTTAGATTTCCATTAAGGAAAGCTGTCTTCACATCCATTTGCCATATCTCATAATCATAATGAGTAGCAATGGCTAGGTGTATCCTTATGGATTTAAGCATAGCTACTAGGCTAAAAGGTTCATCATAGTCAATTACTTGTCTTTGACAATAACCTTTAGCAACAAGTCTAGCTTTATAGGTAATCATTTCTTTGTCTCATCAAGTGGGTTTTCTTTTTGAAAACCCACTTTCACCTTATAGGCTTTATTCCTTCGGGTGGGTCAACTAAAGTCCATACTTGGTTTTCATACATCGAATCCATTTCTGACTTCATGGCTTGAAGCCATTTGTCAGATTCTGAACTATTCAGAACTTCTTCATAGGTTTTAGCCTCATCATTTTCTATGAGGAATATGTCGTTCTATTCACTAATGTGAAATCCATATCTCTCTAGAACAATACGTATTCTACTTGACCTACGAAGCTCTTATGCTTCAGAAGGTTGAGCTGTTATATCATCTGTATGAGTAACAAGCTCAGGTTCAGGCAGTTGATTAGCATCTGTTCGAGCATCTTGAACTTCCTCAAGTTCAATTTTGCCCCCACTATCTCCTTTTAGAAGGAATTCTCTCTCTAAAAAGATAGCATATCTTGAAACAAAAACCTTTTGTTCCAAGGGGTGGTAAAACTGATATCCATATGATGCTTTTCGATATCCCACAAACAGACATCGGTCAGACTTAGCTTCTAGCTTATCTGATATTGTCCACTTCATATAAGCTGGACAACCCCAAATTCTCATGCAAGAAAATGTGGGCCTCTTGTTATACCATATCTCATATGGAGTAACATCAACTGACTTTGAAGGAACTCCATTTAATATATAAATGGTGGTCACAAGTGAGTTTGTATACTTGTGGTATATTTGAGGTATATGTTTGATATATGATATATATACATGGTATATGTATAGTTTATGCAAGGTATATGTGTTGCATATGAAGTATATATATGTGGTGTATATATATGATATATGTGATAAGATACAATGGTTGATGAATATGTAAGTACAAGTGCATATGCATAATGACTTAAAAGGCGTTGTGACTAGTTAATCGACATTGCAAAACAAAAGAAGAGTCATATGACCCAACAAATGTGCAAATGAAACAAATGATCAAATTAGCTAGAAAATGCAAATGCAAATGCAAATGTTCAATGACAAATGTTCACATGGAAACCCAGGGTAATGTTTGTTTAACCTGGTCACAAGAAAATAAAATGAATAAGCATAAGCATAAGTAAAGAACAATTATTGAATACTTGATTTTATCTATATTTATATGTTATTGAATGATGAAATGGAGTATAAAGTATGTATTAATTATACTTGTTATTTGCTATTATGAAATGCTTGGTGCTTTAAAACTCATTTGATGGTTATTCTCACTGAGTCGAAACTCTAAAAGGATTTAGGCAGTTCCACAAAACTCATCATAGACCTTACCATGTCTAACAAGGTTCAGTTTCTTCTTTCAGCCACACCATTGTGTTGTGGCGTGTAAGGTGAAGTCCATTGAGATAAAATCTCATTATCCCTAACATAATCTAGAAACGCTTGGCTCAAGTATTCACCTTTTCGATATCATCAAAGTGTTTTAATACTTTTGTGAAGTTGTTTCTCTTCTTCATTTCTGAATTCTTTGAACTTTTCAAAAGCTTCAGATTTGTATCTCATAAGATACATGTACCCATTTCGTGAGTAGTCATTGATAAAAGTAATGAAGTAGATGAAACCACCTCTAGCGTGTGTAGACATTGGACCACATACATCTGAATGTATTAAGTCTAAAAGTCCATTACCATGTTCACCCTTTCCCTTAAAGGGTAATTTAGTCATCTTGCCTAACAAGCAAGATTCACATGTGTCATATGATTCATAATCAAATGACCCTAAACTACCACTTTTGTGTAGCTTAGCCATGCCATAAATAAGATGATTTCAACATATCTTGTTTTTGCCTCTTATTATCATTGATGTTTAAAATTGGATTTGACATATCTAATATGTATATTCCATTGCATAATGTACCATTAGCATAAAGAATTCCATTCAACATAATAGAACAACAATTGTTACTAAAAGCTAAAAGGAAACCATCTTTATTTAGATTTGAAACAGAAATAATGTTTTTAGTCAAAACAAGTACATAATAGCAATTATCCAAATTTATGCATTTGAGGGTCAATACATATGTTCTTGTAGCTAATGCAACAACCCTTGCTCCATTTCCAACGTGTAGGACTGACTCTCCCTTCTTGAGCTATCCTGTAACATCACACTTTATGCATTTGAGTATAACCTATCCCTGTATCAAGTAATCATACATGGCATACTGGAAAGGTAAAATACCCTGATAATAGTGATAGTAAATTTTTTTTTTCATATCATATCTTGTAAAATCAACTAACGACTTTACAAGTCTTATATCCTGTAATAACACTCAATGACTTTTCAAGTCAACATTAAAAACCACAATACGATATATCACATATATTAAAACATAAACTTCACATCCAAAGGATTACGGGTTGTTTCCTTTTATACATTTCAAAACTAATCTAGAGTGGTAATACATATTCAAGCATATAAGTCCAAAATACAGATGACATGTTTTCATGTCTGTGTGGAATGCAAGGAGAGAGAGTGATGAGGCTCGGCCAATGACCTGTGCTCCATGTCTTTTATACGCTACTAAAAATGAGCTATCACTTTTCTTTACCTGAAAAATGATGCAAATTGATGAATTGCGGCTCAGTGAGAATAACCATCCAATGAGCTCTAAAGTACCAAACAACTCATAGTAATAAATCACAATTCCAATATATACCGTGTATTCCATTCCATTCATCAGTATCATATAAGTATCAATAAAGTTGAAACATATAATCATTACTCTTTATGTATGCACATGCTTTGCTTATTTCATTTTGTTGTGACTAAGTTAAACAGACATTGGCCCGGGTTTCCATGTGAACATTTGCCATGTGAACATTTGCTAGCTAGCTTGATCATTTGTTTCATTTGCACATTTGTTGGGCCATAGGCCTCTTCTTTTGCTTTAAAATATCGATTAACTAGTCACAACGCCTTTTTAGTCCATATGCATATGCACTTGTATTTAAGCATTCGTCAACCATTGTATCTTATCGCATATAATATACATATACCACATATGCCATACATATACCTTCCATATACTATACATATACCATGTATATATATCACATATGTCAAACATATACTTCAAATATACCACAATTATACCATTTATATGTACCACAATGTCACAAATTATCCATCATTACATTATCACATGAATCACATAGCAAGCAACATTCATTTGCACTAAAGAATACAATCGATAATTAGACTCACCGTTCTCCTTTGATTCCGACCCCTAACTTATTGTCTATCTGCTCCTTGTGGGTCTCCAATATGTTGCAAGCCTAATATGAAAGCATAATCGATTAACTCATGATTAGGGAGACTTAATGTGACTTAAACAAATTAATATGCATTGTTCATGTCAATAGTTAAGATTTTTCCTATGAGGCAGTGTGACCTTATAGGACTGTTTAGCCTATAACTGTTTCTATAATTGACCAATTAATCTGATTCTTGTTCCTAATTCAAAATAACATATAATTATAGAACATATTCCAATTTCAGACCAATTGGATCATTGTACAATATTTGGTGGAATTGCTAAGAGTGTTCTGTTTTCTGCCTTGTTTTCTGCCTTTAGGCAGTTTCAGGGTACTCATTTGGGTTCATCATAACTTATAATATATAAGTAATATTTTAATAAAAATTTACATAAACTTATATGGGTTCATATGGAACATGTTTCATGTTTACAACCTTTACCTATTATGTCTCTAAGGTCTCCTAATTATACCAAACATTTTACTGGTCCATAATAGAATTGACTTACGGACCAGTATGGCTTCTAATGGCCATACCTTAGTCTATACATAACTAATGAACTTGAAATTAGTACCCAAATTTAGAAAAGACATATACCTATAACTCTTATGCTTTTATCATTCACATATTCTAGCTCTAACAAGCTCCAATTAGCCAAACAAGGTATTGTATCTGCCCAGGGCACTCAATAGGTAGTTCAAGCCATGGAACAGTCATGGTTCCATTCACCATAACTCAAAATTTACAAGGCCTATGAACCTTAAATGTGGTATACCGATATAAAACACATATATCTACAACTTTTATGTTTTAAGAGACTTCCAATAAGGGCTTTAACATATTCGAAATCAAACCACACAGTAGCTAACTTGGTTAGGGTTTACACCCTGACCAGTTTCAGTACGAAGAGCATATCTCGCCCTATACATAACATCTTGCAACAATGTTTACATATACACAAATCTAAGATAGAAAGGAACATCTTTTCTGTTTTACAGATTTCCAGAATCAATTTCTATTAATATCAAAATCGGGGTGCATTTCAGTGCCTAATATTGAACCTAAGCAACTCAAATCAACCCTATAGCAATAAGAATTGATTACTTACCAAGAATAGCCTTGCAAGGGATCAATTAGCTTCAAAAACTAGGTGAAACAAGGAAGAATTGAAGTCTGAAATGGAAGAAATTGAAGAAGAAGTCGGGATGGAGAAGAAGGCAGAAATGGGGAAAGAAAGATGAAGATAAAGTCAACTTGTTTTTTGTCATTTTGTCATTTTGTCATTTTCTCTTCTTCTCTTCTCTTTTCTCTTCTCATTCTCTTTTCTCTTCTCTTCTATTTCTCTTTTATGTCATTTTCATTCTCTTTTGTCTATATTATTATTATTATTTACATAGATTTATAATTCCACTAATTCACACAATGATACAACTTAATCATTTGACCCGATTTAACTAAATTAGCAATGTAAATGTTCACTAATCTTAATCTAATCATTTTTCTTACTTTAATTTAGTCACCTTATTCAATTCATTTCTAATACTTTGTTATCCTTATTTAGGTTATAAGGATACACGTGTGACTCGATATAATTGCCAAATACTAGGACACATAGCTAGTGCGTGCCATGAACTTGTTCCTACAAAAATACGTATGAAATGCAAGTGTTCAATTGAATTGTATGCAAGATGCTTATGTTCAATGAAATGCATGTGGGGAAGGTCAAGGATGTTACATATCCACTCTTCCTTAGGTCCTACATATCAGTGCATATGTGTGAGCCACAACCGTTATCTAATACCCATATATTATTATCGGAAACAATATTAATTTCAATGACAAAAATACCTGAAGTAGATGGGGCATCAGATGCCTTCTTCTTCAAGGACTCCAAGTAAGCCTTGCAGTTTCTCTTCCAATGGCCATCATTGCCACAATGGAAGCATGTCTCCTTTGGAGCAATCTCATTGGCCATCATTTTGGCCACACCTCCCTTAGGCTTCATGGACTTTTTATTCTTCTTAAGGTTCTTATTTTTAGAACTTGAAGAGTCCACCAGCATCACAACCTTACTTTCCTTCTTGACAGATGGCTCAACTGTTTTGAGCAAGTTAATCAGCTCAGGAATAGTGGTGGAGATTTGGTTCATCCTATAGTTAAAGCATAAAATGTTAATAACTATCAGTCAAACCGGTTTGAATTAAGTCAATACTTAATTCATGGTCCATCACAAATCCTAAGGTGGCCAACCTCTCAATATAGCCATTCATTTTCAATGCATATTGCACTGAAGATGTCCCCTCAACCATCTCAGTGCGGAAGAGCAACCTTGAAGTTTCAAACCTTTCGAAACGTGCTCGCTCATCAAAAAGCTCTCTTAGATTGTATACTATGGAATTAGCATCCATAGCCTTTTACTGCTTTTGCAACTTAACTGACATAGTAGCAAGCATAATGCAGCTTGCCATCTCATCATCATCGATATGCTTTTGATATTCCTTCTGAACATCTTCAGAAGCATTGGCAGCAGGGGGATTAGGGAGTGCCTCATTTAGGACATAGCTAATCTTTTTGGATTTGAGAATTTTTCTTAGATTCCTTAGCCAATCCAAAAAATTGGGCCCATACAACTTATTTGATTTCATTAGCGATTGCAAATTCACACTTATCATGATGATGATTCTAGCAACCTAGATGTAAAATAGAACATGTTAGAATGTACATAAAATGCATGTTTATTATGTTTTTAAGAAATCGCATTATGGCTCCCACTATTTTATTGGGAATACATATCCCTCACTATGAACCTAAGAGAACTTATATGGAGGTTCTCCTAGTGGGTTGATATCCAACTAGTTAAGAATAACCTTAAGGCAACTCAACAAGCTATCCCTAGTTTCGTTGGTAGGTATCTAATCCATACCAATTGCATTATTCATGCAACTATTGGATCTTGTGCTATCAAATTATTGATGTGTGCACATACATTGGGCTATCAACTCTTGATATGTGTACATCTCATGTATACAAACCCAACTTCGCCTCTAATACACATTAACCTTGGCGCAAATCCAACAAGTTAATAATATCAGTTAAGTCTAACCCATTAATCGTGAAATCTAATTAGAAAGGGATTGAACATATTCTTGTAGAGTGAGCTTGAGGCAACTCAAGAACTCTAGTTCTCCCCATATTAATGGAAGGCATAACACTTAATTGTTTATTTAGTGAGGGATTTCTATGTTAAGTTTCACCAAGTTATTATTTCATGCCTTTATATATCATATATTCATCATATGGATATATAAAGATAGTTACATTAACTATATGGCATGATTATGGACATACTAAAGTCAATCTCTTGAGCCAAAGAGAAATTGATGCATGAATTTACAACCCAAAATAGAAATTAAATTTCTGTTTCTAAGTCTTCTTGTTTATGGTACCATCTCCTTTGCTTCTTGCTCCTTTGTATCTTCATACTATCATAATCCTATGTAATCTAATTACATATTTCAAATTATAGAAAACCTCAATTTACATTTGAGGGGAGTAAGATGAGAAGAGAAATACATAAGAAAGAAATAGAGGTAGGGACACGCAGGCCCTATTTATCATAAAGCAAAACAATTCCATGCATGCTCAACCACATTGGGCCTAAATCCATAATCATCCATCATGCCTTTTCATACACCCCTAACATGGATTCTCTAATACACAAAATAAAATTGATAATTTTGGATTTCAATTCGTAAATCGATTCAACGCTTGAACTGAAAATTGCCTATTTGTGTTCTTTCGGTTAATTTAATTTTGTATGTAATTTTAAAGTGGAATTTAATATTTAATCAAATTAAATTAAATTTTATATTTCCAGAATTAATTCAAAATTCATTCTCCTTAAAATCAAAATATTATGATGTTAAAATTAAACAATTTAATTTTAATATACATATTAATTTCTAGTCATAGTAGAATTAGAATTACACAACTTAAAGTAATTCAAATTTAATTTCTAAAACTTTTAAAAATTTCCAGAACATCAAATCATCATTCTAATCATATTTAGGTCAGCTCAAGTTCATCAAAATATTTTTGGCACAAGCCAAAATTACTAAGACAAATGAACCAACACACTTAGACGCTCAAAATGACTAATTCGACATCTAGAATTTTTTAAAATTTAAAATTCTTGAAAAATAATTTTGGCATGAATCTAACATCAAAGTAACATATATTTAATCACATAAAAATTATTTTAAGGTGCTGAAAATAAAATAAATAGATACAAAAAAATCAAACAAAACAGCCCCACCGGGTATGCTTAAACAGTCCCGATTTTGTGTTTGTTTGAATAATTAATTAAAATAATTTTTAATTAATTATTGGATACTTCCAGAGGCATAAACATATTCCTTATGTCTAAATAATGTTTTTTGTAACCAAATTACAAGAAAAATATAACCAGCCCCATCAATTAAGCCAAACAACAACACATGTTCATAAATAAGGCAATTTTAGACATTTTTGAAATAAATCCGAAATTAATTATTTAAATCACATTAAAATCATTTTTCAATCACAATAATCATCCTTAATCATCCCATGATCAGATAATAGAAAGACAAATGTGTAAAACATATTTTACAAATTAATTTCAATTTTTCAAAACCTATTGATCCAAAATCATCAAAACAATGCGATCACATTGCACTTTCAATTAAAATAAATTTTAATGGACACAAGGGGGCTCTGATACCAATGCTGGATTTTGAAGAATGAATCATATTCATAGACGTAGTAGAAAAGTAAAATTTTCAAAATCCAAAATAAAATATCATACTTATGCCATTAAAACTAATTTATATAAATATAATGGTTAGAAATTATACCTTGTAATTTCTTATTTGTTCTTCAAATCTTTACTTTGTTGGGTTGTAGAAAAACACAACAATACACACTAAGATGTCTCTAATGATAATCCATGTGAAGAATGAAGAAGAAACTATCAAGAGAAATGGTTTGAACAAATTCAAAGTGCTATCTTTGAAAATGTTCCTGAGAGAATTTTGTTGTCTTATAAATATGTTTTTCAGAAAAAAATATTTTCATGTCTATTTTCTGTCATTTGATATCTTTTCCATTTGAATCAAATTCAAAGAAAAGATGAAAAGTCAAAAATGGAGAAAAAGGAAATGAATAAATAGTAATTGGCCATAATTGGCCTAATTGAGGCCAAAATCTGCCGTTCGACAACGGCTGGGAGGCAACAATGCACTGGGCCTACTGCTGGGCAGCCCAGCAGGCCCGCTGGGTAGGCCAGCAGCCTACCTAACCCGAGCGGGCCCGTGACCCTCCCGAACGATTTTTTCATGAGATCTTATCGCGATCCATTCCGAAATAATTCTCTCATATTTTGGATCCTATGCAAGATCATTTTACTCATTCTCCATATTTTCAATGTGTGTGATCCATTAAGTTCCCAGTTATGTTGGTCACTTAAATTAAAATTTAGTTCATGTCATAGATACTAAAAAGGGGAGCTCAAAAATCAATGAAATCTCCACGGTGTGTGAATTTTCAAATGTGTTTCCTAATGATTTGCCAGGGTTACCACCAGATAGGGTGATAGAATTTGCTATTGATGTGATTCCTGGAACAACTCCTATATCAATTATTCCTTATAGAATGACACCTACAGAATTAAAGGAGTTGAAAGTTTAGTTGCAGGAATTTCTAAACAGGGGATTCATAAGACCCAGTGTGTCACCGTGGGATGCTCCAATGTTGTTTGTAAAAAAGAAGGATGACACTCTTCGATTGTGTATTGATTATTGAGAATTGAACGTGGTGACAATTAAAAATAAATACCCACTACCTAGAATTGATGATTTGTTTGATGAATTAAAGGGAGTATGGGTATTCTCTAAGATTGATCTCAGATATGGGTATTAGCAACTGAAAATCAAAGAGTTAGATGTATCCAAAACAGGCTTCAAGATTCGATATGGCCACTATGAGTTCCTAGTTATGCCTTTTGGCTTAACGAATGCACTAGCTGCCTTTACAGATATGATGAACATGACTTTTAGGCCTTACCTTGATCATTTTGTGGTATTTTTTTTATAGATGATATCTTGGTGTATTCAAGGGAGAAAGAAGAACATGACAAACATTTCAAAATAGTACTTCTGACTTTGAGGGAAAATAAGTTGTATGCAGAGCTGTCAAAATGTGAGTTTTAGTTAGAAGTAGGATTCTTAAGACATGTTGTGTTAGCTGAAGGAATCTGAGTAGATCCTAGCAAAATAGAAGCAATTTTGAATTGGAAACCACCCCGTAATGTGACAAAATTTCTGAGTTTTCTTGGATTGGCTGGCTACTAGAGAAGATTTGTGATAGGATTTTCAAGCATAGCTACTCCAATTACCAAGCTATTCAGAAGGAAACTAAATTTGAGTGGACAGATTGGTATTAAGCAAGCTTTGACAAGTTCAAAGCTATGTTAATCGAAGCACCTGTCTTGACCCAACCTACTCTGGGGAAAGATTTTTTAATATATAGTGATGTCTCACATAATGGGCTAGGCTATGTATTAATGCATGAGGGTAAAGCAGTTGCTTATGCATATAAGAAATTGAAGCCTCATGAACTAAATTATCCTACGCATGATTTGGAATTGGCAACAATAGTGTTTGCATTAAAAATATGGTGACATTATTTATATGGTGAATAGTGCTACATATATACAGATCAAAAGAGTCTCAAATATTTGCCCACACAAAAGGAGTTAAACTTAAGGCTAAGACATTGGCTAGAATTGATTAAAGATTAAAATTGTATTATTGATTACGAGCCAGGCAAAGCCAATGTGGTGGCCGATGTGTTAAGTAGAAAAACACTAGAGGTATACCTCATAATTTCTTTATTATAATATAATATTTAATAATCAATAATAAATTAATAAGGGATTCATAGTTTATTTTAGCAGAATTATTGGTTCAACCTACCTTGAGGCAACAAGTGAGAGAAGCGCAGAGGCAAGATCAATAATTGATGAAAACTGTTGAGGCAGTGAAAAAGGGGGAGAGACCCAAATTCAAGATTGGAGATGATGGAAGTATAAGTTATAAGAGAAGATTGTGTGTACCAAATGATAGCAGATTAAAGTAAATAATTCTAAAAGAGGCACATAATATGACTTATTCCATGCATCTAGGAAGCAATAAGATGTATCAAGATCTGAAGATTTATTATTGGTGGCCAGGAATGAAAAAGGATATCATTGAATACACTACAAGAAGCTTGACATGCCAACAAGAGAAAGCAGAACATCCGGTACCTTCTGGATTGTGGCAACCTATTTCTATTCCATAGTGGAAATGGGAAAGGATTATGATGGATTTTGTATTTGGTTTGCCTTTGACACAGAAGAAACATGATGCAGTGTGGGTAATTGTTGATAGGCTTACCAAGTTAGCTCGCATTTTACCAATTCAAATGGATTATCCGTTAAGTAGATTAGTAGAAATGTATGTTAATGAGATAATTCGACTACATAGGGTGCCAGTATCCATTATTTCTTATTGAGACTCACTATTTTCATCTCAATTTTGGAAAAGTTTGCAACGGCCATTGGGGACACGACTTACTTTTAGTACAAAATTCCACCCACAGACTATAACATCCCCTTACCCCATTTTAGTTTAGCAAGGTAAGTGAGCATTACCCAACTAACTGTCTTATAAGCTTAGCTAAATAAAGTATAAATTTTTTTTGTAGAAATATTACAAAAACTAAAATAAATTTATTACCAACACTAATATTCAAAATTTTATTTATTTATAAAATATATTATTTTACATCTACCTATGTCAATTACACTGAAGTTACACATCCTCGATACATACTAGATGAGATAAAAACTACAATTTAATTTACAAAGTTTTTGATAAAATATACCAAAAATAAGTCTAAAGCTTTTAGCTGCTTTCGTTCAAGTACCCTTATTCTTCTGAAAATTTTACTATCTACGACTACCCTTTAAAACCTGCGTCAGAGGAAACCATCCGCGCTAAGCTACTAGCTTAGTGGTGCTTTAAGGATAAAAATCTTACATACATATAGTTTCTTACATATCGATTAATAATTTCATAAATAAGGCATAAAATAAAAGAATTATATGAAAACAAATAAATTTCATCAAACATTTCATATTTAACAATTTTAATTTAACATAACGTTATCAAAATGACATACTTTTATATTATCGTTAGTTTTCATTTTTCTTGTGCCCATAACACTTATAACCATACTAACTAATAGGAATTTTCAATTTTCTTGTGCCTATAACACTTATAACCATACTAACTAATAGGAATAACAGGATTGTCATTACTAGCTTTCATAATATTACACCAAGCGCTTTCATAATAGTGTCATTATCGGCTTCATAATATTGCCAATACTGGCTTTTGTAATATTGACATTATCGACTTACTATGTCCTAGCGAATTGGTCACAACTATCTCATATTCTAAGGTCTCAAGTATCATGTTCCCTTGTTTAAGTGCAGCTATGGTTATGCATGAATGTGTGGAACCAGGATCTATCAATGCATGTAAATCAAATTCAAATAAAGAATGTTTAGCAATTATGACATCTGGTGCATCTTGGTCCTCATGAGCTTTCATCATATATGCACGAGCTGGAGCTTACTACCTCTAGGTCTGTCCACTGTCTCTGATACCCCCTGACTCTGTCCGATACGATCACCTTTAAATTTGCCTCGACCTCTACCACGACTCTGTACCGATGTCATAGTCTATAATGGTGCCATATTGCCTTTACTAAGTCTGGGACAATCTCTCTTCATATGGTCAGTAGCTCCACATCTCAAGCATGCCCCAGTCAACCACCAACAGTATGAGATCTACCACAATGTTGACACATAGCAGGAGCTCGTCCCTTGGAAAATGATATAGGTGAACTACCAAATGATGTTGCGGTTCTAAAATGCTGACCCCACCTACCAGAAAATGTCTGCCCAGCAACTTATGACTAAAATGGTCTGGGTACTATTTGCCCTTTCCTACCAGATGTCTGGGCCACACTAGCCATTGATTTCTTGGAGAGCTCTTCTGTCTTTAGCTTTCTCCTTCTTTCAACACTAATGGCAGAGGACACTAGTGTAGCAAAATCTGTATGCTGGTGGGAAGCCACTAAATATCCAATATTCTCATTGAGGCCATCTTAAAATCTATGACATTTATTAGCTTCATCTCTAATAATCCCCGTTGCATACATGTTCAGCCTGGTAAACTCTATCTCATACTCATCTACTGTCATACCCCTTTGCTTCAAATTCCGAAATTCTCGCTTTTTCTATCAACATAAATTCTTGGCACATATTTCTTTTTAAACTCTGTCACAAAAAAATCCCACGTCTGAGGGTCCAAAGTCTGGGGTTTTGCTAATACCAATTTCCACCAGTCGTAGGCAAGCTCCTGAAGGTGGGACACTGCATATCTAACCTTGTACTCCTCCAGACATTGAAGCTCCTCAAAAACCCATGTTGTCTTTTCCAACCACAATTCTACTACTACTGGATCATCCACTTTCTTACCCGTAAAATCCACAGCCCCATATTTTCTTAATTTACCAATCTGGGGTTTTGGGTGAGGTGGGGAAGGTAGTGGAGCTGGTGCTGGCACAACATGTACTATTTGCTATAACAAAGTAGCCATCTGTAACAAAGTAACCTGTTCTTCAGCATGCTATGGAGTTATAACACTAGACTCGGAGGCTCTAACTGATGCTGACTCTTTATGAGCAGCTGAGTTATCTATATTATCACCCTCTTGTTCTTCATGACTTTGACTTCATTTTGAATCCACTAAAACCTATATTGTCAAAAGAAGGGTCCCTTATCAGAATATAACAGCTTAAAACAATGCAAATGCTGAAAACATGCAGATATCTTCCCATACCCACTAAGTAAGAACCGTCTAAACCTATAGCTCTGATACCAAAAAATTGTAACACCCCCTTACCCCACTTTAGTTCAGCAAGTTAAGTGAGCATTACTCGACTAACTGTCTTATAAGCTTAGCTAAATGAAGTATAAATGTTTTTTGTAGAAATATTAGAAACACTAAAATAAATTTATTACCAACACCGATATTCAAAATTTTATTTATTTATAAACTATATTATTTTACATCCAACTATGTCCATTACACTGAAGTTGCACATCCTCAATACATACTAGATGAGATAAAAACTATAATTTAATTTACAAACCTTTTGATAAAATATACCAAAAATAAGTCTAAAGCTTTTAGCTGTTTTCGTCTAGGTACCTTTCTTCTTCTGACAATTTCACTATATACAGCTACCCTTTAAAACCTGTGCGAGAGGAAACCACTCGCTCTAAGCTACTAGCTTAGTGGTGCTTCAAGGATAAAAATTTTACATACATATTGTCATATCCGCTAATTTAGACCTAAGTCACGCGAGTTGTTAAATCGGCTTATCGGTTTGACCGAAGTCCAAATTTGGATTTTTATCCAAAAATAGTTAAAATAATGGCAATTAATTATGGAAAATACTCAATAAAGTGTTTAAAGTAAGTAAAGATGTTAAATTTCGGTAAAGGAATAAATTGCAAATTTTGAAAAGTTTAGGGGTTAATTTGTAATTTACCGAAAATTAGAGGATTAATTGGGATAATCATAAATTAAATACATGAATTAGGACATTTTAAGCATGTGGAGGTTGGCTTAACCAAGTGGCAAATTTTAAGAAGCCAATTAACATACATGAACACATTAATTAGTCATTAAATTCATAAGGCTTATGTGTCCCCCTTTATTAATTAACTTTGTCATCTTTCTCTTAATTGCTTTCTCTTTCTTTCTTATCACTTAACATCTAGAACTCTCTATTCTCTAAACTAGCCAACATTTCCTCCATCTTCCTCCATAGCCAAGCTTAGTTCTAGTGAAAGAAAGTGAGAAAAGAGAGAAAAAGTAAGGGAAATTTCCATTTTCATACTCAAGGAAGCTTAAGAGAGTAAGGAAAAAAGAGAGAGATTAGGTTTATGAAGTTTTAATAATATGATTATAAATTTTAGGAACTCAAGTTGACAAGGAGCTAGATCAAAGGAGCAAAAGAAAGGAGAAAGAGAAGTAAATAGAAAGAAAAGAGGAAAAGAGAGGTTTGTGCATAACCTAAGGCAATAGCCTTTTTTTTTTATTTGCATGATTTGATTATTTGGCATGTTGATTATTCTGAATTAATTGTATTTTGTGATGAAATTCTTGGGGATGCATGTTTGCAAGACTTAGGATTTAATTTGGTAAAAATTGAATGTAATTAGTTTGTATGCTCCTTGCTGGAAATAGATGAGTAGTGAGCACTTAAACTATTATAAATTAATTTCTGGAACTCAGTTTTACATGTTCTTTGTTGTGTTTGAAAGATAAGACATAAAGATATAATTTCTATTTAGACCATAAAACCTGAATATTTCTTTAATTATCCAGAAGAATTCATAAAGTTCAGACTTAGAATCCATCCAGAAAAATTTTGGGCATAATTGTTAGTGACACGTCACTATTTATTTTATCATATCTTTTGATACCGAACTCCAAATTAAGTGATTCAAGTTGAATATTAAAGCTAAGATCCATAAATAAAATTGTTAATAAGACCATGTAACTAAATTTAGAATGAAATATGACCAAAATTAAGGTCTAAAACAGAGAACAGAATCTGCCAGTGATAGGGCAATATATGAGTTGAGGAATTAAATATTATTTTAATTGAGTGATTATGTGATTATTTTGAGACATTAAATGCATGAAAAGTGTGAATATCATTGTTGTGAATTTTAATGAGATGGTATAAGGCCTAGAACACCTAACTAGAACCAACTTAGGATAGTTTGGCATGCCAAGTAGGGGGAGTATGATGAAAATGATTAAATCCATTAATGATATGATTATCTATGCCAGGTTTAGAATTGTTCTCTATGTCGGAAATGGCACAGTTATCTATGCCGGTAATGACACTAGTATTAAAGCCAGAGATGGCACAGTTATCTATGTTGGTAATGACACTGTTATCTACGCCGATAATAGCACTTATATGCGCACATCGTACTGCCCAGGTGGCACTCCTAAGTGCTTGGATGGCAACTCCATTATCCTAGTTAGTGGTTCATAGGTGTTATGGGTAGTGAAAAGATATAGATAATAATGAGTTGATAAAGTAACATAAATATAAGATATAAAAGAATAAAATTTATGAAATGTAAATTTCATGAAAAAAATGATTGAGTATGATTTGTGACATGCATTAATAGATGATTGAGTGTTGTGGACATAAACAAATTATTGAAAATAAAAAGGGAATAAGGAATTGTAAAATGGATAAGAATGATGATTTGATTATGTTAAACAAAAATGAGATACAATAAAATAAATTGATGTTATGCATACTAGAATATTATGAAATGTATGTTTGTATGATTTGATCATAAATTGATATATGACAATACATGTGACATTAAAATAGTTTATTGTTTTATTTATATGCACCACTAAGCCAAGAGCTTAGCATGGGAGTTTTCTCTCGCGCAGGTATAACAAAGAATAAGTAGACAATAGCAGATAAAGCTAACCGTGACCTAATCCATAGAGCAGCGTATTTCAATCACCGTGGGTCACACAAATTTTGTATATTATCTTTTGAATTTTATTTTGTAGTATTTGTAAGATAAACAGTATATTTTTGTAAAGAACATGTTATTATATAAAAATGTAGTTTATCTTTCATGTTATATTTCTTTTATACTGCAAAATAAATAAATAGTAAATAATATATATATATATATATATATGAATGATTTTCATGTATACAAAATTTTAAAATGATATTTTAACCGATGAAGTCAGTGTAGCACTCCCTTATCCAGGCACGAGCTGCTGGGGTGAGGGGTGTTATACATATATTTTCTTACACGTCGATTAATAATTTCATAAGGCATAAAATAAAAGAATTATATGAAAACAAATAAATTTCATCAAACATTTCATATTTAACAATTTTAATTTAACGTAACATTATCGAAATGACATACTTTTATGTTATTGTTATTTTTCATTTTTCTTGTACCCATAACACCTATAACCGAACTAACTAAGAGGAATAACAGGGTTACTATTACCGGCTTTTATAATATTGAGTCGAGCGCTTTCATAATAGTTCCTATTAGAGGAGTGCTCTAAAGGCAATCACCTTTAGCACTTATTGTACAAATTTATTTGATTAATAAAAGGCTTTTTTCATTAATTTGATGTTCATTTGACAAATGAAATGATAAGTGATCTTCAATCAATTAATGAAGTCCTTGATACATAACATAGCATGAAGGAAATCATGATGAGATCATGATATTGAGATTCTTATCATGTGTAATTATGTTAGTATTAAAATTATCCCTAGTCATAGGATTAATGAGACGGGACATTATTAATCCAGATAGACTAGCACATGTTACACTCCTTGATTGGATCGAGTAGTAGATCTCATAATCTATAAACATAAGATGTTTAGAGTTAACATGTGGATGCTTGTTAAGTGTAGCTAAGTACATTGGATGACCAACTATGAGACAATCATATGGATAATCAATTCAAATGTCAATGATAGTCTCATCATAGCAATGGTGCAAGTATCCTTAGACTTGAGGTACTCAAAGATATCTTGAATATTGATTCTGTTTTTGACACTATTCCTTGTTGCCTCAGAGAGGTAACTCATAGGATGGTGATTGGATACAGCTTGAGGTATTCAAAAGTAATTGGGTAACCAACAAAGGATTCACCACTCTTGATAGAAGGAGTGTATACCCATGGCCTCTTGTCATGGTCATTACTCAGGAATCTCTGGCCGGAGTGGAAATTTCACAAAGATAGTCTTCAATGACATATGTAATAGAGTAATGAACCTCAAGGACAAGAATTAACATTACTTGGACTAGACGTGACATAGTCAATCTAGTGGGAGTTGACACATGTCCATACTCTGAACCAAGTGGGGTATAGAATGGTGAAAGGAATAATTGCACAGAAATTGTCTATGGAAAGGTTCGTAGTCAAACCACTGACTTTTCCGGTCAATTGGGGGTCATGATGTGTTGCTAGATACCGCTCATGACCTGCTTAAATTAATTGTTAATTTAAGTGGCCAACATAACCAGAAACCTAATGGGTCACAAGCATTGAAGATACAAAGAATGAGTAAAATGGTCTTGGATAGGATCCAAAATATGAAAGAATTATTTTAGGATGGATCGCGATGAGATCGCACGAAAAAATTATTCAGGAGTGTTACGGGCCCGCGCAGGCTAGTTAGGCTGCTGGCCAGCCTTGCGGGCCAGCTGGGTTGCCCAGCAACAGCCCGCAGCAGGCCCAGCGCGCCTGCAGCTTCCTATCCGTTGGCCAACGGTTTTTTTTTTTCATAATTAGGCCAATTATGTCCAATTACTATTCATTAGTTTCCATTTTCTCCATTTTTGACTTTTCATCTCATTTTTGAATTTGATTCAAATAGAAAAAAATATCAAATGGCAGAAAATAGACATGAATATATTTTTTGTGAAAAAAAATATGTTTAAGACAACAAAAATTCTCTCAAGAACACTTTCAAAGCTAGCACTTTGAATTTGTTCAAACCATTTCTCTTGATAGTTTCTTCTTCATTATTCATGTGGATTATCATTAGAGACATTCTAGTGTGGATTGTTGTGGTTTGCTACAACCCAACAAAGTGAAGATTTGTAGAACAAATAAAATTTACAAAGTATGATTTTTAACATTTGCATTTATATAAATTAGTTTTAATGGTACAAGTATGATATTTTATTTTGGGTTTTGAAAAATTTTATTTTTTACTGTGTTTATGAATATGATTCATTTTTCAAAATCCAACATTAGTATCAGAGCCTCCTTGTATCCATTAAAATTAATTTTAATTGAAAGTGGAATGTGATTGCATGTTTTTGATTATTTTGGATCAATAGGTTTTGAAAAATTGAAATTAATTTGTAAAATAGAATGATTATTTTGATTGAAAAATGATTTGAATGTGATTCAAATAATTAATTTCGGATTTATTTCAAAAATGCCTGAAATTCACTTTTTATGAACATGTGTTGTTGTTTGGCTTAATTGATGGGGCTGGTTATATTTTTCTCGTAATTTAATTATGAAAAATTATTTAGACATATTGAGAATATGTTTATGCCTTTGGAAGTTTCCAATAATTAATTAAAATTTATTTTAACTAATTGTTCAAACAAATACAAAAATGGGACTATTTTAGCATACCCGGTGGGGCTGTTTTTTTTTTATTTTTTTGTATATGTTTATTTTATTTCCAGTACCTTTAAATAATTTTATGTTATTAAAAATATATTATTTTGATTTTAGATGCATGCCAAAATTATTTTTCAAGCATTTGAAAATTTTAAAAAATTCTAGATATCGAATTAGTCATTTTGAGCGTCTAAGTGTGTTGGTTCGTATGTCTTAGTAATTTTGGCTTGTGCCAAAAATATTTTGAAAAACTTGCACTAGCCTAAAGATAATTAGAATGATGATTTGATGTTCTGGAAATTTTTAGAATTTTTGAAAATTAAGTTTGAATTAATTTGAGTTGCGCAATTGTAATTGTAGTATGACTAGAAATTGGTATGTATATTAAAATTAAATTATTTAATTTTAACATCATAATATTCTGATTTTAAGGAGAACTAATTTTGAATTATTTTTAGAAATATGGAATTTAATTTAATTTGATTAAATATTAAATTCCACTTTAAAATGACATACAAAATTAAATTAACCGAAAGAACACATATTGGCCATTTTGATTCAAGTGTTGATCCAAAATTGTCATTTTTATTTGTGCATTAGAGAATGCATGTTATGGGTGTATGAAAAGGCATGGTGGATGATTATGGACTTAGGCCCAATGTGATTGAGCATGCATGGAAATATTTTGTTTTATGGTAAATAGGGTCTTCTTGTCTCGACCTCTTTTTCTTTCTTATGTATTTCTCTTCTCATCTTACTCCCCTCAAATGTAAATTGAGCTTTTCTATAATTTGAAATATGTAATTAGATTACATAGGATTAGGATAGAATGAAGATACAAAGGACCACGAAGCAAAAGAGATGGTACCATAAACAAGAAGACTTAGAAACATAAATTTAATTTTTGTTTTGGGTTGTAAATTCACGCATACACCTAGGTAAGACCTAGTCAATTTCTCTTTGGCTCAAGAGATTGACTTTAGTATGTCCATAATCATGCCATATAGTTAATGTAACTATCTTTATATATCAATGTGATGAATGTATGATATATAAAGGCATGAAATAATAACTTGATGAGACTTAACAAAAAAATCCCTCACTAAATAAACAATTAAGTCTTACGCATGCCATTAATATGGGGAGAACTAGAGTTCTTCTAGAGTTAGGGTTGTTGAGTTGCCTCAAGCTCACTCTATAAGAATATGTTCAATGCATTGAAATTAGATTTTAAGATTAATGGGTTAGACTTAACTGACATTATTAACTTGTTGGATTTGTGCCAAGGTTAATGTGTATTGGAGGTGAAGTTGGGTTTGTATACATGAGATGTACACATATCAAGAGTCGATAACCCAATGTATGTGCACACATCAATAAGTTGATAGCACAAGATTCGATAGTTGCATGAATAATGCAATTGGTATGGATTAGATACCTACCAACCAAACTAAGGATAGCTTGCTGAGTTGCCTCAAGGTTATTCTTAGCTAGTTGGATATTGACCCACTAGGAGAACTTCCATATAAGTTCTCTTGGGTTCATAGTGAGGGCTATGGATTCGCAATAAAATAATGGGAGCCATAATGCAATTTATTAAAGACCTAATCAACATGTATTTTATGTACATTCTAACATGTTCTATTTTACATCTAGGTTGCTAGAATCATCATCATGACAAGTGTGAATTTGCGATCGCTAATGGAATCAAATAAGTCGACTGGGCCCAATTTTTTGGATTGGCTAAGGAATCTGAGAATAGTTTTCAAATCCGAAAAGATTGGCTATGTCCTAGATGAGGCACTCCCTAATCCCCCTACTGCTAATGCTTTTGAAGATGTTCAGAAGGCATATCAAAAGCATCTCGATGATAGTGAGATGGCAAGCTGCATTATGCTTGCTACTATGTCAGCTGAGTTGCAAAATCAGCATGAGGCTATGGATGCTAATTCCATAGTATACCATCTAAGAGAGCTTTTTGATGAGTAAGCACATTCCGAAAGGTTTAAAACTTCAAGGTTGCTCTTTCGCACTAAGATGGTTGAGGGCACATCTCCAGTGCAATATGCATTGAAGATGAATGGCTATATTGAGAGGTTGGCCACCTTGGGATTTGTGATGGACCATGAATTAAGTATTGACTTAATTCTAACCGGTTTGTCTGATAGTTATTCACATTTTGTGCTTAACTATAGGATGAACCAAATCTCTACCACTATTCCTGAGCTGATTAACTTGCTTAAAACAGCTGAGCCATCTGTCAAGAAGGATAGTAAGGCTGTGATGCTGGTGGACTCTTCAAGTTCTAAAAGGAAGAACCTTAAGAAGAAGAAGAAGTCCATGAAGCCTAAGGGAGGCGTGGCCAAAGAGATTGATCCAAAAGGGACATGCTTTCATTGTAGCAAGGATGGCCATTGGAAGAGAAACTGCAAGGCTTACTTGGAGTCCTTGATGAAGAAGGCATCTGATGCCCCGTCTACTTCAGGTATTTTTGTCATTGAAATTAATACTGTTTCCAACAATAATATATGGGTATTAGATACCGGTTGTGGCTCACACATATGCACTGATATGCAGGGCCTAAGGAACAGTAGACAGCTCAATAAGGGAGAGTCAGACCTATGCGTTGGAAATGGAGCAAGGGTTGCTGCATTAGCTATAGGAACATATGTATTGACCCTCCCTAGTGGGCTTATATTAAATTTGGATAATTGCTATTATGTACCTACTTTGACTTAAAACATTATTTCTGTTTCAAGTCTAAATAAAGATGGTTTCCTTTTAGCTTTTAGTAACAATTATTGTTCTATTATGTTGAATGGAATTCTTTATGCTAATTGTACATTATGCAATGGAATATACATATTAGATATGTCAAATCCAATTTTAAACATCAATGATAATAAAAGGCAAAAACAAGATATGTTGAAATCATCTTATTTATGGCATTGTCGTCTTGGTCATATAAGTGAGAAACGCATGGCTAAGCTACACAAAAGTGATAGTTTGGGGTCATTTGATTATGAATCATATGACACATGTGAATCTTGCTTGTTAGGCAAGATGACTAAATTACCCTTCAAGGGAAAGGGTGAACGTGCTAATGGACTTTTAGACTTAATACATTCAGATGTATGTGGTCCAATGTCTACACACGCCAGAGGTGGTTTCATCTACTTCATTACTTTTATCAATGACTACTCACGAAATGGGTACATGTATCTTATGAGATACAAATCTGAAGCTTTCGAAAAGTTCAAAGAATTCAGAAATGAATAAGAAAAACAACTTCACAAAAGTATTAAAACACTTCGATCAGATCGAAAAGGTGAATACTTGAGCCAAGAGTTTCTAGATTATCTTAGGGATAATGAGATTTTATCTCAATGGACTTCACCTTACACGCCACAACACAATGGTGTGGTTGAAGGAAGAAATCGAACATTGTTAGACATAGTAAGGTCTATGATGAGTTTTGTTGAATTGCCTAAATCATTTTGGGGTTATGCACTAAAGACCGCCATTTATATATTAAATGGAGTTCTTTCAAAGTCAGTTGATGTTACTCCATATGAGATATGGTATAACAAGAGGCCCACATTTTCTTACATGAGAATTTGGGGTTGTCCTGCTTATGTGAAGCGGACAATGTCAGATAAGCTAGAAGCTAAGTCTGACCGATGTCTGTTTGTGGGATATCCAAAAGCATCATATGGATATCAATTTTACCACCCCTTGGAACAAAAGGTTTTTGTTTCAAGACATGTTATCTTTTTAGAGAGAGAATTCCTTCTAAAAGGAGATAGTGGGAGCAAAATTGAACTTGAGAAAGTTCAAGATGCTCAAATAGATGCTGATCAACTCCCTGAACCCAAGCTTGTTACTCATACAGATGATATAACAGCTCAATCTTCTGAAGAACAAGAGCTTTGTAGGTCAAGTAGGATACGTACTATTCCAGAGCGATATGGATTTCTCATTAGTGAACAGAACGACGTATTGCTCATAGAAAATGATGAGCCTACAACCTATGAAGAGGTTCTGAATAGTTCAGAATCTGACAAATGGCTTCAATCCATGAAGTCAGAAATGGATTCCATGTATGAAAACCAAGTATGGACTTTGGTTGACCCACCCGAAGGAATAAAGCCTATAGGGTGCAAGTGGGTTTCAAAAAGAAAACTGACATGGATGGTAATGTGATTACGTATAAAGCTAGACTTGTTGCTAAAGGTTATCGTCAAAGACAAGGAATTGACTTTGATGAAACTTTTAGCCCAGTAGCTATGCTTAAATCCGTAAGGATACTCCTAGCCATTGCTACTCATTTTGATTATGAGATATGGCCAATGGATGTGAAAACAACTTTCCTTAATGGAAATCTGACTGAGGATGTGTACATGACACAACCAGAAGGTTTCATATCCAAAGATGGCAAAAAGGTATGTAAGCTTCAAAGATCCATTTATGAATTAAAGCAAGCATCCAGGAGTTGGAATATTCAGTTTGATGAGACAATCAAACAGATTGGTTTCTTACAAAATCCGGATGAACCTTGTGCTTACAAGAAGGTTAGTGGGAGTGCAATCGTATTTCTTGTGTTATATGTAGATGACATATTGTTAATGGGAAATGATGTCTCAGCCTTACAATCAGTCAAATTTTGGTTATCCAAGAATTTCTCTATGAAAAACCTTGGAAAAGCAGTCTATATTTTAGGGATAAAGATCTATAGATCTAAAAGATTGCTTGGTCTTTCACAGTCTACATACATAGATAATATGCTGAAGAGGTTTAGCATGGAGCAGTCTAAGAGGGGCTATATTCCCATGACCCATGGGATTACTCTCTCAAAGTTTTTATGTCCAAAGACACAAGATGAGAGGACACACGTGAGTTTGATTCCATATGCTTCAGCTATAGGATCAATCATATATGCTATGATATGTACAAGACCCGATGTATCATATGCTCTGAGTGTCACGAGTAGATACCAATCGGACCCTGGTGAGGGTCATTGGGTGGCTGTCAAGAATATCCTTAAGTACTTAAGAAGAACTAAGGATGTATTCTTGGTATATAGAGATGGAGATCTTACTGTGAGTGGGTATACCGATGTCAGCTTCCAATCTGACAAGGATGACTCAAAATCTCAGTCAGGTTATATATTCACACTAAATGGTGGAGCAGTAAGTTAGAAGAGTTCCAAATAGGAAATGACTGCTGATTCCGCAACCGAAGTAGAGTACATTGCAGCTTCTGAAGCAGCAAAGGAAGCAGTTTGGATAAGGAAATTCACCACAGAACTTGGAGTGGTTCCCAGCATTATTGATCCAATACAATTGTATTGTGATAATAATGGAGCCATTGCACAAGCAAAGGAGCCACGGTCTCATCAGAGATCCAAACATGTACTCAGAAGATACCATTTGATTGGAGAATCGTTGGTAGGAATGATGTAAAGATAGAAAGAGTGCCCACTGATCAGAATATTGCTGATCCTTTAACTAAGCCATATCCCCAAAAGAAATATGATTCTCATATACTTGCCTATGGAATTAAATACAAAGGCGATTGGCTTTAGTGCAAGTGGGAGCTTGTTAGAGGAGTGCTCTAAAGGCAATCACCTTTAGCACTTATTGTACAAATTTATTTGATTAATAAAAGGCTTTTTCATTAATTTGATGTTCATTTGATATATGAATTGATAAGTGATCTTAAATCAATTAATGAAGTCCTTGATACATAACATAGCATGAAGGAAATCATGATGAGATCATAATATTGAGATTCTTATCATGTGTAATTATGTTAGTATTAAAATTATCCCTAGTCATAGGATTAATGAGACGGGACATTATTAATCCAGATAGACTAGCACATGTTACACTCATTGATTGGATCGAGTAGTAGCTCTCATAATCTATAAACATGAGAGGTTTAGAGTTAACATGTGGATGCTTGCTAACTGTAGCTAAGTACATTGGATGACCAACTATGAGACAATCATATGGATAATCTGTAACACCACATCTTATGCATTTGAGTATAACCTATCACTGTATCAAGTAATCATACATAGCATACTGGAAAGGCAAAATACCCTGTTAACAATAGTAGTAAAATTTTTTTTCCATATCCTGTAATATAATTCAACGACTTTGCAAGTCTCATATCCTATAATTTCATTCAATGACTTGCAAGTCTCATATCCTATCATTTACTGACTTTGCAAAGTTAACACTGAGGTTTTCACCACAATATAATATATCACATATATCAAAACATAAACTTTACACATAAGTATTTTCGAGTTGATTTCATTTATACATTTTTAGACTCATTCCAAAATGACTATACATATTCAAGTACGTAAATACAAAACACATATGACATATTTTCATGCTTCTGTGGAATGCAAGGAAAGAGAGTGATGAGGCTCGGCCAGTGACCTGTGCTCCATGTCTTTTATACGCTACTCAAAATGAGCTATCACTTTTCTTTACCTAAAAAATTATGCAAATTGATGAGTTGCGGCTCAGTGAGAATAACCATCAAATGAGCTGTAAAGTACTGAACAGCTCATAATAATAACTTACAAATCCAATACATACCATTTATTCCATTCCATTCATCAATATCATATAAATATCAATAAAGTTGAAACATATAATCATTACTCGTTACGTATGCAAATGCTTTGCTTATTTCGTTTTGTTGTGACTAAGTTAAACAGACATTGCCCCGGGTTTCCATGTGAACATATGCATTTGCATTTGCATTTGCTAGCTAGCTTGATCATTTGTTTCATTTGCACATTTGTTGGGCCATAGGCCTCTTCTTTTGCTTTACAATATTGATTAACTAGTCACAACGCCCTTTTAGTCCATATGCATATGCACTTGTATTTAAGCATTCATCAACCATTGCATCTTTATCATATACAACATACATATATTCCATATATACCTCATA
The DNA here is from genome assembly GCA_023653625.1 of Triadica sebifera. Lineage (NCBI taxonomy): Eukaryota > Viridiplantae > Streptophyta > Magnoliopsida > Malpighiales > Euphorbiaceae > Triadica > Triadica sebifera. The sequence continues at coordinate 14,249,391 of CM042897.1, forward strand.
TGTCACGCATATACCTTGCATATACTATACATATACCATGTATATATATCACATGTGTCAAACATATACTTCAAATATACCCCAAGTATACCATTTATATGTACCACAATGTCACAAATTATCCATCATTGCATTATCAAGGACCAATCATGACAATCATATGAATCACATAGCAAGCAACATTCATTGATTGAATTTGCATACAATAATATCTATCAAGCTAGTCTTATTATGGCACCATATGAGGCTTTATATGGAAGGAGATGTAGAACACGTTTATTTTCGATAGTACTTGGTGGAAAGAACTTACTGGGTCTAAAATTGGTGCAATAGACATAAGAGAAGGTGAGATTAATCATTGAAGAGAAAGGATATTGAATATATTATCAAAGACAAGGTTTTTTTATAAAGTCTCACCTTGGAGAAAAGGGAAAACTGAGCCCTAGATTTATTAGACCATAAGAAATACTTGAACGTGTGGGCCTAATCGCTTACCGATTGGCCTTACCACCATAATTGGATAAGATACACAGTGTGTTTCATGTCTCGATGCTAAGGAGATATATATCAGATCCAACACATGTAATACATATGGAATCTATAAAGGTGCAACTAGACTTCACTTATGAAGAAGAGGCTATTGCAATCTTACCTCGAGAAGTCAAGTAACTACGAAACCAGAAGGTACCATTGGTAAAGGTCTTATGGCATAATCATGCAGTAGAAGAAGCCACTATTGGGTTTTAAACATGAATCTCATTCATAAAATGCAGCCGAAAAATAAAAATTTTGAAACAGTAAAACAAGAATCTTGCTAGTGCCATTAAAACTAATTTATCAAAATAAAGAGGTAAGAAATTATACATTATAATTTCTTGATTCATTCTTCAAATTTTTATATTGTTGGGTTGTAGCAAACCACATCAATCCATTTTAAGATGTCTCTAATGTTATTCCACGAGACAATATGAGAAGAAACTACAAAAAAAATAGTTGAACACACCTCAAAGTGTTGGCAATGGTGTATGCTCAATTTGAGAGAATATGAAAAATAACTATTATTTTTCTTTTTGAATTTTATAATTTTCAAAAGCAATTTTTAGACTTTTAAACATTTTAAAAAACATTTTTACCCCAAAAATAGTCTAGTTACAAAGTGTATAAGACAATGGGAGGGTTTTTGGGGTTTTTGCCTTAATTGGCCGCCAATTAAAGCCAATTAGGCCAGCTACTAGCCAACAACCCAGTTGGCATGCCTGGCAGGCCAGCAGTCCGCGCAGGTCCATTTCCCCTCCTGAACGATTTTTCCATACAATCTCATAGTGATCCGTACCAAAATAATTCTCTCATATTTTTGGATCTCATCCAAGAACATTTTACTCATTCTTCACATCTCCAATGTGTGTTATCCATTAGGTTTCCCACTATATTAGCAACTTAAATTAACAATTAATTTAAACAAGTCACGAGTGGTATCTAACAACACATTATAACCTCTAATTGACCAATTAGTCAATTGTTTGACTACAAACCTTTCCATAGACAATTTCTGTGCCATTATTCTTTTCACCATTCTATACCCCACTTGGTTCAGAGTATGGACATGTGTCAACTTCCACTAGAATGAATACATCACATCTAGTCCAAGTAAGATTAGTTCTTATCCCTATGGATCATTACTCTGTTAGACATGTCATTGAAGACTATCTTCATGACATTTCCACTCTGGCTAGAGATTCCTAATTAATGACCTCGACAAGAGGCCATGGGTATACACTCTTTCTATTAGGAGTGGTGAATCCTTTGTTGGTTATCCAATTACCTTCGAAACATTAAGTTGTATCCAACCCCCACCCTATGAGTAACCTTTCTGAGGCAACAAGGAATAGTATCAAAGTGTAGAATCAATATCCAAGATATCCTTGAGTACCTCAAGTCTAAGGATGCTCCCACCATTACTATGTTGAGACTATCATTGACATTTGAATAGATTATCCATATGATGGTCTTATAGTAGGTCATCCAATGTACCTAGATACACTTAACAAGTATCCACATATTAACTCTAAACATCTCATGTTTATAGATTATGAGATCTACTTCTCGATCCAATCAAGAAGTATAATATGTGCTAGTCTATCCAGATTAACAATATCCCATCTCATTAATCCTTTGACTGTGGATAATTTAGATACTTATATAATTACACATGATAAGAATGTTAATATCATGATCTCATCATGATTTCCTTCATATTATGTTATGTATGAAGGACTTCATTAATTGATTTTAGATCACTATCAATTCATATATCAAATGACCATCAAATTAATGAAAAGCCTTTTATTAATCAAATAAATTTGTACAATAAGTGCAAAAGGTGATTGCCTTTAGAGCACTTTTCTAACAAGCTCCCACTTGAACTAAAGCCAATCGTCTTTGTATTTAATTCCATAGGCGAGTACATGAGAATCATATTTGTTTTGGGGATGTGGTTTAGTTAAAGGATCAATAATATTCAGATCAATGGGTAGTCTGTCACAAAGAAATACAATGTCTGAGGGTTCGAAGTCTGGAGTTTCACTTTACAAATTTCCATCAGTTGTAGGCATGCTCCTGAAGGAGGGACACTGCATATCTAACCTTGTACACCTCCGGACATTGAAGCTCCTTCAAAACCCGTTCAGTCTTACCCCACTTTAGTTCAGCAAGGTAAGTGAGCATTATCCGACTAGTTGTCTTATAATCTTAGCTAAATGAAGTATAATTTTTTTTTGTAGAAATATTACAAACACAAAAATAAATTTATTACCAACACCGATATTCAAATTTTTATTTATTTATAAAATATATTATTTTACATCCAAATATGTCCATTACACTGAAGTTACACAACCTCGATACATACTAGATGAGATAAAAACTATAATTTAATATACAAAGTTTTTGATAAAATATACCAAAAATAAGTCTAAAGCTTTTAGCTGCTTTCGTCCGAGTACCCTTCTTCCTCTGACAATTTTATTATCTACAGCTACCCTTCAAAACCTGCGCGAGAGGAAACCATCCGCACTAAGCTAGTAGCTTAGTGGTGCTTCAAGGATAAAAATCTTACATACATATTTTCTTACATGTCAATTAATAATTTCATAAATAAGGCATAAAATAAAAGAATTATATGAAAAAATAAATTTCATCAAACATTTCATATTTAACAATTTTAATTTAACATAACATCATCGAAATGACATACTTTTATATTATTGTTAATTTTCATTTTTCTTGTGGCCATAACACTTATAACCAAACTAACTAATAGGAATAACGGGGTTGCCATTACCAGCTTTCATAATATTGCATCGAGCATTTTTATAATAGTGTCATTACCGGCTTAATAATTTTGCACTGAGCGCATTTATAAATTTGTCATTACCTGCTTTCATATTTGACACTGAGTGTCTTAACTCCCTTTATTGGCATGCCAAACTATTCTCTATTCTAGTTCTAGATTAGGTGTCTCAGAGCTTATTTTTTTATATTTATTCATAATATTTTCGAAAATAATAATTATGTTAAATTTTTACATATATGTTTATTTATTTTTATTATTTGTTTCCATTGTTATTGCATTAAAACGTCACACATAAATAATTTATTACACATTTATAATTACAATTTAAGTCAAAATTTACATTAATTACTATATATATTCATGATACTACATGCAGAAACCTAATAAATCACATTTTTGTCTATGGCAGATTTCGGCCCTGATTTTTTGCCTCATTTTTAGCCCATTTATAATTCAAATTTGAAGTTATGGTTTTCTAATATTTTTTATTTTAATGTCTCAGATTTTAGATTCATAAAAAAATCACTTAAATCCAAGTTTGCTATCAAAAGTTATGACCCTTTTACTAAAGGGCATTCCATTATTTTTACCCAATGTTTGCTAGGTACCTACAGGTCCAAGATTTTGTGTCCAATTTTTAGTCCATTTGAAATTAGAATTTGAACTTAGGTTTTGAATGAAAGTTTTAGAATTATGCATTCATTTTTATGCCAAAGTTTCTAGATCACAATTTTATTTACATATATACTTCATATGTTTTAATACTTTTGCCAAGTTGTTTCTCTACTTCATTTTTGAACAATTTGAATTTTTCAAAAGCTTCAAATTTTTATCTCATAAGTTACACGTACTCATATCATGAGTAGTCATCGATAAAAGTAATGAAGTATATGAAACCACTTTTAGCATGTGTGGACATTGGACCACATCAATTCGAATGCATTAAGTCTAAAAGCCCATCAACATGTTCACCCTTTCCTTTAAAGGGTAATTTAGCCATCTTGCCTAATGTTGAACCTTGAGGACCTTAAAATGTATTTCGATCATTTTGATGCTAACAAATAAAATGGAAATAATGTATTTAAAATATGTGTTCTAAGTTTGTTGAACATGATATATCTTGAGTTAAATAGATGCAAGAATGAAAGACAAGATTTCAAGATCAAAATAAAATGAAATAGCATGTTCACACCCGTGACTACTTATGTCACGCCCGTGATATAGCTTAGTGCCAACTCTCCAACATTCAAAGTTCACAACCATGAAGGATCATGCCAACCGTGAATGATCAAATCAGTCACGCTCGTGAAATAAAGACATCCCCGTGAAACAACATGTCAAGTTCTTTCAGAGAGTTTCACGGCCAGAGTCACCACTTGGACCATGGCTTGGAAAAGTATTCATGTTAGAGGAGTGCTTTAAAGGCAATCACCTTTAGCACTTATTGTACAAATTTATTTGATTAATAAATTTAGGTTTTTTCATTAATTTTATGTTCATTTGATATATGAATTGATAAGTGATCTTAAATCAATTAATGAAGTCCTTGATACATAACATATCATGAAGGAAATCATGATGAGATCATGATATTGAGATTCTTATAATATGTAATTATGTTTGTATCAAAATTATCCCTATTCATAGGATTAATGAGACGGAACATTATTAATCCGGATAGACTAGCACATGTTACACTCCTTGATTGGATTGAGTAGTAGATCTCATAATCTATAAACATGACATGTTTAGAGTTAACATGTGGATGCTTACTAAGTGTAGCTAAGTACATTCGATGACCAACTATGAGACAATCATATGGATAACCTATTCAAATGTCAATGATAGTCTCATCATAGCAATGGCGCAAGTATCCTTAGACTTGAGGTACTCAAAGATATCTTAAATATTGATTATGTATTTTGACACTATTCCTTATTGCCTCAGGGAGGTTGCTCATAGGGTGGTGATTGGATACAGCTTTAGGTATTCAAAGGTAATTGGGTAACCAACAAAGGATTCACCACTCCTGATAGAATGAGTGTATACCCATGGCCTTTTGTCATGGTCATTACTTTGTCCGGAGTGGAAATGTCATAAAGATAGTCTTCAATGACATATCTAATAGAGTAATGAGACTCAAGGATAAGAACTAACAGTACTTAGACAAGATGTGACATAGTCAGTCTAGTGGGAGTTGACACATGTCCATACTCTGAACTAAGTGGGGTATAGAATGGTGAAAGGAATAATTGCAAGAAAATTATCTATGGAAAGGTTTGCAGTCAAACCACTGACTTTCCAATCAATTGGTGGTCATGATGTGTTGTTAGATACCGCTCATGACTTGCTTAAATTAATTGTTAACTTAAGTGGCCAATATAATTGGGAACCTAATGGGTCACACGCATTAAAGATATGGAGAATGAGTAAAATGGTCTTGGATAGGATTCAAAATATGAGAGAATTATTTCGGGATGGATCGCGATGAGATCGCATGAAAAAAAAATCATTCAGGAGGGTCATAGGCCCACACGGGCTACACAGGCTGCTGGCCCACTTACATTTGAGGGGAATAAGATGAGAAGAGAAATACATAAGAAAGAAAGAGAGGTAAGGACACGCAGGCCCTATTTACCATAAAACAAAATAATTTCATGCATGTTCAATCACATTGGGCCTAAGTCCATAATCATTCATCATGTCTTTTCATACACCCCTAACATACATTCTCTAATGCACAAAATAAAAATGACAATTTTGGATTTCAATTTGTAAATCGATTCAACACTTGTACCGAAATTGCCCATATGTGTTCTTTCGGTTAATTTAATTTTGTGTGTCATTTTAAAGTGGAATTTAATATTTAATCAAATTAAATGAAATTCCATATTTCTAGAAATAATTCAAAATTAAGTCTCCTTAAAATCAGAATATTATGATGTTAAAATTAAACAATTTAATTTTAATATACATACTAATTTCTAGTCATACTAGAATTACAATTGCACAAGTTAAATTCATTCAAAATTAACTTAAAAATTCTAAAAATTTGAAAAACTTCAAATCATCATTCTAATCATCTTTAGGTCAGCTCAAGTTCATCAAAATATTTTTGGCACAAGCCAAAATTACTAAGACAAACGAACCAACACACTTAGATGCTCAAAATGACTAATTCGACATCTAGAATTTTTTGAAATTTCAAATGCTTGAAAATAATTTTGGCATGCATCTAATATCAAAATAATATATTTTTAATCACATAAAAAATATTTCAAAAAAATATTTCAAGGTGCTGGAAATAAAATAAACACACAAAAAAATCAAACAATACAGCCACACCGGATATGCTAAAACAGTCATGTTTTTGTGTTTGTTTAAAAAATTAATTAAAATAATTTTTAATTAATTATTAGACACTTCCATAGGCATAAAAATATTCTCAATATGTCTAAATAATGTTTTCATAATCAAATTACAAGAAAAATATAATCAGCCCCATCAATTAAGCCAAACAACAATACATTTTCATAAACAAGGCAATGTTAGGCATTTTGAAATAAATCCGAAATTAATTATTTGAATTACATTCAAATCATTTTTCAATCAAAATAATCATCCTTAATTATCCCACATAATTACACATGATAGGAATCTCAATATCGTGATCTCAACATGATTTCCTTCATGCTATGTTATGTATCAAGGACTTCATTAATTGATTTAAGATCACTTATTAATTCATATATCAAATGAACATGAAATTAATGAAAAAGCCTTTTATTAATCAAATAAATTTGTACAATAAGTGCTAAAGGTGATTGCCTTTAGAGCACTCCTCTAACAAGGCCTAATGTGATTGAGAATGCATGGAATTATTTTGTTTTATGGTAAATAGAGCCTGCGTGTCCCTACCTCTCTTTCTTTCTTATGTATTTCTCTTCTCATCTTACTCCCCTCAAAGGTAAATTGAGGTTTTCTATAATTTGAAATATGTAATTAGATTACATAGGATTATGATAGAATAAAGATACAAAGGAGCAAGAAGCAAAAGAGGTGGTACCATAAACAAGAAGACTTAGAAATAGGAATTTGATTTCTATTTTGGGTTGTAAATTCATGCATATACATAGGTAAGATCTAGTTAATTTCTCTTTGGCTCAAGAGATTGACTTTAGTATGTCCATAATCATGCCATATAGTTAATGTAACTATCTTTATATATCCATGTGATGAATGTATGATATATAAAAGCATGAAATAATAACTTGATGAGACTTAACAAAGAAATCCCTCGCTAAATAAACAATTAAGTCTTACGCCTTCCATTAATATGGGGAGAACCAGAGTTCTTCTAGAGTTAGGGTTGTTGAGTTGCCTCAAGCTCACTCTATAAGAATATGTTCAATCCATTGAAATTAGATTTCAGGATTCATGGGTTAGACTTAACCAATATTATTAACTTGTTGGATTTGCGCCAAGGTTAATGTGTATTGGAGGCGAATTTGGGTTTATATATAGGAGATGTACACATATCAAGAGTTGATAGCCTAATGTATATGCGCACACATCAATAAGTTGATAGTACAAGATTCAATAGTTGCATGAATAATGCAATTGGTATGGATTAGATACCTACCAACCAAACTAAGGATAGCTTGTTGAGTTGGCTCAAGGTTATTCTTAGCTAGTTGGATATCAACCCACTAGGAGAACTTCCATATAAGTTCTCTCGGGTTCATAGTGTGGTCCATAGATTCACAATATAATAGTGGGAGTCATATTGCGTTTTATTAAAGACCTAATAAACATGCATTTTATGTACATTCTAACATGTTGTATTTTACATCTAGGTTGCTAGAATCATCATCACGACAAGTGTGAATTTGCGTTTATGGAATCAAATAAGTTGACTGGGCCTAATTTTTTGGATTGGCTAAGGAATCTGAGAATAGTTCTCAAATCCGAAAAGATTGGCTATGTCCTAGATGAGGGACTCCCTAATCCCCCTGTTGCTAATGCTTCTAAAGATGTTCAAAAGGCATATCAAAAGCATCTTGATGATAGTGAGATGGCAAACTGCATTATGCTTGCTACTATTTCAGCTGAATTGCAAAAGTAGCATGAGACTATGGATGCTAATTCCATAGTATACCATCTAAGAGAGCTTTTTGAAGAGCAAGCACATTCCGAAAGGTTCAAAACTCCAAGGTTGCTCTTTCACACTAAGATGGTTGAGGGGACATCTCCAGTGCAATATGAACTGAAGATCAATGGCTATATTGAGAGGTTGGCCACCTTGGGATTTGTGATGGACCACGAATTAAGTATTGACTTAATTCTAATCGGTTTGTCTGATAGTTATTCACATTTTGTGCTTAATTATAGGATGAACCAAATCTCTACCACCATTCCTGAGCTGATTAATGTAACACCACATCATATGCATATAAGTATAACCTATTTCTGTATAAAATAATCACATACTGCATGTTGGAAATAGAAAATGCCCTGATAACAGTGGTAGTAAATTTTTTTTTTCATATCATATCCTGTAAAATCAACTAATGACTTTACAAGTCTTATATCCTGTAATATCACTCAATGAATTTTCAAGTCAACATTAAAAACCACAATACAATATATCACATATATTAAAACATAAGCTTCACATCCGAAGGATTACGGGTTGCTCCCATTTATACATTTCAAAACTAATCTAGAGTGATAATACATATTCAAACATATAAGTCCAAAATACAGATGACATGTTTTCATGCTTGTGTTCAATGCAAGGAGAGAGAGTGATGAGGCTCGGCCAATGACCTGTGCTCCATGTCTTCTATACACTACTCAAAATGAGCTATCACTTTTCTTTACCTGAAAAATGATGCAAATTGATGAGTTTCGAAAAAATGAGAATAATCATCCAATGAGCTCTAAAGTACCAAACAACTCATAGTAATAAATCACAAATCCAATACATACCATGTATTCCATTCCATTCATCAGTATCATATAAGTATCAATAAAGTTGAAACATATAATCATTACTCTTTATGTATGCAAATGCTTTGCTTATTTCATTTTGTTGTGACTAAGTTGAACAGACATTGCCCCGGATTTCCATGTGAACATTTGCCATGTGAACATTTACATTTGCATTTGCTAGCTAGCTTGATCATTTGTTTCATTTGCACATTTGTTGGGTCATAGGCCTCTTCTTTTGCTTTACAATATCGATTAACTAGTCACAATGCCTTTTTAGTCCATATGAATATGCACTTGTATTTAAGCATTCATAAACCATTGCATCTTTATCATATACAACATACATATATTCCATATATACCTCATATGTCAAGCATATACCTTGCATATACTATACATATACCATGTATATATATCACATATGTCAAATATATACCTCAAATATATCACAAGTATACCACTTATTTGTACCACAATGTCACAAATTATCCATCATTACAATATCAAGGACCAATCATGACAATCATATGAATCACATAGCAAGCAACATTCATCATAACTTATAATCTATAAGTAATATTTTAATGAAACTTTACAGAAACTTATATGGGTTCATATGGAACATGTTTCATGTTTACAACTATTATCAATTATGTCTCTAAGGGCTTCGAATTACAACAAACAATTGACTGGTCCAGAATAGAATTGGCTTCCGGACCAGTATGAATTCCAAAGGCCATAACTTAGTATATACATAACCAATGAAGCTGAAATTAGTACCAGGATTTATCTAATACATATACCTATAACTCTCATGTTTTGGTCATGTACATAATCTAACCCTAACAAGCTCAAAGTATTCAAATTATGTACTGTATCTGCCCAGGGCACTAAATAGGCAGTTCAAACCATGGAACAGTCATGGTGCCATTCACCATAACTCCACATTTACAAGACCTATGAACCTGAAATTTGGTATACTGATACCACACACATATATCTACAACTTTTAGGTTTTTCAAGACTTCCAATAATGGCTTGAACATATTCAAAATCAAAGCACACAGTAGCTAATTTGGTTAGGGTTCACACCCTGACCAGTTTCAGTACGAAGAGTATATCTCTCCATATACATACAATCTTGCACAAATGCTTATATATCCACAAATATAAGACATAAAGAAACAACCTTTGTGTTTTACACTTTTCCAGAATCAATTTCTATTAACATCAAATTCGGGGTGCAATGCAGTGCCTAATATTGAACCTAAGCAACTCAAATCAACCCTATAGCAATAAGAATTGATTACTTACCAAGAACAACCTTGCAAGGGATCAATATGCTTCAAAAACCAAGTGAAATAAGGAAGAATTGAATTCTGAAATGGAGAAAATTGAAGAAGAAGTCGGGCTGGAGAAAAAGGCAGAAATGGGAAAGAAAAATGAAGATTAAGCCAACTTATTTTTTGTCATTTTCTCATTTTCTCATTTTCTCTTCTTCTCTTCTCTTTTCTCTTATCATTTCTCTTTTCTCTTCTCTTCTATTTATCTTTTGTGTCATTTTCATTTTATTTGTCTATATTATTATTATTATTTACATATATTTATAATTCCACTAATTCACACAATAATACAGCTTAATCATTTGGCCCGATTTAACTAAATTAACAATGTAATTGTTTACTAATCTTAATCTAATCATTTTGCTTACTTTAATTTAGACACCTTATTCAATTCATTTCCAATACTTTGTTATCCTCATTTAGGTTATAATTACACACGTGCGACTCGATACAAGTGCCAAATACTAGGACACATAGCTAGTGCGTGTCATAAACTTGTTCCTACGAAAATACGTATGAAATGCACGTGTTCAATTGAATTGTATGCAAGATGCTTATGTTCAATGAAATGCATGTGGGGAAGGTCAAGGATGTTACAATTAACTTGCTCAAAATAGCTGAGCCATCTGCCAAGAAGGACAATAAGGTTGTGATGCTAGTGGATTCTTCAAGTCCTAAAAAGAAGAACCTTAAGAAGAAGAAGAAATCCATGAAGCCTAAGGGAGGCGTGGCCAAGAAGAAGACCAAGGAGATTGCTCCAAAAGGGACTTGCTTCCATCATTGGAAAAGAAACTGCAAGGCTTACTTTGATTCCTTAAAGTATAAGGCATCTGATGCCCCATCTACTTCAGGTATTTTTTTTCATTGAAATTAATATTGTTTCTGATAATAATATATGGGTATTAGATACCTGTTGTGGCTAACAGATATGCACTGATATGCAGGGCCTAAGAAAAAATAGACAGCTCAATAAGGAATAGTCAGATCTACACGTTGGAAATGGAGCAAGGGTTGCTGCATTAGCTGTAGGAACATATGTATTGACCCTCCCTAGTGGGCTTATACTAAATTTGGATAATTGCTATTATTTTCCTACTTTGGCTAAAAACATTATTTATGTTTTATGTCTAAATAAAGATGGTTTTCTTTTAGCTTTCAGTAACAATTGTTGTTCTATTATGTTGAATGGAATTCTTTATGCTAGTGGTACATTATGCAATGGATTATACATATTAGATATGTCAAATCCAATTTTAAACATCAATAATAATAAAAGGAAAAAATAAGATATGTTGAAATCATCTTACGTATGGCATTGTCGCCTTGGTCATATAAGTGAGAAACGCATGGCTAAGCTACACAAAAGTGGTAGTTTAGGGTCATTTGATTATGAATCATATGACACATGTGAATCTTTCTTATTAGGCAAGATGACTAAATTAACCTTTAAGGGAAAAGGTGAACGTGCTAATGGACTTTTAGACTTAATACATTCAGATGTGTAATGCCCAATAACTTAGGCCACGATCGCGGTTGACCAAAATTTGGTGCGCCGAACTGATCGAAATCTAAATTCGGATATGAAAGATAAAATTAAAATGATAATAAAATATGAGAAAAATATTTTGGATATTATTAATTTAGAATTTTGAAGTTCGGAAGTAAAATTGAGAAAAAAATAATTTTTCGCTGAACGAAATTTGAAATTGCAGTGTTTTTGGCATAGATATTTTAAGAAGACATAAAAATAGAATATTCTTTATCTAAGGAAAGGAATATTCTTTTGATTAAAATAAAGTAAGAGTGATTTAAATTAATGGACCAATGGGAAGCAAGATTAGAAATTAATCCTAACCACCCACCTAATCCAACTATAAAAAGTCAAACTTTCTTTTTTTTTTGTCCATTCTTCTTCTTCCTCATCTTAATCAAACTCATTTCTCTCCCTTTTTCTCTCTTGTAGCCGTGACCCTCTTTTCCCCCAAGTTCTTCTTTTTCTTTCTTCAAATCAAGCTAAGATTAGATGAAAAAAATGGGATTAAGGCAAGATCATCAAGGAAGAGGAAGGAAGAAAAGAAGAGAAAAAGAGAAAGAAGACTTTGATCATTTTGAAGATCATCAAAGGTGAGTTTAGATTTTCCATCTTCTCACTTTTCTTCTTCTCTTTTCTTTGATTTTGGGGTTAGTTTCCATTAAAGTTAGTAATTTAGGGTTATTAATATGTTAATGGTGATTAAGGGTGGCTCAGTGTGATTAGTGCTTGATTAGTGTAAAACAATTGTTGTTAGGACAAGGAGGTGAACAATCCTTGAACCAAAATCAAATAGGAGGTAAGGCCAAGGAGAAAGCAAGCTAGGAGGAAGAGAGAAGTGAAGAGAAGTAGAATTGTGAGGTATGTACATTTGGCAAAAAATTCAATATAGAAAAATGTTGATTTTGATTTTGTGATGTGTATGAAATTCTGGATATTTGATTGAGTAATGAATTGGTTTTTAAATGATTCCATAAATGTGAAAATAAAAACTAGAATATGAGGTTGATGCATGAAAATGGAAATTGTATGAATTAATTAATGTGCTGGAAAATTCGTCTTATGAACAGTATCTAGTTTTCTGATCATAACTTGAGTTCTAGAAATGATTTTTGAGTGATCCTTATTGGGTTAGAAATTTAAGTAATAGGGATTCAACTTTCATTCAGACTATTAGACCTAAATAAACCAGAAATCAGGTGAAAAATTGACTCAAACGTTTGACTAGAAATCTATCCAGGAAAAAAATACTGGCAGATTGGAGTGAACATAGGTTAGAAGCTAATTTATAACTTTTGTTAAAAAAATCGTTTTAATATGATTCAAGTTGAAAATTAAAGATACAACATGTACCTACATTTTTTTAGTTGATCACTTGTCCAAATTCCGTCTAAAGATGGATGAAAAAGACAGAAAAATATAAGGTAGAAATATATCCAGTAAAATACAGGGCAGATTACAGTGAACTTAATTTAGAAGAAAATTCATAACTTTTTATAAAAAATTCTTTTTAATATGATTCTAGTTGAAAATTAAAGATAAGACATGTGCCTACATTTTGTTAGTTGATCACTTGTCCAATTTTCATATAAAAATGGATGAAACATTCAGGGCAACATAAGAAAGAAATGTTGTCAGGAATAGGACAACTTGTAAATATGTGTTGATTGTGAAATTTTGTGATAGAAAATATATTAATTGATTTTCTTATTTTTATAATGATTAGCAAGTATGAGATTGTAAAATATTTAATGAAAATTATTGTATTTATATGGAATTTATAATAATGTTACCTACATAAATTATGTAAATAATAATAAAGATAACAAATATAATTAAACCCTATAACATCTAGATGAAAACTAGAAATTAGGATAAGTTGGCATGTCAATAAAAGGGTAGAAATTTAGGTACTAAAAATAATAGTGCTGAGATTTAATTTAAGTAGGCACTAAGAAATAGTGCTGAGTTGAAATTACCTAGGCACTAAGAAATAATGCTAAGGTCGAATTTACGTAGGCACCAAAAAGGTGCTGAGTTGTTATTGAAAATGTAGGCGTTAAACGCCAAGTTATAAAATAATTATGTAGGCACCGAGTATACTGCTGAAAAGTAGAAATCCTGTATCCATTGTTTAGTTCCGGTCTAAGATATCGTGGGCTATCAAATAAATAACAGAAAAAAAAAAAGTAAATTATTAAATTGTAGTTCAAATTATATATCTTGTATTGTTAGAATCAAGCTTTGGTTATGGCTGTCCAAGGAAAAAACGTGGGCTGGTTTGAGAGGCATAATACAGTACAAGACTAAACGTGGGTTAATCATTGGATACAAGACTAAACAGCTAAGAAACTGAGAAATACCTTTGGTTAAGGTATTATGGCGTAACCATTTACAAGAAGAGGCAACATAGGAAACAGAAGAAAATATGAAAAAGCAATATCCACACCTGTTTTCAGGTATTAATTTCGAGGATGAAATTTTTAAAAGGAGGGGAGAATTGTAACATCCTTGACCTTCCCCACATGCATTTCATTAAACATAAGCATCTTGCATACAATTCATTGAACACGTGCATTTCATACGTATGTTCGTAGGAACAAGTTCATGGCACGCACTAGCTACGTGTTCTAGTATTTGGCAATTATATCGAGTCACCCGTGTATCCTTATAACCTAAATAAGGATAACAAAGTATTAGAAATGAATTGAATAAGGTGTCCAAATTAAAGTAAGCAAAATGATTAGATTAAGATTAGTAAACATTTACATTGCTAATTTAGTTAAATCGGGTCAAATGATTAAGCTGTATCATTGTGTGAATTAGTGAAATTATAAACATATGTAAATAATAATAATAATAATATAGACAAAATAAAATGAAAATGACACAAAAGAGAAATAAAAGAGAAGAGAAGAGAAAGGAGAAGAGAAAGGAGAAAAGATATGAGAAAAGAGATGAGAAAAAGATAAAAAGACAAAAACAAAAAGTTAGCTTTATCTTCCCATTTCTGCCTTCTTCTCCAGCCCGACTTCTTCTTCAATTTCCTCCATTTCAGACTTCAATTCATCATTGTTTCACTTATTTTTTGAAGCTAATTGATCCCATGCAAGGTTGTTCTTGGTAAGTAATCAATTTTTATTCCTATAGGGTTGATTTGAGTTGCTTAGGTTCAATATTAGGCACTGAATTGAATTCTTTAGTGCAAATGAATGTTGCTTGCTATGTGATTCATATGATTGTCATGATTGGTCCTTGATAATGTAATGATGGATAATTTGTGACATTGTAGTACATATAAATAGTATACTTGTGGTATATTTGAGGTATATGTTTGACATATGTGATATATATACATGGTATATGTATAGTATATGCAAGGTATATGCGTGACATATGAGGTATATATAGAATATATGTATGTTGTATATGATAAAGATGCAATGGTTGATGAATGCTTAAATAGAAGTGCATATGCATATGGGCTAAAAAGGCGTTGTGACTAGTTAATCGATATTGTAAAGCAAAAGAAGAGGCCTATGGCCCAACAAATGTGCAAATGAAACAAATGATCAAGCTAGCTAGCAAATGCAAATGCAAATGTTCACATGGAAAATATTCACCTGGAAACCTGGGGCAATGTCTGTTTAACTTGGTCACAACAAAATGAAACAAGCAAAGCATTTGCATACATAAGGAGTAATGATTATATGTTTCAACTTTATTGATATTATATGATATTGATGAATGAAATGGAATACATTGTATGTATTGGATTTGTGACTTATTATTATGAGTTGCTCGGTACTTTAGAGCTCATTTGATGGTTACTCTCACTGAGCCACAACTCATCAATTTGCATCATTTTTCAGGTAAAGAAAAGTGATAGCTCATTTTGAGTAGCGTATAAAAGACATGGAGCACAGGTCACTGGTCGAGCCTCATCACTCTCTCTCCTTGCATTCCACACAAGCATAAAAAATATGTCATCTGCATTTTGTATTTATATGGTCGAATATGTACAGTCAGTTTGGAATGGGTTTTAAAAATGTATAAATGAAATCAACTCGTAAATGCTTATGTGTAAAGTTTATGTTTTAATATATGTGATATATCGTATTTGTGGGTTTTAATGTTGACTTGAAAAGTCATTGAGTAATATTACAGGATATGAGACTTGCAAAGTCATTAGTTGATTTTACAGGATATGATATTAAAAAAATTTACTACCAATGTTAACAGGGTATTTTGTCTTTCTAGCATGCTATGTGTGATTAATTGATATAGGGATAGGTTGAACACAAATATATAAGATGTGGTGTTACATTATATTCGCATTCATATACATACATAGCAAGTTAGTTCATATAACGATATAACATGTATTTACCACCATTTAACATTTATGCTATCAAATCATATTCTTATCATCCTATTTTGCATATAAACAATCATAGACAAAAGTCCATATATTACATATATCATTTCCATAAACAACATTAGTAGCCAATTCATCAAATTTTGTTTTCCTCTGTCTGCATATAACAGGTTTTTCTTATCCTTTTTATTTTTTTTTGCCCAAAACTCTAAGGCAGACTATCTAGATACGAGTTGTGAAATATGAACACTCCTAGAGCTTTAGTTACCTTGTCCATTAACTGTAAGTGTGCTCATCCGAGCTTCTCAAGTTAAAGACGCTCCTACCTGAGCTTCAGCCACCTTGTCCTCATAATATAACAATCATATGTAACTTGGGATCAAAAGTGCCCATACATGAGATTCAGCTACCTTGTCCTAATATAAAATCTTACTATACCATAAACCCCTTCAATGGCATATCATCTCTCCTATGTCAAGTCCTAAATTAGAGAAAATGACATTTAAGAACATATCACTTTTCCTTCTTGTTTATGTTATCAATTCCATGCATTAACATCATTCATTACTTATTTAATTCAACCTAACAGAAGCTCATAGCAACATGTCATTTCATACCAAGTCTAAGATTTTATGCATACTCATATTTCTATGCATTAACTCTATACCATATCCATAGCATGTGATTAATTAAATATATCATATAGCATTATAAAATAATTTTGCATATTATACATTTACAGTGCTTCATAAGTATGAAGAGTGTGTCATAGGCATGAATCAAGCAGTAAACACCACCGTGAACTAAACCGTGAATGATTTTGCTTAAGCTGGGCAAGTTTTGTATAAAGTTTTCATTGGCTTGACTCTTATGTTATGGGCGTACCAAGGTTAGGTATTCATGACTATGACCAATGTGTCACAGGCATCAAATTCTGATTTTCAAAACTGAAACCCGAGCCAAAACAGAGCATCAAACACATATCAAGCAAAGGCTCTAAAGATTGATCAATGTCAATCACTCTCATGCTAACAACATGTCTTTAACTTCAAATAACACAAATAAGTATAAATCATGCCAAAACATCCTAAAATCCATTAATATTCATACTTAACATTTATGATCTTTTAGCATATTATCACCCCACATTAGTGACATTCAAATCAACATTTCAATGTGTCCAAAAAATATATTCTATAATTAATATACATATGTACTAACCTTTAACCAATTATCCTCCTTAAACTCTTCAAGGTCCATCTAAGTTTATCCTTCCTCTTTTGCACAACCCAAGGGAGTATGAGAGATTAATTCATCAGACTAAGGCGATGTCTTTAAATCGGATGTAAATCGAACTGATGTTGAAATTGGACAGCAGTTTAACCAGTTCAATCTTGATTTTTATATATTTTTAAAATAAATATTTTAATTTATATATACTAGTGGTGCAGCGGTGCTACTTCTGTGTTCGAATCTCAAGTCCACCAGGCACCAGTTTTTCTCTTCTTTTATTTTTTTGTATTTTTCCATATTAAAAGCTTCCAGCAATTAATAGTTGAAAACCCTCCTCCCTACCTTTCCTCCATTCTCAGCCGCCAGACACCACCTTTCTTATCTTTTTTATTTTTTTTTCATTTCCATATTCTAACCTCTATCAATTCAACACTTAAAAAGCCTATTTTCTTCATCTCCAAACTCATCGATCTACTCCATAAAATTTGTATAATCTTCTCCATAAATTTTTGTATCTTTTATACGTTTTGGGTTCATAGCAATGGAGGTATAAGCATTTCCAACATATTTTGATTTTTTTTTCACCAAAGGGAATAACTTCATAAGAACCCGATTCTGACCAGTTCGATCAGAGTTGCCAGTTTATCCAATTTTTCCAGTTCAATCCGATTTTATTATTGTAGAGATTTTTATATTGAATCAGACCGAACCAGCCACCGGTTCACAGTCAAACCAATCCAGATGGTCCGGTGCAAACATTGGTTCAAGGGTATCAAGGGTTCTACCTGCTACTCCTAGTTAAGCTTCTACTGCCGGAAACAAAAAAAAAAAAAAAGTTTTTTTTCGCCCATCTGAAAATTAAGGCTGGCAAAGAGTAAATATGCATCGTACTATCGTAACGACTGCTACGAAAATTCTGATAACATGGCCTTCCCACCAAGAATAGGCCATGTTTTATCACTACACAACATCCTAATACTACAACGGCCAGTAATTTACTATTACTATATCCCTTGATTTACCAGCTTCTACTCAAATAACCAAAAGGAGAATCAGAAAGGTCCCTGTCACTTCACCAACCACCACCACCACCACCACCTCCACCTCCACCTCCACCAGACCATCCATTATCACCTTGTGATTGAGAAGAACCTCTCTTGAAGCCACTACCCCACCCAGAATTCCCATTGTCGGCGCCACCACCAGTAGCCTGCCCCCAGTCACCACCACTGCCACTTCTACCAGTTCCCCAGCCGCCAGGAAAGGCTTCCCTGCCTGGTGAATTTTGCACTTTAGCACCAGGGAAACTGCCCCAACCTCCTCCATCACCATCCTTGGCTGCCGAATCCCATCTTGAATTATCATAAGTTGAATCCTGCCTGTCATTGCCACTGCTATTTCCTCGGCTGTTATAATGTCCTCGCCCATCATATGGCCTTGGTAAACCACTCTGATGACCATCTCGACCACTGCCATTTCTATAATCATTCCGGCCTGTAAAACCAAATATCAGAAAGTTACACAATTTGGTTAGATTTATTAGAAACTAGGTCCAAAACTTTTTAAAGTAGGTAGGCAGATGGAGAGAGAGAGAGCAGCAGCAGCTCAAAAATTTCTTATCAGAAATTACCTAAAGCAGGCATAGAAGTCTCTAATTCAACAAGAATTCATGTTACAAATTTCACTGTACCAATCAAATAAAGTAAAACTACTTGGATACATAATACTGATTCTTGAATGGGAGTTCAAATTTTCATGAAGATCAAACAATCACAGAAAAGCGAAATAGAGAATGCTAAAACTGACACAGAAATAGCAGACGCCTAGAACCAATACCACAGAAAATAACAAGCAAAAACTTTTTTGCAGAAAGATATGATGGGGAATATAAAAACAGAAGAAAATAGTTGTCAAGTATTAAATTCATTTCTAAGCAAACACAGCAAGTATTATAGTTGCAGTTTCCAACACTGCATAGCATAACACGAATACAGTGCAGCATAGTAATAAAATGGATGAATGATCTGGTATGAAGGCCAGGTAGAAAAACCAGAGGGGGATTTCACGGTTCACTATATTAGCATTTTCTATTCATGCTAATTCTCTTGTCAGAATGTAGAAAAACCATCAAATAAATAAATGAAAACCTAATGCAAGGGGGGTTGGGGTTGATGAGGACTCTAATATAAAAAACTGTACCAAATTTTAGTTGAGGAAAAGGGGCAAAAAGATGCAGGTGAGTGGACGGGTAAGTGTGTGCGCATCAAGGTGGGAAGTGTTGGGGTTTCAAAGACAGTACCAGTCCTGGAACTTTGCCCTGAAGATCGATCTCTGTCAAAAGACTGGCCTCTCCAGCCTGCATCATTTGCAGAACCACCCCAGCGACCAACAGATGCTCCTGAAGAGCCCCCAGTTGCAGGGCTCCGCATTGGCACCATGGCAGCAACTGATCTAATTGATGGTGCCATTTCATGCACAGGATCATCAATGTGCCTCTGAAAGTATGCTACAAGACGATCTATGTCCTCAAACATCCTTTTGCGAAACTTGAATCCCTTGGGATAGAGACCAACATACTCATGATGTGGATTTGTGCTCCTAATATATGTCAGAATGAATGTCCCTGGATGTTCATGAGAAATCCCAAAAGAATAAACTATTCTCATAGGATAGTCCGCTTTCTCAATCCTTAGTTGCTCATCAACTTCTGTTTTTGTTCCCCTTCTGAACTTGCGATAACTTAGCATTGCCTTCAGATGAGCCACCAAGGGATCAACATAACGATCCATTACCTACAAGTAAAAGACAGGGCAGCATAGTTATACCAAGACAAAAAAATCTACTTCCAAACCCCTTTCAGATACATCAGGAAAAAAAGTAAGATGCTAAAAACCATATCTAAAGATTGTGTAATAACAATGATCATTGTGGAGACTAACCTCATCCAAATCCTCAAAGGTATCCTCCCCAATTTTCAGTGTCTTCCCAATCCGAAGTAAACTTGTAATGTCTTTGTGCTCCTTTCCGCCTTCAACAATATCTTTGTGTGCAAAAATCCCATCATAAACTTTGAGAGTTAAAGTCAAGTAAGATGGCCCACGAGAACTAGGACGAATGATGCTTTCCCCAGGATCCTTGTCAGATAAGAACTGTAATAAATAATAGCAATAACAGTAATTAAGAAGGGCATTTAGAATTAAGAATTAAATCGTGGGATGCAGAGTCACAAACTTTGATGAAAATAACTACTAATAACGAAAGCATAACCCTGCTCAAGAAATAGTGCATCACAATTCTAATCCAAAATTCCAGATAATATCCATGTATCATCAGCATTTTGATGATTCAGCAAAATATTATTCTTTCACGACATTCTTATAAAAGAAAATTTCAATTTAATTACTCATTTAGCAGCACCAAACTGAGCTTCCCAAACTATGATGTGCAGAACACCCAACTGATCCAAGCTCAGAGCTAAAACTAAAATTGATTGTGGAAAAATACTGAGCGAAAATTAAGAAAAAGTGTTTATCACAGGCATAAAAAAGTCAAAGTCCGGCATCCACTGGATAGTGATTTAGTGAGTTGAACATTGAACAACATACCTCCAGAGCAAGGGCTTTCTAAGAAATCAAAATAAGTTATCCCTGCACTCTTTGTGAGGTCCAAATAATAGTTTTCACATTACTCATATAAAAGAACCAATTGACACGTTTGTTATTTAAGCATTTCATTAGTTGAAGTAAAAAATTCAAGTTCTAATTGATTCTTCCTCATACCAGCTTTGGAGAGGGTAACCGTGGACAACTTCCCCTTTCAAGCAACAAATGTTATTCTACAGATTAAGCCTATGGCCCCAAGTCATAACGAAGTACACTGACCATAGTAACAAAAGCTCGACTTCAAAGAAGTGAATAAAGTAGGTCATAATGAAGCACACTCACCATAGTAACAAGGCTCTCAACTTCAAAGAAGAGGACAAAATAGGTCATTAATGAAGAGAATTGGTTTAAATGGAACAGCTGCAGAACCCAAATATTTTTATCTAATTTATTAAATTCCATTTTCAATACTTTTGTAGCTATTGCTGAGAAATGCACTATCTAAAACATCAACTGAAAGCAGTTAAAAATAAAATTGATTCTAGATTTAAAATGATTCGATAATTAGAAAAAACTCAAAAACAGTCCAAACTGCCTTTTGCAACAGCTTCTAAAGGATTTTCTTCTAAATTAAAAATTTTGATCTCAATGCCAAACAGACACTAATATTGCATTTGAAAATGAAAGGACTCAACTCAACTGAATTCTATCTGTGACCAATGCACGTGTTTGGAAAACTCACAATTACTGCAATTCAGTACTTTTTTTTTTATTAAGAAATTATTTTTATAAAAAATAAAATCACATGAAATATGGCAGGATTTTATAAGAACTAAATGCATGCAACCTTGAAAACACAAAACACTCGTATCTGTAGTTGCTTCTTTGTAAATAAGGGTAGTTACAGAAATGAAAACACTCATTTTAACTTCTTAATTGTTCCAAAAAAGAGAAAAGTGATCAAATAACTATAGCTTCAAATTCCTGATATACAGAACTTCAGAAACATGATACACCAAGACAAATGTCATTTGGACACTCTAGAGACTATGCCAGATCTTGTTATATACTTATTACACACAATGGAATTATTTTCATTTGCACTTGCAAAGAAACACACACACCAAAAAAGAAAGCATGCATAGGGTAAAAGATGGATGCATTCACTGGATCCATTGATAGAGATATGAAAACAGAATTAATGAAAAAAATAAATAAATACATAACAGAAGAAACACACTCAGTGCCAACCAATACTGTAACAATATATCTCATTTTTTTTTCCAAAATCACTCGCTAAAATGACGGTGGTGTTTTTGAAAAAGTCATATGATAAAACAAAATGTGATAAAATCTAGCAATTAATGTTTCTATTTCCTCTTTGTTGAAATTCAATACAGGGCCTAAAAGCAAACAACAGCAGCAACAATAATGATAACAATAACAATATGCAGCAATCTACATACTCAAGCCAGCTTAGCAGCATTTCATAGTACTATAAGCCCCTGATACTTGCAAAGTGGGACTTCATGCACTTGGAATGCCTTTTCTAGATTTCCATTTCTTTAATATTTAATAATTTTTATTCTTTGGTTGGAAACAAGGTCAGAAGTGGAAGGAAATTAGCTCCTCAAAATCTACTTGAAGTCTATTGACCTTTTCTTGTGTTCAACAAGAAAAGGTCTCTCACAGATTGTAACACCCTCTTTGCATTGTGAGAACAATGACTATGAAACTCATCAAGGCTCTAACCAAACCAAATAAAAGAATAAATTCCATACCAACAGGCTAAGCCATATGTCTGCTGCATAATCTTTAAGAAAATTCTTGAATTTTAGACCAAATATAAATTTCAATTTCAATTCAATCTACCAAACTAGCTAATATATAACAGTATAATCAAGAAGAATGAACACGATACCTCCATCGCTTCATCGGCTGTTATATTCTGAAATCGAGGATGAACAATCATCCTAGGTTTAAAGTGTTTCTTAGCAAGCTCCTTCTCTTTCCGATCCTTTTCTTGTGCAGTCTGCAAAGTGCTTCGATCTTCATGGTAATATGGATCCAGGTTGACGACTTGCAGATATCGGTTACTCCTTAACTCACTCTCCTTACAAACTAGGAACACTTGATACCTATTCTTTTGAATTGATTTGATCTTACAAGTAAGTATATCGCCTTCATGCAGCCTGTCAGACAACTCAGGTATATCTCTCCAATCATCCGCATAGTCTTCTTTCACAAGAATCCCAGTCAATCCAGATTCCAGTGCACATATTGCCTTTCCACCTTGCAACCTGCGGACAGTTGCCTGTACTATTCTCCCTTCAGCAAGGGTATCCTCAGTTTCACCTGATATCATATAGAATTCCTCATCCTGAGTTGGTTCTTTATAATGCTTTCGCCAATCCTGAAAGCCCTGAATCAATTCCCTTTTTATATCCTCGAAAGTCTCCTTCTTATTCCCACGCTCCTTATCACGGAGATACACATCAAGATCAAGGGTTTTCAATAAAATAGGCCGGTCTCTAACATGTTCTATTGCCATCTCTGCCTCCTCATCATCATTTGCATCACCATTGTCCATTTCATAAACATCTTTAGCCATCTCCTGTGCCAGGCTATAAGATTCGGGATGTATCCTCGTATCATCCAACAAATCAATGAATTGGCTACTGCTTGCAGCCAGCCCACTTCGCCGGACACGTAAAAAGCCAACTGCATTTACAAACACCTTTTTTCCAAGTCCATGGTCTGTCAAAAAATCTTTTCGCGTGAAAATTGCTCCAGCTCTTACCAACAACCTCTGCAAAGAGGCTGCCTTTCTAGGTCCAAGCCCAGAAATGAATTGTAAAGGAGCAAACAACCATTCATGATTAGAAGCCATGTTGATGTCAATGCCCACCTGGTTTGTGACATCAACCATAACCTGTTCAATCATTGCGTATTTCTCATCAGGGTTGAGAAAGTTCTCCAAAGGGCTGAGCTTCCAAGACAAAATCTCCCTTGCTGGTCCACAAAGCGTCGCAACCATTGCCAATGGATTTTGTATATAACGTCCAAGTGCAACTGCTCGCCTAACGATGCCTAATAAACAGACAACAGAACACAATTAACTACAATCTTTTTCACTCCCATGACAAAAATACAGAAAGCAGTAACCTGGCATAATACCTGGCTGCCCAGCTAGTTGGTCAGAAGAAATTTTAGAATTTTCATAAAGGCGAGGCAAAGACTCATCACCATATACAATGCTCAACTCATCCATCTCGTGTCCAACATCTCTAGGATTTTCTTCCACCATCTTAAAAATGATCTGATAAATGAGGGTGAAAGCAATAAGTACCAGAAAGAGAGAGCTAATAAGAAACCCCTGGGAAACTAGATTGTAAATCACAAGCATATAATAAAGATAGAAACGCATTGATGCATTTTAAAGCTGCAATGCAGCTTTTTGATAGAGCTAAAAACTCTAGTTGACAATAACTAAAGTTTTTTAAATACCCAGAGTCTCGCACATGAAGCTCTAAACGAAGTAGCAGATCATCAACAATTTCACACAGAATAACAATAATAGCAAGTTGGTAGCATTAGAGGAGCAATTTTTTTTTCATAAGAACCAGAGAATTATTAAAAATGAATTAGACAATAATTACCTCATAGATATCTTCCTTCAGCCTTGTGCATGACAAATTCACAGCTCCTAGGACAACCACATGTGGTTGGTGATCAGTCATGAACTTCAAAACTTTTTCCTGGTCATGTTTCTTATTTTGCTGGTCATTGATGTTTTGAGATCGCAATGTGAGGGACCCAGCATAAAGTACATCAAGCACCTCTCCTGATGAATCTAACATTACAAAAGTGGTTGCTGGCTTCCCCGGGCCCCAACAGCAGGCCATGACCCTTGGTGCAGCTTCATCATCTGAAGAAACATCATTTTCTTTCCGTTGATATGGACCAACAGAAACTTTATTCCACAAAGCATTTCCATACTCCCAACGTAACCAGTTTTTAGCTCTACTTGTCAACAAGGATCTTGCTTCTTTCTCCATCGAAGGTAACAAAAAATTATGCAAGGCATCCTTAAGAATTAACCGCCTTTGCTCGTTCCAGAGCTGAGCAGATTTACTAACACCTTCACTAATATAATTTTCTTCAAACTCGCTAATCAACTTATTCAAATATTTTTCCGGAAGTTTAAACATCACTTGAATAAGCTTCTCTTCTTCAGCCTTTTGGATAAGAAACCATTGAGCATCCTCAAACCTGTTCATAGGCTTTTCACGCAACCACTTCACACCAGCAAATTGGTGAAAAGAATCTATCGCAAGATTTCCATCTGCCGTTGGACTAGTGGATACTACAGCATTTGTCATATAGATGCTGCGGACATGTTTCCTTATACTTGGCTCACAACTTATCTCAACTGCAGCCTGGAAGAATTCAACAGAACAAAAAATAAAGTTATGTAGGTAAAAAAAACATAAGCATCACAACTTGATCTGATGACAGCACACATTGCAGAAAAACCTTAACATTAGTATTAGCAAATACAGACAACAAGAACATAAAATTATACCATGTGCCTGGCCCCCTTGAGAACTTCTTGGGGAGTTTCAAACATTGCACATGTAAAGTTTGAAGCCATCTCCTCCGGTGTTTCCTTTGCATTCTCCAATATATTCCTCCTCTTCAATCAAATACAACAAGAGATTTAAATACTCATAAAAGCACAATATCAACTCCAATAAATGCAAACTCACCACTTCTATCAAGGACAAGTATATTCCAAGAGTCTCAGCACTAAGCCCAAACTTGCTTGTAACTTCCCATAGGCCAGCCTTGCTGCAGATGCTATATTGAGATTTCCTTTTGGGCCTCTTATATTGTCCTTCATCTAAGCCTATCTCGCCAGGAGGGAAATGCAAATTAAACTTTGCATCAACATCATCAACCTCTCTTTCTGATTCTGCAGCCTTGAGTGAACGAATAATTGATCCAAACAGCTGCTGATTCAAATTAAGTCGTGTCTCATCATATATCCGTCGAGATTCTTCTTCAAATCGTTTATTGTAGTACGAATGAAGGGCATTCTTTCGTTTTTGAAGGAGTAGCCACTTTTTATCCAAGTCCTGAATGGCCCATAGAACCTATCACAAAAACAAATTAGAGATTAGATAAAACATCCATCATCTTTCTATATATTCAATATCTATTATGTAAAGGCATAATAAAACTTTCAGTCCCATAGTAAATCCATTACCTTGTGCCATTTGAGCCTAGTTGTTCTATCTGATTTATCACGATTCTCATAATCAACATCAGGTTGCTCAAGGTCTTTTAACAGGCTTGAACATTCCTCTTTCCGATACATAGCAATGAAGGGGATCTAAGAAGCCAGAATATAACAAGAATAGACTAAGATGAAAAAAGGCCATAATATGGAGGGATTTGACAATGTAAATCAGTAAGTACTAACATCTAATTTTTGCACATGGTGTAACTCCAAAAAACTGATGATGTCATTACTGTCTAAAGGCACATCCTGATTTCCTTCAGAACCATCATCACTTTTTTGGTGAACCAAAGGCACCACGCCACTGGCAAGTTGACTTAATATCCAATTGCTCTCATTTTTTATACTGAGGTCATCTGTTGGAGGAGAACCAGTGCTTTCCTCAGATACCTACAAATGGAACATGATAAAAAGCAACTAACACAATGCAACAAAAGCCACCAGATGAAGAAAGAAATGTGAAATAGAAGAAGATTTTTAAATTATAGAAATCAACCTGCATTCTTTCCGGAATATCAGTCACCCTCATCTGCTCATCTTTCTCAGTCATGTATTTCTCAGAAAGTACAGTTGGTTCAAATTCCTTATCCAATCTTGTTTCCTTCCATTCACTAGATTCTAACTCATGTTTGCGGCGCAGCAGTAACTCATCAACATCACCAAATATATCATGAGCTTCCAGTAAGGAAGATGATGTAACTCCCGGTGCCTGCCTAGATTTCTTTCTCTTCAGTTTCCTTCGTCTGCAAAACAAGAATGTCAAATAAAAAGGCACATCTGATGTAGGAACAGCAAGTATGCAATATGGACCATGAAAATTATACCGCACTGGAGCTCCTGTCTCATCAACTTCTTCATCCACAATAAAGTCTGCCATTTCATCCTCCTCCCCAATATCTCCATCCTCCTCCTCATCTGCTTGCTCCTCCTCTTCAGCAATATCCTCAATTGGTCCTCCTATTATATCATAGTAAATAATTACTAATCGTTGAATGAAAAATAA
Source organism: Triadica sebifera (assembly GCA_023653625.1). Lineage (NCBI taxonomy): Eukaryota > Viridiplantae > Streptophyta > Magnoliopsida > Malpighiales > Euphorbiaceae > Triadica > Triadica sebifera. The sequence goes on from CM042897.1 coordinate 14,277,129, forward strand.
AAATATTGATAATGATTATAAGACAGAATAACAATTATAAGACATGCATTTGTGTAAGTTCATATCTGTGTGTATGTATATGTACGTGTGTGCATACACATGTTTTTATACACACATATATACAGAAATCCTTTTGTATACATATACCTTCATCATCGCCAAACAAGGAGCGCTTAAGTTTCTCCTCAGCTGTTCGTCCACCTTTACCACTTCCATCAAACTCTTCATCAGAAAGCCCAAAGCGCTCCTCATCAGAATCCCTCTGAGCTTTTTTCAACCGCTTAAATTTTTTGTTATCCTGAAACAAATTTGAAGCAGAGAATTCTCTAATAAATGAATTGACTAGTGACACCAATGATAGAGGAAAGACAAGCTACAACCTTTGGTCGGTGATGGAAAGCATTGTTGTCTCGAAGAAGCTCATAATCATCTTCATCAAGGACATCTTCAGATTCTCTAGGAATGTCAAGAGTACATCATTAGAAACAAGAACCCCACTTGTTTAAGGCATATGTAGCTTGCAATATACAAACCACACCCCAAAAAAAAAAAATGTAAACCTTCCTTTTCCCCAGCTCTGTAACTCACATCCTTTACAGAGAAAAACCCACCTTTTTTTCTTTTTCTTTTTCTTCTTGTGCCTTTCCTCGTCACTGTCTGCTCTCTCTTCTTCTTCATCTAATTCTTCTTCCTCAACGTCATCTACAATAAAATCATCCTTCTCATATTCATCTTGTCCTTCTTCTGCACAAAACCATAATTATATTACATACCCAAATAAAACAGGAGAGAAAAAAATGCCTGGTGGAAAAGGAAATCTTCTGAAAAAAAAAAAAAGGAAAATTACAATGGCACAGCATAAATAATTGAATTCTAATTTACCAAAGATCACCATTAACTAGTCATCTTCTGTGCGTCCTACTATGTAAACGTATTAAACAGAATAGACTTCAAAATTATGCACTTCAGTGAAAACGGAGGCCAAAATGATTGCTAAAATCGAAATTAAAAACCGCCTAAGAAATTCCAAACCTTCTCTTCTCCAGAAGGAAAAAAAATAACTCATTCACCAGGATAAAAAAACTACAAATTCACCCCAAAAAAAGGCTGATTTCCATTTATACGGACAGGGAATAAGATCAAAATCCCAATCAATCAATCACCAAAAAATATGAAATCAAAAAGCAACCCAAGAATTATTTAAAACAAAAAGGCTTTGTGATACAATCCCATACCGTCTTCTTCATCCTCGTCATCGTCGATGGCATCAGCTTCAACAGGTTCCCTCTCCTCATCTTCGAATTCGACCTCTTCTGCAGAGAAAGAAAAACAAATGTAAGTGATAATATAAGAAAATTTGAACGGAAATCTCCAGGTCCAAAAAGAAATTTTAGGGTTTATAAGTTAGAATATAGATTCGACCATTACCTTCTTCATCAGATACAACATTTTTCCCCATATCGGCTGTTGAAGGAATAAAATTACTCAAGTTAAATTCTTGTTTGCACGGATTTGGGAGAGACTCTTCTTGTTGATGTGATCCTCAGGCTTAAATAGTGAGCGACTCAACTTCTCTGTTGCAATTCGATGGAGAGGATAACCAGTTACGGTTTCCGTCGTTTTAACTTGCTTGGTGTTTTTTTTTCCCTTTTTCCTTTTTTTGTTCAGACGAAGGAAATGAGAGAGATTTTATAAATTAAAAAAAAATACCAATCTATGTATTAGCATAATTTTATAAAAAAATTTAGTTCCTTTGTTTCAAAAAATAACTTTTTTAGGGGATGTTTATTAAGTAGATATTTCGTTTTTTGTTTTCAGAAAATAGGGAATAATTTCTTTTTTTTTTTTACTGCTTGCTTTTTAAATTTTCCTTTATGAGAAATGATTTTGAAAATTTACTTGTCGTACACAATTAGTATATGTCTAATAATAATAATAATAATAATAATAATAATATTATTATTGACATAAGAGAACAAAAAATGGATCAAGTAGATTGAAATATTGATTCTTAAAAAATCTGAGATCACTTCCTAAAAAAAATCACTGTTTATTATAATTTTGCAACAAATATTCTACCCTCTGCATTATTCATTTGACTAGTTGGTTATAATAAAATTTTACCTGTTTCATTTAATTTATTGCTCCAAACAATATAAATGAATTAGCGAATAATTATAAATTTTAATAAAGAAGAGAGAAAGTACACAAAAATTTATAGTGGTTCGAGCCAAATGATCCTCACATCCACTTCTCATTTGTCAATTGGGACTTTCATTTACTCACTCAAATAATTATAAATTTTAATAAAGAAGAGAGAAAGTACACAAAAATTTATAGTGGTTTGAGCCAAATAATTTCTCCGTCCACTTCTCAATTTTCAATTGTCATTTTCACTGACTCACTCAAAGAATTACAATGGAATTTATCTAGCTTCCTCCAAATTATATATTTTCTTAAGGGCTAACACCAAACTTAAATCCCTTTTATTTTGATAACTAACACAAAAACCAATTTTTTCTATTTTTCTCAAGCTCACACAACAACATAATAAGAGTTTTCTTATCGAAGCTCACTGTTACAACTTTTACCCAAGTGTTTAACGCTAACACTTGAACTCTACTCATAAAATTGCACAATGAAAGTTAAGAAATGAATTTGCAAGAGTTTTGGCATAATAAGAATAGTTGAGTTACATTCAATGGCTTTGGGGGGACTATTTATAGCATTTACCTACCAATTAGTTGTTACAACTAGGTGTCATAACTCTTCGTAATATATAGTGCAAGATGCATTTAATGTTTTTTATAGGATGAGTTTCACAGTCGCACTTTCCTTGTCACAGTCGCAATTTCTTCTGTAACAGTCGTAAAGTATGGCGTATGAGTTATGTGTTTAGAGAGGGAAAATAAGGGTTAAGGTATGTTAAAGTTTAGGTTTTAATTTTGTCAAATGAAAAATTTTCACGCCCGTGAATGGTTATTCAAGTCGTAAAAAGTCATGTTATGGTTCGAAATAACAGAGTTTTGAACATGGCAAAATCGTTTTGAGAAGAGAGATCATTCACACCCGTGAAGGATTTTCACAACCGATAATAATAATTTACGTCCGTGAAGTTAAATGTCACACCCATGAATACAGGTTGATTGGCCATGAACAACCACACTTTTCTCTTTTCTATACATCATATCTTGCTTTAAATCATTTCCACCTCCCCAAATCACCCTCTGACACACCTAGAGACTTCTTGGTTATTTTCTCCACCCCTTCTAACCTTAAAACACCATTGTTAAAGCTTAAAAAGCTTAGAAACATGGTAGTTTGAGTGAGTTACCAAGATTGAGTTGTTTTAGGTCGTTTATGTTTATGTGGTTTTGATAGGAGCAATCTTGTGATGATAAATTCGGCTAATAAGCAGAGGAACACATCATAAAGGGAAAAACAGACTTGAAAAACTTGAAAAGTTAGTTAAAGCTCCATTTTGGTAAAAGGTTAGTATATATTGGCATATTAATTCATTTTATATGCATATTGATATGTTTTGTATGCTGTAAATGTAAATGAAATAATAAAGGCATGTTATGGATGATAAATGACATGGAAAAATTGGGATTTAAGTGTTAAAATGGTATATGTGGTATGTTATAGTTTAACATGACCTAGATACGGCTTTAATGATCTAAATGTTGTTTAAACATATTGTAGACATAGTATAAGTATGAAAATATTGATAGAAGTGATTGATATTAGTCAATCTTTAGAGTTTTTGCATGAAATGCACAAATGCTCTGTTTTCATATTGCTAGAAATGCATGATTTATGCCCGTGAACAAGGGTGTTATAGCTATGGATGTCAAAGCCAGATGAATTTGCATGAATCTAGAATTTTACAGTTGGAAAGTTGTGATGACATAGTGTCATGACCATAAATAGATAATTCACGCTCGTGAATACTCTATTTCTTTCACGTGATGATTCACGGGTAAGGTAACTGTGAAAGATAACTTCACGGTTATGAATAAGTAGTTCACGCCCATGAAGCAGGATGAATGTATTATATGCATATTTTGGTTTGTGATCTTAATTGATGGTTTGTTAAATGCATGTTATGATATGTATGTTTACATGGAATATAACATGTGGAATATATGGTGTTGCCCAGATATTAAACCAAGAAGGGGGATTGAATTGGAGTTTCAAAAATTAAACTATAAGGTACGGAAATAAAATATTAATTTTAGGAGGGATAGAGAGAATTTGACACAAGGATTTTTATGTTCGGGTGTTAACAAACCCTACTCCTCTCCCCAATCGCAATTGGGAGTTTCACTAACACACTAAGTGTTACAATGGAGTTTTACAAGCTCACTCCTAACTATGGTATTTCTCACAATGGCTCACACCAAACCCAGAAATCCCTTGTATTTTAATGGCTCACACAATAACCAATTCCTTGTGTTTTACAGGCTCACACAAACAACCTTCACTTTGTGTTTTTACAGGCTCACACAAACAACCTTTTAATTTGTGTTTTGGAGGCTCACACAACTAACCCTTACAAGTGTTCTACTCTTAACCCAGAAATACCTAAAGCTCACTTGAGTAAAAATTACATAGAGAACCACTTACAAATCTTAATTGCTCAATAAATGAAGAGTAAAAAGATTTTTACAGAGAATAGATTTTGTTCTCAAAGTATGAATGTACAAATAGCTTGTAATAAGAATTAAATTCGAAGTATATGTTATTTTATTGTTGTTCTCTTCATTCTCTTGTTCTGAATGCATAAATGACTTCCATATATACTCTCATGGCTGAATATAGCCGTTGGGTGCATTAAATACGAAACTAGCCATTGTACCAACCAAATAATCGCGCCTGACATTTTTCTCTTTCATTGTTCACGGGCGTGACTATGTTTGTCACGGGCGTGACCTTTCTTCCCAAGCCGTGACTGAAGTGGTGACCTTGGTCGTGAAGCCCTCTGGAATGTTTTGACACATTGAGTCACGGGCGTGACATACTCATTCACGGGCGTGACAAACTTTCCAGCCGTGAATCAAGTGGTGACTTTGGTCGTGAAGCTCTCTGAATGAAAGTGCATGATCCTTCACGGGGGTGACATTTTTATTCATGGGGGTGACTGAAAATGTCCTCTTCACGGTTTGTTCTTCATTCATGGCCGTGAACTTCAAATGTTGGTTTTGGTAACGGTTAGCTCTTTCATGGGCGTGACACATAGAGTCGCGACAGTGAACATGCTACTTCTTGAATTTTTGTCTTTCAATGATTATTCTTCCAATCTCCATTCCTGCTATTTTAATCCATGTCCTGTATAATAGACTTAGAAAACAAATATGTTAAATACAATATTGCTATTTTATTTGTTATCATCAAAATGACAGAAATATCTCTCAAGGTTTAACAATCTCCCCCTTTTTGATAGTGACAAATAATATAGCAATATGTGATTTGGAGAAGTCTCCCCCTCAAAATATACTTAGGATAAATAATTTATAAAATGCAAGGATGGTAAAGAATGATGTAGCATTGAAATAAACTTACTAGATTTTAAGTATATGCAAATTATATGAGAAGTATATCCAATATATACCATAATTCCTTTTTAAGGCATGAAGTATATGTAAGGTATATTTAAGGTATATCATGGCATATTTATTTTTGTAACTTGCATTAAGGTATATGCAAAGTATACTTAGGGTATATCTTATGTATATATGAAGCTCAATTTCTCAATTTTATACTTTGCATATGAATTCTTGAATCAAAGTTTCTAATCCCTTTTAATCTATATCAATGTCAATTCATAATTCAATTTTAATTTTTAATTCAAAATTCATTTACCTTAATATATATTGCTAGTTTCTTCTTATGTTGCTAGTTTGATACCATTTTTCCTATAATATATTGCTAGTTTTCTCCCCATTTTGTCATCAATCTAAAAGGAAAAACAATATCAATGAGATAAGCAAAAGCAAATACATTAATTAAAGGAAAAGATACAAACAAAGGTAAATGTTCAGAAAGGAAATTGAAAATTTCCTACACAACAACAAACATAAAATAAGAAATAAACAAGCAAAACAAGCAAATTTAGGCTACACTCTAGCCTATCTCCTAGCCGGACATCCTATCACGAAGCCTAACTACTTCAGCCTCAAGGCTTTCCATCCTAGACTCCATGAAATCTTTGAGTTTCTCCAACCTCTCATCCATCGAAGTCTGCATCTGCTCAAAACGTGGTGCCAATAGGTCAACCACCTGTTGCGCTAAAGTCGATGTGGAAGCCGAGGACTGTCCGATGTCCTGCTCAGCTGCTGGAGGTGCTTTCTCAACCCGAGCCTCTTCTTCTACTGGACTCCTTAGAGGCCTGCTTTAAAGTCCTCCGTGTCATTATCTTCCCAGATGATCTCCCCAACAATGTCAGTGAAGCGGTAGAAGATATCGTTCTGGAAAATGATTCTGATAGTCGCTCCCATCTTGATGAAGGACTTGACATCAAGCGATCTCGAGGATGTCCAGGGATGAGGTTGAAGTGATGCTCATCCAGCTTCAGATACTCAAGCTTCACTGCTATGTGAGTGATATATGCCCCAATCAAAATATCTCCAGTAGGCTTGGTGGCAATGGATATAAGATGGTTAGCAAACCATCTAGAGAGTGCCATGGTGAGTCCTCTGCGAGCCATCTCAAATAGGAAGAGTTCCGACTTCCTGATAGTCCCGTTGCTTTCTCCTCTAGCAAATATGCTATAGGTTAGGAACCTATGCAAATATCTGTGCACTGGGGACACGAGATGAGTGCTCTTTATCTTCTTGACATCCTAGCTGCAATCATGCCCAAAATGTGTCCAAGCTCGAGGGGCAGAGAATTCTACCTTAGTATCATTCAGGATGCCATCAGGTGGTAGACTGAACAATTTCCCAAATTCGATGGCACTAAGGGTGTTGGGATTGTCGCATAGTTGGAATTTCACCACTCCAGTAGGTGAAACCTGCAGGGTGCTGAGGAATTCCAGTGTTGGCTCCCTCAGGGTTGGCTGGTGAATTTTCACAAAGTCTTTCATATGACAGGCTTGGAGTTGCTCTGTCATAGCCGTCTCGAGTCCGAGACTTCTTTCTCTTTCCCTTGGATGAGGCAGTCTCCATTTGTTTTGAAGAATTCGGTTTGTGATGGAGTGGAAAACTTTTGACAGAAAATTTTTATGGAAACCCTAGAAATGTATGATTTTTGATGAAGATTTGAACTTTTGGTGGTATTTATAGGAAAAGTTTGAGTCTTGGGGGCCGAAATCTTCAATGTCTCAATGAATGTGTGTAAATGAGAGCGGTTTTGGGAGTTGGAGAGTTGAAATGAAAAATATAACCGGTTGTTCTTTTATATACTCGATACATTCATGGGCGTGACGTTGGTGTTCACGGGCGTGAATGGTCGTGTTCATGGTTTACTGAAGGAGTGTTCCACCCGTGAATGAAGGCGTGAATAAGTTCATGTGCGTGATCTTTGAACATCACAGGCGTGAATGATCAACAGTCACGGGGGTGAACAAATAGTCACGGGTGTGACAGATTGAATTTCACTACTTATGCCCGTGAAGCAAGCCGTGACTCAAGGCGTGAAAGCCTCTGTGAGTTTTGGGGTGTAATAGTTCACGGGAGAGAAAATTCATCACGGGCGTGAAAGTCTCTTTTCACGGGAGTGAATGAAGCCGTGAAAATAAGCTTCACCACTTGAAGCTGTGAACCAAGTCATGAATGACACTGCCTCTTTTAGCCATTTAAGTCATGGGCGTGAACATGTGTCACGGGCGTGACTCCCCTAAAATTTTCATCAAATAAAACTAAGTCCTAGAACAAGACTAAATCATTTCAACAAAGATTCTATTCCTTAAAACATAAATTTTCATCAAAAATTTCTATCTTATATCTTGTGATATGAATTAAAATCATCAATTAAAATTTCATAGTTTAGCAATCACAAGGTTAATCCATCAATCATACCAAGTTATCTTCTAATGAAATTAAATCTTTCCTCATTTAGAGACTTAGTGAAAATATCTGCTAATTGATTTTCTGTGCTTATAAATTCTAATGCAACATCTCCATATTGAACATGATCTCTAATAAAGTGGTGTCTAATGTCAATATGCTTACTTCTTAAGTGTTGAATAGGATTCTTTGAAAGATTTATAGCACTTGTATTGTCACATTTAATAGGTATATGGTTCATCTCATGACCATAGTCCTTAAGTTGTTGTTTCATCCAAAGAATTTGAGTACAACAACATCCAGCTACTACATATTCTGCTTCAGCAGTTGAGAGAGCAACTGAAACTTGTTTCTGGCTAAACCAAGAAACTAAGCATTCTCCAATGAAGTGACAAGTACCTGAAGTACTTTTTCTGTCTAAAAGACTATCAGCATAATCTGCATCTGAATATCCTATAATATAAAAGGATGAATTCTTAGGATACCATAAACCTAGATGCAAAGATCCATGTAAATATCTTAAAATTCTTTTTACTGCATTTAAATGAGATTCTTTAGGACATGATTGAAATCGTGCACACAAGCAAACACTATACATTATATCAGGTCTAGAAGCAGTGAGATATAAAAGTGATCCGATCATACCTCTATAAAGCTTTTCATTAATGCTCTTACCCTTTTCATCCTTGTCCAATTTTGTTGATGTGCTCATAAGAGTCTTGGCATTCTTGCATCCTTCCATACCAAATTTCTTAATTAAATATTTGGCATATTTGGATTGGTTGATGAATATTCCCTCATTGCTTTGCTTTATTTGTAGACTAAGGAAATACTTAAGCTCTCCCATCATGCTCATTTCAAATTCCTTAGTTATACACTTAGCAAATTCTTGACAAAGCAACTCATTAGTAGAACCAAATATTATATCATCAACATAAATTTGAACAATTAGTATATCATGCTTATGCTTTTTGATGAATAATGTAGTGTCAACATTTCCCTTTGTAAAGCTATTTTCTAATAAAAAAGAACTTAGCCTCTCATACCAAGCTCTTGGAGCTTGTTTTAAACCATACAAAGCTTTTGAAAGTTTAAAAACATGATTTGGCAAATCATAGCTTTCAAAACTTGGTGGTTTTTCTACATACACTTCTTCATGTATATAACCATTTAGAAATGCACTTTTCACATCCATTTCGAAAAGTTTGAAATTCATGTGACATGCATATGCTAAAAGTATTCTTAAGGCTTCTAATCTAGCTACATGTGCATATGTTTCATCATAATCTATACATTCTTCCTGATTATATCCTTTTGCAAATAGTCTAGCCTTATTCCTGGTTATTAAACCTTGTTCATCTAATTTGTTTCTAAATACCCATTTGTGACCTATAATTTGATGATCCTTGGTTCTAGGTACTAGGGTCCATACCTTACTTCTCTCAAATTGGTTAAGTTCCTCTTGCATGGCAATTACCCAACTTTCATCATTAAGAGCCTCATCAATATTTTTAGCCTCAATTTGTGAAATAAAAGCTATGTCAGTTACTAGATGTTTGAAATGAGATCTAGTACTTACTCCCCTTGATAGATCACCAATTATTTGCTCTTTTGGACGATCTTTCATCATTCTCCATTCTTTTGGAAGTTCTTGATCATTTTGTTCTTGATTTTGAGGTAGAGAATCATTTTGCAGTAAATTTTCTTGATCATTTTCTTCTTTCCCATTTCCAATATCAAGTTTGTCCATATTTCCTACAACATCATTAAAAACACTACCTTTCACAAGATCAAGTCTACTAGATTCATTAAAAACAACATGCATGGATTCTTCAACTGTTAGTGATCTTTTATTAAATACTCTATATGCTTTGCTGGTTGTAGAGTACCCTAAAAAGATACATTCATCAGACTTAGAGGCAAATTTTCTAAGATTATCCTTAGTGTTCAATATAAAACACTTGCATCCAAATACTCTAAAGTATGATATCAAGGGTTTTCTTCCATTCCATAGCTCAAATGAGCTTTTGTTTTAAAGCGGTCTTTTGAAAACTCAATTTGAAATATAACATGCAGTGTTTGTGGCATCTGCCCAAAAATAAGTTGGTAATTCATATTCATTGAGCATTGTTCTAGCCATTTCAATTAAAGTTCAATTTTTTCTTTCAACTACCCCATTTTGTTGTGTCATAGGAGATGAGAAATTATGTGAAATGCCATGTTCAAGACAAAAGCTTTCAAAGTTTTCATTTTCAAATTCTTTTCCATGATCACTTCTTATTTTTGAAATACAATACCCTTTTTCATTTTGAACTCTTTTAGCAAAGTTTTTAAAATTTTCAAATGCATCACTCTTTTGAGCTAAGAAAATTACCTAAGTAAATCTAGAGTAATCATCTACGATGACAAATGCATAATATTTTCCTCTTAAGCTAGCAATTCTAGTAGGTCCAAACAAGTCTAAATGCAGGAGTAGAAGAGGTTTTGATGTACTTACTATGTTTTTGGCTTTGAAGAATGACTTGTGTTGCTTTCCTCTTTGGCAAGGATCACATGTCTTGCATTTTTCATATTTAACTCTTGGCAGTCCTTTTACTAGTTCTCCTGTGCTGAGACTTTGTATTAAGTCCATGTTAGCATGACCAAGTCTTCTATGCCACATCCAAGATTCATCACTAGTAGTCACAAGACACTTAGAGGAATGGTTAGATAGTTCATGTAAGTTTATTATGTATGTATTGATATCTCTATTTCCTTTAAATATCTCTTGACCATCGATAGAGATCACAAGACATTCATTTGAAGTAAAGATTACTTTGTTTCCTTTATCACATAATTGACTTACACTTAACAAGTTATGTTTCAAACCATCAACAAGTAAGACATCTTTAATAAAAGTAGTACCATTAATACCAATAAAACCAATGCCAATTACCTTACCCTTTGTATTGTTTCCAAAGGTAACTTTACCTCCATCAATACTTTTGATTTCATTGAAAAGTTCTTTGTCTCCTGTCATATGCCTTGAGCATCCACTGTCTACTAGCCAAACATTTTTGTTTATTGTGGACTTGAGGCATACCTATAGAATCACAATTCAAGTATGATTTTTAGGTACCCAAATGAGTTTGGGTCCTTGGGGGTTAGCACATGAAGGTTCCCAATGAGCCTTCCTTATCCAACAATATTTATTTATGTGACCCTTTTTCATAGAATAATTACATTGTTTTGGTCTAAATTTATTTTCTAGTCCTACAATATATTTGAATTCCATAATTCTATTAGACTGATTTTGAGAACAATGGCATGCACAATCATGATTAATTTGCATTTTTCTAGATGCATGCGTCCTATATAAAAAGGCATGATTATTCTTTTTATGTATAGAAGGTTTAACATGCTTATTTCTTGGTGCTGTTCTAACAGGTGTGGAGATGTGAGATTCTTTATGTAACATTCAGTGATTTAGGTCTCGATTGTGCGTGACCGTAGTGGGGTCCACTGGTTCAATCAGAGTCTAAATTTAAACCCATAAAAAAATATCTAATAATAAGAGAAAATAATTAAGGGTATTATTATTTTGGAATTAAAAATATTTGGGGTAGAATTAGAAAAAAATAAAATTTTCTAAAGACAAAATCGGTATTATGGCAATTGTTTGGGGAAAAAGTGTAAATATGGAGGAAGATGTGGTAAAAATAGAATTTATCAAAGTTTAATTATTAATCAAGATTAATTAACTTAATGAACCAATAAGAATTAGGATTAATTTTAATTAGTGGGACCTACTTCTTAATTTAGGTATAAAAGTAAAAAGGGAAGACAAATTCCACATTCTTCCATGACTTTCTCTTCTTCATCTTTTCTTCCATTTTGGCCGTCCACTTCTCCATCCCAAAAGCCACCATTTTGCTATAAATTAAGCTTGAAAAAGTGAGGAAAGAAATTTGTTTTGAAAGAGGAAAAATCAGAATTTAAGAGTTCTTACTACAAAGGTACCAAAGGAGCAAGAAGGAAGGAGGAAAGGAGAAGAGAAAGGGAGAAGAATTTGGGGCAGATTCGACCAGCCCTATAACTCCATTAAGGTGTGTTTATTCTTCTTAAATTTAACATTTTTTCTTCCATTTGGGATCCATATTGATGATAAATGTGATTAGGGTTGATAGATATAGGTTATGTTGCAAGATTGAACTTAGAAAATTTAGTTTGTGATTAGTTGATGGAAGCTGTAATTAGACTTTGAATTGATGATATTTGATGTTAATGAATTGTTTTATGACTTAAAAACTAAAGAAAAATGATGTTAAGGGATGAATGAGGGGCTGCCATAGTTAAAGAAATTAGGAAAAATTGAAATTAGCATAGAAATACCACAATTGGTGATTGATTAATTGTGAATTGAGTGTTGAATTGAAAAAAATAAATTGGGAACTAGGATATGGTTTTTGGGCAGCCATGACATGTGAAGAAGGAAGTTTAACCTTAGCATATTTTAGCTCAATTAAGGTGTAAAACATATTAGGAGTATTAGAATATTATGTAGACATGAAAAACATTGAAATTGGATGTTGGAATTGAGTTATGGTATGGTTGTGTAGGAAAAATCAATGAGCAAGTGAGAGGCCTTCAAGAGGGTGACAAAGACAAGGAGAAAGCTAGCTAATAAGGGAAGGAAAAGAAGGTTTAAGGGAAGAACCAAGGCTGATTAGGTATGTGCTTCATTGATAAAAATTTTGCATGTTGTTAATATGTATGAAATTATATGTTAAGGTTTGTTATGTTTGTGTTTTTGAGATGTTATGTGTTTTATTGTGACTTTTAATATTATATATGGAAATGAGACCAAATGGTGTGAAATAATTAAGACATATGAATATATTTGTAATTCTGAAAATTTTAGTATTAAAATGAATGCAAATGATGAATGTGGTTGAAATATGGATTGATGCCAATTGATGGCTCGGGTACAGAATTCTAGGAACAGCTTTGTCTATTTTGATATAACTTGAGTTATGGAACTCATTTTTGTATGTTATTTGTTGGAAGTGAAAGCTAAGACACAGGGATTTACTTTTTATTTAAACTATAATATCTAATTATGTCTAGATTTGCCCAGTTAAATGCACGAAGTTTAAACCTATAATCTGTCCAGAAAATTTTGGGCAGAAAATTCTGTGATGATGCAGTAGTGAATGGATCATAACGTTTGATAGAAAACTGTGATTTACATGATTCTTGATGCATCGGAAAGCTAAGACAATAAGCTAAATATTGCTAGAAGGATATAACTTCCAATTCGAATTAGATATGGGCTAAAAATGAAGCCCAAAAATAAGTCTGAAATCTGTCATAGGTAAAAACATACAATATTGGGCTTTTTGCAAGTGTTGTTATAATTATATGTAATAATCCATACAAATATTTACTTTGATGATAATTATAAATGTTTAACAAATTATTTATGTATGAGATTTTATTGCAATAATAATGGAAATAAAGAACAAAAATGAATAAGCATAATTATGATAGTTAAATAATGTTGACATTTTTGAAATATAGTGAATTGATATAAAAATAGTTAAGCCCAAAAACACCTAGTCCAGAACTAGAATAGGGAATAGTTTGACATGTCAAATATCAATCAGGGGATTTAAGGCACTTGGTGCCAAATATGAAAGCCGGTAATGACAATTTATAAATGCGTTCGGCGCAAAATTATTAAGCCGGTAATGACAATATAATAAAAGCCGGTAATGACATTATTATAAAAGCGTTCGACGCTATATTATGAAAGTCGGGAATGACAACCCCGTTATTCTTATTAGTTAGTTCGGTTATAGGTATTATGGGTACAAATAAATAATAATAATAATAATAATAATAATAATAATAATAATAATAATAATAATAATAATAATATTGAAGTATGTGATTTTTATAAATGTTATATGAATTAAATTTGTTAGATATTGAGTGTTTGAAGAAATTTATTGATTTTATATAATTCTTTATTTTATGCCTTATTTATTAAATGGGTAATTAATATGTGAGAAAATATATATGTATGTAAAAGTTTTATCATTGAAGCACCACTAAGCTAGTAGCTTAGCTCGGGTGGTTTCCTCTCGTGCAGGTTTAGAAGGGTAGCCATAGAAAATAGACTATTAGAAGAAGAAGGGTACCCGGAGGGAAACAGCAAAAAGCTTTGAATTTTATTTTTGGTATATTTTGTTAAAAACTTTGTAAATTAAAGTATCGTTTTTATTTCATATCATGTGTATTAAATATGTGAGTCACCATGTAAAAGAACATGATTTGAAAGTAAATTAATGTACTTTATAAATAAATAAAATTTTTAATATTTGGGTTTGTATGAAATTTTATTTTAGTTTATGCAATTTTTTCGAAAAAAAAAATTTACTTCACTTCATTAATTTTATAAAACAGTAAGACGGGTAATGCTCACTTACCTTGCTGAACTATAATGGGGTAAGGGGGTGTTACAATTTTTGGTATCAGAGCTATAGGTTTAGATGGTTCTTACTTAGTGGGTATGGGAAGATAAATGCACGTTTTTAGCATTTGCATTGTTTTTAAGCTGCTATATTCTAATAAGGGACCCTTCTTCTGACAATATAGGTTTTAATGGATTCGGAATCAAGACAAAGTCGTGAAGAATAGGAGGGTGATAGTATAGCTAACTCGGCTGCTCATAGACAGTCAGCATCAATTAGAGCCTCAGAGCCTAGTGTTATAGCAACACAACATGCTGAAGAACAGGTTAACCCGGGTCAGGTACCTCTTATGCAACAAATGGCTACTTTGTTACAGCAGATAGCACAAGTTGTGCCGCCACCAGCTCCACCACCTCCCCCACCTCAATCGAAACCCCAGATTCATAAATTACGAAAATACGGGGCTACGGATTTTATTGGTAAGAAAGAGGATGACCCAACATCAACAAAATTTTGGTTGGAAAAGACAGAAATGGTTTTTGAAGAGCTGCAATGTCCGGAGGAGTACAAGGTTAGATATGCAGTATCTCTCCTTTAGGAGCATGCCTATGACTGGTGGAAATTATTATTAGCAAAACTCCAGACTCCGACCCCTCAGACGTGGGATTTCTTTGTGACAGAGTTTAAAAAGAAATATGTGCCAAGAATCTATGTTGATGAGAAAAAGCGAGAATTCCTGAATTTGAGGCAGAGGGGTATAACAGTAGCTGAGTACGAGATGGAGTTCACTAGGATGAGCAAGTATGCTACTGGGATTATTGGAGATGAAGCTGATAAATGTCGTAGATTTGAAGACGGTCTCAATGAGGAGATTGGGTATTTAGTGGCTTCCCACCAGCATACAGATTTTGCTACGCTAGTGTCCTCTGCTATTAGTGTTGAAAGAAAGAAAAAGCTGAAGACAGGAGAGCATTATAAAAAGTCAACAACTAGTGTGGCCCAGACATCGGGTAGGAAAGGACGAATAGTACCCAGACCATTTAAGTCAAGAGTGGCTAGACAGACATTTTCTGATAGGCGGGGTCAGCAATTTAGACCTGCAGCATCATCTGCTAGTTCACCAACATCATTTCCTAAGAGACCAGCTCCGGCTTTGTGTCAGCATTGTGGTAGAGCTCATACAGAAGAGTGTTGGTGGTTGACTGGGGCATGTTTGAGATGTAGAGCTACTGACCATATGAAGAAAGATTGTCCCAGACTCGGTACATGCAGTATGGCACCAACACACACTATGGCACCGGTATAGAGCCGTGGTAGAGGTCGAAGCCAGTTTAGAGGTGGTCGTACCAGACAGAGTCAGGGGGTATCTGAGACAGTTGATAGACCCGGAGGTAGTAGGGCCCCAGCTCGGGCATATGTGATGAGAGCTCGTGAGGACCAAGATGCACCAGATGTCATAGTTGGTAAATTATCTTTATTTGATTTTGATTTACATGCTTTGATAGATCCTGGTTCCATGCATTCATACATAAGCACAGCTGCACTTAGACAAGGGAACATGATACCTGAGACCTTATAATATGAGATAGTTGTGACCAATCCGCTGGGACATAGTGTGAAAGTGAATAAGATTTATAGGAACAGTTCAATAATTATTCAGGGTAGAGAATTTTCAGCAGACTTAATAGAACTACCTTTTCATGAATTCGATGCTATTCTGGGTATGGATTGGTTGACAAAGCATGGAGCTATAGTCGACTGCCGATCTAGAAAAGTTGTACTTAAAATTCCCGGGCAAGATGACACCATCATTCAAGGTGTAGGTCAAACATGTTTGACCAGTGTTATTTCTGCATTAAAAGCTCAGAAATATATTATGAAGGGATGTGAAGCATATTTGGCCCATGTGATAAATACCAACAAGGAGAACCCGGAACTCAAGGACATCCCCACAGTGTGTGAGTTCCCAGATGTATTTCCTGAAGATTTACCTGGGTTACCACCAGATAGGGAGATAGAGTTTGCTATTGATGTGATTCCTGGTACAACCCCCATATCAATTACTCCTTATAGAATGGCACATGCAGAATTAAAAGAGTTGAAGGTTCAGTTGCAGGAATTGCTCGACAAAGGGTTCATAAGGCCCAATGTCTCACCATGGGGTGCTCCGGTGTTGTTTGTGAAAAAGAAGGATGGCACCCTTCGGTTGTGTATTGATTACCGACAATTGAACAAGGTGACAATTAAAAATAAATACCCACTACCTAGAATTGATGATTTGTTTGATCAATTGAAGGGAGCAGGAGTATTCTCTAAAATTGATCTCAGATCCGGGTATCACCAACTGAAAATCAAAGAATCAGATGTATCTAAAACAGCCTTCAGAACTCGTTATGACCACTATGAGTTTCTGGTTATGCCATTTGGCTTAACGAATGCATCAGTTGCCTTTATGGATATGATGAACAGAATTTTTAGGCCTTACCTTGATCAGTTTGTGGTAGTTTTTATAGATGATATTTTGGTGTATTCGAGGGACAAGGGAGAACATGACAGACATCTCAGAATAGTACTGTAGACTTTGAGGGAAAATCAATTGTATGCAAAGCTATCAAAATGTGAGTTCTGGTTGGAAGAAGTGGGATTCTTAGGGCATATTATTTTAGTTGAAGGAATCTGGGTTGATCCTAACAAAATAGAAGCCATTCTAAGTTGGAAGCCACCTCGCAATGTAACAGAAATCCGAAGTTTCCTTGGATTAGCTGGCTACTATAGAAGGTTTGTGAAGGGATTTTCAAGCATAGCTACACCAATTACTAAGTTGCTCAGAAAAGAAACTAAGTTTGAGTGGACAGATCGGTGCCAGGCAAGCTTTGAGAAACTAAAAGCCATGTTAACCGAAGCACCTGTTTTGACCCAACCTACGTTAGGGAAAGATTTTGTGATATACAGTGATGCCTCTCATAATGGGCTAGGTTGTGTATTAATGCAAGAGGGTAAAGTAGTTGCTTATGCATCTAGGCAATTGAAGCCTCATGAGCTAAATTACCCTAGTCATGATTTGGAGTTGGCAGCAATATTATTTGCTTTGAAAATTTGGCGACATTATTTGTATGGTGAGTGGTGCTACATATATACAGATCATAAGAGCCTCAAATATCTGCCTACACAAAAGAAGTTGAACTTAAGGCAAAGACGCTGGTTGGAGTTAATCAAGGATTATAATTGTATTATTAATTATCAGCCAGGCAAAGCCAATGTAGTAGCGGATGCCTTAAGTAGAAAAACACTGGTAGGTATTGTTTAAAAATTTCCTCAACTATAATATACATACATATATATATATATAAATTAAAAATTAGACTCACAATTTATTTTGGCAGAGTTACGAGTCCAACCTACTTTAAGGCAACAAATGAAAAAAGCTCAGAAACAAAATCAGAAATTGATGATAATTGCTGAGGCAGTTAAAAAGGGGGAGAGACCTGAATTTAAGATTGAAGATGATGGAAGCATAAGTTACAGAGGAAGATTGTGCATGCCAAATGACAGCGAATTAAAGCAAATAATTCTAAAAGAGGCACATAATACAACTTATTCCATGCATCTAGGGAGCAATAAAATGTATCAAGACATGAAGACTCATTATTGGTGGCCAGGAATGAAGAAGGATATCGTCGAATACACTACAAGATGCTTGACATGTCAACAAGTGAAAGCAGAGCATCAGGTACCATTTGGATTGTTGCAACCTATTGCAATTCTAGAATGGAAGTGGGAAAGGATTACAATGGATTTTGTATTTGGGTTGCCTTTGACACAAAAGAAGCATGATGCAGTATGGGTAATTGTTGACAGGCTTACCAAGTCGGCTCACTTTCTGCCAGTTCGGATGGTTTATTCATTGAGCTGGTTAGCAGAATTATATGTCAATAAGATAATTCGACTGCATGGGGATCCAGTATCTATTATTTCTGATCGAGACCCACAGTTCACATTAAAATTTTGGAAAAGTCTACAGCAAGCATTGGGGACCCGACTTGCTTTTAGTACAGCATTTCACTCACAAACAGATGGGCAATCCGAATGAGTGATTCAATTGTTGGAAGATATGTTGAGAATCTGCGTAATTGATTTTAAGGGTAGCTGGGATAAACATTTACCATTGATGGAATTTGCATACAACAACAGTTATCAAACTAGTTTCGGCATGGCACCATACGAAGCTTTGTATGGAAGGAGATGTAGAACACCGCTATGTTGGAAAGAACTTGGTGAAAAGAAATTAATACGGCCAGAATTAGTGCAGCAGACAGAGGAGAAGGTGAAATTAATTCAAGATCGATTAAAAGCTGCAACTGATCGATAAAAATCCTATGCCGATTTGAAGAGGAAGGACATTGAGTATGCTGTCGGAGACAAGGAATTTTTGAAAGTCTCACCTTGGAAAAAAGTACTTCCTTTTGGTAAAAAGGGGAAACTGAGTCCTAGATTTATTGGACCATACGAAATACTTGAACGTGTGGGTCCAGTGGCTTACAGGTTGGCCTTACCACCAGAATTAGATAAGATACACAATGTATTTCATGTCTCAATGTTAAGGAGATATAGATCAGATCCGACACATGTAATACCTGTGGAATCAATAGAGGTACAACCAGACTTGACATATGCAGAAAAACCAGTGAAAATCATAGCTCGAGAAGTCAAGGAACTACGGAACAAGAAGGTACCACTGGTAAAGGTCCTATGGCGCAATCATGCAGTAGAAGAAGCCACCTGGGAGAGTAAAGAAATGATAAAAACTCAACATCCTCAGTTATTCAGCTCCACCTAATCAGGTAAATTTCGAGGACGAAATTTCCTTAAGGGGGAGAGAATTGTAACATTCAGTGATTTAGGCCCCGATTGCACGTGACCGTAGTGGGGTCCACTGGTTCAATCGGAGTCTAAATTTAAAACCATAAAAAAATGACTAATAATAAGAGAAAATAATTAAGGGTATTATTATTTTGGAATTAAAAAGATTTGGGGTAGAATTAGAAAAAAATAAAATTTCCTATAGACAAAATCGGTATTATGGCAATTGTTTGGGGAAAAAGTGTGAATATGGAGGAAGATGTGGTAAAAATAGAATTTGTCAAAGTTTAATTATTAATCAAGATTAATTAACTTAATGAACCAATAAGAATTAGGATTAATTTTAATTAGTGGGACCTACTTCTTAATTTAGGTATAAAAGTAAAAAAGGAAGACAAATTCCACATTCTTCCATGACTTTCTTTTCTTCATCTTTTCTTCCATTTTGGTCGTCCACTTATCCATCCCAAAAGCCACCACTTTGCTGTAAATTAAGCTTGAAAAAGTGAGGAAATAAATTTGTTTTGAGAGAGGAAAAATCAGAAATTAAGAGTTCTTACTACAAAGGTACCGAAGGAGCAAAAAGGAAGGAGGAAAGAAGAAGAGAAAGGGAGAAGAATTTGGGGCAGATTCGACCAGCCCTATAACTCCATTAAGGTGAGTTTATTCTTCTTAAATTTAACCATTTTCCTTCCATTTGGGATCCATATTGATGATAGATGTGATTAGGGTTGGTAGATATAGGTTATGTTGCAAGATTGAACTTAGAAAATTTAGTTTGTGATTAGTTGATGGAAGCTGTAATTAGACTTTGAATTGATGATATTTGATGTTAATGAATTGTTTTATGACTTAAAAACTAAAGAAAAATGATGTTAAGGGATGAATGAGGGGCTGACATAGTTAAAGAAATTAGGGAAAATTGAAATTAGCATAGAAATACCACAATTGGTGATTGATTAATTGTGAATTGAGTGTTGAATTGAAAAAAATAAATTGGGAACTAGGATATGGTTTTTGGGCAGCCATGACATGTGAAGAAGGAAGTTTAACCTTAGCACATTTTAGCTCAATTAAGGTGTAAAACATATTAGGAGCATTAGAATATTATGTAGACATGAAAAGCATTGAAATTGGATGTTGGAATTAAGTTATAGTATGATTGTGTAGGAAAAATCAATAAGCAAGTGAGAGGCCCTCAAGAGGGTGACAAAGGCAAGGAGAAAGCCAGCTAATAAGGGAAGGAAAAGAAGGTTTAAGGGAAGAACCAAGACTAATTAGGTATGTGCTTCATTGATAAAAATTTTGCATGTTGTTAATATGTATGGAATTATATGTTAAGGTTTGTTATGTTTGTGTTTTTGAGATGTTATGTGTTTTGTTGTGACTTTTAATATTATATATGGAAATGGGACCAAATGGTGTGAAATAATTGAGACATATGAATTTATTTATAATTCTGAAAATTTTAGTATTAAAATGAATGCAAATGATGAATGTGGTTGAAATATAGATTGATGCCAATTGATGGCTCGGGTATAGAATTCCAGGAACAACTCTGTCTATTTTAATATAACTTGTGTTATGGAACTCCTTTTTGTATGTTATTTGTTTGAAATGAAAGCTAAGACACAGGAATTTACTTTTTATTTAGACTATAATATCTAATTATGTCTAGATTTGCCCAGTTAAATGCACGAAGTTTAAACCTAGAATCTGTCCAGAAAATTCTGTGATGATGCAGTAGTGAATTGATCATAACTTTTGATAGAAAACTGTGATTTACGTGATTCTTGATGCATCAGAAAGATAAGACAATAAGCTAAAAAGTTTTAGAAGGATATAACTTCCAATTCGAATTATATATGGTCTACAAATGAAGTCCACAAATAAGTCTGAAATTTACCATAGGTAAAAACATACAATATTGGGCTTTTTGCAAGTGTTGTTATAATTATATGTAATAATCCATGCAAATATTTACTTTGATGATAATTATAAATGTTTAACAAATTATTTATGTATGAGATTTTATTGCAATAATAATGGAAATAAAGAACAAAAATGAATAAGCATAATTATGATAGTTAAATAATGTTGACATTTTTGAAATATAGTGAATTAATATAAAAATAGTTAAGCCCAAAAATACCTAGTCTAGAACTAGAATAGGGAATAGTTTGGCATGTCAATCAGGGGATTTAAGACACTCGGTGCCAAATATGAAAGCCGGTAATGACAATTTATAAATGCGCTCGGCGCAAAATTATTAAGCCGGTAATGGTAATATAATAAAAGCCGGTAATAACATTATTATAAAAGCGCTCGGCGCTATATTATGAAAGCCGGGAATGACAACCCCGTTATTCCTATTAGTTAGTTCGGTTATAGGTGTTATGAGCACAAATAAATAATAATAATAATAATAATAATAATAATAATAATAATAATAATAATAATAATAATAATAATAATAATAATAATAATAATAATAGTTTTGTGAGAAGATGATAATGTGTCCTTAAATCCTAGGCCATGTCTAATTAAGGGTGATCTTTGAGACACAATGAGAGTATCTAAACTCTCTTTACCTTTGTGAAATTTAGAAATGGAATTTCTAAGTTCCTCAACTTCATTTTTCAAAGTATTATTTTCTTTTAACAATGAAGCTGTTGAGCGTCTTGATGAGTATTCATCTAATGAATTTTGAAGAGGTTCATTAGATGATTTAAGCTTTATGTTTTCCTTTTCTAAACCATTTATCTTATTTTTAAATTAGAGATATTATTTCTATAAGTACTAAATTTACCTCTATATTTCTCTAATTCTAGATTTAACTCTTCTATTAGGCTTTGCTCATCATCATCATCATCATCATCACTATCATCATCATTATCACTACTATCATTGTTCAAGGAGTATGAGTGTAGTGATCTTACCTTATTCGAGACATGATCTTCAATAGCCATGAAACATAGGTTGACCTCTTCACTTTCATTATCATGTTTTTCACTTGAAGAGCTTTCGTCATCCCATGTGGCTTTGTGACCTTTCTCCCCATTGTCTCTTTGGTATTTGCTCTTATGCTTCTTGAGCCTTGGACATTCTAGTTTGATATGTCCTTTCTTTCCACACTCATAGCACTTTACCTCTTCCTTACTTCTATGTGTGTCATTAGAGATTTGTTTGAGGTTTCTTTGCCTGAATTTTCTGGAGTTGCTCATTTTCTTCTCAGTGATTCTTTTTAATCTCCTTGAAAGCATAACAATGTCCTCATTTTCATCATCACTTATTTCTTCATCATCTTCACTATCTTCTTGAGATTTTGAAGTAGAGGCTTTGAGTGCTAAGGGCTTTCTTTTCTCTAGCTCTGCTTCAAGCTCTCTAACTCTCTCCACTGCCATCTCATGTGTGAGAAGTTTTCCAATCAGCACATCAGTATTCATGATGCTCATATCTTCATTTGCTTCTTCTATGCCAGCAACTCTTGAGCCATAGTCTTTAAGAGGAAGACTTCTCAGGATTTTATTGTTTACATCTTCCAAACTCAGATGCTTCCCAAGTTTCCACATTCCATTTATAATGGCTAGAATACGGTTGGTCATGTCAGTGACTGACTCATTGGATTTGATCTTGAAGAGCTCATATTCTGAGGTTAGAAGTTGAATCTTCTTGGATTTTACTTGCTTAGTTTCTTTATGATAATTCTCCAATATCTTCCACATGCTGTATGATGTTGAGCAGTGTTGTATTCTCCCACATTCTTGAATAGATAATGAGCTTGATAGGATTGTCATTGCCTTCTTGTTTTTGAAATTTGCTCTTCTTTGAGGCTCTGTCCAATCATCTCTTGATAGGATTTCTTCTTCACCATCAGCTCCTCTTTTGGTTGGTGGTGTCCATTCTTTTCGTACACTATCGCAGACTTCAATTCCTTCACTATCCAAGTATGTCTCCATTCGAAACTTCCAATGGGCATAATTTGCCCCATCAAAGTAAGGTTTGAGACTTTGGAATCCTTCACTGGCCATATCTTAATCTTTACTAGCGCTTTTTAGGCTTCGATGCTAGACAAAGCTCTGATACCAATTGTTGCCTAGATATTAAACCAAGAAGGAGGGTTGAATTGGAGTTTCAAAAATTAAACTATAAGGTGCGGAAATAAAATATTAATTTTAGGAGGGATAGAGAGAATTTGACATAAGGATTTTTATAGAGGTTCGGGTGTTAACAAACCCTACTCCTCTCCCCAATCGCACTTGGGAGTTTCACTAACACACTAAGTGTTACAATGGAGTTTTACAAGCTCACTCCCAACTATGGTGTTTCTCACAATGGCTCACACCTAACCCAGAAATCCCTTGTGTTTTAATGGCTCACACAATAACCAATTCCTTGTGTTTTACAGGCTCACACAAACAACCTTCACTTTGTGTTTTTACAGGCTCACACAAACAACCTTTTAATTTGTGTTTTGGAGGCTCACACAACTAACCCTTACAAGTGTTCTACTCTTAACCCAGAAATACCCAAAGCTCACTTAAGTAAAGATTATAGAGAAAACCACTTACAAATCTTAATTGCTCAATAAATGAAGAGAAAATTTTTTTTTACAAAGAATAGATTTTGTTCTCAAAGTATGAATGTACAAATAGCTTGTAATAAGAATTAAATTCGAAGTATATGCTATTCTATTGTTGTTCTCTTCATTCTCTTGTTTTGAATGCATAAATGACTTCCATTTATACTCCCATGGCTGAATATAGCCGTTGGGGTGCATTAAATACGAAACTAGCCGTTGTACCAACCAAATAATCGCGCTTGACACTTTTATCTTTCATTGTTCACGGGCGTGACTATGTTTGTCATGGGCATGTCCTTTCTTCCCAAGCCGTGACTGAAGTGGTGACCTTGGTTGTGAAGATCTCTGGAATGTTTTGACACATTGTGTCACGGGCATGACATACTCATTCACGGGCATGACAAACTTCCCAGCCGTGAATCAAGTGGTGACTTTGGTCGTGAAGCTTTCTGGATGAAAGTGCATGATCGTTCATGGGGGTGACATTTTTATTCACGGGGGTGACTGAAAATGTCCTCTTCACGGTTTGTTCTTCATTCATGGCCATGAATTTCAAATGTTGGTTTTTGTAATGGTTAGCTCTTTCACGGGCGTGACACATAGAGTCACGGCAGTGAACATGCTACTTCTTGAATTTTTGTCTTTCAAGGATTATTCTTCCAATCTCCATTCTTGCTATTTTAATCCATGTCCTGTATAATAGACTTAGAAAACAAGTATGTTAAATACAATATTGCTATTTTATTTGTTATCATCAAAATGATGAAAATACCCCTCAAGGTTTAACATATGGTTTGACATTTTATGTGTTGGTATGAGAATGCATAAATGGGATATAATGCTGGTAATAGCATGTAACCAAATAAATTGAAAGATAAATGGTGATGAGTTATATGCCCAGTTCTCTAATCTTGAACTTGACATAGGATAAATAGTATACCATTGATGGAGGTGAATGGTATCACACGGGTTACCTTGATAAGATATAAGGATAAGTGGTTAAAGCTCAATATGTGAGAGCACTTGATCCTAGATTTGCTAGCGTGCTATATTATTCTCAGTTAATATAATTTAAGCTCAGGTTGTTAAGTGTCATTGACTCGAAAGACTCGGATGAGCTGATATTTTATGAGCAGGGTGACTTAAGCCCGGATTGTTGAGCACCCTTGTCTTATGTCCTGCATCCAAATAGTTAAGTCTAAAGCTATGGGGCAGAAACAAATGTAATAATGAAAGCTTTGAGTTCTAGGGCAGAAATAGGTATAATAATGAAAGCTTAGATTTCTGAGATAGAAACGAGTGTAATAATGAAAGCTTAGAGAGTATCGG
The DNA here is from genome assembly GCA_023653625.1 of Triadica sebifera. Taxonomy (NCBI): domain Eukaryota; kingdom Viridiplantae; phylum Streptophyta; class Magnoliopsida; order Malpighiales; family Euphorbiaceae; genus Triadica; species Triadica sebifera. The sequence goes on from CM042897.1 coordinate 14,302,364, forward strand.
ACTATATGAAATCTAAAAAGAATTTTTAAAAGGAAAAACTTATAGTTGTTCCTTGTTTATGTTAATATCAGGTAACATGATGTGGTATGAAAATGTAAAATATGTATATGTGTATAGTATACATGGATTTATTATAGCATGTCTATGGTAAGATAGACATATTGATATGATATTAAAGCATGAAATTACTAAAATGTATGATTATAGGAATGATAGGAGTTAAGTAGAAGAGTCACGAGTCCCCAAATATTAGTCAGAGTGCACCCAGTGTTGGGGTGTGTTTACATTTATGGCATATTTTATATCTTTGTTATGTCATGGAATTTTGGGTTTGGTTTACATGTCTTTGGTTTTAAGAACATGTAATGATTTCAATTTTAATGTAATTGTAATACGGGGCTAGTGAAGCCAAAAAAATATATTTTATGTTTATATTATATTGATCGTTGGATCGAGTTTTATCTTTATAAAGGTTTTATGCATAATTATGTTAAACAGGTTTTAAATATGAAAAGTTTTAATTTAATCAGTTTGTTGCAAAATAACCCATAACATATGTTGGTATAGTTAGGAGGTTTTTTCGACTACATCAAAAGGTATTATATCTTTCTACTCCAATGGCTAGTGACAAGTAGATAGCTCATATTGGTTCCCACTTCAAAGTCGAGTCAGATCAAAAATTACAGGCCCACTCCCATTTTTGTTGGCACGCTTATGCTTTCGTGTCCAAGATTGCGATCATGATTGTCATCGCAAACCTCTCTAGAATTCTTGAAGTTTTAGTCTTGTGGGAATCTCGATCATGCTTCTATGCATTGCGGTTGTGAAAATTGAATCTTCAAAAACTTTCTTAAACGTCTAGGATACATGGTAGTTGTTTAAATGAATGCCTTCAAATGGTCATACCTCTTTAAATATATCAGTCGTAAACCTTCTATAACAGCCAATATCATGAGCAGGAATCTGAGTGCAAACCTCTCTAAAAATCAATGTCATTCTACCTTGAAAATATCACGATCGCACTATCCTTCTTACAATTATGAAACTCTTTTTGCCGGCAATATTATAGTTGCACTTATGGTTGCAAACTACTCTAGAACTTAGTGGTCATTTACCAATCTTAAGGTGTAGTTTTGGTAGGCATAGTCACGAACCTTGTCTCGCAAGTAGGACATCTTTTCTTAGGTACGATTTCAAAGTCATATTTATTTCTTCAAAATTTTACTAAGCAAATGCAATCCAATTGACTTGGAACTTTATATACTATCAAAACAACATTAGACAAATATATTAATGACAAATAATTTAATTGTTAAGATCAATATTAAGATTAATCACCCTAAGGTTAATAATCTCCACCTTTTCGATTTTGACAATCAGACTTAGCAGAAATATAAATTTAGCTTTACAAAATTGAAATTCAGTTATTAAACAGTATGTCCACAAAATTTCAAGGCATATCATCAACAAACAAGTGAGATATTACTTAGTCAAATTATAGGCAAAAAGCCAAACACTTTGACCAAAAATGAAACTAAACCAAATGAGTTTTGTTTTTTCTATACCTTATTATTTTTCTCTCCTTTTCATAAGATCAAAAACAAAGTATGACATCAATAACAATAAATGAAATAAGAGAGAGAAAAAGGTTAAAAAATATAAATTTTATTAATTAAAAAATGTTACAATTTTTTTTATCAAAAATAATGTGTCCATAAGGAGAAGGAAAAATAAAATGTGGAATGCAATGAAAACATGAAGTTTTATGCATGAAATGGAATGAATGCCCTAAAATCTAGGTTAAGGGTCATCATCTCCTTGTTCTTCCTTTTAGTCTTCCTCTTCCTCATTCTCTCTCTCAATCTCATGCTTTTCATTATCAAACCGTTATTGGCATACATTGTCACACCCACCATACAGCCAGGGCAAATTTTATTGTATAAATAGATGTCACACAACAGTATCTATCTAAACTGTCCTAAATTAAAACATTTCTAACATATTTTCACTTTAACATATTCATATTTGAGTAAGATGCAGCTCTCCACATTTATTGAACACAATATGAATAAAACTATTTCTTTGTATCTGCATATTAATCCAAAATCAAACCATAATATGGCTTGGGCAACAATCACCCTTAATACAAGATCAACCCTATTAAACCATAAATAAAAAATCAATTACACATCCTTATTAAAACATGTTCTAAAAAATCTATCTCTATCCCATGTCATACGAAATAATAAAAAGTAAAATGAATGAGATAAATTAACAGACCCAACATGGGTCAATTCTGACTAGTTTTGTCTTCTCTTATTGTCAACTCAACAGTCTACTGGCTCCAAACCTACGTACATAGAAACCCACACGCTAAGCTAATGAAAGCTCAATGGTACATATAAGCATTTAAATTCTAGCATACATTCACATATTAATATAATATTTATAATCAGAATATACATGTGTGCTTGACCATATCATTATATATATATATATATATATATATATATATATATATATATATATATATCACATCTTGACTTACTTTATTCATGCTGACTTGTCTATGTTTTTCAATACCATTATAATATTCAAAACATGTACAATACCCGTATACTCAGTCATGTCATATATATATCGAAAAGAAACATACATATTACATATCTGGGTCTAATTATATGTGTGGCATAATTATCATAGGTGAATCCATGTCATATTATCATACAATATATTGATCATAGGTGAATCCATATCATATAATCTCATATAAATGATTATTGATTTCCACAATCCTTTTCCAGGATGTAATTGCACTAAATCATACATATCTTTTGTGGCAATGCTTTGCCTTACAATTTATGTATTTTGTATTACCAAACTCCAATCTCTTAGTCCAATACTCTAAACCCGAACTACCCAAATGCGGGTTGTGAAATAAGAGCACTCTAATATGACTTTTGAAGAGATTCATTAGATGATTTAAGATTAAAGTTCTCCTTTTCTAAAACATCCATTTTGATTTTTAAACTAGAAATGTTATTCTTATAAGTATTCAATTTACTCTTATATTTCTCTAGTTCCAGATTCAATTCTTCTATTAGGCTTTGCTCATCATCATCATCATCACTATTACTATCATTATCACTATCATTATTAAAAAAGTATGAGTTAAGTGATCTTACCTTATCCGAGACGTGATCCTCTATAGCCATGAAGCATAGGTTGATCTCTTCACTTTCATTGTCATCTTTTTCATTTGAAGAGCTTTCGTCATCCCATGCGGCTTTGTGACCTTTCTCCCCATTGTCTCTTTGGTATTGGCTCTTATGCTTCTTGAGCCTTGGACATTCTGGTTTAATATGCCCTTTCTTTCCACATTCATAGCACTTTACCTCTTCTTTACTTCTTTGTGCATCATTAGAAGTCTGTTTGAGGTTTCTTTGCTTGAATTTTCTAGAGTTGCTCATTTTCTTTTCAATAATTCTTTTCAACCTTCTTGAGAGCATAACAATGTCTTCATTTTTATCATCACTCATTTCTTCATCATCTTCAACTTCTTTTTGAGATTTTGAAGTAAAGGCTTTTAGTGCTAGAGGCTTTCTTTTTTCTGGCTCTGCTTTAAGCTCTCTATCTATTTTCACTGCCATTTCATGTGTGAGAAGTTTGCCAATAAGCACATAAGTAATCATGATGCTCATGTGTTCATTTGTTTCTTCTATACCGACAACCCTTGAACTGTAATCTTTGAGAGGAAGACTTATCAGGATTTTGTTATTTACATCTTCCAAGCTCAGGTGCTTCCCAAGTGTTCTCATTCCATTTATGATAGCTAGTAGATAGTTGGTCATGTCAGTGATTGACTCATTGGATTTCATCTTGAAGAGCTCATATTCTGAAGTAAGAAGTTGAATCTTCTTGGATTTAACTTTCTTTGTTCCTTTATGATAGTTTTCCAATGTTTTCCACATGCTGTAAGCTGTTGGGCAGTGTTGTATTCTACCACATTCTTCAATGGATAATGAGCTTGAGAGAATTGTCATTGCCTTCTTGTTTTTGAAGTTTGCTCTTCTTTGAGGTTCTGTCCAATCATCTCTTGATAAGATTTCTTCTTCACCATCAGCTCCTCTTCTAGTTGGCGGTGTCCATTCTTTTCGAACACTATCCTAGACTTCAATTCCTTCACTATCCAGGTATGTCTCCATCCGAAACTTCCAAGGAGCATAATTTGCTCCATCAAAGTAAGGCTTCAGACTTTGGAATCCTTCATTGGCCATATCTTGATCTTTACTAGCGCTGTTTAGACTTCGATGCTAGACTTTGCTCTGATACCAATGTTACCCAGATATTGAACCAAGAAAGGGGGTTGAATTGGATATTAAAAATTTAACTTTTAAGTGCGGAAAGAAAAGTTAAGTTTAGTAGGGATAGAAAAAATGTGACACAAAGATTTTTATAAAAGTTCGGGTGTTAACAAACCCTACTCCTCTTTCCAATCTCAATTAGGAGTTTCACTAACACACTAAGTATTACAATGGAGTTTTACAAGCTCACTCCCAACTATGGTGTTTCTAACAATGGATCACACCTAACCCAGAAATTCCTTGTGTTTTGATGGTTCACACAATAACCAATTCCTTGTGTTTTAAAGGCTCACACAAATAATCTTTCTTTGTGTTTTAGAGGCTCACACAACTAACCCTTACAAGTGTTCTACTTTTAACCCCAAAATACCCAAAACTCACTTGAGTAGATGATTACAGAGAGAAACACTTACAAATCTATATTGCTTAATGAATGATGAGCAAAAAAGATTTTCACAGTGAATAAATGTTTGTTTTGAAAATATCAAATGCACAAATGGCTAAAAAAAAGATTTTGATTCAAAATATTAGCTATTCTCTTGTTCTCCTCTTGTTCTGGATGCATAAATGACTTGCATTTATACTTCCATAGCAAATTATTGCACCAATTCTTATTATCGCGCCTGACATGTTTCTCTTTCATCTTTCACAATCGTGACTATGTGTGTCACGGTTGTGACTATTCTTCCAAGCCGTGACTTGAGTGGTGACCTTGGCCGTGAAGCATTCTGGAAGGTTTTGAAGTGTTTGATCACAGGCATGACATTTTATCTTCACGGGTATGACATCCTTCCAAGCCGTGGTCCAAATGGCGGCTCTGGTCGTGAAGCTCTCTGGAAGAATTTGTCATGTCTTCACACGAGCGTGACTTTAATTCATGGGCATGACTGAAATGTTCATTCAGGGTTGCTATCATTCTTCATGGCCGTGAACTTTAAATGTTGGATTGTTGGCGTTAAGCTTCATCACGGGCGTGACATAAAAGGTCACGGGCGTGAACATGCTATTTCTTCAATTTTATCTTTTTAAGATTAATCTTCCATTCTCCATTCTTGCTATCATATTCCACACCCTGTTCAATAGACTTAGAAAACAAATATGTTAAATACATTATTGCTATTTTATTTGTTAGCATCAAAATGATGAAAATACCCCTCAAGGTTCAACAATTTTACATTATTAATTACCTAATATTTTATTCATCAATAACTAATTCATCTCTACCATAATGTTTTCCACACTTTTCATTCTAATATATCAATATTTCATCATTAATACTCAATTAAGTCATTAAAGTCACTAAATAAACTTTATTCATTATATTTCATTTAATGCATAAAATAATTACTAATTAGAAAAATATTCAATATATATTTTAAATTTTTTCAATAAATTTCTATACACTCAATGTCATATCTTATTGCATTTTATAACTTAGTTTTCATTTAATTAGTAAGAAAAATATTAAATTCTTCTTTTTCATATTTCGGCCTACATCCATTTTTCAACACTAAAATTTTTCTTTCGCCTTCTAATAATTCATTTCACTAATTTATACATCCATTACTACATATGTACCATAATATTAGACTAAAACATAATTATGCCTTAATATGCATTTTTACACATAATATGGTCATTTTTTTTCAAAGTTCTTCTGAATAATTTTTTTCATTGAATTTAACCATTCTAATACACGTTTTATATTTTCTTAATCATATTTTAAGTTTCTATTATCATTTACACAAATCCTCTAATTTCCATAACCCTAATTCAAGCTTAAACAATGGAAATAGGTAGATTTTGAAATCACTAACCTTATTTCCTTTCTTTAGCCTTCTTAGACTTCTTTTTCCATGGCTTTTTCCATTGAAGCACCTTCACCTTCTTGAAACCTACCATGGCCGAAACATATGCACCATTAAGTCACCATTATTTTGCTTTTATAACTCAATCTAACTTCATAAATATCACTTATATACCCTAAACTCTCTATTTGAACCCTTAAACAAATTTAAAACTATCAAATTCTCTTACCTCAATTTTGGGTCCTATGTCTCCTTTGATTTTCTTCCATTATAACGCTTCAAATGAAGATTAGAGACTTCCACTAGCTAATAAAGGGGCTGAAATAATATTAGGGTGCTTGATTTTGGTGTAAGAATTAGAGAAAAGAAGAGAGATTTAGTGAAGAAAAATGGAAAACCCATTTGGCCAAGGGAGAATCATGAGAGGGCTGAAGAAGGTACAAAATTCTTTATAGAATTCTGATATTTTGAGCTTAAATAGGTGGCTGGAATGGGTTGGGCTTTGGCCAAGACAAGTGATCCAACCCCATTAGCCCCATTTGTAAAATTAAGGCCGATTTAGCAATTATAAATTATTTCTCTCACTTTCTAAGCTCAATTTATCCCAAATTTAATTTAATAATTCATAAAATATTTATATATTCCCACATAAAGTTTTTTTAACTCAATCGGAGTCTATTTTCCATCCAGCTCACCCAAACCAGACTGATTAGTCAAATTTTTGTGCTACCGTAAAATTCATTTTTCATTATCAAATAATTATAAATATTATTTAGAATCCTTAAAATAAATTTTTAGATGTCGTTTACTATTTTTTATAGCCAGATCAAAGTATGGTCAACTAATTTATTAATTAAACCAGGACATATTTTTCTTAGTTTTGACTTTTGAGAACTTATTTGACCTCATTTTCACTCTAAATTTTACCTCTGAATTAGTAATAATCTATATTTTCCGATTATGAAATAAAATATTTTTTACCTCAGGTATACTGATCAATTTCAAAAACTACAATTTACGACTAACCCAGTATTTAGGTCATTACACCTGGCCTGTTGATAGTCTCATGGACTGCCTGGGTAGGTCCTATACGATCCCTGGTTTGCTATCTAGTCTAAATTGGAGCTAATCATGTAGTTTGGGCAGGTGTAATGCTTGTCATTAGAAGATAATCTCTACTCATGTGTTCCTTTAATCCACATCTGAAGCAAGCACCTATATTCTTCTAGCACTCTTCTCTGACTCTTATAGTAGGTGCCACAGACTGGAATACTATCTTTCGTAGTATGTATTTGATTGCTACCTACTGTAAATATAGCCTTAGAGGGTTGCCCCTTTCTATATGAACCTGCCTGAATAAAGCCTATATTATGTTCCTGACTCCTTCCACGAGATTGTGGGTGCAATCGACCATTCTTGCCTGAAGGCTGAGTCACTAGAGGTACTGTCTGTTTAGATGCTTCCTTAGCTCTCTTTCTCTTCCTCTGTTCCACACTAACAACGATTGCAATAAGCTTGGTGAAATTGTCATGCTGAAGTGCAGTGTCAAAATCACCTATCTCTGCATTGAAGCCTTACTCAAACCTCTGGCACTTGTCTCTCTTACTAATGATCATCTCATAGGAATATTTACTCAATCGAGTAAACTTTCTCTGGTACTCAGTCACTCTCATCTTACCCTGTTTGAGGCTCAAAAACTCCCTTTTTTTCTCATCTACATAGACTGGAGGAACATATTGTTCCTTGAATTCAACCATGAAGAAGTCCTAAGTCATAGGTTGTGAAACATCTAGTTTCAGCAAGATAGTCTTCCACCAGTCATAGGTATCTTCTTGTAACAAAGATACAACATACTTGGCATCTGATCAGTGGCCACCTCAAATTCATCACAGATCCTCTCTATCTTCTCAATCCAATACTCCACAGTAGTAGGATCATCATCATTTGTTCCCAAAAAATCAGTAGCTCCAAACTTATAGAGCTTTTCTAGCTGTACCATTAGCCTTGGTGGTGGAGGTGGAGGAGCTGGTACTAGTGGTACAACCCTAACTATTTATTGCAGTAATCCTACCATTTGCTGAATTAATGGAGTTTGGTCTTGATTAACTTATTCAAGAGCCTATGAGTCACGGATTGGTACTGTACCTGGACCTTGAATACTAGCTACATAGGCTGGTTTAGTGCCCCATTATGTGGAAAGCTCTGGCTCATAGCTATGTCATTTGATTCATATGTTATCTCACTCTCGTCCTACAAGTTGACAGAGAAGTAGCCAAAGTCAGAGTTAAACGAGTCACATGTATATATTCATGATAATCTCATAAATCCACTTAGGTTTAGAACTACCTAAATCTAAGCTATGATACCACTAAATGTCGCACCTACCATACCGTCAGGGCAAACCTTGCTGTAAAAATAGATGCCACACAACTGTATCTATCTAAAATATCCTAAATTAAAACATTTCTAACATATTCTCACATTAACATATTCATATTTGAGTAAGATGCAACTCTCCACATTTATTGAACACAATATGAATAAAACTATTTCTTTGTATCTAAATATTAACCCAAATTTAAACCATAATCTGGCTTGGGCAACAACTGCCCTTAATACAAGATCAACCTTATTAAACCATAAATAAAAAATCAATTACACATCCTTATTATAACATATTCCACAAAATTTGTCTTTATCCCATGTCATGCGGAATAATAAAAAATAAAATGTATGAGATAAATTAACAGACCCAACATTGGTCAACTCTGACTGGTTTTGTCTTCTCTTCTTATAAACTCAACAGTGTATTGGCTCTAAACTTGTGTACAAGAAAACTCACATGCTAACCTACTGAAAGCTTAGTCATACATATAAATATTTAAATTCTAGCATGCATTTACATATTAATATAACATTCATAATCATAATATACTTGTGTGCTTTACCATATCATCATATACATATCACATATTGACTTACTTTATTCATGCTGACTTATCTATGTTATTCAATACCATCAAAATATTCAAAACATGTATAAACCTGTATACTCAGTCATGCCATATATATATATCGAAGAGAAATATACATATTAAATATCTGGGTCTAATTACATGCATAACATAATTATCATAGGTAAATCCATATCATATAATCATACAGTATATCAATCATAGTCATACTAATTTTTATCATATATTGAAATAACAAGTTTTTAATTTCATATAAATGATTATTGGTTTCCATAATCTTTTTTCCAGGATTTGATAGTATTCTGATTCATTGAATCCTATATATCTTTGTGGCAATGCTTTGCCTTACAATTTCTATATACTGTATTATCAAATTTTGGTTTCTTAGCCCAATACTCTAGACCCGGACCACTTAGATACGAATTGTGAAACAAGAGCATTCTAACACGAGCTTAAGCCACCCTGCTCATTGTTGTATTTGTCTATATTGCCATTGAGCTTTTCAAATCAGAAGCATTCTAACACGAGTTTAAGCCACTTTGATGAGCAATGACTGCATGCATATGGTATAAGGGCCCTTTCACTCGAGCTTAAGCCACCTTGTCCTTAATTGGATATGCTACCACTGAGCTTCTCAAATCATGAGCGCTCTAACATGAGTTTAAGCCACCTTTATGAGCAATATAATAATCGCATGCATAAATATTCTACGGTATCATAACCCCCTCAATGGCATACCACCTATCTTAGCTAGTCCTCGAATGGAGAATGGGCATATTTATACACTTTTTGGATACTAAAATCATTTATGTTACATTCTATAGTTCCACAATTTTATCACATATCATTCTAATATTTGTAGCACTTAGTGCATTCATATGTTTCATAATCATGATATCATATTGCAATTAACTTCATTTGATCATACCAAGTGTGTGTATATATCATACTTATATTTTTTCACCACATAAATCAATTTACAAGTTTATGGATATAGGGCATTCACTGGTGTGAATGGTATATTCATAGGCATGAAGGCTTCTGTCATGGGTTGTCTACCCATGACTTAGCCGTGACTAGCTCAAGATCGAATTAAAATGAGTATATGTACAAACCTTGATAAATGAAGCCCTAACACTCGACGCTCTCGTGTCTATTGCCTCTGGTGGGTGTCTCCATCTTCAACATAAGTTCTTAATATGAAATCAGAAACTATATTTGTAACACCCCCTCACCCAATCAACACGTGCCCGGATGCGGGAGCGCTACCCTCGTCTATCTACTTCTTCAAATCGCTATTATTATTATTTTACCTTTATTTTCTCAGCACTTATATATATATAGATATATACAAAAACCAGAGTACAATTTATTTACATAAGATAGAAATTTTAAGCATCAAATTAATTCTTGACAACTTTAAAAGTAAGTTTTACAAATTCCAAAACTATTTAATATCAAAAGCCAAATACAAAAAAAAAAAAACTCAAAGCTTGTAAGCCACTTTCTCAAGGTTCGACTGCTTTACTTGAATAGGATCATGCTTGCTTTATCTAACGCCTTCAGCTACCTTTCTATATCTGCGTGGAAAGAAAACTCCACGCTAAGCTCTAAGCTTAGTGGTGCATATAATTATGGCAATAAACTATGTCATGCAACAGGCAATAACATGTATCATTTTTCATATTAATGTTTTTCCATACAAATTCTATTCCTTATGATCCTATCTCATACAATAATGACTCTGTGCATACATGACAAATATCATTTTCATTTCCATTAATTATAAACATCTCTTTTATATCATCAATCATGTATTTATATGTGTATATCACTTTCCATTGTTTATATATATATATATTAGCCCACAACACCTATGAACTCCCGTCTAGGATAACGGAGTTGCCATCCAGGCACTTAGGAGTGCCACACGGCAATATGATGTGAGAATATAAGTGCCATTACTGGCGTAGAAAATCGTGCCATTACTGGCATAGTATTCATAATCCATGCCATTACCGGCATAGTATTCATAATCCGTGCCATTACCGGCGTAGTATTCATAAGCCGTGCCATTACCGGCATCGTAAATCGTTCCATTAATGGTTTTCATCATACTCACCCCGTGCTTGGCATGCCAAACTATCCTTAGAATAATTCTAGGTAGTTATTCTAGGGCTTATTCAATATCATATAATTCATATATCTCTATTTACTTCCAATCATAACCATATCAATATTCATGTTTATTATATGTATTAGATCACGTATTTCATCCGTATCATATTTCCTATATCATCCGTGTCAATTCACATATTTCATCCGTATCAACATTCATTTTTCTATATCACAACATAACAAGTTCTCACATCAATATATATATATATATATATATATATATATATATATATATATATAATCATTCTTATTTCACTGGATAGACAATGACTTTCATTTACTTACCTGAATTCTTCATTTGATAACCGCATTCATAATTACTAATATAGAGCATTCACGGCCGTGATTACTAATTCACGCACGTGAATTAGTTCACACCCGTAATTCAAAGTCGTGAACGCTACTGGAATGAATCGCCCAAAAGCATTCACAGTCGTGAATACTCATTCATGCCCGTGAATCCAAACCGTGAAGACTTCTGGAATGAATAGTACCATTTCCACATAGAAGTCGCAACCGTGATACAATCAGTCACAACCGTGAACCCTCAAGTTCATGGAAGTTCACGCCCGTGACTAGATAGTCATGCCCATGACTTTCAGCAGGAAATCTGCATATTCACTTTTCATTCATTCTAATATCATCCAAATCATACCAAATTTCTATTTTATACATTTCTAAGGTTCTTTACTCAACTTATTACTTTCTAATACATGTAAATGTCTTTATCATACAAGATTTTCTAACATGCATCATTAATTCAATGTATCACAAAAATCTCATTCTTACATGCCTAACCTATGGTTTCATGCCATAATCATCATTCTTGAAATTCATTAATCTAAAATCATGTTCAACATGCATTATTTCAAACAAAGATAGGCTATTACCTTAAGTTATGCACAAACCTTAATCTTTCTCCTTCACCCTTCTAGGTAGCTTTCTCTTTTCCTTTACTTCTTAGAGCTTGTTCCTTGTCACTTGGAACTCCTACAACATCATAGATCATTATCATCATCTGATTCTCTCAAAACCCTAAACTCTATATTTCTCTCTCAAAACTCTAATTTCTCTCTTCTTCCATATGAGCCTTGGATGAGTTCAAAATTTCAAACTCCTTTAAGAAAAGATGAAGAAGAAGAAGAATCACTTCTTACCTTACTCTTTTCTTCACTAAATCACCACTTTGGAGATTTTCTCTCTCTACCAAACTTGATTTTTCTTCCTCTTTCTTGCTCCTTCCAGCTTCCTTAGGAGTTATGGACCATGAAGATCACATTGTCTTGCTCTTCCCTTCTCTTCCCTTCCTTTCTCTCTCTAAAAATCAAGATGGGCTATGGAAGAAAAGAAATGGCTGGCGTGACTGGCAGAGAAGAGAGAGAAGAAGGCAGAAAATGAAGAGAAGAAGAAGAAGAAAAGAAGGCATTAAATAGGGTACCCATAAGTCTTCATGTGGGACCCACCATTTTGACCATTTCTTGACATTAGGCTTAATGAACCCATTAATCTCATTCTTCCTCATTGAGTGGCCAGCCAAAGCTATTAAAATGTCCCCAAAATTAATATGTTGATTAGCAATTAATCTCATTAATCCTTCAATTTTTGGTAAATTGCAATTTGACCCTAAAACTTATCAAATTTTGTAATTTAGTCCTTTACCGTAAATCAACTTCTTTAAACGTTATAATCACTTAATTAGGCATTTATCATTTAATTTAGCCATTACTTGATCCATTTTTGTAAAAATCCGAATTTAGACTCCGATCGATCAAACGCGTCAACTTCGCGACACGTGCGACTTGGGGCCTAAATTAGCGGATATTACATTCTCTCCCTCTTAAAATAATTTCGTCCTCGAAATTTACCTGTTCATTCGGGGTTAAATAACTAGGGATACTGCTTTTTCATCACTTCTTCACTTTTCCATGTGGCTTCTTCAATTGTATGATTCCGCCACCAAACTTTAAATAGAGGGACTCTCTTGTTCCGGAGAACTTTCTCTTCATATGCTATTATAGCCACTGGTTCCTCCTCATAAGACATGTCTGTCTGTACCTCTATTTCTTCAATCAGTATAATGTGGGTCGGGTTTGAATGGTATCTTCTTAACATTGAAACTGGAGCACGTTATGAATTCTGTCTAGCTCCGGAGGAAGAGCTAATCGGTAAGCCACTGGTCCTATTCTTTTCAGAATCTCATAAGGACCAATAAATCTTGGACTTAACTTTCCTTTTCTACCGAACATCAATACCTTTTTCCATGGTGAAACTTTAAGGAATACTTTGTCTCCTACTGCATATTCTATATCTCGCCTCTTTAAATCGGCATATGATTTTTGTCGATCTTGTGCTGCCTTTAGCCTTTCCTTAATCACTTTAACTCTCTCCTCGGTCTGTTGAACTATTTCCGGCCCAATTAATTTTTTCTCATTCAACTTGGTCCAACAAACTAGTGTCCTACACTTTCTTCCATATAAAGCCTCATAAGGAGCCATGCCTATGCTTGTTTGATAGCTGTTGTTATAGGCAAAATCCATAAGAGGTAGATGTCGATCCCAACTTCCCTTAAATTCAAGCACACAACATCTCATCATATCTTCTAACAACTGAATAACTCGCTCTGATTAACCATCCATTTGCGGATTGTTGTCCAGATATTAGACAAAGAAGGGGGGTTGAATTGGAGTTTCAAAAAATTAAACTTTAAAGTGCGGAAATAAATAATTAATTTTAGGAGGGATAGAGAAAATCAGACACAAAGATTTATAGAGGTTCGGGTGTTAACAAACCCTACTCCTCTCCCCAATCGCAATTGGGAGTTTCACTAACACACTAAGTGTTACAATGGAGTTTTACAAACTCACTCCCAACTATGGTGTTTCTCACAATGGCTCACACCTAACCCAGAAATCCCTTGTGTTTTAATGGCTCACACAATAACCAATTCCTTGTGTTTTACAGGCTCACACAAACAACCTTCACTTTGAGTTTTTACAGGATCACACAAACAACCTTCACTTTGTGTTTTTACAAGATCACACAAACAACCTTTTAATTTGTGTTTTGGAGGCTCACAGAACTAACCCTTACAAGTGTTCTACTCTTAACCCAGAAATACCCAAAGCTCACTTGAGTAAATATTACAGAGAGAACCACTCACAAATCTTAATTGCTCAAATATGAAGAGCAAAAAGATTTTTACAGAGAATAGATTTTGTTCTCAAAATATGAAAGTACAAATAGCTTGTAATCAGAATTAAATTCGAAGTATATGCTATTCTTTTGTTATTCTCTTCATTCTCTTGTTCTTAATGCATAAATGACTTCCATTTATACTCCCATGGCTGAATATAGCCGTTGGGTGCATTAAATACGAAACTAGCCATTGTACCAACCAAAAAATCGTGTCTGACATTTTTCTCTTTCATTGTTCATGGGCGTGACTATGCTTGTCACGGGGGTGACATTTCTTCCCAAGCCGTGACTGAAGTGGTGACCTTGGTCGTGAAGCTCTCTGAAATGTTTTAACACATAGAGTCACGGGCGTGACAAGCTTCCCAGCTGTGATCCAAGTGGTGACTCTGGTCGTGAAGCTCTCTGGATGGAATTGCATGAATCTTCACGGAGGCGACACCTTTATTCACGGGGGTGACTGAAATGCCCACTTCATCGTTTGTTTTTCCTTCGTGGCCGTGAACTTCAAAAGTTGGTTTTGGTAATGGTTAGCTTCTTTCACGGGAGTGACTCATAGAGTCACGACAGTGAACATGCTACTTCTTGAAATTTGTCTTTTAAGGATTATTCTTCCAATTCTCAATTCTTGCTATTTTAATCCATATCCTGTATAATAGACTTAGAAGACAAATATGTTAAATACAATATTGCTATTTTATTTGTTATCATCAAAATGGCGGAAATACCCCTCAAGGTTTAACAATCTCCCCCTTTTTGATGGTGACAAATAATCTAGCAATATGTGATTTTGAGAAGTCTCCCCCTCAAAATATACTTAGGATAAAAAATTTATAATGTGCAAGAATAGTAGATAATGATGTAGCATTGAAATAAACTTAACTAGATTTAAGTATATGTAAGTTATATGAGAAGTATATCCAATATATACCGTAATTCCTTTTTAAGGCATGAAGTATATGTAAGGTATATTTAAGGTATATCATGGCATATTTATATTTGTAACTTGCTTTAAGGTATATGCAAAGTATACTTAAGGTATATCTAAGGTATATAAAGCTCAATTTTCCAATTATATACTTTGCATATGAAATTTTGAATCAAGATTTTTAATCCATTTCAAAGTCAATTCAATTTTAATTATTTGATTCAAAATTCATTTTCCTTAATATATATTGCTAGTTTGATCTTATGTTGCTAGTTTGATACCATTCTCCCTATCATATATTGCCTATCATATATTGCTAGTTTTCTCTCCCTTTTGTCATCAATCAAAAAGGATATGAAGATTAAAGTAAACAAAAGCAAATATATAGCATAAAGGAAAGGATACAAACAAAGTTAAAATATTCAGAAAGGAAATTTAAAAATTTCTTACACATAAGCAAACATAAAAATATAACAAACAAGCTAAAAACAATCAAATTTAGGCTACACTCTAGCCTATCTCCTAGCCAGACATCCTATCGCGAAGCCTAGCCACTTCAACCTCAAGGCTGTCCATCCGAGACTCCATGAAGTCTTTGAGGTTCTCCAACCTCTCATCCATCGAAGTCTGCAGCTGCTCAAAACATGGTGCCAAGAGGTCAACCACCTGCTGCGCTAAGGACGGTTTGGAAGCTGAGGACTGTCCGATGTCCTGCTCGGCTGCTTGAGGTGCTTCCTCAACCCGAGCCCTCTTCTTCTGCTGGACTCCCTGGAGGTCTGCTTTAAAATCCTCCGTGTCATTATCTTCCCAGATAATCTCTCCAGCACTGTCAGTGAAGCGATAAAAGATATCGTTCTAGAAAACGATTCTGACAGCCGTTCCAATCTTGATGAACAACTCGATATCCAAACGATCTCTAGGATGTGCAGGGATGATGTTGAAGTGATGTGCATCCAGCTTCAAATAATTCAGCTTCACTGCGATATGGGTGACATATGCCCAATCAAAATATCTCATGTGGGCTTGGTGGCTATGGAGAGAAGATGGTTAGCAAACCATCTGGAAAGTGCCACTGTGACTCCTCTGCGAGCCATCTCAAGATGGAATAGTTTTGACTCCCTGATTGTCCCATTACTTTCTCCCCTAGTAAAAATGCTATAGGTTAGGAACCTATACAAATACCTGTGTACTGGGGCCACGAGATGAGTGCTCTTTGTCTTCTTCACGTCCCAGCTACAATTATAGCCAACATGTGTCCAGGCTAGAGGGGCAGAGAATTCTACCTCAGTATCATTCAAGATGCCATCAGATGGTAGGTTGAACAATTCTCCAAAAGTGATGGCGCTGAGGGTGTTAGGATTATTGCAAAGTTGGAATTTCACCTCTTCAGTAGGTGAAACCTGCAATGTGCTGAGAAATTCCAGTGTTGGCTCTCTAAGGGTCAATTGACGAATTTCAACAAAATCTTTGAGATGACAGGCTTGTAATTACTCTGTCATAGCCATCTTAAGCCCGAGACTTTGGACTGTCTGCCATTCGAAGGACCTTGAAGACAAAAGAGGTCTCTTCTTCAAAGTTGCATACTGAGGATGACAATTCTCCGGAATGCGGTTCATGAGGTAATCTGCATACCTCCTAGGTGCATGGGACTTCTTTCTTTTTCCCTTGGATGAAACAGACTCTATTTTTGAAGAAATTTGTTGTTGATGAAGTAGGAAATATTTTTGACAGAAAATTTGATGTAAAACCCTAAAAATGAATGATATTTGCTGAAGATTCGAACTTTTGGTGGTATTTATAGGGAAATTTCAAGTCTTTGGGGTCGGAATCTTGAATGTCTCAATGAATGAGAGTAAATGAGAGCGGTTTTGGGAGATGGAGAGTTGAAATGAAGGTTGTAACCAACTGTTCTCTTATATATTCGATACATTCACGGGCGTGAAGTGGGTTTTCACGGGCGTGAATGGTCATGTTCACGGTTTGCTGAAGGAGTGTTCCACCCGTGAATGAAGATGTGAATAATTTCATGGGCGTGATCTTTGAATATCACGGGCGTGAATGATCATCGGTCACGGGGGTGAATAAATGGTCATGGGCATGAACTGTTAAATTTCACTACTTATGCCTGTGAAGCAATCCGTGACTCAAGGCGTGAAAGCTTCTGTGAGTTTTTGGGGTGTAATTGTTCACGGGTGTGAAAATTCGTCACGGGCGTGAAAGTCTCTTTTCACAGGCGTGACTCAAGCCGTGAAAATAGATTTTCACCACTTGAAGCCGTGAACCATGTCGTGAACCAAGTCGTGAACGACACTACCTCTTTGGGCCATTTAAGTCACGGGCGTGACGCCCTAAAATTTTCATCAAATTAAAATTAAG
Source organism: Triadica sebifera (assembly GCA_023653625.1). Lineage (NCBI taxonomy): Eukaryota > Viridiplantae > Streptophyta > Magnoliopsida > Malpighiales > Euphorbiaceae > Triadica > Triadica sebifera. Next base: position 14,320,185 of record CM042897.1, read on the forward strand.
TCCTAAAACAAGACTAAATCATTTCGACAAAGATTCTACTCCTTAAAACATGAATTCTCATCAAAATTTCTATCTTATAACTTGTGATATGATTTAAGATCAACAATTAAAATTTCATATTTTTGCAATCACAAGGTTAATCCATCAATCATACCAAGTTCTCTTCTAATGAAATTAAATCTTTCCTCATTTAGAGACTTAGTGAAAATATCTGCTAATTGATTTTCTGTGTTTATGAATTCTAATGCAACATCTCCATATTGAACATGATCTCTAATAAAGTGGTATCTTATGTCAATATGCTTGCTTCTTGAGTGTTGAATAGGATTCTTTGAAAGATTTATAGCACTTGTGTTGTCAGATTTTATAGGTATATGGTTCATCTCATGACCATAGTCCTTAAGTTGTTGTTTCATCCAAAGAATTTGTGTACAACAACATCCAACTGCTACATATTCAGCTTCAGCAATTGAGAGAGCAACTGAAACTTGTTTCTTGCTAAACCAAGAAACTAAGCATTCTCCAATGAAGTGACAAGTACCTGAAGTACTTTTCCTATCTAAAAGACTACCAGCATAGTCTACATCTGAATATCCTATAATATAAAAAGATGAATTCCTAGGATACCATATACCTAGATGCAATGATCCATGTAAATATCTTAAAATTCTCTTTACAGCATTTAAATGAGATTCTTTAGGACATGATTGAAATCGTGCACATAAGCAAACACTATACATAATATCGAGTCTAGAAGCAGTAAGATATAAAAGTGATCCAATCATACCTCTATAAAGCTTTTCATTAATGCTCTTACCCTTTTCATCTTTGTCCAATTTTGTTGATGTGCTCATAGGAGTCTTGGCATTTTTGCATCCTTCCATACCAAATTTCTTGATTAAATCTTTGGCATATTTGGATTGGTTGATGGATATGCCCTCATTGCTTTGCTTTATTTGTAGACCAAGGAAATACTTAAGTTCTCCCATCATGCTCATTTCAAATTCCCTAGTCATGCACTTAGCAAACTCTTGACAAAGCAACTCATTAGTACAACCAAATATTATATCATCAACATAAATTTGAACAATTAGTATATCATGCTTATGCTTTTTGATGAATAGTGTAGTGTCAACATTTCCCTTTGTAAAGCTATTTTCTAATAAAAAAGGACTTAGTCTCTCATACCAAGCTCTTGGAGCCTGTTTTAAACCATACAAAGCTTTTGAAAGTTTAAAAACATGATTTGGCAAATCATAGCTTTCAAAACCTGGTGGTTGTTCTACATACACTTCTTCATCTATATAACCATTTAGAAATGCACTTTTCACATCCATTTGAAAAATTTTGAAATTCATGTGACATGCATATGCTAAGAGTATTCTTATAGCTTCTAATCTAGCTACAGATGCATATGTTTCATCATAATCTATACCTTCTTCCTAATTATATCCTTTTGCAACTAGTCTTGCCTTATTCCTGGTTATTAACCCTTGTTCATGTAATTTTTTTCTAAATACCCATTTGCTACCTATGATTTGATGATCCTTGGGTCTAGGTACTAGGTTCCATACCTTATTTCTCTCAAATTGGTTGAGTTCCTCTTGCATGGAAATTACGCAACTTTCATTTGTGAAATAAAAGCAATGTCAGTGACTAAATGCTTGAAATGAGATCTAGTACTTACTCCCCTTGATAGATCACCAATTATTTGCTCTTTTGGATGATTTTTCGTCATTCTCCATTCTTTTGGAAGTTCTTGATTTTGAGGTAGAGTGTCATTTTGTAGTAAATTTTCTTGATCATTTTCTTCTTCTCCATTTCCAATATCAAGTTTTTCCATATTACCTACAACATCAACAAGAACACTACCTTTCACAGGATCAAGTCTACTAGATTCATTAAAAACAACATGCATGGATTCTTCAACCGTTAATGATCTTTTATTAAATACTATATATGCTTTGCTGGTTGTAGAGTATCCTAAAAGATACCTTCATCAGACTTAGAGGCAAAATTTCCAAGATTGTCCTTGGTGTTCAATATAAAACACTTGCATCCAAATACTCTAAAGTATGATATCAAGGGCTTTCTTCCATTCCATAGCTCAAATGAGGTTTTGTTTAAAAGAGGTCTTTTGAAAACTCGATTTGAAATATAACATGCAGTGTTTGTGGCTTCTGCCCAAAAATAAGTTGGTAAATCATATTCATTAAGCATTGTTCTAGGCATTTCAATTAAAGTTCGATTTTTCCTTTCAACTACCCCATTTTGTTGAGGTGTCCTAGGAGATGAGAAATTATGTGAAATGCCATGTTCAAGACAAAAGCTTTCAAAGTTTTCATTTTCAAATTCTTTCCCATAATCACTTCTTATTTTAGAAATGCAGTACCCTTTTTCATTTTGAACTTTTCTAGCAAAGTTTTTGAAGTTTTCAAAAGCATCACTCTTTTGAGCTAACAAAATTACCCAAGTAAATCTAGAATAATCATCTACGATGACAAATGCATAATGTTTTCCTCCTAAGCTAGCAATTCTAGTAGGTCCAAACAAGTCTAAATGCAGGAGTTTGAGAGGTTTTGAAGTACTTACTATGTTTTTGGCTTTGAAAGATGACTTGTGTTGCTTTCCTCTCTGACAAGGATCACATGTCTTGCCTTTATCATATTTAACTTTTGGCAATCCTTTTACTAGCTCTCCTGTGCTGAGACTTTGTATTAAGTCCATGTTAGCATGACCAAGTCTTCTATGCCATAACCAAGATTCATCGCTAGTAGTCATAAGACACTTAGAGGAATGGTTAGATAGTTCATGTAAGTTTATTATGTATGTATTGATATCTCTATTCCCTTTAAATATTTCTTGACCATCGATAGAGATTACAAGACATTCATTTGAAGTAAAGATTACTTTGTTTCCTTTATCACATAATTGACTTACACTTAACAAGTTATGTTTCAAGCCATCAACAAGTAAGACATCCTTAATAAAAGTAGTACCATTAACACCAATAGAACCAATGCCAATTACCTTACCCTTTGCATTGTTTCCAAAGGTAACTTTACCTCCATCAATACTTTTGATTTCATTGAAAAGTTCTTTGTCTCCTGTCATATGCCTTGAGCATCTACTGTCTACTAGCCAAGCATTTTTGTTTATTGTGGACTTGAGGCATACCTATAGAATCACAAATCAAGTATGATTTTTAGGTACCTAAATGAGTTTGGGTCCTTGGGGGTTAGCACATGAAGGTTCCCAATGAGCCTTCCTTATCCAGCAATGTTTATTTATGTGACCCATTTTCATACAATAATTACATTGTTTAGGTCTAAACTTGTTTTTTGGTCTTACACTGTATTTGAATGCCATAATTCTATTAGACTGATTTTGAGAACAATGGCATGCACAATCATGATTAATTTGCATTCTTCTAGATGCTTGCTTCTTATACATAAAGGCATGATTATTCTTTTTCTGTATAGAAGGTTTAACATTCTTATTTCTTGGTGCAGTTCTAACAGGTGTGGAGATGTGAGATTCTTTAGATTTAACAAATATAGTTTTGTGAGAAGATGATGATGTGTCCTTAAATCCTAGACCATGTCTAATTAAGGGTGATCTATGAGACACAATGAGAGTATCTAAGCTCTCTTTACCTTTGTGAAATTTAGAAATGGAGTTTCTAAGTTCCTCAACTTCATTTTTCAATGTATTATTTTCTTTTAACAATGAAGCTGTTGAGGGTCTTGATGAATATTCATCTAATGACTTTTGAAGAGATTCATTAGATGATTTAAGCTTTATGTTCTCCTTTTCTAAACCATCTATCTTATTTTTCAAATTAGAGATATTATTTCTATAGGTACTAAATTTAGTTCTATATTTCTCTAATTCTATATTTAATTCTTCTATAAGGCTTTGCTCATCATCCTCATCATCACTATTACTATTACTATCATTGTCACTACTATCATTATTGAAAGAGTATGAGTGTAGTGATCTTACTTTGTCTGAGACGTGATCCTCAATAGCCATGAAGCATAGGTTGACCTCTTCACTTTCATTATCATCTTTTTCACTTGAAGAGCTTTCGTCATCCCATGTGGCTTTGTGACCTTTCTCCCCATTGTCTCTTTGGTATTTGCTTTTATGCTTCTTGAGCCTTGGACATTCTGGTTTGATATGTCCCTTCTTTCCACATTCATAGCATTTTACCTCTTCCTTACTTCTATATGTGTCATTAGAAGTTTGTTTGAGGTTTCTTTGTCTGAATTTTCTGGAATTGCTCATTTTCTTCTCAATGATTCTTTTTAATCTCCTTGAAAGCATAGCGATGTCCTCATTTTCATCATCACTCATTTCTTCATCATCTTCACTTTCTTCTTGAGATTTTGAAGCAGAGGCTTTGAGTGCTAAGGGCTTTCTTTTCTCTGGCTCTACTTCAAGCTCTCTATCTCTCTTTACTGCCATCTCATGTGTTAGAAGTTTGCCAATCAGCACATCAGTATTCATGATGCTCATATCTTTATTTGCTTCTTCTATGCCAGCAACTCTTGAATCATAGTCTTTAAGAGGAAGACTTCTCAGGATTTTATTGTTTACATCGTCCAAACTCAGATGCTTCCCAAGTTTCCTCATTCCATTTATAATGGATAAAAGACGGTTGGTCATGTGAGTGATTGACTCATTAGATTTCATCTTGAAAAGCTCATATTCTGAGGTTAGAAGTTGAATCTTCTTGGATTTGACTTGCTTAGTTCCCTCATGATAGTTCTCCAATGTCTTCCACATGCTATATGCTGTTGAGCAGTGTTATATTCTCCCACATTCTTCAATAGATAATGAGCTTGATAGGATTTTCATTACCTTCTTGTTTTTGAAATTTACTCTTCTGTGAGGCACTGTCCAATCATCTCTTGATAGAATTTCTTCTTCACCATCAGCTCCTCCTCTGGTTGGTGGTGTCCATTATTTTCGTACACTATCCCAGACTTCAATTCCTTCACTATCCAAGTATGTCTCCATCCTAAACTTCCAATGGGCATAATTTGCTCCATCAAAGTAAGGTTTGAGACTTTGGAATCCTTCACTGGCCATATCTTACTCTTTACTAGCACTTTTTAGGCTTCGAGGCTAGACAAAGCTCTGATACCAATTGTTGCCAAGATATTACACCAAGAAGGGGGGTTGAGTTGGAGTTTTAAAAAATTAAACTTTAAAGTGCGAAAATAAATAATTAATTTTAGGAGGGATAGAGAAAATCAGACACAAAGATTTATAGAGGTTCGGGTGTTAACAAACCCTACTCCTCTCCCTAATCGCAATAGGGAGTTTCACTAACACACTAAGTGTTACAATGGAGTTTTACAAGCTCACTCCCAACTATGGTGTTTCTCACAATGGCTCACACCTAACCCAGAAATCCCTTGTATTTTAACGGCTCACACAATAACCAATTCCTTGTGTTTTACAGGCTCACACAAACAACCTTCACTTTGTGTTTTTATAGGATCACACAAACAACCTTCACTTTGTGTTTTTATAGGATCACACAAACAACCTTTTAATTTGTGTTTTGGAGGCTCACACAACTCACCCTTACAAGTGTTCTACTCTTAACCCAGAAATACCCAAAGCTCACTTGAGTAAAGATTACAGAGAGAACCACTCACAAATCTTAATTGCTCAAATATGAAGAGCAAAAAGATTTTTACAGAGAATAGATTTTGTTCTCAAAGTATGAAAGTACAAATAGCTTGTAATCAGAATTAAATTCGAAGTATATGCTATTCTTTTGTTATTCTCTTCATTCTCTTGTTCTTAATGCATAAATGACTTCCATTTATACTCCTATGGCTGAATATGGCCGTTGTGGTGCATTAAATACGAAACTAGCCATTGTACTAACCAAAAAATATCGCCTGACATTTTTCTATTTCATTGTTCACGAGCGTGACTATGCTTGTCACTGGGGTGACATTTCTTTCCAAGCCGTGACTGAAGTTGTGACCTTGGTCGTGAAGCTCTCTGGAATGTTTTGACACATAGAGTCACGGGCATGACATGCTAATTCACGGGCGTGACAAGCTTCCCAGCCGTGATCCAAGTGGTGACTCTGGTCGTGAAGCTCTATGGATGAAATTGCATGAATCTTCACGGGGGTTACTGAAATGCCCACTTCACGGTTTTTTTTTCCTTCATGGCCGTGAACTTCAAAATTTGGTTTTGGTAACGGTTAGCTTCTTTCACGGGAGTGACTCATAGAGTCACGGTAGTGAACATGCTACTTATTGAAATTTGTCTTTCAAGGATTATTCTTTCAATTCTCCATTCTTGCTATTTTAGTCCTTCTCCTGTATAATAGACTTAGAAGACAAATATGTTAAATACAATATTGCTATTTTATTTGTTATCATCAAAATGACAGAAATACCCCTCAAGGTTTAACACGGATGAAATGTTGTACTGAATCTGAGTCGAGTTCCCAAAGCCTGCTGTAGACTTCTCCAGAATTGCGACATAAACCTGGATCTCTGTCGGACATAATAGACATAGGTATTCCATGAAGTCTCACTATCTCATTCACATAAATCTTAGCCAGCTTGTTCAAAGTATAGTCCATTCGAACTGGTAGAAAATGTGTCAACTTCGTCAATCGATCCACTATCACCCACACTGCATCATGCTTTCTCTGAGTTACATGTAAGCTGGACACAAAATCCATCGTGATTCTCTCCCACTTCCATTCTGGTATGGAAATCGGTTGTAGTAATCCTGTGGGTAATTGATGCTCAGCTTTCACTTGTTGACAAATTAGACATTTAGCAACATATTCAGTGATATCCTTCTTCATCCCCGACCACTAGTATTGTGATTTCAAATCTTGGTACATCTTGTTCCCCCCTGGGTGCATAGTATAAATTGTTTCATGAGCTTCTTTTAAAATCTCTGACCTCAACTCTTCCATACTTGGTACACAAATCCGATTCTTAAAATACATAGTACCATCTGCTGTTAAAGAAAATTCTGACTTTTCTCCATTTTTCAAGGCTTCGATCATCTTTACTAGCTTCTCATCTTGTTTCTGTACATCTTTAATTCTCTTCATTAATGTGGATTCCACTTGTATCTCAGCTAAAATTTTTCGGCTTAGCGCATCAGCTACCACATTAGCTTTGCCTGGCTGGTAGTCGATCACACAGTCATAATCTTTAATCAATTCCAACCATCTTCGCTACCTCAGGTTCAACTCTTTTTCTAAAGGAAGATACTTAAGACTCTTATGGTCCGTATAAATGTAGCATCTTTCTCCATATAGATAATGTCTCCAGATCTTAAGAGCAAAAACTATCATTGCAAGCTCTAAATCATGAATTGGATAGTTAAGCTCGTGAGGTTTGAGCTGTCTGGAGGCATATGAAATCACTTTTCCCTCTTGCATAAGAACACATCCTAGCCCATTGTGACTTGCATCACTGTACACAACATAATTTTTTCCTGGAGTAGGCTGAGTCAAAACTTGTGCTTCAGTCAACATTGCCTTCAATCGATCAAAGCTTGCTTGACATCTATCTGTCCATTCAAAACAGACTTCTTTTCACAGCAGTCGTGTTAAAGGATTCTCTATAGATGAAAATCCTTTCACAAATCTCCTATAGTATCCGGCTAATCCAAGAAAACTTCTCACTTCTGTCATGTTACGAGGTGGTTTCCAATTAAGAATAACCTCGATTTTACTAGGATCAACTCGAATACCTTCCGCTGAAATTACATGACCCATAAAACTAACTGCTTCCAACCAAAACTCACACTTAGACAACTTTGCATACAATTGTTTCTCCCTCAAGGTATGCAATACTTTTTTGAGATGTTAGTCATGCTCTACTCGATCTCTTGAGTAGACAAGAATGTCATCAATGAATACAACTACAAATTGATCAATATATGGCCTGAACACTCAATTCATCAGGTCCATAAAAACTCCCGGCGCATTCATCAATCCAAATGGCATCACCAAAAATTCATAATGACCATAACGAGTCCTGAATGCCGTCTTAGATACATCTGACCCTCTGATCTTCAAATGATGATACCCTGATCGAAGATCTATCTTTGAAAATATACTTGCACCTTTTAATTGATCAAATAAATCATCAATCCTAGGCAATGGGTATTTATTCTTAACAGTAACCCTATTAAGCTGCCTGTAGTCAATGCAAAGACGTAGAGTACCGTCTTTCTTCTTCACAAATAATACTGGAGCACCCCATGGTGATACACTAAGTCGTATAAATCCTTTATCTAACATTTCTTGTAACTGTATCTTCAACTCTTTCAATTCTATGGGTGCCATCCTATATGGTGTAATAGATATAGGAGTGGTGCTAGGTACTAATTCAATAGCAAACTCTATCTCTCGGTCAAGTGGTAGTCCTGGCAACTCCTCAGGGAACACTTCTAGAAACTCACTAACTGTTGGGATGTCAGCCAACTTCGGACTTTTCTTTCGGGTATCAATCATATACGCTAGATAAATCTCATATCCCTTATTGATGAGTTTTCGAGCTTTCAACGCTGATGTCACATTGTCTGAATATCCTCTATCCTCGCCCATCACTACTATCTCTTCTTGTTTTGAAACTTTAACTCTCATCTGCCTCTTTCCACAATCTATTATCACCCCATGGCGAGCTAGCCAATATATTCCCAAGATCACATCGAACTCGCAGAATGGTAGCTCTATTAAATCCGCTGGGAATTGCCTGCCTTGAATTCCGACTGGGCAACCCCTAAACACTTTACTAACCCGCACATTGTGCCCTAACGGGTTAGTCACAAGAATTTCATATTCTAGAGTCTCTGGTTTTAAACCCTTTTGACCCGATGGTGGTGTGCATATGTATGAGTGTGTCGATCCGGGATCTATCAATGCATGTATATAAGAGCCAAAGAGAAGGAATTTACCCGCTATGATGTCAGGTCCATCCTGCTCCTCTCAGCCTTGCTTGGCATAAGCTCTTGCTGGAGTAGCTCTACTGCCTTTAGATCTCTCTACTAGGTCTGATCTAAACTGGTTTGGCCCTGCACGACTCACTCTTCCTTGCCCTCGGCCTCGTCCTTTGCCTTGTCCTATAGTCTGTATTGGTACTGACTCAAAAGTCCCTGAATCTTTGCTAAACTGTAGCAATGGACAATTTCTTTTTTGATGGTCCTTGGAGCCGCATCTCATGCACACTCCTGTCATCCACCAACACTCTCCTGGGTGTGAACAACCACAATACTGACACACTGGTAGAGGTGTAGACCTATGGGATGCTTGTGTCGGTGCACTGGCTGCCGATGAAATAGATCTTACGGGTTGTCCCCTTCTATAAGAATGAAGTCTACTGGAACTCCCAGCCTGGAATCGACCACCAAAAGATCTGGCTCTCTTGGCACTAGACTGTCCCCCACTTGGCTGTGGTGCAAGTCTACTAACCCCACTAACCTGTACTGGCTGTTGTGTCACCAAGACTCTTTCAACTGTTATGGCAGATGCTAGTAAACTGGGGAAGCTCATTATACGTAGGGCTGAAACTTGTAACTTGATCGTATCTATCAACCCATCTTCAAATCGTCGACATTTATCAGCCTTTGTAGACACAATACCACCAGCATACTTGCAAAGATGAGTGAATTCTCTCTCATACTCTATTACTGACATATCCCTCTATTTTAGCATCAGAAACTCTCTCTTCTTGTCGTCTGTGTAGATAGGAGGAATATACTGCTCCTTAAACTTCTCTAGAAAGAATTCCCATGTCATAGGGTCAGGAGCCTCTGTGTTCTATGATTCAGATCGCCAACAACCATATGCATGTTCTTGTAGCAGAGATACTCCATATTCATATTTCTGCTCATCTATGCAGTGCAGTTGATCAAATACCCGCACTGCTCATCTATGCAGTGCAGGGGTCATCTTCTCATTTACCATAGAAATCAGATGCCCCTAATTTCCTCAGTCTCTCAAACTGTAATCCAGGCGAAGCTGATCGTGATGCTCTCTGTAGCAAATTTATCATATTTCTCATGAGCTCAATCTGACCCATATTAATAGCGGAATGCTCACGAAGATCTCGGTGCCGCAGCTTGACGATGACTTGGTTGCGACGAAGCTCTTGCCTTTGAAGGCTTATTACTCTCAGCTTCTTCTACTACTATTTGTCTTGATCCTGAAGCCATATCCTACCTATAACATAAAGGTAACAACCCTAATCAATAAAGCATCAACTCCAAAAATGCTATAGTGGGTACACTTCAAGAAATAAATATTTTCAAAATTCGTTTTTTTTAAAAACCCAAAACTGCCCAAACCGGGCTCTGATACCAAAACTACTTAACACCCCCTCACCTGATCAACACGTACCTGGATGCGGGAGCGCTACCATCGTCTATCTACTTCTTCAAATCGCTATTATTATTATTTTACCTTTATTTTCTCAACACTCATGTATATATAGATATATACAAAATCCAGGGTACAATTTATTTACATAAGATAGAAATTTTAAGCATCAAATTAATTCTTGACAACTTTAAAAGTGTTTTACAAATTCTAAAACTCTTTAATATAAAAAGCCAAATACAAAAAAAAACTCAAAACTTGTAACCCACTTTCTCAAGGTTCGACTGCTTTACTTGAATAGGATCACCGCTTGTTTTATCTAAGGCCTTCAGTTACCTTTCTATATTTGCGTTGGAAAGAAAAATCCACACTAAGCTCTAAGCTTAGTGGTGCATATAATTAAGGCAATATACTATGTCATGCAACAGGCAATAACATGTATCATTTTTCATATTAATGTTCTTACATACAATTCTATTCCTTATGATCCTATCTCATACAATAATGACTCCGTCCATACATGACAAATATCATTTTCATTTCCATTAATTATAAACATCTCTTTTATATCATAAATCATGTATTTATATATGTATACCACTTTCCATTGTATATATATATATATATATATATATATATATATATATATGTATATATTAGCCCACAACACCTATGAACTCCCGTCTAGGATAATGGAGTTGCCATTCAGGCACTTAGGAGTGCCACATGGCAATATGATGTGCGCATATAAGTGCCATTACCGATGTAGAAAATCGTGACATTACCGGCGTAGTATTCATAATTCGTGCCATTACCGGCGTAGTATTCATAATCCGTGCCATTGCCGTCGTAGTATTCATAATCTGTGGCATTACCGGCATCGTAAATCGTTCCATTAATGGTTTTTATCATACTCACCCCCTGCTTGGCATGCCAAACTATCCTTAGAATAGTTCTAGGTAGTTGTTCTAGGGCTTATTCAATATCATATAATTCATATATCTCTATTTACTTCCAATCACAACCATATCAATATTCATGTTTATTATCTGTATTAGATCACGTATTTCATCCGTATCATATTTCATATATCATATGTGTCAATTCATATATTTCATCCGTATCAACATTCATTTTTCTATATCACAACATAACACGTTCTCACATCAATATATATATATATATATATATATATATATATATATAATCATTCTTATTTCACTGGATAGACAATGACTTTCATTTACTTACCTGAATTCTTCATTTGATAACCGCATTCATAATTACTAATACAGAGCATTCACGACCGTGATTACTAATTCACGCCTGTGAATTAGTTCACACCCGTAATTCAAAGTCGTAAACACTACTGGAATGAATCGCCCAAAAGCATTCACGGTCGTGAATACTCATTCAAAACATGTTCTATAACTCCTTATATTCTAATTTAGATAACTATGGTACAAACCTTGCTTTTAATCTATATTTACTCTCTTTTATGGTGAGGATTTTGTGTTTAATAAACTAACAATGAAAGGGATTGACAAAGAATGGTCTTTATGTTTTAGAATGTTGGTGGCTAGGATTTTGAGTGCAATTACATGAGTTTTCTGTCAAACCACGAAATTACCATAGATAAACTGCAAGGTTTCACGAGCATGAACCATAGTGTCACGACCATGAAGCTCCTCAACTTCATAATATGAATTTCACGACATTCATGGTCCTGATTAACTCTATCATGGGTGTGAACATTGGAAACATCACATTTTTCTATCTTTTTCATTATATTAAGGTTTTTAACACCCATAACCACACATATACTTCTCATATATCCTTAATATACATTTTTACACACTTAACTTTTAGGCCCTAACTTGCAGGCATTATATACATCCCAACCCATCCATTGTAACATGTCAATGAAGTTTAAGTGCAAATATCTTAGCATTTGTTGGGTCTTCATTTGAGCTTGATGCAATTGCTCAATGGATGGAGATTAAGTGGGGGATTGTGATGGTCATGGTTGCTCCTCTTCCATTACCAGTTGATCTCCTACAACAAGTCTAGCTCTCTTATTGCTTTATTAGGTAGTGGAGGTGTGCACACTCAGTTCAACCAAGGCATATAAATATGGATCATCACCAACTCTTTTGATGGCTTTGGTAATACTCTTTACCCTATTGTATATACCTTTGTATACTGGACAGGTAAGTAGTTCTACGGTTTACTAACCAATACCAAAACATTTATATTGCCATAAATAACAAATTATAATAAAAAGAGGAAAAGAAAATACAAAACATGAATATATAAATAATATACTTTCAAAACTACTAGCTATTTTCACTCTCTCATACATGAGCATTTAAATTTTTATTTACATCTATTAAATTATAAAAGAAAAATACATAAGAAAATACCAATATGCTCAGGGTAGCTATCACTGCCATTTGAGTCCATATGTGGGGCCGACTTTGAGCGACATTATATCGATAAGACTTGCCATTTTATTTTCACTTTAAATCTATGTGAGAAAAAGTAAACTTCTGCACTGAGTAATACTACTCAGTGGTGCAATAATTTACAATAATAATTTTAGATAGAGACAAAAAGTATGTATTTTAAATCAAATCGAGAGAATATTTTTTTAAATTTTTTCATAACTCATTAATAAAATACTCTTTTCAAGCCATAAACATAAAAACCATGAACAATATCACAATATCACATAAAACTCATTACATCCTTATTATCATACTTTCATAGAAATATATTTTGTCATGTCCATATAATAAATCACTATAGACTAACTCTAGAGAAATGAGGGGCACATATAATTTCATTATTCTATGAAACCAATCATATCAGAAAAAATAATTCACATAAATCATATCACACGGTCCAAAAAAACTCATTGGACCAAATATACTTATCATACGACCATAAAAAATCTATTGGGCTGTAAAACATATCATATGGCCACAAGAAACTCCACCGGCCTAATAAACTATTTTGGCATGCCAACAACTGCCTATACCATTATCTATGCTAATATATGGACTAAAATATTAAATTTTTATCAAATACAAATTTTTTATAAATTCTCAGCTATTTCACTATTTAATAACTTGACACACAAATATTTTTGTTTCCAAAACATATTCATATCATAAAATATTCATAGAAATCATACTTTAAACATCTAATGACTACAATTATAAATTATTGCACATACTTTAACTAGCATTTGTCAGTATCTGTCGGTTCCTTTCCCCAATTCCCCATTGGCGCTGGTCCTGTAAATGCGTTTGAACAACAACAATTTTCTAATTAACTATAGAACCACATTTAATATATATTCTATTGAAAATAAAGCTTCCCGATAACTTTTCGCTCTCTCATATATTAAAATCTTTTATTGATAATATTTTTCGTTATGCGTGTTCGTCGCATAATTCGAGATTCTTAGTCGCTCTATAAGCTTTTCGATGTGACCAAAAAATTTCAATATTATTTTATTTTATAATGTTTTATTTTTCTTATTTTTTCTTTCTCCATTTATTTTTTGTTGAACCTTGAGGGGTATTTCTATTATTTTGATTCTAACAAATAAAATAGCAATAATGTATTTAACATACTTGTTTTCTAAGTTTATTGAGCAGGGTATGGAACATGATAGCAAAAATGTAGAATGGAAGACTAATCTTAAAAAGACAAAAAATGAAGAAATAGCATGTTCACGCCCATGACCTTATATGTCACACCCGTGATGAAACTTAGCGCGAACTATTCAACATTTAAAGTTCACAACCATGAAAAATGATAGCAACCGTGAATGATCACATCAATCAAGACCGCGAAAAGAAAGTCATGCCCGTGAGAAGACATGACTAATTCCTCTAGAGAACTTCACGGCCAGAGTCACTACTTGGACCACGGCTAGGAAGGATGTTCACACCCGTGACTATATAATGTCATGCCCGTGATCAAACACTTCAAATCCTTCCAGAATACTTCACGGCCAAAGTCACCACTCAAGTCACGGCTTGGAAGAACAGTCACGACCGTGACACTCATACTCACGACCATGAAAGAGGAAAGAGAAACATGTCAGGCACGAAAATAAGAGTTGGTACAACAGCTATTTCCGCATTAAATGCAACCAAACGGCTATAATTCGCCATGGAAGTATAAATGCAAGTCATTTATGAATCCAGAACAAGAGAATAGCTAATACTTCATATCAAAGTCTTGTTGTAAGTCATTTGTGTATTTAATATTTTCAAAACAAACATTTATTCTCTGTGAAAATCTTTTTGCTCATCATTCTTTGAGCATTATATATTTGTAAGTGTTTCTCTTTGTAATCTACTACTCAAGTGAGTTTGGGTATTTTGGGTTAAGAGTAGAACACTTGTAAGAGTTATTTATTTGAGCCTTTAAAACACAAGGAATTGGTTTATTGTGTGTGCCATTAAAACACAAGGAATTTCTGGGTTAGGTGTGATCCATTGTTAGAAACACCATAGTTGGGAGTGAGCTTGTAAAACTCTATTGTAACACTTAGTGTGTTAGTGAAACTCCCAATTGAGATTGGGGAGAGGAGTAGGGTTTGTTAACACCCGAACCTCTATAAAAATTTCTGTGTGATTTCTTCTTATCCCTACTCAACTTAACTTTTTCTTTTTGTACTAAAAAGTTAAAAATTTTAATATCCAATTCAACCCCCCTTCTTGGTTTAATAACTGGGCAACATTTTTATTTTCCTTAAATTTCCACTCAAAATTTCCTATTAATTCAAAAAATACTTAAAAAATTTTAAATAAATTCTTAAAATCACTTTAACTCATTTTTTTTTCATTTTTTGTTACCAATTTCTCCAAAATGATATTCAATATTTTCTAATAAAATTTTCAATAATTATGCAAAAAATAAAAAAATTTACCAAAATTCTTAGTAAATTTTTATTTTATTCCAAAAATTATTTTTATCATTATAAGCCACAAATCTTCAAAAATAATTTCTCAAAACTTTGGCCATATTTAGGAAAATTTTCTAAAATTTTCTAAAAATTATTTTCATTAAAATATTTCCATATCTAACATCCTCAAGCCTTATTCTACTCATTTTCTATTTTTATCTAATTGTTTTTACAAAATATTAATTTTTCATAACACTAATTCAACATCCAACACACCACTAAACTAAAATCCATTATAACAATGAATCAAATCAAGTTAAAATACATGAAAATTTGAAAGAAAAATAAAGAAAATCTTATCTCTAATTTTCTAGGATTTTTTTGGTCACAAAAAATATTTTTTTCTCTTCACCCTAATTAATTCTCCATGCTTCTAGAACACCTCTAATTAAGGCATAGTAAATAAAAGGGCTTAGAGAAAGTTAAGTATGTATTTAAGAGTTATAGTATATGAAAAGAGTTGAAAAGAAATAAGAAAATAAAATGTTACATTGTTCACGCCAGTGACAATGCTTTTACAATCATGAACCATCGCATGATGGAATTCTAAGTTTAAACTGGTTTACGGTCGTGACAATGGTTGTAAGGCCTGTGAATACCGTAAGATATAAAATTCTAATAGTTGTTTTTTTTTTCTCTCAAGAACTAAACTAAAAAATAATCTCTAGAACTCAAATGTTCTTCCTATCTGAGACTAAGTCTTGTGTCCTCTTTGATTTCTAGACATTAAACACCAAACCAACATCAAATATCAAAGTTTAAACATGTTCTTAAAGGAGAGGGGCATAAAAAAGAGGTGTTCTTAAGGAGGTTGATCCATAAAAGGAAGAGTGGAGTCGAATTGTTCTTCCCAACCATGTTTCCTTTGATCTTGGTAAGGAATCACATTTCTCCTACTTCTTCATAAGCTTTCATAGTCTTTTTCTATATGTAACCCATTTTGGTAGAGACCCATTTCCATATGGGTTAGGCTTTCAGTTGAACATGAGTTTTTATGTTTATAAAATCCTTTTATGTAACACCCTTCGATATAATTAAGACTAAACCCAATTATACCGAAAGATGCTACAATGCACATGAGTTAAAATGTAAAAAATTTTAAAACTTTCATACCATGGCCATGATGACTTAATAAAATAAAATCATTCTTAAATCATGAAATCGAGCTTAATAAAATAAAGGTTTAATACAAAACATCCGGACATACACAAGCCCAAAGTTTTACAAAATGAGTAGTTATAAAACTATCTGTCTTTGAAAATACAACATGTAAAGCTATAACTACCCAATCCATAGCAAAATAACCAAAAAATAAGGTACAATGGTGTATCACCCACCTCTGAATGAAATATTCTCAACTCTGATCACTAGACGTCCTCCTCTATCGGTCCTCCCTTCCGTTCCCAACTTGCACATGGAAAAGCCATACGCTAAGCAACTTGTGCCTAGTGGTACATAATAACGTGCAAGACATACAATAAATATAAATAATATGCATGATATACTCACTGAGCTACTAAGACATCTTACCTAAAAGTCCGGACATGCCCTAGCTTGCATATACATGACATGCCATCCGATATATATATACATATATGCACATTACTACTTAGCATATCAAGCAATCTCTTAATGACATATACATGTTTATCACACATAACAATTTATTAATTATCTTTCCTTTGCCCACCTACTTATAACTAGACTAAAATGGATATGGGTAACTCAGCCTATCGAGATTTTCTGGTTCACTAATCTCTGACTATAAAAGATAAATAACCCCATGAGGCGCTCTGGTCCACTAACCTCGGAGCCTTTAATATATATAACCTATCGAGACGCTATAGTTCGCTAACTTCCAGGCCTTCAAATATATAATCCACCGAGGCACTTTGGTTCGCTAACCTCTAAGCTTTTAAATATATAACCCACTGAGGTGCTCTGGTCAGCTAACCTCTGGGCCTTCAAATATATAACCCACCGAGGCACTCTAATCTGCTAACCTATAGGCCTTTAATATATATTTGACCAACCTAGGTCACTCGGTACCGAAACTCTCCCCTTAATGGCATGCCATTTATCCTTGCTTTAGTCCTAGTCAGAGTATTGGGCTTATAATATTATCATATATACATTCATATTATTCATTCATATATTTTATATAAATCTCATGATTTCTACAGTCATACATTCCTATACCATACAAATATGATGCATCTGAGGCCTATCGCCTCCTAACGAATCAAATCCGATTCAAACCCAAACATATTAATATTTTTATCAAAAATAGCTTCATGCTCGTGAATAACTTTTTCACAGCCATGAATCACAACTTTATGGGTAGTTCCTTCTGTGACTCAAAACGTGATTCAACTCACGAGTCAGCATATGTTCATAACTGTGATCACCTCTTCACGGGTCTGAATCCAATTTTGAACCCAACCGTGAAGCTGCCCGTGAGTGAGTTTGCTTCAACAACAAAAACCCTATCAATATTTCAGCATGCATTCAAGCTATCTAACATGACAATAGCATCTCTAGTCTTCAATGATAATCATAAATGTTTCTCAAATATGTCAATTTGACCATGTTTATAAGGTTTCCCATCATGTATATTAATCCCACATTTCACCATTTATCTACTCCTTTATCATAAAACATATGCCTTTAAAGCAAAGAATATAGAAATACAAAGTAATAGCCTTAAGTGTTGTTATGTACAAACCTTACACCTAAGATGGAGATTGGCTAAACCTTGATCTCTTCAAGCCTGTCCTCTCCCTTGAGATGAACTTCCAGCACTCCGTCTAAGTCTTAGCAAGATGGAGAAACATTCTCTTAGCTTCAGGAAAGCAACCAACACCTAGAAAGGAAAACTAAGCTTTTCTCTAAACTCTCAACCTCCCTTTTCTCTTCTCTCTCTTCTTTCTCATTTTTCCTTCAAGAAACATTGATCTTTCAAGCTTCTCCAATGGAAGAAGATGGAGTTTGGAGGAAGAAGAAGATGAAATGGCATGTTTGGTTTGTTAATTGGGTGTGGAGGGTGGATTTAAAGGGAATGACAGAGAGAAAAATGTGACTGCCTCACCAAATCTGTCTGCCTAGGTTTCATGGCTGTGACTCCTCTTTCATGAGCATGAGCCTATCCTTCACGGTTATGAAGTAACTCTTTATGGTTGTGAAGAACCTCATCACAGTTGTGCCCTAAAATTCAAAATTTTAGGTCGTGACACCCATTGTCACCGGTGTAAAACCTCCGATTTTATTCACTATCAACATCTCAAAACTCCATTTAATCCCCCATTTCCCACTAACCAATAACATAACTAATAGGCCCTAATCATAGGCATTACATTTCTCTCCCCCTTAAGATATTTCATCCCAACTGAAGGTATTGTGCCCTTATCACTTTCTCACTTTTCCATGTTGCTTCTTCAACTGTATGCCTCTTCCATAACACTTTCACCAGTAAAACTCACTTGTTCCTGAGCTCATTTATCTCACGAGATAAGATCTCAACTGGTTCCTATTCATAAGATAAATCTGGTCTTAACTCTATACTCTCAGCTGTGATGATGTGAGAAGGATTTGATCGATACCTTCTCAACATGGATACATGGAAGACATTGTTGATCCTACTTAACTCTGGTGGCAAGAAAAGTTTGTACGCCATTGGTCTGCTCCTCTCTAGGACCTTATAAGGTTTGATGAATTTAGGGTTCAACTTGCCTTTATTCCCAAATCTGATAACCTTCTTCCACGGGGATACTTGGAGAAACACCTTATCTCCCACTAGGTACTCCACATCTTTTCTCTTGAGGTTCGTATAGGATTTTTGTTTATCGAAAGCTACTTTCAGTCAATCTCTAATGATTTTCACTTTCTCTTCTATCCCTTGTACTAGACCTAGCCCCACTAACTTTCTCTCACTAATTCAGCCCAACACAACGGTGTCTGAAATTTTCTACAGTAAAATGCCTCATACGGAGCCATTTGAATTCTGGATTGGTAACTGTTGTTGTATGCGAACTCCATTAATGGTAGATATCTATCCTAATTTCCCTCAAATTCTATCACACAACACCTCACCATGTCTTCTAGTATCTGAATAACTCTCTCTAACTGATCATCTATCTTGGGATGGAAAGCTGTGTTGAAGCTGAGCTTAGTTAGTACCTAAAGCTTGCTGTAGACTACCCTAAAACTGAGATGTGAACTATGGATCTTTATCCGAAATGATGGAGACTGGAACTCCATACAGACACACTATCTCATTCACATGCAACTTTGCCAACCGATTCAAAGGATAATCTCTGCGAATAGGTAAAAATTGAGCCAACTTCGTTAATCTATCCATGATCACCCATACTACATTATATTTCTTTGATGTTAATGGAAATCCAATCATTAAATCCATAGTGATTTGTTCCCATTTCCATTCTGGAATTATGATATGCTATAATAACCCTGACAGTACTTGATCTTCGGCCTTTACCTGCTGATATATAAGACATCTAGTTGTAAACTCTGTGATATCTTTTTTCATCCCTAACTACCAATACACCCCTTTCAAATTTTGATACATTTTGTTACTGCCTGGGTGCATTGCAAATTTCATCTCATGGGCCTCCCTTATAATTCTTTATCTCAACTCTGAGACCTCTAGTACACATAACCTACCCTGGTACTGTAAACTACCATCTAACTCGATTGAGAACCTCGATCTTAATGTAAAATTAATAATGTAAAATTAATAGAATTTATGAATATAATGGAAATTGAATTAAATGAATAATATATTGCCCTTAGTTATTTTCTGATGGTTAAATGTAGTCTAGGATATAATTGGCTTGCCATAGGGACACCATTATGTCGGTGCGGATCATGGCAATTAGCTTATGTAGGCTAATGACGGTCTACTTCAGTGATAGTGATTCAGTGATCAGTATACAATGCAATGCTCAGATGGGCTTTTGGGGTCACTCTTCAGTGTAGTGGACTTTTAGGATCTACGTCCCATGTATCTCGTCCGAAGATTTTTTGTCGGATTGAAACTAGGGGCAAATGTCAATAAAATTAGTAAAAATAATAAATATGAAAAAAATAAAAGTGAAAAATATGATAAAAATGAATAAAGTAGAAAATTTGTTAAAAATGTTAAAAGTGATAAATATGGTAAAAATGATATAAGTGAAAATTATGATA
Organism: Triadica sebifera; assembly: GCA_023653625.1. NCBI lineage: Eukaryota > Viridiplantae > Streptophyta > Magnoliopsida > Malpighiales > Euphorbiaceae > Triadica > Triadica sebifera. The sequence goes on from CM042897.1 coordinate 14,340,758, forward strand.
AAAATTATATAGGTGAGAAATCTGATAAATATGATTAAGTGATAAGAATGATAAAAATGGTATAATAATAATAATGATAAAAGTGATTAATATGACAAAAATAGTAAAATTGAGAAATGAACTTTAAGTGGAAGAAAAATGTTAAGTTATGTAGTTAAAAAGGAAAATAAATGAAAAATAAAATAATTAGTGGCATGATTATAAATAATTGGAAATTTAGGAACCAATATGAAATTTGTAGCTAAACAAAAATTAAAAAGAAAAAAAGGAGAGAAGCAAGAAAAGAATGATTAATTAAAAAGTAAAGTGAAAAATGATTAAATTGAAAAAAAATGAAAATTCAGAAGTAAATTGAAAAAAAAAACTATAAGATTAATTGAGAAAAATTGTTAATTGAATGAATATATTAAATAGTAAATTAAGGGTAAATAATAGTAAATTATTGATAAAAAGAATAACAAATATGTTAAAGAGAAAATCTGAATAGTGTAGTAAATATAGTATTGCATGTATATATGAAAATATAAGTTAATGAAAATTCTTAGATTAGTAATTACCACTGGGAATTTTAATTCTCAGCATGTAGTTATTTGACTGCACGCAGGTAGTAGTAGGAAAGACACAGAAGGAAGTGTACAAATTTTGGGAGGAAACAAAAGGATAAGATAGAAAATAATATATTAAAAATGACATATCTATATATGTATGGATACAGATTTGTAGGAATGAAATTATGTATATATTCTGATAAAAAATATTCATGAATTATTTTATGTGTAAAGAATGAAATGTTGACTTGTGGTTGAATGAAGAAAATTTTGTATTATATTTGTATTTTTGTGCCAAAAAATGGGCCGTGGATTGGTTGTCGTGCAGATGGGGTAGTTAATTTATAACCGTTATACTGTTGAAATTTTTAGAAAAATAAAAAGGATTAATAAAGTGCTAATAATATTATGGTCATTAAATTAAGTTAAGAATTTTTTTTTGCATACATCGGCTATAAGCGCATAAGATTACATAACATAAGTATAGGATAATTGTTATAAGAGTGTCACACCTTGAGTCTGAGTGGGAGCCTCTACCATCTGTAACGGGTGGTATCTCTTAAAGTGATCTCGGGACTTGCACCTGAAGCAAGACCTGGTGCGTCTCTAACACTCTGCTCTATGTATTGTCTCATACACTGTACACTGTGGTACTGGCTTTCTTTGTGTCTGGAAATGACTACTGACAGTAGTAGAAACTATCACTGCAGATGGCACCTGCCTGGTGTACCCCATCTGACCCTGACCTTGTGCATATCCCCTAGACTGGAAGGATTCAGAATTGGTGCAAGCCTTCTTATTCGATGATTGTGCATCGCTGTACACTGACCCTCTGAAGTCTCTTATGGAAGACTCTTGTGCTCTCTTTAGCTTTATCCTATTTGCTATAGAAATGGAAGAAGATATCAACCTCACAAAGTCCTCATACTACTGTGACATCATTTGAAACTAGATCTCATCTCTCATACCATCTTCAAACCAGTGACACTTGTCTAGCTCATCCCTAATGATACCGATCGCATACCTGCTCAACCGAGTAAGCTCTCTCTCATATACTGTCACAGTTATGTTTCCTTGTTCAGAAACTCTCATTTCTTCTCATCTTTATAAGCCCTTGGCACATACTATTTCTTGAACTCTACTATGAAAAACTCCAAAGCAATCGACTCTAGAATCTGCAGTTTTTGCAAAACCGACTTCCACCAATCATAGGCTTGCTCCTAGAGAACTCTACTATGAAAAACTTCCACCATCTGTATACGCCCTTAGCACATACTATTTCTTGAACTCTACTATGAAAAACTCACAAGTAACCAACCTTAGAATCTACGGTTTCTACAAAACTGACTTCCACTAATCATAGGCTTGCTCCTAGACAAGTGAAATAACATGCCTAACCTTATGCTCCTCAGCATAATCCAGCTCCTCGAAAACCCTCTTGGTCTTCTCTAACCAAAGCTCAACAGCTACCGGGTCATCCTCAATACCACTTGTGAAGTCCGTAGCCCTATACTTCCTTAGCTAGTGTATCTGAACTCTACGTCTTGATGGTGACCGAGGAGGTGGTGGTGGAGGAGGTAGCGACATAGCTTGTATTAACTGCTGTAGCAGGGTAGTAAGATTCTGCATCAATGGATCTTGTGTTTGATCCAACTGACCAGCCATTGGCTATTGTAAAGGAGGTGTGCCAGTTGACCCTTGCACACTAATCTGGCTTGGTTGATTCTAATCCTCAACATCCAGAGGATTGTTACTGTTGGTTGCATCATGCAATTCGATCTCCATATATGCTTTTTAGCCTACGCATTAATAGAGGATATCCACATCAAAGTCATACAGGATAACACTCGCACACGTGATACACCCATCCCACCTAGGTTCATAACCGCCTAAACCTAGGTTCGATACTACTAAATATAACACCCTTTGATATAATTAAAACTGAACCCAATTATACTAAAAGAAGCTACAATGTACATGAGTTAAAACATAAAAAAATTTTAAAACTTTCATGCACCATGGCCATGATGACTTAATAAAGTAAAAACATTCTTAATTCATTAAATTGAGCTCAATAAAATAGAGGTTTAATACAAAACATTCGGGCATACACATGCCCAAAGTTTTACAAAATGAGTAGTTATATATAAATCTACATGTATTTGAAAATACATGTAAAGCTATAACTACCCAACCTATAACAAAATAACCAAAAAATAAGGTACAACAGTGTATCATCCACCATAAATGAAATATCCTCGACTCTGATCACCGGGCGACCTCCTCTGTCGGTCCTCCCCTCCACTCTAAACCTAGGTATAGAAAATTCATATGCTAAGCAACTATTGCCTAGTAGTATATAACAATATGCAAGACATACAATAAATATAAATAATATGTATGATATACTCATCGAGCTACTAGGATGTTTTACCTAGAAGTTCGCACATGCACTAGCTCACATATTACATGACATGCCATCCGATATATATATACATATATACATATTACTACCTAACATATCAACCAATCTCTCAGTGACATACACGTGTTTATCACACATAACAATTTATTAATTATCTTTCATTTGCCCACCTACTCATAACTAGACTAAAATAGATATGGGTAACTCAGCCCACCGAGGAGCTCTAGTCTGCTAACTTCTGGGCTTTCAATATATATAACCCATTGAGGCGCTCTGGTTCGCTGACTTCTAGGCCTTCAAATATATAACCCACAAAAGCATTCTAGTCTGCTAATCTTTGGGCCTTCAAATATATAACCCATCGAGGTGCTCTGGTCTGTTAACCTCTAGACTTTTAAATATATAACCCACTGAAGCGTAGGAATGACAACGGGATTGGTTCAAGGAGGAGTTCCCTATCCTCGACCCTGTCTTCGTGCCCTAACCCCACCCCGAACCCCAATGGAAAAAAGTTTTGGATCCCTGTCCCTGCACCACACGGGGACAGGGATCCCCGACCTCGTCTCGATCCTCAAATTTTATTATTTTATTTTAATGTTAAAATTATTATTTTATTATTTTATTTTAATTAATTAGTTAATTATATAATTTTTTAAATAAAAAAATATTTTTTACTTAAAATAAGTGTTATATTTTATTTTATTATTACTTTAAAAATATGAATTATATTTAAATATAAATAATTATTATATATATTAATAATCAAAATATATAAATATATAAATATATTTTTTGGGCGGGGATTAGGGCAGGGATATATATACTATCCCCGACACAAAATATTTAGGGTCAGGGCAGGAAAAAATTTTATTTGAAAAAACTACCTTGTTCGGGGCAGGGTACTGCGGGGCGGAGAAAACATGTCATCCATACTGAGGCACTCTGGTATGCTTATCTCTGAGCCTTCAATATATATATGACAAACCTAGATCACTCAGTATCAAAACTCTCCTCTCAATGACATGCTATATATCCTAGCTCTAGTCTTAGTCAGAGTATTAGGCTTACAATATTATCATATATACATTCATATTATTCATTCCCATATTTTATATAAATCTAATAATTTATATAGTCATACATTACCATACCATGCAAATATCATGCATCTGAGGCCTACCACCTCCCAACAAATCAAATCCGATTCAAACCCAAATATATCAACATTTTAATAAAAAATAGCTTCACGCCTGTGAATAACTTTTCATGGTTATGAAGCACCACTTCACTGTTAGTTCCTCCGCGACTCAAGTTGTGATTCAATCCGTGAATCAGCATATGTTCACAGCCGTGATCAACCCTTCACAGTGTGAACTCAACCTTGAAGCTGTTTGTGAACGGGTATGCTTCAACAACAAGAATGCACCTCACGATATTCACGCCCGTGAACCCACCCTTCACGGTAGTAAATCTGGAAATTTTTCTAGAAAAACAAAGCATCACAATTTATGCCAATACCACATGCAATACTCACTATGGTTGACCAATGTCAACCACTCTATCAACATTCCAGCATGCATTCAAGCTATCTAACATGACTTTATCATCTCTACTCATCAATAATAATAAAAAATGTTTCTCAAATATATCAATTTGACCATGTTTATAAGGTTTCCCATCATGCATATTAATTCCACATTTCACCATTTATCTACTCATTTATCATCTAAAACATGCCTTTAAAGTAAAGAACACAGAAACACAAAATAATATCCTTAAGTGTTGTTATGTATAAACCTTACACCTAAGATGGAGATTGACTAATGCTTGATCTCTTCAAGCTTGTCCTTTCCATTGAGATGGACTTTCAGCACACCCTCCAGGTCCTAGCAAGATAGAGAAACATTCTCTTAGCTTCTGGAAAGCAACCAACACCTAGAAAAGAAAACTAAACATTTCTCTAAACTCTCAACCACCATTTTCTTTCTCTTCTTTCTCACTTTTCCTTTTAGAAACACTGATCTTCCAAGCTTCTCCAATGGAAGAAGATGGAGTATAGAGGAAGAAGAAGATGGAGTCTGGAGGAATAAGAAGATGAAATGGCATGTTTGATTGGTTAACAGAGAGTGGGGAATGAATTTAAAAAAAATGGCAGAGGGGAAAACATGACTACCTTACCAACTTTGTTTGCCCAGGCTTCACGAATGTGACTCCTCTTTCACGGGCATAAGCCTATCATTCACGGTCGTAAAGCAACTTTTCACGGTCGTGAAGAACCTCATCTCAGTTGTGCCCTGAAACTCGATATTCACGACCGTGACACCCATTGTCATGGGCGTGAAATATCTGATTTTAGCCACTCTCAATATCTCAAAACTCCACTTAATCCCCCATTTTCACTAACCAATAACATAACTTATAAGCCCTAATCACGGGCGTTACATTTTAAGTTTGATTAAGGTAATAATGTACTTTAGTAATAGGTTTTATGAGATTAAAGTTATATAAGAGGGTTAAGTTTAGGGTTTGAGCTTTATAGCTTTCAAAGGCTAAGTTTTTGATTTATAGAAGTTGATGGACACATGTCAAATGTATTAGGAGTTGAAATATGAGGTGATGAAATCCACCAAAAGGATAAGCAAGCTTGAGAAAAGCTTGGTTTTTGAGGCTCCATTAGGGGTATGTATATATATGCATTTAAATTCCAATTTTGGCATGTTGTATATGTTAAATTCCTTGAATGTCTTAAAGAAAGTAATTAATGCCATAATATTACAAAATTGAATGTTAAGTATGCTTGATAACAGTCATTAATGATGTCATGTTATGGAGTGTAATAAATGTGCTAAATGTGGATTTATGAGTATATTGATTGATAACGACTTGTGTGATTGAAAGAAGCAATTAATGATGCATTAATACATAGGGGATCATAGATGATTTTTAATATGTATAATGAGTATGAAAAGGGGGAATTGAATGATTATGTGTTCTCTTAAGTTCAACTGATGATTTAGCATGATAATGCATAATGTGATGAGAATGTTGATAGGAAAAGATTGTCATAGTACAATCATTAGAGCATTGCATATGACTTGTGATGAATGTTTGTCTTTAACGCTATTAACTACTAGAAAATCCAGATTTATGCCCGTGACTAAGTGCTCATGATTGTGAATCTCATCCTACGAACATGATCACGTCAGTGCCTATTTCTTCACGCCCGTGAACAATGTGTTCAAAATGAATATAAGATTTTAAGACTTAGTTCATAGTTTAGTTTATGGATAGGGTTACCTGTAACATCCTTGACCTTCCCCATATGCATTTCATCGAACATAAGCATTTTGCATACAATTCAATTGAACACGTGCATTTCATACGTATTTTCGTAGGAACAAGTTCATGGCACGCACTAGCTACGTGTCCTAGTATTTGACACTTGTATCGAGTCGCACATGTGTAATTATAACCTAAATGAGGATAACAAAGTATTAGAAATGAATTGAATAAGGTGTCTAAATTAAAGTAAGCAAAATGATTAGATTAAGATTAGTGAACATTTACATTGCTAATTTAGTTAAATCGGGTCAAATGATTAAGCTGTATTATTGTGTGAATTAGTGGAATTATAAATATATGTAAATAATAATAATATAGAAAAAATAAAATGAAAATGACACAAAAGTGAAATAGAAGAGAAGAGAAAAGAGAAATGAGAAGAGAAAAGAGAAGAGAAGAAGAGAAAATGAGAAAATGAGAAAATGACAAAAAACAAGTTGGCTTTATCTTCATCTTTCTTTCCCCATTTCTGCCTTCTTCTCCAGCCCGACTTCTTCTTCAATTTCCTCCATTTCAGACTTCAATTCTTCCTTGTTTCACCTAGTTTTTGAAGCTAATTGATCCCTTTCAAGTTTGTTCTTGGTAAGTAATCAATTCTTATTGCTATAGGGTTGATTTGAGTTGCTTAGGTTCAATATTAGGCACTGAATTGCACCCCGATTTTGATATTAATAGAAATTGATTCTGGAAATTTGTAAAACAAAAATTTTGTTCCTTTATGTCTTATATTTGTGTATATGTAAACATATTTGCAAGATATTATGTATAGGGAGAGATATGCTCTTCTTACTGAAACTGGTCAGGGTGTAAACCCTAACCAAGTTAGCTACTGTGTGGTTTGATTTCGAATATGTTAAAGCCATTATTTGAAGTATATCAAAACATAAAAGTTGTATATATATGTATTTTATATCTTTCTACCAAATTTCAGGTTCATAGGCCTTGTAAAGTTTGAGTTATGGTGAATGGAACCATGACTATTCCATGGCTTGAACTGCCTATTGAGTGCCTTGGGCCGATACAGTACCTTGTTTGGCTAATTTGAGCTTATTAGAGCTAGATTCTGTAAATTATCAAAACATGAGAGTTCTAGGTATATGTAGTAGCTAAAGTTTTGTACTAATTTCAACTTCATTGGTTATGTATAGACGAAGTTATGGCCTTTGGAAGCCATACTGGTCCGGAAGTCAATTCTAATCTGGACCAGTAAAATGTTTGGTATAATTAGAAGACCTTAGAGAGATAATTGGTAAAATTTGTGAACATGGAACATGTTCCATATGAACCCATATAAGTTTCTGTAAATTTTCATTTAAATAGGACTTATATATTATAAGTTATGATGAACCCAAATGAGTACCCTGAAACTGCCTAAAGGCAGAAAATAGGACACTCTTAGAAATTCCACCAAATATTGTACAATGATCCAATTGGTCTGAAATTTGAATATGTTATATAATTATATGTTATTTTTAATTAGGAACAATAATAATATTAATTGGTCAATTATAGAAAAATTTATAGGCTAAACAGTCCCATAAGGTCACACTGCCTCATAGGAAAAATCTTAACTATTGACATGAAGAATGCATATTAATTTGTTTAAGCCACATTAAGTCTCTCTAATCATGAGTTAATCGATTATGTTTTCATATTAGGCTCGCAACATATTGGAAACCCACAAGGAGCATATAGACAATAAGTTAGGGGTCGGAATCAAAGGAGAACGGCGAGTCTAGTTATCGATTGAATTCTTTAGTGCAAATGAATGTTGCTTGCTATGTGATTCATGCGATTGTCATGATTGGTCCTTGATAATGTAATGATGGATAACTTGTGACATTTTGGTATATATAAATGGTATACTTGTGGTATATTTGAAGTATATGTTTGACAAATGTGATATATATACATGGTACATATATAGTATATGCAAGGTATATGCTTGACATATGAGGTATATATGTATGTTGTATATGATAAAGATGCAATGGTTGATGAATGCTTAAATACAAGTGCATATGCATATGGGCTAAAAAGGCGTTGTGACTAGTTAATCGATATTGTAAAGCAAAAGAAGAGGCCTATGGCCCAACAAATGTGCAAATGAAACAAATGATCAAGCTAGCTAGCAAATGTAAATGCAAATGTTCACATGGAAAATATTAACATGGAAACCCGGGGCAATGTCTGTTTAACTTGGTCACAACAAAATGAAATAAGAAAAGCATTTGCATACATAAAGAGTAATGATTATATGTTTCAACTTTATTGATACTTATATGATACTGATGAATGGAATGGAATACATGGTATATATTGGAATTGTGATCTATTACTATGAGTTGTTTGGTACTTTAGAGCTTATTGGATGGTTATTCTCACTGAGCCGCAACTCATCAATTTGTATAATTTTTCAGGTAAAGAAAAGTGATAGCTCATTTTGAGTAGCATATAAAAGACATGGAGCACAGGTCACTGGCCGAGCCTCATCACTCTCTCTCCTTGCATTCCACACAAGCATGAAAACATGTCATTTGTATTTTGGACCTATATGCTTGAATATGTATTACCACTCTAGATTAGTTTTGAAATGTATAAATGGAAACAACCCGTAATCCTTCTGATGTGAAGTTTATATTTTAATATATGTGATATATCGTATTGTGGTTTTTAATGTTGACTTGTAAAGTCATTAGTTGATTTTACAGGATATGATATAAAAAAAAAAATTTACTACCAATGTTAACAGGGTATTTTGTCTTTCTAGCATGCTATGTGTGATTAATTGATACAGGGATAGGTTATACTCAAATGCATAAGGTGTGACGTTACATTACCTGTGAATGAAACTTCAAGCCCATGAAGCCTATTTTAAATGATATATCTTGTATGTTTAATGGTTATAATATAATGGCTTTGTATATGCTTTCCATATGATATGTTTAAAGTATGGTTCTATGAAGATCATAATATAAATATTACATGATGAGTTTATATATGAACAAAGTATATATGTTATAAGATATAAATGTCTTAATGAGGTATAATAAGATCATATGAACAAGTAAAGCAGAAACTCTATACTAAGACCAGAAGTTGAATAGGTGGCATGCCATTAAGGGGGTTTAGTATTGTAGTTATTATAATATAATAATTTCATACTCATCAATGTAGCTTTAGCTCTAGGATTTCCATTGACTTGAGATGTCTCAACTAGCACATATATTTATACTTGTCAATATGGCTTAAGCTCTAGGAGCATCATTGATTGAGATGCCTCGACTGGCAGATATGATTGTTAAACCTTGAAGGGTATTTTTGTCATTTTGATGCTAACAAATAAAATAGTAATAATGTATTTAACAATGCTTGTGTTCTAAGTTTGTTGAATAGGATATATCTTGAATAAAATATGATGAAAGACAACCTTTGAAGGACAAAATAAGAAAAAATAGCATGTTCATGCCCGTGACTGATTATGTCACGCCCGTGATATAGCTTAGCACCAACTCTCCAACATTTAAAGTTCACGGCCATGAAGGATCATACCAACCGTGAATGATCAAATCAGTCACGCCCATGAAATAACACGTTAAGTTCTTTCAGAAAGCTTCACGGCCAGAGTCACCACTTGAACCACGACTTTGAAGAATGTTCACTCTCATGAAAGTATAAAGTCATGCCCGTGATTAAACATCTCAAGTTCTTCTAGAAAGTTTTGCGATCAAAGTCACCACTTGAACCACGACTTGGAAGAACATTCACGATCGTGACACACATAGTCACGCCCGTGAATGAGGATAGAGAAACATGTTAGGCGCGAAGTTAAAAGTTCGTTCAATGACTATTTTCGCATTAAATGCACCCAAATGTCTATAATTCGCTGAGGAAGTATAAATGCAAGTCATTTATGAATCCTAACAAGAAGAACAACAATTACTTTGAACCTTAAATCTTGTTGTAGCCATTGTGCATTCATTATTTTCAACAAAACCGTTACTCTTTGTAAAAACCTATTTGCTTATAATTTCTGAGCATTATAGGTTGGTGAGTATTTTTATTGTAATATATTACTCAAGTGAGTTTGGGTATATTAGGTTAAGATTGAAACACTTGTAAAGGTTTATTGTGTGAGCCATAAAACACAAGGAATTGGTTTATTGTGTGAGCCATTAAAGCATAAGGGAATTTTTGGGTTGCGTGTTAGCCATTGAGAGAAACACCATAGTTGGGAGTGAGCTTGTAAAACTCCATTGTAACACTTAGTGTGTTAGTAAAACTCCCAATTGAGATTAGGGATAAGAGTAGGGTTTGTTAATACCCTACCCTATTTAATTTTATTCTACATTTAAAGTTAAGAAATTTTTATTTCATAACCAATTGAACCCCCCTTCTCGGTTCATTGTGTGGGCAACAATTGGTATCAGAGCTAAGTCTAGCATCAAAGCCTAAAAAGCAGTAGAAAAGATCAAGAAATGGCCAATAAAGGATTCCAAAGTCTCAAGCCTTACTTTGATGGAGCAAACTACGCTTATTAAAAGTTCTAGATGGAGACATATCTCGATAATGAAGGAATTGAAGTTTGGGATAACGTACAGAAAGAATGGACACCACGAACCAGGAGAGGAGTTGATGGTGAAGAAGAAATCCTTTCTAGAGATGATTAGATAGAGCCTTAATGTAGAGCAAACTTCAAAAACAAAAAGGCAATGACAATTCTCGTAAGCTCTCTATCCATTGAAGAATGTGGCAGAATCCAACACTGCCCTACCACATATAGTATGTGGAAAACATTAGAGAATTATCATGAAGGAACAAAGCAAGTTAAATCCAAGAAGATTCAACTTCTCACTTCAGAATATGAACTCTTCAAGATGAAATCCAATGAATCCATCACCGATATGATGAACTGTCTTCTAGCCATCATATGGCATGAGAAAGCTTGAAAAGCACTTGAGCTTGGAAGATGTAAACAACAAAATTCTGAGAAGCCTTCCTCTCAAAGACTATGGTTCAAGAGTTGCTGGTATAAAAGAAGCCAACGAAGACATGAGCATCATATATACCGATGTGCTTATTGGCAAACTTCTAACACATGAAATGGCAGTAAAGAGAGATAGAGAACTTGAAACCGAGCCAGAAAAAAGAAAGCCTTTAGCACTCAGAGCCTCTGCTTCAAAATCTCAAGAAGAAGTTGAAGATGATGAAGAAAAGAGTGATGATGCAAATGAGGACATTGCAATGCTCTCAAGAAGACTGAAAAGAATAATTGAAAAGAGAATTGGCAACTCTCGAAACTTTGAACAAAGAAATCTCACACACTCCTCAAATGACTCTCAAAGGAATAAAGAGGAGGTAAAATGTTGTGAGTGTGGGAAGAAAGGACATATCAAACTAGAATGTCCAAAGCTCAAGAAACACAAGAAAAAAATATCAAAAAGATAATGGGAAAAAGATCACAAAGCCACATGGGATGACAAAAGCTCTTCAAGTGAAAAAGATGACAATGAAGGTGAAGAGGTCAACCTATGCTTCATGGCTTTAGAGGATCACTGAGGTAGGTCCTTCTTGCTCATATTCATTCAAAAATGATAGTAGTGATAATAATAGTGATAGTGAAGATGATGATGAGCAGAGTCTAATAGAAGTATTGAACCTAGAATTAGAAAAATATAGATGTAAATTCAATACTTATAAAAATAATATTTTAAATTTGTAAAACAAAATGGAAGTTTTAGAAAAGGAAAATCTTGATCTTAAATCTTCTAATGAATCTCTTCAAAAATCATTAGATGAGTACTCCTCTAGACTTTCAACTAAATCCTCACTTAAAGAGAATAATGTTTTGAAAAATGAAGTTGAGGAACTTAGAAACTCCATTTCAAGATTTCATAAAGGCAAGGAGAGTTTAGATACTCTCATAGTATCTCAAAGACCACCTTTAATAAGACATGATCTAGGATTTAATGGAACATCTTCTTCATCTCATAAGACCACATTTGTTAAGTCACCTCATATCTCCACATTAGAAGTAATAGCTCTAAGGGCTAAGTGCACAACGCACATTAAACCCTCTATTTATAAAAAGAATGGTCAAGGGTCAATTAGCCTAAGAGGGAAACCTTAAAAAGTCAATCATGCTTTTATGTATAAGAGGCATGCACCTAAAAAAGCACCGATTCATCATGCATGTGCATGTCACTGCTCACAAACTCCATCTAATAGGATAATGGTAGCTAAAAGCATGGTAAAATCGAAAAACATGTTTAGAGCTAAATAATGTAATTATTGTATGAAATTTGGTCATATCAATAAACATTGTTGGATAAGGAAGGCTCATTGGGAACCTTCATGTGCTAACCCCCAAGGACCCAAGTTCATTTGGGTACCTAAAAACAATACTTAAATTGTAATTTTATAGGTATGCTTGAAGTCCACTATAAAAGAAAATGCTTGGCTTGTGAATAGTGGATGCTCAAGGCATATGATTGGAAATAAAAAGCCATTCAATGACATTAAAAGTATTGATGGTGGTAAGGTAACCTTTAGAAACAATGCTAAGGGTAAGGTAATTGGCATTGGCTCCATTGGTATTAATAACACTACCTTCATTGAAGATGTTTTACTTGTTGATGGTTTCAAACATAACTTGTTAAGTGTAAGTCAATTATGTGATAAGGGAAACCAAGTAATCTTTACCTCTAATGAATGTCTTGTCATCTCTTTTAGTGGCAAAAAGATATTCAAAGGAAGAAGAGATGTCAATGTTAGAGGAGTGCTCTATAGGCAATCACCTTTAGCACTTATTGTACAAATTTATTTGATTAATAAAAGACTTTTTTATTAATTTGATGTTCATTTGATATATGAATTGATAAGTGATCTTAAATCAATTAATGAAGTCCTTGAAACATAACATAGCATGAAGGAAATCATGATGAGATCATGATATTGAGATTCTTATAATGTGTAATTATGTTAGTATCAAAATTATCCTTAGTCATAGGATTAATGAGACGGGACATTATTAATCCAGATAGACTACCACATGTTACACTCCTTGATTGGATCAAGTAGTAGATCTCATAATCTATAAACATGAGATGTTTAGAGTTAACATATGGATGCTTGCTAAGTGTAGCTAAGTACATTGGATGACCAACTATGAGACAATCATATGGATAATCTATTCAAATGTCAATGATAGTCTCATCATAGCAATGGTGCAAGTATCCTTAGACTTGAGGTACTCAAAGATATCTTGAATATTGATTATGTATTTTGACACTATTCCTTGTTGCCTCATAGAGGTAGCTCATAGGGTGGTGATTGGATATAGCTTGATATATTCGAAGGTAATTGGATAACCAAAAAAGGATTTACTACTCTTGATAGAAAGAGTGTATACCCATGGCCTCTTGTTGTGGTCATTACTCAGGAATCTCTGGCCAGAATGGAAATGTCATAAAGATCGTCTTCAATGACATATCTAATAGAGTAATGAGCCTCAAGGACAAGAAATAACATTACTTGGACTAGACGTGACGTAGTCAGTCTAGTGGGAGTTGACACATGTCCATACTCTGAACCAAGTGGGGCATAGAATGGTGAAAGGAATAATTGCACAGAAATTGTCTATGGAAAGGTTCGTAGTCAAACCACTGAATTTCCGGTCAATTGGGGGTCATGATGTGTTGCTAGATACCGCTCAAGACCTGCTTAAATTAATTGTTAATTTAAGTGACCAACATAACCGGGAACCTAATGGGTCACACGCATTGAAGATATGGAGAATGAGTAAAATGGTCTTGGATAGGATCCAAAATATGAGAGAATTATTTTAGGATGGATCGCAATTAGATCGCATGGAAAAATTGTTCGGGAGTGTCACAGGCCCACGTGGGCTTGGCAGGCTGCTAGCCAGCCTTGCGGGCCAACTGGGCTGACCAGCAGCAGCCCGCAGTAGGCCCAACGCGCCTGCAGCTTCCTATGTGTTGGCCAACGGTTGTTTTTGGCCTTAATTAGGCTAATTACTATTCATTTGTTTCCATTTTCTCCATTTTTGACTTTTCATCTTATTTTTGAATTTGATTCAAATAGAAAAGACATCAAATGATAGAAAATAGACATGAAAATATTTTTTGTGAAAAAAATTTTTTTAAGACATAACAAAAATTCTCTCAAGAACACTTTCAAAGCTAGCATTTTGAATTTTTTCAAACCATTTCTCTTAATAGTTTCTTCTTCATTCTTCGCGTGGATTATCATTAGAGACATCCTAGTGTAGATCGTTGTGGTTTGCTACAACCCAACAAAGTGAAGATTTGAAGAACAAATAAAAATTACAAGGTATAATTTTTAACATTTACATTTATATAAATTAGTTTTTATGGTACAAGTATGATCTTTTGTTTTGGATTTTGAAAAATTTTATTTTTTGTTGCGTTTATGAATATGATTCATTCTTCAAAATCCAATAGTCAATACTTACCTAATAGACTTACACAAAATATCTAACATTTCCTCTAAGTGTCTTATGACTACTAATGATGAATCTTGGCTATGGCATAGAAGGCTTGGTCATGCAAGCATGGATTTAATTTAAAGCCTTAGCAAAGAAAGCTAGTAAGTGGACTACCAAAAGTCATATTTAAAAAAGATAAGACATGTGAACCTTGCCAAAGAGGAAAACAACACAAGTCCTCCTTCAAATCCAAAAATATTGTAAGTACCTTGAAGCCTCTACAACTTTTGCATTTAGATCTTTTTGGACCTACTAGAGTTGCAAGCCTAGGAGGTAAACACTATGCTTTTGCCATCATCGATGATTACTCTAGATTTACTTAGGTAATTTTCTTAGCTCAAAAGAGTGATGCTTTTAAATTTGTTAAAAACTTTGCTAAGAGAGTTCAAAACGAAAAAGTTATTTTATTTCAAAAATAAGAAGCGATCATGGCAAAGAATTTGAAAATGAAAACTTTGAAAACTTTTGTCTAAAACATGGTATTTCACAAAATTTTTTATCTCCTAGGACGCCTCAACAAAATGGGGTAATCGAAAGGAAAAATTGAACTTTAATTGAAATGGCTCAAACAATGCTCAATGAGTATGGGTTACTAACCTACCTTTGGGCTGAAGCCACTAATACTGCATGTTATATTTCAAATCGAGTTTTCAAAGACTACTCTTAAACAAAACATATTTTGAGTAATGGAATGGAAGAAAGCCCATGATATCATACTTTAGAGTATTTGGATGCAAGTGTTTCATATTAAATACCAAGGACAACCTTGGAAAATTTGCCTCTAAATCCGATGAAGGTATCTTTTTAGGATACTCGACCTCTAGCAAAGCTTATAGAGTCTTTAATAAAAGGTCATTAGTTGTTGAAGAATCTATGCATGTTGTCTTTGATGAATCTAGTAAGATTGATCTTGTGAAAGGTAGTGTTCTTGATGATGTCGTAGGTACATTGGAGAAGTTTGATTTTGATTATGAGAAAGATGAAAATGATCAAGAAAACCCATATCAAGATGACTCTCTACCTCAAGCTCAAGATCAAGATAAACAAGAGCTTCCAAAGGAGTGGAAAATGACAAAAAATCACCCTAAGGATCAAATCATTGGTGATCCTACTATAGGGGGTAAGCATTAGATCTCGTCTCAAACTTTTAGATTCTAACCTTGCTTTTGTCTCTCAAATTGAGCCTAAAAATATTGATGATGCTCTTAATGATGAATATTGGGTGATTGTTATGCAAGAGGAACTCAACCAATTTGAGAGGAGCAAGGTGTGGACCTCAGTTCCTTAACCCAAAGAGCATCAAATCATTGGTAGCAAATGGATATTTAGAAATAAACTAGATGAACAAGGTTTAATAACTAGGAATAAGGCTAGGTTAGTTGTAAAAGGTTATAATCAAGAAGAATGAATAGATTATGATAAGACCTATGCTCCGATAGCTAGCTTAGAAGCCATAATAATTCTTTCAGCATTTGCATGCCATATGAATTTTAAACTCTTTCAAATGGATGTCAAAAGTGTTTTCTTAAATGGTTTGATAGAATAAGAAGTTTATTAGAACAACCACAGGGTTTTGAAAGCCATAACTTGTCCAATCATGTTTTTAAACTTTCAAAAGCTTGGTATGGTTTGAAACAAGCTCCAAGAGCTTGGTATGAAAGACTATGTCTTTCCCTTTAGAAAGTAATTTTTCAAAGGGAAATGTTGACACAACATTATTTACTAAAAAGCATAAGCATGATTGTAACACCACATCATATGCATTTAAGTATAACCTATTTCTGTATCAAATAATCACATACTGCATGTTAAAAAGAGAAAATACCCTTATAACAGTGGTAGTAAATTTTTTTTTCATATCATATCCTATAAAATCAACTAATGAGTTTACAAGTCTTATATCCTATAATATCACTCAATGACTTTTCAAGTCAATATTAAAAACCACAATACAATATATCACATATATTAAAACATCAACTTCACATCCGAAGGATTACGGGTTGCTTCCATTTATACATTTCAAAACTAATATAGAGTTATAATACATATTCAAACATATGAGTCCAAAATACATATGACATGTTTTCATGCTTGTGTGGAATGCAAGGAGAGAGAGTGATGAGGCTCGGCCAATGACCTGTGCTCCATGTCTTCTATACACTACTCAAAATGAGCTATCAATTTTCTTTACCTCAAAAATGATGCAAATTGATGAGTTGCGGCTCAGTGAGAATAATCATCTAATGAGCTCTAAAGTACCAAACAACTCATAGTAATAAATCACAAATCCAATATATACCATATATTCCATTCCATTCATCAGTATCATATATGTATCAATAAAGTTGAAACATGTAATCATTACTCTTTATGTATGCAAATGCTTTGCTTATTTCATTTTGTTGTGAGCAAGTTAAACAGACATTGCCCCGGTTTCCATGTGAACATTTGCATTTGCATTTGCTAGCTAGCTTGATCATTTGTTTCATTTGCACATTTGTTGGGCCATAGGCCTCTTCTTTTGCTTTACAATATCGATTAACTAGTCACAATGCCTTTTTAGTCCATATGCATATGCACTTGTATTTAAGACTTCATCAACCATTGTATCTTATCATATATAATATACATATACCACATATATACCTCATATGCCACACATATACCTTGCATATACTATACATATACCATCTATATATATCACATATGTCAAACATATACTTCAAATATACCATAAGTATACCATTTATATGTACCACAGTGTCACAAATTATCCATCATTACATTATCAAGGACCAATCATGACAATCATATGAATCACATAGCAAGCAACATTCATTTACACTAAAGAATTCAATCGATATTTAGACTCACCGTTCTCATTTGATTCCGACCCCTAACTTATTGTCTATCCACTCCTTGTGGGTCTCCAATATGTTGTGAGCCTAATATGAAAACATAATCGATTAACTCATGATTAGGGAGACTTAATGTGGCTTAAACAAATTAATATGCATTGTTCATGTCAATGGTTAAGATTTTTCCTATGAGGCAGTGTGACATTATGGGATTGTTTAGCCTATAACGTTTTCTATACTTGACCAATTAATAGGATTCTTGTTCCTAAGTAAAACTAACTTATAATTATAGAACATATTAAAATTTCAGACCAATGGGATCATTGTACAATATTTTGTGGAATTTCTAAGTGTGTTCTGTTTTCTGCCTTTAGGCAGTTTCAGGGTACTCCTTTGGGTTCATCATAACTAATAATCTATAAGTCCTATTTTAATGAAACTTTACCGACACTTATATGGGTTCATATGGAACATTGTTTATGTATACCACATTTATCAAGTATGACTCTGTAACACCCTCTTATCCCACTATAGTTCAGCAAGGTAAGTGAGCATTACCTGTCTTACTATTTTATAAAGTTAATGAAGTGAAGTAAATATTTTTTTTTTTGAAAATATTGCATAAACTAAAATAAAATTTCATACAAGCCCAAATATTAAAAATTTTATTTATTTATAAAGTACATTAATTTACATTCAAAACATGTTCTTTTACATGGTGACTCACATATTTAATACATATGATATGAAATAAAAACGATACTTTAATTTACAAAGCTTTTAACAAAATATACCAAAAATAAAATCCAAACCTTTTTGCTGCTTTTCTCCGCGTACCCTTCTTCTTCTGACAGTCTATTTTCTATGGCTACCCTTCTAAACTTGCGCGAGAGGAAACCACCCGCGCTAAGCTACTAGCTTAGTGGTGCTTCAATGATAAAAATTTTACATACATATATATTTTCTCACATATTAATTTCCCATTTAATAAATAAGATATAAAATAAAGAATTATATAAAATCAATAAATTTCTGCAAACACTCAATATATAACAACTTTAATTCATATAACATTTATAAAAAAATCACATACTTCGATATTATTATTATTATTATTATTATTATTATTATTATTATTATTATTATTATTTATTTGTGCCCATAACACCTATAACCGATCTAACTAATAGGAATAATGGGGTTGCCATTCCCGGCTTTCATAATATAGCGCCGAGCGCTTTTATAATAATGTCATTACTAGCTTTTGTTATATTGTCATAACCGGCTTAATAATTTTGCACCGAGCGCATTTATAAATTGTCATTACCGACTTTTATATTTGGCACCGAGTGCCTTAAATCTCCTAATTGGCATGCCAAACTATTCCCTATTCTAGTTCTAGACTAGGTGTTTTTGGGCTTAACTATTTTTATATTAATTCACTATATTTCAAAAATGTCAACATTATTTAACTATCATAACTATGCTTATTCATTTTTGTTCTTTATTTCCATTATTATTGCAATAAAATCTCATACATAAATAATTTTTTAAACATTTATAATTACCATCAAAGTAAATATTTGCATGGATTATTACATATAATTATAACAACACATGCAAAAAGCCCAATATTGTATGTTTTTACCTATTGCAGATTTCAGACCAATTTTTGGGCTTCATTTGTAGCCCATATATAATTCGAATTTGGAGTTCTCATCTTCTAACAATTTTTAGCTTATTGTCTTATATTTCCGATTCATCAAAAATCACATAAATCACAGTTTTCTATCAAAAGTTATGATCAATTCACTACTGCATCATCACAGAATTTTCTGCCCAGAATTTTCTGGACAGATTCTAGGTTTAAACTTCATGCATTTAACTGGACAAATCTAGACATAATTAGATATTATAGTCTAAATATAAATTAAATCCTTGTTTCTTAGCTTTCATTTCCAACAAAGAACATACAAAAAAGAGTTATTAAACTCAAGTTATCATCAAAATAGTCAGAGTTGTTCCTGGAATTCTGTACCCGAGCCATAAGTTGACATCAATCCATATTTCAACCACATTCATCATTTGCATTCATTTTAATACTAAAATTTCCAGAATTACAAATACGTTCATGTGTTTCAATTATTTCATACCATTTGTTCCCATTTCCATATATAATATCAAAAGTCAAAACAAAACACATAACATCTCAAAAACACAAACATAACAAACCTTAACATATAATTCCATACATATTAACAACATGCAAAATTTTTATCAATGAAGCACATACCTAATCAGCCTTGGTTCTTCCCTTAATCCTTCTTTTTCTACCCTTATTAGCTAGCTTTCTCCTTGCTTTTGTCATCCTCTTGAGGGCCTCTCACTTGTTCACTTATTTTTCCTACACAACCATACCATAACTCAATTCCAACATTAAATTTCAATGCTTTTCATGTCTACATAATATTCTAATGCTCCTAATATTTTTTACACCTTAATTGAGCTAAAATTTTCTAAGGTTAAACTTCCTTCTTCATATATCATGGCTGCTAAAAAACCATATCCTAGTTTCCAATTTATTTTCTTCAATTCAATACTCAATTCACAATTAATCAATCACCAATTGTAGTATTTCTATGCTAATTTCAATTTTCTCCAATTTTCTTTAACTATGGCAGCCCCTCATTCATCCATTAACATCATATTTTCTTTAGTTTTTAAGACATAAAACAATTAACTAACTTCAATTATCATTAATTCAAAGTTTAATTACACTTCTATCAACTAATCACAAACTTAAATTTCTACTTCCAATCTTGCAACATAAGCTCAATCTACCAAACCTAATCACATCTATCATCAATATAGATCTCAAATAGAAGGAAAAAGGTTGAATTTAAGAAGAATAAACTCACCTTAAGATCATTCCAAAGCTGGCCGAATTTCCCCTCAATTTTTCTCTTTTATTTCTCTTTTTTCTTCTTCCTTTCTTGTTTCTTTGGCACCCTTTTTGGTAAGAACTCCTTAATTCAGAATTTTCATCTCTCAAAACTATTTTTTTCTCACTATTAATATGCTGGAAAAGGAAGAAAATAAAGGTTTATTGGGGTGGAGATGGACGACAACAAGGTGGGAGAAAAGAAGAAAAGAATGGCTTATGAAAGAATGTAGAATTTTGTTCTTCCTTTTTGACTTTTTATACCTAAATTAAGAAGTGGGTCCCACCAATTAAAATTAATCTTAATTCTTATTGGTTCATTAGGTTAATTAATCTTGATTAATAATTAAACTTTGACAAATTCCATTTTTACCACATCTTCCTCCATATTCACACTTTTTCCCCAAACAATTGCCATAATACCAATTTTGTCTATAGGAAATTTTATTTTTTTCTAATTCTACCGCAAATCTTTTTAATTCCAAAATAATAATATCTTTAATTATTTTCTCTTATTATTAGCCATTTTTTTATGGGTTTAAATTTAGATTTCGATTGAACCAGTGGACCCCACTACGGTCACGCGCAATCGGGGCCTAAATCACTGAATGTTACAGTCTCTAAGGTCTTCAACTTATAACAAACAGTTTACTGGTCCAGAATAGAATTGGCTTCCAAACCAGTATGACTTCCAGAGCCCATAACTTAGTCTATACATAACCAATGAAGATAAAATTAGTACCACAATTTAGCTAAGACATATAGCTATAACCTTTCTGCTTTTATGATTTACAGAATCTAGCTTTAACAAGCTCAAACTATCCAAAAAAGTTATTGGATCTGCCCAGGGCACTCAGTAGGTAGTTCAAACCATGAAACAGTCATGGTTCCATTCCCCATAACTCATATATGACAAGACCTACGAATCTGCAATTTGGTATACAGATACACAGCACATATATATATGCAACTTTTATGTTTTGAGATACTTCAAATAATGACTTTAACATATTCGAAATCAATGCACACAGTAGATAACTGGGTTATAGTTCAAACCCTGACCTATTACAGTAGAGAGAGGATTTCTCTTCCTATACACTAAATCATGCAAAACCGTTTACATATCCATAAATATAAGACATAAAGGAACAATGTTTGGGTTTTACACTTTTCCAGAATCAATTGCTATGTGCATCAAAATCGGGTTGCAAATCAGTGCCTATTAATAAACCTAAGCAACTCAAATCAACCCCATAGCAATAAGAATTGATTACTTACCAAGAACAACCTTGCAAGGGATCAATTAGCTTCAAAAAATAAATGAAAAAAGGAATAATTGAATTCTGAAATGGAGGAAAATGAAGAAGAAGTCGGGCTGGAGAAGAAGGCAGAAATGGGAAGATAAAGCTAACTTTTTGTTTTTTTTTTATCTTTTTATCTTTTTCTCATCTCTTTTCTCCTTTCTCTTCTCTTTTATTTCTCTTTTGTGTCATTTTCATTTTATTTTGTCTATATTATTATTATTATTATTTACATATATTTATAATTCCACTAATTCACACAATAATACAGCTTAATCATTTGGCCCGATTTAACTAAATTAACAATGTAAATGTTTACTAATCTTAATCTAATCATTTTTCTTACTTTAATTTAGTTACCTTATTCAATTTATTTCTAATACTTTGTTATCCTCATTTAGGTTATAATTACATAAGCGCGACTCGATACAAGTGCCAAATACTAGGACACGTAGCTAGTGCATGTCATAAACTTGTTCCTACAAAAATACGTATGAAATGCACGTGTTCAATTGAATTGTATGCAAGATGCTTATGTTCAATGAAATGCATGTAGGGAAGGTCAATGATGTTACAATTCTCTCCTCCTTTTAAAAATATCATCCTCGAAATTAATACTTGAAAACAGGTGTGGATATTGCTTTTTCATATTTTCTTCTGTTTCCCATGTTGCCTCTTCTTGTTAATGGTTACGCCATAATACCTTACCCAAAGGTATTTCTCGGTTTCTTAGCTGTTTAGTCTTGTATCCAATGATTTGCAATGGTTCCTCAACATAACTCATGTTCTCTGCAATCTCAATGGCTTGATCTTTAAGTACATGTGAAGGATCTGACCTGTATCTTCTAAGCATGCTCACATGAAACACATTATGTATCTGAGCCATCTCGGGTGGTAAAGCCAACCTATAAGCCAATGGACCAATCTTCTCAAGGCCCTATGTATCTTGGGCTCAATTTACCCTTATTGCCAAATCGGATTATCCCTTTCGTATTTCATCTCACTTTTATGCTGATCAGCGTAACTTTTCTATCGATCTTGGGCTGCCTTTAGCTTATTTTTGACAACCTTGATCTTATCCACTGTGTCTTGCACTATTTTTGGCCCTTCTAATGCACGTGCTCCTTCTTCATCCCAAATAATATGGCTTCGACACTTTCTGGCATACAATGCTTCATACGTTGCCATCTGGATACTGCTATGATACTGGTTGTTGTAAGCAAATTCAACCAATGCTATATATTCATCCCAAACACCTCTAAATTCCATGGAACACGCCCTAAGCATTTCTTCCAATGTCTGTATAGTCCTTTCAGATTGTCCATTAGTATGTGGGTGGAATGCAGTGCTAAAGTTCAATTTTGTTCCCAATGCATTCTGTAAACTCACCCAAAAATGCGATGTAAACTGTGGATCTCTATTAGACACAATGGACATTGGAATGCCATGCAATCTGACTATCTCATTCACATATAATTTGGCCAAACTCTCAAGTGTATAGCCCCATCTGATAGGTAGAAAATGTACTAATTTGGTTAATCTGTCAATAATTACCCATATTGCATCATTTTTCCATGGAGTTATTGACAATCCATAGACAAAATCCATCGTTATTCTTTCCCATTTCCATTCTGGCACTGACAATGGATGTAGTTTACCAACTTGTGCCTAATGTTCAATTTTAATCTGCTGACATGTCAAGCATTTGGAAACATATTCTGCTATGTCTCTCTTCATTCTTGGCCACCAGTAATGAGGCCTTAAACTGTGATACATCTTTGTCATCCCTGGGTGCATTGCATACGGTGCATTGTGTGCCTCTTCCATTATTTCCTGACGCAAGTTCTCAGTGTCTGGAACACATATGCGTGACTTTAACATCAGTGTATCATTCTGCAAATGAAACTCTGTATTATTTCCCTGCCTTACCACATCCATTTTCTCACATAATTCATGATATTTGCTTTGTGCTTCTTTAATTCTCTCCTTTAGCATAGGTCTGACTTGAAGAGTAGCAATCAGTGATCCTCTATCATGTTAATTCAACATTCATGGATCATAATTGAATCAAATATGGAAAAGAGGATGTTTGTAAATGAGCTACACTACTACTGGCCTTCCTACTCAATACATCTGCTACTAGATTGGCTTTCCCTGGATGGTACTCAATTGTACAGTCAAAATCTTTCAATAGCTCTAACCATCGTCTTTGCCTCATGTTTAACTCTTTTTGTGTCAGCAAATAACCCAAACTTTTATGGTTTGTGAAGATTTGGAATGTCTCACCATACAGATAATGCCTCCAAATCATCAATGCAAATACAACTGCAGCCAATTCTTAATCGTGCACTGGATATGAGATCTCATGTGGTCTCAGTTGCCTATATGCATAAGCTATCACCTTACCATGTTGCATTAATACACATCCCAAGCCTTGGTGAGAAGCATCACTATATACTGTAAACCCACCTGTACCTATAGGGATAGTTAACATTGGTGCTGAGGTTAGTCTGTGTTTTAGTTCATTGAAACTCCTCTGAAATTCTGGAGTCCACTTGAAAGGCACATTCTTTCTGAACAATTTAGTCAAAGGGGTAGCAATTAAGGAGAATCCATCAACAAATCTGCGGTAGTATCCGGCTAATCCCAAAAAACTACGCATTTCTGAAATAATTTTAGGAGCTTCCCAATTTACCATGGCCTCAATTTTCTTTGGGTCAACCTCTATGCCCTTACATGACACCACATGTCCAAGAAATACCAAATGATCTAACCAGAATTCGCATTTACTCAATTTGGCATATAATTGTTTCTCCCTCAAAGTTTGCAACACAATTTTTAAATATTGTTCATATTCTCCCCTGTTCTTTGAGTACACCAATATGTCATCAATAAATACTATCACAAACCTATCCAGATATGGTTGAAACACCTTATTCATTAATGCCATAAATGCAGCTGGAGCATTAGTCAACCCAAATGGCATTACTAAAAATTCATAATGTCCATACCTGGATCGAAAGGCAGTCTTTGGAACATCCACTTCTGCAACCTTCACCTGGTAATAGCCTGATTTCAGATCAATCTTGGAGAATATTTGGGCTCCTTGCAATTGGTCAAACAAATTATCTATTCTAGGCAATGGATATTTGTTCTTCACCATCATTTTGTTCAGTTGTCTATAATCGATGCACAATCTCATTGTTCCATCTTTCTTTTTAACAAATAATACTGGAGCTCCCTAAGGTGATACACTAGGTCTAATATACCCTTTGTCAAGTAACTCCTGCAATTGGGCCTTCAGTTCTTTCAACTCAACTGGGGCCATTCTGTAGGGTGACCTTGATATTGGTGTTGTTCCTGGTACTAGTTCAATAATGAATTCTATCTTTCTATCTGGTGGTAAACGAAGTAGATCATCTGGGAATACATCAACAAATTCCCTTACCACTGGTATATTTTCAAGCAAGCTATCAGTGGTTCTAGTATCAGTCACATATGCCAAATATGCTTCGCATCCCCCTTTGATCATTCGAAATGCCTTTACAGCTGAAACTAGACATGTAGGCACAAGTTTTCTTTCACCTAGAAATACTACCCTTGGCTGGTTTGGTGATTCCAAAATTACTTCCTTAGTAAAGCAATTCACTATTGCATGATGTCTAGTTAACCAGTCCATTCCCATTATCACATCAAATTCATATATTGGCAATAAAATCAGATCAGCTATTAACTCAGCTCTGTCAATGCATATCAGGCAATCACGATAGACATTATTCACAACTACCACTGTTCCCAATGGTGTATTGACATTTATGTCAATCCCTAGAGGCTCATTCATTTGATGCAGTTTAGATGCCATATGCAATGATATAAATGAATGACTGGACCGTGGGTCAATCAATGCATATGCTAACATATCGTAAATGTAAATATTACTGGTAAATACTTCGGGAGAATCCACCACCTCCTATCTAGTCATAGCAAACACCCTGGCCTGAGTAGGGGTTCTAGAACTCTGACCTTCAGATGTAGTCACTCCTCTGCCCATTGTACTAGTCCTGCCCCTGCCTCTTCCTCTGCCCTGTGTCCCACTAGTAGGGTAGACCCTCGGTGCCTCAACTGTAGTCTCAGATACTCCTCTACCTCTGCTGGTCTCTACTAGTTTGGCACTATTTGGACAGTCTCTATACATGTCCTCCATCGATCCACAGAAATAACATGCTCCTGTGAGCCTTCTACATTTATCCGTATGCTGTCTACCACAATGACTACATGTGGGTTTCTGTTCAACATATTGGCTTTACCCTCTGCCTGGGTAAGAGAAAGTCATGCCTCGACCTCTAGAACTGGAGTACCCACTTCTGTTGCCAGACTGTGCAGGCATATATCTGCCACTTTTTCTCGACCTTCTGCTAGACTCACCGAAGAACTCACGTGCTGCCCTTTTAATTTGTTGCTCCCCAGCTTCTTTCATTAACCGTTCAGCTCTGATTACAGCAGTTCTGAGTCTGGCATAATTACCAAGATCAGTAGTCGTGATTCTATTTCTGATCTTATATTTGAGGCCCTCCTCAAACTTCCTACATTTGTCTCTTTCAGTAGAGATCATGAAAGTGACATAATGGGAAAGTTTATTAAATTGTACTTCGTACTCCACAACAGACATATTCTCCTGTTTCAGATTCAGGAATTCCTTCCTCTTCTCATCTTTATATGCTTCAATCATGTAATTATTCTAAAGTTCCAGGAGGAAATCATTCCATGTCAACACCGGTGGTTGTGCATCACTGTCGGGGACTGTCTCCCACCATTCATAAGCATTTCCTTATAGCAAGGATACTGCATAATCGAATTTCTCATCCGAGGTACATCACATCATATTCAGTACCATCTGTGTCCTTTTCATCCATGTCTCAGCTTCTGCTGGGTCTGTTGTGCCATTAAAATCAGTTGCACCATATTTCCTCAGCTTGTCATAACGTCTTTCCTTATACATTTCAGGACCATATACTTCCTGTTCTAGGTTTTCATGGGGTACTTCTGCATGAGATGACTGTGATGCATGTACTGGAGCTCTAGCTCCTAGTGTTGGTTGATCTCTATGTAAATGAGGTGATGCCTCATGAGAATGCATTTCAGCCGGCCTCTCCCTCCTTGGTGAATCATGTCTTATGATGTCCCTAAAATAAATGAAATTATGTCACTACATAATGTTCAACAAATGCTCTTATTCATATGCATGTTCCCATGGAACCTATCCCTGCTCTGATACCTATCCCATAATGTAACACCACATCATATTCATTTAAGTATAACCTAGTTCTGTATCAAATAATCACATACTGCATGTTAAAAAGAGAAAATACCCTAATAACAGTGGTAGTAAATTTTTTTTTTTCATATCATATCCTATAAAATCAACTAATGACTTTACAAGTCTTATATCCTATAATATCACTCAATGACTTTTCAAGTCAACATTAAAAACCATAATACGATATATCACATATATTAAAAAATAAACTTCACATCCGAAGGATTACGGGTTGCTTCCATTTATACATTTCAAAACTAATCTAGAGTGATAATACATATTCAAACATATGAGTCCAAAATACATATGACATGTTTTCATGCTTGTGTGGAATGCAAGGAGAGAGAGTGATGAGGCTCGGCCAATGACCTGTGCTCCATGTCTTCTATACACTACTCAAAATGAGCTATCACTTTTCTTTACCTGAAAAATGATGCAAATTGATGAGTTGCGGCTTAGTGAGAATAATCATCCAATGAGCTCTAAAGTACCAAACAACTCATAGTAATAAATCACAAATCCAATATATACCATATATTCCATTCCATTCATCAGTATCATCTATGTATCAAAAAAGTTAAAACATATAATCATTACTCTTTATGCATGCAAATGCTTTGCTTATTTCATTTTGTTGTGACCAAGTTAAACAGACATTGCCCCGGTTTCCATATGAACATTTTCCATGTGAACATTTGCATTTGCATTTGCTAGCTAGATTGATCATTTGTTTCATTTGCACATTTGTTGGGCCATAGGTCTCTTCTTTTGCTTTACAATATCAATTAACTAGTCACAATGCCTTTTTAGTCCATATGCATATGCACTTGTATTTAAGCATTCATCAACCATGTATCTTATCACATATAATATACATATACCACATATATACCTCATATGCCACACATATACCTTCCATATACTATACATATACCATGTATATATATCACATATGTCAAACATTTACTTCAAATATACCACAAGTATACCATTTATATGTACCACAGTGTCACAAATTATCCATCATTACATTATCAAGGACCAATCATGACAATCATATGAATCACATAGCAAGCAACATTCATTTGCATTAAAGAATTCAATCGATAATTAGACTCACCGTTCTCCTTTGATTTCGACCCCTAACTTATTGTTTATTGTTTATCCGCTCCTTAATATGCATTGTTCATGTCAACAGTTAAGATGTTTCCTATGAGGCAGTGTGACATTATGGGATTGTTTAGCCTATAACGTTTTCTATACTTGACCAATTAATCTGATTCTTATTCCTAAGTAAAAATAACATATACTTATATAACATATTAAAATTTCATACCAATTAGATCATTGTACAATATTTTGTGGAATTTCTAAATGTGTTCTATTTTCTGCCTTATTTTCTGCCTTTAGGCAGTTTCAGGGTACTCATTTGGTTTCATCATACCTTATAATCTATAAGTCCTATTTTAAGGAAACTTTACAGAAACTTATATGGGGTCATATGGAACATTTCTCATGTTTACAACTGTTATCAATTATGTCGCTAAGGTCTTCAACTTATAACAAACAGTTTACTGGTCTAGAATAAAATTGGCTTCCAGACCAGTATGCCTTCCAGAGGCCAATTAAGCTGCAATTAGTACCACAATTTAGCTATGACATATACCTACAACCTTTCTTTTTTTAGGATTTACATAATCTAGCTTTAACAAGCTCATATTATCCAAACCATTTACTGGATCTGCCTAGGGCACTCAGTAGGCAGTTCAAACCATGGAATAGTCATGGTTCCATTCCCCATAACTCAAACTTTAAAAGACCTATGAACCTGAAATTTAGTATACATATACAAAACACATATATATACAAATTTTATGTTTTGAGATACTTCAAATAATGGCTTTAACATATTCGAAATCAAAGCACACAGTAGCTAACTTGGTTAGGGTTCACACCCTGACCTGTTTTAGTAGAGAGAGGATTTCTCTTCCTATACACCAAATCTGCAAAAATGTTTACATATCCATAAATATAAGACATAAAGGAACAATGTCTATGTTTTATACTTTTCCAGAATCAATTGCTATGTGCATCAAAATCGGGTTGTAAATCAGTGCCTATTAATGAACCTAAGCAACTCAAATCAACCCTATAGCAATAAGAATTGATTACTTACCAAGAACAACCTTGCAAGAGATCAATTAGTTTCAAAAACTAAGTGAATCAAGGAAGAATTGACTTCTGAAATGGAGGAAAATGAAGAAGAAGTCGGGCTGGAGAAGAAGGCATAAATGGGAAGATGAAGCTAACTTTTTGTTTTTTGTGTTTTTATCTTTTTCTCATCTCTTTTCTCCTTTCTCTTCTCTTTTCTCTTCTCTTCTCTTTTATTTCTCTTTTGTGTCATTTTCATTTTATTTTTTCTATATTATTATTATTATTATTATTTATATATATTTATAATTCCACTAATTCACACAATAATATAACTTAATCATTTGGACCGATTTAACAAAATTAACAATGTAAATGTTTACTAATCTTAATCTAATCATTTTGCTTACTTTAATTTAGTCACCTTATTCAATTTATTTCTAATACTTTTTTATCCTCATTTAGGTTATAATTACACAAGCGCGACTCGATACAAGTGCCAAATACTAGGACACGTAGCTAGTGTATGTCATAAACTTATTCCTACAAAAATACGTATGAAATGCACGTGTTCAATTGAATTATATGCAAGATGCTTATGTTCAATGAAATGCATGTGGGGAAGGTCAAGGATGTTACAATGATATTCTAATTGTTCAAATTTATGTTGATGACATCATATTTCGGTCTACTAATAATTGCTTTGCCAAGAATTTGCTAAGTGTATGACTAAGGAATTTGAAATGAGCATGATGGGTGAACTTAAGTTCTTTCTTGGTCTACAAATAAAACAAAGCAATGAGGGCATATTCATCAACCAATCCAAGTATGCCAAAGACTTAATCAAGAAATTTGGAGTGGAAGGATGCATAAATGCCAATACTCCTATGTGCACATCAACAAAGTTGGACAAAGACGAAAAGGGTAAGAGCATTAATGAAAATCTCTATAGAGGAATGATCGGATCACTCTTATATCTTACTTCCTCTAGGCCCGATATAATGTATAGTGTATGCTTATGTGCTAAATTTCAATCATGTCCTAAAGAATCACATTTGAATGTTGTGAAAAAAATCTTAAAATATTTAAATGGCACATTGCATCTAGGTTTATGGTATCCTATAAATTCATCCTTTCATATCATAGGATATTCAGATACAGACTATGTCGGTAGTCTCTTGGATAGAAAGTGTACTTCAGGCACTTGTCACATTATTGGTGAATGCTTAGTTTCTTGGTTTAGCGAGAAACAAGTTTCGATTGCTCTTTCTACCACTGAAGCGGAATATGTGGCAGCAGGATGTTGTTGTATTCAAATCCTATGGATGAGACAACAACTTAAGGATTATGATCATAGTTTGGAACATATACCTATCAAATGTGACAATACAAGTGCCATAAACCTATCTAAGAATCCCATTCAACATTCTAGAACCAAGCATATTGACATAAGACATCATTTTCTTAGAGATCATGTTCAATATGGAGATGTTGAATTATAATTTATCGATACAAACAATCAATTGGCAGATATTTTCACCAAGTCCCTTAATGAAGAAAGGTTTAATTTCATAAGAAGAGAGCTTGGTATGCTTGATGGATTAACCTTATCTTAAGCATGATTGTCAAAATTGTCAAACCTTGAATGTTAATTTCCTTCATATGTTGTTTTTTTTTATTATTGTATAATCTTTTAAGGTATGAAGTGGTTAACATGATGGGAATATATGTTATAAGGCATAGAAGCATCTTAGGAATCTTTATCTTATTTTAGACAGTTTTATTTATTGAAGAATTAAGAAAATTCATGCCCGTGACATATATTCATAGCTGTGATCATAATCGCCAAAAGTTATAGTAGCTTTCATGCCTTTCTTCAAGACATTCTTCACTGCTGGAGGTAGTGAAGACTATGTATCACACTCTTAACTCTTTTCTTTCACTTTTGTGAAACTTTTCATTCATGCATGTGACACTTTTTCTCGACCGTGAACATTAACATCAAATAATTATAGAACCATTCACACTTTGTTTCACGCGTTGCCTCACGATCAGAAGTAGTGAAGATTGCACTTCATGATCGTGACTCATTTTGTCACCACCGTGAAATTCATAAGTAACGCCCGTGACTATTTAATTTCACGACCGTGAACTGATTTGTATCCTTTATCATGGCTAGAGCGCCTCTTCACCAAACCGTGACCATGACTATTCACGCCCGTGATGGACGATTCACGACCGTGAATCTGTCGACTTTAAAACAGAATTTTACTGTTTCTTCTCACTTTCAACCTTAAAAATTCTCTCAATTAAAGCACTCATTCATTATTTCTCACAAAATCCGGCCTCCTCATATCCTTTTCCAACTATAAAATCCCTCAAAACTCATTCTCTTTGAAGAATCATAACATCTCAAGGTTGTTCTCAAAATCCCTAGTCAGAAAATCACTCTCCAAAATCCTTTTCCAAGATTATCAATGGAACTTGGCTCATCAAAAGGCATAAGGATGAAATACCATGCTCCAAGACGCCATACGGACTACCTTTTCAACATTATTTCGGAGTATTGTCATCCGAGATATGCTATTCTTAAGAAAAAGCCCTTACTTTCGTCTCGTTCCTTCGAGTGTAATGTTGTCAGGACTCTCAGTCTTGAGACAAGCATGACAGAACAATTACAAGCTTGTCACCTCAAGGAAATTATGGATATTCATCGGCCAATGCTAAGGGAACTAACTCTCAAGTTCTTTAGCACTTTGCAAGTTTCTCCCACTGGAACAATCAAATTCCAACTCTGTAAGCATTCGAACACTCTCACAGCAGCAGAGTTTGGCACTATCTTCAAACTTCTCTCAAATGGTATTCTCAATGAGAGTGAGGTGGAATTCTATGCCAATCCGGCATGGACTCATTTTGGGTTGGATTGTAGCTTGGATGTGAAGAAGACTAAGATCACCCATCTTCGGTCTCCTGTGCATAAATATTTACATAGGTTTCTTACCTATAGTATCTTTGCCAGAGGCGATAGCAATGGGGCAATCCAAAAATTAGAGCTTTTCCTACTAGAGATGGCACGAAGAGGTCTAACCGTGGCTTTGTCTTGCTGGTTTGCAAATCATCTTATTTCAATTGCAACAAAGCCATCAGGAGATATCTTGATGGGTGGGTATGTGACTCACCTTGAAATTGAGCTCAGGTATCTAATGCTTGATGCACAATTTTAAGCCCATTCCAGCACATCCTCAAGACCGGCTAGATGTCGAGTCTTTTATAAAGATGGGAGCAGCTATTCGCATAATTTATGAGAATAATGTCTATTACCGCTTCACTACTCCAGCTGGTGAAATTGATTAGGAAGACTAGGATTCTGATGAATTTAAAACTAGCCTTCAAGGTATCCAGCAAAGAAAACAAGCCCGAGTCGAGACAGCGACCCCAGAGGTTGAGCAAGAGGTTGGTTAATCATTGGCTTCTACACCTAGATTGGCGCAACAGGTTGCTGATCTTTTAGCACCTTGCTTTGACCTATTATAGGCTTCCATCGATGAGAGGTTGGAAAACCTCAAAGACTTCATGAAATCTCGTGTATTGCCTCAAGGCGGAGGTAGCATGCTTTAGAGATGGTCTATCAGGCTTAAAGCCTAATTAGACTCATAGTTTTGTTTTCATGATTTTTATGTACTAGTTTTTATTTTTATAGGTGTAGGACTTTAATTTAAATTTTTTAAACTTTGCAATTCTTCTCTTTCATTTAATATAATTACATTATTTTATGGTTTATTTTGTTGATTAACAAAGGGGGAGAACCTAGCAATATATGCAAATGTGTAGTAAAAGGCAAATGTGTTGTATAACTTATACTTTGAATATACTTTGCATATACTTAACTAGTTAAGCAAACAAATTTGATATACTTTGCATATACTTAACTAGTTAAGCAAACAAATTTGATATACTTTGCATATACTTAACTAGTTAAGCAAACAAATTTGATATACTTTGCATATACTTAACTAGTTAAGCAAACAAATTTGATATACTTTGCATATACTTAACTAGTTAAGCAAACAAATTTGATATACTTTGCATATACCTCACATATACTTTGCATATACTTAACTAGTTAAGCAAACAACTTTGATATACTTTGAATATACCTCGCATATACCTAACTAGTTAGCAAAGATCCATGCTATACGTCGTTCAATTCTTGCATTATATTATTTTTTCTCTTAAGCATCCTTTGAGAGGGAGACTTCTCAAAAGCACATATTGTTAGATTATTTGTCACCATCAAAAAGGGGGAGATTGTTAACCCTTGAGGGGTATTCCGTCATTTTGATGCTAACAAATAAAATAGCAATAATGTATTTAACAATGATTGTGTTCTAAGTTTGTTGAACATGATATATATTGAATAAAATATGATGCAAGAATGAAAGACAACCTTTGAAGGTCAAAATAAGAAGAAATAGCATGTTCACGCCCGTGACTGATTATGTCACGCCCGTGATATAGCTTAGCACCAACTCTTCAATATTTAAAGTTCACAGCCACGAAGGATCATACCAACCGTGAATGATCAAATCAGTCACGCTTGTGAAAGAAAGACACGCCCGTGAAATAACATGTCAAGTTCTTCCAAAAAGCTTCACGACTAGAGTCACCACTTGAACCACGACTTGGAAGAATGTTCATGCCCATGAAAGTATAAAATCATGCCCGTGATTAAACATCTCAAGTTCTTCTAGAAAGCTTCACGGTCAAAGTCACCACTTAAACCACGAATTGGAAGAACATTCACGACCGTGACACATATAGTCAAGTATGTGAATGAGGACAGAGAAATATGTAAGGTGTGAAGTTAAGAGTTGCTTCAATGGCTATTTTCGCATTAAATGCACCAAAATGACTATAATTCGCAGGAAGTATAAATGCAAGTCATTTATGAATCCTAATAAGAAGAACAACAATTACTTTGAACCTTATATCTTGTTGTAGCCATTGTGCATTAATTATTTTCAACAAAACCATTACTCTTTGTAAAAACCTATTTGCTCATACTTTTTGAGCATTATCGGTTGGTGAGTGTTTTTCTAACGGTTGGGCCTCAGACCTGAACTCGGGTTCAGTAATGACTGAGCCCACCCGCCGTCTCACTGAGACCAATGGCCTGCCGGGGTCCATGGCCCAATACCCCCAACCCATCACTGTAATAAGCCCTGAACTCGGGTTCAGTAACAACTTAATCACAACAGGTTGTTAGAGTCAAGAGTCGAACCCCTGACCTCCCTTTAGCCTCAGTAAGAGACTACATGATATTATGGGAGGTTGAGGCTAAAGGGAGGTTGAGGGTTCGATCCCTGCCTCCAACAACCTACTGCGCAATCTGGCTTGGACTGGGCTGACAGTGATGGGTTGGAGGTATTGGGCCATGGACCCCGGCAAGTGGGCTAGTAGGCCTATGGCAATGGGCCAGACCCGAATTCCAGGCGGGGCCCAGCCGTTACAGTAATCTATTACTCAAGTGAGTTTGGGTATATTGGGTTATTATTGAAACACTTGTAAGGGTTTATTGTGTGAGCCATAAAATACAAGGAATTGGTTTATTGTGTGAGCCATTAAAACACAATGGAATTTTTGGGTTAGGTGTTAGCCATTGAGAGAAACACCATAGCTGGGAGTGAGTTTGTAAAACTCCATTGTAACACTTAGTGTGTTAGTAAAACTCCCAATTGAGATTGGGGAGAGGAGTAGAGTTTATTAATACCCGAACCTTTATAAATCTATTGTGTGATATCTCTTCATCCCTATTCTATTTAATTTTATTCTGCATTTAAAGTTAAGAAATTTTTATTTCATAATCAATTCAACCCCCTTCTTGGTTCATTGTTTGGGTAACAATGATTATAGACAGTGGCATGGTGGCTTAAACTTGGAGAGCATCCCTATTCACAACCCATATTCGAATAGTCTGTGTTGAGAGTTATTGGGCAATCAATCATATCAAAGTGATTAAGAACATAATGAAATAAAAAAGAGGTTCAAGAACATAAGTACATAAGAGTACACAGTAATATGTTATATGTGATTAAAAAAGAATTATATGTTCTCTTTCTTATTGTTTAATGCTTAATGAGTTAGTTCATCCCGTAAGGTAAAGTATCTACATGATATTATGATTTCACTACCATGAAATGATATTTTATATGTTTCATGAAATTGTTTAATGTATGATTACATGTGAATTTTTATGCCTATATGTACTACTAAACTTTTAGTAGCTTAGCATAAGAGTGTTTTCCCCACGCAGGTTGGAGCCTTGTAGATAGTGCTAAAGTTGATCTTGAGAAGTCAGCCCAACATCAGAGAGAATAGTTCAGACCCGATATGATGTAACATCCTTGACCTTCCCCACATGCATTTCATCGAACATAAGCATCTTGCATACAATTCAATTGAACATGTGCATTTCATACGTATTTTCGTAGGAACAAGTTTATGACACGCTCTAGCTACATGTCCCAGTATTTGGCACTTGTATCGAGTCGCACATGTATAATTATAACCTAAATGAGGATAAAAAATTATTAGAAATGAAATGAATAAGGTGTCTAAATTAAAGTAAGAAAAATGATTAGATTAAGATTAGTGAACATTTACATTGCTAATTTAGTTAAATCGGGTCAAATGATTAAGCTTTATCATTGTGTGAATTAGTGGAATTATAAATGTATGTAAATAATAATAATAATATAGAAAAAATAAAATTAAAATGACATAAAAGAGAAATAGAAGAGAAGAGAAAAGATAAATGAGAAGAGAAAAGAGAAGAGAAGAAGACAAAATGACAAAATGACAAAATGACAAAAAACAAGTTGGCTTTATCTTCATCTTTCTTTCCCCATTTCTGCCTTCTTCTCCAGCCCGAATTCTTCTTCAATTTCTGCATTTCAGACTTCAATTCTTCCTTGTTTCACCTAGTGTTTGAAGCTAATTGATCCCTTTCAAGGTTGTTCTTGGTAAGTAATCAATTCTTCTTGCTATAGGGTTGATTTGAGTTGCTTAGGTTCAATATTAGGCACTGAATTGCACCCCGATTTTGATGTTAATAGAAATTGATTCTGAAAATGTGTAAAACACAAAAGTTGTTCCTTTATGTCTTATATTGTTGGATATGTGAACATTGTTGCAAGATGTTATGTATATAGAGAGATATGCTCTTCGTACTGAAACTGGTCAGGGTGTAAACCCTAACCCAATTAGCTAATGTGTTGTTTGATTTCTAATATGTTAAAGCCCTTATTGGAAGTCTCTCAAAACATAAAAGTTGTAGATATATGTGTTTTGTTTATCTTTCTACCAATATTCAGATTCATGGGCCCTGTAAATGGGGAGTTATGGTGAATGGAACCATGACTGTTCCATGGTTTGAACTGCCTACTGAGTGCCCTCGGAAGATACAATACCTTGTTTGGCTAATTTGAGCTTGTTAAAGTTAGATTTTGTAAATGATCAAAAATTTAAATTTAAAGATATATGTCTTAGATAAATTTGGGTACTAATTTCAACTTCATTGGTTATGTATAGACTAAGTTATGGCCTTTGGAAGCCATACTTGTCTGGAAGTCAATTCTATTCTGGACCAGTAAAATGTTTGGTATAATTAGGAGACCTTAGAGACATAATGGGTAAAGGTTTTAAACATGAAACATGTTCCATATGAACCCATATAAGTGTCTGTAAAGTGTTATTAAAATATGAATTATATATTATAAGTTATGATGAACCCAAATGAGTACCCTGAAACTTCCTAAAGGCAGAAAACAAGGCAGAAAACAGAACACTCTTAGAAATTCCACCAAATATTGTACAATGCTCCAATTGGTCTGAAATTTTAATATGTTCTATAATTATATGTTATTTTTAATTAGGAATAAGAATCAGATTAATTGGTCAATTATAGGAAAATTTATAGGCTAAACAGTCCCATAAGGTCACACTGCCTCATAGGAAAAATCTTAACTATTGACATGAACAATGCATATTAATTTGTTTAAGCCACATTAAGTCTCTCTAATCATGAGTTAATCGATTATGTTTTCATATTAGGCTCACACCATATTGGAGACCCACAAGAACCAGATAGACAATAATTTAGGGGTCGGAATCAAAGGAGAACGGTGAGTCTAATTATCGATTGAATTCTTTAGTGCAAATGAATGTTGCTTGCTATGTAATTCATGTGATTGTCATGATTGGTCCTTGATAATGTAATGATGGATAATTTGTGACATTGTGGTACATATAAATGGTATACTTGTGGTATATTTGAGGTATATGTTTGACAAATGTGATATATATACATGGTATATGTATAGTATATGCAAGGTATATGCTTGACATATGAGGTATATATGGAATATGTGTATGTTGTATATGATAAAGATGCAATGGTTGATGAATGCTTAAATACAAGTGCATATGCATATGGGCTAAAAAGGAGTTGTGACTAGTTAATCGATATTGTAAAGCAAAAGAAGAGGCCTATGGCCCAACAAATGTGCAAATGAAACAAA
This sequence comes from Triadica sebifera, assembly GCA_023653625.1. NCBI lineage: Eukaryota > Viridiplantae > Streptophyta > Magnoliopsida > Malpighiales > Euphorbiaceae > Triadica > Triadica sebifera. Next base: position 14,378,750 of record CM042897.1, read on the forward strand.
TGATCAAGCTAGCTAGCAAATGCAAATGCAAATGTTCACATGGCAAATATTCACATGGAAACCCGGGGCAATGTCTGTTTAACTTGGTCACAACAAAATGAAATAAGCAAAGCATTTGCATACATAAAGAGTAATGATTATATGTTTCAACTTTATTGATACTTATATGATACTGATGAATGGAATGGAGTACATGGTATATATTGGAATTGTGACTTATTACTATGAGTTGTTTGGTACTTTAGAGCTCATTGGATGGTTATTCTCACTGAGCCGCAACTCATCAATTTGCATCATTTTTCAGGTAAAGAAAAGTGATAGCTCATTTTGAGTAGCGTATAAAAGACATGGAGCACAGGTCACTGGCCGAGCCTCATCACTCTCTCTCTCCTTGCATTCCACACAAGCATGAAAATATTTCATATGTGTTTTGTATTTACGTGCTTGAATATGTATAGTCATTTTGGAATGAGTCTAAATATGTATAAATGAAATCAACTCAAAAATACTTATGTGTAAAATTTATGTTTTGATATATGTGATATATTATATTGTGGTGAAAATCTCAGTGTTAACTTTGCAAAGTTAGTGAATAATATTACAGGATATGAGACTTGCAAGTCATTGAATGAAATTATAGGATATGAGACTTGCAAAGTCATGAAATTATATTAAAGGATATGAAAAAAATTTTTTACTACTATTGTTAACAGGGTATTTTACTTTTCCAGTACGCCATGTATGATTACTTGATATTTGGATAGGTTATACTCAAATGCATAAGAGGTGTGACGTTACATATGAGTTGGTGATATCATATGTAATACTTTTGTATTTTGTACATGGCATAGGGATTTGGGTTGTTTACCTGCATACATGTCTTATATTTTGAGATATATGTAACTTTTGTAAAGACATGTATTTTTGTAAACATTGGGCCTTCTGAGCTAAACATGTTATTTCTTTTATATATATGATGATGTTTCTATTGGATCAAAAGATTTCTCTATGGATGTTATATATAAGATATGTCGTAATATGGTTTCACATGCAAATGAAGTGTTTATGAAAAAGGGTTTTCCAAAGAAAGGAAAGTTTTAAAATTTCAGAAGTTTTCCGGACATAGTTTTTCGTAGCACTTGCTCGTTTAGTTGAGTTAATCCTTATTAGGCAATAGTGTAACATCCTCAACCTTCCCCACATGCATAATCACATGCATTTCATTGAACATAAGCATCTTGCATACAATTCAATTGAACAAATGCATTTCATACATATTTTCGTAGGAAAAAGTTTATGACACGCACTAGCTACGTGTCCTAGCATTTGACACTTGTATCGAGTCACACATGTGTAATTATACTCTATATGAGGACTATGAAGCATTAGAAATAAATTGAATAAGTGACCAAATTAAAGTAAGAAAAATGATTAGATTAAGATTAATAAACATTTACATTGCTAATTTAGTTAAATGGGGTCAAATGATTAAGCTGTATTATTGTGTGAATTAGTAGAATTATAAATCTATGTAAATAACAATAATAATATAGAAAAAATAAAATGAAAATGACACAAAAGGGAAATAGAAGAGAAGAGAAAAGAGAAATGAGAAGAGAAGAAGAGAAAATGAGAAAATGAGAAAATGACAAACAACAAGTTGGCTTTATCTTCATATATCTTTCCCCATTTCTGCCTCCTCACTCCAGCCCGACTTCTTCTTCAATTTCCTCCATTTTAGACTTCAATTATTCCTTGTTTCATCTAGTTTTTGAAGCTAATTGATCCCTTTCAAGGTTGTTCTTGGTAAGTAATCAATTCTTATTGCTATAGGGTTGATTTGAGTTGCTTAGGTTCAATATTAGGCACTGAATTGCACCCCGATTTTGATATTAATAGAAATTGATTTTGGAAATGTGTAAAACCAAATATTTGTTCCTTTATATCTTAGATTTGTGTATATGTAAACATTTTTTCAAGATGGTATGTATAGGGAGAGATATGCTCTTCGTACTGAAACTGGTCAGGGTGTAAACCCTAACCAAGTTAGCTACTATGTGGTTTGATTTAGAATATGTTAAAGCCCTTATTTGAAGTCTCTCAAAACATAAAAGTTGTATATATATGTGTTTTGTATATGTATACCAAATTTCAGGTTCATATGTCTTGTAAATGGTGAGTTATGGTGAATGGAACCATGACTGTTCCATGATTTGAACTGCCTATTGAGTGCCCTGGGCAGCCCCAGTACATTGGTTGGATAATTTGAGCTTGTTAGAGCTAGATTATGTAACTACTAAAAACCTCAAAGTTAGAGTTATATGTCTTATCTAAATTATGGTACTAATTGGAGCTTAATTGGTTACCTATAGACTAAGTTATGGCCTTTGGAAGTCATACTGTTCCGGGAGCCAATTCTATTCTGGAACAGTAATATGTTTGGTATAATTAGAAGACCTTAGAGACATAATTGGTACAAGTTGTAAACATGAAACATGTTCCATATGAACCCATATAAGTTTCTGTAAATTTTCATTAAAATATGACTTATAGAGTGTAAGTTATGATGAACCCAAATGAGTACCCTGAAACTGCCTAAAGGCAGAAAAAAAGGCAGAAAACAGAACACTCTTAAAAATTCCACCAAATATTGTACAATTATCCAATTGGTCTGAAATTTGAATATGTGCTATAATTATGTGTTATTGTTAATTAGGAACAAGCATCAGAGTAATTGGTCAATTATAGAAAATTTATAGGCTAAACAGTCCCATAAGGTCACACTGCCTCATAGGAAAAATCTTAACTATTGACATGAACAATGCATATTAATTTGTTTAAGCCACATTAAGTCTCTCTAATCATGAGATAATTGATTATGTTTTCATATTAGGCTCACACCATATTGGAGACCCACAAGAACCAGATAGACAATAAGTTAGGGGTCGGAATCAAAGGAGAACGGTGAGTCTAATTATCGATTGAATTCTTTAGTGCAAATGAATGTTGCTTGCTATGTAATTCATGTGATTGTCATGATTGGTCCTTGATAATGTAATGATGGATAATTTGTGACATTGTGGTACATATAAATGGTATACTTGTGGTATATTTGAGGTATATGTTTGACAAATGTGATATATACACATGGTATATGTATAGTATATGCAAGGTATATGCTTGACATATGAGGTATATATGGAATATGTGTATGTTGTATATGATAAAGATGCAATGGTTGATGAATGCTTAAATACAAGTGCATATGCATATGGGCTAAAAAGGAGTTGTGACTAGTTAATCGATATTGTAAAGCAAAAGAAGAGGCCTATGGCCCAACAAATGTGCAAATGAAACAAATGATCAAGCTAGCTAGCAAATGCAAATGCAAATGTTCACATGGCAAATATTCACATGGAAACCCGGGGCAATGTTTGTTTAACTTGGTCACAACAAAATGAAATAAGCAAAGCATTTGCATACATAAAGAGTAATGATTATATGTTTCAACTTTATTGATACTTATATGATACTGATGAATGGAATGGAGTACATGGTATATATTGGAATTGTGACTTATTACTATGAGTTGTTTGGTACTTTAGAGCTCATTGGATGGTTATTCTCACTGAGCCACAACTCATCAATTTGCATCATTTTTCAGGTAAAGAAAAGTGATAGCTCATTTTGAGTAGCGTATAAAAGACATGGAACACAGGTCACTGGCCGAGCCTCATCACTCTCTCTCTCCTTGCATTCCACACAAGCATGAAAATATTTCATATGTGTTTTGTATTTACGTGCTTGAATATGTATAGTCATTTTGGAATGAGTCTAAATATGTATAAATGAAATCAACTCAAAAATACTTATGTGTAAAATTTATGTTTTGATATATGTGATATATTATATTGTGGTGAAAATCTCAGTGTTAACTTTGCAAAGTTAGTGAATAATATTATAGGATATGAGACTTGCAAGTCATTGAATGAAATTATAGGATATGAGACTTGCAAAGTCATGAAATTATATTAAAGGATATGAAAAAAATTTTTTACTACTATTGTTAACAGGGTATTTTACCTTTCCAGTACGCCATGTATGATTACTTGATATTTGGATAGGTTATACTAAAATGCATAAGAGGTGTGACGTTACAAATAGGGCGCTACAACTTCAATGGCTTGAGTAATAATATTTTGAGAAGTTGAAAATAGAAGAAAATTTTAAAAAATTATCTATGGTGGTCAACCATTTGAAAAGGAAGAAAATGAATAATTTTTGTCTTTTTTTTATGAAAATGTTGAATATTTGGCCATCTTTGACTTTTATAGTCAAATTAATGGCTAATTAATTTTAATTAAACTTAATCCTTGCTCCTACTAGTCAATTATAGTTAATCAAGAAGATATTTTGGCAAATATCAAATTAATTCAAAAGAAACTTTGACTTTGGATTTTTTCTACCAAACTTTCTAATTTTTCAATTTAATACTTGAATAAATTTATTTTCTTAAATTTCATATCCTAAATGAGCTTATCTCCTTAAATTGAACATACTAATATTCTCAGAATAAATTTTTCTTTGAAATGGTCTTTTTGATTTTGCAAAACGATATTCAGCACGAAAATTACGTTTTAGTAATTTAGTCATTTTTCTGAATTTGCCCCTTAAAAATTCATTCGAAAACTAATTTTCAAATTAGAAATTTCAAAAATCTCAGAATTGCAATCACATCAACACCATTGGATAGTGAACACATATCTCTAACTTTCAGCCAGAAAATCGGACTGTAAATCTGCATCGGTGACCGTATTTTCTCGATTTGAAGCCCTTATTCTTAAAATCTCTCCATATAGCTTCACCTATGACCTTAAAATAATATTCTCTATATTTTGATATACTTAAAATATATTTTTACCATCAGATAAGAATTATGTATTTATAATCCAATTTTTTTTGTCTTAATTTGCGTGTCAAATATGAAATCACAACGATTCATCAACTCAATTCAATATTCATATTAAAGTAATTTCTCACCCTTATATGACCATATTTAGACTCTGATTGATACAACTTTGTACTACAGTATAAACGACAATAATACACATGTATGGTCAATGTCTAGATCGCGGATGTGACAATTCTCTCCCTTTTAAGAGATGTCATCCACGAAATCATACCTGGTAAGTCATTGCTAAATAGCTTAGGATATTGACTCCTTATGATCTCTTCATTTTCTGTATCATCTAATCGGCTAAGTGTCATGGCTAGAGGAGTTTTACCAAAGGTACTTACTTTTTTCGTAATTGCTTCACTTCCCTTGCCAAAATAGCTATAGGTTACTTCCCTTACCAAAATAGCTATAGGCTCATCTTCATAAGATAGATCTAATTGTACCTTTATTTCTTATACCCGAATGACATGGAATGGATCAGATTTGTACCTTTTGAGCATCAATACATGAAACACATTATGAATCTTCTCTAGTTTAGAAGGCAAAGCCAACTTATAGGCTACTGGTCCCACTCACTTTGTCACCTCAGAAGGCCCAATAAATTTGGGACTCAACTTGCCTTTCCTTCCAAATCAAAGCACTTTTTTCTAGGGAGATACTTTTAATAACACTTTGTCATCAATCTCATATTCAATATCCTTGCGTCTCAAGTTTGCATAAGACTTATGTCTATCACTAGCTGCTTTGATCCTGTCTTTGATAACTTTAATCTTCTTTTCTATCTGTTGAACCAAATCAGGTCCCAATATCTTATTCTCACTAAGTTGTATCTATCACACTAGAGTTATTTTTTTACCATATAGTGCTTCATAAGGAGCCATGCTGATACTTGTCTGATAACTGTTATTATATGCGAACTCCATCAGTGGCAAGTACCTATCCCAACTTCTTGTAAACTCGATCACATAGCTTCGAAGCATATCTCTAGTAACTGGATTATCCACTCTAATTGTCCATCTGTTTAGGGATGGAATGTTGTGCTAAATTAGACTCGAGTACCTAAGGATCCATGTAAACCCTTCTAAAACTGTGAAGTAAACATGGGATCTTTGTCTTATATGATAGACAATGGCACACCATGTAGCCGGACTATATCCTGAACATATAATTCTACCAATTGACCTAAGGAATAGTCCATCCTGACTGGTAAAAAGTGTGTAGACTTCGTCAATCTATCGACAATCACCTACACCATATCATGTTTTCTTTGAGTCAAAGGTAATCCTGACACGAAATCCATAGTGACTATTTTCCATTTCCATTCTGGTATGGCAATAGGTTGTAACAACGCTGATTGGTGTTCTGCTTTCACCTGGTAACATGTCAAACATTTGGTAGTAAACTCTATAATATCTTTCCTCATACCTGACCACTAATAGTAAGGCTTTAGATCTTGATACATCTTGTTGTTGCCAGGATAGATAGTATAAGTTTTCTCATATCCTTCCTTAAGAATCTCTTACTTAAACTCTGGCATATCAGACCCACATAATCTATTTTTGTAGTGAATGCTACCATCTACTTCCATTGAGTAGTCAAGTCTCTCCCTCTTAGAAATAAGCTTACTAATCATCATAAGACTAGGATCCTATTTCTAAGCTTTATTGATTCGCTGAATTAATGTAGGTACGAACCCTTACTCTGCTACAGTCTTTCAACTCAGAGCATTGGCTATTGCATTAGCCTTTTCAGGCTGATAGTCAATAACATAGTCATAGTCTTTAATAAGCTTTAATTGTCGCCTCTATCTCAAATTCAGTTCCTTCTGTGAGGGCAAATATTTTAAACTCTTATGATTTGTATATATGTAACACTTTTCTCCATATAAATAGTGTCTCCAAATCTTCAAGGTCAAAACAATAGCTTCCAATTCCAAATCATGTATAGGATAACTCTACTCATGTGACTTAAGCTATTTGGAAGCATAAGCTATCACCTTACCCCCTTGTATCAGTACACAACCTAACCCATTTAGTGAAGTATCACTATATACAATAAAATCTCTCCTTATAGTGGGTTGCATTAGAACTGGTGCCTCTATCAATATCATATTGAAACAATCAAAACTGGTCTAGCACTTGTTTATCCACTCAAATTTGATATCTTTACAAAGCAACCATGTCATGGGAGCGACTATAGAAGAGAAATTTTTCACAAATTGTTTGTAATAGTTTGCTAACCCAAGGAAACTTCGTATCTTAGTTACACTTAGAGGCAGTTTCCAATTGAGCATGGCTTCAATCTTACTAAGGTCAACTTTAATCCCATTTGCTGATATTATGTGACCCAGAAAGCTAACTTCCTTAAGCCAAAACTGATACTTGGATAGTTTATCATATAACTACTTCTCTCTAAGAGTACGAAGCAAAATCTGAAGATATCGATCATACTCATCTCTATTCCTAGAATATATCAAAATATCATCAATAAATGTTGTTGCTGCATTCTTCAGCGCAAATGGCATGATCAAGAACTTGTAACAACCATACCAAGTCCTAAAGGGAATATTGGGCATATCATTAGCCTTAATCTTTAGCTGATGATACCCTGATCTCAAATCAATCTTAAAGAATACCACTACATCTTTCAGTTGATCGAACATGTCATCTATTCGTGGCAGTGGGTATTTGTTCTTCACTATCACTTTATTTAATTGTCTGTAATTAATGCACAACTATAGGGTATCATCCTTCTTCTTCACGAACAACATAGATGCACCCCAAGGTGACATACTAGCTCTAATGAATCCCTTGTCCAGCAACTCTTGCAATTGCACTTTCAACTCTTTTCAACTCTACTCGTGCCATTTGGTACAATGTAATAAATATGAGTGCAGTACTAAGTAGTAACTTAATGGCAAACTCTATTTCCCTTTTCGGAGGCAATCTTGCAAATCCTCAGGAAACAATATTAGAAAACTAGCATATCATAAGAATATCCTGAAGCCTCAGACTCTCTTTCCTGGTATCTACCACATATGCCAAATAAGTTTCATTGCCCTTCTTGATCAGCCTCTAAGTCTTATAGCTAAAATGACATTAGATGGCACCTTTATTCAGATATCTTGTACCATTCTATCTTTGCATCCAGACTTTTTAAAAATAACCTTCCGAGTTGCACAATCAACCATAGCTCCGTGGCAAGCTAACCAATCCATACACTATATGACATCTTAGTCATAGAATGACAACTCAGTAAAATCTATAGGATATAGCTCACCTTGACTCACTAAGGGTAGTTTTTGGTGCACTCTATTAACCCTAGCATTGTGACCTAGGGGATTCATCACCACTATATCATAATTTAAAGTCTCAATCTTTATATCATCTCCAACTAGTGGTGTAGTGCATATATATAAATGTGTAGACTCGTGATCAATCAAAGTATATATATATCTGAGTCAAGTAAAGAAAATTTACCCATAATCATATCAGGGGCAGCATGCTGCTCTTGAGCTTTGATAGCATAAGAACTGGTAGATGTTGTGGGACTACCTCCTAGTCTATCCATTGTCTTAGTCCCAGTTTGTATTGTCCCAGTCCTTCCACCTCGACTTTGACCTCTGCCTCTACCTCTGGCAGGAGCAGATCCTAGTGTCTAGATAGATCTCTTACTAACGGTCTTTGTAGCCTGACCAAAAAATGGATAGTCACTCCTGAAATGTCCTGTCTCAATATAGTGGTAGCATGCCCTGATGGTTGCTTAACACTCTCTACTATGATACAGACCACATTGCTGACACTAAAGATATGTAAGAGATCTTCCCCCAACTAAACCTGGGGTATTGGCAACCAATGGTATTGGTCTTGCAGGTTGGCCCCGCTTGGATGGTGCACTTAAACCTCTATCTCCACTTTAGAATCTACCTCTAAATGATTTGATCCTCTTACTCGTAAAAAATCCTACACCTATAAGATGAAAAAGCCTATTTCCATGACTTTGAGTTGTTGTCTTCATGTTCCAGCCTCAACTTCTTCTACACTCTCTTCCTTAATTTAGGATGCAACTACTTTGCCTCTAATAAATGTCCTAAGCCCCATCTTGAATCATCGATGTCTATCAATCTCATATTTAATTATCCCCTCAGCATATTTACTCAGTCTTCTATACTCATTTTCATACTCGTTCACTATCAAATTATTTTATCGCAGGTTTAAAAACTCATGCTTCTTTTTATCTGCAGACTATTTAGGAACATATTTCTCTATGAACTGCTCTATGAAAAAGTCTCAAGTGGGAGGAACTCGAGTTTGGGACTCTTCTTCATTATCTTCCTCCAATCATATGCCACTTCCTGTAATAGAGACACTGCATATCTATACTTCTGGTCTAATGTGCAGTCCATATCCTTAAAGACTCACTAAGTCCTCTTGAGCCAGTACTTTATTGCCACAATATCATCCTCTAGAGGCCTTAAAAATCAGTGGCTACCAACTTACGGAGCTTGTCCAACCTCATCTATGTAATAGCAGGCCTAATTGATCTACACAAAATCTCAGCTAGTCCTCAAACAAACTTTCTCTCTCTCGTTCCACAGGTATAGCTTGCCTATCTTGTCCAACAGAAGATGTGCTACCTCTAGTAGCTACTCTGCCTCTAATAGATGTCATAAGCCCCCTCTCGAATTGTCGACACCTGTCAATCTCATTTTTAATTATGCCCTCAACATATTTACTTAGTATACTATATCTTTTTCATACTTGCTCACTATTAAGTTATTCTGTGGCATGTTGAAAGACTTAGGCTTCTTCTTATCCACATAATCTCTAGAAACATATTTCTTTCTAAACTATTCTAAGAAAAGTCCTAAGTGGGAGGAACTGGGGTTTGGGGCCTCTTCTTCGTTGTAATCTTCCAATTATACGCCCCTTCCTATAATCGAGGCATTGTATATCTATACTTTTGCACTGATGTGCATTTAATATCCTCAAAGACTCTCTAAGTCCTCTCGAGCCAGTACTCTATTGTTGCAATATCATCCTATTTACAGCCTTACAAATCAGTGGCTCTCAGCATACGAAGTTTGTTAAACCTCATCTTTGTAACAACAAGCCTAGCTGATCTCCAAAAAATCTTAGTCATATCTTCAAACACTCTTTCTCTCTCTCATTTCGTAGGTATACCTTGCCTGTCTTGCCTAATAGAAGATGTACTAGCTCAAGTAGATATTTCACCTCTAATAGATGTCCTAAGCCTCCTCTCAAATTTTTGACCCTGTCAATCTCATCTTTAATTATACCCTCAACATATTTACTCGGTCTACTATGGACTTTTTCATACTCGCCCACTATCAAGTTATTCTATTGCGAGTTTAAAAACTCATACTTCTTCTGACCAATGCACAGGCATGCATAAGCATTTCCTTAATTCTACCCCTTTTCTGACCTGAAACCGCCTAAACCTCATTTTGATGCTAATAAAATTGTAACACCCTTTACCCTACCGTATACACCTCTGTATACTAGAGAGGTAAGTAGTGCTATGGTTTACCAACCAATACCAAAACATTTATATTACCATAAATAACTAATTATAATAAAAGACGAAAAGAAAATAGAAAACATGAATATATAAATAATATACTTTCAAAACTACTTGCTAGTTTCACTCTTCTGTATATGAGTATTTAAATTTTTATTTATATTTATTAAATTATAAAAGTAAAATACATAAGGAAATACCAACCTACTCAGAGTGGCTAACTCTGCTGCTCGAGTCCATATGTGAGGCCCACTATCGGCGATACTAAATCTACAAGATTTGTTGCTTTATCTTTGCTTCAAACCTACACGAGAAAAAAAAACTCCCGTGCTAAGTAAAACTACTCAGTGGTGTAATAATTTACAATAATAGTTATAGATAAAGACAACAAGTATGTATTTTAAATCAAATCAAGAGAATATATTTTTAAACTTTTTTATAACTCATTATTAAAAATACCCTCTTCAAGCCATAAACATCAAAATTATGAACAATATTACAATATCACATAAAACTCGTTACTATCATACTTTCATAGAAATATATTTTGCAATGCACATATATTAAATCATCATGGACTAACCCTAGGGAAGTGAGGGGTACAATCCATGGGAACAGAGGAAATAATTTGCATAAATCATATCACATGGTCCCAGGAAACCCACTAGAGCTAATATATCTATCATACGACCATAAAAAATCCATCGGGCCGTAAAACATATTATACGGTCATAGAAAATCTATCGGGCCAATAAACCCTATTGACATACCAATAACTTCATAGATAGTTGTCTATGCTAATACATAGGCTAAAATATTAAATTTATATCAAATACATTTTTTCATAAATTCTTAGCTATTTCACGATTAAATAACATGACATACAAATATTTTTATTCCTAAAATATATTTATATCATAAAATATTCATAAAAATCATACTTTGAACATTTAGTGACTACAATTATATATTATTGTACAAACCTTAACTAGCATTTGCCGGTATCTGTAGACTCATTTCTCTTATCCATCTTTGGCACCGATCTCGTAGATACGTCTGAACAATAATAATTTCTAATTAACTGCAAAACCACATTTAATATATATTCTATTCTAAATAAAACTTTTCGATAACTTCTCGCTCTTTTTGTAACCAAAATCTCTTATCGATATTATTTATTGTTACGCTTGTTCAACGTGTAATTCAAGACTCTGTTCTCTCTTGATATGCTTTCCAATGCAATTAAAAATTTCTTATATCATTTTATTTTATAGTATTTTATTTTTCTTATTTTTTCCTTTTCCATAACTATTTTTCTCTATTTATTTCCATTTTTTTTCAAATTTCAATTTTCCATCAAAAATCCATTTTCCACTAAAACTTTTCATTAATTCAACAAATGTTTAAAAAATTCTAAATAAATTCTTATAATCACTTTAACCAAATTTTTTTATATATTTTCCATTACCAATTTCTCTAAACTTTTATTCAATAATTTCCAATAAAATTTTCAATAATTATGCTAAAAATTCCAAAACAATTCTCGAAAATTTCTATTAAATTTTTTTTTAATTCCAAAAATTATTTTCCACTTCCAAACACTCGATATAACTCCATTTTCATCATTTTAAGGCACAAATATTCTAAAATAATATGTCAAAATTTTGGCCATATTTAGAAAAATTCTCCAAAAATTCCTAAAAAGTATTTTCTTTAAATTTTCACTATATCTATCATTGTTTAAGCTTATTCTACTCATTTCCTATTTTTATCTAATATTTTCTTAATTTTTCTACAAAATTTTAATTTTTTCATAACATTAATTCAATATCCAACACACCACAAAACTAAAATCTACTAAAAAAATGATTCAAATCAACTTACATCTATGGAAATTTGAAAGAAAAGTGAAGAAAATCTCACCTTTAATTTTTTGGAGAACCACAAAAAGAATTTTCTTCTCAAAAAATTAATTCTCCATGCTTCAATGACTTGAGTAATAATATTTTAAGGAGTTCAAAATGAAAGAAAAACTTTAAAAATAATCTATGGTGGTCGACTTTGTGAAGAGGAAGAAGATGAATAATTTCTCTTTTTTTTTTAATGAAAATGTTGAATATTTGACCATTTTTTATTTTATAGCCAAATTAATAGCTAATTAATTTTAATTAACCTTAATTTTTGCTCCTATTGGTCAATTGAAGTTAATCAAGAAGATATTTTGACAGATATTCAATTAATTTTCTAACTTTTGAATTTAGTACTTGAATAAATTTAATTTCTTAAATTTCCTATATCAAATGACCTTATCTCTTGAACTTGAACATACCAATATCCTCAGAATAATTTTCTCTTTGAAATGATATTCTTGATTTTGCAAAATGATCACTAGTGCAAAAATTACATTTTTGCAATTTAGTCTTTTTTCTTAATTTGCCCTATAAAAATTCATGTGAAGTTTGATTTTCAAATTATAAAATTTAAAAATCTCAGAATCCAATTGCGATCATATCTACACCATTGCGATAGTGAACGCATATCTCTAACTTTTAGTCAAAAAATCTGACCATAAATCTTCACCGGGGATCGTATTTTCATAATTTGAAGCCATTATCCTTAATATCTCTCCATATTACTTCACCTATGACCTAAAAATAATGTTCTCTATATTTTGAAATGCTTAAATCATATATTCATTATGCGAGCAAAAATCTTGTATTTACAATCCGGTTTGTTGGCTCGATTTGTATACCAAGCATAAAATCATAACGATTCATCAATTCAATTCAATATTCATATTAAACTTCTTATTATCATATTAAAGTAAATTCTTCACCCTCATATCTCCGTATTTAGACTCTGATCGATATATTTCTGTATTATAGTACAAACAACAATAATATGCATATACGGTCAAGTTCTAGATCGTGGATGTGATACCTTAAGAGTGGCTAAGTTTGCAAGGGTGAGAAGGTTGAGGTATTTGAAAATGAGGGTGACATGGGAAGAGACCAACATAACATCTTTCTAAGTGACAACAATTTGGTGGAGTTTAGGAAATGAGTGGTGCTTTCCACTAGGACTTTGTGCACTAAAGCATAAACAAATAAAAGGTTCTTTTGAGCTACTTTTCATTACCATCTCCCCTCATATGCATTGTAAAAGTGATAATTCGATGGTAGACCTAATGAAATAAGTTTTTAATGTTATTGGAGTTCGAGTTATTGTCCAATGTGGTCTCAATAGAAATGAACTTCCAGAACTCAAATGAACCCTTACTTCATGTCTTTGTAATTCAAAAGGGCTTTTATCTTAAACCCAAATATGTTTGCCACTTTATGTCTTTGCAGTTTATAACTTTGTCGGAACATATTGAAGTGAATTTTATAGACCCTAAATCACCCACTACTTGATTCATAATGTAAAAGTTAGAAAGAAATTATGTGGTAAGAAAATTATACCCATTTTCATTGGGGAAAACAAATGTGGTCCAACCCACCTTATCTAAAGCATCTTCAAATTATTCCATAATGTCTAATTTCTTAAAGTGAGGCAAAATTGAAATCTTATTGGGCAAAAATTCTTTATTGATCAAGTAATTGAACTATTGTTTCTCTTTCTTTATCCACCCCCTCATAATGTCAACCAAAGATTGTGTTTGTGGTTGAAAGCAAGATGTTAGTGATTCTCCTTTAGAGGCATGAGTTGAAGGGTTAAAGGGAGGTTTAAGAGCCATGAATGCAAATAAGAGTGTAAATGTATGAAAATAGAGAGAAATTGTAAAAAGTGATAAAACATTTAAAGAGAGAATGTGAGAGAATGAGATGAAAAGAGTGCAAAAGAGAATGAATGGTGACAAAGTGCCCTTTTATAATGTAAATAGGGTGAGAATAACAGTAACAATGCAATTATGAGGTGTAAATTTTAAGAATTTCAAAAGTTGTAACAATACAAAATATTGCAAAAATTGTAATAGTAATAATGCAGTTGTTTATGACTATGAAAACCATAAAAGCAGCAATGGTTAGAAATTTAGAATTTTCATGATTGAGAAAACCAAAAAGCGCTTGTGAAAATGAAAAGTTATAATAGTTAAAATTTTTGAAGGTTTTGCGACCATGAGTAATATATTGCATCAGCGAAAATGAAAGGTTTCTCGTAGTTGAAAATGTCATGTAATTCGTGATAGCAATGGACAAATAGTAACTACAAATTACAAGTTTTTATGAAGTTTTGGTTTAAAAGCCATGAAAAATTAGGAAATGATTTGTTGATATTTGGTATATAGCTAGATAATATATGTAGATACAACTTTATTAGTTTGATCTTTTTCAAATATGGGCGCTAATATATTTAAAACAAGTGAACACAGTTGGTGACTAGATCAAAGTTCACACCTGAACGAGTTTCACTTAGATGCTAATATCTTTTCATATAAACTAAAGCTTGCAAAAATATTTATATATCCATAAAACTAAGACATAAATCTATAATTTTTATGTTTAGAACTTTTTCAAATTCAGTATATTATGGCTTCGAAATCAGAGTGCAATATGTTGTTGTAATGACCCAAATACCGGGTTAGTCGTAAACTGTAGTTTCTAAAATTGTTTAGTAAAAAATATTTTATTTGATCATCGAAAAATATAGATTGTGAATAATTCGGGGGTAAAATTTAGAGTGAAAATGACATCAAATAGGTCCTCTAAAGTCAAAACTAAGAAAAAAGGGGACTCGATTTAATTAAATAATTAGTTGACCGTACTTTGACCAAGCTATCAAAAATAGCAAACGACATCTAAAAATTTATTTTAAGATATGGATAGAGTATAAATAATATTTAGGATTATTTGACAGTGAAAAAAAAATTTTATGGTAACACCGAAAATTGAATTATCAGTCCGATTTGAGTGAGCTGCATAAAAAACAGACTTCAATTGAGTTAAAAATTTTTGCGTAGACATCTAAATATATTTTAGAAATTATGGAATCAATTTTGGGTGAAATTGAGCTTGGAAAGTGAGAGAAATAATTTAGAGTGCTTAATTGGGCTTAAATGAGTTGGGCTTTGTTTGGCCCAAGCCCACCCATTTTAAGCTACTATAAATAGGCCAATATATCAGAATTCTCTAGATAGAATTCTTCTCCATGATCTTCTTCATCTCCTTCCTCTTGGCCGAACCATCCCTCCCATTTTTCTCTTCCAAAATTCTTCAATTTTCATCAATTTTTACACCAAAATCAACCACTCTAATACAATTTCAACCTCTCTAGTAGCTAGTAGAAGCCTTTAATCTTAATTTAGAGGGCCAGAGTGGAAGGAAATCAAAAGAGATAAGTTAAGATACAATTTGAGGTAAGTCAAATTAAGAGTTCTAAATTAGTTTAATGATTCAAATAGATAGTTTAAGGTATGTAAATGATAATTATGAAGTTAAATTAAGTTAGAAAAGAAAAATAATGGTGGATTAATGGAGTGTAATTTTAGGCCATGGTAGGTTTAAAAGGAAGTGAAGGTACTTCCAAGGAAAATACTAAGAAAAAGGAGGCCTAGGAAGGCCAAAGGTGTTACACCAAACACCTTATAATTCTATATACCACATTTATATTTATATATTAAGTTATCACGTATGGAACAATAATAAAATAAAATTCATGTTTACAGTGGGAGTAAATTTTTTTTTTTTAACTCACCTCATATTATCATCAATAATTCCACAATCAAGACGGATGCTTTAATCATAGCCTATAACATCACATATATTAATAACTTAAACATTACATTTAAAAGTTAGCAAGTTTACAAGTTGAATTCGTTTATATATCCTAGTACATATTCATTGTAATTATACATATGCAAGTATTCAACCCCCAAATATAAATGATATGCTCTCATGCTTGTGTGGAATGCAAGGACAGAGAGTGAGGAGGCTCGGTCAGTGACCTTTGATCCATGACTTTTATATGCACCTCAATATGAACTACTACTCTTCTCTACCTAAAAAATGATGCAATTTGGTGAGTTGCGACTCAGTGAGAATAACCATCAAATGAGCTCTAAAGTACCAAGTATTCCATACTAGCAAATAACAAGTATTCTTAATATACGCTTTATATTCTATTTCATCCGTCTACAACATATAAATGTAAATAAAATCAAGTATTCAATAATTGCTCTTTACTTATGCTTATGCTTATTCATTTTATTTTGTTGTGACTAGGTCAAATAGACATTGCCTTAGGTTTCCATGTGAACATTTTTCATCTGAACATTTGCATTTGCTAGCTAACTTGATCATTTGTTTCCTTTGCTCATTTGTCGGGCCATAGGCCTCTTCTTTTGCCTTGCCATGTCGATTAACTATTCACAATGCCTTTTTAAGTCATTATGCATATGGATTTGTAACTAAGCATTCATCATCCATCATGTCTTTATTACATATACCTCATATATACCACATATGCTATGCATATACCTAACATATACTATACATATATCACGTATATATTGTATATGTCAAACATATACCTCAAATATACCATACATATACCACCTATATACCATGTCTGTCCCAAATCCATAATCTAATCATCAAGATCAAATCAAGGAAATCATATGAATCACATAATCATAAATCACTTCACATATCACATAGTAAGCAATGTTTGTGTACTAAATAAATCACTTGATAATTAAACTGGCCTTTTTTTTTTCTTTTGATTCCGATCCTTAACTTATTGTCTAACCCCTCATTATAGGTCTCTAATTTGTTGTGAGCCTAATATGGAAATATAATTGATTAACTCATGACTAGATAAACTTAATGTGCCTTAAATAAATTAATATGTCTAGTTCATATCATTAGTTAGTATTTTTTTTCCTATGAGACAGTGTGACCTTATGAGAATGATTAGTCCATAACTTTTGGTAGATAAAAATAAGAAACTTGGACTTTGACTAAGCCAGCCTTGTCTCTTATCTTTTTTTGTTTTTTTTGCTGTTTGTTTCCCTCTTTTCCCTTTTTTATTCTTTTATTATTATTATTATTATTATTATTATTATTATTATTATTATTATTATTATTATTATTATTATTATTATTATTATTATTATCGTCGTCATCATCATCATCATCATCATCATACATATACATACATCCATGTATACATATATACATTTATCCCATTTTACTAACCAATGCAAAAATATAATTTAATCACTTATTTTAATTTAATTAAATTAATCATGTCAAATTTTTATTAATTCGATCTAGTCTCTTTTTTCACTTAAATATTAATTTCATATCATTTTCATCTAAATTATAAAACAGACATGTGCACTTCTATACAATTATAAAATACTTGAAAATAAACTAAGTGTATATCATGAATTTATTTAAATAAAAAAGCATATTATGCATGTGTTCAAGTGATGTATATGCAAAATGCATACCCAAATGAGATGTTGTAGAAATGCATATGGAAAAAGTCGAGGATGTTACAATTCTCCCCTCCTTTGAAAAATTTTGTCCTCAAAATGTAGTACCTGGAAATAGATGTAGATATTGTCTTTTCATATTTTCTTCCATTTCCCATGTTGCCTCTTCTTGTAAATGGTTTCTTCACAACACCTTAACTAATGGTATTTCTTAGTTTCTCAATTGTTTAGTTTTGTATCTGGTGATTTCTACTGGTTCTTCAACATAACTCATGTCATCTGTAATCTCAATGGCTTGATCTTTAAGTACATGTGTAGGGTTTGACCTGTACCTTCTAAGCATGCTCACATGAAACACATTATGAATCTGATTCATCTTTAGTAGTAAAGCCAATCTATATGCCAGTGGACCAATTCTCTCAAAAATATCATAAGGTCCTATGTATCTTGGGACCTTATGAAATTTACCTTTCTTGCCAAATTGGATTACCCCTTTCCAAGGAGATACTCGTAGAAATACCTTCTCACCCAATTTATATTCCATCTCCCTTGTATGTTAATCAGCATAACTCTTATGTCTGTCTTGTGTTGCCTTTAACTTGTTCTTGACAATTTTGATTTATCCACTGTATCTTGTACTTTGGCCCTTCTAAGGCACGTGCACCTTCTTCATCCCAAATGATAAGGCTTTTGCACTTTATGCCATATAATGCCTCATATGGAGCCATCTGAATACTGCTATGATATTGGTTATTGTATGCAAACTCCACCAATGCTATATACTCATCCCACGCTCCCTTGAATTCCATAGCACATGTTTTAAGCATATCTTCCAATGTCTGTATAATCCTTTTTGATTGTTCATCAATCTATGGGTGGAATGCAGTACTATAATTCAATTTTATTCCCAATGCATTCTGTAAACTCTCCTAAAAATGTGAAGTAAACCGTAGATCTTTATCAGATACAATGGACATTGGAATGTCATGGAATCTGACTATCTCATTCACATATAGTTTGGCCAAATTCTCAAGTATACGCCCCCAATCTGATAGGTAGAAAATGTGTTGACTTGGTTAATCTATCAATAATTACCCATACTGCATCATTTTTTCGTAGAGTTCTTGGCAATCCATAAACAAAATCCATCGTTATCTTTTCCCATTTCCATTCTGGCACTAGCAAAGAATGTAGTTTACCAACTGGTGCCTGGTGTTCTATCTTAATCTGCTGACATGTTAAGAATTTAGACATATATTCAGCTATGTCTTTCTTCATCCTTGGCCACCAGTAATGAGGTCTTAAATTGTGATACATCTTAGTCATCCCCAGATGCATTGCATAAGATGCATTGTGTGCTTCTTCCATTATTTGTTGTCGCAAGTTGTCAATATTTGGAACACATATGCTTGACCTTAACATCAGTACATTGTCTTGCAATTGAAAATTTTTACTGTTTCCCTGCCTTACTAATACAATTTTCTCACACAATTTAGGATATTTACTTTGTGCAACTTTGATCTTATCCTTCAATATAGGTTTGACTTGAAGAGCAGCAATTAATGATCCCCCATCATGCATATTCAACTGAACATTTATGGAATATCATTGAATCAAATATGAAAAATTTGATGCTTGCAAGTGAGCTATACTGCTCGTGATGCCCTACTTATATATTAGGAATAATCTCATATATATAAATAGGATGCGACAAGATTTACTAAATAAATTTGTTCAAATTAAAACTTTTTCATTTTAAATAACTTAATCTATTTATTTATATTGGTTTATGCAAGTCATTCTAATTAATAATATATATTTATCATTATGTTGTATACACATATGACACCTGATTATATGACATAATTACTTACATATACAATATTAACATATGAGACATGTCTACCACAAACCATCTACATGATCAAACTAAAAAAAAATATAATAAGCAACCAACCCTCTAACTATGTCTTTTGTGTCTCCGCTGATATGGGGTTGGATTTCTTCTTCATCAACTTCACTATCTACTAGCTACAATTCCAATTCTTGCATGAGAAGATCCCACGCTAAGCTATCTCAAGCTTAGTGGTACATATAAGCATTAAAGTTTTTTCCAGACAATCACACAAATGTATGTCTCAAATAAAATCATGGAACATCAAATTTTATTACATTTTTGTCATATAAAATAAAAAAATACATAACATAAAAGGATGACATAATAACCTTATTCAATAATTAAATTTGCACTACCTCATGTAAGCATTTTATACTTTGTTATTTACATCAATTAATAAATTTTCATATTTCATTCTATGATTTATTGGCCCAAAATATCGTTTATGGACTGTGCGGATACGAGGTGTGAAATAGGGGCGCTCACAGAGCTTAAGCCACCCCACTCACTATAATGTCAAGTTAAGGGTGTTTGTAGAGCTTTAGCCACCTTGACCTAGTATAATTATTTATCTGTATGTAATTAGGATCAGGGGTGCTCTCGGAGCTATAACCACCATGTCCTTAAATCATATCAATATCGGTACCGAAACATCCCCCTGATGGTGCACCATCTATCCTATGTCAGTCCTCAGGTAGAGAAATGGGCAATTAAAAACCATTAACTACTTGTTTCCATAACCAATAATAATTTCATATTAACATAATAATATACTCACAATTTATTTCAAAACCATGTAATAGCATGATATTTTATCAAATATTAGTATAAAGTTAAGTTCATATTTAATAACATTTCTAAAATTTTAAGACAAGACATAATATATAATTTCATCAATGTGATATATAATTTATGTCAGACACACACAATCATGCATAAGGGCAAACAAGAATACATATATGTACAAATCTCAATAGTATTTTTCTTTTCCAAAATATAAACTCAGAGCTTATTCACTTTTGTTGTTCTTCTTCTTGTTGAGATCCTAATTTGAAAATATAAATAATTAATACATTGATAAAATATTTATTCTTAATATAGTTTAAATAAATAACTACAATTTGTTTAAAGCTGGAACCGAACCTTTTAGGACTGTTGGGTCAATAACTTTTTCTACACTTATCCAATTTATATGATTTTTAATCCTAATTAAATTTAACATTTAAGACTAAAAAAGTTCAAAATTTTTGAATCACTACATTATTTTTAGTAAAATTCTAAATATTGCTATGTTTGCTACCCCTTAGCCAGTTTCGGGGTACCATATTTAAAAAGTCATATCATTCAATGTGTAGCTTTTTTTTATTACTAAACTTTTTATATATTTTAAAAAAAAGTAATTTGGAACATTTTTCATGTTTACTAGTTTTCCAAATTCTATTTCTAAGGTCCTCAAACACTAGATAATCTATAACTGGTTCAACATAAAGTACCAACCCGACCAGTTCAATTGTTCAGCACATAACTCATCAAATAAATGACATTTTAAGGTGATACTTCCACAGAAACTTAGATAAGACATAGAAATAAAACTTTATATTTTGAACTTTAGCTAATTCGACCTTTAAGAAGCTCAAAAAGGAACATGAATTTATCAGAGCTACAGAAGTATGTGAAACCAGCTCAATCAAGAAATAGTCATAGGTCATTTCACTATAAATCAACCTACACAAGAGATATTATACACAAATTTCAGAGACTTAAATAACACATATATCTACAACTTTTATATTTTATAAAACCTCAGATTCAGCCATTAAAATGATCAAATTAAGCAAAAACCGTAGGTTATTCTGTTGACACATCTCCCTGAACCAGTTTCACTTAAACACGTTTATCTCTTTATATACCCAAAATAATTTGATGAAATTTTACAAACATATAAACAACACATATATGAACAACTTTTCTGTTTGATACTTCTCCAAATTCGGTTCATAGAATAATAAAAAATGGAGTGAAATACACTGCAGAAACATAACCCTAAAAGCTTTAATAACACAATAACTATGGAAAAAAATTTTACTTTATTGAACCTTGAGGGTTATTTCCGTCATTTTGTTGCAAAAAAATAAAATAGAAATAATGTATTTAACATACTTGTTTTCTAAGTTTATTGAACTGGGTATGGAACATGATAGCAAGAATGGAGAATGGAAGACTAATATTAAAAAGACAAATAATGAAGAAATAACATGTTCACGCCCGTGACCTTATATGTTAGGCCCGTGATGAAGCTTAGTGCCAACTATCCAACATTTAAAATTCACAGCTATGAAGAATGATAGCAACCATGAATGATCATATCAGTCACGATCGTGACAGAAAGTCACGCCCGTGAGAAGACATGACAAATTATTCCAGATAGCTTCAAGCCAAAGTCACTACTTGGACCACGGCTAGGAAGGGTGTTCATGCCCGTGAAGATATAATGTCACACCCGTGATCAAACACGTCAAATCTTTCCAGAATGCTTGACGGCCAAAGTCACCACTCAAGTCACGGCTTGGAAAAATAGTCACGACCGTGACACTCATACTTATGACCGTGAAAGAGGAAAGAGAAACATGTCAGGCACAAAAATAAGAGTTGGTGCAATGCCTATTTCCACATTAAATGCAATCAAATGGCTATAATTCGCCATGGAAGTATAAATGCAAATCATTTATGAATCCAGAACGAGAGAATAGCTATTACTTCAAATCGAAATCTTTTTGTAAGCCATTTGTGCATTTGATATTTTCAAAACAAACATTTATTCTCTGTGAAAATATTTTTGCTCATCATTCTCTGAGCATTATAGATTTGTAAGTGTTTCTCTTTGTAATCTTCTACTCAAGTGAGTTTGGGTATTTTGGGTTAAGAGTAGAACACTTGTAAGGGTTATTTGTGTGAGCCTTTAAAACACAAGGAATTGGTTTATTGTGTGAGCCGTTAAAACACAAGGGATTTCTGGGTTAGGTGTGATCCATTGTTAGAAACACCATAGTAGGGAGTGAGCTTGTAAAACTCCATTGTAACACTTAGTGTGTTAGTGAAACTCCCAATTGATATTGGGGAGAGGAGTAAAGTTTGTTAACACCCGAACCTCTATAAAAATTCCTGTGTGAAATCTTCCTATCCCTACTCAACTTAACTTTTCATTCCGCACTTGAAAGTTAACATTTTTAATATCCAATTCAACACTCCTTCTTGGTTCAATTTCTGGGCAACAATTGGTATCAGAGCAAAGTCTAGCATCGAAGCCTAAACAACACTATCAAAGATCAAGTTATGGCCAATGAAGGATTTCAAAGTCTTAAGCCTTATTTTGATGGAGAAATTATGCTCATTGGAAGTTTCAGGTGGAGACATATCTGGATAGTGAAGGAATTGAAGTCTAGGATAGTGCTCGGAAAGAATGGACACCACCAACTAGAAGAGGAGTTGATAGTGAAGAAGAAATCCTGTCAAAAGATGATTGGACAGAGCCTCAAAGAAGAGCAAACTTCAAAAATAAGAAGGTGTTACCCATATATTAGGCCAAGAAGGGGGGTTGAATTGGAGTTTCAAGAAATTAAACTTTAAGGTGCGGAAATAAATAATTAATTTTAGGAGGGATAGAGAAAAATTGACACAATGGTTTTTATTGAGGTTCGGGTGTTAACAATTGGGAGTTTCACTAACACACTAAGCGTTACAATGGAGTTTTACAAGCTCACTCCCAACTATGGTATTTCTCACAATGGCTCACACCTAACCAAGAAATCCCTTGTGTTTTAATGGCTCACACAATAACCAATTCCTTGTGTTTTACAGGTTCACACAAACAACCTTCACTTTGTGTTTTTACAGGCTCACACAAACAACCTTTTAATTTGTGTTTTAGAGGCTCACACAACTAACCCTTACAAGTGTTCTACTCTTAACCCAGAAATACCCAAAGCTCACTTGAGTAATGATTACAGAGAGAAACACTCACAAATCTTAATTGCTCAATAAATGAAGAGCAAAAAGATTTTTACAGAGAATAAATTTTGTTCTCAAAGATTGAATGTACAAATAGCTTGTAATAAGATTTTGATTCAAAGAATATGCTATCCTCTTGTACTGAATGCATAAATGACTTCCATTTATACTCCCATGGCTAATTATAGCTGTTGGGGTGCATTAAATACAAAACTATCCGTTGTACCAACCAAATAATCACGCCTGACATTTTTCTCTTTCATCATTCACGGGCATGACTATGTTTGTCACGGGCATGACATTTCTTCCCAAGCCGTGACTGAAGTGGTGACCTTGGTCGTGAAGCTCTCTAGAATGTTTTGACACATTGAGTCATGGGCGTGACAAACTTTCCAGCTGTGATCCAAGTGGTGACTTTGGTCGTGAAGCTCTCTGGATGAAAATGACATGAACATTCACGGGTGTGACAGTTTGATTCACGGGTGTGACTAAAATGTCCACTTCACGGTTTGTTCTTCCTTCATAGCTGTGAACTTCAAATGTTGATTTTGGTAACGGTTAGCTCCTTCATGGGCGTGAACATGCTACTTCCTTAATTTTTTCTTTCAAGGATTATTCTTCCAATCTCCATTCTTGCTATTTTATTCCATGTCCTGTTTAATAGACTTAGAAAACAAGTATGTTAAAAACAATATTGCTATTTTATTTGTTATCATCAAAATGACAGAAATACCCCTCAAGGTTTTACAAAAGGCAATGCAAATTCTCTGAAGCTCATTATCCATTGAAGAATGTGGCAGAATACAACACTACCCAACTGCTTATAGCATGTGGAAAACATTGGAAAACTATCAGGAAGAAAAAATTCAAGTTAAATCCAAGAAGATTCAACTTCTTACTTCAGAGTATGAGCTCTTCAAGATGAAATCCAATGAGTCAATTACTGACATGACCAACCATCTTCTAGCCATCATAAATGGCATGAGAAAACTTGGGAAACACCTGAGCTTGGAAGATGTTAATAACAAAATCCTGAGAAGCCTTCCTCTCAAAGATTACAGTTCAAGAGTTGCCTGTATAGAAGAGACAAATGAAGACATGAGCATCATGAATATTGATGTGCTTATTGGCAAACTTCTTACACATGAAATGACTGTGAGAAGAGATTGAGAGCTTGAAGCAGAGCCAGAAAAAAGAAAGCCTCTAGCACTAAAATCCTCTACTTTAAAATCTCAAGAGGAAGTTGAAGATGATGAAGAAAAGAGTGATGATGCAAATGAGGACATTGCTATGCTCTCACGAAGCTGAAAAGAATTGTTAACCTTGAAGGGTATTTCTATCATTTTGATGATAATAAATAATATAGCAATATTGTATTTAACATACTTGTTTTTGTAAGTATATTATACAGGACATGAATTAAAATAGCAAGAATGGAGAATTGGAAGAATAATCCTTCAGAAACAAAAAGCAAGAAGTAGCATGTTCACTGTCGTGACTCTAGGAGTCACCCCCGTGAAGGAAGCTAACCGTTACCAAAACCAACATTTGAAGTTCACAGCCATGAAGGAAAACCAAACCGTGAAGTAAGCATTTCAGTCAACCCCGTGACTAAAGGTGTCACCCCCGTGAAGAGTCATGTAATTTCAACCAGAGAGCTTCACAACCAGAGTCACCACTTGGGTCATGGATGGGAAGATGCTCACCCCCGTGAATGATGGTGTCACCCCCGTGAATGATTCATTCAATTTCATCCAGAGAGCTTCACGACCTGAGTCACCACTTGTCTCACGGCTGGGAAGAGTGTCATGCCCGTGACTGATTAATGTCACGCCCGTGACTCCATATGTTAAAACATTTCAGAGAGCTTCACGACCAAGGTCATCACTTCAGTCACGACTTGGGAAGACTGATTAATAGTCACGCCTGTGAACAATGAAAGAGAAAAATGTCAGACGCAATTTTTTAGTTAGTACAATGGCTAGTTTCTCAATTAATGTCCCCCAACGGCTATATTCAGCCATGGGAGTATAAATGGAAGTCATTTAGGCATTAAGAAGATAGAGGATGATAAGAAAAACAAAAGATTAGCATATACTTCAAATCACAAGCTATCTTGTACTTTTATACTTTGAGAACAAATCTATTCTCTGTAAAAATCTTTTTGCTCCCCATATTTGAGCAATAAAGATTTATAAGTAGTTCTCTCTGTAATCTTTACTCAAGTGAGCATTGGGTAGTTCTAGGTTAACAGAAGAACACTTGTAAGGGTTAGTTGTGTGAACCTCCAAAACACAAAGTGTAGGTTGTTTGTGTGAGCCTGTAAAACACAAAGTGTAGGTTGTTTGTGTGAGCCTATAAAACACAAAGTATAGGTTATTTGTGTGAGCCTGTAAAACACAAAGTATATGTTGTTTGTGTGAGCCTGTAAAACACAAATGAATGGGTTATTGTGTGAGCCATTAAAACACAAGGGATTTCTGGGTTAGGTGTGAGCCATTGTGAGAAACACCATAGTTGGGGGTGAGCTTGTAAAACTCCATTGTAACACTTAGTGTGTTAGTGAAACTCCCAATTGCGATTGGGGAGAGGAGTAGGGTTTGTTAATATCCGAACCTCTATAAATCTTTGTGTCTGATTTTCTCTATCCTTTCTAAAATTAACAATTTTATTTCTGCACTTTAAAGTTTAATTTTTGAAACTCCAATTCAACCCCCCTTCTTGGTCTAATATATGGGCAACAATTGGAATTAGAGCCTTGTCTAGCATCGAAGCCTAAAAAGCGCTAGTAAAGAGTAAGATAGGGCCAGTGAAGTTTTCCAAAGTCTCAAACCGTACTTTGATGGAGAAAATTATGCCCATTGGAAGTTTAGGATGGAGACATACTTGGATAGTGAAGGAATTGAAGTCTAGGATAGTGTACGAAAAGAATGGACACCACCAACCAGAAGAGGAGCTTATGGTGAAGAGGAAATCCTATCAAGAGATGATTGGACAGAGCCCCAAAGAAGAGCAAATTTCAAAAACAAGAAGGCAATGACAATTCTATCAAGCTCGTTATCTATTGAAGAATGTGGGAGAATACAGCACTGCTCAACAGCCTATAGTATATGGAAGACATTGGAAAACTATCATGAGGGAACTAAGCAAGTCAAATCCAAGAAGATTCAACTTCTAAGCTCAGAATATGAGCTCTTCAAGATGAAATCAAATGAGTCAATCACTGACATGACCAACCGTCTTCTATCCATTATAAATGGAATGAGGAAACTTGGGAAGCATCTGAGTTTGGAAGATGAAAACAATAAAATCCTGAGAAGTCTTCCTCTTAAAGACTATGGTTCAAGAGTTGCTGGCATAGAAGAAGCAAATGAAGATATGAGTATCATGAACACTAATGTGCTGATTGGCAAGCTTCTCACACATGAGATGGCAGTAAAGAGAGATAGAGAGCTTGAAGCAGAGCCAGAGAAAAGAAAACCCTTAGCACTCAAAGCCTCTACTTCAAAATCTCAAGAAGAAAGTGAAGATGATGAAGAGATGAGTGATGATGAAAATGAGGACATCGCTATGCTTTCAAGAAGATTAAAAAGAATCATTGTGAAGAAAATGAGCAATTCCAGAAAATTCAGGCAAAGAAACCTCAAACAAACTTCAAATGATACACACAGAAGTAAGGAAGAGGTAAAATGCTATGAATGTGGAAAGAAAGGACATATCAAACCAGAATGTCCAAGGCTCAAGAAGCATAAGAGCAAATACCAAAGAGACAATGGGGAGAAAGGTCACAAAGCCACATGGGATGACGAATGCTCTTCAAGTGAAAAAGATGATAATGAAAGTGAAGAGGTCAACCTATGTTTCATGGCTATTGAAGATCATGTCTCGGACAAAGTAAGATCACTACACTCATACTCTTTCAATAATGATAGTAGTGATAATGATAGTGATAGTGATGATGATGATGATGAGCAAAGCCTAATAGAAGAATTAAATATAGAACTAAATTTAGTATCTATAGAAATAATATCTCTAATTTGAAAAATAAGATAGATGGCTTAGAAAAGGAGAACATAAAGCTTAAATCATCTAATGAATCTCTTCAAAAGTCATTAGATGAATACTCATCAAGACCCTCAACAACTTCACTGTTAAAAGAAAATAATATTTTGAAAAATGAAGTTGAAGAACTTAGAAATTCCATTTCTAAATTTCACAAGGGTAAAGAGAACTTAGATACTCTCATTGTGTCTCAAAGACCACCTTTAGTTAGACATGGTCTAGGGTTTAAGGACACATCATCATCTTCAAACAAAACTGTATTTGTTAAATCTAAAGAACATAACATCTCCCCACCTATTAGAACAGCTCCAAAAAATAAGTATGTTAAACCCTCTATACAGAAAAAGAATCATGCCTTTATGTATAAGAAGCATGCATCAAGAAAAATGCAAATTATTCATGAATGTGCATGCCATTGCTTTCAAAATCAGTCTAATAGAATTATGGCATTTAAATACAGTGTAAGACCAAAAAGCAAGTTTAGACCTAAACAATGTAATTATTGTATGGAAATAGGTCACATAAATAAACATTGCTGGATAAGGAAGGCTCATTGGCAACCTTCATGTGCTAACCCCCAAGGACCCAAACTCATTTGGGTACCTAAATATCATACTTGATTTGTAACTCTATAGGTATGCCTCAAGTCCACAATAAACAAAAATGCATGGCTAGTAGACAGTGGATGCTCTAGGCATATGACAGGAGACAAAGAACTCTTCAATGAAATCAAAAGTATTGATGGAGGTAAAGTTACCTTTGGAAACAATGCAAAGGGTAAGGTAATTGGCATTGGTTCTATTGGTGTTAATGGTACTACTCTTATTAAGGATGTTTTACTTGTTGATGGCTTGAAACATAACTTGTTAAGTGTAAGTCAATTATGTGATAAAGGAAACAAAGTAATCTTCACTTCAAATAAATGTCTTGTAATCTCTATTGATGATCAAGAAATATTTAAAGGAAATAGAGATATCAACACGTACATAATAAACTTACATGAACTATCTAACCATTCATCTAAGTGTCTTGTGACTACTAGTGATGAATCTTGGCTGTGGCATAGAAGACTTGGTCATGCTAACATGGATTTAATACAAAGTCTTAGCACAGGAGAGCTAGTAAAAGGATTACCAAGAGTTAAATATGAAAAAGGCAAGACATGTGATCCTTGTCAAAGAGGAAAGCAACATAAGTCATCTTTCAAAGCGAAAAACATAGTAAGTACTTCAAAACCCCTTCAACTCTTACATTTAGACTTATTTGGACCTACTAGGGTTGCTAGCTTAGGAGGTAAACATTATGCATTTGTCATCGTAGATGATTACTCTAGATTTACTTGGGTAATTTTCTTAGCTCAAAAGAGTGATGCTTTTGAAAATTTCAAAAACTTTACTAAAAGAGTTCAAAATGAAAAAGGGTACTGCATTTCAAAAATAAGAAGTGATCATGGGAAAGAATTTGAAAATGAAAACTTTGAAAGTTTTTGTCTTGAACATGGCTTTTCACATAATTTCTCATCTCCTAGAACACCTCAACAAAATGGTGTAGTTGAAAGGAAAAAATCGAACATTAATTGAAATGGCAAGAACAATGCTTAATGAATATGAATTACCAACTTATTTTTGGGCAGAAGCCACAAACACTGCATGTTATATTTCAAATCGAGTTTTCAAAAGACCTCTTTTAAACAAAACCTCATTTGAGCTATGGAATGGAAGAAAGCCCTTGGTATCATACTTTAGAGTATTTGGATGCAAGTGTTTTATATTGAACACCAAGGACAATCTTGGAAAATTTGCCTCTAAGTCTGATGATGGTATCTTTTTAGGATACTCTACAACCAGCAAAGCATATAGAGTATTTAATAAGAGATCATTAATAGTGGAAGAATCCATGCATGTTGTTTTTAATGAATCTAGTAGACTTGATCGTGTGAAAGGTAGTGCTTTAGATGATGTTGTGGATAATATGGAAAAACTTGTCATTGAAAATGGAAATGAAGAAAAAGATTAAGAAAAACTACTACCTCAAAATCAAGAACAATTGGAGCAAGAACTTCCAAAAGAATGGAGAATGAATAGAAATCATCCAAAAGAGCAAATAATTGGTGATCTATCAAGGGGAGTAAGTACTAGATCTCATTTTAAGCATTTAGTCACTGACATTGCTTTTATTTCACAAATTGAGCCTAAAAACAATGATGAGGCTCTTAATGATGAAAGTTGGGTAATTGCCATGCAAGAGGAACTTAACCAATTTGAGAGAAATAAGGTATGGAACCTAGTACCAAGACCTAAGAATCATCCAATCATAGGCAGCAAATGGGTATTTAGAAATAAGTTAGATGAACAAGGGTTAATAACCAGGAATAAAGCAAGACTAGTTGCAAAAGGATATAATCAGGAAGAAGGTATAGACTATGATGAAACATATGCACCGGTAGCTAGATTAGAAGCAATAAGAATACTCTTAGCATATGCATGTCACATGAATTTCAAACTTTTTCAAATGGATGTGAAAAGTGCATTTCTAAATGGCTATATAGATGAAGAAGTGTATGTAGAACAACCACCAGGTTTTGAAAGCTACAATTTACCAAATCATGTTTTTAAACTTTCAAAAGCTTTGTATGGTTTAAAACAAGCTCCAAGAGCTTGGCATGAAAGACTAAGTTCTTTTTTACTATAAAATAGCTTCACAAAGGGAAATGTTGACACTACACTGTTCATCAAAAAGCATAAGCATGAGATACTAATTGTTCAAATTTATGTTGATGATATAATATTTGGTTCTACTAATGAGCTGCTTTGTCAAGAATTTGCTAAGTGCATGACTAGGGAATTTGAAATGAGAATGATGGGAGAACTTAAGTATTTCCTTGGTCTACAAAATCAAACAAAGCAATGAGGGTATATTCATCAACCAATCCAAATATGCCAAAGAATTAATCAAAAAATTTGGTATGGAAGGATGCAAAAATGCCAAGACTCCTATAAGCACATCAACAAAATTGGACAAAGATGAAAAGGGTAAGAGCATTAATGAAAATCTTTATAGAGGTATGATCGGATTACTTTTATATCTCACTGCTTCTAGACCCGACATTATGTACAGTGTTTGCTTATGTGCGCGTTTTCAATCATGTCCAAAAGAATCTCATCTAAATGCTGTAAAAAGGATTTTAAGATATTTACATGGTACATTGCATCTAGGTTTATGGTATCCTAGAAATTCATCTTTCTATATTATAGGATATTCAGATGCAGACTATGCTGGTAGTCTTTTGGATAGGAAAAGCAATTCAGGTACTTGTCATTTCATCGGAGAATGTTTGGTTTCTTGGTTTAGCAAGAAACAAGTTTCAGTTGCTCTCTCAACTGCTGAGGCTGAATATGTAGCAGTTGGATGTTGTTGTACACAAATCCTTTGGATAAAACAACAACTTAAGGACTATGGTCATGAGATGAACCATATACCTATAAAATGTGACAACACCAGTGCTATAAATCTTTCAAAGAATCCTATTCAACACTCTAGAAGTAAACATGTTGACATTAGACATCACTTTATTAGAGATCATGTTTAATATGGAGATGTTGAATTATAATTTATATGCACAGAAAAGCAATTAGCAGATATTTTCACTAAGTCTCTAAATGAGGAAAGATTTAATTTCATTAAAAGAGAACTAGGTATGATTGATGGTTTAACCTTGTGATTACAAGAATATGAATTATAAGATTAATTTTTTGATTAGAATTTATGTTTTATGAAGTGAAATCTTTGTTGAAATAATTAAGTCCTGTTGAAGAACTAAAATTCAATCTGATGAAAATTATAGGGGCGTCACGCCCGTGACTTATACTCACGCCCGTGACTTAAGTGGCCCAAAGAGGCAGTGTTGTTCACGACTTAGGTTCACGACATGCTTCACGGATTCAAGTAGTGAAACATTGTTTCACGACTTGAGTCACGCCCGTGGATAAAAATCTTCACGCCCGTGACGCTGTTTCACTCCCGTGAACCATTACGCCTCAAAAACTCACAGAAGCTTTCACGCCTTGTGTCACGACTTTCTTCATGGGAATAAGTAGTGAAATTCATCTGTTCACGGCCGTGACACCCTATTCACCCCCGTGATGGATGATCATTCACGACCATGAGGTTCATCGATCACGCCCATGAACGCATTCACGGGTGGAACACTGCTTCAACAAACCGTGAACACGACGATTCACGCCCGTGAAACCTTAAGCCACGCCCGTGAATGTATCGAATATGTAAGAAAACAACCGGTTACAATTTTCATTTCAACTCTCCATCTCCCAAAACCGCTCTCATTTACTTTCATTCATTGAGACATTGAAGATTCCGACCCCAAATCCTTGATATTTCACTATAAATTCCATCAAAAGTTTGAATCTTCAGCAGAAAATAGACATTCCTAGGGTATTTCATCATACTTTTTGGCTGTCAAAAACAATCTTCTTCAAACTAAAATTCTTCAAACAAAATGGAGTCTGCTTCGTCAAAAGGGAAGAGAAAGAAGTCCCATGCACCGAAGAGGTATTCAGATTACCTCATGAACATCATACCCGAAAGTTGCCATCCTCGGTATGCAACTTTGAAGAAGAGACCAATTTTATCTTCAAGGTCCTTCGAATGGCAGACAGTCCATAATCTCGGACTCGAGATGGGTATGATAGAGCAACTTCAAGCCTGTCATCTATGAGAATTTGTTGAAATTCATCTGCCAACCCTACGGGAGCCAACGCTAGAATTCTTCAGCACCTTGCAGGTTTCACCAACTGGAGTGGTGAAATTTCAACTCTGCAACAATGCAAACACCCTCAGCGCCATCGCTTTTGGAGAATTACTCAACCTACCATCAGATGGCGTTCTGAATGAGACTGAGGTAGAATTCTCTGCCCCTGCAGCCTGGACTCATTTTGGATATAACTGTAGCTGGGACGTAAAGAAGACGAAGAGCACTCATCTCGTGGCCCCAGTACACAGGTATTTGCATAGGTTTCTAACCTATAGCATTTTTGCTTGGGGAGAGAGCAATGGTACTATAAGGAAGTCAGAACTCTTTCTATTCGAGATGGCTCACCGGGGAGTCACTGTGGCGCTTTCCAGATGGTTTGCAAACCATCTTCTCTCCATCGCCACCAAGCCCACAGGAGATATCTTGATTGGGGCTTATGTCACTCATATAGCAGTGAAGCTCAATTACTTGAAGCTGGATAATCACCACTTCAACATCATTCCTGCACACCCACGAGATAGGCTGGATATCGAGTCATTCATCAAGATGGGAGCAGCAGTGAGAATCGTTTACCAGAACGATATCTTTTATCGCTTCACTGATACTGCTAGAGAGATTATCTGGGAAGATCATGACATGGAGGATTTTAAAGCAGGCCTCCAGGGAGTCCAGCAAAAAAAGAGGGCTAGGATTGAGGAAGCCACTCTAGCCATCGCTCAGGACATTAGACAGTCCTCAGCCTCCACACCGTCTTTAGCGCAGCAGGTGGTCGACCTTTTGGCACCACGTTTTGAGTAGCTGCAGACTTCCATGGATGAGAGGTTGGAAAACCTCAAGGACTTCATGGAGTCTCGGATCGACAGTCTTGAGGCTGAAGTAGTTAGGCTTCGTGATAGGATGTCTAGCTAGGATATAGGCTAGAGAGTAGCCTAAATTTGTTATGTTTGATCTTTTTTATGTTATGTTTGCTCTTGTAGGAAATCTTAAATTTTTCTTTCTTAGCTTGTATCCTTTCCTTTATAATATATAATTTGCATTTGTTTACTTCAATCTACATATTCTTTTTGATTGATGACAAAAGGGGGAGAAAACTAGCAATATATGATAAGGTAATATATGATCAAACAAGAAATATAAGAATTGTGAATCAACTTTCAATTGATTTTAAAATCTTGATTCAACTTTTCAAATGCAAAGTAGATAATTACTTTAAATATACCCTAAGTATACTTTGCATATACCTTAAAAAGCAAGTTACAAATAAAAACATGCCATGATATACCTTACATATATTTTTTGTCTTAAAAAGGAATTATGGTATGTATTGATATACTTCTCACATAACTTGCATATACTTAAAATCTTATTTGATGCAACATCTTTATTTACTATTCTTGCACATTATAATTTTTATCCTAAGTATATTTTGAGGGGGAGACTTCTCAAAAATACATATTGCTAGATTATTTGTCACCATCAAAAAGGGGGAGATTGTTAACCTTGAAGGGTATTTCCGTCATTTTGATGATAATAAATAATATAGCAATATTGTATTTAACATACTTGTTTTTGTAAGTATATTATACAGGACATGAATTAAAATAGCAAGAATGGAGAATTGGAAGAATAATCCTTCAGAAACAAAAAGCAAGAAGTAGCATGTTCACTGTCGTGACTCTAGGAGTCACCCCCGTGAAGGAAGCTAACCGTTACCAAAACCAACATTTGAAGTTCACGGCCATGAAGGAAAACCAAACCGTGAAGTAAGCATTTCAGTCACCCCCGTGACTAAAGGTGTCACCCCCGTGAAGAGTCGTAATTTCAACCAGAGAGCTTCACAACCAGAGTCACCACTTGGGTCACGGCTGGGAAGATGTTCACCCCTATGAATGATGGTGTCACCCCCGTGAATATTTCATTCAATTTCATCCAGAGAGCTTCACGACCTGAGTCACCACTTGTCTCACGACTGGGAAGAGTGTCATGCCCGTGACTGATTAATGTCACGCCCGTGACTCCATATGTCAAAACATTTCAGAGAGCTTCACGACCAAGGTCACCACTTCAGTCACGACTTGGGAAGAACTGTCACCCCCATGACAAGCATAGTCACGCCCGTGAACAATGAAAGAGAAAAATGTCAGACGCAATTTTTTAGTTGGTACAACGGCTAGTTTCTCAATTAATGTCCCCCAACGGCTATATTCAGCCATGGGAGTATAAATGGAAGTCATTTAGGCATTAAGAAGATAGAGGATGATAAGAAAAACAAAAGATTAGCATACACTTCAAATCACAAGCTATCTTTTACTTTTATACTTTGAGAACAAATCTATTCTCTGTAAAAATCTTTTTGCTCCCCATATTTGAGCAATAGAGATTTATAAGTAATTCTCTCTGTAATCTTTACTCAAGTGAGCATTGGGTAGTTCTAGGTTAAGAGAAGAACACTTGTAAGGGTTAGTTGTGTGAACCTCCAAAACACAAAGTGTAGATTGTTTGTGTGAGCCTGTAAAACACAAAGTGTAGGTTGTTTGTGTGAGCCTGTAAAACACAAAGGGTTGGTTGTTTGTGTGAGCCTGTAAAACACAAAGTATAGGTTATTTGTGTGAGCCTGTAAAACAAAAAGTATAGGTTGTTTGTGTGAGCCTGTAAAACACAAATGAATTGGTTATTGTGTGAGCCATTAAAACACAAGGGATTTTCAGGTTAGGCGTGAGCCATTGTGAGAAACACCATAGTTGGGAGTGAGCTTGTAAAACTCCATTGTAACACTTAGTGTGTTAGTGAAACTCCCAATTGCGATTGGGGAGAGGAGTAGGGTTTGTTAATACCCGAACCTCTATAAATCTTTGTGTCTGATTTTCTCTATCCTTTCTAAAATTAACAATTTTATTTCCGCACTTTAAAGTTTAATTTTTGAAACTCCAATTCAACCCCCCTTCTTGGTCTAATATCTGGGCAACAAGAATTATTGAGAAGAGAATGAGCAACTCTAGAAAATTCAGGCAAAGAGACCTCAAACAGACTTCTAATGATGCACAAGGAAGTAAAGAGGAGGTAAAGTGCTATGAATGTGGGAAGAAAGGGCATATTAAACCGTAATGACCAAGGCTCAAAAAGCACAAGAGCAAATACCAAAGAGACAATGGGGAGAAAGGTCACAAATCCACATGGGATGACGAAAGCTCTTCAAGTGAAAAAGATGACAATGAAAGTGAAAAGGTCAACCTATGTTTCATGGCCATAGAGGATCACGTCTTGGATAAGGTAAGATCACTTCACTCATACTCTTTCAATAATGATAGTAGTGATAAGGATAGTAATAATGAAGATGAAGATGATGATGACGAGCAAAGCCTAATAGAGGTCAACCTATGCTTCATGGCTATAGAGGACCACGTCTCGAATAACATTTCTAATTTGAAAATCAAAATGGATGCTTTAGAAAAGGAGAACTTTAAGCTTAAATCATCTAATGAATCTCTTCAAAAGTCATTAGATGAATACTCTTCAAGACCCTCAACTAAATCCTTGCTTAAAGAAAACAATACTTTGAAAAATGAAGTTGAGGAACATAGAAACTCCATTTCAAAATTTCAGAAGGGAAATGAGAGTTTAGATACTCTCATTGTGTCTCAAAGACCACCCTTAATTGGACATGGTCTAGGATTTAAGGGTACATCATCATTTTCTCACAAAATTACGTTTGTTAAGTCAACTGAACCTCACATCTCCACATTTGCTGTAACAGCCCCAAGGGCTTAATGCACTAAATCCACTAAATCTTCTATACATAAGAGGGATGATCAAGGATCGGTAGGCCTAAGAAATAAACCTCAAAAGGCTAATCATGCCTTTATGTATAAAAAGCATGCATCTAAAAAAGCACCAATTCATCATGATTGTGCATGCTATTGCTCTCAAACTCAGTCTAATAGAAATATGGCATTCGAAAGCATTGTAAGACCAAAAAGCATTTTTAGACCTAAATAATTTAATTATTGTATGAAATTTGGTCACTTAAATAAATATTGTTGGATAAGGAAGGCTCATTGGAAACCTTCATGTGCTAACCCCCAAGGACCCAAGCTCATTTGGGTACCTAAAAACCATACTTGAATTGTGATTCTATAGGTATGCCTCAAGTCCACAATAAACAAAAATGCTTAGCTAGTAGACAGTGGATGCTCAAGGCATATGACAGGAGATAAAGAACTTTTCAATGAAATCAAAAGTATTGATGGAGGTAAAGTTACCTTTGGAAACAATGCTAAGGGTAAGGTAATTGGCATTGGCTCTATTGGTATTAATGGTACTAATTTCATTAAAGATGTCTTGCTTGTTGATGGCTTGAAACATAACTTGTTAAGTGTAGGTCAATTATGTGATAAAGGAAATAAAGTAATCTTTACTTCCAACGAATGTCTTGTAACCTTTTTTAATGGCCATGAGATATTTAAAGGAAATAGAGATGTCAATACTTACATAATAGACTTACACAAAATATCTAACCATTCCTCTAAGTGTCTTGTGACAACTAGTGATGAATCTTGGTTGTGGCATAGAAGGCTTGGTCATGCAAGCATGAATTTAATTCAAAGCCTCAGCATAGGAGAGCTGGTAAAGGGACTACCAAAAGTCAAATTTGAAAAAGACAAGACATGTGAACCATGCCAAAGAGGAAAACAACTCAAGTCATCCTTCAAATCCAAAAATATTGTAAGTACCTCAAAACCTCTATAACTCCTGCATCTAGATTTATTTGGACATACTAGAATTGCAATCTTAGGAGGTAAACACTATGCCTTTATCATCGTAGATGATTACTCTAGATTTACTTGGGTAATTTTCTTAGCTCAAAAGAGTGATGCCTTTGAAACTTTCAGAAATTTTGCTAAAAGAGTTCAAAATGAAAAAGGATATTGTATTTCAAAAATAAGAAGTGACCATGGCAAATAATTTGAAAATGAAAATTTTGAAAGCTTTTGTCTTGAACATGGCATTTTGTAGAATTTTTCATCTGCTAGGACACCTCAACAAAATGGGGTAGTCGAAAGGAAAAATCGAACTTTAATTGAAATGGCTTGAACAATGCTCAATGAGTATGGTTTACCAACTTACTTTTGGGCAGAAGCCACAAATATTGCATGTTATATTTCAAATCGAGTTTTCAAAAGACCTCTCTTAAAAAAAACTTCATTTGAGCTATGGAATGGAAGAAAACCCTTGATATCATACTTTAGAGTATTTGGATGCAAGTGTTTCATTTTGAATACCAAGGACAACCTTCGAAAATTTGCCTCTAAATCTTATGAGGGTATCTTTTTAGGATACTCTACAACTAGCAAAACATATAAAATATTTAATAAAAAGTTATTAACTGTTGAAGAATCTATGCATGTTGTTTTTGATGAATCTAGTAGACTTGATCTTGTGAAAAATAGTGTTCTTGATGATGTTGTAGGTACCATGGAAAGACTTGATCTTGAAAATGGAAGAGAAGAAAATGATCAAGAAGATTCACATCAAGATGATTTTCTACCTCAAGCTCAAGAGGAAAATAGGCACGACCTCCCAAAGGAATGGAGATTGACAAAAGATCATCCCAAAGAGCAAATCATTGGTGATCCTACAAGGGGAGTATGTACTAGATCTCATCCCAAACATTTAGTTTCTGACCTTGCTTTTGTTTCTCAAATTGAGCCTAAAAATATTGACGAGGCACTTAATGATGAAAGTTGGGTGATTGCCATGCAAGAGGAACTCAACCAATTTGAGGGAAGTAAGGTATGGACCTTAGTACCTAGACCCAAGGAGCATCAAATCGTTGGAAGCAAATGGGTATTTAGAAATAAACTAGATGAACAAGGTTCAATAAATAGGAATAAGGCTAGCTTGGTTGCAAAAGGATATAATCAAGAAGAAGGAATGGATTATGATGAGACCCATGTTTCTGTAGCTAGATTAGAAGCCATAAGAATACTTTTAGCATATGCATGCCATATGAATTTCAAACTCTTTCAAATGGATGAAAAAAGTGCATTTTTAAATGACTTTATAGAAGAAAAAATTTATGTAGAACAACGACTAGGTTTTGAAAGCTATGATTTGCCCAACCATGTATTTAAACTATCAAAAGCTTTATATGGTTTGAAACAAGCCCCAAGAGCTTGGTATGAAAGACTAAGTTCTTTTCTCTTAGAAAATAATTTTACAAAGGGGAATTTTGACACTAAATTATTCATTAAAAATCATAAGCATGATACTCTAATTGTTCAAATTTATGTTGATGCCATCATATTTGGGCCAATTAATGAATTGCTTTGCCAAGAATTTGCTAAGTGTATGACTAGGGAATTCAAAATGAGCATGATGGGTGAGGTAAAATTATTCCTCAATCTATAAATAAAATAAAGCAATAAGGGCATATTCATCAACCAATCCAAATATGCCAAAGATCTACTTAAGAAATTTGGAATGGAATGATGCAAAAATGTCAAGACTCCAATGAGCACATCAACAAAATTGGACAAGGATGAAAAGGGTAAGAGCATTAATGAAAAGCTCTATAGAGGTATGATTGGATCACTTTTATATCTTACTGCTTCTAGACTCGACATAATGTATAGTGTATGCTTATGTGCACGCTTTCAATCATGTCCAAAAGAGTCTCATTTAAATGCAGTAAAAAGAATTCTAAAATATTTACATGTCTCATTGCATCTAGGTTTGTGGTATCCTAGAAATTCATCCTTTTACATTATAGGATATTCATATGCTGATTCTGCTGGTAGTCTTTTAGATAGAAAAAGTACTTCAGGTACTTGTCACTTTATTGGAGAGTGCTTAGTTTCTTGGTTTAGCAAGAAACAAGTTTCAGTTGCTCTTTTTACTGCTGAAGCAGAGTATGTAGCCGCAGGATATTGTTGTAGCCAAATCCTTTGGATGAAACAACAACTTAAGGATTATGGTCATAGTATGGACCATATACCTATTAGATGTGACAATACAAGTGCTATAAATCTATCTAAGAATCCCATTCAACACTCTAGAAGTAAGCATATTGACATAAGACATCATTTTATTAGAATCATGTTCAATATGTGTAATGCCACATCTTATGCAATTAAGTATAACCTATCCCTATATCAAATAATCACACATACAATGTTGGAAAGAAAAAAATATCCTGTTAACATTGATAGTAAATTTATTTATTTTTATATCTTGTAATATCATTCAATGACTTTGTAAGTCTCATATACTGTAATATCATTCAATGACTTTGCAAGTCTCATATCCTATAATATCATTCAATGACTTTGCAAGTCAACACTGAGGCTTTCTCTTTGATAAAGTAAGACAAAAATAAGATATAATAATATAATTTGATGTTTATGTATGCTAGAATACTATGAGATGTATATTTGCATGGAAAGATGATTTGAGCATAAATTGATATATGGCAATGCATGTTGTATGAAATAGTTTATTCTCTCGCGTAGATTTAGTGACGAATAAGTAGACGATTGTAGATAAAGATAGTAGTGGCCTGATCCAGTAGAGCAGCTTGTATCAAATAATGTGGGTCATACAACTGTTGTATTTATGGTTTGAGTTTTATTTTATAGTACTTGTAAAGTAAGCGCACGTTTTGTAAATAATACTTTATTATATAAAATATGTAACACCACATCTTATACAATTAAGTATAACATATTCCTGTATTAAATAATCACACATAGCATGCTGGAAAGATAAAATACCCTGTTAACATTGGTAGTAAATTTTTTTTATATCCTATAATATCATTCAATGACTTTGCAAGTCTCATATCCTGTAATATCATT
Source organism: Triadica sebifera (assembly GCA_023653625.1). NCBI lineage: Eukaryota > Viridiplantae > Streptophyta > Magnoliopsida > Malpighiales > Euphorbiaceae > Triadica > Triadica sebifera. Next base: position 14,419,277 of record CM042897.1, read on the forward strand.
CAATGACTTTGCAAGTCTCATATCCTGTAATATCATTCAATGACTTTGCAAGTCAACAGTGAAGCTTTCGCCACAATACGATATATCACATATATTAAAACATAAACTTTGCACATAAGTATTTACGAGTTTCTTTCATTTATACATTTTTAAAACCAATTCCAAAATGACTTTACATATTCAAACACGTAAATACAAAATGCAGATGACATATTTTCATGCTAGTGTGGAATGTAAGGAGAGATAGTGATGAGGCTCAGCCAGTGACCTGTGCTCCATGTCTTATATATGCTACTCAAAATGATATATCAGTTTTATTTACCTGAAAAATGATGCAAATTGATGAGTTGCGGCTCAGTGAGAATAACCATCAAATGAGCTCCAAAGTACCGAAAAACTCATAGTAATAAATCACAAATCCAATACATATCGTGTATTCCATTCCATTCATCAGTATCATATAAATATCAATAAAGTTGAAACATATAATCATTACTCTTTACGTATGCAAATTCTTTGCTTATTTCATTTTGTTGTGACCAAGTTAAATAGACATTGCCCTGGGTATCCATGTGAACATTTGTCATGTGAACATTTGCATTTGCTAGCTAGCTTGATCATTTGTTTCATTTGTACATTTATTGGGCCATAGGCCTCTTCTTTTGCTTTACAATATCGATTAACTAGCCACAATGCCTTTTAAGTCCATATGCATATGCACTTGTACTTAAGCATTCATCAACCATTGTATCATATCACATATAACATACATATACCGCATATATGCCTCATCTGCCACGCATATACCTTATATATACTATACATATACCATGTATATATATCACATATGTCAAACATATACCTCAAATATACCATTTATATGTACCACAAACATCACAAATTATTCATCATCATATTATCAAGGAAAAATCATGACAATCATATAGCAAGCAACATTCATATGCACTAGAGAATTCAATTGATAATTAGACTCACCTTTCTCCTTTGATTCTGACCCCAAACTTATTGTTTATCTGCTCCTTGTGGGTCTCCAATATGTTGCGAGCCTAATATGAAAACATAATCAATTTACTCATGATTAGGGAGACTTCATGTGGCTTAAACAAATTAATATGCATTGTTCATATCAATAGTTAACATTTTTCCTATGAGGCAGTGTGACCTTATGAGACTTTTTAGCCTACAACTTTTTCTATACTTAACCAATTAAATTGATTCTTATTCCTAATTAATCATAACATATAATTATGTAAATATTAAAATTTTAGACCAATTGGATCATTGTACAATTTTTAGTGTAATTTCTAAACAATACAATATATCACATATATTAAAACATAAACTTTTCACATAAGTATTTACGAGTTGCTTTCATTTATACATTTTTAAAACCCATTCCAAAATGATTATACATATTCAACCATGTAAATGCAAAATGTAGATGACATATTTTTATGGTCGTGTGGAATGCAAAGAGATAGAGTGACGAGGCTCGGCCAGTGACCTGTGCTCCATGTCTTCTATACGCTACTCAAAATGAGCTATCATTTTTCTTTACCTGAAAAATAATGCAAATTGATGAGTTGCAGCTTAGTGAGAATAACCATCAAATGAGCTCTAAAGTACCGAACAACTCATAGTAATAAATCACAAATCCAACACATACCCTGTATACCATTCCATTCATCCGAATCATATAAATATCAATAAAGTTGAAACATATAATCATTACTCTTTACGTATGAAAATGCTTTGCTTATTTCATTTTGTTATGATCAAGTTAAACAGACATTGCCCCAGGTTTTCATATGAACATTTTCCATGTGAACATTTGCATTTGCTAGCTAGCTTGATCATTTGTTTCATTTGCACATTTGTTGGGCCATAGGCCTCTTGTTTTGCTTTACAATATCGATTAACTAGTGACAATGCCTATTAAGTCCATATGCATGTGCACTTGTACTTAAGCATTCATCAACCATTGTATCTTATTACATATAACATACATTTACCGCATATATGCCTCATATGCCACGCATATACCTTTTATATACTATACATATACTATGTATATATATCACATATGTCAAACATATACCTCAAATATACCACAAGTATACCATTTGTATGTACCACAATTTCACAGATTATCCATCATCATATTATCAAGGACCAATCATGACAATCTTATGAATCACATAGCAAGCAACATTCATTTGCACTAAAGAATTCAATTGATAATTAGACTCACCGTTCTCCCTTGATTCCGACCCTTACTTATTGTCTATCCACTCCTTGTGGGTCTCCAATATATTGTGAGCCTAATATAACAAAATAATCGATTAACTCATGATTAGGGAGACTCAATGTGGCTTAAACAAATTAATATGCATTGTTCATATTAATAGTTAAGACTTTTCCTATGAGGCAGTGTGACCTTATAAGACTGTTTAGCCAATAACTTTTTCTATACTTGACCTATTAATCTGATTCTTATTTTTAATTAAAACTAACATATAATTATATAACATATTAAATTTCAGACTAATTGGATCACTATACAATGTTTGGTGGAATTTATAAATGTGTTCTATTTTCTGCTCTATTTCCTACCCTTTGGCAATTTCAGGGTATCAATCTTAGTTCATCATAACTTATAATATATAAGTCATATTTTAATGAAACTTTACAAAAACTTATATGGATTCAAATGGAACATTTTTTATGTTTACAACTTTTATCAATTATGTCTCTATGGTCCTCAAAGTATAGGAAACATTTGACTGGTCCAGAATAGAATTGGCTTTCGGACCAGTATGACTTCTAAAGACCATAACTTAGCCCATACATAACATATTAAGCTGAAATTAGTACCCATATTTAGATAATCCATATACCTATAACTTTCATGTTTTGATAATTTATAGAATCTAGCTCTAAAGAGCTCAAATGTGTTTAGAGATACTTCAAATAATGGTTTTATCATATTCGAACTAACAAAAACAGTGGCTAACTTACTTAGGGTTCACATCCGGACCAGTTTCAGTACAGAGAGGATATCTCATTCTATACACAAAATATTGAAAAAATGTTGACATAAAGAAACAACTTTTGTGTTTTAAGCTTCTTCAGATTCGATCTCTAAGATCATCAAAACCATGGCACAAAATACTGCCTATTTATGAACCCTAAACACCATAATTAAGCTTAACACAAAAATAAATGTTTACTCACCTATAATCACTCTTGGCTAATCTTGTTGCTGCAAGTTTTGGAGTGAAAGAGGGAAGAATTTGTGGCTAGAACTTGAAAAGAAATGGAAGGAATGAAGCAAAGAAGAAGAAGAAGATGAAGATGAGGAAAGGAAATGAATATGGTGGCAGCCTAATAAGTTAAAAGGCACCACCATCTTATCTTCCTTTCCATTATTTCATCCGTCCACTTTTTTTTTTTACTTTTTTTTTATTTTTAATTTTTTTTATTTATTCTTATTATTATTACACAATTCAACACAATATGCAATTTAATCTTAATCTAGACATTTTGCATACTTTAATTTGGTCACCTTATTTCATTTATTTCTAATACTTTTTATCCTGATTTAGATTATAAATACACATGTGCGACTCGATACAATTGCAATGTACTAGGACACATAACTAGTGCGTGTCTTGGACTTATTCCTACTAAAATATGTATGAAATGCATGTGTTCAATTGAATTATATGCAAGATGCATATGTTCAAATGAAATGCATGTGGGGAAGGTTGAGGATGTTACAATATGGGGATGTTGTATTGGATTTTATAAGCATAGACAATCAATTGGCAGATATCTTCACTAAGTCTCTAAATGAGGAAAGATTTAATTTCATAAGAAGAGAGCTTGGTATGATTGATGGATTAACTTTATGATTGCCAAAATTGTCAAACCTTGATTGATAATCTTGTGTTTTTTGTCTCATCTTTTTAGATATGAGGTTGCTAATTTGATAGAAATATATGTTATAGGGGATAGAAGCTCCTTAGAAATGCTTTAGTCTTGTTTTAGACTTAATTTTATTTAATGAGGTTTTTAGGCAATTCACGCCCGTGATCAAAATTGCCAAAAGCTCTAGTAGCTTTCATGACTTGCTTCACGACATGTTTCACGGCTTAAGGTAGTGAAGACTATGTTTCACTCCCATAACCTTTTTCTATCACCCCTGTGAAACCCTCTGTTCACGCCTGTGATGCTTATTCACGACCGTGAACATTTCCACCAAAAACTTATACAAGCATTCACTCTTTGTGTCATGCTCTATTTCATGACAAGTAGTGAAGATTGTACTTCATGCCCGTGACTCGTTTGTCACCACTATGATAGTTCATCATTCATGCCTGTTACCTTTAATTTTCATGATCGTGAATAGTTTCACCTCTCTCTTCACGGGTAGAGTGCCTATTCAGCAAACCATGAACACGACATTTCAGGCCCGTGAAGATGTCGGCTATAAATCATTTTTGCCATTATTTCTCTCATTTCAAACTCTGCAACTTCTCTCAACTTTTCTCATTTATCACCATTGAATACCATTTTGAAGATTCTGGCCCCTAGCAACTCATTCCATCTATAAATATCATCAAAAACCTTCTCCATCATCAAAAATCAAAACACCTTAAGTTCTACTCCAAAATTTCCATCAGATTTTTCACTTTTCAAAAGTTCTTTTCTCAATAAAAAATGGAAACTAGCTCCTCCAAAGGTACTAGAAAGAAGTCTCATGCTCCAAAAAGGTACACGAACTACCTTCTAAACATTATTTCGGAGGATTGTCTTCCTAGATACTCTGTTCTCAAACAAAGCCACTCCTTTCCTCTCGATCATTTGATTGGCAAACCATCAGAATACTCGGCCTCGAGACAAGCACGACGGAACAACTCCAAGCTTGTCATCTGAAAGATTTCATTAATATCCATCAACCGACACTGAGGGAACCAACTCTAGAATTCCTGAGTACCCTGTAAGTCTCTCTTACTGGCACGGTAAAATTCCAACTTTGCAGGTATCCGAACACCCTCAATGCCACAGAGTTTGGAGACATGTTCAACCTTCCGTCTGACAGTATCCTAAATGAGAGTGAGGTGGAGTTCTATGCTACTCAGGCATGGACTCACTTCGGGCTTGATTGCAGCTGGGATATCAAGAAGATGAAAAGCACCGACCTTCGATCCCCAGTGCACAAGTACTTGCGTAGGTTTCTAACCTATAGCATTTTTGCCAGAGGAGATAGCAATGGATTGTTAGAGGAGTGCTCTAAAGGCAATCACCTTTAGCACTTATTATACAAATTTATTCGATTAATAAAAGGCTTTTTCATTAATTTGATGTTCATTTGATATATGAATTGATAAGTGATCTTAAATCAATTAATGAAGTCCTTGATACATAACTTAGCATGAAGGAAAGCATGATATTGAGATTCTTATCATGTGTAATTATGTTAGTATCAAAATTATCCCTAGTCATAGGATTAATGAGATGAGACATTATTAATTCAGACATATTAGCACATGTTACACTCCTTGATTGGATCGAGTAGTAGCTCTCATAATCTATAAACATGAGATGTTTAGAGTTAACATGTGGATGCTTGCTAAGTGTAGCTAAGTACATTAGATGACCAACTATGAGACAATCATATGGATAATCTATTCAAATGTCAATGATAGTCTCATCATAGCAATGGTGCAAGTATCCTTAGACTTGATGTACTCAAGGATATCTTGAATATTTAATCTGTATTTTGACACTATTTCTTGTTGCCTCAGAGAGGTAGCTCATAGGGTGGTGATTGGATACAGCTTGAGGTATTCGAAGGTAATTGGGTAACCAACAACGGATTCACCACTATTGATAGAATGAGTGTATACCCATGGCCTCTTGTCATGGTCCTTACTCAGGAATCTCTGGCGGGAGTGGAAATGTCATAAAGATAGTCTTCAATGACATATCTAATAGAGTAATGAGCCTCAAGGACAAGAACTAACATTACTTGAACTAGTCGTGATGTAGTCAGTCTAGTGGGAGTTGACATATGTCCATATTCTGAACCAAATGGTGTATAAAATGGTGAAAGGAATAATTGCTAGATACCGCTCATGACCTGCTTAAATTAATTGTTAATTTAAGTCGCCAACATAACCGGAAACCTAATGGGTCACACGCATTGAAGATATAGAGAATGAGTAAAATGGTCATGGATAGGATCCAAAATATGAGAGAATTATTTTAGGATGGATCACGATAAGATCGTACCAAAAAATCGTTCGGGAGTGTCACGGGCCCGTACGGGCTAGGCAGGCTGCTGACCAGCCTTGTGGGCCAGCTGGGCTGCCCAGCAGCAACCCGCACAGGCCCAGCACGCCTGCAGCTTCCCATCCATTGGCCAACGACTGTTTTTTACCATAATTAGGCCAATTGTGGCCAATTACTATTCATTAGTTTCTATTTTCTCCATTTTTGACTTTTCATCTTATTTTTGAATTTGATTAAAATAGAAAAGACATCAAATGGCAGAAAATAGACATGAAAATATTTTTTGTGAAAAAAAATATTTTTAAGACAACAAAAATTCTCTCAATAACACTTTCAAAGCTAACACTTTGAATTTGTTCAAACCATTTCTCTTGATAGTTTCTTCTTCATTCTTCGCATGAATTATCATTAGAGACATCCTAATGTGGATTTTTGTGGTTTTCCACAACCCAACAAAGTGAAGATTTGAAGAACAAATAAAAATTACAAGGTATAATTTTTAACATTTACATTTATATAAATTAGTTTTAATGATACAAGTATGATATTTTATTTTGGGTTTTGAAAAATTTTATTTTCGCTGTGTTTATGAATATAATTCATTCTTTAAAATCCTACATTGGTATCAGAGCCTCCTTGTATCCATTAAAATTAATTTTAATTGAAAGTGCATTGGGATTGCATGTTTTTGATGATTTTGGATCAATAGGTTTTGAAAAATTGAAATTAATTTGTAAAATATAATTTACACATTTGTCTTTCTTTAATATGATCATGGGATGATTAAGAATGATTATTTTGATTGAAAAATGATTTTAATGTGATTCAAATAAGTAATTTCGGATTTATTTCAAAAATGCCTAAAATTGCCTTGTTTATGAACATGTGTTGTTGTTTGGCTTAATTGATGAGGCTGATTACATTTTTTTTGTAATTTAATTATGAAAAAAATTATTTAGACATATTGAGAATATGTTTATGCCTCTGTAACTATCCAATAATTAATTAAAAATTATTTTAATTAATTTTTCAAACAAACACAAAAACGGAACTATTTTAGCATACCAGGTGGGGCTATATTGTTTGATTTTGTTTTTTATGTGTTTATTTTATTTTCAGTACCTTGAAAAATATTTTATATGATTAAAATATGTTAGTCTGATGTTATATGCATGCCAAAATTATTTTGCAAGCATTTGAAATTTTTAAAAATTCTAGATATCGAATTAGTCATTTTGAGCGTCTAAGTGTGTTGGTTCGTTTATCTTAGCAATTTTGGCGTGTGCCAAAAATATTTTGATGAACTTGAGCTAACCTAAAGATAATTAGAATGGTGATTTGATGTTCTGGAAATATTTATAATTTTTGGAAATTAATTTTGAATTAATTTAAGTTGTGCAATTGTAATTCTAGTATGTTTAGAAATTGGTATGTATATTAAAATTAAATTGTTTAATTTTAACATCATAATATTCTGATTTTAAGGAAAATTAATTCTGAATTATTTTTGGAAATATGGAATTTAATTTAATTTGATTAAATATTAAATTTTACTTTAAAATGACATACAAAATAAAATTAACCACATATAGGTAATTTCAATTCAAGTGTTGAATCGATTTACAAATTGAAATCCAAAATTGTCATTTTTATTTTGTGCATTAGAGAATGCATGTTAGGGGTGTATGAAAAGGCATGATGGATGATTATGGACTTAGGCCCAATGTTATTGAGCATGCATGGAATTATTTTGTTTTATGGTAAATAGGGTATGCGTGTCCCTACCTCTTTTTCTTTCTTATGTATTTCTCTTCTCATCTTACTCCCTTCAAATGTAAATTGAGTTTTTTTATAATTTGAAATATTAAATTAGATTATATAGGATTAGGATAGAATGAAGATACAAAGGAGCAAGAAGTAAAGGAGATGGTACCATAAACAAGAAGACTTAGAAATAGGAATTTGATTTCTATTTTGGGTTGTAAATTCATGCATATACCTAGGTAAGACCTAGTCAATTTCTCTTTGGCTCAAGAGATTGACTTTAGTATGTCCATAATCATGCCATATAGTTAATGTAACTATCTTTATATATCAATGTGATGAATATATGATATATAAAAGCATGAAATAATAACTTGATGAGACTTAACAAAGAAATCTCTTACTAAATAAACAATTAAGTCTTACGCCTTCCATTAATATGGGGAAAACCAGAGCTCTTCTAGAGTTAGGGTTGTTGAGTTGCCTTAAGCTCACTCTATAAGAATATGTTTAATCCATTGAAATTAGATTTCCCGATTAATGGGTTAGACTTAATCGATATTATTAACTTGTTGGATTTGCGCCAAGGCTAATGTGTATTGGAGGTGAATTTGGGTTTGTATACATGAGATGTACACATATCAAGAGTCGATAGCCCAATGTATGTGCACACATCAATAAGTTGATAGCACAAGATTCGATAGTTGCATGAATAATGCATTTGGTATGGATTAGATACCTACCAACCAAACTAAGGATAGCTTGTTGAGTTGCCTCAAGGTTATTCTTAGCTAGTTAGATATCGACCCACTAGGAGAACTTCCATATAAGTTCTTTCAGGTTCATAGTGAGGGCTATGGATTCGCAATAAAATAGTGGGAGCCATAATGCGATTTATTAAAGACCTAATAAATATGCATTTTATGTACATTCTAACATGTTCTATTTTACATCTAGGTTGCTAGAATAATCATCATGACAAGTGTGAATTTGCAATCGCTAATGGAATCAAATAAGTTGACTGGGCCCAATTTTTTAGATTGGCTAAGGAATCTGAGAATAGTTCTCAAATCTAAAAAGATTGGCTATGTCCTAGATGAGGCACTCCCTAATCCCCCTGCTGCTAATGCTTCTGAAGATATTCAGAAGGCATATCAAAAGCATCTCGATGATAGTGAGATGGCAAGCTGCATTATGCTTGCTACTATGTCAGCTGAGTTGCAAAAGCAGCATGAGGCTATGGATGCTAATTCCATAGTATACAATCTAAGAGTGATTTTGGATGAGCAAGCACGTTCCGAAAGTTTCAAAACTTCAAGGTTGCTCTTTTGCACTAAGATGGTTGAGGGGACATCTCCAGTGCAATATGCATTGAAGATTAATGGCTATATTGAGAGGTTGGCCACCTTAGGATCTGTGATGGACCATGAATTAAGTATTGACTTAATTCTAACCGGTATATCTGATAGTTATTCACATTTTGTGCTTAACTATAGAATGAACCAAATCTCTACCACTATTCCTGAGCTGATTAACTTGCTTAAAACAGTTGAACCATCTGTCAAGAAGGACAGTAAAGTTGTGATGCTGATGGGCTCTTGAAGTTCTAAAAGGAAGAACCTTAAGAAGAAGAAGAAGTCCATGAAGCCTAAGGGAGGCGTGGCCAAGAAGAAGGCCAAAGAGATTGCTCCAAAAGGGACATGCTTCCATTGTAGCAAGGATGGCCATTGGAAGAGAAACTACAAGGCTTACTTGGAGTCCTTGAAGAAGAAGGCATCTGATGCCCCATCCACTTGAAGTATTTTTGTCATTGAAATTAATACTGCTTCCAATAATAATATATGGGTATTAGATACCGGTTGTAGCTCACACATATGCACTGATATGCGGGGCCTAAAGAATAGTAGACAACTCAATAAGGGAGAGTCAGACCTACACGTTGGAAATGGAGCAAGGGTTGCTGCATTAGCTATAGGAACATATGTATTGACCCTCCCTAGTGGGCTTATATTAAATTTGGATAATTACTATTATGTACCTGCTTTGACTAAAAACATTATTTCTGTTTCAAGTCTAAATAAAGATGGTTTCCTTTTAGCTTTTAGTAACAATTGTTGTTTTATTATGTTGAATGGAATTCTTTATGCTAATGGTACAATATGCAATGGAATATACATATTAGATATGTCAAGTCCAGTTTTAAACATCAATGATAATAAAAGGAAAAAACAAAATATGTTGAAATCATCTTATTTATGGCATTGTCGTCTTGGTCATATAAGTGAGAAACACATGACTAATCTACACAAAAGTGGTAGTTTGGGGTCATTTGATTATGAATCATATGACACATGTGAATCTTGTTTACTAGGCAAGATGACTAAATTACCCTTTAAAGGAAAGGGTGAACGTGCTAATGGACTTTTAGACTTAATACATTTAGATTTATGTGGTCCAATGTCTACACACGCCAAAGGTGGTTTTATGTACTTCATTACTTCTATTGATGACTACTCACGATATGGATACGTGTATCTTATGAGATACAAATCTGAAGCTTTTGAAAAGTTTAAAGAATTCAGAAATGAAGTAGAGAAACAACTTGGCAAAAGTATTAAAACACTTCAATCAGATCGATGAGGTGAATACTTGAGCCAAGAGTTTATAGATTATCTTAGGGATAATGGGATTTTATCTCAATGGACTCCACCTTACACGCCACAACACAATGGTGTGGCTGAAAGAAGAAACCGAACCTTGTTAGACATGGTAAGGTCTATGATGAGTTTTGCGGAATTGCCTAAATCCTTTTGGGGTTATGCACTAGAGACCGCCATTTATATATTAAATGGAGTTCCTTCAAAGTCAGTTGATGTTACTCCATATGAGATATGGTATAACAAGAGGCTCACATTTTCTTACATGAGACTTTGGGGATGTCCTGCTTATGTGAAGCGGCAAAGTCAGATAAGTTAGAAGCTAAGTTTGACTGATGTCTCTTTGTGGGATATCCAAAAGCATCATATAGATATCAATTTTACCACCCCTTGGAACAAAATATTTTTGTTTCAAGACATGTTATCTTTTTAGAGAGAGAATTCCTTCTAAAAGGAGATAGTGGGAGCAAAATTGAACTTGAGAAAGTTCAAGATGCTCAAATAGATGCTGATCAACTGCCTGAACACGAGCTTATTACTCATACAGATGATATAACAGCTTAACCTTCTAAAGCACAAGAGCTTCGTAGGTCAAGTAGGATACGTACTATTCCAGAGAGATATGGATTTCTCATTAGTGAACAGAACAGTGTATTGCTCATAGAAAATGATGAGCCTACAACCTATGAAGAGGTTCTGAATAGTTCAGAATCTGAAAAATGGCTTCAAGCCATGAAGTCAGAAATGGATTCCATGTATGAAAACCAAGTATGGACTTTGGTTGACCCACCCGAAGGAATAAAGCCTATAGCGTGCAAGTGGGTTTTCAAAAAGAAAACTGGCATGGATGATAATGTGATTACCTATAAAGTTAGACTTGTTGCTAAAGGTTATCGTCAAAGAAAAGGAATTGACTACGTTGAAACTTTTAGCCCAATAGCTATGCTTAAATCCATAAGGATACTCCTAGCCATTGCTACTCATTATGACTATGAGATATGGCAAATGGATGTGAAAACAACTTTCCTTAATGGAAATCTGACTGAGGATGTGTACATGACACAACTAGAAAGTTTCATATCCAAAGATGGCAAAAAGGTATGTAAGCTTTAATGATCCATTTATGGACTAAAGCAAGCATCCAGGATTTGGAATATTCAGTTTGATGAGACAATCAAACAGTTTGGTTTCTTACAAAATTCAGATGAACTTTGTGTTTACAAAAAGGTTAGTGGGAGTGCAATCGTATTTCTTGTGTTATATATAAATGACATTGTTAATGGGAAATGATGTCCCAGCCTTACAATCAGTCAAATTTTGGTTATCCAAGAATTTCTCTATGAAAGACCTTGGAGAAGCAGTCTACATTTTAGGGATAAAGATCTATAGAGATAGATCTAAAAGATTGTTTGGTCTGTCACAGTCTACATACATAGATAAAATGCTAAAGAGGTTTAGCATAGAGCATCCAAGAGGGGATATATGACCCATGGGATTACTCTCTCAATGTCTTTGTGTCCAAAGACACAAGATGAGAGGACACACATGAGTTTGATTCCATATGCTTCAGCTATAGGATCAATCATGTATGCTATGATATGTACATGACCCAATGATCATATGCTCTGAGTGTCACGAGTAGATACCAATCCGACCCTGGTGAGGGTCATTGGGTGGCTGTCAAGAATATTCTTAAGTACTTAAGAAGAACTAAGGATGTATTCTTAGTATATGGAGATGGAGATCTTACTACGAGCGGGAATACAGATGCCAGCTTCCAATCTGACAAGGATGACTCAAAATCTCAGTCATATTAATTATTCACACTAAATGGTGGAGCAATTAGTTGGAAGGGTTCTAAATAGGAAACGACTGCTGATTCCACAACCGAAGCAGAGTACATTGCAGCTTCTGAAGCAGCAAAGGAAGTAGTTTGGATAAAGAAATTCATCATAGAACTTGGAGTGGTTCCCAGTATTATTGATCCAATACAATTGTATTGTGATAATAATGGAGCTATTGCGCAAGCAAAGGAGCCACGGTCTCATCAAAGATCCAAACATGTACTTAGAAGATACCATTTGATTAGAGAAATCATTGGTAGGAATGATGTAAAGATAGAAAGAGTGCCCACTGATTAGAATATTGCTAATCCTTTAACTAAACCACTTCCCCAACAAAAATATGATTCTCATGTACTCGCCTATGGAATTAAATACAAAGGCAATTGGCTTTAGTGCAAGTGGGAGCTTATTAGAGGAGTGCTCTAAAGGCCATTACCTTTAGCACTTATTGTACAAATATATTTGATTAATAAAAGGCTTTTTCATAAATTTGATGTTCATTTGATATATGAATTGATAAGTGATCTTAAATCAATTAATGAAGTCCTTGATACATAACATAGCATGAAGGAAATCATGATGAGATCATGATATTGAGATTCTTATCATGTGTAATTATGTTAGTATCAAAATTATCCCTATTCATATGATTAATGAGATGGAACATTATTAATCCAGACAGAATAACACATGTTACACTCCTTGATTGGATCGAGTAGTATATCTCATAATCTATAAACATGAGATGTTTAGAGTTAACATGTGGATGCTTGCTAAGTGTAGCTAAGTACATTAGATGACCAACTATGAGACAATCATATCGATAATCTATTCAAATGTCAATGATAGTCTCATCATAGCAATGGTGCAAGTACCTTTAGACTTGAGGTACTTAAGGATATCTTGAATATTGATTCTGTATTTTGACACTATTCCTTGTTGCCTCAGAGAGGTAACTCATAGGGTGAGGTATTCGAAGGTAATTGGGTAACCAACAAAGGATTCACCACTCTTGATAGAGGGAGTGTATACCCATGGCCTCTTGTTGTGGTCATTACTAAGGAATCTCTGGCCAGAGTGGAAATGTCATAAAGATAGTTTTCAATGACATATCTAATAGAGTAATGAGCCTCAAGGACAAGAACTAACATTACATGGACTAGACATGATGTAGTCATTCTAGTGGGAGTTGACACATGTCCATACTCTAAACCAAGTGGGTATAGAATGGTGAAATGAATAATTGCACAGAAATTGTCTATGGAAAGGTTCGTAGTCAAACCACTGACTTTCCGGTCAATTGGGGGTCATGATGTGTTGTTAGATACCGCTCATGACCTGCTTAAATTAATTATTAATTTAAGTGGCCAACATAACTAGGAACCTAATGGGTCACACGCATTGAAGATATGGAGAATGAGTAAAATGGTCTTGGATATGATCCAAAATATGAGAGAATTATTTTAGGATGGATTGCGATGAGATCGCACGAAAAAATCGTTCTGGAGTGTCACGGGCCCATGCGGGCTAGGCAGGCTGCTGGCCTTCCTTGTGGGCCAGCTGGGCTGCCCAGCATTAGGCCATAATTAGGCCAATTATGGCCAATTACTATTCATTAGTTTCCATTTTCTCCATTTTGACTTTTCATCTTATTTTTGAATTTGATTCAAATAGAAAAGACATCAAATAGCAGAAAATAGACATGAAAATAATTTTTGTGAAAAAAAATATTTTTAAGACAACAAAAATTCTCTCAAGAACACTTTCAAAGCTAACACTTTGAATTTGTTCAAACCATTTCTCTTGATAGTTTCTTATTCATTCTTCGCGTGGATTATCATTAGAGACATCCTAATGTGGATTGTTGTGGTTTGCTACAACCCAAAAAAGTGAAGATTTGAAGAACAAATAAAAATTACAAGGTATAATTTTTAACATTTACATTTATATAAATTAGTTTTAATGATACAAGTATGATATTTTGTTTTGGGTTTTGAAAAATTTTATTTTTCGCTGCATTTATGAATATGATTCATTCTTCAAAACATTACTTGGATCGATTAGGAAGTCAGAGCTCTTTCTCCTGGAGATGGCCCGAAGAGGGCCAACAGTGGCTTTATCTCGATAGATTGCAAACCATCTTCTGTCAATTGCCCCTAAGCCCTCCGGAGACATTCTGATTGGTGGGTACATGACTCACCTTGCTATCAAGCTGGGGTACTTGAAGCTAGAGGAGCACCACTTCAACCTCATACCAGCACATCCTCAAGATCGACTAGACGTCAACTCCTTTATTAAAATGGGAGCGGCTGTTCGTATAGTACATGAAAACAACATCTGTTAACACTTCACCAACACTGCTATTGAGATTATTTGGGAGGACAATGACTTGGATGACTTAAAAGCTGGCCTCCAAAGAATCCAGCAGAGGAAGAGAGTTCGAGTTGAGGTGGTGCCTCCAGAGGTTGAGCAGCAAATTGGACAATCCTCTGCCTCCACACCAAACTTGGCTCAACAAGTGGTTGACCTCTTGGCACCACGATTTGAGCAATTGCAGGCTTCGATGGATGAGAGGTAGAGAACCTCAAGGATTTCATGGAGTCTCGCATGGAGAGCCTTGAGGAGTGCTCGCTGTAACACCCCCTCACCCCAGCAGCTCGTGCCCGAATAAGGGAGTGCTACCTCTATCTTCATCGGTTAAAAGATCATTATTAAATTTTTGTACACATGAAAATCATTCATTTTTTTTAATTTACTATTTATTTACTTTGCAGCATAAAAGAAAAGTCATAATATTAAAGATAAAAATCCATTTTATTTAATAACATCTTCTTTATAAAGTGTACCATTTATTTTACAAATACTACAAAATAAATTTAAAAACATAAATACAACAGAAGTGTGACCCACAGATGTTCAAATATGCTGCTTTACTGGGTCAGGTCGCCGCTAGCTTTATTTATTACTGTCTCCTTATTCTTTGCTATACCTGCGCGAGAGAAACTCTCACGCTAAGCTCTTGGCTTAGTGGTGCATATAAATAAGGCAATAAACTATTTTATGCAATCATGCATTATCATATATCAACTCATGCTTAATCATATTCTCATGCAAATATACATATCGTGGTATTATAGCATGTATAAACATCAGATCATATTCTTTTATCTCATACTTGTTTACTTTACTAAAACATCATTATATATAACATGTCATAATCAATCATGTTACAAGTCATTATTTCTTTTATTTTCCATGTCACAATTCATAATTCCATTTTAAATTCCAATAATTCATTTATGTTCCACAACTTGTTTATTTATGTCCTTATTTATGCCCAAGACACCTATGAACCACTAACTAGGATAACGGAGTTGCCATCCGGACACTTAGGAGTGCCACCCGGGCAATATGATGTGCGCATATAAGTGCCAAACCCGGCGTAGATAACCGTGCCAAACTCGGCGTAGATAACCGTGCCAAACTCGGCGTAGATAATAATGCCATACCCGGCATAAATAACAATGCCAAACCCGGCGTAGATAACAATGCCAAACCCGGCATAGATAATCATACCATTAATGGATTTAATCATTTTCATCATACTCCCCGCCTATTTGGCATGCCAAACTATCCTAAGTTGGTTCGGTGTTCTAGGGCTTATACAATATCATTAAAATTCACAACAATTATATTCACACTTTTCATGCATTTAATGTCTCAAAATAATTACATAATCACTCAATCATAATAATATTTATATAATATAACAAGGTCCACATCATTTTACTCATTTCATTCCTCATCTTATATGCTGTCCTGCCACTGGCAGATTCTGTTCTCAGTCTTGGACCTTAATTTTTGTCCTGTTAAGTTCTGAATTTAGTTTCGAGGTCTGCTTACCAATTTTAGATCTGGATCTGAGCTTTAACATGAAACTAGAATCACTTAATTCTGACTTCTGTATCAAAAGATATGATAAAATTACCACTGACTGGTCACTAAACAATTCTGCCCGGAATTTCCTAGACAGATTCTTAGTCAGAACTTTATGAATTTTTCTGGACAATTACAGACATATTCAGATATTATTGTCTAAATAAAAATTATAGCCTTATGTCGTAGATTTCGAACAAAACAAATAACACACAAATCCAAGCTCCAGAACTCAAGTTATAAAAGTTTAAGTACTTACTGCTCATTACTAACAATTCTGCCCAGAATTTCTGGACAGATTCTATGTTCGAAATTTATGAATTTTTCTGGAAAATTACAGACATATTCAGATTTTATGGTCTGAATGAAAGTTATAGCCCTATGTCTCATCTTTCAAACCCAACAAACAACATGCAAAACCGAGTTCCAGAAAATAAGTTATAACAATTTAAGTGAACACTGCTCATCAATTTCCAGCAAAGAACATACCAACCAATCACATTCAATTTTTACCAAATTAAATCCTAAGTCTAGCAAACATGCATCCCCAAGATTTTTCATCACAATTAATATTAATTCAAACTCATCAACATGCCAAATAATTAAATTATGCAATTAAAAAAAAATTAAAATAGGCTATTGCCTTAGATTATGCACAAACCTCTCTTTTTCTCTTTTCTTTCTCTTTACTTTTCTTTCTCCTTTCCTTTGCTCCTTTGAGCCAAATCCTTGTCACTTTGAGTTCCTAAAGTTCATAAACAGATTATTAAAATTCGTAAACCTAATTTTCTCCCTTTCTCCTTACTCTCTTAAGCTTCCTTAAGCATGAGAATGGGATTTTAACTTACTTTTTCTCTCTTTTCTCACTTTCTCTTTCTAAAATCAAGCTTTAGCTATGGAGGAAGAAGGGAAAACGTGGCTGATTTGAGAGAACAGAATTTTCCTCAATGAAAAATGGATAAGGAAGAGAAAGAAGCAATCAAGAACAAAGTGACAAAAGTCATTAAAATGGGGGACACATAAGCCATATTCTAGAAACCATAATTAATGTCATATGCATGTATCTTCATTAGCTTATTAAACTTTGCCATTTGGTGTATTGGACTTCAAGAAACGTGGGAGATACTTAATGATGGAAAAATTCTAGATCAATGGTGATAATTAAGAAAGGATAAGCACTTAAGAATAAAGTGATAAAATTACATAATTATTGGAGACACCTAAGCATTTTCTAGAAACTTTTCATTAATTTCTAATTCATGTATGTCAATTGACTTCTAAAAATGTGCCACTTGGTGTGGCTGGCCTCCATATGCATTTTATGTCCCAATTCATGCATTTAATTTATGATTATCCCCTTTAAATCCTCCAATTTTCGATAAAGTGCAAATTGACCCCTAAACTTTTCAAAATTCGCAATTTAGTCCTTTACCGAAATTTAACATCTTTATATATTTAGACCACTTTATTAGGTATTTTCCATACCTAATTGTCATTATTTTCATTATTTTTCAATAAAAATCCAAATTTAGACTTTGGTCAACCCAACGAGTTGATTTTACAACTCGCGTGACTTAGGTCTAAATTAGCGGATATGACATTCTCTCCCCCTTAAAATAAATTTCGTCCTCGAAATTTACCTGTTAATTTTGTGAACAATTGTGGATATTGCCTCTTCATGACTTCTTCATTCTCCCATGTGGCTTCTTCAGTAGCATGATTCTGCCATAGCACTTTAACTAATGGAACTTTCTTGTTTCGTAAAACTTTTTCTTCGCGTTCTAATATAGCCACCGGTTCCTCTTCATAAGTCAAATCTGGTTGTACTTCTATCTCCTCAGTTGGAATAACATGAGTCGGATCAGACCTATATCTCCTTAGCATAGATACATGGAAAACATTATGGATTTTATCCAACTCTGGTGGAAGTGCTAACCGATATGCTACTGGTCCGATTTTTTCCAAAATCTCATAAGGACCAATGAACCTCGGACTTAACTTTCCCTTTTTACCGAATCTCAATACTTTCTTCCAAGGTGAAACTTTAAGAAACACTTTATCTCCCACAACATACTTTATATCTCGCCTCTTAAGGTCAGCATATGATTTCTGTCGATCTTGAGCTGCTTTCAATCTTTCTTGGATAATTTTAACCTTTTCTTCTGTTTGTTGCACTAACTCTGGCCCTATCAACTTCTTTTCACTCAATTCGGTCCAACAGATTGGTGTCCTACATTTTCTTCCATACAATGCCTCATACGGAGCCATGCCTATGCTTGTCTGATAACTATTATTGTAGGCAAACTCCATAAGAGGTAGATGTCTATCCCAACTTCCTTCAAACTCGAGCACACAGCTTCTCATCATATCCTCTAACAACTGAATAACTTGCTCTGATTGTCCATCCGTCTGTGGATGAAAAGCCGTGCTGAAATTGAGTCGAGTTCCCAAAGCTTGCTGTAGGCTCTTCCAGAATTGTGATGTAAATCTGGGATCTCTATCAGATATGATGGACATTGGCACTCCATGCAACCTCACTATCTCAGTTACATAAATTTCGGCTAGCTTGTTCAATGAATAATCCATTCTGACCGGTAAGAAATGTGCCGACTTTGTCAATCGATCCACTATCACCCACACCGCATCATGCTTTCTCTGAGTCATCGGTAAACCGGACACAAAATCCATCGTGACTCTTTCCCATTTCCATTCTGGAATCGGTATTGGTTGCAGCAATCCTATGGGCAACTGGTGTTCTGCTTTCACTTGTTGACAAGTTAGACACTTAGCAACATATTCAGTGATATCCTTCTTCATCCCTGGCCACCAGTATTAGTTTTCAAGTCTTGATACATCTTGTTCCCGCCTGGATGCATGGTATATACCGTTTCATGTGCTTCTTTTAATATCTCGGACTTGAGCTCTCCTATACTGGGCACACAAATCCTATTCTTAAAGTATATTGTGCCATCTTCTGTTAATGAAAACTCAGGCTTTTCTCCCTTTTTTACTGCTTCCACTATCTTTACTAACTTTTCATCTTGCTTCTGAGCATCTTTGATCTTTTGCATCAAAGTAGATTGTATTCGCATCTCCGCTAAAATTTTCCTGCTTAGTGCATCTGCAACCACATTAGCTTTGCCTAGCTGGTAGTCGATCACACAGTCATAATCTTTAATCAACTCCAACCATCTTCGTTGTCTCAGATTCAACTCTTTCTGTGAGGGAAGGTACTTAAGACTTTTGTGATCTGTGTAGATATAACATCTTTCCCCATACAGATAATGTCTCCAGATCTTAAGAGCAAAAACTATCACAGCTAACTCCGAATCATGTGTCGGATAGTTAAGCTCGTGAGGTTTAAGTTGTCTTGAAGCATAAGCAATCACCTTTCCTTCTTGCATAAGAACACAACCTAGACCATTATGACTAGCATCACTGTACACAACAAAGTCTTTTCCTAGAGTAGGTTGAGTCAAAACTGGTGCTTCAGTCAGCATTGCCTTCAGTTGATCAAAGCTAGCTTGACACTTGTCTGACCACTCGAAACGGACCTCTTTTCGTAGTAGTCGTGTCAAAGGAGTCTCTAAGGATGAAAATCCCTTCACAAACCTCCTATAATATCTGGCTAATCCGAGGAAACTTATCACTTCTGTCACATTTCGTGGTGGTTTCCAATTAAGAATAGCTTCAATTTTACTAGGATCAACCCGAATACCTTCTGCTGAAATTACATGACCTAGAAAACTTACTGCTTTAAGCCAAAACTCGCACTTAGATAGCTTTGCATACAACTGCTTCTCCCTTAATGTTTGCAGCACTATTCTGAGATGTTGATTATGTTCTGCTCGGTCTCTAGAGTAGACAAGAATGTCATCAATAAACACCACTACAAATTGATCAAGGTATGACCTGAATACTCGATTCATCAGGTCCATAAAAGCTGCTGGTGCATTCGTCAATCCAAAGGGCATAACTAGGAATTCATAATGACCATAACGAGTCCTGAATGCCGTCTTAGGTACATCCGACTCTTTTATCTTCAATTGATGATACCCCGATCGAAGATCTATCTTTGAAAATATAGTTGCACCTTTCAACTGATCAAATAAGTCATCAATCCTAGGTAGTGGGTATTTATTCTTAATAGTCACTTTATTAAGCTGTCTGTAATCAATGCAAAGACGAAGAGTGCCATCTTTCTTCTTGACAAATAATACTGGAGCACCCCATGGTGATACACTGGGTCGTATAAAACCATGATCTAATAATTCCTGCAATTGTACCTTCAGCTCTTTCAACTCTGCTAGTGCCATCCTATATGGTGTAATGGAAATAGGAGTGGTGCCGGGTACCAAATCGATAGCAAATTCGATTTCTCTATTTGGTGGTAATCCTGGCAACTCCTCTGGAAATACATCGGGGAACTCACTAACAGTAGGAATATCCACCAACTTCGGACTTGCTTTTTCCATATCAACCACATACGCTAAGTATGCTTCACATCCCTTACTGATGAGTTTCTGAGCTTTCAACACTGAGATCACATTGTCTGGATATTTTCTACTCTCACCCATCACCACTATCTCCTCTTGTTCTGGAATTCTGATGATCATCTGTCTTTTTCCACAATCCACTACCACTTCATAACGAGCCAACCAATCCATTCCCAAGATCACATCGAACTCATGGAATGGTAACTCTATTAAATCTGCTGGGAATTGCCTACCTTGAATTTCAATAGGGCAACCCCTAAATACCTTGCTAACCCTCACACTGTTCCCCAACGGGTTAGTCACAAGAATCTCAAATTCTAAAGCTTGTGGTTCTAAACCCTCTCGACCCGGTGGTGGTGTGCATATGTATGAATGCGTTGACCCCGGATCTATCAATGCATGTATGTCAGAGCCAAAGAGAAGGAATTTACCAATTAAGACATCTGGTGCATCCTGCTCCTCTCGGCCTCGCATGGCATATGCCCTGGCTGGGGCAGCTCTACTACCTTCTGGTCTCTCAACTGTCTCTGATCTGAACTGACTGGACCCTGATCGGCCTCCTCTGCCTTGCCCTCAACCTCGGCCTCTGCCTTGCCCAGAAGCCTGTGTTTGCATCAGCTCAGTGCTCCCCGAACCTCTACCATACTGTAGCAAGGGACAATCTCTCCTCATATGGTCTTTAGAGCCACATCTAAAACATGCTCCTGTCATCCACCAACACTCTCCGGGATGAGAACGGCCACAATGCTGGCATTCTGGTAGGGGTAGCGATCTATATGGTGTCTGTGTCGGTGCACTAGCTGCCGAAGAAACGGATCTCGCAGGTTGTCCCCGCCTAAAGGATGAAGGCCTGTTGGAACCTCCAGCCTAAAATCGGCCACTGAAAGATCTAGCTCTCTTGCCACTTGATTGTACTCTACTCGATTGTGGCATGGGTCTCTTGAACCCTCTAACTTGTGCTGGCTGTTGTGCTGCTAGAACTCTTTCAACTGTTCTGGCAGATGCTAGCAAACTAGGAAAGCTCATCAGGAAAGCTCATCAGGCGTAGGGCTGAGACTTGTAGCTTGATCGAGTCTTTTAACCCATCTTCAAATCGTCGACACTTATCTGCCTCAGTGGATACAATGCCTCCCGCATACTTGCAGAGATGTGTGAATTCTCTTTCATATTCTGTTACTGATAAGTTTCTTTGTTTCAACATCAAAAACTCTTTTTTCTTGTCGTCTGTGTAAATAGGAGGAATATACTGCTCCTTAAACTTCTCTAGAAACAACTCCCATGTCATAGGGTTAGGAGCCTCTGTACTTTGTGATTCAGATCGCCACCAGTCATATGCATGCTCTTGTAATAAAGACACTGCATATTCATATTTATGCTCGTTTGTGCAATGCAGCTGATCAAAAACTCTCTCTGCCCGTTCTAGCCAAAACTCTGCCACTGAGGGGTCATCTTCCAGTTTACCGTAGAAATCGGGTGCCCCTAACTTCCTCAGTCTCTCAAATTGTAATCCTGATCAGGCTGGTTGTGATGCTCTTTGTAGCAAATCTATCATGTTCCTCATAAGCTCTGTTTGTCCTGTGCCAGCAATAGACTGCCCTGTTGATAGGCTAGCACTGGATCTAGATACATTAGCTTGGCGACGACTGGGTCGCGATGAAGCCTGTGTTTCAGTAGGCTCATTACTTTCACCTCCATCGGCCACAATATGTTGTGACCCTGAAGCCATACTATACCTATATCATAAAGTAACGACTCCAATCAGTAAGCAGCAACTTTAATATTTAATTGTGGGTACACACATGTCATAATTATTTTTGAAAACCATTTTAAAATCCTAAAACTACCCAAACCGGGTTTTAATACCAATATCCAGAAACACCAACCTGGCGCTCTGATACCAAAAACTGTAACACCCCCTCACCCCAGCAGCTCGTGCCCGAATAAGGGAGTGCTACCTCTATCTTCATCGGTTAAAAGATCATTATTAAATTTTTGTACACATGAAAATCATTCATTTTTTTTAATTTACTATTTATTTACTTTGCAGCATAAAAGAAAAGTCATAATATTAAAGATAAAAATCCATTTTATTTAATAACATCTTCTTTATAAAGTGTACCATTTATTTTACAAATACTACAAAATAAATTTAAAAACATAAATACAACAGAAGTGTGACCCACGGATGTTCAAATATGCTGCTTTACTGGGTCAGGTCGCCGCTAGCTTTATTTATTACTGTCTCCTTATTCTTTGCTATACCTGCGCGAGATAAACTCTCACGCTAAGCTCTTGGCTTAGTGGTGCATATAAATAAGGCAATAAACTATTTTATGCAATCATGCATTATCATATATCAACTCATGCTTAATCATATTCTCATGCAAATATACATATCATGGTATTATAGCATGTATAAACATCATATCATATTCTTTTATCTCATACTTGTTTACTTTACTAAAAGATCATTATATATAACATGTCATAATCAATCATGTTACAAGTCATTATTTCTTTTATTTTCCATGTCACAATTCATAATTCCATTTTAAATTCCAATAATTCATTTATGTTCCACAACTTCTTTATTTATGTCCTTATTTATGCCCAAGACACCTATGAACAACTAACTAGGATAACGGAGTTGTCATCCCGACACTTAGGAGTGCCACCCTGGCAATATGATGTGCGCATATAAGTGCCAAACCCGGCGTAGATAACCGTGCCAAACTCGGCGTAGATAATAATGCCATACCCGGCATAAATAACAATGCCAAACCCGGCGTAGATAACAATGCCAAACCCGGCATAGATAATCATACCATTAATGGATTTAATCATTTTCATCATACTCCCCCCTATTTGGCATGCCAAACTATCCTAAGTTGGTTCGGTGTTCTAGGGCTTATACAATCTCATTAAAATTCACAACAATTATATTCACACTTTTCATGCATTTAATGTCTCAAAACAATTACATAATAACTCAATCATAATAATATTTATATAATATAACAAGGTCCACATCATTTTACTCATTTCATTCCTCATCTTATATGCTGTCCTGCCACTGGCAGATTCTATTCTCAGTCTTGGACCTTAATTTTGGTCCTGTTAAGTTCTGAATTTAGTTTCGAGGTCTTCTTACCAATTTTAGATCTGGATCTGAGCTTTAACATGAAACTAGAATCACTTAATTCTGAGTTCTTTATCAAAAGATATGATAAAATTACCACTGACTGGTCACTAAACAATTCTGCCCGGAATTTCCTAGACAGATTCTTAGTCAGAACTTTATGAATTTTTCTGGACAATTACAGACATATTCAGATATTATTGTCTAAATAAAAATTATAGCCTTATGTCTTAGATTTCAAACAAAACAAATAACACACAAATCCAAGCTCCAGAACTCAAGTTATAAAAGTTTAAGTACTTACTGCTCATTACTAACAATTCTGCCCAGAATTTCTGGACAGATTCTATGTTCGAAATTTATGAATTTTTCTGGAAAATTACAGACATATTCAGATTTTATAGTCTAAATAAAAGTTATAGACCTATGTCTCATCTTTCAAACCCAACAAACAACATGCAAAACCGAGTTCCAGAAAATAAGTTATAATAATTTAAGTGAACACTGCTCATCAATTTCCAGCAAAGAACATACCAACCAATCACATTCAATTTTTACCAAATTAAAACCTAAGTCTAGCAAACATGCATCCCCAAGATTTTTCATCACAATTAATATTAATTCAAACTCATCAACATGCCAAATAATTAAATTATGCAATTAAAAAAAATTAAAATAGGCTATTGCCTTAGATTATGCACAAACCTCTCTTTTTCTCTTTTCTTTCTCTTTACTTTTCTTTCTCCTTTCCTTTGCTCCTTTGAGCCAAATCCTTGTCACTTTGAGTTCCTAAAGTTCATAAACAGATTATTAAAATTCATAAACCTAATTTTCTCCCTTTCTCCTTACTCTCTTAAGCTTCCTTAAGCATGAGAATGAGATTTTACCTTACTTTTTCCCTCTTTTCTCACTTTCTCTTTCTAAAATCAAGCTTTAGCTATGGAGGAAGAAGGGAAAACGTGGCTGATTTGAGAGAACAGAATTTTCCTCAATGAAAAATGGATAAGGAAGAGAAAGAAGCAATCAAGAACAAAGTGACAAAAGTCATTAAAATGGGGGACACATAAGCCATATTCTAGAAACCTTAATTAATGTCATATGCATGTATCTTCATTAGCTTATTAAACTTTGCCATTTGGTGTATTGGACTTCAAGAAACGTGGGAGATACTTAATGATGGAAAAATTCTAGATCAATGGTGATAATTAAGAAAGGATAAGCACTTAATAATAAAGTGACAAAATTACATAATTATTGGAGACACCTAAGCATTTTCTAGAAACTTTTCATTAATTTCTAATTCATGTATGTCAATTGACTTCTAAAAATGTGCCACTTGGTGTGGCTGGCCTCCATATGCATTTTATGTCCCAATTCATGCATTTAATTTATGATTATCCCCTTTAAATCCTCCAATTTTCGATAAATTGCAAATTGACCCCTAAACTTTTCAAAATTCGCAATTTAGTCCTTTACCGAAATTTAACATCTTTAAATATTTAGACCACTTTATTAGGTATTTTCCATACCTAATTGTCATTATTTTCATTATTTTTCAATAAAAATTCAAATTTAGACTTTGGTCAACCCAACGAGTCGATTTTACAACTCGCGTGACTTAGTTCTAAATTAGCGGATATGACATTCGCCTTAGAGATAGGATGTCCGACTAGAATATATGTTAGCTATGTTATTTTCTAACTTGTTTGATGTAGGAATTTCAATTTCTTTTCAAATCCTTGTATATGTCTTTTTATATTAATATAATTGTTGTTGTTTTCTATTATGTTTTAACTTTTTGTTATTCTTTTTGTTGATGACAAAAGGGGGAGAACCTACCAATATATTATATTTAAAGTTAAATGCAATATTTATTTGAATCAAATGAATATGCAAGTATGCAAATGAGCTTATATACCTTAAGAATACTTTGCATATACCTTGATGCAAGTTACATGAATGAATATGCACTTGATACACCTTAAACATACTTAGCATATACTTAACTTGTTTTAAGGAAAAATTTTGGTATACATTGGATATACCTTGCTTATAACTTGTATATACCTAAAACTAGGAAGCATATTTTGATGCTACACTTCATTATTCTTTACAATTCTTGCACTTCAGTAATTTTTTTATCTTAAGCATCTTTTGAGGGGGAGACTTCTCAAAAGCACATATTGCTAAATTATTTGTCACCATCAAAAAAGGAAATATTGTTGAACCTTGAGGGGTATTTTCGTCTTTTTGATGCTAACAAATAAAATAGCAATAATGTATTTAACATACTTGTTTTCAAAGTTTATTGAATAGGGTATGGAACATGATAACAAGAATGTAGAATTGAAGACTAATCTTAAAAAGATAAAAAAAAATGAAGAAATAGCATGTTCACGCCTATGACCTTATATGTCACGTCCGTGACCTTATATGTCACGCCCGTGATGAATCTTAGCGCCAACTATCAAACATTTAAAGTTCACGACCATGAAGAATGATAGCAACCGTGAATGATCATATTAGTCATGACCGTAAAAGATAGTCACGCCCGTGATACGACATGACAAATTCTTCCAGAGAGCTTCACGGCCAGAGTCACTACTTGGACCATGGCTAGGAAGGATGTTCACGCCCGTGAAGATATAATGTCATGCCCGTGATGAAACACTTCAAATCCTTCTAGAATGCTTCACGACCAAAGTCACCACTCAAGTCACGGCTTGGAAGAACAGTCACGACCGTGACACTCATACTCATGTTCGTGAAAGAGGAAAGATAAACATGTCAGGCACAAAAATAACAGTTGGCACAACGGCTATTTCCGCATTAAATGCAATCAAATGGCTATAATTTTCCATGGAAGTATAAATGCAAGTCATTTATGAATCCAGAACAAGAGAATAGCTAATACTTCGAATCAAAATCTTGTTGTAAGCCATTTGTGCATTTGATATTTTCAAAACAAACATTTATTCTCTGTGAAAATATTTTTGCTCATCATTCTGTGAGCATTATAGATTTGTAAGTGTTTCTCTTTGTAATCTTCTACTCAAGTGAGTTTGGGTATTTTGGGTTAAGAGTAGAACACTTGTAAGGGTTATTTGTGTGAGCCTTTAAAACACAGGGAATTGGTTTATTGTGTGAGCCATTAAAACACAAGGGATTTCTGGGTTAAGTGTGATCCATTGTTAGAAACACCATAGTAGGGAGTGAGCTTGTAAAACTCCATTGTAACACTTAGTGTGTTAGTGAAACTCCCAATTGAGATTGGGGAGAGGAGTAGGGTTTGTTAACACCCGAACCTCTATAAAAATTCCTGTGTGAAATCTTTCTATCCCTACTCAACTTAACTTTTCATTCCGCACTTAAAAGTTAAAATTGTTAATATCCAATTCAACCCCCCTTCTTGGTTCAATTTCTGGGCAACATACTTACCAAGAAAAGATTTATTTGGAGTGAATTTCTTGAAAATCATGAAAAAGAGGATGAAGAATTGGAGCTATTATTTGGAGGAAGGAAAGGGATGATGATGATAAGAAGAAGACTGTAGAAAGTCTTAATTGACTTCTTTTCCCCCTCCCTTCTCCCGTTTATTAATCTTCTTTCCCTTTTTTTTCTGCTGTATCCTTTTTTTTGTTACTGTTCACTTTTTTTTTCTCTTTATTATTATTATTATTATTATTATTATTATTGTTGTTGTTGTTGTTGTTGTTATTATTATTATTATTATTATTATTATTATCATCATCATCATCTTCACATATTTACTTATATCTAATACCTTTAATTTTTTTTACCAAAAGTACAATTTAATTATGTATTTAATCAAATTTATCATGTCAATCAATTTATTCATTTTAATTTCTAATTTATTCATTTATTCCATCTATTTTAATCTCTATCGTCTATCATGTGTTTCCTATGTATACCACATACTTATTCTAATTAAACTCTAATTAGTGGGCATTACAATTCTCTCCCCCTTAAGATGTTTAATCCTCGAAACATATCTGATGCATCGTCATTGAACAGGTGAGGGTATTAAGCTTTCATCACCTCCTCGCTTTCCCATCTTACTTTTTCGATTGCATGATTCCTCCATAGCACTTTCACTAATGGTACTTGTTTGTTCCTCAACTTCTTAATTTCTCTTGCTAAAATTTGGACTAATTCTCCTTCCTAAGTCAAATCTTGTCTCACTTGAATGCTCTCTATAGGTATGATGTGATTAGGATCTGATCTATATCGTCTTAACATTGAGACATGGAAAACATTATGCATCAGACTCAATTCCGACTGTAGAGTGAGTCTATAAGCAACAGGACCAACTCTTTCTCTTAAGGTCTGATGAATCTTGGACTTAACTTACCTTTCTTTCCAAATCTCACCCACGGAGAAACTTTGAGAAAAACTTTATCACCCACTGCATAATCAATGTCTCATCTCTTATGATCAGCATATGATTTCTACCTATCTGTAGCTGCCTTAAGTCTTTCATGAATGGCTCTCACTTTTTCTTCCATCTCTCACACTAGGTCTGGTCCCATAAGCTTCCTCTCATTGAGCTCTTTCCAACATAGAGGTGTTCAACACTTCCTGCCATAAAGTGCCTCATATGGAGCCATCTGGATACTAGACGGATAATTGTTATTATAGGCAAATTCCATTAAAGGAAGATATTTGTCCCAGCTACCTTCAAATTCTATGACACAACTTCTCATCATATTTTCTAGAATCTGAATGACTCTTTCTGATTGTCCATCTGTCTACGGATAAAAAGTAGTGCTGAAATTGAGCTTAGTACTTAGAGCTCGCTGTAGACTACCCCAAAATTGAGATGTGAAGTGGGAATCTCTGTCAGACACAATAGAAACAGGTACTCATTAAGTTGTACTACTTCATTCATATAAATTTCTGCCAATTTATTCAGTGGGTAGTCCTTCCTGATAGGTAAGAAATGTGTTAACGTTGTAAATCTGTCCACTATGACCTATACATTATCATGTTTCTTTGGATTCAAAGGAAATCCAGTCACAAAATCCATAGTGATCCATTCCCACTTCCATTCAAGAATAAAAATTGGATGTAGCAACCCTGAAGGTACTTGATGTTCAGCCTTGACCTGCTGACAAATCAAACATTTTTAAGTGTATTATGTGATGTCCTTTTTCATACTTGCCCACCGGTATCTGCTCTTCAACTCTTGAAACATCTTGTTACTCCCTAGGTGCATATCATATTTTCTTCCATGGGTCTTGATAGAATAGTCCACCATTTAAGTTCATAGTGAATCCAAGTTTCTCCCCCTTAGAGATCAACTTAGCTAATTCCATTAGCTTTCTATTCAATCTTTGTGCATCCTTGATTTCCTGTGTAAGAGTTGGTTGAAGGTGCAACTCTACCACAATCTTTCTACTTAAAGCATCTGCTACTACATTAGCTTTGCCTGGATGGTACTGAATCACACAATTATAATCTTTTATCAGCTTTAGTCATCTTCTCTGCCTTAAATTCAATTCTTTATGTAAGGGAAGATATTTTGAACTCTTGGGATTTGTGTAAATGAAACACTTCTCCCCATATAAATAATGGCGCCAAATCTCAATACAAAAACTATAGCTGCCAACTCTAGATCATGGGTCGGATAATTTTTCTTATGCAGCTTTAATTTCTTAGAAGCATAAGCATCCACCTTTCCATCTTGCATCAATACACAACCCAATCCATTATGAGAAGCAATAATATAGATGACATACTCTTTATTAGGGATCGGTTGTGTCAAAATAGGGGCCTTAGTGAGCATTTTGTATCGTGTCTTTGATATGGGCATAGTTCCTAGAACAAGATCAATAGTAAACTCTACCTCTCTTTCCGGAGGCAGCCCAGGTAAGTCATCAGGAAACACATTTGGGAACTCATTTACCACCGAAATATCTTTAAGATTTGAACCTCCCTTTCTAGTGTCAATCACATGGGCCAAATAAGCTTCACACCCTTTTCTCATCAATCTCCGCACTTTCATTATGGATATGATTCGAGGATGTGAGAATAATTGACCTTTCACAATAATTTCTTCCTGAGTTTCTGTCTTAAGTACCACAAATTTAAACTTGCAATCCACCACAGCTCTATGACATGAGAGCCAATCCATCCCTAAAATGGCATCATACTAATGGAAAGGCAACTCAATCAAATCTGTGCAAAACTCCTTCCTATGTACAACTAAAGGACAATTCTTGAATACTTTATTCACTATTACACTGTGACCTAAAGGATTCCTAACTTCAATTTCATATTTTAGGTTTTCTTTATTCATATTATGCTGGCTAGGTGTGCTAGTGCAAATATAGGAATGTGTGGAACCCGGATCTATGAGTGCACAAATATCAAAATCATATAATGAAAACATACCAACAATAACATATGTTGCGCTTGATCTTCCTTAGCTTTCATGGAATAGGCTCTGGCTGGAGCTTTACTAGATCCAGGTCTATTCACAGTCTCTGAAACAACCTGCCTTGGTCGGCCTGGTCCTCCTCTAAACTGAACTCCAAGCTGTGTTAGAGTTGATCTAGCTGTATGAGTAGGAGTACTACCTATCAAAAGTGGGGAATACTTCCGTATGTGCTCCTTGGATCCATATCTAAAGCAAGCACCTGTGACATGCTAACATTCCCCTTTATGGCTCATATTGCAAATCCTACATGCCAGTATAGCTTCCTTGCCAACATAAGGTTGTGAACTTGCTGTAGCAGAAGGTGCCTTAAAGGGTGGTCCCCTCCTAATAGACCTTGTTTGTGAATAGCTAGGACCCTTTCCCTGTCCTCTATTCTATGAATGACTAGTAAAGAAATGACTCTTCTTCTCGGTGAATTGAATCTCAAGAGAAGCTGACTTTTTAAAAGATTCTTTTATTTTTCTCTTTTTCCTTTTTTCAAGGCAGAGTGCTGCAAAAACTAACTAAGAAAAATTGGTATGCTGAAAAGCAGTCACAATATCTCCATCTTCTTCATTAAGGCCATCTTCAAATTTTCTGCATTTATCTCTTTCATTTGCAACTAATTTAGGGGCATACTTACTCAGTCTGGTAAACTCCCGCTGATACTCAGTCACTGACATTTTACCTTGCTTGAGACTCATGAACTCTTTCTTTTTCTCATCAATATAGATCAACAAAATATATTGCTCTTTGAATTCAAAGAGAAAGAAATCCCATGAGACCAGTTCCACCACATCTAACTTAGTAAGAACTTATTTCCACCAATCATATGCCTCCTCTTGGAGTAGAGAAATAGCAAATCTAGCTTTGTCATTTGCTTCCACTTGCAACTCTTTAAAAATTCTTTCAATCTTTTCCAACCAATACTTAGCTGCAGCTGGATCCTTATATTTCTTACCATAGAAATCCGAAGCCCCATACTTACGAAGCTTATCAATTATTAATTTTGGTTTAGGTGGTGGCACTGGAGTAGGCTAAGGAATTGTTTGTACCATCTATTGGAATAATCCAATCATCTGTTATATAAATGGATTTTGACCAGGATCAATCTGTTTTGCTGCCTACTGTGGGAGATTTGGAGCAGCATTTGTCCCTTGCACGCTTGTTGCACTAGGCTGATAAGGAGTCTCAGTATTAGGAAAGCCAGTACTCTCAGCCACATCCCTTTCATTTGAAGACATCTTCCTACAATCCTACAAGTTAACAAGAAGAAAGCCCATATCATAATTATATGAGACACATGTATATTTATGCTTAATATCCCTTTTGCCATCTAGGCCTAGAAACGTCTAAACCTGCTCTAATACCACTAAATGTGATGCCCTACTTATATATTAGGAATAATCTCATATATATAAATAGGATGCCACAAGATTTGCTAAATAAATTTGTTCAAATTAAAACTTTTTCATTTTAAATAACTTAATCCATTTATTTATATTGGTTTAGGCAAGTCGTTCTAATTAATAATAAATATTTATCATTATGTCTTATACACATATGACACCAAATTATATGACATAATTACTTATGTATACAATATTAACATATGAGACAAGTCTACCACAAACCATATACATGATCAAACTAAAAAAAAACATAATAAGTAACCAACCCTCTAACTACGTCTTTTGTGCCTTCGCTGATATGGGCATGGATTTCTTCTTAATCAAATTCACTATCTACTAGCTACAATTCCAATTCCTGCGTGAGAAAAACCCACGCTAAGCTATCTCAAGCTTAGTAGTACATATAAGCATTAAAATTTTCCCCAGGTAGTCACACAAATGCTTGTCTCAAATAAAATCATGGCATATCTAATTTTATTACATTTTTGTCATATAAAATAAATAAATACATAACATAAAAGGATAACATAATAACCTTATTCAATAATTAAATTTGCACCACCTCATGTAAGCATTTTATACTTTGTTACTTACATCAATTAATAAATTTTCATATTTCATTCTATGATTTCTTAGCCCAAAATGTCATTTTCGGACTATCCGGATACGGGATGTAAAATAGGGGCTCTGACAGAGCTTAATCCACCCTACTCACAATAATGTCAAGTCAAGGGCGCTCGTGAAGCTTTAGCCATCTTGACCTAATATAATCATTTATCTGTATATAATTAGGATCAGGGGTGCTTTCGGAGCTATTACCACCCTATCCTTAAATTAAATCAATATCGGTATCGAAGCTTCCCCCTAATGGTGCACCATTTATCCTATGTCAGTCCTCAGGTAGAGAAATGGAAATTAAAAACCATTAATTACTTGTTTCTATAACCAATAATCATTTCATATTAACATAATAATATACTCACAATTTATTTCAAAACCATGTAATAGCATGATATTTTATCAAATATTAGCATAATGTTAAGTTCATAGTTAATAACATTTCTAAAATTTTAAAACAAGCCATAATATATAATTTCATCATTGTGATATATAATTTATATCAGGCACACACAATCATGCATAAGGGCAAACAAGAATACATATATGTACAAATCTCGATAGTATTTTTCTTTTCCAAAATATAAACTCAGAGCTTGTTCACTTTTATTGTTCTTCTTCTTGTTGAGATCCTAATTCAAAAATATAAATAATTAATACATTGATAAAATATTTATTCTTAATATAGTTCAAATAAAGAACTACAATTTCTTTTAAGTTGGAATAGGACCTCTTAGGACTGTTGGGTCAATAACTTTTTCTACACTTATCCAATTTATATGATTCTTAATCCTAACTAAATTTAACATGTAAGAATATAAAATACTAAAATTGTTGAATTTTTGAATCATTACATAATTTTTAGTGAAATTTTAAATATTGCTCTTTTTGCTGCGCCTTCAGTTTCGGTGTACCATATTTAAAAAGTAATATCATTCAACATGTAGCTGTTTTTTTATTACTTAACTTTTTAAAATTTAAAACATGTAATTGGGAACATTTTCATGTTTCCCAGTTTTCCAAATTATATTTCTAAGATCCTCAAACACTATATAATCTATAACTGGTTCAGCATAGAGTACCATCCTGACTAGTTCAATTTTTTAGCTCATAAATCACCAAATAAATTACATTTTAAGGTGAGACTTTCACAGGATCTTAGATAAGACATAGAAATAAAACTTTCATGTTTTTAACTTTGGCTAATTTGGCCTTTAAAAAGCTCAAAAAGGAACACAAAGTTACTGGAGCTGCATAGGTATGTGAAACCAACTCAATCAAGGAACAACTATAGTTCATTTAACTGTAAATCAACCTACACAAGAGATATTTATACAAAATTTGAAAGAGACCTAAATAGCTCTACAATTTTTATCTTTTAAAAAACCTCAGATTCAGCCATTAAGATGATCAAATTAAGCAAAAACTGTAAGTTATTATGTTGACAATCAAACAAGTTTATCTCTTTATATACCCAAAATAATTTCATGAAATTTTACAAAAATATAAAAAACACATATATGAAAAACTTTCATGTTTGACACTTCTCTAAATTTGGTTGATAGATTAATAAAAAATAGAGTGAAATACACTACAGAAACACAACCCTAAAAGCTCTAATAACACAATAACTATGGAAAAACAATTTACTTACCAAGAACAAATTTATTTGGACTGAATTTTTTACAAATCATGAAGGAGAGGATGAAGAATTGGAGCTGTTATTTAGAGGAAGGAAAGGGATGATGATGATAAGAAAAAGAGTGTAGAAAATCTTAATTGACTTCTTTTCCCCCTCCCTTCTCCCGTTTATTAATCTTCTTTCCCTTTTTTTACTGTTCACTTTTTTCTCTTTATTATTATTATTGTTATTATTATTATTATTATTATTATTATGATCATCATCAATATCATGTTCACATATTTACTTATATCTAGTGCCTTTAATTTTTTTTACCAAAAGTACAATTTAATTATGTGGTCTAATTTAATCAAATTTATCATGTCAATCAATTAATCCATTTTAATTTCTAATTTAGTCATTTATTCCATCTATTTTAATCTCTATCGTCAATAATGTGTTTCCTATGTATACCATATACTTATTCTAATTAAACTCTAATTGGTGGGCATTACACTGCTACTAGACTTCCTACTCAATGCATCTACTGCTACATTGGCCTTCCCTGAATGGTATTCAATTGTACAGTCATAATCTTTTAACGGCTTTAACCATCTTCTTTGTCTCATATTTAAGTCTTTCTGTGTCATTAAGTAACTCAAGCTCTTATGGTCTGTGAAAATTTGAAATGTCTCGCCATACAAATAATGTCTCCAAAATTTCAAAGCAAGCACAATTGCAGCCAATTCTAAATCATGCACTGGATATGAAATCTCATGTGGTCTCAACTGTCTAGATGCATAAGCTATCACCTTACCATGTTGCATCAACACACATCCCAAACCCTGATGAGAAGCATCACAATATACCGTAAATCTGCCTGTACTTGTATGAATTCCTAATACTGGTGCTAAGGTTAACCTTTGTTTTAGCTCATCAAAACCCCTTTTCCACTCTGGAGTCCATTTGAAATACACAATCTTCCTTAACAATTTAGTCAAAGGGTTGGCAATCAATGAGAATCCATCAACAAATCTGCATTAATAACTGACCAAACCCAAAAAACTATGCAACTCTGACACATTCTTGGGTGCTTCCCAACTCACTATGGCCTTAACTTTCTTTGGCTGAACCTCTATGCCATTTCCCAATACTATATGCCCAAGAAACACAACATGGTTAAGCCAGAATTCACACTTACTAAAATTTGAATACAATTGTTTCTTCTGCAGATTCTGTAGCACTGTTCTTAAATGCATCTCATGTTCCTTTTCACTTTTAGAGTACACCATAATGTCATATATGAAGACAATAACAAAATTATCCAAAATAAGGCTAAAATACCTTATTCATCAAAGCCATGAAAGCAACTGATGCATTGGTTAATCCAAATGGCATGACCAGAAATTCAAAGTGGTCATATCTAGTACGACATGCACTTTTAGGAATATTTACCTTAGCTATCTTAATCTGATAATAGCCCAATTTTATATCAATCTTAGAAAAAACTTGAGCTCCATGTAACTGATCAAACAAGTCATCAATTTTAGGTAAAGGATACTTATTCTTCACTATCACTCTATTAAGTTGTCTATATTATATACACAATCTCATCATTCTATCTTTTTTTTTTACAAACAACACTGGGGCTCCCCAAGGTGATACGCTAGGTCGAACGTATCCCTTATCAAAAAACTTTTGCAATTGAGTTTTAAGTTCCTTTAACTCAATTGGATCCATCCTGTAAGGAGATATAGAAATAGGTGCGACTTTTAGCACCAAATCTATAGTAAATTCTATCTCTCTATCTAGTGGCAACCCAGGCAAATCCTTTGGAAATACATCTGGGAACTCACAGACTATTGGAATATTCTCTACCATAATATCTTGAGTTTTTGGGTTTGTTACATGGCCTAAGTAAGCCTCACACCCTCCTTTGACCATTTTAAAAGGTTTAACTGCTGAAATCAAACATGCAGGTACGAACTTTTTTTCTCCTTTAAACACAATCCTTTGTTTATCAGAAGACTCTAAAATTACCTCCTTAGAAGAAAACTTCACTATGGCATGATGTTTTGTTAACCAATCCATTCCCAATATTTCATCAAATTTATGCAGCGATAATAAGATCAAATAAGCTCTCAAATCAACTTTATCAATGAAGATCAAACAGTCACACCACATATTATTCACAACTACTACTACTCCTAGTGGAGTACTCACATTTATATCAAATCCCAATGGCTCATAATTTTGATGCAGTTTAGATGCCATATGTAATGATATAAATGAATGTGTGGAATCTGAATCCATGCAGGTGATTGCTGGTTGATTACTGGAGCATGCTTATGATGTGGATCTACTAAGCCCAAATAGAAAGATTGCCCTAGAGGAAAAGGTACAGGTGGTGTAGTATCAGTGCAAGTTCAGAATGTCACTCGAGGCAGAGGCAGGGAACATGGACAGTCTAGAAGCAGAAGGATTGGGCAGAGTGTGTCAGAATCAGTGAATAGAGTAGAAGGTAGTCTAGCCCTAGCTCGAGCATATGCCATGAGAGCTCGTGAGGAGTAGGATGCCCCATATGTCATTATCGGTAAATTTTCTCTTTATGATACTGATTTATTTGCACTGATAGATCCAGGTTCTACACATTCATATTTATGCATGTCACCACCTAGTCAGGGGAATATGGTAGTAGAGAAATTAGATTATGATATATTAGTGACAAATCCTTTGGGTCATGGAGTGAAAGTTAGTCGAGTCTATAAAACAATCCAATCAAAGCTTAGAATGTAGAATTCCCAGCTATCCTAATAGAGTTGCCATTCCGTGAGTTTGATGCAATCTTGGGGATGGATTGGTTAACTCAACATAAAGCAGTAGTGGATTGCCAATATAGGAGAGTGACCTTCAAGAATTCAGGACAGTGTCTTGGGTGAGAATCAACCATACTTAACTAATGTCATTTTTGTTACAAAGGCACATAAGCTTATCAAAAAGGGATGTGAAGCATTTTTGGCACATGTTGTAGATACCAAGAAAGGGAGTCTAGATCTCAGAGGGATTCGTGCAATATGTGAATATCCAGATATCATCCCTGAGGACTTGCCAGGGTTACCACTTATTAGGGAGATAGAGTTTGCCATTGATGTTTTGCCAAGCACAACCTCAATATATCTAGTATTATTTGTAAATATATTTCTA
Source organism: Triadica sebifera (assembly GCA_023653625.1). NCBI lineage: Eukaryota > Viridiplantae > Streptophyta > Magnoliopsida > Malpighiales > Euphorbiaceae > Triadica > Triadica sebifera. The sequence continues at coordinate 14,456,725 of CM042897.1, forward strand.
AAGATTATGGTTTAATTGAATGAGTTATTTTAAATTAAATTAATCACATCACAGTTGCATATTTAAATAAAAAAAATATATGTTAATAAATATTCCGCTAATAATAAACTCGAAAATTGATATAAAAATATTTATACAATAAATTGAGCGTTGGTTTTCAAACAAATGAGCTTAGTAGCACTTCCATATCATATTAACGATTAGTAAGGTAAGGGAGTGCTATATCTCCAATTTTTTATGAGCCTAATATGGAAATATAATTGATTAACTCATGAGTAGATAAACTTAATGTGCCTGAAATAAATTAATATGCCTAGTTCATATCATTAGTTAGTATTTTTTTTTCTTATGAGACAATGTGACCTTATGAGAATGCTTAGTCCATAACATTTTCTATTTTTGACTAATTAATCTGATTCTTAATTCTAATTAAATTTAACATATAATTACATAAAATATTAAACTTTTAGAGCAATTAGAACATTGTACAATATATGGTGGAATTTTAATTGTGTTATGTTTTCTGACCTGTTTTTCCCTTAGGCAATTTTAGGATACCAACTTTCATAATTCATATCTTACAATACGTAAGTCATATTATAGTACAAATTTACTGCAACTTAGATAGGTAAATATGGAACATTTTTCATGTTTACAATATTTGTCAATTCTATCTCTAAGGTCCTCAAATTATAAGAATACTTTACTAGTCTAGAATAGAGTTGGCTTCCAGACCAGTATGATTCGTGAAGGCTATATATCACTCTATACATAACATCTTAAGATGCAATTTTTACCAAAATTTATATAAGAATCATTCTATAACTTTTATATTTTGACAAATTACAGATTTTGTCTATAAAGAGCTCAAAATACTTAAATAAGTTTCAAGACCTATATAGGGTATTAATAAATTATGGAACAATCATGGTTCTCTTCATCATAACTCAAAATTGACATTATATATGTACTTGTTTGGTATATAGCTAGATAACATATGTATCTAAAAATTTTATGTTTTATGTTTCATTAAAGTATATCTCTAAGATGGTCAAAATAGACAAAAGTCATAGGGTACTCTGCTGAAAATCAAACCAGAACCAGTTTTACTCGAAGAATGATTTCTCTTAAAATACATCAGATCTTACAAAACTGTTTTAGATACATGTATATGAGAAATAGATCTAAAATTTTCATGTTTGAACTATTCCAAATTTCCTCTCTCAGATCGCGAAAATTAAGTCTTAATATTCTGCCATAAAAATATGATTCAAAGCTTCAATTTAATAGTTTACACCACATAAACCCTAATTTATCTAATATTTAATTCAAGATTAGAAACATATGGAGGAATAATTAACTTACCAAAGATTTCCTTACTTGATTTGTTGCAGAACTTTGAAATAAAATGAAGAAATGAAGGGAAGAATAAGAAGGAGAAGAAGAACAAGTGTTGGTAGAAAAAAAATAAAAAACTTGGACTTTGACTAAGCCAACCTTATCTCTTATCTTTTTTTTTTTGCTATCCATTTCCCTTTTTCCCCCCCTTCTTTTTATTCTTTTATTATTATTTTATTATTATTATTATTATTATTATTATTATTATTATCATTATCATCATCATCATCATCATCATCATCATCATCATCATCATCATCATACATATACATACATCCATGTATACATATATACATTTATCCCATTTTACTAGCCAATGCAAAAATATAATTTAATTAGTTAATTTAATTTAATTAAATTAATCATGTCAAATTTTTATTAATTCAATCTAGCCTCTTTATTCATTTAAATATTAATTTCATATCATTTTCATCTAAATTATAAAACAGACATGTGCACCTCTATACAATTGTAAAATACTTGAAAATAAACTAAGTGTATATCATGAATTTATTTAAATAAAAATGCATATTATGCATTTGTTTAAGTGATGTATATGCAAAATGCATATGCTCAAATGAGATGCTGTAGAAATGCATATGGGAAAAGTCGAGAATGTTACAAAAGGAAGAAAATAAGGTTAGTCATTTCAAAATCTATTTATTTCCATTGTTAAAGCATGAATTAAGGTTATAAAAATTAGGGATTTTGTGTATTTTGCATGTAACTGTTAATTGATGCTTAAAACATGATTAATGTAATATAAAAAGTGAATTAGAATAGTTAATTTTAATTCAAAAAATTAATTAGTCAAAATTGTAAAATATGACTTTATTATGTGAAAAATGCATATTACGACATAAATATATTTTAGTGTAATATTATGATACATATGGAATAATGGATGTATAAATTTTTGAAATGAATAATTAGAAGGTGAAAGAAAAATTTTAATGATGAAAATCTAGTGTAGGCCGAAATATGAAGAAAATAAAATTATTATTTTTCTTGCTAATTAAATGAAAATGAAGTCATAAAATGTAAGACAATATGATATTAAGTGCGTAGAAATTTGTTGTATTTTTTAAAATATATACTGAATATTTTTCTAATTGTTGATTATTTTATGCATGAAATGAAAAATGATGAATAAGGTGTATTTTGTGAGCTTAATGACTTAATTGATTATTAATGATGAAATATTGATATAGTAGAATGGAAAGTGTGGAAAGATTATGGTAGAGATAAAATTGTTATGAATGAATAAAATATTAAGTAATTAATAATGTAAAAATAATGAAATTTAAGAATTTAATGGAAATTGAATTAAAAGAATAAAATATTGCCCTTAGTTATTTTTCTGATGGTTAAATCTAACTCAGGATATAATTGGCTAGCCATAGGGATATCATTACCGCGGTGCGGGTCACGGCAACTCGCTTATGTAGGCCAATGATGGTCTACTTCAATGAGAGTGATTCAATGATCAGTGTACAATACAGTGTTCTGGTGGTCCTTCGGGATTACTCTTCAGTGTAGTGGACTTTTGAGGTTCACATCGCATGCATTTGGTCCAAGGATTTTCTATTGAATTGAAACTAGGGGCAAATGTGAATAAAAGTAGTAAAAATGATAGAAGTGAAAAATAAGTGAAAAATATGATAAAAATGAGGAAAATGAATGAAGTGAAAAAAATATAATAATAATAATAATAATAATAATAATAATAATAATAATAATAATAATAATAATAAAATGGTATAAGTGATAAATATGATAAATATGGTATAATAATAAAAATGATAAAAGTAACAAATATGACAAAAATAGTAAAATTGAAAAATGACAAATAAGTGGAAGAAAAATATTAAGTTATGTAGTTAAAAGGAAAATAAATGAAAAATAAAATAGTTAGTGGCATGATTGTAAATAAATGAAAATTTAGGGACCAAAGTGAAATTTGTAGCTAATTAAATAGAAGATTGAAAAAAAAAAGAAAAGTAAAAACGAGTTATTCAAAGAGGTAAGGCGGAAATGGACTAAATTGAAAGATAATGAAAGTTTAAAAGTAAATTGAAAAAAAAAACTATAAGATTAATTGAGAAAAATTGTTAATTGAATGAAGATATTAAATAGTGAGTTAAGGGTAAATAATAGTAATGTATTGATATAAAAAATAATAAATATATTAAAGAGAAAATCTGAATAGTGTAGTAAATATAATATTGCTTATATATATGAAAATATAAGTCAATGGAAAATCTTAGATTAGTAATCACCATTGGGTATTTTAATGCTCGGCACGTAGTTATTTGACAACGTACTGGTAGTAGGGAAAAGTCACAGGAGCAAGCGTACAAATTTTGGGAGCAGACATAAAATGAAAATAATAATAGGATATTACTAAGAATGACTTGTATATATATGTGTATATATGGATATGTAAACTGGAGTGGAATTATCTATGTTACAATGAGAATTGTTGATGAATCATTATTGTATATATAAGGAATGATAAGCTATGTGAATGAAGAATATTTTGTATTATATGTGTATTGTTGTGCCCAAAAATGGATTGTGGATTGTTTGTAGTGCAGGTGGGGTAGTTAAATTATAGTTGTTATGATATCGAAATTTTTGGAAAAATAAAAAGGATTAATAAAGTGCTTATAAGATTATGGTCATTAAATTAAATTAAATTTTTTTTTTCACACGTCGACTATAATCGGATAAACTTACTTAATGTATGTATAGAATAAGTATTATAAGGCTGTCACAACTGCCTAATCATAACCTTAATAGCTCAAACCAATACTAGAATAATAAGAATTGATTACTTACCAAGAATAAACTTGCAATGGCTGAATTTGTTGCAAAACTAAGTGAAATAATGAGGAAAATAAGGCTATTTTGGTGAAGGAAGAAGGAACGGGAAGAGGCAATGGAAAGATACAAATGTGATGAAGAAAAAGATTTACTCCTTTCTACAGATAACTTCCATCAATCTTCCATTTTTTTGTCCTTTCCCACTTTTTTCTTTATTATTATTATTATTATTATTATTATTATTATTATTATTATTATTATTATTATTATTATTACTATTTTATATTTACACATAAATATAATTACTAATCAACTCAAAAATACAACTTAATCTTTTGGCACAATTTAATTAAATTACTTATGTCATATTTCTATTATTTCGATCTAGTCATTTTACTCACTTAAATTATAATTTCATACTATCCTCAACTGAATTATAAAATAGACACGTGCAACTCAATACAATAGCAAAATCCTTGGACACGTAGTTAGTGCATGTCATGAACTTGTCCTTATGAGAATACATATGGAATGCACATGTTTAATTGAAGTATATGCAATATGCATATGCCCAAATTAGATGCATGTAGAAATATATATGAGAAAAGTTGAGGATGTTATAATTCTCGCATTTTTTTTAAGAATTTTGTCCTCGAAATTTAATACCTAGGAACATGTGTGGATATTAGTTTTCATATTTTCTTCTATTTCCTATATTGTCTCTTCTTGTGAATAGTTTCTCCATAACACCTTAATTAGTGATATTTCTTAGTTCCTTGACTATTTAGTCTTGTATCCGATGATTTCCACTAGTTCTTTAATATAACTCATATCATTTACAATTTTAACGACTTGATCTTTAAGTACATGTGTAGGATCCGATCTGTATCTTCAAAGCATGGTCATATGAAATACATTATGAATCTAACTCATCTTTGACAGTAAAGCCAACCTGTATGCCAATGGACCAACCTTCTCAAGAATTTCATAAGGCCCTATGTACCTTGGCATTAGTTTATCCTCCCTTTCTATGGAAATACTCGTAGAAATACCTTTTCACTAACTTGTATTCCATTTCCCTTATATGCCGAATAACATAACTCTTTTGTTTGATTTTATCTACTATGTCTTATACTATCTCTAGCCCTTCTAATGCAAGTCCTCCTTCTTCGTCCCAAATTATAGGGCTTCTGCATTTTCTACTGTACAATGCCTCATATGGTGCCATCTAGATACTGCTATGATATTGGTTATTATAATCAAATTCTATCAAATCTATATATTCATCCTAAGTGCTTTTAAATTCCATGGAAAATGCCCTGAGCATTTCTTCCAATGTCTATATAGTCCTCTCTGATTGTCTATCGGTTTGTGGGTGGAATGTAATATTGAAGTTCAATTTTATTCCCAATGCATCTTGTAAACTCACCCAAAAATATGAAGTAAATCATTGATCTCTATAAGACACAATGGACAATGGGATACCATATAATCTTACTATCTCATTCACATATAATTTTGCTAAACTCTCGAGTGTACACCGCTATTTGGTAGGTAAAAAATGTGTTGACTTAGTTAATCTATCAATAATTACCTATATTGCATCATTTTTCTGTGAATTTTTTGGCTATCCATAAACAAAATCCATCATTATTTTCTCCCATTTCCATTTTGGCATTGACAATGTATGTAGTTTACCAACTAGTGCCTGGTGTTCAATCTTAATTTGCTAACATGTTAAGCATTTAGAAATATATTATGTTATGTCTTTTTTCATGTTGGCCACCAGTAATGAGGTTTCAAACTGTGATACATCTTGGTCATCCCTAAATGCATTGCAAAAGTGCATTGTGTGCCTCTTCTATTATTTCCTGACACAAGTTTTTAGTGTGTAGAACACAAATGCTTGACTTTAACATCAATGTATCATCTTGAAAATAGAACTTTGTATTGTTTCCCTGCCTTACCATTTCAATTTTCTCACACAATTGAGGATCTCTTCCTTGTACTTCTTTGATCATTTCCTTTAGTACAGGTCTGACCTGAATATCAGCAATTAGTGATCCACTAGCATGCATATTCATTTCAACATTCATAAACTATAATTGAATCAAATATGGAAAAGAAGATGCTCACAAGTGAGCTACATTGCTACTGGACTTCCTACTCAATACATCTGTTACTACATTTGCTTTTTCTAAATGGTATTCAATGGTACAATCATAATCTTTTAATAGCTCCAACCATCATCTTTGTCTCATTTTTAACTCTTTTTGTGTCAGCAAATAACCCAATTTTTATGGTCTGTAAAGATCTAGAATGTCTCACCATACAAATAATGCCTCTAAATCTTCAATGCAAATACAACTATAGCCAATTGTAAATCATGCACTAGATGTGAGATCTCATTTAGTCTCAACTTTCTAGATGCATAATCTATCACCTTACCATGTAGCATCAATACACATCCCAAGCCCTGGTGAGAAGCATTACTATATTCCATAAATCTACTTGCATTCGTAGGAATAGCTAACATTGGTGTAGTGGTTATCCTGTGTTTTAGCTCATCAAAACTCCTTTAACATTCTAGAGCCCATTTGAAAGACACATTCTTTCTTAGCAATTTAGTTAAAAGGGTTGGCAATCAATGAGAATCCATCAATAAATCTATAATAGTATTTAGCTAAATCCAGAAAACTATGTATTTCTATAGTATTTCTTAGGAGCTTCCCAATTTACTATGACCTCTATTTTCTTTGGGTCTACCTCTATACCTTTGCCCGATACCACATGTCGAAGAAATGCCAAATGATCTGACTAGAACTCACATTTACTTAGTTTAGCATATAATTGTTTCTCCTTCAAAGTTTGGAATACAATTCTTAAATGTTGTTCATATTCCCCCTATTATTTAAGTACACTAATATGTCATCAATAAATACTATCACAAACTTGCCTATATATGGTTGAAATATTTTATTCATTAATGCCATAAATGCAGCTAGAGGTTTAGTCAACCCAAATGACATTACTAAAAATTCATAATATCCATACCTTTTTTGAAAGACAGTTTTTAGAATATCTGCTTCTACTACCCTTAGCTAATAATAGCCTGATTTCAAATTAATCCTGGAAAATATTTGGGCTCTCTGCAATTGGTCAAACAAATAATCTATTATAGGTAATGGATATTTGTTTTTGACTGTCATTTTGTTTAGTTGCCTATAGTCAATGCACAATTTCATTGTTCCATCTTTCTTTTTAACAAATAATATTAGAGCTCCCCACGGCGATACCCTAGTTCTGATATACCATTTATCAAGCAATTCTTGAAATTGGGTATTCAATTCTTTGAACTCGGGCCATTCTATAGGATGACATTGATATTGGTGGTGTCCCTGGCATTAGTTCAATAGTGAATTTTATCTATCTGTTAGGTGGTAAACTAGGTAGATCATCTGAGAATACATTAGAAAATTCTCTCACTACTGGTATATTTTCAAGCAAGCTATTAGTGGTTGTAGTATCACTTACATATGCCAAATATGCTTCACATCCTTATTTGATCATTAGGAATGATTTTATAGCTAAGATTAGACATGTAGGCACAAGTTTGCTTTCACCTCAAAATACAACCCTTAGCTAGTTTGATGATTCCAAAATTACTTTTTTAGTAAAGCAATTCACTATTGCATGATGTCTAGTTAATTAGTCCATTCCTAATATCACATCAACTTTATATAGTGGCAATAAGATCAAATAAGCTATTAATTCAACTTTATTAATGCATATCAAGTAATTGCAACATACATTATTCACAATTACTACTATCACTAATGGAATACTCACATTAAGGTCAATCTACAAAGGCTCAAGCTTTTGATGCAATTTGGATACCATATGCAATGATATAAATGAATGCATAGAACTAGGGTCAATCAATGCATATGCTAATATATCATAAATATGAATATTACCAGTAACTACTTTGGAAGCATTAACTACCTCTTGCCTAGTCATGGAAAACACCCTACCTTATGTATTGGGTTTAAAACTCTGACCTTCAGATTTGGTTGTTCATTTGCCTACTGTATCAGTTTTGGCTTTGCCTCTACCTTGTGTCCCACTATTAGTGTTAACCCTTGGTACCTTAACTGTAGTCTCTAATACCCTTCTACCTTTGTTGGTTTCTGTTAATTTGGCTTTTACCGGATAATCTCTATACATGTGATCCAATGACTCATAGAAATAACAAACTCCTATGAGTCTTCTGCATTCACCTCTATGTTGTTTACCACAATAAGTACAGGTAGCCCTATGTTCTACATACTGGCTTTTTCATTTTCTTGGGTAAAAGAAAGTCATGGCATGACCTCTAGAGCTCAAGTATCCACTTTTGTTACCAGAATGTGTCGGCATATATCTACCTCTCTTCCCTTGTCTTCTGCTAGACTCTCTAGAAAACTCTCGTGTTGCCTTTTTAAATTGTTGTTCTCCAGCTTATTTCATTACCTTTTCAGCTCTAATTGCTACAAGTCTAAGTTTGGTATGGTTGTCAAGATCAGTAGTTGTGATTCTATTTTTGATATGATATTTGAGGCCTTTCTCAAACTTCTTGCACTTTTCTCTTTCAGTAGAGACCATAAAAATGGCATAGTGGGAAAGTTTGTTGAATTGCACCTCATACTCAGCAACAAACATGTTGTCGTATTTTAGATTTAGGAATTCTTTTTCTTTTCTCATCCTTATATGCCTCAGGCATGTAGTTATTTTGAAATTCCCTGAGAAAATCATTACATGTCAGAACCGAAGGTTGTGAATCACTATTTAGGATTGTCTTCCACCATTCATAGGAATTACCTTGAAGCAAGGACACTGCATAATCAAATTTCTCATCCGGAATACATCTCATCATATTCAATACCCTTTGTGTCCATTTTAGCCATGTCTCTGCTTTTGCTAGGTCCATTTTGCCATTGAAATCAACTATACCTTATTTTCTCAGCTTATCATAATGTATTTTCCTATATATTTCATGCCCTTGTACTTCCTGTTCTAGGTTTTAATAAGGTACTTCTACATGGGATGAAGCCCTCGCTGGTTGATCTCTATCCAAATGAAATGATGATTCTTATAATGCATTTCAGCCAACCTCTCTCTCTTTGGTGAATCATGTCATATTATGGCCCTAAAATATATGGAATTATGTCACTACATAATGTTCAACACATATGATGCATATTTATCATGCTCTTATGCATATGAATGTTCCCATGGAACCTATCCCTGCTCTGATATGAAAACGTAATGCCACACCTTATACATTTATGTACAACCTATCCCTATGTCAAATAATTATACATGGCATACTAGTAAGATATAAGATCCTATTAACATTGATAGTAAATTTCTTTTCATCACATCACATCTCATAACATCATTCAATGAATATGAAAATCAATATTGAAGTTTTCACCGCTGCATTATATATCATATATATTAAAACTTAAAATTTATACTTAAAGGTTTATGAGTTGCATCCATTTACACATTTTAAAATCAACCTTGAGTAATTATACATGTATAAACATATAAGTCTAACATGTAAATGACATGATCTCATGTTCATATGGAATGCAATGAGTGAAAGTGGCGAAGCTTGACTAGTGACCTTAGTTTCATGTCTTTTATATGCTAGTCAAAATGAGCTATCACTTTTATTTACCCAAAAAATGATGCAAATTGATGAGTTATGGCTCAATGAGAGTAATCATAAAATGACATCTAAAGTACAAAGAAAATTTTAGTAGCAAAGTACAAATCCAGTGCATACTATGTGTCCCATTTCATTCACCAATATCATATAGATACAAGTAAAATTAAAGCATATAACTATTATTCTTTACTTATGCTCATGCTTTGGTCATTTTATTTTGTTGTGACTGAGCTAAACAGATATTGCCTCAAGTTTCCATATGAATATTTGCATTTGCTAGCTAGCTTGATCATTTGTTTCATTTGCACATTTATTGGGCCATAGGCCTCTTTTTTTGCCTTGTAATATTGATTAATTACACACAATGCCTTTTTAAGTCCTTATGCACATTAATTTGTAACTAAGAATTCATCAACCATTGTTTCTTTATTACATATACCATACGTATACCACATATATACCACATATGCTACTCATATATCTCACATATATTATACATATACCATGCATATATCACGTATGCTGCACATATACCTGAAATATACCATACATATACCAATTATATATACCACATATGTAATAAATTATCCATCATCTCATTATCAAGGTCAAGTCAGGGCAATCATATGAAACAAATAACAATAAATCATTTCACATTTCATATAGCAAGGAATGTTTATGTGTACTAAAGAAATCACTTGATAATTAAACTCACCTTTTTCCTTTGATTCTGACCCTTAACTTATTGTCTATCTCCTTCTTGTGGATCTCTAATTTGTTATGAGCATAATTTGGAAATTTAATCAATTAATTCATGACTAGAGAAACTTAATATGACTTAAACAAATTAAGGTGATAATTCATATCAATAGTTAGCATTTTTCCTATGAGGCATTGTGACCTTATGGGACTAATTAGTCCGTAGCTTTTTCTACACTTATCCAATTTGTCTAATTATTATATTTAATTAAATTTAACATATAATTATATCACATATTAAGATTTCAGATAAAATAGAGCATTGTAGAAGTTTTGGTGAGATTTCTAATTATATTATGTTTTCTGCCCTATATCTGTTTTAGGATACCAATTTTAGTCATTCATATCTTACAATATGTAAGTCATATTATGGTGAAACTCTGTAGAAACTTAGATAATAGAATATTTTTCATATTTAAAGATTTTATCAATTATATATCTAAGGTCCTCAAATATAAGAAACATACACTGGTCCATAATAGAGTTGACTTCTAGACCAGTCTGACTTATAAAGGATATATCTAAAACTATATATAACATATTAAGGTTATATTTTTAAAAACATTTAGCTAAGACTAACCTTATAACTTTCAAGTTATGATAAAGTATATATTCTACCTATAAAGAGCTCAAAACAATCAAATAATTTGCTAGACCTGCACAAGGCACTAAGCAGGTAGCTCAAACTATGGAACAGTCATGGTTTTCTTCACCATAACTCAACATACATAACATATATAAATTTGAAATTTGGTATACGAATAGATAACACATTTAGCTACAACTTTCATGTTGTGATATTTTTAAATACTGGTTCTAACATATTGAAAACAAGTAAAAATACTAGGTGACTCAATTAGAGTTCATATTCGAACCAGTTTCACTTAGATGCTAAAATCATTTCATATACACTAAAGTTTACAAAAATATATATATATATCCATAAATCTAAGACATAAATCTATAATTGTTGTGTTTTTAACTTCTTCAAATTCTGTCTATTATGGCTTCAAAAGCAAAGTGCAATATACTGCCTAATCATAACCTTAACATCTCAAACCAACACTAGAATAATGAGAATTGATTACTTATTGAGAACAAACTTGCAAGGGATGAATTCATTGCAAAACTTTAGTGTAATAAGGAAGAAAATATGGTTGTTTTGGTGAAGGAAGGAGAAGGAACAAGAAGAGGCAATAGAAAGATGCAAATGTGAAAAAGAAAAGGATTTACTCCTTTCTAAAGATAAACTCCATCGATCTTTTTTTTTTGTCTTTTCCCATTTTTGTCTTATTATTATTATTATCATTATTATATCTACACATATCTAATTTTACTAATCAACACAAAAATACAACTTAATCCTTTGGCTCAATGTAACTAAATTAATTATGTCATATTTCTATTGTTTTGATCTAGTCATTTTACTCACTTAAATTTTAATTTCATGTCATCCTCAAGTAAATTATAAAATGGACACGTGCAACTCAATATAATTGCAAAATCTTTAGACACGTAACTAGTGTGTGTCATGAACTTGACCCTATGATGTAACACCCACTAATTAGAGTTTAATTTGAATAATTTAGACCATATAATTAAATTGTATTTTTGGTTAAATAAAATTAAAAAATATTAGATATAAAGAAATATGTGAAGATAATAATAATAATAATAATAATAATAATAATAATAATAATAATAATAATAATAAGGAAATAAAAAAAATTAAAGTGAACAGTAAAATGGTCAGCAAAAAAAAAAGAGCAAAAACGGGAAGAAGGGCTGAAGACTCTTTTTTGGCCATTTCTTCTCTTTTCTCCTTCTTCTTCTTCATCAACCTTTTTTCTTCCTCCATATCACAGCTCAAATTACTCATCATCATCTTCAAGATTTGCATCTAAAATCAGTCCAAATAAATCTGATCTTGGTAAGAAATATTTTCCCCATGATTATTGTGTTATTAGAACTCTTTAGGTTATGTTTTTACAGGATATTGCACTCTATTTTTTATTATCTTGTGAATCAAATTTGGGGATTTGTTAAACATAAAAGTTTTTCATCTATGTCTTTTGTATCTCTCTGCCAAATTTTATTGAATGATTTTGAGTATATGAAGAGATATGGTTATTGGGGTGAAACTGGTTCAGGGAGATGTATTAACCAAATAACCTTCGGTTTTTGTAAAAATTGATCATCTTAGTGTGTGTCATGAACTTGACCCTATGATGTAACACCCACTACCTTTAAATTTAATTTGAATAATTTAGACCACATAATTAAATTGTATTTTTGGTTAAATAAAATTAAAGATATTAGATATAAAGAAATATGTGAAGATAATAATAATAATAATAATAATAATAATAATAATAATAATAATAATAATAATAATAATAATAATAATAATTAAAAAAAAGTAAAGTGAACAGTAAAATGGTCAGCAAAAAAAAAGAGCAAAAATAGGAAAAAGGGCTGAAGACTTTTTTTTGGCCATTTCTTTTCTTTTCTCCTTCTTCTTCTTCTTCTTCATAATCCCTTTTTCTTCCTCCATATCACAGCTCAAATTACTCATCATCTTCTTCAAGATTTGCATAAAAAATCAGTCCAAATAAATATGATCTTGGTAAGAAATATTTTCCCATTATTATTGTGTTATTAGAACTCTTTAGGTTATGTTTTTAGAGGATATTGCACTCTGTTTTTTATTATCTTGTGAATCGAATTTGGAGATTTGTTAAACATAAAAGTTTTTCATCTATGTCTTTTGTATCTCACTACCAAAATGTATTGAATGATTTTGCATATATGCAGAGATATTGTTATTGGGGTGAAACTGGTTCAGCGAGACATATCAACCAAATAACATAGGGTTTTTGTAAAACTTGATCATCTTAGTGGTTTAATCTGAGGTTTTGTAAAACATGAAAGTTATAGGTATATATGGTATTGAGGTGTCTGCAAAATTTCGTGTAAATTACTCATGTGTAGGTTGAGTTATTCTAAAATGAACTACGACTATTCCTTGATTGAGCTGATTTCATATACCTGTGCAGTTCCAGTAACTTCGTCCTTATATTTCACCTATTGTTAGATCGAATTAGCTAAATTTCAAAACATAATATTTTTACTCCTATGTCTTATCTAAATATCTGTGAAAGTTTCACCTTACTATGTCATTGATATTGTGAGTTATGAGCTGAACAATTAAACTGGTCAGGTTGATACTCTATGTTGAACCAGTTATATATCCTCCAATATTTGAGAACCTTAGAGCTCGAATCTAGAAATGAGTTAAACCTGAATAATTTTCCAAATTAACTTATATAACTAGAGAAAAATATTCAGAATAATTAAAGCTACACATTGAAAGCTATGAATTTTTGAATTGGGTACCTTGAAACTGCCTAAGGGCAGCAAATAGGGCAATATTTAAAATTATACTAAACATTATGTAAAAGTTCAAAAATTATGAAATTTTAGTATATTTTATTTTTACATGTTATATTTAATCAGGATAAGGAATCATATAAATTGGATAAGTGCAGGAAAATTTATTAATCCAACAGTGCTTAGAGGTCTTGTTCTAGCTTAATAGAAATTGTAGTTATTTATTTAAATTATTTTAAGAATAAATATTTTATCAAGCTATTAATTAATTATATTTTCAAATTAGGATTTCAACAAGAAGAATACCAACAAAAGTGAACAAAATCTGAACTTATATTTTGGAAAAGGAAAATACTATCGAGGTTTGTACATATATGTATTTTGTTTTACCCTTATGAATGATTGTGTGTGCATGGCATAAATTACATGTCACAATGATGAAATTATATATTATGGCATGTTTTAAAGTTGTAGGAATGTTATTAACTATGAACTTAACATTGTGTTAATATTTGATAAAATATCATGCTATTACATGGTTTTGAAATAAATTGTGAATATATGATTGTGTTAATATGAAATGAGTATTGGTTATAGAAACAAGTAATTAATGGTATTAATTGCCCATTTCTCTACTTGAGGACTAACATAGGATAGATGGTGCACCATTAAGGGGGGAATTATGGTATCGATATGGATATGATTTAGGGACAGGGTGGCTTAAGCTCTGGGAGTGCCCCTGATCCTGATTACATATAGATGACATGATTATATTCGGTCAAGGTGGCTTAAGCTCCGCGAGCGCCCCTATTTCACACACCATATCCAGACAGTCCGGGAATGAGATTTGGGCTGATATTAATTAAAGACTATGGAATGAAATGTGGAAAATTTATTATTGACATAAGTGACAAAACATGAAATGCTTACAGGAGGTAATGAGAATTTAGTTATTGAATATGATTATTATGTTTATACTGTTATGTGATGTGGTTATTTCTTTTATATGAAATAAAAATTCAGTGTATCATGAATTATTTGAGACATGCACTTGTGTGATTGCTTGGGAAAAACTTAATGCCTATATGTACCACTAAGCTAGAGATAGCTTAGCGTGGGTTCTTCTCACGCAGGAATTGGAATTATAGACGGTAGGAGGTGAAGTGGTCAGGAAGGAAATCCAAACTCATATCAGTAGAGACACAAGAAGCATAGTTAGAGGGTTGATTATTTATTATTGTTTTTGTTTGACTATGTTTATGGTGTGGTAAACATGTCTCATATATTAATATTGTGTATGTAAATAATTATGTAACATAATCAGGTGCCATATGTGTATACAATATAAGGATATATATATATATATATATATATATATTGTTGATTAGAACAACTTGCCTAAACCAATATAAATAAATAGATTAAGTTATTTAAAATGAAAAAAAATTCAATTTGAGCAGATTATCGAGTTAAGCTTGTGGCATTCTTTTTATATATGTGGGATTATTCCTAATATATAAGTGGGGCATCACATATGAGAATATATATGGAATGCATATGTTCAAGTGAAGTATATAACATATGCATATGCCCAAATGAGATGCATGTAGAAATGCATATGAGGAAAGTTGAGGTTGTTACTATATGTGGCACTTTTTCAAGTATCAATTTGAATATAATTGACTGATTGAATCTTTAAGGTCATCAATTAGACTCCAAGAGGCTCAATCATTCAATAGACAAACATATCACATACAATTGCATCCAATAACATATACACAGATGAGCAATTAAAGCCCTTAATTCACATAGAATGATATGAAATGCACGCTTTAAAAAAATCATCTTCAAATCAATGTGCTCCCATCAAATATTCCAATTTCTCTTTTTATAAAATCAAATAAAGGCTTGGTGTAAATATCTATCAATTGGTTGTTATTGTTAATAAATTCTAACATAACATCACCATTTTGGATATGATCTCTTAAGAAGTGGTCTAATATCTATGTATTTACACGTAGAATGTTGAATGCGGTTTTTGGAAAGATTTATAGCACTTGTGTTATCACATTTTATGGGAGTGTGATCAACACATAGTCATAGTCTTTGTGTTATTGTTTCATCCAAATGACATGAGTGCAACAATAACCCATCACCACATATTCCACTTTGGTAGTGCACAAGGCAACCAAAACATGTTTCTTGGAAAACCAAGAAATTAAGCATTCACCAATGAAGTGAGAAGTTCCGAATATGCACTTTCTATTTAAAAGACTATTGGCATAATCGGTATCTGAAAAACTAATATTGCAAAAAGATGTGTTCTTAGGATACCATAGACCTAAGTGAATTGTGTCATTCAAATACTTGAAAATTCTTTTAATGACATTTAAATGTGACTCCTTAGGACTAGATTGAAAACATGCACATCAGTAAATAGAAAACATAATATCAGGCCTAGATGCCATAAGATAAAGGAGAGAACCAATCATACCTCGATATTTCTTCTCATCTATTAGCTTACCCTTCTCATCCTTATCCAATTTAATTGATGTGCCCAGTCTTGGCACTCTTGCATCCATCCATTCCAAATTTTTTGAGTAGCATTTTCTTTGGATTGTTTGATTTGTAGTCCAAGGAAAAATTTGAGCTCTTCTATCATGCTCATTTCAAATTTTCTACTTATACACTTAGCAAACTCTTAGCAAAGAGATTCATTCATAGCCCTAAAAATAATATCATCAATATAAATTTGAAAAATTAAGGTGTCATGCCTGTGCTTTCTAATAAAAACAGTAGTATCTATATGTCATTTTGAAAAAATATTTTGCAAAAAGAAATGCACTAAGTCTTTCATATCAAACTCTACAAGCTTGTTTTAAACTATATAAGGCATTAGTGTATGATTTAGAAATTCATGATTTTCAAAACCGGAGGGTTGCTCAACATACATGCCCTCTCAAAAAAAACCATTTAAAAATTTCACTTTTGACATCCATTTGAAAATGTTTAAAATTCATATGAGATGCATATGCTAATAAAATTCTAATTGCTTCTAATCTTGTTACGAAAGCAAAGGTCTCATCATAATCTATGTCTTCCTCTTAGTTGTATCATTTGAAAGCCAATCAAGCTTTATTTCTAGTAATTGAGACTTGATCATCTTGCTTGTTCCTATAAACCCATTTACAACCAATAATGGGGTAGTCCTTAGGTTTATGAGCTAATTGTCACAATTTCTTTCTCTCAAATTGGTTGAATTTCTCTTGCAAAACAATCACCCAACACTTATCATTAAGAGCCTTCACAATGATCCTTGCCTCAATTTGAGAAAGAAAGGCAATTAGAATCAAGATGTTTCAGATGTGATCTAGTACTTAGACCCTGGGTGAGATCGCTAATTATTTGCTCCTTTCGGTTATTGTTGGCATATCTTCACTCCTTAGGTAGCTCTTGAGTGTCTTACACTTGAGGTTAAGGTAGAGATTGATGTTCCTCATGTTAATTCTCCTCTTGATCATCATCATCATCCTTCTTTAGGATTTCCTCTTCTTAATCAAGATTGAGATTCTTCAGGTTTCCTACATGATCATCAAAATAACTATCTTTCCAAGGATCATGTTTCCTAGTCTCATAAAAAAAACATGCACTGACTCTTCAACAACTAAGGTTATTTTATTAAGAACTTTATATACTTTGCTAGAGGGTGAATAACCTAAAAATATGTCTTCATATGATTTTGAGAAAAAAATTTTAAAATTGGAGCACTTGCACCCAAAAACTTTGAGGTATGAGATTTTAGATTTTCTTCCATTTCATAGCTCATAAGAATTTTTTTTAAAATAGGTCTTTTGAAAACTTGATTTGAAACATAACAAGTGTTGTTAGTGGCTTTGGCCCAAAGGTGGGTTGGTAAACCGATACTAAGCATTGTTCTAGCCATTTCCACCAAAATTTTATTTTTTTATACAACACCATTTTATGGCATTCTAGCAGTTGAAAAATTATGTGAAATACCATATTCCAAACAATAGTTTTCAAAAAATTCATTTTCAAATTCTTTACCATGATCAATTCTAATTTTTGAAATAAAATAGCCTTTTTCATTTTGAACACATTTGGAAAAGGTTTTAAAACCATTAAAAGCCTCATTCTTATGAGCTAGAAATATAATCTACGTAGTCTAAGAGTAGTCATCGACAAGCACAAATGCATAGTATTTTCCACCTAAACAAGCAACCTTAATAGGACCAACAAATCCATATGAACAAGTTGGAAGGGTGTAGTGGTACTTACAACATTTGTTAGCTTGAATAAAGCCTTTTGTTGCTTTCCTGTTTGACTCGGCTCGCATGTCTTATCCTTGATGAATTTCATCTTCGGTAACCCATCTACTAGCTTTTCCTTGCTAAGACTTTGAATGAGTTTCATGCTTGCATACTTAGGCCTTCTATGTCATAGCCATGAGTCATTACTAATAGAGACAAGACACATAAAGAAATGTTTGTCAACTTATATAAGCCAATTATGTAAATATTTTGATCTTTATAGAAATATGTATATCATATCACTATTGTATTATAAACCCCTTTAATGGCATGTCACCTATCCTACTTTTTATCTTATTATAGAGTCTGTGCATAACTTGTTCATATTCCCTTTGTTATATTTCTTTATCATGTATTCACCTTGTAGAATATACCCTTTTGTTCATATGGAAGGTCAACACGTATCATTAATGAAATCAAATGTTTCATACTTGTAATATCTCATAGAAATATGTAATAATCAAAATATCGGGTTAGTCATAAACTGTAGTTTTTGAGATTCATCAGAGTAATTGGAGTCAAAAATACATTGTGGGTGAAGAATATTTTATTTAATTATAAAAAAATATAGGTCATGACTAGTTTGAGGGTAAAAGTTGGACTAAAAATGAGGTCAAATAGGTCCCCAAAAGTCAAAAATAAGAAAAAACCAGGATATGGTTTTGTTGCCCAAACAATGGTTTTGTTGCCCAAATAAAAAAATTTTAACTTTAAGTGCGGAATAAAATTAAATAGAGTAAGGATGGAGAGATATCACACACGAGATTTATAGAGGTTCGGGTATTAACAAACCCTACTTCTCTCCCTAATCTCAATTGGGAGTTTAACTAACACACTAAGTGTTACAATGGAGTTTTACATGCTCACTCCCAACTATGGTGTTTCTCTCAATGGCTAACACATAACCCAAAAATTCCCTTGTGTTTTAATGACTCACACAATAAACCAATTCCTTGTGTTTTATGGCTCACACAATAAACCCTTATAAGTGTTTCAATCTTAACCCAATATACCCAACTTCACTTGAGTAATTGATTACAATGAAAGCACTTACCAACCTATAATGCTTAGAAATTATGAGCAATTAGGTTTTTACAAAGAATAAAGGTTTTGTTGAAAATAATTATTACACAATGGGTACAACAAGATTAAAGATTCAAAGTAATTGTTGTTCCTTTTTTCTAGGATTTATAAATGTCTTGCATTTATACTTCCTCTGCGAATTATAGCCATTTGGGTGCATTTAATGCAAAAGTAGCCGTTGAACCAACTCTTAACTTCACGCCTGATATGTTTCTCTGTCCTCATTCACGGGCGTGACTATATGTGTCATGGTTGTGAATGTTCTTCCAAGTCGTGGTCCAAGTGATGACTCTGATCATGAAGCTCTCTGGAAGAACTTGAAGTGTTTGATCATGGGCGTGACTTTATATTTTCACAGGCATGAACATTTTTCCAAGCCGTGGTTCAAGTGGCGACTCTGGTCGTGAAGCTCTCTAGAAGAACTTGACATGTTATTTCATGGGTGTGTCTTTCTTTCACGGGCGTGACTGATTTGATCATTCACGGTTGGTATGATTCTTCATGGTCGTGAACTTTGAATGTTGGAGAGTTGGCGCTAAGCTATATCACGGACGTGACATAAGTAGTCATGGACATGACTTTGCTATTTCTTCTTATTTTGATCTTCAAAAGTTGTCTTTCATTCTTGCATCATATTCTATTCCAAATATATCATGTTCAACAAATTTAGAACAAGCATTGTTAAATACATTATTGCTATTTTATTTGTTAGCATCAAAATGATAGAAATACCCCTTAAGGTTCAATAGGTTTAAATAGTGAATTTGGTTTGACTATACTTTGACTGAATTGTTAAAAAATGTAAATGACCTATAAAATTTTTTTTAAAGTATTGATAGACTCTAAATAATATTTAGAATTATTTGACAATAAAAAAGGAATTTTACAGTAGTACAGGAATTTGATTAATCGAACTGGTTTGAGTGAACTAGATCGGAAAATGGACTTTGATTGAGTTGCAAATTTTTATATAGGCTAATTTATATATTTTATGAATTATGGAATTAAATTTGGAAGAAATTGGGCTTGAAAAGTGAGAAGAATAATTTAAATTTCCAAATGGGTCTTAATTTCACAAATGGGCCTAATTAGGTTGGACCACTTGACTTGACCAAGACCCAACCCATTTCAACCACCTATATAAATCCAAAAATATCAAAATTCTTTAGACAACTCTTCATCTTTCTCCAACTCTCCCTCGTTCTTATCTTGGCCAAATGGGTCTTCCCATTCTTCTCATCAAATCTCTCATTTATCTCTAATTCTTTCACCAAATTCAAGCATTCTAATGTTATTTCAGCCAATCTATTAGCTAGTTGAAATCTCCAATCTTCAATCGAAGGGTTATAAGTGGGAAAAATTAAAGGATTCAAGTTAGGACATCAAATTGAGATGAGAGAAATTGGGGGTTTAAAATTTATTTAAGGGTTCTAATAGAAATTTTAAGGTAAGTATGTTACATTTATGACGTTATATTGAATTATGGAAGGAAAATAATGATAGTTTTATTTATGTATGTATTCAGCCTATGGAAGAAAACAAAGGAGGAGGAGGAACTTTAAAGGAAAAGGCTAAGGAAAAGGAAGTTTAAAAAGGCTAAAGCAAAAAAATAAGGTTAGTGGTTATAAAATCTAATTATTTCTATCAAATTTGTATAAATTTAGGTTATGGAATTAGAGTATATATGTGTATTTTGCATGATAAATTGAAACTAAGCTTTGAAACATGATTAAGGACATAAACAATATGGATTAGGATGCTTAAATTAAAATAAAATAATTTTAGATGGTGAAACTTTTATAGTGGCTAAGTGATGTATGTTTGTATATATAGGTATAATTATGGTTTAGTGTAATATTATGGTATATAAATGTTATTAAAGGTATGAATTAATGAAATGAATAGTTATTAGGTGAAAGAAAAATTTTAATGTTGAGAATGCATAGTTATTGTATTCTTTGTTAATTTAATGAGAATTAAGTCATAAAATGCGTAGAGACATAAAATTTGATGTATATGAATTAATTGAGAATTATTAGAATTTCTTTGAATATTTTCTAGTTAGTGATTACATTATGTATGAAATGAAATATAAGGAATGATATATATTTAATTGAGTTTTTATGGCTTACTTGGTGATAATAATGAGTATTTAGTGCATTGGATTGGAGATAGTAGAAAAAGAATATTTTAAGGGTGAAACTTAGTTATGGCCAAATGAAATTTTAAGTAATTAATAATGTAAAATAAATGAAATTTAGGAATCTAATGAGAATTAAATTAAAAGAATAATTTTATTGCCCTTAGTGAAGTCTGATAGTTAAATCTAGTTCATGATATAATTGGCTAAACATAGGGACATCATAGTTGTCGTGCAAGTCATGACAACTCGCTTAGGTAGGTCTACTTCAGTGATAGTGATTCGGTAGTCAGTGTGCAGTGTAGTATTTGGATGGTCTACATCCCATGTATCCAGACCATAAATTTTATATTGGATTAATACTAGGGCATAATAGTAAAATGACATAATAGTAAAATGTCAAAATAGTGAAATGACATAATACTAAAATGGCATAATGGTAAAATGGTAAAAAAATGGTAAAATGGAATAAAAGTGAGTAAAAAGGAGTTTATTAAAGAAATATAATGAAAATAAACTTAATTGAAAGAAAATAAAAGTTGGGGGATAAATTGATAATATAAGGGTTAAATGGTAATTTATATATTTAATAAGAAAATAAATGAGAAATAAAAAAAATTAACTAGTGGCAAAAGTGTAAATAAGTGTAAACTAATGAAATAATTATAAATAAATAGAAGTTTAGAAATCAAAACATAATTTGCCTCTAAAGAAAAATTAAATAAGGGATTAAAATGAAAATTAAGTCAGAAGGTAAGTACTAAGTGTAACTGTTAATGTAAAAAATGTATTAAAGGTAAATTAATAGTAAATAATGATACCAATAATAATAATGACAATAATGACTAAAAAAATAATTATAAATACGAAATAAGTATAATGTTTAAAGTATATTTTTGAATAATAAGTTTAAGAATAAATTTGAGTTAAATTGGAATTATTATGCTAATATAAATAGTGTATGAAACTTGCATGAATATGTATGCATGAATTTATGCTAGTGGAAATTTTTGGATTTATAACTACCACTGAGCATTTTAATACTCAACACATAGCTACTTTTACTACAAGTGGGTACTAGCTAGGGAGTCACTGGAGCAACCATACATCATTTTAGGAGCAACCTGAAGAAATATTTTATATGATAAACTAAATAATATGTATATATAGGACAATTTATAATAGATTTGGAATATATATTTTGGCATTAAAAAAGAATTTTTATGAACTATGTATTCTGTTAGTGAACTATTACACTTAACATATGGAATATTGGATATTAGATAGATAATGAATGTATAATTTTGTTTTCAACTATTGTGTCCTGTGTGGGCTGTGAAATTATTTGTTGTGCAAGAAGGATAGTTTAGATTTATAGTCGTTATGTTGCCGAAATTGTGATTAAATGAATAGTAGAATTGGACAGTTATAGGTCAATCGACAAAATAATAAACATGTTAAATTAGTGATGTAATGTATGTAAGACTTTAAGAATATGTAAGTGAATGATGAATCTATGTTCACATGATATGTTATTAACATTATGACTAATAAATAAAAAAAAAGTTTTATCCACATCTGCTATAATCATATTATAGACAATATTAAATAATCATAGTAATCATTTAAGGCAACATAACATACGTATAAAGTGATTGGAATAAGGGTGTTACAACATACATATGCATAACCATCACATTACATCATTGAAAAAAATAACATATTACATTTTAAATAGGTTTCATAAGCTTCAACTATATGTTCACGACCGTGAAGGTTCTATTCACGGGTATGTCCATCCCATGAACCAAACTATGAATGTGCTCGTGAATATTTTTGGTCATTAACTGCACAATCTTTACGAGCATGAAAAAAGAGTCATGGGTCTAACTGTTTGTCAAAGCAAGATTTACGATCATGAACTCCTAATCATGAGCGTGAATCTAAGTTTTTCAGTAGTTAACATCATCAAACAAGGCATTTAATGCAAGTCAAATGTAAGGACTCTAATGGTTATCCATTGACAATCTCTTCCTATCAATACACTCAACAAAAGATGCATTTAAATATGCTATAACATCAATTAAACATGAAAGAACACATAAATATCACAATTTACCCTTCCAATCTCATTAAATTCTCATATCATCATGGCATTAATAATATCATTCAAACTCATTATGAACAAGAGCTAGCATTTCTAGCATACAAATCATTTATAACATATATAGCACACAACATGCCATAATTGAAATTTAAATGCATATATGTACATACTTCTAAAAGAGCCTTGCTTAGGCTTTAAATCAACCTTGCTTAACCTTTTGGTGGATATCACCACCTCATCTTCTAACTCTTATCATATATAAACATCTATATCAATATTTATAAACCATAAACTTAACTTAAAAGCCATATAAGTAAAACCCTAATTTTAAATGTTCAAACCATCTTTTAACTCATATAACCCCCTTTGTAAAATATGTTTTAACCTTAATCAAACTTAAAGAAGAGTCTTTAGCTATAAAAACTCAAGCTTGAACTAAAACCTAACCCATTTGAAAATGGGTTTCCACCAAAGATGATGGGAAAACATAATTCCTTATCAAGATTGAAGGAAACACCACTTGGATGGAGGTTTTCGAACTCTCTTTCTTTCCTTTAGGTCTACATCCTCAAGAACATGAGCTTTTTTTTCACTCCTTTTCACTCTAAAACTTGATACAACTTGTTATTTGCTTCAAGATTTGTGTTTTAGGACTTTGAATTGAAAGGAAACAAAAGCAAAAATGTTTCTAGTATGACAAGAGGTTTTTGGAGGTTAGGTTTCTATGAATAGGCGAATGTGAGAAAAGAACAAATTGATGCCTTTTTATACTTGACGATGTTCATGCCATCATTACAAATTTATCACGGGCTGAACATTAATAGTCACGACCGTGACATTTAATTAATGGGTTTGAACATATAACTCTTTACTTTTTCATCTCTTTTAAACTCTTTCTCATTAACCAAACCCTTAAACACACTTAAATCTTGTCTAACCCCTCTTATTAAGTAGGCCCTACATAGCAGACATTATATTTCTCTCCCTCTTAAAGGAATTTCGTACTTGAAATTACTTGATGTGCTATGTCGGAGCAACTAGGGTATTATGCCATACTCACTTCCTTGCTTTCCCATGTAACCTCTTTTGTTGTGTGATTCCTCCATAGGACTTTGACTAACAATACTCACTTATTCCTAAGTTCCTTGACTTTTTGAGCCAATATCTCAATCGACTCTTTCTCACATGTACGGTCTGGCCTCAACTTTATTCTATCGACTGTGATTATATTAGAAGGATTTGACCTGTACCTCATTAACATGGAGACATGAAAGACGTTATGAATCTTAGTTAACTTTAGACTAGCCCAATCCACTATAAGATCTCATAGGGTCCAATGAACCTAGGGCTCAACTTGCTATTTTTTCCAAACTCGATACCTTCTTCCACAAAAATATTTTAAAAACATCTTGTTTCCCACCTCATACTCTATATCCCTTCTTTTAAGATCTACATATGATTTCTACTCGTATGAATATGCCTTTAACATTTCATGTACGATTTTCACCTTTTCCTTTATCTCTTACACTAACTCTAGTCCCACTAACTTTTGCTTACTAAGATCTATCGAACATAATGCTTGCTGACACTTCCTACCATATAGTGCTTCATAAGAAGCCATTTGGATGCTAGAGTGATAATTGTTATTGTAGGCAAACTCTATCAATGGTAGGTACTTCACCCAACTACCTTCAAACTCGATCACACAAATTTGCATTATGTCTTACAAAATCTCCATCTCCCACTTCAATTGATCATATGTCTATAGGTGAAAAGCCATGTTAAAATTGAGATTGGTACCTAAATTTTGCTATAGACTTCCTCAAAACTGAGATATAATATAATGCTTGATAATTTAGGCCACAGATGCGATTGACCGAAATCCAGTGCGCCGAACTGATCGGGGTCTAAATTCGGACATGAAAGAAAAAAATAAAATGATAATAAAATATGAGAAAAATATTTTGGATATTATTAATTTAGAATTTTGAAGTTCGAAAGTATAATTGGGAAAAAAATAATTTTTCGCTGAACAAAATTGGAAATTGCAGTGTTTTTGGCACATATATTTTAAGAATGCATAAAAATGGAATATTCTTTATCTAAGGAAAGGAATATTCTTTTCATTAAAATAAAGTAAGAGTGATTTAAATTAATGGACCAATGGGAAATAAGATTAGCAATTAATCCTAACCACCCACCTAATCCAACTATAAAAGTCAACTTTCACTTTTTGCCTTTATTCTTCTTCTTCCTCATCTTAATCAAACCCATTTCTCTCCCTTTTTCTTTCCTTTTGCCGTGACCTTCCTTCCCCTATTTATTCTTCTTTTTTTTTCTTTAATCAAGCTAAGCTTAGATGGAAAAAAAGTGGAATTAAGGCAAATCATCAAAGAAGTGAATTTAAGTGAGCAAAATCAAGGAAGAGGAAAGAAGAAAGGCAGAGAAAAAGAGAAAGAAGACTTTGGTCATTTTGAAGATCATCAAAGGTGAGTTTAGATTTTCCATCTTCTCACTTTTCTTCTTCTCTTTTCTTTGAGTTTAGGGTTAGTTTCCATTAAAGTTAGTAATTTAGGGTTATTATTATGTTAATGGTGATTAAGGGTGGATTAGTGTGATCAGTGTAAAATTTGTTGTAGGACAAGGAAGTGAACAAACTTTGAACCAAAATCAAAGAGCAAGTAAGGGCAAAGAGAAAGCTAGCTAGGAACAAGATAAAAGTGAAGAGAAGTGAATTTTGTGAGGTATATACATTTGGCAAAAATTCAATGTAGAAAAATGTTGATTTTGATTTTGTGATGTTTATGAAATTGGGTATGAATTGGTGATTAAATGATGCCATGAATCTGAAAATAAAAGTTAGAATATGAGGTTGATGTATGAAAATGGAAATTGTATGAATTAATTGATGTGCTGGAAAATTCATCTTATGAACATTATCTAGTTTTCTTATCCTAACTTGAGTTCTGGAAATGATTTTTGAGTGATTCTTATTGGGTTGGAAATTTAAGACATAAAACTTCAACTTTCATTCAGACCATTAGACCTTAATATGACTAGAATTAGGTGAAAAATTAACTCAAAATTTGAACTAGAAAACTATCCAGTAAAATACTTGGTAGATTGCAGTGAACGCAGCTTAGAAGAAAATTCATAACATTTGCTCAAAAATGCTTTGTAATGTGATTCTAGTTGGAAATTAAAGATAAATGGATGAAAAAGATAGAGAAATATAAGGCAGAAATCTATCCAGTAAAATACTAGGCAGATTGGAATGAACGTAGCTTAAAAGAAAATTCATAACTTTCGGTACAAAATTCGTTTTAATGTGATTCCAGTTGGAAACTAAAGATACGAGAATTAATTATTGGGGACAGACAGACCAGTAAAACATTAGTAGCTACAAATACAATTCTCAATCAACAAGGACAAAATTTAGTTGATCACTTGTCCAATTTTCATATGAAAATAGACGAAAAATACAAGACAACATAAGGCAGAAATGCTGTCCACAATAGGGCAGTTTGCATATATGTGTTGATTGTGGAATTTTGTGAAAGAAAAATATATTATTTGATTTTTTTTATAGTTATAATGATTAAATGAGCAAGTATGAGGTTCTAAAATGTTTAATGGAAATTATTGCATTTATTTCGAAGTTATATTAATGTTACATACAAAATTTATGTAAATAATAGTAAAGGTAACAAATGTAATTAAGCCCTATAACATCTTGTTGAGAACTACAAATTAGGATAAGTTGGCATGCCAATAAAAGGGTAGAAATGTACGCACCAAAAATAATAGTGCTCAGATTTAATTTACGTAGGCACTAAGAAATAATGCTGAGTTGAAATTACGTAGGCACTAAGAAATAGTGTTGAGTTCGAAATTACATAGGCACCAAAAAAGTTTTGAGTTTTTATTGAAAATGTAGGCATTAAATTCCGAGTTATAAAATAATTACGTAGACGCTGAGTATACTGCCGGAAAGCAGAAATCCTATATCAAGTGCTTAGTTCTGGTCTAAGATGTCGTGGGCTATTAAACAATATAAAATGTGAATTATCTAATTTATATGGTAAATTTAATATCTTGAATTGTTAAGCAATTTCAAGCATGCTTAATGAAATGAACGTTAAAATTGATGAATTGTATATTTTTACATGACAAAAATAGTTTTAATATTATTTGAATATTTGGCATGTTTAGTAAGTTGATTGTAGTTTTTAAAGCTTTATTTTAGAAATATTTATATAATTATTGGACAGTTGCCAAACGTACCATTAAGTTAGTAACTTAGCGGGTGTGTTTTACGCGCAGATAAATATGAGTAACTGTTTCGATAGGGTTATCGAACAAGAGGGAACCCCAAGATCAGATTGCAGCAATCTAGTTTCTTTTTGTATGTTTTGAAAATCATATTGTAAAAATTAAATTTTAAGAATTTCTTTCGCTGCAAATTTGTGGCATGTAATATTTATAAGGAATGAATTTTGAAATTTTATATATCTAGTATTATTTGTAAATATATTTCTAAAAATTATGGTTCAATTGAATGAGTTCTTTTAAATCAAATTATTCACATCATTAGTTACATATTTAAATGAAAACAAATATATGGTAATAAATATTCCGCTAATAATAAACTCAAAAATTGAAATACAAATATTTATACAATAAATTGAGCGTTGATTTTAAAACAAATGAGCTTAGTAGCACTTCCATATCCTGTTAATGATTCGTAGGGTAAGGGAGCGCTACATGTAAACCATGGATCTTTGTCCGATATGATGGAGATTAACACTCTATGTAGCTGTTTGATCTCATTCACATATAACTCTACTAGCCTATTTAAAGGATAGTCTCTCTTGATATACAAGAAGTGTGCTGAGTTGGTTAACCTATCTATAATGACCTAGATGATGTTGTATTTCCTTGGTGTTAAAGGCAACCTAATCACAATATCAATCATGATTGTTTCTCATTTTTATCTCGGTATTGTGATTGGATGCAACAAATCTAAAGGTACCTGATGTTTTGCCTTAACTTGTTGATATGTTAGGCATTTTATTGTGAACTCTATGATGTCTTTTTTCATTTATGCCCTCCAATACCTTCATTTCAGATTATGGTACATCTTATTAGTTCTTGGTTTCATGCTCTTCTTTTAAGATTCTTTGCCTCAACTTTGCAACATTAGGCATGCATAAGCTACTCTAGTTGTACAAACTTCCATCTGATTCAATTGTGTACTCGAGTCTCTCTCCTTTAGAGACCAACTCAACTATCTCAACTAGCTTGTTATCTTGCCTATGTGCATCTCTGATTTCCTGATTGAGTGTAGGTCGGATGTGCAACTCTGCTATGGTCTTTTTGCTGAAAGTGTTGGCCATAACATTGGCCTTGCCTGGATGGTAATCGATGATATAGTTGTAACCCTTGATCAACTCGAACCATAAAATTTTTCTCAAATTGAGTTCATTCTATATTGGGAGATACTACAAGCTCTTGTAGTCAGTGTAAATGAAACACTTTTTCCCATATAGATAATGGTGCCAAATCTTTAAAGAAAACATAATGGTTGTGAACTCAATATCATATGTGGGATAATTTTTCTCATGAGACTTCAACTACCTAGAGGCATAAGCAACAACATTTTCCTCTTGCATCAAGACATACCCCAATCTATTGTAAGAAACATCATTGTATATGACATACTCCCTATTGAGAATTGGTTGTGTCAGGACTGAAGCTTTTGTCAACATACATTTGAGGCTATCAAAACTAGCTTGACACTTTTCATTCCACTTGAACTTCACATTGAGAAGCAATGAAAGAATAACCCTTCAGAAACCTTGTAACACCCTCTTACCCCTGCCACACATGTCCGGATGAGGGAGTGCTATGCTGACTTTATCGGTTGAAATGTCATTTTTAAATTATGTATAAATGAAAATCACTCATATATTTATTTTATTTACTATTTACTTACTTTGTAGTGTAAAAGAAATCAAAGTAAGAAAACACAATACATTTTATAAAGTATTATTTACAAAACATCCTATTATTATACAACCATTATAAAATAAAGTTCAACCCAAAATATACAAAAGATGTGTGACCCACAGTTTGAAACAGGTTACTCTATTGGATCATACCACTACTACCTTTGTCTACTATTGTCTACTTATTCTTTGCTATACCTGTGCAAGAGAAACTCTCATGCTAAGCTCTAGGCTTAGTGGTGCATATAAAGAAGGCAATAAACTATTTTAAGTGACATGCATTGTCATATATCAACTCATGCTCAATCATCTTCTCATGCAAATATACATATCATGGTATTCTAGCATGTATAAACATCAAATTATATTCTTTTATCACATACTAGTTTACTTTATTAAAATATCATTATATAACATATCATAATTAACCACGTTACAAGTGATTATTCCTATTAGTTTCCTTAACCTTTTTATGCCCACAACACTAATCATCTTTTCATGCAAACATACAATTCATAAATTTTATTCTTTTATATCTTATATTTATTTTACTTTATCAAATCATTATTATCCATAGCCTTTTATTGCCTATAACACCTATGAACCCCTGACTAGGATAATAGAGTTGTCATCCAGGCACTTAGAAGTGCCACCTAGGTAATATGATTTGCCATATAAGTGTCATTACCAGCTTTATAATAGTGTCATACCCGGCATCAATAATGGTGCCATACCCAGCATCGATAATAGTGTCATACTCGGCATAGATAATAGTCGAATAGATAACAGTGCCATACCCGGTGTAGATAATAGTTCCATACCTGGCGTCGTTAATCATACCATTAATGGAATTAATCATACTCTCCCCCTGCTTGGCATGCCAAACTATCCTTGGTCCGGTTCTAGTTAGGTGTTATAGGGCTTACTCAATGTGAAAATTCATAGTCATTAAATTCAACCATTTCATAAATGTAAAGGTTCAATTAATTATGCAATTACTCAATAAAAATAGTATTTGCATAACATAAAAAGGTTCACATCATTTTACACTTTTAATTCCACAACTCATATGCTACCCTGTCACTAGTAGATTCCATTCTCTGTTTTGGACCTTAATTTTAGTCCGGTTAAAATCATATATAGTTACATGGTTTAGGTCTAGATCTTAGTTTTAATATGCAACTTGAATCACTTAATTATGATTTTTGTATCAAAAGATATGATAAAATAAACACAGACTGATCACTAATAATTCTGCTCAAAATTTTCTAGACAAATTCTAAGTCCGAATATTATGAATTTTTTCTAGATAATTACGTACATATTCAGGTTTTATGGTCTAAATAGAAGTTATATCCCTATGTCTTATCTTTCAAAACCAATAAATAACACACAAATCCAATTTCCAGAACTCAAGTTATAACAATTTAAGTACTCACTGCTCATCAATTCCAACAAAGAACATACAAACTAATCACATTCAATTTTTACCAAAATTAATCCTAAGTCTAGAAAACATACATCCCCAAGATTTTCATCATAAGATATCATTAATTTAAAATTATTAACATGCCAAATACTCAAATCATGCAATTAACACATAGGCTATTGCCTTAAGTTATGCACAAACCTCTACTTTTCCCTTTTCTTTCTCTTTACTTCTCTTTCTTTTTTCCATTGCTCCTTTGAGCTAGCTCCTTGTCAATTTGAGTTCCTAAAACAAAAAAGAGATGATTGAAACTTAATAAACCCTAATCTCTCTCTCTTGCTCTCTTAAGCTTCCTTATGCTCATTTTTACATGAAAACCTACTCTTCCATAGCTCTCTCCCTCTCTTTCTCACTTTCTCTTCTTAGCACCAAGTTTTGGCCTTGAAGAACAAGGGGAAACGTGGGCTGGTTTGAGAGAACATAGAATATTCTAGATGGACGGATAAGGAAGAAACATGAGTAATTAAGAGCAAGGTGATAAAATTAATCAATAATGGGACACATAAGCTAGAAAAATGTAGATATTTCCTTGGGTAATTAATGTGTTCATCTTACTTTGATGTATGATGATTCAAGGAGAAATTTTGAAGACAAGTAATGGATACAAAACTCTTGATAAAAAGAGATAAGGGAGGATGAACGAGCAATTAAGGAGAAAATGACAAAAATCAATTAAGAATGGGGACACCTAAGCCATATTCTAGATGGTTTCATTAATGTCTAATTCATGCACATCACTTGGCTAATTGTTGCATGCCTCTTGGTGTGGCCAGCCCCTTCCATGTGTGTAATGTCCCAATCATGCATTTAATTGATGGTTATCCCAATTAATCCTCCAATTTTTGGTAAATTACAAATTGATCCCTAAACTTTTTAAAATTTACGATTTAGTCCGTTATCATAATTTAACATTTTTTAATATCTTAAACACTTTATTAAATATCTTCCATAATTATTTTAATTATTTTTCGATCAAAATCCTAATTTAGACTCCAGTCAAATTGATGCAACAATTTAATGACACACGCGACTCGAGCCTAAATTTGCGGATATAACATTCTCTCCCCCTTAAAATAAATTTCGTCCTCGAAATTTACCTATACATTCTATGAACAACTGGGGATATTTCCCTTTCATGACTTCATCACTCTCCCATGTGGCTTATGATTCTGCCATAGCACTTTAACTAGATGAACTCTTTTATTCCAAAGAATCTTCTCTTCACAAGTTAATATAGCCACGGGTTCCTCTTCACAAGTCATATATGTCTGCACTTCTATCTCTTCAACTGGTATAACAAGAGTCAGATCAGACCTATATCTTCTTAACATAGATACATGGAACACATTGTGAATTCGGTCTAACTCTGGTGGAAGGGCTAAACGGTAAGCCACGGGTGCAATTCTTTCTTGAATCTCATAAGGTCTAATGAACCTTGGACTTAGTTTTCCCTTTTTACCGAACCTAAATATCTTTTTCCATGGTGAAACTTTAAGGAATACTTTATCACCCATATCATATTCAATGTCTCACCTTTTTGAATTAGCATATGACTTATGTCGATCCTGTGCTGCTTTTAGCCTTTCTTTGCTCACTTTAACTTTCTCCTCAGTATGTTGAACTATCTCAGGCCCAATCAACTTTTTCTCATTCAGCTCGGTCCAACAAACTGGGGATCTACACTTCCTTCCATACAAAGCCTCATACGGAGCCATGCCTATGCTTGTCTGATAACTATTGTTATAGGCAAAATCCATAAGAGGTAGATATCTATCCCAATTCCCTCAAATTTGATCACACAGCTTCTCATCATATCCTTTAGCAACTGAATAACTCGCTCTGATTGTCCATCCGTCTGTGGATGAAAGGTCGTGCTGAAACTGGGTTGAGTTCCTAAAGCTTGCTG
Source organism: Triadica sebifera (assembly GCA_023653625.1). NCBI lineage: Eukaryota > Viridiplantae > Streptophyta > Magnoliopsida > Malpighiales > Euphorbiaceae > Triadica > Triadica sebifera. The sequence continues at coordinate 14,489,875 of CM042897.1, forward strand.
TAGACTCTTCTAGAATTATGAAGTAAATCTTGGATCTCTATCAGATATGATGGACATTGGCACTCCATGCAACCTCACTATCTCACTTACATAAATTTCAGCTAGCTTGTTTAATGAGTAGTCCATTCTGGCTGGTAAGAAGTGTGCCGACTTCATTAATCGATCCACTATCACCCACACTGCATCATGCTTTCTCTGAGTCATCAGTAAACTGGACACAAGATCCATTGTGATTCTTTCCCATTTCCACTCTAGAAGTGGTATTGGTTGCCACAATCCTGTGGGTAATTGATGTTCCACTTTCACTTGTTGGTTGGTTAGACATTTAGCAACATACTCGGTGATATCCTTCTTCATCCCTGGCCACCAGTATTTTGCTTTCAAATATTGGTACATTTTGTTTCTACCTAGATGCATTGTATACACTGTTTCATGTGCTTCTTTTAATATCTCGGACTTCAGCTCTTCTATACTGGGCACACAAATCCTATTCTTAAAGTACACTAAGTCATCTTTTATTACTAACTTCTCATCTTGCTTCTGAGCATATTTGATCCTCTGTATCAAAGTATTCGCATCTCAGCTAAAATCTTCCTACTTAGTGCATCTGCAACCATATTAACTTTGCCTGACTGGTAGTCGATCACATACTCATAGTCTTTAATCAACTCCAACCATCTTTGTTGTCTTAGATTCAACTCTTTCTGTGAGGTAAGGTACTTAAGACTTTTGTGATCTGTATAGATATAACATCTTTCCCCATATAGATAATGTCAAAGGAGTCACTAAGGATGAAAATCCCTACATGAACCTCTTATAATATCCAACTAATCTGAGGAAACTCCTCACTTATGTCACATTTCATAGTGGTTTCCAATAAAGAATAACCTCCCTTAGTGTTCGTAACACTATTCTGAGATGTTGATCATGTTCTACTTGATCTCTAGAGTAGACAAGAATGTCATCAATAAATACCACTATAAATTGATCAAGATATGGCATGAACACTCGATTCATCAGGTCCATAAAAGCTGCTGGTGCATTTGTCAATCCAAAGGGCATAACCAAAAAGTCTTAATGACCATAATGAGTCCTGAATGTCATCTTAGGTACATCTGACTCTTTTATCTTTAGTTAATGATACTCCGATCTAAGATCTATCTTTGAAAATATGGCTACACCTTTCAACTAATGAAATAAATCATCAATTCTGGGTAGCGGGTATTTATTCTTGATAGTCACCTTACTAAGCTTCCTATAATCGATACAGAGATGTAAGGTGCCATCTTTCTTCTTTACAAATAATACTAGAGCACCCCACGATGATGCACTAGGTCGTCTAAATCCCTTATCTAACAATTCCTGCAACTGTATCTTCAGCTGTTTCAACTCCACCGGTGCCATCCTATATGGTGTAATAGAAATAGAAGTGGTGTCGGGTACCAAATCAATGGAAAACTCGATTTTTCTATCTGGTGGTAACCCTGGAAACTCCTCTGGAAACACATCAGGAAACTCACTAACAGTAGGAATATCCACCAACTACAGAGTTGCTTTTTCCATATCAACCACATACGCTAAGTATGTTTTGCATCACTTACTGATGAGTTTATGAGCTTTCAACACTAATATCACATTGTCTAGATGTCCTCTATTCTCACCTATCACCACTATCTCATCTTGTTTCACAATTTTGATGATCATTTATCTCCTCCCACAATCCACTACCAGTTCATAATGAGCTAGCCAATCCATTCCCAAGATCACATCGAACTCGTGCAATGGTAGCTCTATCAAGTCTGCTGGGAATTGCCTACCTTGAATTTCAATTGGGAAATCCCTAAACACCTTGCTAACCCTCACATTGTGCCCTAACAGGTTAGTCACAATAATCTCAAATTCTAGAGACTGTGGTTCTAAACCTTTTCGACCTAGTAGTGGTGTTCATATGTATGAATGTGTCGACCGCGAATCTATCAATTCATGTATATCAAAGCCAAAAAGAAGGAATTTACCAATTAAGACATTAGGTTCATCCTACTCCTTTCTGCCTCGTATGGCATATGCCCTGGCTAGAGAAGCTCTACTACCTTCCAGCCTCTCAACTGTCCCTGATTTAAACTGACTAGGCCCTGATCGGCCTCCTCTGCCTTGCCCTCGACCTCGGCCTCTACCTTGCCTAGAAGTCTGTGTCTGTAATAGCTCTGTGCTCCTCGAACCTCTATTGTACTGTAACAAAGGAAAATCTCTCTTCATATGGTCTTTAGATCCACATCTAAAACATGCTCCTGTCATCCACCAACACTCTCCATGATGAGGATGGCCACAATGCTGACATTGTAGTAGAGGTAGAGATCTATGTGGAGTTTGTGTTGGTGCACTGGTTGCTGAAGAAATGAATCTTATGGGTTGTCCCCACCTAAAAGAAGAAGGCCTACTGGAACCCCCAGCCTGACATCGGCCAATAAAACATCTGGCTCTCTTGCCACTTGATTGTACTCCACTCAGCTGTGGCATAGGTCTCCTGAACCTTCTATCTTGTACTAGCTTTTGTGCCACTAGAACTCTTTCAATTGTTCTAGCAGATGCTAGCAAACTAGGAAAACTCGTCAGGCATAGGGCTGAAACCCATCTTCAAATCGTCGACATTTATTAGCTTCTGTAGACACAATGCCATCAGTATACTTGTAGAGATGTGTAAATTCTCTCTCATATTTTGTTACCGACATGCTCCCTTGTTTTAGCATCAAAAACTCTATTTTCTTGTCATTTATATAGATAGGAGGAATATATTACTCCTTAAATTTCTCTAGAAATCATTCCCAAGTCATGGGATCAGGTGCCTCTATGCTCTGTGATTCATTTCACCAATAGTCATATGCATGATCCTGTAACAAAGACACTGCATATTCATATTTATGCTCGTCTATGCAATTCAACTAATCAAAGACTCTCTCTGCCCATTCTAGCCAAAACTCTACCACTGAGGGGACATTTACCATAGAAGTCAGGTACCCCTAACTTCCTCAGTGTCTCAAATTGTAGCCCAGACGAGGCTGGAGGTGATTCTCTTTGTAGCAAATCTATCATGTTTCTCATAAGATCTGTTTGTCATGTGCCAGCAATAGACTACTCTCGCGATGAGCTAGCACTAGATCTTGATGCAGCAGCTCAGCAACGACTGGGTCGCTATGAAGTGTCTGTCCTTGTAGGCTTATTACTTTCGCCTCCTTTGGCCACAACGTGTCGTGACCCTAAAGCCATACTCTACCTATCTTGTTAATTAACAGCCTTAATCAGTAAGCAGCAACTTTAATACTTAATTATGGGTACAAACATGTTATAATTATTTTTGAAAACCATTTTAAAATCCTAAAACCGTACAAATCGGGCTTTGATACCAAAAACTGCAACACCCCCTTACCCCTGCCACACATCCTAAAACCGCACAAATCAGTTGAAATGTCATTTTTAAATTATGTATAACTGAAAATCACTCGTATATTTTTTTAATTTATTTACTATTTACATACTTTGTAGTGTAAAATAAATCAAAGTAAGAAAACACAATACATTTTATAAAGTATTATTTACAAAACATTATGTTATTATATAACCATTATGAAAAAAGTTCAACCCAAAATATACAAAAGATGTGTGACCCACAGTTTGAAACAGGTTGCTCTACTGGATCAGACCACCGCTACTTTTGTCTACTATTGTCTACTTATTCTTTGCTATACCTGCACGAGAAAAACTTTCACGCTAAGTTCTAGACTTAGTGGTGCATATAAATAAGGCAATAAACTATTTCATGTAACATGCATTGTCATATATCAACTCATGCTCAATCATCTTCTCATGAAAATATACATATCATGGTATTCTTGCATGTATAAGCATCAAATTATATTCTTTTATCTCATACTTGTTTACTTTATTAAAACCTCATTATAGAGCACATCATAATTAACAATGTTACAAGACATTATTATTTTTATTTTCCTTAACCTTTTTATACCCACAACACCCAATCATCTTTTCTTGCAGACATACATTTCATAAATTTTATTCTTTTATATCTCAAATTTATTTTACTTTATCAAATCATTATTATCCATAGCCTTTTATTGCCCATAATACATATGAACCCCTGACTAAGATAACGGAGTTACCATCCAGGCACTTAGAAGTGCCAGTCGGGCAATAAGATGCATATAAGTGCCATACCCGGTGTCAATAATACTGCCATACCCAGCGTAGATAATAGTGCCCTACCCGAAGTAGATAATAGTACCATACCCAGCATCGTTAATCATACCATTAATGGATTTAATGATACTCCCCCCTGCTTGGCATGCCAAACTATCCTGTTGCCCAGATATTGAGCCAAAAAGTGGGGTTGAATTGGAGTTTTAAAAACTTTAACTTTAAAGTGCGAAAATAAAAATTAAGTTTAGGAGGGATAGAGAAATTTGACATAAGGATTTTTATAGAGGTTCGGGTGTTAACAAACCCTACTCCTCTCCCCAATCGCAATTGGGAGTTTCACTAACACACTAAATGTTACAATGGAGTTTTGCAAGCTCACTCCCAACTATGGTGTTTCTCACAATCGCTCACACCTAACCCAGAAATCCCTTGTATTTTGATGGCTCACACAATAACCAATTCCTTATGTTTTACAGGCTCACACAAACAACCTTTACTTTGTGTTTTATAGGCTCACATAAAAAACCTTTACCTTGTGTTTTACAGGCTCACACAAACAACCTTTTTTTGTGTTCTAGAGGCTCACACAACTAACCCTTACAAGTGTTCTACTCTTAACCTAAAAATACCCAAAATACACTTGAGTAAAAATGATTAGAGAGAGAAACACTTACAAATCTTTATTTCTCAATAAATGATGAGCAAAACAATTTTCACAGAGAATAAATATTTGTTTTGAAAGTATTAAATGCACAAATAGCTTACAACTAGATTTTGATTCGAAGTATTAGCTATCCTCTTGTACTGAATGCATAAATGACTTGCATTTATACTCCCATGGCTAATTATAGCTGTTAGAATGCATTTAATATGAAACTAGCTGTTGCACAAACCTTAATAATCTCACCTGACATTTTTATCTTTCATCTTTCACGGGCATGACTCTGTGTGTCACGGTCATGACTGTTCTTCCAAGCCGTGACTGAAGTGGTGACCTTGGCCATGAAGCATTCTAGAAGGTTTTGAAATATTGGGTCACGGGCGTGACAACCTTCCAAGCCATAGTCCAAGTGGTGACTTTGGCTGTGAAGCTCTCTGGAAATATTTATCAAGTAGTTTCACGGGCGTGACATGTCTTTCACGGTTTGTTGTCTTCTCTCATGGCCGTGAACTTCAAATGTTGGTTTGTTAGCGCTAGGCTTACCCACGGGCATGACACATAGGATAACGGGCGTGAATGATGCTGCTTCTTCAATTTTATCTTTCAAGGATTAATCTTCCATTCTCCATTCTTGCTATTTTATTCCATACCCTGTTTAATAGACTTAGAAAACAAGTATGTTAAATACAATATTGCTATTTTATTTGTTATCATTAAAATAACGAAAATACCCCCTCAAGGTTCAACAATCTCCTCCTTTTTGATGGTGACAAATAATCTACCAATATGTGCTTTTGAGAATGATGAAGTGTAGCATCAAAATAAACTTTCTAGTTTTAAGTATATGCAAGTTATATGCAAAGTATATCCAATGTATACGAAAATTCTCTTTAAAGCTTGAAGTATATGTAAGGTATATTTAGAGTATATCAAGTACATATTTATGTAACTTGCATCAAGGTATATGCAAAGTATACTTAAGATATATGTAATATGTATTATGCTCAATTTGCATACTTTGCATATTCATTTTGAATCAAAATTTAAATATTGTACTTAACTCAATATACTGGTAGTTTCTCCCTACTTAATTGTATATTGCTAAGTTCTCCATTTTGATTCAAAAATTAAGTATTGCTTGCACTTATCTTAACATATTGCTAGTTTCTCCCCCTTTTGTCACCAACAAAAAGAATAAAGATAAACCATAATAGAAAAAACAAAGCAATTATTTTAATTCTAGAAAGAGAAGTACAAACAAGAGTAATTTAAAGTCAGAAAAGGAAATTTAAAATTTCCTAAAAACAAACAAACTAGCAAACAAACAACCAAACAAACATATTAAGGCTACCATCTAGCCTAACACCTATCCGGACATCCTGTCCCTAAGATGAGCAACTTCAGCCTTGAGGCTGTCCATCCTAGACTCTATGAAGTCCTTGAGGTTCTCTAACCTCTCATCCATGGAAGCCTGCAGTTGCTCAAATCTTGGTGTTAGGAGGTCAACCAGCTGCTGCGCCAAATTCAGTGTGGGGGCAGAGGATTGGTCGATGTCCTGCTCAACCTCAAGAGGTGCCATCTCAACTCGAGCCCTTTTCTTTTGCTAGATACCTTGGAGGCCAACTTTAAAATCCTCTGAGTCATTATCTTCCCCTATAATCTCGCCAGCAGTGTCGATGAAACGGTAATAGATGTTGTTCTCATGGACAATTCAAACAGCCGCTCCCATCTTGATGAAGGACTGTACATCCAATCGGTCTCGAGGATGCCCTGGGATGAGATTATAGTGATGGTTATCCAACTTCAAATATCCAAGATTTAAGGCCATGTGGGTTACATACCCACCAATAAGTATGTCTCCAGAGGGCTTGGTGGCAAGAGATAGGAGATGGTTCACAAACCATTGAGAAAGTGCCACTGTGAGGCGTCTTCGGGCCATCTCCAAGAGAAAAAGCTCAGACTTCCAAATGGTGCCATTGCTGTCTCCTCGGGCAAATATGCTATAGGTTAGAAACCTATGCAGATATTTGTGCACTGGGAACCGAAGATGAGTGCTTTTGGTCTTCTTTACGTCCCAGTTGCAATCCAAACCAAAGTGAGTCCATGCTTGAGTTGTATAGAACTCCACTTTGCTGTCATTGAGGATGTTGTCCGAGGGTAGGTTGAATAAGTCCCCGAATTCCATGGCAGAGAGAGTGTTCGGATTCCTGTACAGTTGAAACTTCACTATGCCAATGGGAGACACTTGGAAAGTGCTTAAGAATTCCAAGGTAGGCTCCCTTAAGGTGGGCTAATGAATGTCCAAAAAATCCTTCAAATGACAGGCCTAAAGTTGCTCTATCATTTTTGTCTCAAGCCCAAGAGTGCGTACCATCTGCCACTCAAAAGACCTTGATGAAATGAGAGGCCTTTTCTTAAGTGTTGAGTAACAAGGATGGCAATGCTTCAGAATTATGTTCATTAGGTAATCTGAATACCTCTTGGGAGCATGAGATTTCTTCCTAGTACCCTTGGATGAGCCGGTTTCCATCTTGATTGAAGAAATGAACTTTTGAAGGTTTGAGGAAATTTGATAAAATTTGTGAGGAAAGCCTAAGAAAAAAATGATTTTTGATGATGGAAGGGGTTTTTGATGGTATTTATAGAAGAAATTTATGACTAGGGGGTCGGAATCTTCAATGTGACATTCAATGTGTGTAAATGAGAGCAGTTTCAAGAAGTTGGAAAGTTGAAATGTGAAAAATAACCGACAGAAATGTTATATAGCTGACCCCTTCACGGGCATCAAACACGTAGTCACGGGCGTGGAGTGTCGTGATCACGGTTTGCTGAAAGGTGCTCTACCCATCAATAAAGGCATGATATTGTTCACAGTAGTGACATTTGAATGTCATGGGCGTGAAGGATGAACTATCACGGTTGTGAAAAATGAGTCACGGGCGTGAAGTGTTGAATTTCACTACTTATGACCGTGAAATAAGGCATGACTCAAAGCGTGAACGCTTCTGTAAGTTTTTGGTGAAAATGTTCACGGGAGTGAACAAGGCTTTTCACGAGAGTGAATGAAGTCGTGAACACAGGCTTCACTACTTTAGGTCATGAACCATGTCGTGAATGAAGTAATGAAAGCTACTGTTTCTTTTGGCTATTTAGTTCGCAGGCGTGAACATATGTCACAGGCGTGAATTGCCTAAAATTTTCATCAAATAAAATTAAGTCCTAGAATAAGACTAAATCATTTCTATGAAGATTCTATCCCTTATAACATAAATTTCCATCAAATTTACTACCTTATATCTAGTAAGATGATACAAAAACAAGATTATCACTTCAGGTTTGCCAATTTGGCAATCACAAGGTTAATCAATCAATCATTCCAAGTTCTCTTCTTATGAAGTTAAATCTTTCCTCATTTAGAGACTTAGTGAATATATCTGCCAATTGATTTTTTGTGCTTATAAATTTCAATGCAACATCTCCATATTGAACATGATCTCTAATAAAGTGGTGTCTAATGTCAATATGCTTACTTATAGAATGTTGAATGGGATTCTTTGATAGATTTATAGCACTTGTATTGTCACATCTAATAGCTATATGGTTCATATCATGACCATAATCCTTAAGTTGTTGTTTCATTCAAAGGATTTGTGTACAACAACATCCTACTGCTACATACTCTGCTTCAGCAGTTGAACGAGCAACTGAAACTTGTTTCATGCTAAACCAAGAAACTAAGCACTCTCCAATAAAGTGACAAGTACCTGAAGTACATTTTCTATCTAAAACACTACTAGTATAATCTACATCTGAATATTCTACAATATAAAAGGATGAATTTCTAGGATACCACAAACCTAGATGCAATGAGCCACGTAAATATCTTAGAATTCTTTTTACTGCATATAAATGAGACACTTTTGGACATGATTGAAATCATGCACACAAGCATACACTATACATTATGTCGGGTCCAGAAGCAGTAAGATATAAAAGTGATCCGATCATACCTCTATAGAGCTTTTCATTAATGCTCTTACCCTTTTCATCCTTGTCCAATTTTGTTGATGTGCTCATTGGAGTCTTGGCATTCTTGCATCCTTCCATTCCAAATTTCTTAAGTAAATACTTGGCATATTTGGATTGGTTGATGAATATGCCCTCATTGCCTTGTTTTATTTGTAGACCAAGGAAATATTTAAGCTCTCCCATCATGCTCATTTCAAATTCCCTAGTCATACACTTAGCAAATTCTTGACAAAGCAATTCATTAGTAGAACCAAATATGATATCATCAACATATATTTGAACAATTAGAATATCATTCTTATGCTTTTTAATGAATAATGTGGTGTCAACATTCCCCTTTGTAAAGTTATTTTCTAAGAGAAAAGAAATTAGTTTTTCATACCAAGCTCTTGGGGCTTGTTTCAAACCATATAAAGTTTTTGAAAGTTTAAAAACATGATTTGGCAAGTCATAGCTTTCAAAACCTGTTGGTTGTTCTACATAAACTTCTTCTTCTATATAACCATTTAGAAATGCACTTTTCACATCCATTTGAAAGAGTTTGAAATTCATGTGACATGCATATGCTAAAAGTATTCTTATGGCTTCTAATCTTGCTACAGGTGCATAGGCCTCATCATAATCTATTCCTTCTTCCTGATTATATCCTTTTGCAACTAATCTAGCCTTATTCCTAGTTATTGAACCTTGTTCATCTAGTTTATTTCTAAATTCCCAATTTCTACCTATAATTTGATGATTCTTGGGTCTAGGTACTAAGGTCCATACCTTACTTCTCTCAAATTGGTTGAGTTCCTCTTGCATTGCAATCACCCAACTTTCATCATGAAGAGCCTCATCAACATTTTTAGGCAAAAGCAAGGTTAGTGGCTAAATGTTTGAAATGGGATCTAGTACTTACTCCCCTTGAAGGATCACCAATGATTTGCTCGTTGGGATGATCTTTTGTCATTCTCCATTCCTTTGGGAGTTCTTGCCCATTTTATTCTTGAGCTTGAGGTAGAGAATCATCTTGCTGTGAATCTTCTTGATCATTTTCTTCTTTTCCATTTCCAAGATCAAGTCTTTCCATAGTTCCTACAACATCATCAAGAACACTACCTTTCACAGGATCAAGTCTACTAGATTCATTAAAAACAACATGCATAGATTCTTCAATAGTTAATGATCTTTTATTAAATACTCCTTATGCTTTGCTAGTTGTAGAGTATCCTAAAAAGATATCTTCATTAGATTTAGAGGCAAATTTTCCAAGGTTGTCCTTGGTATTCAATATGAAACACTTGCATCCAAATACTCTAAAGTATGATATCAAGGGCTTTCTTCCATTCCATAGCTCAAATGAGGTTTTGTTTAAAAGAGGTCATTTGAAAACTCGATTTGAAATATAACAAGCAGTGTTTGTGGCGTCTGCCCAAAAGTAAGTTGGTAGACCATACTCATTGAGCATTGTTCTAGCTATTTCAATTAAAATTCGATTTTTTCATTCAACTACCCCATTTTGTTAAGGTGTCCTAGGAGATGAAAAATTCTGTGAAATGCCATGTTTAAGAGAAAAACTTTCAAAGTTTTCATTTTCAAATTCTTTGCCATGGTCACTTCTTATTTTTGAAATACAATATCCTTTTTCATTTTAACTCTTTTAGCAAAGATTTTGAAATTTTCAAAAGCATCACTCTTTTGAGCTAAGAAAATTACCCAAGTAAATCTAGAGTAATCATCTACGATGACAAAGGCATAATGTTTACCTCCTAAGCTAGCAATTCTAGTTGGTCCAAATAAATCTAAATGCAGGAGTTGTAGAGGTTTTGAGGTACTTACTATGTTTTTGGCTTTGAAGGATGACTTGTGTTGCTTCCCTCTTTGGCAAGGTTCACAGGTCCTGTCTTTTTCAAATTTGACTTTTGGCAGTCCCTTTACTAGTTCTCTTGTGTTGAGGCTTTGAATTAAGCCTATGTTAGCATGACCAAGCCTTCTATGCCACAACCAAGATTCATCACCAGTAGTCACAAGACACTTAGAGGAATGGTTAGATAATTCGTATAAGTCTATTATGTAAGTGTTGATATCTCTATTCTCCTTAAATATCTCTTGACCATCGATAAAGGTCACAAGACATTCATTGGAAGTAAAAGTTACTTTGTTTCCTTTATCACATAATTGACTAACACTCAACAAGTTATGTTTCAAGCCATCAACAAGTAAGACATCTTTAACAAAAGTAGTACCATTAATACCAATAGAACCAATGCCAATTACCGTACCCTTAGAATTGTTTCCAAAAGTAACTTTACCTCCATCAATACTTTTGATTTCATTGAAGAGTTCTTTGTCTCCTCTCATATGCCTTGAGCATCCACTGTCTACTAGACAAGCATTTTTGTTTATTATGCTCTTGAGGCATACCTATAGAATCATAGTTGAAGTATGATTTTTAGGTACCCAAATGAGCTTGGATCCTTGGCGGTTAGCACATGAAGGTTCCCAATGAGCCTTCCTTATCCAACAATGTTTATTTATATGACCAATCTTCATACAATAATTACACTGTTTAGGTCTAACATTGCTTTTTGGTCTTACAATATTTTTGAATGCCATATTTCTATTAAACTGATTTTGAGAACAATGGCATGCATAGTCATGATTAATTGATGCTTTTCTAGATACTTGCTTCTTATACATAAAGGCATGATTATTCTTTTTATGGGTAGAAGGTTTAATATACTTATTCCTAGGTGTTGTTCCAACAAGTGTGGAGATGTGAGGTTCACTAGACTTAATAAAAATTGTTTTGTGAGAAGATTATGATGTGTCCTTAAATGCTAGACCATGTCTAATTAAAGGTGGTCTTTGGGACACAATGAGAGTATCTACACTCTCTTTTCCTTTGTGGAATTTTGAAATTGAATTTATAAGTTCCTTCACTTCATTTTTTAAAGTATTATTTTATTTAAGCAAGGAATTAGTTGAGGATTTTGATGAGTATTCATCTAATGATTTTTGAAGAGATTCATTAGATGATTTAAGCATAATGTTCTCCTTTTCTAAAGCATTTATTTTGTTTTTTAAATTAGAAATATTATTTCTATAAGTACTGAACTTACTCTTATATTTCTCTTGTTCTAAATTCAATTCTTCTATAAGGCTTTGCTCATCATCATCATCATCATCACTATCACTATTACTATCATTATCACTATTATTATTGAAAGAGTATGAGAGTAGTGATTTTACCTTATCTGAGACGTGATCCTTAATAGCCATGAAGCATAGGTTGACCTCTTTGCTTTCATTGTCATCTTTTTCGCTTGAAGAGCTTTCGTCATCCCATGTGGCTGTATGACCTTTCTCCCCATTGTCTTTTTGGTATTTGCTCTTATGCTTCTTGAGCCTTGGACATTCTAGTTTAATATGCGTTTTCTTTCCACATTCATAGCACTTTACCTCTTCCTTACTTCTTAGTGCATCATTAGAAGTTTGTTTGAGGTTTCTTTGCCTAAATTTTCTGGAGTTGCTCATTTTCTTCTCAATGACTCTTTTCAGCCTTCTGAAAGCATATCAATGTCCTCATTTTTATCATCACTCATTTCTTCATCATCTTCACTTTCTTTTTGAGATTTTGAAGTTGAAGCTTTTAGTGCTAAAAGCTTTCTTTTCTCTGGCTCTGCTTCAAGCTCTCTATCTCTTTTCACTGCCATTTCATGTGTGAGAAGTTTGCCAATAAGCACATCAGTATTCATGATGCTCATGTCTTCATTTGCTTCTTCTACGCCAGTAACTCTTGAGCCATAGTCTTTAAGAGGAAGAGTTCTCAGGATTTTATTGTTTACATCATTCAAGCTCAGATGCTTCCTAAGTTTCCTCATTCTATTTATAATGGCTAGAAGATGGTTGGTCATGTCAGTGATTGACTCATTGGATTTCATCTTGAAGAGCTCATATTCTGAGGTAAGAAGTTGAATCTTCTTGGATTTGACTTGCTTAGTTCCTTCATGATAATTTTCCAATGCCTTCCATATGCTGTAGGCTGTTGGCCAGTGTTGTATTCTTCCACATTCTTCAATGGATAATGAGCTTGAGAGGATTGTCATTGCCTTATTGTTTTTGAAATTTACTCTTCTTTGAGGCTCTGTCCAATCATCTCTTGATAAAATTTCTTCTTCACCATCAGCTCCTCTTCTGGTTGGTGGTGTCCATTCTTTTCGTACACTATCCCAAACTTCAATTCGCTCACTATCTAGGTATGTCTCCATCCGACACTTCCAATGGGCATAATTTGCTCCATCAAAGTAAGGTTTGAGACTTTGGAATCCTTCACTGGCCATATCTTAATCTTTACTAGCACTTGTTAGGCTTCGATGCTAGACAAAGCTCTGATACCAATTGTTTCCTAGATATTGAGCCAAGAAGGGGGGTTGAATTGGAGTTTTAAAAACATTAACTTTAAAGTGTGGAAATAAAAATTAAGTTTAGGAGGGATAGAAAAATTTGACACAAGGATTTTTATAGAGGTTCGGGTGTTAACAAACCCTACTCCTCTCCCCAATCGCAATTCGAAGTTTCACTAACACACTAAGTGTTACAATGGTGTTTTACAAGCTCACTCCCAACTATGGTGTTTCTCACAATGGCTCACACCTAACCCAGAAATCCCTTGTGTTTTGATGGCTCAAACAATAACCAATTCCTTATGTTTTATAGGCTCACACAAACAACCTTTACTTTGTGTTTTACGGGCTCACACAAATAACCTTTACCTTGTGTTTACAGGCTCACACAAACAACCTTTCTTTGTGTTTTAGAGGCTCACACAACTAACCCTTATAAGTGTTCTACTCTCAACCCAGAAATACCCAAAACACACTTGAGTAAAAATGATTGCAGAGAGAAACACTTACAAATCTTTATTGCTCAATAAATGATGAGCAAAAAGATTTTCACAGAGAATAAATATTTGTTTTGAAAGTATTAAATGCACAAATAGCTTACAACTAGATTTTGATTTGAAGTATTAGCTATCCTCTTTGTACTGAATGCATAATTGACTTGCATTTATACTCCCATGGTGAATTATAACCGTTAGAATGCATTCAATATGAAACTAGCAGCTGCACCAACCCATATAATCGCGCCTGACATTTTTCTCTTTCATCTTTCACGAGCGTGACTCTGTGTGACACGTTCGTGACTGTTCTTCCAAGCTGTGACTAAAGTGGTGACCTTGGCCGTGAAGCATTATGGAAGGTTTTGAAATATTGGGTCATGAGCGTGACATATATCTTCACGGGCATGACAACCTTTCAAGCCGTGGTCCAACTGGTGACTTTGGTCCTGAAGCTCTCTGGAAGAATTTGTCAAGTAGTTTCACAGGAGTGAATGATGATGCTTCTTCAATTTTATCTTTCAAGGATTAATCTTCCATTCTCCATTCTTACTATTTTATTCCATACCATATTTAATAGACTTAGAAAACAAGTATGTTAAATACATTATTGCTATTTTATTTGTTATCATCAAAATGACGGAAATACCCCTCAAGGTTCAACATATCCTAACTCTGGTTCTAGTTAGGTATTATAGGGCTTACTCAATATCATTAAAATTCATAGTTATTAAATTCACCCATTTCATGCATCTAAAGTGTTGAACCTTGAGGGGTATTTCCGTCATTTTGATGCTAAGAAATAAAGTAGCAACAATGCATTTAACATACTTGCTCTCTAAGTTTATTGAATAGGGTATGGAACATGATAGCAAGAGTGGAGAATGGAGGACTAATCTTAAAAAGACAAAAAATGAAAAAATAACATGTTCACGCCCGTGACCTTATATGTCATGCCCGTGATGAAGCTTAGCGCCAACTATCCAACATTTAAAGTTCACGACCATGAAGAATGATAGCAACCGTGAATGATCATATCAGTCATGACCGTGAAAAAAAGTCACGCCTGTGAGAAGATATGAGAAATTCTTCCAGAGAGCTTCACGGCTAGAGTCACTACTTAGACCACGGCTAGGAAGGATGTTCACGGTAGTGAAGATATAATGTCACGCCTGTGATCAAACACTTCAAATCCTTCCAGTATGCTTCACGACCAAAGTCACCACTCAAGTCACTGCTTGGAAGAACAGTCACAACCGTGACACTCATACTCACGACCGTGAAAGAGGAAAGAGAAACATGTCAGGCGCAAAAATAAGAGTTGGTGCAACGACTATTTCGGCATTAAATACAATCAAACGACTATAATTCGCCATGGAAGTATGAATCCAGAACAAGAGAATAGCTAATACTTTGAATCAAAATCTTGTTGTAAGCCATTTATGCATTTGATATTTTCAAAACAAACATTTATTCTCTGTGAAAATATTTTTGGTCATCATTCTCTGAGCATTACAGATTTGTAAGTATTTCTCTTTGTAATCTTCTACTCAAGTGAGTTTGGGTATTTTCGGTTAAGAGAAGAACACTTGTAAGGGTTATTTGTCTGAGCCTTTAAAACACAAGGAATTGGTTTATTGTGTGAGCCATCAAAACACAAGGGATTTCTGGATTAGGTGTGATCCATTGTTAGAAACACCATAGTTGGGAGTGCGCTTGTAAAACTCCATTTTAACACTTAGTGTGTTAGTGAAACTCCCAATTGAGATTGGGGAGAGGAGTAGGGTTTGTTAACACCCGAACCTCTATAAAAATTCCTGTGTGAAATCTACCTATCCCTACTCAACTTAACTTTTCATTCCGCACTTAAAAGTTAAAATTTTTAATATCCAATTCAACATCCCTTTTTGGTTCAATTTTTGGGCAACAATTGGTATTAGAGCTTTGTCTAGCATCGAAGCCTAAACAGTGCTAGCAAAGATCAAGATATGGCCAATGAAGGATTCCAAAGTCTCAAGCCTTCCTTTAATGGAGCAAATTCTTCCCCTTAAAAGTTTTGGATGGAGACATATCTTGATAGTGAAGGAATTGAAGTCTAGGATAGTGGTCGGAAAGAATGGACACCACCAGAGTCCATGATGATGAAGAAATCCTGTCAATAGATGATTGGACAGAGCCTCAAGGAAGAGCAAACTTCAAAAACAAGAAGGCAATGATAATTCTCTCAAGCTCATTATCCATTAAAGAATGTTGCAGAATACAACACTGCCCAACTGCTTACAGCATGTGGAAAACATTGGAAAACTATTATGAAGGAACAAAGCAAGTTAAATCCAAGAAGATTCAACTTCTTACTTCGAGTATGAGCTCTTCTAGATGAAATCCAATGAGTCAATTACTGACATAACCAACCATCTTCTAGCTATCATAAATGGCATAAGAAAACTTGGGAAACACCTAAACTTGGAAGATGTTAATAACAAAATCCTGAGAAGTTTTCCTCTCAAAGATTATGGTTCAAGAGTTACCGGTATAGATGAGGCAAATGAAGAAATGAGCATCATGAATACTTATGTGCTTATTGACAAAATTCTTACACATGAAATGGCAGTGAAAAGATATAGAGAGCTTGAAGCAGAGCCAAAAAAAAGAAAGCCTCTGGCACTAAAAGCCTCTACTTCAAAATCTCAAGAGGAAGTTGAAGATGATGATGAATAGAGTGATGATGCAAATGAGGACATTGCTATGCTCTCAAGAAGGCTGAAAAGAATTATTGATAAGAGAATGAGCAACTCTAGAAAATTCAGGCAAAGAAACCTCAAACAGACTTCTAATGATGCACAAGGAAGTAAAAAGAAGGTAAAGGGGAAGAAAGGGCATATTAAACCAGAATGTCCAAGGCTCAAGAAGCACAAGAGCAAATACTAAAGAGACAATAGGGAGAAAGGTCACAAAGCTGTTAGAGGAGTGCTCTAAAGGCAATCACCTTTAGCACTTATTGTAAAAATTTATTTGATTAATAAAAGGCTTTTTCATTAATTTGATGTTCATTTGATATATGAATTGATAAGTCATCTTATGTTAGTATGATAGTATCAAAATTATCCCTAGTCATAGGATTAATGAGACGGGACATTATTAATCCAACAGAGTAGCACATGTTACACTCCTTGATTGGATCAAGTAGTAGATCACATAATCTATAAACATGAGATGTTTAGAGTTAACATATGGATGCTTGCTATGTGTAGCTAAGTACATTGGATGACCAACTATGAGACAATCATATGGATAATCTATTAAAATGTCAATGATAGTCTCATTATAGCAATGGTGAAAGTATCCTTAGACTTGAGGTACTCAAGGATATCTTGAATATTGATTATGTATTTTGATACTATTCCTTGTTGACTCAGAGAGGTAGCTCATAGGGTGGTGATTGGATACAACTTGAGGTATTCGAAGGTAATTGGGTAACCAACAAAGGATTCACCACTCTTGATAGAAGGAGTGTATACCCATGGTCTCTTGTCATGGTCATTACTCAGGAATCTCTAGCCGGAGTGGAAATGTCATAAAGATAGTCTTCAATGAGATATCTAATAGAGTAATGAGCCTCATGGATAAGAACTAACATTACTTGGACTAGACCTGACATTGTCAATCTAGTGGGAGTTGACACATGTCCATACTCTGAACCAAGTGGGGTATAGAATGGTGAAAGGAATAATTGCACAGAAATTTTCTATGAAAAGGTTCGTGGTCAAACCATTGACTTTCCAGTCAATTGGGGGTCATGATGTGTTGCTAGATACCGCTCATGACCTGCTTAAATTAATTGTTAATTTAAGTGGCCAACATAACCGAGAACCCAATGGGTAACACGCATTGAAGATATGGAGAATGAGTAAAATGGTCTTGGATAGGATCCAAAATATGAGAGAATTATTTTAGGATGGATAGCGATGAGATCGCACGGAAAAATCGTGCAGGAGTGTCACGGGCCTGCGCAAGCTAGGTAGGCTGCTGGCCCATCTTGCGGGCTAGCTGGACTACCCAACAACAGCCCACAGCAGGCCCAGCACACCTTCAGCTTTCCATCCATTGACCAACGACAGTTTTTGGCCATAACTAGGCCAATTATGGCAAATTACTATTCATTTATTTCCATTTTCTCCATTTTTGAATTTTCATCTTATTTTTGAATTTGATTCAAATAGAAAAGACATCAAATGGTAGAAAATAGAAATGAAAATATTTTTTGTGAAAAAAAAAAATTTTAAGACAACAAAAATTCTCTCAGGAACACTTTCGAAGCTAGAACTTTGAATTTGTTCAAACCATTTCTCTTGATAATTTCTTCTTCATTCTTCGCTTGGATTATCATTAGAGATATTCTAGTGTGGATTGTTGTGGTTTGCCGTAACCCAACAAAGTGAAGATTTGAAGAACAAATAAAAATTACAAGGTATAATTTTTAACATTTACATTTATATAAATTAGTTTTAATGGTACAAGTATGATCTTTTGTTTTGGGATTTGAAAATTTTTATTTTTCGCTGTGTTTATGAATATGATTCATTCTTCAAAACCCAACAAAAGCCACATGGGATGACGAAAGCTTTTCAAGTAAAAAATATGACAATGAAAGTGAAGAGGTCAACCTATGCTTCATGGCCATAGAGGATCACATCTCGAATAAGGTAAGATCACTTCACTCATACTCTTTCAATAATGATAGTAGTGATAATGATAGTAATAGTGAAAAAGATGATGATGAGCAAAGCCTAATAGAATTATTGAATATAGAACTAGAGAAATATAGAAGTAAATTCAATACTTATAAGAATAACATTTCTAATTTTAAAATCAAAATGGATGCTTTAGAAAATGAGAACTTTAAGCTTAAATTATCTAATGAATCTCTTCAAAAGTCATTAGATGAATACTCTTCAAGACCCTCAACTAAATCCTTGCTTAAAGAAAACAATACTTTGAAAAATGAAGTTGAGGAACTTAGAAACTCCATTTCAAAATTTCACAAGGGAAAGGAGAGTTTAGATACTCTCATTGTGTCTCAAAGACCACCCTTAATTAGACATCGTCTGGGATTTAAGGGTACATCATCATCTTCTCACAAGACTGCTTTTGTTAAGTTAAGTGAACCTCACATCTCCACATTTGTGGCTAAATGCACAGAATACACTAAATCTTCTATACATAAGAGGGATGATCACATATCAGTAGGCCTAAGAAAGAAACCTCAAAAGGCTAATCATGCCTTTATGTATAATAAGCATGCATTTAGAAAAACACCAATTCATTATTATTGTGCATGTTATTGCTCTCAAACTCAGTCTAATAGAAATATGGCATTCAAAATTATTGTAAGACCAAAAAGCATTTTTAGACCAAAACAATGTAATTATTGTATGAAATTTGGTCACATAAATAAACATTGCTGGATAAGAAAGGCTCATTGGGAACCTTCATGTGCTAACCCCCAAGGACCCAAGCTCATATGGGTACCTAAAAACCATACTTGAATTGTGATTCTATAGGTATGCCTCAAGTCCACAATAAACAAATATGCTTGGCTAGTAGACAGTGGATGCTCAAGGCATATGATAGGAGACAAAGAACTTTTCAATTAAATCAAAAGTATTAATGGAGGTAAAGTTGGCTTTGGAAACAATGCTAAGGGTAAGGTAATTGACATTGGCTCTATTGGTATTAATGGTACTAATTTCAATAAATATGTCTTGCTTATTGATGGCTTGAAACATAACTTGTTAAGTGAAAGTCAATTATGTGATAAAGGAAATAAAGTAATCTTTACTTTCAACGAATGTCTTGTAATCTCTTTTAATGGCCAAGAGATATTTAAAGGAAATAGAGATGTCAATACCTACATAATATACTTACACAAAATATCTAATCATTCCTCTAAGTGTCTTATGACTACTAGTGAGGAATCTTGGCTGTGGCATAGAAGGCTTGGTCATGCAAGCATGGATTTAATTCGAAGCCTCAGCATAGGAGAACTGGTAAAACGACTGCCAAAAGTCAAATTTGACAAAGACAAGACATGCGAACCTTGCCAAAGAAGAAAATAACACAAGTCATTCTTCATATCCAAAAACATTGTAAGTACCTCAAAACCTCTACAACTCCTGCATCTAGATTTATTTGGACCTACTAGAATTGTAAGCTTAGAAGGTAAACACTATGCCTTTGTCATCATAGATGATTACTCTAGATTTACTTGGGTAATTTTCTTAGCTCAAAAGAGTGATGCCTTTGAAACTTTCAGAAATTTTGCTAAAAGAGTTCAAAATGAAAAAGGATATTATATTTTAAAAATAAGAAGTGACCATGGCAAAAAATTTGAAAATGAAAACTTTGAAAGCATTTGTCTGGAACATAACATTTCATAGAATTTTTCATCTCCTAGGACACCTCAACAAAATGGGGTAGTCAAAAGGAAAAATCGAATGTCTTGTCTTTGTCAAATTTCAATAATAAAAATACCTAAAGTAGATGGGGCATCAGATGTCTTCTTCTTCAAAGATTCCAAGTAAGACTTGTAGTTTGTCTTCCAATAGCCATCCTTGCCATAATGAAAGCATGTCCCCTTTGAAGCAATCTCTTTGGCCTTCTTCTTAGCCACACCTCCCTTAGGTTTCAATGATTACTTCTTCTTCTTAAGATTCTTGTTCTTAGAACCAAAAGAATCCACTAGCATCATAGCCTTATTGTCCTTTTTGATAGGTGGCTTAGTTGTCTTATGCATGTTGATTAGCTCAGAAATAGTGGTAGAGATTTGGTTCATCCTATAGTTAAGCACAAGATGGGAAAAACTATCAAACATGTTGAACCTTGAAGGGTATTTCTGTATTTTGATGCTAACAAATAAAATAGCAATAATGTATTTAACATACTTGTTTTCTAAGTTTATTGAACAAGGTATGGACTATGATAGCAAGAATGGAGAATGGAAGACTAACCTTCAAAAGAAAAAAAAATGAAGAAATAGCATATTCACGCCCGTGACCTTTTATGTCACACCCGTGATGAAACTTAGCACCAACTATCCAACATTTAAAATTCACGACCATGAAGAATCATAGCAACCATGAATGATCATATCAGTCACGCTTGTGAAAAAAAGTCACGCTTGTGAGAAAACATGTCAAATTCCTCCAGAGAGCTTCACCACTTGGACCATGACTAGGAAGGATGTTCATGCCCGTGAAAGAATATTGTCACGCCCATGATCAAATACTTCAAATTCTTCCAGAATGCTTCACGGCCAAAGTCACCACTTAAGTCATGGCTTGAAAGAACAGTCACGACCGGGACACACATATTCACAACTGTGAAAGAGGAAAGAGAAACATGTCAGGCGCAAAATTAAGAGTTGGTGCAATGGCTATTTTCACATTAAATGCAACCAAACATCTGTAATTCACCATGGAAGTATAAATGCAAGTCATTTATGAATCTAGAACAAGAGAATAGCAAATACTTCAAATCAAAATCTTGTTGTAGCCATTTATGCATTTACCACTTTCAAACAAACATTAATTCTCTGTAAAAAATCTTTTTGCTCATTATTTTTTAAGCATTATAGATTTGTGAGTGTTTCTCTTTGTAATCTACAATTCAAGTGAGTTTGGGTATATAGGGTTAAGAGGAGAACACCTTTAAAGGTTATTTCTGTGAGCTTTTAAAACACAAGGAATTGGTTTATTGTGTGAGCCATTAAAATACAAGAAATTTCTGGGTTAGGTGTGATCCGTTGTTAGAAACACCATAGTTGGAAGTCAGCTTGTAAAACTCCATTGTAACACTTAGTGTGGTAGTGAAACTCCCAATTGAGATTGGAGAGAGGAGTAGGGTTTGTTAACACCCGAACCTTTATAAAAATTCCTGTGTGATATCTTCCAATTCCTACTTTGCTTAACTTTTCTTTCCTCACTTAAAATTTAAGAATTTTTTAATATCTAATTCAACCACCCTTCTTGGTTCAATTTCTGGGCAACACTTGTATCAGAGCTTAGTCTAGCATTGAAGCCTAAACAACGCTAGCAAAGATCAAGAAATGGCAAATGAAGGATTCCAAAGTCTCAAGCCTTACTTTGATGGAGCAAATTATGCTCATTGGAAGTTATGAATGGAGACATATCTGGATAGTGATGGGATTGAATTATGGGATAGTGTTCGGAAAGAATGGACACCACCAACTAGAAGAGGAGTTAATGGTGAAGAAGAAATCCTATCAAGAGATGATTGGACAGAGCCTCAAAGAAGAGCAAATTTCAATAACAAGAAGGCAATGACAATTCTCTCAAGCTCATTATCCATTGAAGAATGTGGCAGGATACAACATTGCCCAACTACATATAGCATATGGAAAACATTGGAAAACTATCATGAAGGAACAAAGCAAGTTAAATCCAAGAAGATTCAACTTCTTACTTCATAGTATGACTCTTCAAGATCAAATCCAATGAGTCAATTACTGACATGACAAATCGTCTTCTAGCCATCATAAATGGCATGAGAAAGCTTGGGAAACACCTGAGCTTGGAAGATGTAAATAACAAAATTTTGAGAAGCCTTCCTCTCAAAGATTACAGTTCAAGAGTTGCTGGTATAGAATAGGCAAATGAAGACATGAGCACCATGAATACCGATGTACTTATTGCCAAACTTCTTACACATGAAATTGCAGTGAAAAGAGATACAGAGCTTGAAGCAGAGCCAGAAAAAAGAAAGCCTCTAGCACTAAAAGACTCTACTTCAAAATCTCAAGAGGAAGTTGAAGATGGTGAAGAAAAGAGTGATGATGCAAATGAGGACATTGCAATGCTCTCAAGAAGTCTGATAAGAATTATTGACAAAAGAATGGGCAACTCTAGAAAATTCGAGCAAAGAAATTTCAAACAGGCCTCAAATGACTGTCAAAGGAGTAAAGAGGAAGTAAAGTGCTATGAATTTGGAAAGAAATGACATATTAAACCGGAATGTCCACGGCTCAATAAGCACAAGAGCAAATACTAAGGAGACAATGTGGAGAAAGGCCACGAAGCTACATGGGATGACGAAAGCTCTTCAAATGAAAAAGATGACAATGAAAGTGAAGAGGTCAACCTATGCTTCATGGCTATACAGGATCACATCTCGGATAAGGTAGGATCACTTCACTCATACTCGTTCAATAATGATGGTAGTGATAGTGATAGTAATAGTGAAGATGATGATGAGCAAACCCTAATAGAAGTATTGAATCTAGAACTGGAGAAATATAGAAGTAAATTCAGTTCTTATAAAAATAACATTTCTAGTTTAAAAATCAAAATGGATGTTTTAGAAAAGGAGAGCTTAAATCATCTAATGAATCTCTTCAAAAATCATTAGATGAGTACTCTTTAAGACCTTCAACTAAACCCTTGCTTAAAGAAAACAATATTTTGAAAAATGAAGTTGAGGAACTTAGAAACTCCATTTCAAAATTTCACATGGGAAATGAGAGTTTAGATACTCTCATTATGTCTCAAAGACCACCCTTAATTAGACATGGTCTAGGATTTAAGGGTACATCATCTTCATCTCACAAGACTACTTTTGTTAAGTCAAGTGAACCCCACATCTTCACATTTGATGTAACAACCCCAAGGGCTAAGTGCACAGCATACACTAAATCTTCTATACATAAAAGGAATGATCAAGGGTTGGTAAGCCTAAGAAGGAAACCTCAAAAGGCTAATCATGCATCTATGTAAAAGAAGCATGCACCTAGAAAAGCATCAAGTCATCATGTTTGTGCATGCCATTGCTCTCAAAATCTACCCAATAGAAACATGACATTTAAAAGTTGAGTAAGACCAAAAAGCATATTTAGAGCCAAACAATGTAACTATTGTATGAAATTTGGTCACATAAATAAACATTGCTAGATAAGGAAGGCTCATTGGGAACCTTCATGTGCTAACCCCCAGTACCCAAGCTCATTTGTGTACCTAAAAATAATACTTGATTTGTGATTCTATAGGTATGCCTCAAGTCTACAATAAACAAAAATGTTTGGCTAGTAGATAGTGGATGCTCAAGGCATATGATTGGAGATAAAGAACTTTTCAATGAAATCAAAAGTATTGATGGAGGTAAAGTAGCCTTTGGAAACAATGCTAAGGGCAAGGTAATTGGCATTGGCTCTATTGGTATTAATGGTACTACCTTCATTAAAGATGTCTTACTTGTTGATGGTTTGAAACATAACTTGTTAAGTGTAAGTCAATTATGTGATAAAGAAAATAAAGTAATCTTTACTTCCAACGAATGTTTTGTAACCTCTATTAATGGCCAAGAGATATTTAAAGGAATCACAGATGTCAATACCTACATAATAGACTTACACAAAATATCTAACATTTCCTCTAAGTGTCTTGTGACTACTAGTGATGAATCTTGGCTGTGGCATAGAAGGCTTGGTCATGTAAGCATGAATTTAATTCAAAGCCTCAACAAAGGAGAGCTGGTTAAGGGGCTACCAAAAGTCAAATTTGAAAAGGACAAGAAATGTGAACCTTGCCAAAGAGGAAAACAACACAAGTCATCCTTCAAATCCAAAAACACTGTAAGTACCTCAAAACCTCTACAACTCCTACATCTAGATCTTTTTGGACCTAATAGGACTGCAAGCTTAGGAGGTAAACACTATGCCTTTGTCATTGTCGATGACTACTCTAAATTCACTTGGATAATTTGCTTAGCTCAAAAAAGTGATGCCTTTGAAACTTTTAGAAACTTTGGTAAAAGAGTTCAAAATGAAAAAGGATATTGTATTTCAAAGATAAGAAGTGATGATAGCAAAGAATTTGAAAATGAAAACTTTGAAAATTTTTGTATAGAACATGGCATTTAACAAAAATTTTCATCTCCTAGGACACCTCAATAAAATGGGGTAGTCAAAAGGAAAAATCGAACTTTAATTGAAATGGCTCGAACAATGCTCAATGAGTATGGTTTGCCAACTTATTTTTGGGCCGAAGCCACAAATACTGCATGTTATATTTCAAGTCAAGTTTTCAAAAGATCACTCTTCAACAAAACTTCTTTTGAGCTTTGGAATGGAAGAAAGCCCATGATATCATACTTTATAGTATTTGGATGAAGTGTTTCATATTGAATACCAAGGACAACCTTGGAAAATTTTCCTCTAAATCTGATGAGGGTATATTTTTAGGACACTCTATCACTTGCAAATCATATAGAGTATTTAATAAAAAGTCATTAACTGTTGAAGAATCTATGCATGTTGTTTTTGATGAATCTAGTAAGCTTGATGTTGTGAAAGGTAGTGTTCTTGATGATGTTGTAGGTATAATGGAAAGACTTGATCTTAGAGAAGAAAATGATCAAGAAAATTCACATTAACTCTCTACCTCCAGCTCAAGAGGAAAACAGGTAAGAGCAAACAGGTAAGAGCTCCCAAAGGAATGGAGATTGACAAAAGATCACCCTAAAGAGCAAATCATTGGTGATCCTACAAGGGAAGTAAGTACTAGATCTGGTCTCAAACATTTAGTTTCTGATCTTGCCTTTGTTTCTCAAATTGAGCTTAAAAATATTGATGAGACTCTTAATGATGAAAGTTGGGTGATTGCTATGTAAGAGGAATTCAACCAATTTGAGAGAAGTAAGGTAAGGACCTTAGTACCTAGACTTAAGGAGCATCAAATCATTGGAAGCAAATGGGTATTTAGAAATGTTAAACCTTGAGGGGTATTTCCGTCATTTGATGATAACAAATAAAATAGAAATATTGTATTTAACATACTTATTTTGTAAGTATATTATACAAGACATGGATTAAAATAGCAAGAATGGAGATTGGAAGAATAATCCTTGAAAGACAAAATTCAAGAAGTAGCATGTTCACTGTCGTGACTCTATGAGTCACGCCCGTGAAAGGAGCTAACCATTACCAAAACCAACATTTGAAGTTCACGGCTATGAAGGAAGAACAAACCGTGAAGTGGGCATTTCAGTCACCCCCGTGAATAAATATGTCACCCCCGTGAATGTTCATGCATTTTCATCCAGAGAGCTTCACGACCAAAGTCACCACTTGGATCACGGCTGGGAAGTTGGTCACACCCGTGAATGAGTATGTCACGACCGTGACTCTATATGTCAAAACATTCCAGAGAGCTTTATGACCAAGGTCAACACTTCAGTCACAGCTTGGAAAGAAAGGTCACTCCCGTGACAAACATAGTCACGCCCATGAATAATCAAAGAGAAAAATGTCAAGCGCGATTTTTTGGTTGGTACAACGGCTAGTTTCATATTTAATGCACCCCAATGGTTATATTCAGCCGTGGCAGTATAAATGGAAGTCATTTATGCATTCATCATAAGAGAATGAAGAGAACAACAATAGAATAACAGATACTTCGAATTTAATTCTTATTACAAGCTATTTGTACATTCATACTTTGAGAACAAAATCTATTCTTTGTAAAAATATTTTTTCTCTTCATTTATTGAGCAATTAAGATTTGTAAGTGGTTCTCTCTGTAATCTTTACTCAAGTGAGCTTTGGATATTTCTAGGTTAAGAGTAGAACACTTGTAAGGGTTAGTTGTGTGAGCCTCCAAAACACAAATTAAAAGGTTGTTTGTGTGAGCCTATAAAAACACAAAGTGAAGGTTGTTTGTGTGAGCCTATAAAAATACAAAGTGAAGGTTGTTTGTATGAGCCTGTAAAACACAAGGAATTGGTTATTGTGTGAGCCATTAAAACACAAGGGATTTCTGGGTTAGGTGTGAGCCATTGTGAGAAACACCATAGTTGGTAGTGAGCTTGTAAAACTCCATTGTAACACTTAGTGTGTTAGTGAAACTCCCAATTGCGATTGGGGAGAGGAGTAGGGTTTGTGAACACCCAAGCCTCTATAAAAATCCTTGTGTCAAATTCTCATGATGGAGCAAATTATGCCCATTGGATGTTTTGGATGGAGACATACTTGGATTGTGAAGGAATTGAAGTCTGGGATAATGTACGAAAAGAATGGACACCACCAACCAGAAGAGGGACTGATGGTGAAGAAGAAATCCTATCAAGAGATGATTGGACTGAGCCTCAAAGAAGAGCAAACTTCAAAAACAAAAAGGCATGAAAATCCTATCAAGCTCATTATCTATTGAAGAATGTGGAGAATACAACACTGCTCAACAGCATACAGCATGTGGAAGACATTTGAGAATTATCATGAAGGAACTAAGCAAGTCAAATCCAAGAAGATTCAACTTCTAACCTCAAAATATGAGTTCTTCAAGATGAAATCCAATGAGTCAATCACTGACATGACCAACCGTCTTCTAGCCATTATAAATGGAATGAGGAAACTTGGGAAGCATTTGAGTTTGGAAGATGTAAACAATAAAATCCTGAGAAGTCTTCCTCTTAAAGACTATGGTTCAAGAGTTGCTAGAATAGAAGAAGCAAATGACGATATGAGCATCATGAATACTGATGTGCTGATTGGAAAA
The DNA here is from genome assembly GCA_023653625.1 of Triadica sebifera. Lineage (NCBI taxonomy): Eukaryota > Viridiplantae > Streptophyta > Magnoliopsida > Malpighiales > Euphorbiaceae > Triadica > Triadica sebifera. The sequence goes on from CM042897.1 coordinate 14,517,221, forward strand.
CTTCTCACACATGAGATGGCAGTGAAGAGAGATAGAGAGCTTGAAGCAAAGCCAGAGAAAAGAAAGCTCTTAGCACTCAAAGCCTCTACTTCAAAATCTCAAGAAGATAGTGAAGATGATGAAGAAATAAGTGATGATGAAAATGAGGACATTGCTATGCTTTCAAGGAGATTAAAAAGAATTATTGAGAAGAAAATGAGCAACTCCAGAAAATTTAGGCAAAGAAATCTCAAACAAACCTCTAATGACACACATAGAAGTAAAGAAGAGGTAAAGTGCTATGAGTGTGGAAAGAAAGGACATATCAAACTAGAATGTCCAAGGCTCAAGAACCTTAAGAGAAAATACCAAAAAGATAATGGGGAGAAAGGTCATAAAGCCACATGGCATGACGAAAGCTCTTCAAGTGAAAAAGATGATAATGAAAGTGAAGAGGTCAACCTATGTTTCATGGCTATCGAAGATCATGTCTCGAATAAGGTAAGATCACTACACTCATACTCCTTAAACAATGATAGTAGTGATAATGATGATGATAATGATGATGATGATGATGATGAGCAAAGCCTAATAGAAGAGTTAAATCTAGAATTAGAGAAATATAGAGGTAAATTTAGTACTTATAGAAATAATATCTCTAATTTAAAAAATAAGATAGATGTTTTAGAAAAGGAAAACATAAAGCTTAAATCATCTAATGAATCTCTTCTAAAGTCATTAGATGAATACTCATCAAGACCCTCAATAGCTTCATTGTTAAAAGAAATTAATACTTTGAACAATGAAGTTGAGGAACTTAGAAATTCCATTTCTAAATTTCACAAAGGTAAAGAGAGCTTAGATACTCTCATTGTGTCTCAAAGATCACCCTTAATTAGACATGGTCTAGGATTTAAGGACACATCATCATCTTCTCACAAATCTATATTTGTTAAGTCTAAAGAATCTCACATCTCCACACCTGTTAGAACAGCACCAAGAAATAAACATCTTAAACCTTCTATACATAAAAAGAATAATCATACCTTTATATATAGGACGCATTCATCTAGAAAAATGCAAATTAATCATGACTGTGCATGCCATTGTTCTCAAAATCAGTCTAATAGAATTATGGCATTCAAATATATTGTAGGACTAGAAAATAAATTTACACCAAAATGATGTAATTATTGTATGAAAAAGGGTCACATAAATAAATATTGTTGGATAAGGAAGGCTCATTGGGAACCTTCATGTGCTAACCCCTAAGGACCCAAATTAATTTGGGTACCTAGAAATCATACTTGAATTGTCATTCTATAGCTATGCCTCAAGTCCACAATAAACAAAAATGCTTGGGTAGTAGACAGTGGATGCTCAAGGCATATGACAGGAGACAAAGAACTTTTCAATGAAATCAAAAGTATTGATGGAGGTAAAGTTACCTTTGGAAACAATGCAAAGGGTAAGGTAATTGGCATTGGTTCTATTGGTATTAATGGTACTACTTTTATTAAAGATGTCTTACTTGTTGATGACTTGAAACATAACTTGTTAAGTGTAAGTCAATTACGTGACAGAGGAAACAAAGTAATCTTTATTTCAAATGAATATCGATGGTCAAGAAATATTTAAAGGAAATAGAGATATCAATACATACATAATAAACTTACATGAACTATCTAACCATTCCTCTAAGTGTCTTTTGACTACTAGTGATGAATCTTGGTTGTGGCATAGAAGACTTGGTCATGCTAACATGGACTTAATACAAAGTCTCTGCACAGGAGAACTAGTAAAAGGACTACCAAGAGTTAAATATGAAAAAGGCAAGACATGTGATCCTTGCCAAAGAGGAAAGCAACACAAGTCATCCTTCAAAGCCAAAAACATAGTAAGTACTTCAAAACCTCTTCAACTCCTGCATTTAGACTTGTTTGGACCCACTAGAATTGCTAGCTTAGGAGGAAAACATTATTCATTTGTCATCGTAGATGATTGCTCTAGATTTACTTGGGTAATTTTCTTAGCTCAAAAGAGTGATGCATCTGAAAATTTCAAAAACTTTGCTAAAAGAGTTCAAAATGAAAAAGGGTATTGTATTTCAAAAATAAGAAGTGATCATGGGAAAGAATTTGAAAATGAAAACTTTGAAAGCTTTTGTCTTGAACATGGCATTTCACATAATTTCTCTTCTCCTAGGACACCTCAACAAAATGGGGTAGTTGAAAGGAAAAATTGAACTTTAATTGAAATGGCTAGAACAATGCTCAATGAATATGAATTACGAATTTATTTTTGGGTAGAAGCCACAAACACTGCATGTTATATTTCAAATCGAGTTTTCAAAAGACCTCTTTTAAAGAAAACCTCATTTGAGCTATGGAATTGGCTATCATACTTTAGAGTATTTGGATGCAAGTGTTTTATATTGAACACCAAGGACAATCTTGGAAAATTTGCCTCTAAGTTTGATGAAGGTATCTTTTTAGGATACTCTACAACCAGCAAAGCATACAGAGTATTTAATAAAAGATCACTAACGGTTGAAGAATCCATGCATGTTGTTTTTAATGAATCTAGTAGACTTGATCTTATGAAAGGTAGTGTTCTAGATGATGTTGTAGGTAATATGGAAAGACTTGATATTGGAAATGGGAAAGAAGAAAATGATCTAGAAAATTTACTGCAAAATGATTCTCTACCTCAAAATCAAGAACTTCCAAAAGAATGGACAATGACGAAAGATCATCCTAAAGAGCAAATAATTGGTGATCTATCAAGGGGAGTAAGTACTAGATCTCATTTCAAACATCTAGTCACTGACATTGCTTTTATTTCACAAATAGAGCCTAAAAATATTGATGAGGCTCTTAATGATGAAAGTTGGGTAATTGCCATGCAAGAGGAACTCAACCAATTTGAGAGAAATAAAGTATGGACCCAAGGATCATCAAATCATATGTAGCAAATGGGTATTTAGAAACAAATTAGATGAACAAGGGTTAATAACCAGAAATAAGGCTAGACTAGTTGCAAAAGGATATAATCAAGAAGAAGGTATAGATTATGATGAAACATATGCACCTATAGCTAGATTATAAGCCATAAGAATACTTTTAGCATATGCATGTCACATGAATTTCAAAATTTTTCAAATGGATGTGAAAAGTGCATTTCTAAATGGTTATATATATGAAGAGGTGTATGTAAAACAACCACCAGGTTTTGAAAGCTATGATTTGCCAAATCATGTTTTTAAACTTTCAAAAGCTTTGTATGGTTTAAAACAGGCCCCAAGAGCTTGGTATGAGAGGCTAAGTTCTTTTTTATTAGAAAATAGCTTTACAAAGGAAAATATTGACACTACATTATTCATCAAAAATCATAAGCATGATATACTAATTGTTCAAATTTATGTTGATGATATAATATTTGGTTCTACTAATAAGTTGCTTTGTCAAGAATTTGTTAAGTGTATGACTAGGGAATTTGAAATGAGCATGATGGGAGAACTTAAGTATTTCCTTGGTCTACAAATAAAGCAAAGCAATGAGGGCATATTCATCAACCAATCCAAATATGCCAAAGATTTGATTAAGAAATTTGGTAAGGAAGGATGCAAAAATGCCAAGACTCCTATGAGCACATCAACAAAATTGGACAAAGATGAAAAGGGTAAGAGCATTAATGAAAAGCTTTATAGAGGTATGATCGGATCAGTTTTATATCTTACTGCTTCTAGAACCGATATTATGTATAGTGTTTGCTTATGTGCACGATTTCAATAATGTCCTAAAGAATCTCATATAAATGTAGTAAAAAGAATTTTAAAATATTTACATGTTTCTTTGCATCTAGGTTTATGGTATCCCAGGAATTCATCTTTTTATATTATAGGATATTCAGATGCAGACTATGTTGGTAGTCTTTTAGATAGGAAAAGTACTTCAGGTACTTGTCACTTCATTGGAGAATGTTTAGTTTCTTGGTTTAGCAAGAAACAAGTTTCAGTTGCTCTCTCAACTGCTGAAGCAGAATATGTAGCAGCTGGATGTTGTTGTACACAAATTATTTGGATGAAACAACAACTTAAGGACTATGGTCATGAGATGAACCATATACCTAGCAAATGTGACAACACAAGTGCTATAAATCTTTCAAAGAATCCTATTCAACACTCAATAAGTAAACATATTGACATTAGACACCACTTTATTAGAGATAATGTTCAATATGGAGATGTTGAATTAGAATTTATAAGCACAGAAAATCAATTAGCAGATATTTTCACTAAGTCTCTAAATGAGGAAAGATTTAATTTCATTAGAAGAGAACTTGGTATGATTGATGGATTAACCTTGTGATTGCTAAATTATGAAATTTTTAATTGATGATTTTAATTCATATCACAAGATATAAGATAGAAATTTTGATGAAAATTTATGTTTTAAGGAATAGAATCTTTGTTGAAACGATTTAGTCTTGTTTTAGGACTTAATTTTATTTGATGAAAATTTTAGGGGAGTCACGCCCATGATACATGTTCACGCCCGTGACTTAAATGGCCCAAAGAGGTAGTGTCGTTCACGACTTGGTTCACGACATGGTTCACGGCTTCAAGTGGGGAAGCTTATTTTCATGGTTTCATTCACTCCCGTGAAAAGAGACTTTCACGCCTGGGACAAATTTTCACTCCCGTGAACCTTAACACCCCAAAACTCACAGAGGCTTTCATGCTTTGAGTCACGGCCATAAGTGGTGAAATTCAACATTTCACGCCCGTGGCAATTTCTTCACCCCCTGACGGATGATCATTCACGCCTGTGATATTCAAAGATCACGCCCATGAACTTATTCACGCCTTCATTCACGGGTGGAACACTCCTTCAGCAAACTGTGAACACGACTATTCATGCCCGTGAATGTATCGAGTATTTAAAAGAACAGCCGGTTATATTTTTCATTTCAACTCTCCAACTCCCAAAACCGCTCTCATTTACATACATTCATTGAGACATTGAAGATTTCGGCCCCTAAAACTTAAACTTTTCCTATAAATACCACCAAAAGTTCAAATATTCATCAAAAATCATACATTTCTAGGGTTTTCATAAGGATTTTCTATCAAAAATTTCCCAACTCCATCACCAACTGAATTCTTCAAATCAAATGGAGACTGCTTCATCCAAGCGAAAGAGAAAGAAGTCCCATGCTCCTAGGAGGTATGCATATTACCTCATGAACCGCATTTCGGAGCAATGCCATCCTCAGTATGCAACTTTGAAGAAGAGACCTCTACTGTCATCAAGGTTCTTCGAATGGCAGATAGTTCGAAGTCTCGGACTCGAGACGACTATCATAGAGCAACTCCAATCCTGTCATCTGAAAGACTTTGTGGAAATTCACTAGCCAACCCTGAGGGAGCCAACACTGGAATTCCTCAGCACCCTACAGGTTTCACCTACTAGAGTGGTGAAATTCCAACTCTGCGACAATCCCAACACCCTCAGTGCCATCGAATTTGGGGAATTGTTCAGTCTACCATCTGATGGCATCCTGAATGACACTGAGGTAGAATTCTCTAGCCCTCGAGCCTGGACACATTTTGGTCATGATTGTAGCTGGGACGTTAAGAAGACAAAGAGCACTCATCTCGTGGCCCCAGTGCACAAGTATTTGCATAGGTTCCTAACCTATAGCATATTCGCTAGCGGAGAAAGCAACGGGACTATCAGGAAATCGGAGCTCTTCCTCTTTGAGATGGCTCACAGAGGACTCACAGTGGAACTTTCTAGATGGTTTGCAAACAATCTTCTCTCCATTGCCACAAAGCCTACTGGAGATATTTTTATTGGGGCATATGTCACCCATATAGCAGTGAAGCTTGAGTATCTAAAGCTGGACGCGTATCACTTCAACCTCATCCCTGGACATCCTCGAGATCGCTTGGATGTCGAGTCCTTCATCAAGATGGGAGCAGCTGTCAGAATCATTTTCCAGAACGATATCTTCTACCGCTTCACTGACACTGCTAGGGAGATCATCTAGGAAGATAATGACACGGAGGATTTTAAAGCAGGCCTCCAGGGAGTCCAGCAGAAGAAGAATGCTCGGGTTGAGGAAGCACCTCCAGCAGCTGAGTAGGACATCGGACAGTCGTCGGCTTCCACACCGACCTTAGCGCAGCAGGTGGTTGACCTCTTGGCACCATGTTTTGAGCAGCTACAAACTTCGATGGATGAGAGGTTTGAGAACCTTAAAGATTTCATGGAGTCTCGGATGGACAACCTTGAGGCTGAAGTAGCTAGGCTTCATGATAGGATGTCCGGCTAGGAGTTAGGCTAGAGTGTAGCCTAAATTTGGTTATTTTGATTGTTTATTTTGTTTATGTTTGCTGGTGTGTAGGAAATTTTCAATTTTGTTTTTTGAACATTTACCTTTGTTTGTATTTTTTCCTTTACTTAATATATTTGCTTTTGCTTATCTCATTGATATTTTTTTTCCTTTTTTATTGATGACAAAAGAGGGAGAAAACTAGCAATATATTATAAGGAAAATAGTATCAAACTAGCAACATAAGAAGAAACTAGCAATATATATTAAGGTAAATGAATTTTGAATCAAAAATTAAAATTGAATTATGAATTGACATTGATATAGATTAAAAGGGATCTCATATAACTTGCATATACTTAAAATCTAGTTAAGTTTATTTCAATGCTACATCATTATTTACTATTCTTGCACATTATAAATTTTTTATCCTAAGTATATTTTGAGGGGGAGACTTCTCAAAATCACATATTGCTAGATTATTTGTCACCATCAAAAAGGGGGAGATTGTTCAATCTTGACAGGTATTTCCGTCATTTTGATAATAACAAATAAAATAGCAATTAAGATTGTTCAACCTTGACAGGTATTTCCGTCATTTTAATTCTTATTACAAGCTATTTGTACATTCATACTTTGAGAACAAAATCTATTCTCTGTAAAAATCTTTTTGCTCTTCATTTATTGAGCAATTAAGATTTGTAAGTGGTTCTCTCTGTAATGTTTACTCAAGTGAGCTTTGGGTATTTCTGGGTTAAGAGTAGAACACTTGTAAGGGTTAGTTGTGTGAGCCTCCAAAACACAAATTAAAATGTTGTTTGTGTGAACTTGTAAAAACACAAAATGAAGGTTGTTTGTGTGAGCCTATAAAAACACAAAGTGAAGGTTGTTTGTTTGATCCTGTAAAACACAAGGAATTGGTAATTGTGTGAGCCATTAGAACACAAGGGATTTCTGGGTTAGATGTGAGCCATTGTGAGAAACACCATAGTTGGGAGTGAGCTTGTAAAACTCCATTGTAACACTTGGTGTGTTAGTAAAACTCCCAATTGCGATTGGGGAGAGGAGTAGGGTTTGTTAACACCCAAACCTCTATAAAAATCCTTGTGTCAAATTCTCTCTATCCCTCCTAAAATTAATCTTTTATTTTCGCACCTTATAGTTTAATTTTTGAAACTCCAATTCAACCCCCCTTCTTGGTTTAATATCAGGGCAACAGGAAATAAACTAGATGAACAAGGTTCAATAACTTGGAATAAGGCTAGGTTAGTTGCAAAAGGGTATAATTAGGAAGAAGGAATAGACTATGATGAGACCTATGCTCCTGTAGTTAGATTAGAAGCCATAAGAATACTTTTAGCATATGCATGCCATATGAATTTCAAGCTCTTTCAAATGGATATAAAAAGTGCTTTTTTAAATGGCGTTAGAGAAGAAGAAGTTTATGTAGAACAACCACCAGGTTTTGAAAGCTATGATTTGCCCAACCATTTATTTAAACTTTCAAAAGCTTTATATGGTTTGAAATAAGCCCCAAGAGCTTGGTATGAAAGACTAAGTTCTTTTCTTTTGGAAAATAATTTTACAAAAGGGAATGTTGACACTACTTTATTTATTAAAATGCATAAGCATGATACTCTAATTGTTCAACTTTATGTTGATGACATCATATTTGGGTCTCCTAATGAATTGCTTTGCAAAGAATTTGCTAAGTGTATGACTAGGGAATTCAAAATGAGAATGGTGGGTGAGCTAAAATTCTTCCTTGGTCTACAAATAAAACAAGGCAATTAGGGCATATTCATCAACCAATCCAAATATGCCAAAGACTTACTTAAGAAATTTGGAATGGAAGGATGCAAAAATGCCAAGACTCCAATGAGCTCATCAACAAAAAATGACAAGGATGAAAAGGGTAAGAGCATTAATGAAAAGCTCTATAGAGGTATGATTGGATCACTCTTATATTTTACTGCATTTAGACCCAACATAATGTATAGTGTATGCTTATGTGCTCACTTTCAATCATGTCTTAAAGAGTCACATTTAAATGCAGTAAATAGAATTTTAAAATATTTACATGGCTCATTGCATCTAGGTTTATGCTATCCTAGAAATTCATCCTTTCACATAAAAGGATATTCAGATGCTGATTTAGCTAGAAGTCTTTTAGATAGAAAAAGTACTTCAGGTACTTGTCACTTTATTGGGGAATGCTTAGTTTCTTGGTTCAGCAAGAAACAAGTTTCAATTTCCCTTTCTACTGCTGAAGCAGAGTATGTGGTAGTAGGATGTTGTACACAAATCCTTTGGATGAAACAACAACTTAAGGATTATGGTCATAGTATGGACCATATACCTATTAGATGTGACAATACAAGTGCTATAAATCTATCTAAGAATCCCATTCAATACTCTAGAAGTAAGCATATTGACATAAGACATCATTTTATTAGAGATAATGTTCAATATGGAGATGTTGTATTGGAATTTATAAGCACAGACAATCAATTGGCAGATATCTTCACTAAGTCTCTAATTGAGGAAAGATTTAATTTCATAAGAAGAGAGATTGGTATGATTGATGGATTAACTTTATGATTGCCAAAATTATCGAACCTTGATTGATAATCTGGTGTTATTGTCTCATCTTTTAAGGTGAGAAGAAGCTTAATTGATAGAAATACATGTTATAGGGGATAGAAGCATCTTAGAAATCCTTTGGTCTTGCTTTAAACTTAGTTTTATTTAATGAGGATTTTAGGCAATTCATGCCCGTGACATATATTCACGGCCTGATCATAATCGTCAAAAGCTCCAGTAGCTTTCACGCCTTGCTTCACGACATGCTTCATGGTTGAAGGTAGTGAAGACTATGTTTCATGCCCATAAACTTTTTCTATCACCCCTGTGAAACCCTTTGTTCACGACCATGACACTTATTCACAATCGTGAACATTTCCACCAAAAACTTACAGAAGCGTTTACGCTTTGTATCACGCTCTGTCTCACAGTCACAAGTAGTGAAGATTTTACTTCATGACCGTGACTCATATTTCACCACTGTGATATTTCATCATTCATGCCCATGACCTTTAAATGTCACGACCGTGAATCGTTTCACATCCTTCATCATGGGTAAAGCACCTCTTCAATAAACTGTGAACACGACATTTTACGCCCGTGACTTACCATTCACGATAGTGAATATGTCGGCTATAAAACATTTTTTGCCGTTATTTCTCTCATTTCCAACTCTCAATCTTCTTTCATTTATCATCATTCAATACCATTTCATAGATTCCAGCCCCCTGACAACTCACTCCATCTATAAATACCTTTAAAAATTATTTCCATCATCAAAAGTCAAAACTCACTAAGTTTTATTCAAACATTCCATCAGATTTTCTCTCTTCAAAAATCTTTTTCACAATAAAAAATGGAACCTAGATCCTCCAGAGGTACCAGAAAGATGTATCATGCTCCAACAAACTACACAGACTACCTTTTAAACATTATTCCAGAGCACTGTCATCCAAGATACTCGGTTCTTAAGAAAAGACCACTCCTTTCCTCTCGATCATTTTAGTGGAAACTGTCAGAACTTTTGGTCTCAAGACAAGTATGACAGAACAATTTTAGGCTTGTCATCTAAAAGATTTTGTTGATATCCATCAACCGACGCTGAGCGAACCAACTTTTGAGTTCCTTAGCACCCTGCAAGTCTCTCCCACCGACACGGTAACATTTCAACTTTGCAAGCATCCGAGCACCCTCACTGCCGCGGAATTTGGTGACATGTTCAACTTTCCCGCTGACGGTATCCTTAATGAGAGTGAGGTGGAGTTCTATGCTACTTAGGCATGGGCTCATTTCGGGCTTGACTGCAGCTGGGACATCAAGAAAACGAAAAGCACCCACCTTCGATCGCCAGTGCATAAGTACTTGCATAGGTTTCTAACCTATAGCATTTTTTCCAAAGGAGACAGCAACGGATCGATTCGGAAATCCTAGCTCTTTCTTCTGGAGATGGCCCAAAGAGGCCTAACAGTGGCTTTATCTCGATGGTTTGCAAACCTTCTACTGTCTATTGCCATGAAGCCCTCCAGAGAGATTTTGATTGGTGGGTACATAACTCACCTTGCTATAAAGCTTAGGTATTTGAAGCTAGAGGAGCACCACTTCAACCTTATACCAGCACATCCTCGAGACCGACTAGACATCGAGTCTTTTATCAAAATGGGAATGGTGTTACGCATAGTTCATGAGAACAACATCTACTACTGCTTCACCAACACAACTGGTGAGATTATTTGGGAGGACAACGATTCAGACGACTTCAAAGCTGGCCTCCAAGGAATCCAGTAGAGGAAGAGAGTTTGAGTTGAGACGGCGACCCCAGAGGTTGAGCAGAAAATTGGACAATCCTCGATCTCCACACCGAACTTAGCTCAGCAAGTGGTTGATCTATTAGTACCACGTTTTGACCAATTGCAGACTTCGATTGATGAGAGGTTAGAGAACCTCCAGGATTTCATGGAGTCTCACATGGAAAGCCTCGATGAGGAAGTAACTCACCTTAAAGATGGGATGTCCGGCTCCAAATCTAGCTAGACTATATTTTTGCTATGTTAATTTCTAGTATTTTTGATGTATGACTTTAAATTACTTTTCAAAACCTTGTACTTTTCTTTTAATATTAATATAATTGCATTAGTTTTCCCTTATGATTTATCTTTTTGTTATTCTTTTTGTTGATGACAAATGGGGGAGAACCTAGCAATATATTATATTTGAATTTAAATGCAATATATTTGAAATACTTATTTGAATTAAATGAATATGCAAGTATGCAAATGAGTTGATATACCTTGACTTTACCTTAAGTATACTTTGCATATACATTGATGCAAGTTACATGAATGAATATGCTTGATATACTTTGAATATACCTTAAATATACTTTGCACATACTTAACTAGTTTTAAGTAAAACTTTTGGTATACATTGGATATACCTTGCATATAACTTGCATATACCTAAACTAGGAAGCATACATCCATGCTATACTTCATCATTCTTTACAATTCTTGCACTTCAGTAATTTTTTATCTTAAGCATCTTTTGAGGGGGGGACTTCTCAAAAGCACATATTGCTAGATTATTTGTCACCATCAAAAAGGGGGAGATTGTTGAACCTTGAGGGGTATTTCCATCATTTTGATGCTAACAAATAAAATAGCAATAATGTATTTAACATACTTGTTTTCTAAGTTTATTGAACAGGGTATGGAACATGATAGCAAGAATGGAGAATCGAAGACTAACCTGAAAAAGACAAAAAAATGAAGAAATAGCATGTTCATGCCCGTGACCTTTTATGTCACGCACGTGATGAAGCTTAGCGCCAGCTATCCAACATTTAAAATTCATGGCCATGAAGAATCATAGTAACCATGAATGATCATATTAGTCATGCCTATGAAAGAAAGTCACGCCTGTGAGAAAACATGTCAAATTCCTCTAGAAAACTTCACGGCCAAAGTCACCACTTGGACCATGGCTAGGAAGGATGTTCATGCCCATGAAAGAATAATGTCACTGTAACACCTTCTCACCCTAGTAGCTCATGCCTGAATGAGGATGTGCTATGCTGACTTTATCGGTTAAAATTTCATTTTATTAAATTGTGTTTAACTGAAAATTTCTCATATATATATATATATATATATATATATATTATTTGCTATTTGTTTACTTTGTAATATAAAAGAAATTATAACATAAAAGATAAACTACCTTTTTATATAGTAACATGTTCTTTACAAAACATATTGTTTATTTTACAAATACTACAAAATAAAATTTACATGATAATATACAAAAGTTGTGTAACTCACGATGTGTGCAACAGGCTGCTTTACTGGATTAGGTCACCGTTGGCTTTGTCTACTATCTTCTATTTATTCTTTACTAAATCTGTGTGAGAAAAACTCCCACGCTAAGCTCTTGGCTTAGTGGTGCATATAAATAAGGCAATAAACTATTTTTAATGTCACATGCATTGTCATATAACAATTTATGATCAAATCATGCAAACATACATTTCATAATATTCTAGTATGCATAACATCAATTTATTGTATCTGATTTTGTTTAACATAATCAAATCATCATTCTTATGCAAAACATGGTATTCTAGCATGTATAGACATCAAATTATATTATATTATCTCATACTTATTTATTTTATTACCACCTTATTGTATAACACTAAATCTTCTTTTTATACATGCCACAATTCATAATTCCATTTTTATTTTCAATAATTCTTTTATGTTCCATCACTTCCTTAATTATGTTTTCATTTATGCCCAAGACACCTATGAACCACTGAATAGGATAATGGAGTTTCCATCCAGGCACTTAGGAGTGCCACCCGGGCAATATGATGTGCGCATATAAGTGCCAAACCCGGCGTAGATAACCGTGCCAAACTCTGCGTAGATAATAATGCCATACCCGGCATAAATAACAGTGCCAAATCTGGTGTAAATAACATTGTCAAACCCAGCGTAGATAATCATACCATTAATGGATTTAATCATTTTCATCATACTCCCCCCCTATTTGGCATGCCAAACTATCCTAAGTTGGTTCTAGTTAGGTGTTCTAAGGCTTATACAATTTCATTAAAATTCATAAAAATTAATTTCATACTTTTCATGCATGTAATATCTCAAAATAATAACATAATCACTCAATTAAAATAATATTTACATAATATAACAAAGTTCTCATCATTTTACTCATTTCATTCCTCAATTCACATGCTGCCCTGTCACTGGCAGATTCTATTCTCTGTCTTGGACCTTAATTTTGGTCCTATCATGTTCTGAATTTAGTTACATGATCTTCATAAAAAATTTATATATGGGTCTTAGCTTTAATATTCAACTTGAAGTACTTAATTCTGAGTTCGGTATCAAAATATATGATAATATTAACACTAACTGGTCACTGATAATTCTGCCCAGAATTTTCTGGACAGATTCTAAGTCTAACATTTATGAATTTTGCTGGACAATTATAGACATATTCAGATATTATGGTCTAAATAAAAATTGTATCTCTATGTATTATCTTTCAAACCAAATAAATAACACACAAAGCTAAGCTCCAGAACTCAATTTATAATAGTTTAAGTACTTACTGCTCATTATTAACAATTCTGCCTAGAATTTCTAGACATATTTTATGTCCGAGCTTTATGAATTTTTCTGGATAATTACAGACATATCAAGATTTTATGGTCTAAATAAAAGCTATAGCCCTATGTCTTATCTTTCAAACCCAACAAAGAACATACAAAATTGAGTTTCAGATATTAAGTTATAATAGTTTAAGTGAACACTGCTCATCAATTTCCAGCAAGGAACATACAAGATAATCACATTTAATTTTTACCAAATTAAATCCTAAGTCTAGCAAACATGCATCCCCAAGATTTTCATCACAAAATAATATCAATTCAGAATCATCAACATGCCAAATAATTAAATCATACAAATAAAAAAGAATAAAATAGGCTATTGCCTTAGGTTATGCACAAACCTCTCTTTTTCTCTTTTCTTTCTCTTTACTTCTCTTTCTCCTTTCCTTTGCTCCTTTGAGCTAAATCCTTGTCACTTTGAGTTCCTAAAGTTCATAAACAGATTATTAAAACTTTATAAACCTAATCTCTCTCTTTCTTCTTACTCTTTTAAGCTTTCTTAAGCATGAAAATGGAATTTCCCATGCCTTTTTCTCTATTTTTCTCACTTTCTCTTCTGAGAACAAGGTTTGGTTATGGCTGTCCAAGGGAAAAACGTGGCTGGTTTAGAGAATAGAGTGTTCTAGATGTTAGGATAAGGAAGAAGGATGAGTAAGTAAGAGGAAGAAGACAAAATTAATCCATACTTTGACACATAGGCTATAAAAATCTAGATATTTTCCTTAGGTAATTAATATATTCATGTTCCTTTGATGTATGATAAGAGGAACGTGGAAGACAATGATGGGAAATTCTAGATACAAAGGATTAAGAAATAAGAAAATGACAAAGTTTATTAAGATGGAAGGGACACCTAAGCATCAATCTAGAAACATTCATTAATGTTAAATGCATGTATCTTAATTAGCATATTAAACTTTGCCACTTGGTGTGTTATGCTTCAAAAAATGTGGAAGACACTTAATGATGGAAAAATTCTACATCAAGGGTGATAATTGAGAAAGGATAAGCACTTAAGAACAAAGTGACAAAATTACATAATTAATGGAGACACCTAAGCATTTTCTAGAAACTTTTCATTAATTTCTAATTCATGTATGTCAATTGACTTCTTAAAATGTGCCACTTGGTGTGGCTGGCCTCCATATGCATTTTATGTCCCAATTCATGCATTTAATTGATGATTATCCCAATAAATCCTCAAATTTTTGGGAAATTGCAAATTGACCCCTAAACTTTACAAAATTTGCAATTTAGTCCTTTACTGAAATTTAACATCTTTAAATATTTTGAACACTTTATTAGGTATTTTCCATACTTAATTACCATTATTTTCATTATTTTTCGATAAAAGTCCAAATTTAGATTTCGGTCAAACCGACGAGTCGATTTAACAACTCGCGTGACTTTAGTCTAAATTAGCGGATATGATAGTCACGCTCGTGGCCAAACACTTCAAATCCTTCTAGAATGCTTCACGGCCAAAGACACCACTCAAGGCATGGCTTGGAAGAACTGTCACAACCCTGACACACATATTCACCACTGTGAAAGAGGAAAGAGAAACATGTCAAGCGCGAAATTAAGAGTTGGTGCAATGGCTATTTTCGCATTAAATGCAACCAAATGGCTGTAATTCACCTTGGAAGTAAAAATGCAAGTCATTTATGAATCCAGAACAAGAGAATAGCAAATACTTAAAATCAAAATCTTGTTGTAGCCATTTGTGCATTTACCACATTCAAACAAACATTAATTCTCTGTAAAAAATCTTTTTGCTCATTATTTTGTGAGCATTATAGATTTGTGAGTGTTTCTCTTTAAAACACAGGGGATTTCTGGGTTAGGTGTGATCCATTGTTAGAAACACCATAGTTGGGAGTAAGCTTGTAAAACTCCATTGTAACACTTAGTGTGTTAGTGAAACTCCCAATTGAGATTGGGGAGAGGAGTAGGATTTGTTAACACCCGAACCTCTATAAAAATTCATGTTTGATATCTTCCAATCCCTACTTTACTTAACTTTTCTTTTTGTACTTAAAAGTTAAGAATTTTTTAATATCCAATTCAACCCCCCTTATTGGTTCAATTTCTAGGCAACAAAACAAACCAGTTAGAATAAATTGAATACTTCATTCATGGTCCATCACAAATCCTAATGTGGGCAACTTCTCAATATAGCCATTCATCTTCAGTGTGGAAGAGGAGCCTTTAAGTTTCGAACCTTTTAGAATGTCCTTGCTCATCAAAAAGCTCACTTAGATGGTATACTATGTAATTAGTATCCATAGCCTCATACTGCTTTTGCAACTCAGCTGACATAGTGGCAAGCATTATGTAGCTAGCCATCTCACTATCATCGATATGTTTTTTATATGTCTTTTGAACATCTTCAAAAGCATCAATAGCAGGGGAATTAGAGAGTGCCTCATATAGGACATAGCCAATCTTTTCGAATTTCAAAACTATTCTCAGATTCCTTAGCCAATCCCAAAAGTTAAACCCAACCAACTTATTTAACTCCATTAGTGATCGCAAATTTACACTCTTTGACATGATGATGATTCTAGCAAACTAGATGGAAAATAAAGCATGTTAGAATATACATGAAAATTCATGTTTATTAGGTCCTTAATAAATTGCATTATGACTCCCACTATTTTATTGCGAATCCATAGCCCTCACTATGAACCTGAAAGAACCTATATGGAAGTTCTCCTAGTGGGTCAATATTCAACTAGCTACGAATAACTTTGAGGCAACTCAACAAGCCATCCTTAGTTTGGTTGGTGGGTATCTAATCCATACCAATTGAATTATTCATGAAACTATCGAATCTTGTGTTGTTAGCTTATTGACATGTGCATATACATTGGGCTATCAACTCTTGATATGTGTACATCTCAAATACACTAACCCAACTTTGACTCCAATATACATTAACCTTGGCACAAATCCAATAAGCAAATGATATCAGTTAAGTCCAACCCATTAATATTGAAATATAATTTCAATGATTTGAACATATTCTTATAAAGCAAGCTTTAGGCAACTTAACAACCCTAACTCTATAAGAACTCTAGTTCTCCCCACATTAATGGAAGACATAAGACTTAATTATTTATTTAGTGAGAGATTTCTTTGTTAAGTCTCATCATGTTATTATTGCATACTTTTATATATCATACATTAATCACATGAATATATAAAGATAGTTACATTAACTATATGGCATGATTATGGACATATTAAAGTCAATCTCTTGAGCCAAAAAGAGATTGACTAGGTCTTACCTCGGTGTATGCATGAATTTACAACCCAAAATAGAAATCAAATTCTTATTTCTAAGTCTACTTGTTTATGGCACCACCTCTTTTGCTTATTACTCCTTTGCTTCTATTAGAGAAGTGCTCTAAAGGCAATCACCTTTAGCACTTATTGTACATATTTATTTGATTAGTATAAGGCTTTTTCATTAATTTGATGTTCATTTGATATATGAATTGATAGTGATCTTAAATCAATTAATGAAGTCCTTCATACATAACATAACATGAAGGAAATCATGATGAGATCATGATATTGAGATTCTTATCATTTGTAATTATGTTAGTGTCAAAATTATCCCTAGTCATAGGATTAATAAGACAGGACATTGTTGATATGGATAGACTAGCACATGTTACACTCCTTGATTGGATCAAGTAGTATATCTCATAATATGTAAACATGAGATGTTTAGAGTTAACATGTGGATGCTTGCTAAGTGTAGCTAAGTACATTGGATGACCAGCTATGAAACAATCATATGGATAATCTATTCAAATATCAATGATAATCTCATCATAGCAATGGTGCAAGTATCCTTAGACTTGAGGTAATCAAGGATATCTTGGATACTGCTTATGTATTTTGACACTATTCCTTGGTGCATCAGGGAGGATGCTCATAGGGTGGTGATTGGATACAGCTTGAGGTATTCGAATGTAATTGGATAACCAATAAAGGATTCACCACTTCTGATAGAAAGAGTGCATACCCATGGCCTCTTGTTGTGGTCATGACTCGGGAATCTCTGGCCGAAGTGGAAATGTCATAAAGATAGCCTTCATTGACATATCTAATAGAGTAATGAGCCTCAGGGACAAGAACTAACATTACTTGGACTAGACGTGGATAGTCAGTCTAATGGGAGTTGACCATGTCCATACTCTGAACTAAGTGGGGTATAGAATGGTGAAAGGAATAATTGCACAAAAATTGTCTATGGAAAGGTTCGTAGTCAAACCACTGACTTTTCAGTCAATTGGGGATCATGATATGTAACACCCACTAATTAGAGTTTAATTAGAATAAATATGTGGTATAAATTGGAAAAACCTAACAGAAAATAGAGATTAAAATAAATGGAATAGTTGATTAAATTAGAAATTAAAATAAATTAAATTTGATTAAATTAGACCACATAATTAAATTGTACTTTTGGTAAAAATTGAAGGGACTAGATATAAGTAAATATGTGAAAATAAATAAAAAAATAAAATGAATAGAAAAAAAATAGACATAGCAGGAAAAAAAAACCGAAGAATGGAGGGGAACGAGAAAGTAAATTAAGACTTTGCCCCATTTTCTTCAAACTTCAACTCTCTTCTTCTTATCATTATCATCCTTTTCCTTCCTCCATATAACAGCCCCAATTATTCATCCTCTCCTTCATGATTTTCAAAAAAATTTGATCCAAATAAATTTGATCTTGGTAAGTAATATCTTTCCCATTATTATTGTGTTATTAGAACTTTTTGGGTTATGTTACGGCATGATATTTCATTCTATTTTTTATTATCCTATGAATTGAATTTGGAGAAGTGTTAAACATACAAGTTGTTCATTTATGTCTGGAGTATCTATCTATCAATGTTTATTGAATGATTTTGAGTATATAATGAGATAAATGTATTTGAGTGAAACTGGTGCAGGGAGACATGTCAACAAAATAACCTACGTTTTTTGTTTAATTTGATCATTTTAATGGCTGAATATAAGGTTTTATAAAACGTAAAAGTTGTAGATATATGTGTTATTTAGGTCTCTGCCAAAGTTTGTTTAAATATCTCTTGTATAGGTTGAGTTATAGTGAAATGAACTATAGTTGTTCCTTGATTGAGTTGTGTGGTAGTACCTTTGCAGCTCCAATAAATTCGTGTTCTTTTTGAGCTTCTTAAAAGTCGAATTAGCCAAAGTTGGAAACATGAAAGTTTTATGTCTATGTCGTATCTAAGTTTTTGTGAAAGTCTCACCTTAAATGTTAATTATTTTCTGATTTATGAGCTGAAAAAGTGAACTGCTTAGGTTGTCATCGTATTCTAAACCAGTTATAGATCCTTTAGTATTTGAGAACCTTAAAGACCGAATCTAGAAATGAGTAAATATGAAAAATTTTCCAAATTAACTTATCTAAATTTTAAAAAGTTTCATAATAATTCAAGCTACACATTGAAAGATATGAATTTTTAAATATGGTATCTCGAAACTGCCTAAGGGCAGAAAACAAAGCAAAATTTAAAATTATACCAAAAAGTGTGTAATGGTTCAAAAATTTTGAAATTTTAGTATATTTTAGTTTACATGTTAAATTTAATTAGGAATAGGAATCATATAAATTAGATAAGTGTAGAAAAATTTATGGATCCAATTGTCCTAAGAGGTCCTATTTCAGCTTAAAAGAAATTGTAGTTATTTATTTAAACTATATTAAGAATAAATATTTTATCAATTTATTAATTATTTATATTTTCGAATTAGGATTTCAACAAGAAGAAAAATAACAAAAGTGAACAAGCTTTGAGTTTATATTTTGGAAAAGAAAAACACTATTGAGGTTTGTACATATATGTATTCTAGTTTGCCCCTTGTGCATGATTGTGTGAACATGACATGAATTATTTGTCACAATGATGAAATTATAGATTATGACATGTTTTAAAATTATAGAAATGTTATTAACTATGAACTTAACATTATGCTAACATTTGATAAAATATCATGCTATTACATGGTATTGAAATAAATTATGAGTATATGATTATGTTAATATGGAATGAGTATTGGTTATAGAAACAACTAATTAATGTTGTTAATTGCCCATTTCTCTACCTGAGGACTGACATAGGATAGATGGTGCACCATTATAGGGAAGTTATGGTAACGATATGGATATGATTTAGGGATAGGATGGCTTAAGCTCTGGGAGCGCCCCTTATCCTGATTACACATAGATGACATGATTATATTCGGTCAAGGTGGCTTAAGCCCTAGAAGCGCCCTTGACTTGAGATTATAGTGAGTAGGGTGGCTTAAGCTCCGCAAGCACCCCTATTTCAAACCCCATGTCCAGACAGTCTGGGAATGAGATTTTGGGCTAATAAATCATAGAATAAAATATGAAATTTTAGTAATTGATGTAAGTAAAAAAGTGTAAAATGCTTACATGAGGTGGTGCAAATTTAATTATTGAATAAGGTTATTATGTTTATTCTTTTATGTTATGTATTTATTTATTTTATATGACAAATATGTAATAAAATTTGATGTGCCATGATTTTATTTGAGACATGCATTTGTGTGACTGTCTGGGGAAAGCTTTAATACTCATATGTATCACTAAGCTAGAGATGGATTAACGTGGGTTCTTCCCACATAGGAATTGAAGTTGTAGCTAGTAGATAGTGAAGTTGATCAAGAAGAAATCCAAGCTCATATCAACAGAGACAGAAAAGACATAGTTAGAGGGTTGGTTGCCTATTATGTTTTTTTTTAGTTTCACCATGTATATGGTTTGTGGTAGACATGTCTCATATGTTAATATTGTATATGTAAATAATTATGTAATATAATCGGGTGTCATATGTGTATACAACCTAACGATAAATATATATTGTTAATTAAAACGACTTGCCTAAACCAATATAAATAAATATATTAAGTTATTTAAAATGAAATTTTTTTTAATTCGAACAGATTTATCGAGTTAAGCTTCTGCCATTATTCTTATATATGCGGGATTATCCCTGATATATAAGTGGGGTGTCACATGATGTATTGCTAGATAACGCTCATGACTTGCTTAAATTAATTGTTAATTTAAGTGACCAACATAACGAAGAACCCAATGGATCACACGCATTGAAGATATGGAGAATGAGTAAAATGGTCTTAGATGGGATCCAAAATATGAGAGAATTATTATGAGATTGATAGCGATGAGATCGCTCGGGAAAATTGTTCGGGAGGGTCACGGGGCCGCGTAGTCTAGGAAGGCTGTTGGCATGCCTAGCGGGCTGGCTGGGCAAGTCTAGCATGAGGGCTGGTGCCTACCATTGGCCAATGGATGAAGTTGGCCTTAATTACGCCAATTATGGCCATTAAGCACTTTCACTATTCATTCAATTTTCTTTTCTCCATTTTTGACTTTTGATCTAATCTTCGAATTTGGTTTAGATAGAAAAGACATCAAATGACAGAAAATAGACATGAAAATACTTTTTGTGAAAAAAATATTTTAAAGACACAATAAAATTCTCTCAAGAACACTTTCAAAGCTAGCACTTTGAATTTGTTCAAACCATTTCTTTTGATAGTTTTTTCATCATTCTTCGCGTGGATTATCATTAGAGACATCCTAGTGTGGATTGTTATGGTTTGCTCCAACCTAACAAAGTGAAGATTGGAATAACAAATAAGAAAGTGCAAAGTATAATTTCTAACCTCTATATTTATATAAATTAGTTTTAATGGCACAAATATGATCTTTTGTTTCAGGTTTTGAAAATTTTGTTTTTTCGCTGCGTTTATTAATGTGATTCATTCTTAAAACCCAACAGTATCTTCATTCTATCCTAATCCTATGTAATCTAATTACATATTTCAAAGTATAGAAAATCTCAATTTAATTTTAAGGAGAGTAAAATGAGAAGAGAAATATATAAGAAAAAAAGAGTGGTAGGGACACACGGGTCCTATTTGCTATAAAATAAAATAATTACATGCATGTTCAATCACATTGGGCCTAAGTCTATAATCAAACATCATGTCATTCCATAAACCCCTAACATGCATTCTCAAACGTGTAAAATAAAATTAAATAATGTCAATTTTAGATTTCAATTTGAAAATCTATTCAATATTTGAACAAAAATTGCTTACTTGTATTGTTTCAGTTAATTTAATTTCGTATGTCATTTCAGTGTTGAATTTAATATTTAATCAAATTAAGTTAAAGTCCATATTTTAAAAATTAATTCAACATCAATTCACCTTAAACTCAAATTATTATGACATCATAATTAAATAATTTATTTTTAATATACATACCAATTTCTAGTCATACTAAAATTATATTGCTCAACCTAAACTAATTTAAAATTAATTTCCAAAAATACCAAAAAATTTTCGAACTTCAAACTATCATTCTAAGTATCTTTAGGTCAGATCAATTTTATCAAAATATTTTTGGCACAAGCCGAAATTACTTAAACGAACATATCAACACACTTAGACGCTTAAAACGACTCATTCAATATCTAGAATTTTTTAAAATTCTAAATTCGATTAAAATAATATTTGCATGAATCTAACATCAAAATAACATATTTTAATTACAGAAAAATTATTTTAAAGTGCTTAAAATAAAATAAAAACATGCAAAAAACAAAATCAAACAAAACATTCTCACCAGGTATGCCAAAATAGTGTCAATTTTGTATTTATTTGAAAAATTAATTAAAATAAAATTTAATTAATTATTACAAACTTTCAGAGACTTAAAAAAATTTTTAATATGTATGAATAATTTTTCAATAATCAAATTGTAAGAAAAATATAAATTGCACCATCAATTAACGCAACAACAACATATATTCATAAATAATACAATTTTCAATATTTTGAAATAAATCCAAAATTAATTATTTGAATAACATTCAAAATATTTTTCAATCAAAATGATCATTGTTAATCATCTCATGATTAGTTCACAGAAAGAAAATATGTAAAACAAATTTTACAAGTTAATTTCAAAATTTCAAACCTATTGATCCAAAACTATCAAAATCATGTAATCACATGTACTTTCAATTAAAATTAATTTTAATGGATACAAGGGGGCTCTGATACCACTGTTGTGTTTTGAAAGCGAATCACATTCATAAATGCAATGGAAATTTTTTTTTTCAAAATCCGAAACAAAAAGATCATATTTGTGCCATAAGACTAATTTATCAAATATTGTGATTAGAAATTATAACTTGTAATTTCTTGATTTGTTATTCAAATCTTCACTTTTTTAGGTTGTAGAAAACCACAACAATCCACACTACAATGTCTCTAATGATAATCAACACAAATAATGAAGAAGAAACTTACAAAATAAATGGTTTCAACAATATTCAAAATGCTAGCTTTGAATATATTCTTGAGAGAATTAATTTGTCTCAAAAATTATTTTTCACCAAAAATAATTTTGATGTCTCTTTTCTGCTATTTCATGTCTTTTCAATTTGAATTATATTAAAAAAGAAAATTAAAAGCTAAAAGAGAATAAAAACAAAATGAATGAATAGTCGTGGCCATAATTGACCTAATTAAGGTCAATTATGGCCTAACGCCAACAACACGCTGAAGCATGCAGTGTCGTGCTTGCTGGGCCTACTGTTGGACAAGCCTGCATGGGCCAACAAGGCTGGCAGGCTAGCTGGGTTTGCCCAGCATCAAGCGCAGCAACACTGTTTATTGCAATGTTTTGTTTTTCTTTTCTTTTGACTATCAATATTTGTTTTGATTATGATTCAAATAAAAAGACATCAACTGGCAGAAAAGAGACATGAAAAATAAAATAAAAATAATAATAATGGCCATAATTGGCCTAATTATGGCCAATTATGGCCTAATGCCAATAGTACGCTGTAGTGCGCAATGCCATGCGTGATGGGCCTGCTGTTAGGTAGGCCCAACTAGTTTACCAGCAGGCCGGCAACCTGTTTGGCTTAAGGACCCATGACTACTACCGACCAATTTCTTCCCGCGATCTCATTGCGATCCAATTCAAAACAATTCTCTCATATTTTTGGATTCTATACAAAATCATTTTACTCATTCTCCATATCTCTCATGCGTGTGACCCATTAGGTTCTCGGTTATGTTAGCCATTTAAATTAACAATTAATTTAAGCAAGTCATGAGTTGTATCTAGCAACACATCATAACCCCTAATTGATAGGAAAATGAATGGTTTGACTACGAACCTTTCAATAGACAATTTCTGTGCAATTATTCATTTCACCATTGTATACCCCACTTGGTTTAGAGTATGGACATGTGTCAACTCCCACTTGATTGACTACATTATATACAGTCCAAGTAGTATTAGTTCCTCTTCCTAAGGCTTATTACTCTATTAAATATTTCATTGAAGACTATCCTTATGATATTTGTAATATTTGCTAATTTAGACACTGAGTCGCACGTGTCGCGAAATTGATTCGTATGACTGATCGGAGTTAAATTTGGATTTTTGGTTGAAAGTAATCATGTAATGACTAAATTAAATGATATATGCCTAATTAAGTGATTATAAAGCTTAAAGAAGTTGATTTACAATAAAGGATTAAATTGCAAAATTCGATAAGTTTTGGGGTCAGATTGCAAATTACCAAAATTTGGAGGATTAATGAGATTATTTACAAATTAACATAAAAGATTGGACATTTTAAAAAATATATAGATATAATGTATGGCTCTGTAGAAAATATAAAAGAAAATAACAATTTTAAAAGAAGTAAAGAAGACAGGCAATAGCGCCCCACATCCCAGCACGTGCGGTTTGGGTGAGGGGGTGCTACAATATTTCAACTTTGGCCAGAGATTCCCAAGTAATGACCTCGACAAGAGGCCATAGGTATACATTTCTTCTATCAAGAGTGGTGAATCTTTTTTTGGTTAACCAATTACCTTCGAATACCTCAAACTACAACCAATCACCACCCTATGAGTAACCTTTCTGAGGCAACAAATAATAGTGTCAAAGTGCAGAATCAATATCCAAGATATCCTTGAGTACCTCAAGTCTAAGGGTTCTTGCACCATTGATATGATGAGACTATCATTGACATTTGAATAGATTATCCATATGATTGTCTCATAACAGGTCATCCAATATACTTAGCTACACTTAGCAAACATCCACATGTTAACTCTAAACATCTCATGTTTTTAGATTATAAGATCTATTGCTTGATCCAATGAAGGAGTATAACATGTGCTAGTCTATCAGTATTAATAATATCTTGTATCATTAATCCTCTAACTATGGATGCTTTAGATACTAACATAATTACACATGATCAGAATCTCAATATCATGATCTCATCATGATTTTTTTTCATGCTATGTTATGTATCAAGGACTTCATTAATTGATTTAAGATCACTATCAATTCATATGT
This sequence comes from Triadica sebifera, assembly GCA_023653625.1. Lineage (NCBI taxonomy): Eukaryota > Viridiplantae > Streptophyta > Magnoliopsida > Malpighiales > Euphorbiaceae > Triadica > Triadica sebifera. The sequence goes on from CM042897.1 coordinate 14,542,309, forward strand.
CAAATGACTATTAAATTATTGAAAATGCCTTTTACTAAGCAAATAAATTTGTATAATAAGTGCTAAAAGTGATTACCTTTAGAGTACTTCTCTAACACATACATCGAGTCATGATATCTTATAGTAGATTATGGCAGACATTGAATACATCAAATCATATAAAATACTTTACTTGTGATATTAAGCAAAGATCATTAAACATATCAAGGTAACCATTTCATATAGTCTTAACAATAAAACATGTATACTTATGTCATTGAACTTCATTTCCATTTCTTTTATTTTTTAGTCATTTTAGATTCATTGCCCAACAGCTCTCAACATAGACTATTCGGATACAGGTTATGAATAAGGGCGTTCTCTAAGCTTAAGCCACCCTGCCACTATTTGTAATCAAGTGTTCCAGTCTCAGCTCCTCAAGTCAATGACACTCTCTGAGTTTAAGCCATATTGACTAAGTAAATATATAACTTTTGCATAAAATAATTTTGATCATCATATGTGCCAGTCCAGACTATTCAAGTCAATAGTGCTTTTCGAGCTTAAGCCATATTGACTGAGTAAATATATACATAACTATGGTATTGTATGCCCCCTTAATGGTGCACCATCTATCCTACTGCTAGTCTTAGTATTGAGTATGGGCTTTACATGTTCATATTACCTTTATTGCACTTCAATATAACATTCATATCATATAATATGTATAGTTTTTCATGTGGAAACTCATCACGTAACATCTTTATGCTGGAAATCATGCAGACATACTTCAATAATATCATTTTGAATCATGTGGATAGCCATTGTATTGTAACCATTAAAACAATTAACATATTTCCTTTAAAGCAAGATTCACAAGTGTTCTACGTGTTTACGGCCATGAAAGTTCATTCATGGGTACTCCTACTAATGAACCAAACCGTGAATTAAGTCATGAATGCTTCCATCCATTTTGTGCACTTTTTTAACAGTTGTGAAGAATATAGTCACAAGAGTTACATTGGGGATTCACAATCGTGAACACCTAGTCACGAGCATGAATTTGGATTTTTCAACAGTTAACAATATTAAAAACATGCATTCATTACAAGTCGCAAATATTTTAGATATTATTAATTGAGAATTTCGAGGTTTGGAGATAAAATTTAGAAAATAATAATTTTTCGTTGAATGAAATTTTAATTTACCGTATTTTTGACACAATATTTTTGAGAAGGAAGAAAAACAAATATTTATGGTAATTTACACATTTGAATGCAGTAAAAAGGATTTTAAAATACATAAATGGCACATTGCATCTAGGCTTATGGTATTTTAGAAATTCATCTTTCCATATCATAGGATTTTCAGATGCAGATTATGCCAGTAGCCTTTTGGATAGAAAGAGTACCTCAGGAACTTGTCACTTTTTTGGTGAATACCTAGTTTCTTGGTTTAGCAAGAAATAAGTTTCACTTGCCTTATCTACCATTGAAGTGGAATATGTGGCGGCAGGGTGCTGTTTCACTCACATCTTATGGATGAGACAACAAATTAAGGATTATGGTCATAGTTTGGACCATTTACCCATCAAATGTGATAATACTAGTGCCATCAACCTATCTAAGAATCCCATTCAACAGTCTAGAAGTAACCATATTGACATTAGACATCATTTTCTTAGGGATCATGTTCAATATGGAGATGTTGTGTTAGAATTTATTGATACAAATAATCAATTGGTAGATATTTTTACCAAACCCCTTAATGAATAAAGTTTTTGTTTTATAAGAAGAGAGCTTGGTATACTTGATGGATCAACATTGTCTTAATTATTTTTTTTTAGCCAATTGTATGTCGTGTGAACCTTGAATGTTAATTCCATTATATGATGCATTTTACATTATTGATTTTATGGTATGAAGTGGTTAACATAATAGAACTATGTGTTTTAAGGCATAGAAACTTTTTTAAAATATTGTTAGTTTTATTTTTTGAAGATTTGAGGTGGTTGATGCCAAGATATATATTCACGATTGTGAACAAAGATAGCAAAAAGTTCTAGTAGCTTTCACGCTTTGCTTCATGACTTGCCTCACAGGAAGAGGTAGTGAAAAGCCTCACGCTTTGCTATATTTCTCATACCCATGAAAAGCCTTATTCATGCCCATGACTGTTTAATGTCACGATCATGACTCGTTTCATTTTCCTTTTCACGGCTAGAGCACCCTGTCAACAAACTGTGACCCTAATGCTTCATGCCCCCTATAGGTTATTCACAGCCGTGAAGCTATCGACTATAAAATGAAATTCTCTATCTTTTCTCATTTCCATCTCTCCAAATTCTAGCATTTAACACACCCATTCAATATTTCTCACAAAATTCGGCCTCCTCACTTACTTTTCCCTTTATAAAACCCTCTCAAACCCCTTTCTCATTGAAGAATCACAAGTTTCTCAAGGGTTTCAATCTATTTTTTTGCAAATCTCTTCTCTTCTTTTGTTCAAGCTATCAAAAAGATGGATTCTGGTAACTCCAAGGGCACTAGGAAGAAAACACACACTCCTAAATGCTACACCGATTTCCTACTCAACGTCATTCTAGACCATTGCAATTCGTGCAATGTCATTCTCAAGAAATGACATATGCTCTCATCACGTTCCTTTGACTGGAGTTACATTAAGACTCTTGGTCTTGACATGGGCATGATCAAATAATTACAAGCATGTCAACTCCGAAAGTTTGTGGACATTTATCGTCGAACATTAAGGGAATCCACTATCGAGTTCCTTAGCACGTTGCAGGTCTCACCCACTGGAACCGTCAAATTCCAACTATGGAAGCATACTTGCACTCTCTCTGCAGCAAAATTTGGTGCCATTTTTCAGTGTTTAGTTTCGGTCTAAGATTCGTGGCTATTAAATAAATAATACAAACATATATATGAATTATGAAATTGATATTGTAAATTTTATATATTGAATTGTTAAGAAATTTCAAGCATGCTTAATGAATGAAATGTCATAATTGATGAATTAAATATTTTTGCATGAAGAAAATGGTTTTATTATTAAATGAATATTTGGTATGCTTAATAAAATAATTGTAGTTTCAAAAATTTTATTTTAGAATTATTTATGTAATTATTGGATAGTTGTCAAACGTACCACTAAGCTAGCAGCTTAGCGCATGTGTTGCACGCGCAAATAAATAGAAGTAGCTATTCTGATAAGGCGACTGAAGAAGATGAACCCCCAAGATCAAATTGCAGCAGTCTAGTTCTTTTTGTATGTTTTGAAAATTATGTTGTAAAAATTAAATTCTAAGAATCTTTTTTTTATGTAAATTTGTGGCATGTAGTATTTATAAGGAATGAATTTTGTAATTTTATAAATCTAGTATTATTTCTAAATATTATGGTTTAATTGCATGAGTTCTTTTAAATCAAACTATTTCCATCACTGGTTACATATTTAAATGGAAAAAAAATAGTAATAAATATTTCGCTAATAATAAACTCGAAAAAAAAAATTAAAATGATTTGAACATTGGTTGTAAAACAAATGAGTTTATTAGCACTTCCATATCCTATTAACATTTAGTAGGGTAAGGGAGCGTTACATTGAAATTTAATTTTGAATTAATTTAAGTTGAGCAATTATAATTCTAGTATGACTAGAAATTAGTATGTATATTAAAATTAAATTATTTAATTTTAACATCACAATATTATGATTTTAAGGAGAATTAATTTTGAATTAATTATGAAAATATAGAATTTAATTTAATTTGATTAAATATTAAATTTCACATTAAATGACATACAAAATGAAATTAACTGAAAGAATACAAGTAGATAATTTCGGTTCGAGTGTTGAATCGATTTACAAATTAAAATCCAAAATTTTCATTTTTTATTTTATGCATTAGATAATGCATGCTAGGGGTGTATGAAAAGCCATGATGAATAATTATGGACTTAGGCCCAATGTGATTGAGCATGCATAAATTTTTTTTTATTTATGGTAAATAGGGTCTGAGTGCCCCTACCTATAGCGCTCCCTTACCCTACTAGTCGTTAATAGTGTATGGAAGTGTTACTAAGCTCATTTTTTTTTGTAAGAATAACAAATTCTCAAATTACTATATTATTTATTTATTTATTTTTATATCATTTAAATATGTAACTAGTGGTGTAAATATTTTAATTTAAAAAAACTCATTCAACAAAGCATAATATTTTTAGAAATATATTTACCAATAATATCAAATTTATATTAATTAAAAATTTCAATCCTTATAAATCCTACATGCCACAAATTTCCATCAAAAGAAATTCTTAAAATTCAATTTTTATTTTTTTACAATAAAATTTCTGAAACATACAAAAAGGAAATAAATTGCTGCAAATTGATCTTGGAGTTTTCCTTTTCTTCGATTGTCCTATCGGAACAATTACGTCTATTTATTTGTGTGTGTAAGCTACTAGCTTAGTGGTGCGTTTGACAACTATCCAATAATTATATAAATATTTCTAAAATATAATTTTAGAAACTACAATTAATTTACTAAGCATGCCAAAATATTCAAATAATATTAAAACTATTTTTGTCATACAAAAATATACAATTCATCAATTATAACATTCTATTCATTAAGCATGCTTGAAATTGTTTAACAATACAAGATATACAATTTAAAATATCAATTTAATAATTTACATTTCTTTTTGTTCTATTATTTATTTGATAGCCCACAACATCTTAAACCAAAACTAAACACTGGATACAGGGTTTCTGCACTTTTGCAGTCTACTCGGCACCTATATAATTATTTTATAATTCGGCGTTTAACGCCTACATTTTCAATAACAACTCATCACTTTTGTAGTGCCTACGTAATTTCGAACTCAACACTATTTTTTAGTGCCTACGTAATTTCAACTTAGCACTATCTCTTAGTGCCTACATAAATTAAATCTCAGCAATATTTTTTTTAGTGCCTATATTTCTACCCTTTTATTGGCTTGCCAACTTTTCTAGTTCTCGACTAGATGTTATAGGGCTAATTATATTTGTTACCTTTATTATTATTTACATAAATTATGTAGGTAACACTAATATATATTTCATATAAGTGCAATAATTCCCATTAAATATTTTACAACCACATACTTGCTCATTTAATCATTATAACTATAAAAAAAATCAAATAATATATTTTTCCATCACAAAATTTTACAATCAATCCATATATGCAAGCTGCTCTATTTTGGACAGCATTTTTGCCTTATATTGTCCTGTATTTTTTATCCATTTTTGGAAGGAATTTGAAACCTTATCAACTAATAAAATGTAGCCTCGAGTCAAGAACGATCCCACTGATAAAACAAACAAATAAGGGAGGGGCTTTTTTTTATGGGGTGGACCAAAGACATAAAGCGACTTCCATCCTTTTTTCGAGAAGGCAAAGAGATCTCGATCCCTGGAGTACTCCTATCTTTCCGCTGATGGAAAGATGCAAACGCGCTACAACGCAACTTCCCAGAGCGCTCCCTTGAGCGATACGTGTCTTATCTTAAATTTTCAACTAGAATCACATTAAATCGAATTTTGTAGCAAAAGTTATGAATTTTTCTCTAAGATACGTCCATTCCAATCTGCCCAGTATTTTACTGGACAGATTTCTAGTTCGAACTTTGAGTCAATTTTTTACCTAATTTCAGACATGTTCAGGTTTGAAGCCCTATGTCTTAAATTTCCAACCCAATAAGAATCACTCAAAAAACATTTCCAGAACTCAAGTTATAACCAGAAAACTAGATATTGTTCATAAGACGAATTTTCCAACACTTCAATAAATTCCTACAATTTCCATCTTCATACATCAATCTCATATTCTATTTTTTTATTTTCACATTCATGACATCATTTAATCAAAATATCAAGAATTTCATATACAATTACACAAACATCACAAAATAAAAAATTACATTTTCCATATTGAATTTTTGCCAAATGTACATACTTGAAAAAGAGTCTACTTCCTTTCACTCTTCTCTCCTTCTAATTAGCTTTCTCCTTGCCTTTACTTCCTTTTGATTTTGGTTCACAGATTGTTCACCTCCTTGGCCTAACAACAAATTTCACACTAATCAAGCACTAGTCACACTGTTCCACCCTTAATCACCATTAATATAATAATCACCCTAAATTACTAGCTTTAATGGTAACTAACCCCAAAATCAAAGAAAAGATAAGAAGAAGAGTGAGAAGATGGAAGATCTAACCTCACCTTTGTAGGCCTTGAAAATGACTAAAATCTTCCTTCTCTTTTTCTCTTCCTTTCTTCCTTCCTCTTCCTTAGTTTTGCTCACTTTACTTCACTTTTTTGTTGATCTTACTAATCCAACCCTTTTTCCATCTAAATTTAGCTTTGATTGAATAAAAAAAAAGGACAATGGGGGAGGAGAATCAAGAGAAATGGGAAGAAAAAGGGAGAGAAATTGGTTTAATTAAGATAAGGAAGAAGAAGAATAAAGGCAAAAAGGTGAAAGTTGACATTTATAGTTGGATTAGGTGGGTGGTTAGGATTAATTAGAAAATCTTGTCCCTCATTGGTCCATTAATTTAAATCACTCTCACTTTATTTTAATCCAAAAAATATTCCTTTCCTTAGATAAACAATATTCTATTTTTATGTCTTCTTAAAATATTTGTGCCAAAAATACTGCAATTTCCAATTTCGTTTAGTGAAAAATTATTTTTTTCCCAATTTTAATTTTGAACTTCAAAATTCTAAATTAATAATATCCAAAATATTTTTCTCATATTTTATCATCATTTTTACTTTTTTTTATTTCCGAATTTAGACCCCGATCGGTTTAGCGCATCGGATTTCGGTCAACCAAGACCATGGCCTAATTTATCGGGCATTACAATTTTGCCCTGCTAAAAAACATTTTGTCCTAGAAAATTATCTTTTTAACTGGAGTGGAACAATTGTGGATACCGAGAGCCTTCATCAACTCTTCGTTTTCCCAAGTTGACTCTTCATTTTCCCATGTCGCCACTTTTGAATTATGATTTTTCTATAGAACCTTTATCAATGGTACCATCTTATTCTGTAGCTCCTTCATTTCTCAAGTTAGAATTGCCACTGGCTCCTCTTCATAAGTTAGATCTAGTCGTATCTCTATAGGTTATGTTGATATGATATGAGATGGATTCGATCAATATCTTCTCAACATGGACATATGGAATACATTATGAATCTTGTCTAGCTTTGCTGGTAACACTTATTTGTACGCCATGGGACCTATGCATTCAAGTACCTCATATGGTCCAATGAACATAGGACTCAACATTCCCTTCTTTCCAAATCAGAAAATCCTTTTCCAAGGTGAGACTTTTAAGAATACTTTGTCACCAACTGTATACTCAATATCCCTCCTTTTCAAATCTACGTATGATTTCTATCTATCAGCAGCAGCTTTCAGCCAATCTCTTATTACTCTCACTTTTTGCTCTATCTACTACACTAGATCTGGACCCACTACTTTCTTCTCACTAAGCTCGGTCCAATAAAGAAGCATTCTACATTTCCTCCCATTCAAGGCTTCATAGGGTGCCATAATGATACTGGCTTGGTGGCTATTATTGTAGGCAAATTCTATCAATGGAAGATGTTTATCCCAAGTGCCTTCAAATTCTATCACACAACTCCTCAACATATCTTCCAATGTCTATATGACCCTTTCTGATTGTCCACCTGTTTACGGGTGGAAAGCTGTGCTAAAATTGAGTTGAATACCCATTGCTTGATGCAAAATTTTCTAGAATTGTGAAGTGAACCTCGGGTCTCGATCTAAAATGATTGAAACTGGCATACCATGTAAATGGATTATCTCATTAATATAGATCTCTGCTAAACGGTTAATTGGATAATCCATCTTGATCGGTAGAAAGTGAGCTAATTTGGTGAGCCGGTCCACCACTACCCATAATGCATCATGCCTCTTTTGTGTCAAAGGAAACCAGGAAACAAAATCCATTGTAACTCTTTCCCATTTCCACTATGGAATTGAAATTGACTGTAATAATCCTTTTGGTACTTGATGCTCAACCTTCACTTGCTGACAAGTTAAACATCTGGTAGTATACTATGTGATATCTCTTTTCATTCCTAGCCAACAATAATATGCCTTCAAGTTATGATACATTTTGTTTCTTCCTGGGTGCATTGCATAAATAACATTGTGAGCCTCTTTCAAAATATCTTGTTTCAATTCTAGTATGTCTGATACACAGAACCTGCCCTTTTGCTTTAAACTCCCATCTGCTTCAATAGTAAATTCTGGTTTTTCATCCTTTTTCACATTTCAAAGATTTCCTTTAATTTTTGATTATCCTTTACTTGTTGAATCAATGTGGGTTAAATCCATAATTCTGCCAAAATAATATATAAAGAACTTATTATTTCATTTTTTTAATCTTGTTGACATAATAAATTTAAGTTTTCACATTTTCCTGTCAGAGTTTTTCTACTCAGAGCATCAGTTACCACATTGGCCTTACCCGCCTGATAACCAATGATTCAATTGTAGACTTTTATTAATTCTAGTCATCGCCTCTGTCTCAAATTGAGCTTCTTTTGTGAAGGCAAATATTTCAGACATTATAGATATAACATTGCTCGCCATATATATAGTGTCGTTATATTTTCAATGCAAACACAATGGCTACTAGTTCCAGATCACGTGTCGAATAATTTCTCTCATGAGGCTTCAGTTGTCTAGAAGCATAAGTGATCACTTTGCCTTCCTGCATTAGTGCATAGCCCAAACCATTAAAGGAAACATCACTGTACACCACATAATCTTTTCCCGCAGTAGGTTGTGTCAACTCTAGTGCCTCTATCAACATTTTTTCAACTTATTAAAACTAGTCTGGCACTGATCCGTCCACTCAAATCTGGTCTCCTTTCTAAGCAATTTTGTTAGGGGTGAAGCTATGATTGAAAATCCTTTCACAAATCTCTGATATTAACCAGCCAAACCAAGAAAACTTCTCACCTCTATCACATTCTGAGGAAGTTTCCAGTTGAGGATTGGCTCTATCTTGCTAGAGTCGACTCTAATCCCATTAGCTGAGACAATATGCCCTAGAAAGGCCATTTCATCTAACCAGAATGCACATTTTGCCAACTTTGTATATAATTGATTCTCTCTCAAGGTATGAAAGACAATATGAAGATGTTGATCATGCTCTTTTCTACTTTTAGAGTACCATGATATCATCTATGAACACCACCACAAATTGGTCCAAATAAGGCCTAAAGATTCTATTCATTAGATCCATAAACACTGCTGGAGCATTCGTCAGGCCAAAAGGCATTATTAAGAACTCATAATGACCATACTGAGTCCTAAATGTTGTTTGTGAAATGTCTGATTCTCTAATTCTCAATTGGTGATAACCTGATCTGAGGTTAATTTTAAAAAAATACCCCTACTCCTTTCAACTAATCAAACAAGTCATCGAATCTCGATAAGGGATATATGTTCTTAATTGTTATCTTGTTCAATTGATGATAATGAATACACAAATGAAAGGTTCCATCCTTCTTTTTCACAAATAGAACCGAAGCACCACAAGGTGAGACATTGGGTTTGATAAACCCTTTCTCTAATAACTCTTGCAACTGCACTTTTAATTCCTTTAGCTCAGTAAGTGCCATTCTGTAGGGAGTGATCGATATCAGGGCTGTGCCTAGTAAAACATCAATAGCAAACTCTATCTCCCTGACAAGTGGTAACCCTGGAACGTCCTCAGGGAAGATATCTGGATATTCACATACTGTAGGAATCTCCCTGAGATCTAGACTCCCTTTATTGGTATCTACAATATGTGCCAAAAATGCTTCACATCCCTTTTTCATAAGCTTACATGCCTTTGTAATAAAATGACATCAGTTAAGTGTGGTTGGTTCTCACCAAAGACAATCACGTCATCCTGCCCTGAATTCTTGAAAGTCACTCTCCTATACTGACAATCCACTACTGCCCTTTGCTGAGTTAACCAATCCATCCCCAAGATTGCATCAAACTCACGGAATGTCAACTCTATCAAGTCAGCTGGGAATTCTACATTATGAGCTTTGATTGCACTATTTTTATAGACTCGACTAACTTTCACTCCATGACCGAAAGGATTTGTCACTAATATATCATAATCTAATTCCTTTACTACCATATTACCTTGACTAGGTGGTGACATGCATAAATATGAATGTGTAGAACCCGGATCTATTAGTGCAAATAAATCAATATCATAAAGAGAAAATTTACCGATAATGACATATGAGCTCTTATGGCATATGCTCGGGCAGGGGCTCGACTACCTTCTACTCTATTCACTGATTCTAATACACTCTACCCAATCCTATCGCTTCTAGACTTTCCATCTCCCCTACCTCTGCCTCGAGTGACATTTTGAACCTGGAGTGATACTACACCACCTATACCTCTTCCTCTAGGGAAATCCTTCTGTTTATGCTCAGTAGATCCACACCATAAGTATGCTATAGTAATCCACCAACAATCACCTGCTTGTGATCTTACATAATACTAACATGTGACAGATATAAATCTCCTTTTACCCGAAGCCGGTGCACTAGTTGTAGACCCCTCTGGTCTGGACTCTTGGTTTTGCCTAGATGAAAAGGTTGGTCTAGAACCCCATGACTGGAAAAACCTAGGTGTTGTCTGCCCCCTTTTACCTGAAGTTTAGGCCATGCTAATTGTCGATCTCTGAGGCGGCTCTGCTATCCTGTTTCTCTTTGACCTTTTTTGCACACTGATGGCCGAGGATACTGGTGCAGCAAAATCCTCAAGCTGAAAGGCAGTAACCATATTTCCATCATCATCATTAAGCCCATCCTCAAATTTATGACATCTGTCTACCTCATCAGCAATCATTTCAGTTGCATATTTACTTAGTCTAGTGAATTCCTTCTCGTATTCGACCACTGACATGCTTCCTTGCTTCAAGTCATGAAACTCCCTTTTCTTTTCATTCACATAAACTCTAGGCACATATTTCTTGCTAAATTCTGCCTTGAAGAAATTCTATGAAACTCGTTTCGGTGTATGGGGTTTCGATAAGATTAATTTCCACCAGTCATAGGCATGATCTTTTAGAACGGACACTACATACCTTACCTTTTGTTTCTCTAGACACTATAGTTCCTTAAACACTATTTCTATCGATTTCATCCAAAACTCTGAAGCTGTTGGGTCATCCTCTCTCCTTCCCATAAAATCTATAGCCCTATATTTTTTCAGCTTATCAATCCGGGGTTTTGGCTGAGGTGGAGGAGGAGGTGGATCTGGTTGTGAAACTGCTTGTACTATTTGTTGCAAAAAATTTGCTATCTGCTCCAAAAGAAGATGCCCTTATCCTAAATTAGCTTGTCCCTTTGCTCTCAGTGGAGCTACTACATTCGGCCCAAAATCTCTCACTGATGGAGGTTGTCTAAGGTCAGCTGAGTCTAAAAGACTGTTACTCATTTCATCTTCTGAGAAATCTTGTTTCGATTCCGAATCCATATCTACCTATAAACCAGAAGAAGAGACCCAAATCAGATTATTGTAGCATTTTATGCCTACGCATGAGATATATATTATATTTTACACCAACTGATTAAGAATCAATTAACCTAGGCTCTGATACCACTAAATGTAGCGCTCCCTTACCCTACTAGTCGTTAATAGTGTATGGAAGTGCTACTAAGCTCATTTTGTTTTTGTAAAAATAACAATTTCTCAAATTATTGTATTATTTATTTATTTATTTATTTATTTTTATATCATTTAAATATATAAATAGTAATGTAAATATTTTGATGTAAAAGAACTCATTCAATAAAGCATAATATTTAGAAATACATTTACCAATAATACCAAATATATATTAATTACAAATTTCAATTCTTATAAATCCTACATGCCATAAATTTCTATCAAAAGAAATTCTTAAAATTTAATTTTTATTTTTTTACAATACAATTTCCAAAACATACAAAAAGGAAATAAACTGTTGCAAATTGATCTTGGAGTTTCCCTCTTCTTCAGTCACTTTATCGGAACAACTATGTATATTTATCTGCGCGTGAAACACACACGCTAAGCTACTAGTTTAGTGGTACGTTTGGTAACTATCCAATAATTATATAAATATTTCTAAAATAAAATTTTAGAAACTACAATTAATTTACTAAGCATGCCAAAATATTCAAATATTATTAAAACTATTTTTGTCATGCAAAAATATACAATTCATCAATTATAACATTTTATTCATTAAGCATGTTTCAAATTGTTTAACAATACAAGATATACAATTTAATAATTTACATTTTTTTGTTTTATTATTTATTTGATAGCCCACGATATCTTAGGTCGGAACTAAACACTTGATAAAGAGTTTCTGCTCTCTGATAGTCTACTCGGTGCCTATATAATTATTTTATAACTCCGCATTTAACGCCTTCATTTTCAATAAGAACTCAGCACTTTTGTGGTGCCTATGTAGTTTCGAACTCAACACTATTTCTTAGTACTTATGTAATTTCAACTTAGCACTATCTCTTAGTGCCTATGTAAATTAAATCTTAGCACCATTTTTTTAGTGCCTACATTTCTACCCTTTTATTGGCATGCCAAGTTATCGTAATTTCTAGTTTTCAACTAGATGTTATAGGACTTAATTATATTTGTTACCTTTATTATTATTTACATATATTATGTAGGTAACACTAATAAAAATTCCATATAAATGAAATAATTCTCATTAAATATTTTACAACCTCATACTTGCTCATTTAATCATTATAACTATAAGAAAAATCAAATAATATATTTTTCCATCACAAAATTTCACAATCAATCCATATATGCAAGCTGCCTTATTCTAGACAGCATTTCTGCCTTATATTACCCTGTATTGTTCATCCATTGTTGGAAGTAATTTGGAAATACAATCACCTAATAAAATGTAGGTGCATGTCTTACCTTGAATTTCCAACTGGAATCACCCTAAACCGAATTTTTTAGCAAAAGTTATGAATTTTTCTCTAAGATACGTCCATTCCAATCTACCCAGTATTTTATTGGATAGATTTCTAGTTCGATTTTTGAGTCAATGTTAAACCTAATTTCAGACAAATTAAGGTCTAATGGTCTGAATGACAGTTGAAGCCCTATGTCTTAGTTTTCCAACCCAACAAGAATCACTCAAAAGGCATTTTCAGACTCAAGTTATTACTAGAAAACTAGACATTGTTCATAAGACGAATTTTCCAGCACTTCAATATATTCCTACAATTTCCATATTCATGCATCAATCTCATATTCTAATTTTCTGTTTTCACATTCATGGTATCATTTAATCAAAATATCAAGAATTTCATACACAATTATACAAATGTCACAAAATCAAAATTTACATTTTCCATATTGAATTTTTGCCAAATGTACATACTTGAAAAAGATTCTACTTCCTTTCACTCTTCTCTCCTTCTAATTAGCTTTCTCCATGTCCTTACTTCCTCTTTGATTTTGGTTCAAAGATTGTTCACCTCCTTAGCCTAACAACAAATTTCACACTAATCAAGCACTAATCACACTAATCCACCCTTAATCACCATTAACATAATAATCACCTTAAATTACTAACTTTAATGGTAACTAACCCCAAAATCAAAGAAAAGAGAAGAAGAGTGAGAAGATGGAAGATCTAACCTCACCTTTATAGATCTTGAAAATGACTAAAATCTTCCTTCTCTTTTTCTCTTCCTTTCTTCCTTCCTCTTCCTTAGTTTTGCTCACTTTACTTCACTCTTTTGTTGATCTTACTAATCCAACCCTTTTTCCATCTAACTTTAGCTTTGATTGAAGAAAGAAAAAGAAAAGAAGAACAATGGAGGAGGAGAGTCATGACAAAAGGGAAGAAAAAGGGAGTGAAATTTGTTTGATTGGGATGAGGAAGAAGAAGAATAAAGGCAAAAAGGTGAAAGTTGACATTTATAGTTGGATTAGGTGGGTGGTTAGGATTAATTAGATGATCTTGTCTCTCATTGGTCAATTAATTTAAATCACTCTTACTTTATTTTAATCAAAAGAATATTCCTTTCCTTAGATAAAGAATATTCTATTTTTATATCTTCTTAAAATATATGTGCTAAAAACACTGCAATTTCTAATTCAGTTCAGCGAAAAAATATTTTATTCTAAATTTTATTTCCAAACTTCAAAATTCTAAATTAATAATATCCAAATTATTTTTCTAATATTTTATTATCATTTTAATTTTTTTCATGTCTGAATTTAGACCCCGATCGGTTTAGCACATCGAATTTTGGTCAACCGCGATCATGGCCTAAATTTTCGGGTATTACACTACCTTTCTTTCTTTCTTTCTTATATATTTCTCTTCTCATCTTACTCCCCTCAAATGTAAATTGAGGTTTTATATACTTTGAAATGTGTAATTAGATTACATAGGATTAGGATAGAATGGAGATACAAAGGAGCAAGATGCAAATGAGGTGGTACCATAAACAAATAGACTTAGAAATAGGAATTTGACTTCTATTTTGGGTTGTAAATTCATGCATATACCTAGGTATGACCTAGTCAGTTTCTCTTTGGCTCAAGAGATTGACTTTAGTTTGCCCATAATCATGCCACATAGTTAATATAACTATTTTTTATATATCCATGTGATGAATGTATGATGTATAAAAAGTATGAAATAATAACTTGATGAGACTGAACAAGGAAATCCCTCGCTAAATAAACAATTAAGTCTTATGCCTTCCATTAATGTGGAGAGAACCATAATTCTTTTAGATCACAAAGTACTATTAATTCAGAATCATCAACATGCCAAATACTCAAATCATGCAACTACAAAAAATAAGACAGGCTATTGTCTTAGGTTATGCATAAATCTCTCTTTTTTTCTTTTATTTCTCTTTACTTCCCTTTCTCTTTTCTTTTGCTCCTTTGAGCTAGATCCTTGTCAATTTGAGTTCCTACAATACATAGAAGAGATCATTAAAACCTTACTTCATTAAAACTCCATAAACCCTAACCTTTCTCTCTCTTTTTGCTCTCTCTTTTTGCTCTCTCAAGCTTTCTTAAGGACTAATTAATGGATTCATGCATGTTAATTAGCTTCTCAAAACTTTTTGGTATATTTTTTAAAATTTGCAATTTAGTCCCTTACCGTAATTTAATATCTTTAAATATTTTAAACACTTTATTGAGTATTTTCCATAATTATTTGCCATTATTTTAATTTTTTTGGTCAAAATCCTAATTTAGACTTCAATTGATCCAACGCGTCAGCTTAATGACATGTGCGATCGGGCCTAAATTTGCAGATATGACATTTTCTCCCCCTTAAAATAGATTTCGTTCTCAAAATTTTACTTGTTCAATCTATGAACAACTGAAGGTATTGCCTCTTCATGACTTCTTCGCTCTCCCATGTGGCTTTTTCTGTAGAATGATTCCGCGATAGTACTTTAACTATAGGAACTCTTTTATTCTGAAGAATCTTCTTTTCACATATTAATATCGCCACTGGTTCCTCTTCGTAAGTCATATCTGTTTGCACTTCTATCTCTTCAGTTGGTATGACATGAGTCGGATCAGACCTATATCTTCTTATCATATATACATGGAATACATTGTGAATCCGGTCTAACTCCGGTGGAAGGGCTAAATGGTATGTCACGAGTCCGATTCTTTCCAGAATCTCATAAGGACCATCTAACCTCGAACTCAACTTTCCTTTTCTACCGAACCTCAATACCTTTTTCCAAGGCAAAACTTTAAGGAACACTTTGTCACCCACCTCATACTCAATATCTTATCTCTTTAAATCGACATATGATTTCTATCGATCTTATGCTGCCTTTAGCCTTTCCTTGATCACTTTAACTTTCTCTTTGTTCTATTGAACTATCTCAGGCCCAGTCAACTTTTTCTCATTCAACTTGGTCTAACAAACTCGTGTCCTACATTTTCTTCCATACAATGCCTCATATGGAGCCATGCCTATACTTTTGTAATGATAGTTGTTGTAGGAAAACTTTACAAAAGGTAGATATCGATCCCAACCTTCCTCAATTCAATCACACAGCTTCTCATCATATCTTCTAATAATTAGATAATTTGTTCTAATTGTCGATCCACATGTGGATGGAAAGCCGTACTGAAATAAAGCCAAGTTTTCAAAGCCTGCTGTAGACTCTTCCAGAACTGTGATGTAAACTTGGGATCTTTATCAGATATGATGGACATTGGAATTCCATGCAACCTCACTATCTCACTTACATAAATTTCAGCTAGTTTGTTCAATGAGTAGTCCATTCTGACTGGTAGAAAATGTGTTGACTTCATCAGTTGATCCATTATCACCCATACTATATCATGCTTCCTTTAAGTCATTGGCAAACCAGTCACAAAATCCATCGCAACTCTCTCCCACTTCCACTCTGGACTCGGTATTAGTTGCAACAATCCCATCAGTAATTGTGACGCTCCACTTATATATTAGGTATAATCTCACATATATAAGAAGGATGCCACAAGCTTAAATCGATAAATCTGTTTGAATTAAAAAAAAATTCATTTTAAATAACTTAATCTATTTATTTATATTGGTTTAGGTAGGTCATTCTAATTAACAGTATACACATATGGCACCCGATTATGTTATATAATTATTTACATACACAATATTAACATATGAGACATGTCTACCACAAACCATATACATAGTCAAACAAAACAAAATAATAGATAACCAACCCTCTAACTATGTCTGTTGTGTCTCTACTAATATGGGCTTGGATTTTTTCTTGATCAACTTCACTATCTACTAGCTACAACTTCAATTCCTGCGTGAGAAGAACACATGCTAAGCTATCTCTAGCTTAGTGATACATATAAGTGTGAAAGTTTTCCCCAAGCATTCACACAAATGCATATCTCAAATAAAATCATGGCACATCAAATTTTATTACATATTTGACATAAAATAAATACATACATAACATAAAAAAATAAACATAATAACCTTATTCAATAATTAAATTTGCACCACCCCATGCAAGCATTTTACACTTTGTTACTTACATCAATTAATAAAATTTCATATTTTATTCTATAATTTATTAGCTCAAATTCTCATTCCTGGACTCTCTGGATATAGGGTGTGAAATAGGGTGCTCGTGGAGCTTAAACCACCTTACTCATTATAATCTCAAGTCAAGGGTGCTCACGGAGCTTCAACCATCTTGACGTAGCACAATCATTTATTTGTGTGTAATTAGGATAAAGGGCGTTGTCGGAGCTATAGCTACCTTGTCCTTAAATCATATCAATATTAGTACCGAAACTTCCCCCTAATGGTGTACCATCTATCCTTTATCAGTCATCAGGTAGAGAAATGGGAAATTAACACTATTCATTACTTGTTTCTATAACCAATACTCATTTCATATTAACATAATAATATACACACAATTTATTTCAAAACTATATAATAGCATGATATTTTATCAAATATTAGCATAATGTTAAGTTCATAGTTAACAACATTTCTATAATGTTAAAACATGCCATAATATATAATTTCATCATTGTAACATATAATTTATGTCAAGTACACACAATCATGTATAAGAGGCAAACTAGAATACATATATGTATAAACCTCAATAGTATTTTTGGTTTCCAAAATATAAGCTCAGAGCTTGTTCACTTTTATTGTTCTTCTTCTTGTTGAGATCCTAATTTAAAAATATAATTAATTAATTCCTTGATAAAATATTTATTCTTAATATAATTTAAATAAATAAATACAATTTCTTTTAAGATAGAATAGGACCTCTTAGGACTGTTGGATCAATAACTTTTTTTACATTTATCCAATTTATATGATTCTCGATCCTAATTAAATTTAACATCTAAGATAAAACATACTAAAATTTCAGAATTTTTCAACCATTACACAAGTTTTGGTATAATTTTAAATGTTCATCTATTTTCTGCCCTTAAGCAGTTTCGGGGACCATATTTAAAAATTCATATCTTTCAATGTACAGCTTCAATTATTATGAACATTTTTTTACAATTATATAAGTTAATTTGGAACATTTTTTTATGTTTACCGCATTTCCATATTCGGTCTCTAAGGTTCTCAAATAATGGAGGATATATAATTGGTTAAATATAGATTATCAACCCGACAAGTTCAATTATTCAGCTCATAACTCATAAAATACATGACATTTTAAGGTGAGACTTTCACAGGAATTTAGACAAGCATAGAAATAAAACGTCGCAGAGAACTAAATAACACATATATCTACAAGTTTTATGTTTTACAAAACCTCAGATTTAGCCATTAAGATGATCAAATTGAGCAACAACCGTGGAGTATCCTATTGATACTCTTCCAGGAACCAGTCTCACTCAAATGACCATTTCTCTTCATATTCTCAAAATCATTCAATTACATTTGACAAATAGATACACAAGACATATATGAACAACTTTCATGTTTTACACCTCTTCAAATTCGGTTCATAGGGTACTTAAAAAAATGAACAAAATACACTGCAGAAATATAATCTTAAAAGCTCTAATAACACAATAATAAGGGGAAAGGTATTACTTACCAAGATCATATTTATTTGGAGTGAATTTTCTTGCAAATCATGAAGGAGAGGATGAAGATTTTGGGCTGTGATATGGAGGAAGGAAAGGGATGATGAAGAAGAAGAAGAAAATTGAAGTTGGAAGAAATGGGGCAAAGTCTTAATTGACTTTCCCCTCCCCTCCCTTTTTCCCATTTTTAGTCTTCCTTTTTTTTCTGCTATCCCTTTGTACTGTTCACTTTTCTATTTTTTTAATTTATTATTATTATTATTATTATTATTATTATTATCTTCGTATATTTACTTATATTTAGTCCTTTTAATTTTTTGTTTTACCAAAAATACAATTTGATTATGTGGTCTAATTTAATCAAATTTATATTGTCTATCCATTTAATTTATTTTAATTTCTAATTTAATCAACTATTTCATCTATTTTAATCTCTATTATCTATCAGGTTTAACCCATTTATACCATATACTTATTATAATTAAACTCTAATTAGTGGGTGTTACAATTCTCTCCCCCTTAAGATGTTTCATCCTCAAAACATACCTAATGCATCGTCACTAAACAAGTGAGGGTATTGAGCTTTCATCACCTCCTCGCTTTGCCCTGTTGCTTCTTTGATTGCATGATTCCTCCATAGCACTTTCACTAATGGTACTCGCTTGTTCCTCAATTCATTAATTTCTCTTGCTAAAATTTAAACTGGTTCTTCTTCATATGTGAAATCTTATATCACTTGAATGCTTTCAGCAGGTATGATGTGATTAGGATCTGATCTATATTGTCTTGACATTGAGACATGGAAAACATTATGTATCAGACTCAACTCCGGTGGTAGAGCGAGTCTGTATGCAACAGGTCCAACTCTTTCTAATATTTCATAAGGTCTGATGAATCTTGGACTTAACTTTCCTTTCTTTCCAAATCTCAGAACTTTCTTCCAGGGTGATACTTTAAGAAAAACTTTATCACCCACTGCATAATCAATGTCTCGTCTCTTAAGATCAGCATACGATTTCTGCCTATCTGTAGCTGCCTCAAGTCTTTCACGAATGACTTTCACTTTTTCTTCCATCTCTTGCACTAGGTTTGGTCCCATAAGCTACCTCTTGCTGAGCTCTGTCCAACAAAGAGGAGTTCAACACTTCCTGCCGTAAAGTGCCTCATATGGAGCCATCTAGATACTAGCCTGGTAACTGTTATTATAGGCGAATTCCATTAAAGGAATATATTTGTCCCAGCTGCCTTCAAATTCGATGACACAACTTCTTATCATATCTTCTAGAATCTGAATGACTTTTTCTGATTGTCCATCTGTCTGTGGGTGAAAAGTCATGCTGAAATTGAGCTTAGTACATAGAGCTCGTTGTAGAGTACCCGAAAATTGTGATGTGAAGCAGGGATCTCTATCAGACACAATAGAAACAAGCACTCCATGAAGTCGTACTACATTCATATAAATTTCTCCCAATTTATTTAGTGGGTAGTCCTTCCTGATAGGTAAGAAATGTACTAACTTTGTAAATTTGTCCACTATGACCCATACAGTATCATGTTTCTTTGGAGTCAAAGGTAATCCAGTCACAAATCCATAGTGATTCGTTCCCACTTCCATTCTGGAATAGAAATTGGATGTAGCAACCCCAAAGGTACTTGATGTTCAGCCTTGACCTGCTGACATGTCAAACATTGTGAAGTGTATTCTGAGATGTCCTTTTTCACAGTATTTGCTCTTCAACTCTTGATACATCTTGTTACTCCCTGGGTGCATAGCATATTTGCTTTCATGGGGCTCTCTAAGAATCTCTATCTAAGATCTTCTACATCAGGCACACATAATTTGTCTTGATAGAACAGTCCACCATCTAAGTCCATAATGAATCCAGGGCTTTCCCCCTTAGAGATCAACTCAGCTACTTTAATTAGCTTTCTATCCTATCTTTGTGCATCCTTGATTTCCTTAGTAAGAGTGGGTTGAATGTGCAACTCTGCCATAATCTTTTTGCTTAAAGCATCTACTACTACATTAGCTTTGCCTGGATGGTAGTCAATCACACAATTATAATCCTTTATTATCTCTAGCCATCTTCTCTGCCTCAAATTCAATTCTTTTTATGAGGGAAGATATTTTAAACTCTTGTGATCTGTGTAAATGAAACATTTCTCCCTATATAAATAATGGCGCCAAATCTTCAATGCAAAAACTATAGCTGCCAACTTCAGATCATGGGTAGGATAATTCTTCTCATGCGGCTTTAACTGCATAGAAGCATAAGCAACCACTTTTCCATCTTGCATCAATACACAACCCAATCCATTATGAGAAGCATCACTATAAATGACATACTCCTTATTAGGAATCGATTGTGTCAAGACAGGGGCCTTAGTGAGCATACTTTTAAGCTTATCAAAACTTGCTTGACACTTATTTGTCTTAACATCCTTTCTCAATGGTCTTGTTAAAGGAGAAGCAATCATTGAAAAACCCTTGACAAATCTCCAATAATATCCAGCTAAACCCAAGAAACTTCTGACCTCGGTCACATTCCGTGGAGGCTTCCAACTCACAATTGCCTCAACCTTGCTATAATCCATTTTAATGCCCTCTGGAGAGATAATGTGTCCGAGAAATGTCACCTCTTTCAACTAAAACTCACATTTTTAGAGTTTGGCATAAAGGTTATATTCTCTGAGAGTCTACAACACTATTCTCAAATGCTTTTTAAGTTTTTCTAAATCTTTAGAATATACCAAAATATCATCAATGAAAACAACCACAAATTGATCAAGATGCGGCCTAAAGATCTTATTCATAAGATCCATAAATGCTACTGGAGCATTGGTCAGCCCAATGGCATAACCAAAAACTCATAATGTCCATATCTGGTTCTAAATGCAGTTTTAGCTATATCCTCCATCTTCACCCTTAATTGATGATAACCAGATCTCAATTGTATCTTGGAAAATACTCATGCACCTTTCAGTTGGTCAAAGAGATTATCAATCCATGGTAATGGGTACTTGTTCTTAATGGTTTCCTTATTCAACTGTCAATAATCAATACATAGCTTCAAAGATCCATCCTTCTTCTTCACAAATAATACTGGTGCACCCCATGGGGATGTTCTTGGTCTAATGAAACCCTTATCAAGGAGTTCTTGTAATTGTGTCTTAAGTTCTTTCATCTCTGATGGGGCCATTTTGTATGGAGTCTTTGATATAGGCATAGCTCCTGGAATAAGATCAATAGCAAACTCTACTTCTCTCTCTAAAGGCAACCTAGGTAAGTCATCAGGAAACACATCTGGAAATTCATTTACCACCGGATATCTTCAAGATTTGAACATCCCTTTCTGGTGTCAGTCACATGGGCCAAATAAGCTTCACACCCTTTTCTCATCAATCCCCTAGCTTTCATTATGGATATAACTCGAGGATGTTGTGAAAATAATTCACCTTTCACAATAATTTCCTCCTGATTTTCTATCTTAAGTACCACAAATTTAGACTTGCAATCCATCACTGCTTCGTGACGTGAGAGCCAATCCATGCCTAATATGACATCATACTCATGGAAAGGCAACTCAATCAAGTCTGCATAAAACACCTTCCCATGCACAACCAAAGGACAATTCCTAAATACTTTATTCACAATTACACTGTGACCCAAAGGATTCTTAACTTCAATTCCATATTCTAGGTCTTCTTTAATCATATTATGCTGACTAGGTGTACTAGTGCAAATATAGGAACGTGTGGAACCCGGATCTATGAGTGCACAAATGTCAAAATCATATAATGAAAACATACCAATAATAACATCTGTTGCCGCTTGATCTTCCTTTGCTTTCATGGCATAAGCTCTGGCTGGAGCTCTGCTGGATCTAGGTCTATTCACTGTCTCTGAAATAGCCTGCCTCCATTGGCCTGGTCCTCTTCTGAACTGAACTCCAGGCTGAGTCAGAGCTGACTTAGTAGTCTGAGTAGGAGTACCACTTGTCAAAAGTGGGCAATCCGTCCGTATATGTTCCTTGGACCCACATCTAAAGCAAGCACCTGTGACATGCCAACATTCCCATCGATGGCTCCTATTGCAAATGGTACATGCCGGTATAGCTTCCTTGCCAATCTGAGGTTGTGAACTAGCTGTAGCAGAAAGTACCTTAGAGGGAGGTTCCCTCCTAAAAGACCCTGTTTGTGAATAGCTAAGACGCTTTCTCTGTCCTCTATTATGTGAACGGCTAGTAAAGAAATGACTCTTCTTCCAAGTGAATTGAGTCTTAGGAGTAGCTGACTTTTTAAAAGATTCTTCTATTTTTTTTTTTCAAGGCTGAATGCTATAGAAACTAACTGAGAAAAATTTTTTATGCTGTAGAGCAGTCACAATATATCTAACCTCTTCATTAAGGCCATCTTCAAATCTTCTGCATTTATTTCTTTCATTTGCAACTAATTCAGGGGCATACTTGCTCAATCTGGTAAAATCCCGCTGATACTCAGTCACTGATATTTTACCTTACTTGAGATTCATGAACTCGTTCTTTTTCTCATCAATATAGATTAACGGAATATATTGTTCTTTAAATTCAGAGAGGAAGGAATCCCATGAGACAGGTTCCACCATATTTGGCTTGGTAAGAACTGATTTCCACCAATCATATGCCTCATCTTGGAGTAAAGAACTAGCAAATCTAGCTTTGTCATCTGTTTCCACTTGCAACTCTTTAAAAATTCTTTCAGTCTTTTCTAACCAATACTCAATTGCAGCTAGATCTTCATCTCTCTTACCATAGAAATCCAAAGCTCAATACTTACGAAGCTTATCAATTGTTACTCTGGGTTTAAGTGGTGGCACTGGGGTAGGCTGAGGAATGGCTCGTACCATTTGCTGGAATAATCCAGTCATCTGTTGAATAAATGGATTTTGACTAGGATCAATCTATTCTGCTACCTGCAGTGGGAGATTTGGAGCAGCATTTTGCCTTTGCACGCTCGCTACACTAGGCTGATGAGGAGTCCTAGTATTAGGAGAGCCGGTAATCTCAGCCATATCCCGTTCATCAGAAGACATTTTCCTACAATCCTACAAATTGTCAAGAAGAAAACCCACATCAGAATTATATGAGACACATAAATTTTTATGCCTAATATCCCTTTTCTGACCTAGTCCTAGAAACGCGTAAACCTGCTCTGATACCACTAAATGTGATGCTCCACTTATATATTAGGAATAATCCCACATATATTAGAAGGATGCCACAACCTTAACTCAATAAACCTGTTCGAATTAAAACTTTTTTCATTTTAAATAACTTAATCTATTTATTTATATTGGTTTAGGCAGGTCGTTATATACATATCATTATATTATATACACATATGACACCCGATTATGTTACATAATTATTTACATACACTATATTAACATATGAGACATGTCTACCACAAACCATATACATAGTAAAAAAAAAATAATAGATAACCACTTGTGTCTTTACTGATATGGGCTTGAATTTCTTCTTGATCAACTTCACTATCTACTAGCTACAACTTTAATTCCTGCGTGAGAAGAACCCACGCTAAGCTATCTCTAGCTTAGTAATACATATAAGTGTTAAAGTTTTTCCCAAACAGTCACACAAATACATGTCTCAAATAAAATCATGGCACATCAAATTTTACAACATATTTGACATAAAATAAATAAATACATAACATAAAAAAATAAACAAAATAACCTTATTCAATAATTAGATTTGCATCACCTCATGCAAGCATTTTACACTTTGTTACTTACATCAATTAATAAAATTTCATACTTTATTCTATGATTTATTAGCCCAAAATCTATTTCCTAGACTGTCCGGATAAGGGGTGTGAAATAGGGGTGCTCGCGGTGCTTAAGCCACCCTACTCACTATAATCTCAAGTCAATGGCACTCACAGAACTTCAGCTACCTTGACCTATTATAATCATTTATCTGTGTGTAATTAGGATCAGGGGCGCTTTCGGAGCTATAGCCACCCTGTCCTTAAATCATATCAATATCAGTATCGAAACTGCCCCCTAATGGCGCACCATCTATTATATGTCAGTCCTTAGGTAGAGAAATGGACAATTAACACCATTAATTACTTGTTTCCCTAACCAATACTCATTTCATATTAATATAATAATATAAACATAATTTATTTCAAAATCACATAATAGCATGATATTTTATCAAATATTAGCATAATGTTAAGTTCATAGTTAACATCATTTCTATAATGTTAAAACATGCCATAATATATAATTTCATCATTGTAACATATAGTTTATGCCAAGCACACGCAATCATGCATAAGAGGCAAACTACAATACATATATGTACAAATCTCGATAGTATTTTTCTTTTCAAAAATATAAGCTCAAAGCTTGTTCACTTTTGTTGTTCTTCTTCTTGTTGAGATCCAAATTTAAAAATATAATTAATTAATACCTTTATAAAATATTTATTCTTAATATAATTTAAATAAATAACTACAATTTCTTTTAACCTATAACAAAACCTTTTAGGATTGTTGGATTAATAACTTTTTTTACACTTATCTAATTTATATGATTCTTGATCCTAATTAAATTTAGCATGTAAACTAAAACATACTAAAATTTCAGAATTTTTGAGCCATTACACAATTTTTGGTATAATTTTAAATGTTGCTATATTTTCTGCCCTTAGGCAGTTTTGGGGTACCATATTTAAAAATTCATATCTTTCAATGTATAGCTTCAATTATTATGAACATTTTTATACAGTTATATAAGTTAATTTTATACATTTTTTATGTTTACCTCATTTATATATTTGTTCTCTAAAGTTGTCAAATACTGGAGGATATGTAACTGGTTCAATATAGAATATCAACCTAACAAGTTCAATTGTTCAGCTCATAACTCACAAAATACATGTCATTTTAAGGTGAGACTTTCACAGGAATTTAGACAAGACATAGAAATAAAATTATCATGTTTTGAATTTTTGTAATTCAATCTAAAAAGAGAACAAATATAAGGACGGAGTTATTGAATCTGGATAGGTATATGAAACTAGCTCAATCAAGGAACAATCATAGTTCATTTCACTATAACTCAATCTACATAAGAGATATTTATATGAAATATGGAAAAAACCTAAATAATACATATATCTAAAACTTTTATGTTTTAGAAAAGCTCTGATTCAGCCATTAAGATGATAAAATTGAGCAACAACCATTGAGTATCTTGTTGATACTCTTCCAGGAACCAGTCTCACTCAAATGACCATTTGTCTTCTTATACTCAAAATCATTCCATTATATTTGACAGATAGATACACAAGACATATATGAACACTTTCATACTTTACACCTCTTCAAATTCGGTTCATAGGGTACTCAAACAAATGAATGAAATACACTACAGAAATATAATATTAAAATCTCTAATAACACAATAATAAGGGTAAAGGTATTACTTACAAAGATCAAATTTATTTGGAGTATTATTATTATCTTCGTATATTTACTTATATCTAGTCCTTTTAAATTTTTTTTACCAAAAATACAATTTAATTATGTGGTCTAATTTAATCAAATTTATATTGTCTATCCATTTAATTTATTTTAATTTCTAATTTAGTCAACTATTCCATCTATTTTTATTTCTATTATTTGTCAGGTTTAACCTATTTTTACCGCATACTTATTATAATTAAACTTTAATTAGTGGGCGTTACAGTAATTGATGCTTTACTTTACTTGTTGACAAGTTAGACATTTAGCAATGTACTTGATGATATCTTTCTTCATCCCTTGCCACTAGTATTCTTGGTACATTTTGTTCTCGCTTGGATGCATCATACATACCATTCCATATGCTTCTTTTAAAATATCTATCTTCAAATCTTTCATACTTACCACACAAATCCTATTCTTGAGTATACCGTGCCATCTTCCATCAACAAAAACTCATGCTTTTCTCCCTTTTTTACTGCCTTAGCTATCTTTTCTAACTTCTCAACTTGCTTCTGAGCATCTTTAATTCTCTGCATCAATGTGGATTCTACTCGCATCTCAACTAAGATTTTCCCGCTTAGCGCATCTGCAACGAAATTAGCTTTGCCTGGTTGGTAGTCGATCACACAGTCATAATTTTTAATCAACTCCAACCATCTTCGTTGTCTCAGATTCAACTATTTTTGTGAGGTAAGCTACTTAAGACTTTTGTGATATATATAGATATAACATCTTTCCCCATACAAATGATGTCTCTAGATCTTAAGAGCAAGATCTTAATTGTAAAGACTATCACTGAAAGCTCTAAATCATGCGTCGGATAGTTAAGCTCATGAGACTTAAGCTATCTGCAGGCATATGCAACTACTTTTCCCTCTTGCATAAGAACATAGCCTAGACCATTATGACTAGCATCATTGTACACAACAAAGTCTTTTCCTAAAGTAGGCTGAGTCAAAACTTGTAACATCCTTGACCTTCCCCATATGCATTTCATCGAACATAAGCATCTTCCATACAATTCAATTGAACACGTGCATTTCATACATATTTTTGTAGGAACAAGTTTATGACACGCACTAGCTACGTGTCCTAGTATTTGGCACTTGTATCGAGTCGCACATGTATAATTATAACCTAAATGAGGATAACAAAGTATTAGAAATGAATTGAATAAGGTGTCTAAATTAAAGTAAGCAAAATGATTAGATTAAGATTAGTGAACATTTACATTGCTAATTTAGTTAAATCGGGTCAAATGATTAAGCTGTATCATTGTGTGAATTAGTGGAATTATAAATCTATGTAAATAGTAATAATAATAATATAGACAAAATAAAATGAAAATGACAAAAAAGAGGAATAGAAGAGAAGAGAAGAGAAAGGAGAAGAGAAAGGAGAAAAGAGATGAGAAAAAGATAAAAAGGACAAAAACCAAAAGTTAGCTTTATCTTCTCATTTCTGCCTTCTTCTCCAGCCCGACTTCTTCTTCAATTTCCTCCATTTCAGACTTCAATTCTTCATTGTTTCACCAAGTTTTTGAAGCTAATTGATCCTTTTCAAGGTTGTTCTTGGTAAGTAATCAATTCTTATTGCTATAGAGTTGATTTGAGTTGTTTAGGTTCAATATTAGGCACTGAATTTCAACCCGATTTTGATGTTAATAGAAATTGATTCTGGAAATGTGTATAACACAAAAGTTGTTCCTTTATGTCTTATATTTGTGGATATCTAAATATTGTTGCAATATGTTATGTATAGAGAGAGATATGCTCTTTGTACTGAAGCTGGTCAGGGTGTAAACCCTAACCAAATTAGCTACTGTGTGGTTTGATTTAGAATATGTTAAAGCCCTTATTTGAAGTCTCTCAAAACAGAACAGTTGTAGATATATGTGTTTTGTATATTTCTACCAAAATTCAGATTCATAGTCCTTGTAAATTGGGATTTATGGTGAATGGAACCATGACTGTTCCGTGGTTTGAACTGCCTACTGAGTGCCCTGGGAAGATACAGTACATTGTTTGGCGAATTTGAGCTTGTTAGAGCTAGATTCTATAAATGATAAAAACATGAGAGTTATAGATATATGTCTTACCTAAATTTTGGTACTAATTTCAACTTCATTGGTTATGTATAGTCTAAGTTATGGCCTTTGGAAGCCATACTGGTCTGGAAGTCAATTCTATTCTAGACGAGTAAAATGTTTGGTATAATTAGAAGAACTTAGAGACATAATTGGTAACAGTTGTAAACATGAAACATGTTCCATATGAACCCATATAAGTTTCTGTAAATTTTCATTAAAATAGAACTTATAGATTATAAGTTATGATGAACCCAAATGAGTACCCAGAAACTGCCTAAAGGCAGAAAACAGAACACTCTTAGAAATTCCACCAAATATTGTACGATAATCCAATTGGTCTGAAATTTGAATATGTTCTATAATTATGTGTTATTTTTAATTAGAAATAAGAATCATATTAATTAGTCAATTATAGAAAAAGGTATAGGCTAAACAGTCCCATAAAGTCACACTTTCTCATAGGAAAAATCTTAACTATTGACATGAACAATGTCTCTCTAATCATGAGTTAATCGATTATGTTTTCATATTAGGCTTGCAATATATTGGAGACCTACAAGAGCAGATAGACAATAAGTTAGGGGTCGGAATCAAAGGAGAACAGTGAGTCTAATTATCGATTGAATTCTTTAGTGCAAATGAATGTTGATTGTTATGTGATTCATATGATTATCATGATTGGTCCTTGATAATGTAATGATGGGTAATTTGTGACATTGTGGTATATATAAATGGTATACTTGTGGTATATTTGAGGTATATGTTTGACAAATGTGGTATATATACATGGTATATGTATAGTATATGCAAGGTATATGCTTGGCATATGAGGTATATATGGAATATATGTATGTTGTATATGATAAAGATGCAATGGTTGATGAATGCTTAAATACAAGTGCATATGCATATGGGCTAAAAAGGCATTGTGACTAGTTAATCGATATTGTAAAGCAAAAGAAGAGGCCTATGGCCCAACAAATGTGCAAATGAAACAAATGATCAAGCTAGCTAGCAAATGCAAATGCAAATGTTCACATGGAAATCCGGGACAATGTCTGTTTAAGTTAGTCACAAAAAAATGAAATAAGCAAAGCATTTGCATACATAAAGAGTAATGATTATATGTTTCAACTTTATTGATACATATATGATACTGATGAATGGAATGAAATATATGGTATATATTGGATTTGTGATTTATTACTATGAGTTGTTTGGTACTTTAGAGCTCATTGGATGATTATTCTCACTGAGCCGCAACTCATCAATTTGCATTATTTTTCAGGTAAAGAAAAGTGATAGCTCATTTTGAGTAGCGTATAAAAGACATGGAGCACAGGTCACTGGCCGAGCCTCATCACTCTCTCTCCTTGCATTCCACACAAGCATGAAAACATGTCATCTGTATTTTGGACTTATATGCTTGAATATGTATTATCACTCTAGATTAGTTTTGAAATGTATAAATGGAAACAACCCGTAATCCTTCGGATGTGAAGTTTATGTTTTAATATATGTGATATATCGTATTGTGGTTTTTAATGTTGACTTGAAAAGTCATTGAGTGATATTACAGGATATAAGACTTGTAAAGTCGTTAGTTGATTTTACAGGATATGATACGAAAAAAAAATTTACTACCACTGTTATCAGGGTATTTTACCTTTCCAGTATGCCATGTATGATTACTTGATGCAGGGATAGGTTAAACTCAAATGCATAAGGTGTGACGTTACAAAACTGGTGCTTCAGTCAAAATTGCCTTCAGTCGATCAAAGATTGCTTGACATCTATCTGTCCATTCAAAACGGACCTCTTTTAGCAGCAATCGTGTCAATGGAGTCGCTAAGGATGAAAATCCCTTCATAAACCTTTTATAATATCCGGCTAATCCAAGGAAACTTCTCACTTCTATCACATTTTGAGGTGGTTTCTAATTAAGAATATCTTCAATTTTACTAGGGTCAACCCGAATACCTTATGCTGAAACTACATGACCCAAAAAACTTACTGCTTCAAACCAAAACTTGCACTTTGATAACTTTGCATATAACTGCTTCTCCTTAAGTGTTTGCAGCACTATTATGAGATGTTGATCATGTTTTACTTAGTCTCTAGAGTAGAAAAAAATGTCATCAATAAATACCATTATAAATTGATCAAGATATGGCCTGAACACTTGGTTCATCAGGTCCATAAATGTTGCCAGTGCATTCGTCAATCCAAAGGGCATAACTGGAACTCATAATGACCATAACGAGTCTTGAATGTTGTCTTAGGTACATCTGACTCTTTCATCTTCAATTGATGATACCCCGATTGAAGATCTATCTTTGAAAATATGGTTGCACCCTTCAATTGATCAAATAAGTCATCAATTCTAGGTAGCAGGTATTGATTCTTAACAAGTAGTCGATGCAAAGATGGAGGGTGCCATCTTTCTTCTTAACAAATAACATTGGAGCACCCCACGATGATACATTGGGTCATATAAATCCCTTATCTAACAAATCTTACAACTGTATCTTCAACTCTTTCAACTCTGTTGGTGTCATTTTATATGGTGTAATGGAAATAGGAGTGGTGTCAGGTACCAAATCAATAGCAAACTCGTTTTCTCTATCTGGAAGTAACCCTGGAAACTCTTTTAGAAATACATTAGGAAACTCTCTAATAGTAGGAATATCCACCAACTTCGGACTCGCTTTTTCTATATTCACCACATACGCTAAGTATGCTTCGCACCCCTTACTAATGAGTTTTCGAGCTTTCAACATTGATATAACATTATCTGGATATCCTCTATTCTCACCCATCATGACTATCACATCTTGCTCTGGAATTCTGATGATCATATGCTTCCGTCCACAATCCACTACTACTCCATAACGAGCCAACCAATCCATTCCCAAGATCACATCGAACTCATAAAATGGCAACTCTAGCAAGTCTACTGGGAATTTCCTACCTTGAATTTCAATAGGGCAACCCCTAAACACCTTGTTAACCCTCATACTATGGCCTAACAGGTTAGTCACAAGGGTAAAAAATTATGAAGCCTATGGTTCTAAACCCTCTCGATCCAATGGTGGTGTGCATATATATGAATGCATCAATCCCAGATCTATCAATGCTTGTATATCAAAGCCAATGAGAAGGAATTTACCAATTAAGACATCAAGTGCATCCTACTCCTCTCAGACTCACATGGCATATGCCCTGGCTAGGGCCGCTCTACTACCTTCTGACCTCTCAACTGTCTTTAATCTAAACTAACTGAGCCCTAATCGGCCTCCTCTACCTTGCTTCGACCTTAGCCTCTGCCTTGCCCAAAAGCCTGCATCTATATCTACTTAGTGCTCCCCAAAACCTATGTGATGCTGTAATAGAGGACAATCCCTTCTCATATGATCTTTGGAGCCACATCTCAAGCATGCTCATGTCATCCACCAACACTATCCTGAATGAGAATGACCATAATGATGACATTTTGGTAGAGGTAGAGATCTATGTGTACAAATAGCAGGAATATCCACTAACTTCGGACTTGCTTTTTCTATATTCACCAAATACGGTAAGTATGCTTCGCACTCCTTACTAATGAGTTTTTGAGCTTTCAACATTGATATAACATTGTCTGGATATCCTCTATTCTCACCCATCATGACTATCACATCTTGCTCTTGATTTCTGATGATCATCTGCTTCCGTCCATAATCCACTACTACTCCATAACAAGCCAACCAATCCATTCCCAAGATCACATCGAACTCATGGAATGGTAACTCTATCAAATCTACTGGGAATTGCCTACCTTGAATTTCAATAGGGCAACCCTTAAACACCTTGTTAACCCTCACACTGTGGCCTAACGGGTTAGTCACAAGGGTAAAAAATTATGAAGCCTGTGGTTCTAAACCCTCTCGACCCAATGGTGGTGTGCATATATATGAATGCATCGACCCTAGATCTATCAGTGCTTGTATATCAAAGCCAAAGAGAAGGAATTTACCAATTAAGACATCAAGTGCATCATACTCCTCTCAGACTCACATGGCATATGCCCTGGCTAAGACCGCTATACTACCTTTTGACCTCTCAACTGTCTTTAATCTAAACTAACTGGGCCCTGATCGGCCTCCTTTACCTTGCCTTCGACCTTAGCCTCTGCCTTGCCCAAAAGCCTGCATCTGTATCTACTTAGTGTTCCCCAAAACCTGTGTCATGTTGTAATAGAGGACAATCCCTTCTCATATGATATTTGGAGCCACATATCAAGCATGCTCATGTCATCCACCAACACTATCCTGAATGAGAATGACCATAATGATGACATTCTGGTAGAGGTAGAGATCTATGTGGTGTATGTGTTGGTGCACTGGCTGCTGAAGAGATAGATCTTGTGTGCTGTCCCGTTTGAAAGAAAAAGGCCTACTGGAACACTCAGCTTAAAATCTACCACTGAAAGATCTAGCTCTCTTGCCACTCGATAGTACTCCACTCGACTGTGGCATGGGTCTTCTGAACCCTCTATCTTATGTTGGCTATTGTGCCGCTAGAACTCTCTCAACTATTCTAGCAGATGCTAGCAAACTAGGAAAATGCATCAGGCGTAGGGCTGAAACCTGCAGCTTGATTGGGTCTCTCAATCCATCTTCAAATTTTTGGCATTTATCAGCCTCTGTAGACACAATGCCACCAGCATACTTGTAGAGATGTGTGAATTCTCTCTCATATTCTATTACTGACATGCTCATTTATTTTAACGTCAAAAA
The DNA here is from genome assembly GCA_023653625.1 of Triadica sebifera. Lineage (NCBI taxonomy): Eukaryota > Viridiplantae > Streptophyta > Magnoliopsida > Malpighiales > Euphorbiaceae > Triadica > Triadica sebifera. Next base: position 14,575,440 of record CM042897.1, read on the forward strand.
CTCTTTTTTCTTGTCATCTATATAGATAGGAGGAATATATTGCTCATTAAATTTCTCCAGAAAGAATTCCCAAGTCATGGGATCAAGTGCCTCTATGCTCTGTGACTCAGATTGCCACCAGTCATATGCATGATCTTGTAAGAAATACACTGCATATTCATATATTATGCTCGTCTATGCAATGTAGCTGATCAAATACTCTCTCTGCCCCGTTCGAACCAAAACTCTGGCACAGAGGGGTCATTTTCCTATTTACCGTAGAAATTGGAGGCCTCTAACTTCCTTAGTCTCTCAAACTGTAACCAGACGAGGCTATTTGTGATGCTCTTTCTAGCAAATCTATCATGTTCCTCATATGCTCTATTTTTCCTATGCCAGCAACAGACTGCCCCCATGATGAGCTAGCACCAGATCTAGATGCAGTCTTGGTCGCGATGAAGCCTTTATTTCAATAAGCTAGTTACTTTCTCCTCCTTCGGCCGAAATGTGTTGTGACCCTAAAGCCATACTCTACCTATATCATAAAGTAACGGCCTCAATCAGTAAGCAACAACTTTAACACTTAATTATGGGTACACACATTCATAATTATTTTTGAAAACCATTTTAAAATCCCAAAACTGCCTAAACCGGGCTCTGATACCAAAAACTATAACACCCCCTCACCTTAGCAATATGTGCCTGGATAAAGGAGTGCTATGTTGACTTCATCAATTAAAAACATTATTTCATATATATGTATAAATAAAAGACACTCGTAAATTTTTTTTCCTTATTTACTACTTATTTACTTTGTAGTGTAAATGAAATCATAATGAGAAAGACAAAACACATTTTATATAATAACATGTTATTTACAAAATATGATATTTATTGTACAAATACTATAAAATAAAATTCAAACAATAAATACAAAAGTTATGTGACCCACAGTGGTTGAAACAAGCTGCTCTACTGGATCAAACCACCACTACCTTTACTATATCTGCGTGGAAGGAAACTCCCACACTAAACTCTAGGCTTAGTGATGCATATAAATATGACAATAAACTATTTCATGCAACATGCATTGTCATATATCAATTTATGCTCAATCATCTTTTTATGCAAATATAGATCTCGTAGTATTCTAGCAATCATAAACATCAAATTATATTATTATATCTCATATTAATTTTACTTTATCAAATCATCATTATTATCCATATCACAATTCATGATTCCCTTTTTGATTTCAATCAATTGTTTATAGCCCACAACACCTGGCTTTAATAATAGTGTCATCACTAGCTTTAATAATAGTGTCATCATCGACTTTAATAATAGTGCCATCACTGGCTTCAATACTAGTGTCATCACCAGCTTCATTAATTTTATCATTAATGGAATTAATCATACTCTCCCCTACTTGGCATGCCAAACTATCCTAAGTCTAGTTCTAGTTAGGTCTTCTAGGGCTTAATCAATGTCATTAAAATTTATAGTTATTAAATTAACCCATTTCATGCATGTAAAGGTTCAATTAATCACAAAATTACTCAATAAAAATAGTATTTGCATAATATAATAAGGTTCACACTATTTTACTCATTACATTCCTTAACTCATATGTTGCCGTGTCACTTGCAGATTCGGTGCTCTATTTTGGACCTTAATTTTGGTCCTATTAAAATTCAACTTAAATTATAGGGTCTAATTAAAAAATTTATTTCTAAATCTTAGCTTTGATATGAAACTCGAATCACTTAATTTGAAGTTCTGTATCAAAAGATATGATCAAATTAACACTGACTGGTCACTAAAAATTTTGCCCATAATTTCCTAGATAGATTCTAGGTCCGAACTTTATGTATTTTTCTGGAAACATATAGACATATCTATATTTTATGTCTAAATAAAAGTTTAAGCCCTATGTATTAGCTTTCAAACCCAACAAATAACATATAAATATGAATTCCATAACTTATTTTATAACATTTTATGTACTCACTACTCATTAATTCCAGTAAAGAACACATATATTTACCATCTTCAATTTTTACCAAAATTAATCCTATGTCTAGCAAACAATCCCCAATATTTTTATTACAAAATACTATTGATTCAGAATCATTAAAATGTCAGATGCTCAAATCATACGACTAAAAAAAAAGACATAGGCTATTGCCTTAGGTTATGCACAAACCTCTCTTTTTTACTTTTATTTCTCTTTACTTCCCTTCCTCTTTTCCTTTGCTCCTTTCAGCTAGATCCTTGTCAATTTGAGTTCCTACAATACATAAAAGAGATCATTAAAACTTTACTTCATTAAAACTCCATAAACCCTAACCTCTCTTTCTCTCTTTTTCCTCTCTCAAACTTCCTTAAGCTTGGTTATGCAAGAAAATGACTCTCTTTCTCTCTTTTCTTACTTTCTCTCATTATAAGGAAGCTTTGGCTATTAAGGAATATGGAAGGAACACATGGGCTGGTTTGAGAACTTAGAAAATTCTAGATGTGAGGGGATAAAGAAGAAGGAGAGATAATTAAGGGAAAGAGGACAAATTTAATTTATAATGGGACACCTAAGCCCATATGAATTTAATGACTAATAAATGTATTCATGCATGTTAATTAGCTTCTCAAAACTTGCCACTTGGTGTGGCCAACCACCACATATATATAATATCCCACTTCATGCATTTAATTGGTGGTTAACCCAATTAATCCTCCAATTTTTGATAAATTGCAAATTGACCCCTAAACTTTTCAAAATTTGCAATTTAGTCCCTTACTACAATTTAACATATTTAAATACTTTAAACACTTTATTGAGTATTTTTCATAATTAGTTGCCATTATTTTAATCTTTTTCGGTCAAAATCCTAATTTACACTCTGATTCATCCAACGCATCAGCTTAATGACACTTGCGACTCGGGCCTAAATTTGATGAAATGACAGGCTCCTAAAGCATAGAAAAAGAACACATCCATGCAAATATAGCCATATAAATACGAATGTCCCACCAACCCCACTTGGTAATTTATAATTACGGTACTTCAACTATTCGACATGTAAGGACTCAATACCTAAATTATAATTTGTAACAAAAAATCTTTTTTAATTTAATTTTGTAATATAAAACTCACTTCGTGTAGCACCTTCCTAGTTAATTAAGATAAATTTAACTAAATGAGTGGATACTATATGATCATGTTACTGAAAACCTATGAGAAATTAAAAAAAAAATTCTTTTTTGAAATCACTTTATCTCATAATCTCTTTTCACAAGTAAAACATGTTAATCCAATTCATGTTCATATACAAAAAGGCATATATAAACTTTTGATCCAAATATTAGCATCATATAAAATCATGTTTGGGCTAAACTAGTCTGATATTTTAAAAAAAAGATATGATCATAATCAAAAATATATGTTTCTTAAAAGATAAGACATGTACAATTGTAAACAACCTATATCCCTATATCATGTACAAAAACAAAATATGACATAAAATATTACTGACCCGAAGGGCTTTCGCTTTTTGTCAACTGTTACTATTTACTAGGCTCCAAACCTACATGTAGGATACACTCATATGCTAAACAATTGAAAACTTAGTAGTATATATAAACATAAAAATTCATACAAATATTCATACAAGGAATATCATAGTAATTCATGTTCATGTTGTTATGTCATATTTGTACATAATTTCATTATAGCATGACAATATAAAAGTAATACATTATAATCATATTTTTATCATATGAAAGATCATTTACTTAGATATATCCATTCCTACAATCGTGCATAGGTATAACATAACTATATATCAATATCATATGTGTGCAATTCAAGTATCAGATAATCATTTGCATTTTACCTTTTTCACTGAATTACATTTCATTAAATATTTTTTTGCCCAAAACTATAAACCTAGACTATTCACATTTCATTAAAGGTGTCATACACGGGTGTCATCACCCATGAACCAAACTGTAAATACTGCTTGTGAATGCTACTAGTTATGAAGTGACAATATTCACATGCATGAAGAAAATGTCACGGGCATGATTATGCTCTTGAAGGCGTGATTCATAGTTGTGAGACTCCTATCATGAGCTTGAAATTTGGGTCTGTTCTACTTGAACTTTTTCAGGCCTGATTCATGGACATAAACCTTTTGTCATGGGTATAGATTTGGGTTTTTTTAGTAGTTTTTAAGTACAAAACAAGGCATTTAATTCAAGGCACACACAAAGGATTCTATGGTTGACCATTAGCAACCTCTTCCTATCAATATTCTTAACAATATCATACCAAAATCATGTTTTATTATCTATTAACCATATTTGAACACAAACACCAAAATTCACATTTCCAAACTCATTAATTCCTATAACATGCAGTAATGATTCAATAACATTTATAATCCCTTTAAGATCACTTCTTCCAACCATAATAACCATTATAATACCATAACCTTATGAATACACTATTGGGCACATTTATTACAAGGTTTCATATCAAACGTCACCATTAACTCATCCAATGCATAACTCAACTTTTATAATATTTTTCATTCAATTCTAGTAACTATCACGACATTAATTACATCTTTCAAGCATTAGAAACAATTCACTCACAAACATGCCATATTTTGGAATTTAAATACATATATATACATACCTCTATGGAGCCTCAAAAATTAAGCTTTAATCAAGGTTGTCTATCCTCTTAGTGGGTTTCACCACCTCTTTTTTTCCAACTTCTAACACATATGGACATATCTATCAATAATAATTAACCATAAACATAACACAAGAGCCACAAAAACTAAACCCTTACTTTAAACCTTTAAGCTAACCCTTATCTCATATAACCGCTATCTAAAACATACTTTAACTCTTAAACAAGCTTGACGAAGAGTTTTTACTTAATAAAAATTCAAGATTAAACTAAAACCTAACCTATTTAGAAATAGATTTCTACCAGAAATGGGATTGACATGAAAAAAGGCATAAACTTATAAAGAGATAGGAAAAACATGATTCCTTACTAAAATTGAAGGAAACACCACGTGAATGAGGGTTTTTAGCTTCTCTTATTTTTTCTCAAGGTCAGCCTTCATAAGAACATGAGCCTCCTTATGCTTCTCTTTTCTCTAGAACGTGATAAATCTTGTTTTTTAGCTTACAATTTTGTGTGTTAAGACTTGGAATTGAAGGGAAATGATGGGGTAATGTTTCTGGTGTGAGGGGAAGCTTTGATGAATTAGGGTTTTTGGAAAAGTTGTGAGAAAAAAGAAGAGAATAGACTGATTTCACTTTATACTGGTAATGTTCATAGGCGTGACAATATCTATCATGGGCGTGAATACTAGGACATTTCACTTTCTCATTTCTTTTTAATTCCTTCCCTTAATAAAAACCTTAAATGCACACTTATATCTCCTTAATATGTCTTATTAACTAGGTTCTAATTAGTAGGTGTTATATTTCTCTCCACCTTAAAGAATTTCATCCTCAAAATTACCTGGTGTGTTGTTTCAAAATACCTAAGGGTATTATTTTATCATCACTTCTTCTTTTTTTCCATATAGTCTCTTCTATTGCATGATTCCTCCATAGAACTTTGACCAACAATACTTGTTTGTTCTTGAGTTTTTTGACTTTTCTAGTTAATATATCAACTGGTTCCTCCTCATATATAAGGTCTGGTCTCACCTCTATGTTCTCAATTAGGATGACGTGAGAAGGATCTAACCTATGCCTCCTCAACATAGAGACATGGAAGACATTATGAATCTTGCACAACTTTGGCGTAAAGCAAACCTGTAAGCAACTGACCCATTTGCTTTAAAATCTCATAAGGTCCAATGAACCTAGGACTTAACTTGCCATTCTTTCTAGACCTAAGGACCTTTTTCCATAGAGAAACTTTAAGGAACACCTTGCCTACCACTTCATACTCTATATCTCTCATCTTGAGATATGCATACAATTTAACCTATCTAAAGTTGTCTTTAACCTTTCTAGTATGATCTTCACCTTTTCCTTTATCCCTACACCAACTCTGGCTCTACTAGCTTCTGGTCACTGAACTCAGTCTAGCATACTAGTGTCTGACACTTTCTGCCATAAAATACCTCATAAGGAGTCATCTGAATGTTAGATTAATAGTTGTTATTGTAAGCAAACTCCATCAATTGTAGATACTTCTCTTAGCTACCCTCAAGCACTATCATATAACTTCTCATCATATCTTCCAATATTTGTATCACTTTCTCTTATTTATCACTTATCTATGGTTGAAAAGTTGTGCTAAAGTTGATCTTGGTACGTAAAGCTTGTTATAGACTACCCCAAAACTATGATGTGAACTGTAGATCTCTATTCGATATGAAGGAGGCTGACACTCCATGTAGTTGTACTATCTCATTCATATAATCTACTAACATGTTCATAGGGTAGTCTCTCCTAATAGGCAAGAAGTGAGCTGACTTTGTTACCTTATCCATGATGACCCAATCAACATGAAACTTTCTCAATGTCAGAGGCAACCTAATCAGAAAATTCATCGTGATTTGCTCCCATTTTCATTATGGTATTGTGATTGGATGCAACAACCCTAAAGGTATCTAATATTCTATCTTAACTTACTGACTGGTCAGGCATCTGATAGTGAACTCTATGTTATCCTTTTGCATATATGTCCATCAATATTTTCCTTTCAAATCATGATATATCTTGTTACGTCCTGGGTGAATGGAAAATATGGTTTCATGTGTTTCCTTTAGGATTCTCTATCTCAAGTCTGTAACATTAGTCACACATAAATAACCCTAATAATACAAATTGCCATCTAGCTCAACTATTTACTTGGGTCTTTCCCTCTTAAAGACCTAATCGAGGTTAAATGTGCAACTTTGTTATCGTCTCCTTGCTCAAAGTGTCAGCCATAACATTGGCCTTGCCTAGATTATAATTGATTACACAATTGTAATCCTTGCTTAATTGCAACCATCGTCTTTGTCTCAGGTTGAACACCTTTTGGATAGGAAGATACTTCAAGCTCTTGTGGTTGGTATAGATGAAACACTTTTACTCATATAGGTAGTGGCATCATATCTTTAAAGCAAACATGATGGCCACTAACTCAAGATTATGTGGAGTAAATCTTTTCATATAGCTTCAATTGTCTAGAGGCATAAACAACAATCTTTCCCTCTTGCATCAAAACACACCCCAATCTTTTGTGAGAAGTATCACTGTAGACTACATATAACACCCTCTTACCTTTTTGTACCTCAGTCAAGTAAAATGGTATTTTTGACTAACTAACTGATGTGTCTGTGTAGGACTTATAGACATACAACTTACATAAACTAGTTCAGAACCCATGATAATAATAATTATACATTATATACATAGGTGGAATGTACTTATATAGACTATAAACTTGTACATGATTTTATTTATAGATATATGTATGCTTTAAAACATGCATAGTGTGTATAAAACTACTTTATGAGCATGCTATGACTATTACTATTACTGTCACTACTGTATTCTTTTAGTGGAAACACTAGATCTACAACTCTTGTCTACCTGTACTCCACTTGCATCCCAAGAATCATACCTATGTGAGGGAAAAACAACTCCCACGCTAAGTTTTAACTCAATGGTGCAAGTTTTATAGTAATAGTCAAATTTATACGTAAACAAAAATTCATATATAATTCTAACATGCTTTTCAAGAAAAATAATTTTAATCATATAACATCCCATTTTTGACCATCATAAAAAATGCATCAAAACTAAAATTTACATTGCCAATTTTTCTATTATGTCTATAAATTAAATTGTCTAACCCAAATCCTAAGCAAACACAAAGGGGTATCTCGACCCATTGGTCATTTTAAATAAGATGCCTATGTAAAATTATCCTAGCTGAAAAGCTTAATATCTTGGTTAAAGCCATCTCTTCTAGTTGAAGCCATACATCCCTGTTAAAACTGCATCTCTTGGATGAAGTCATAAATATATTCTGGCCGAAGCCATATACTCTGGCTGAAGCCGTTTGCTCTAACTGAAGCCTATCCCTATTGGCATGTCATACATTTCAAGCTTATCTATGAGCATATATCACATTTATTTATAAAGCTTTGTAAAAAGAAGTCTCATAGGAATCAATGATGATTGGATTACATTTACAAATGAGTTATAATTTATATGTAGAATAAGGTAAGAGGGTTGTGAATACACAGTGGGTAAAAAGAGAATCCAATAGGGCAATGTGTCAGAATTGTTTAGGCTCAAAGAGATTAAGAAAGTATAGTATTTTATATGGTTAGTTGAAGTGATTAAATAGGTTCCTTAAAAAGAAGAGAATTAAGTACGCCAGGGAAACAGAAAAAGGAAAACCAAGTTAACATATAATATACTTAGAATGTAACAAGGGTTACAAAGCATCAAGGTAAGGAGCAAATAATTAGAAAGAGAGGGAGAATACAAAAAAAAGTGTTATGAAGTACCTATATTATTAACAAGGTGTATAAGAATCAGGATAGATGATTATCATCCGGGCAAGACTACAGTGATAGTTTATGCACTATGTAAGAACTTTTGGCAAATTTTTATTTTCAGCTTACAATAAATCAAAAACTGAAAGATGCTAAAAAATAAGACCTGAAGCTAATGGATATCTTGGAATTTGTTTACAGGTATGAGAGATTGAGTTTCAAAGTTATGGTAGAAGGAAGCCTATGCTTATAGGTTAGACTGTTTGTGACTAGTGGGGGAGAATTGAGACAAAAGGTCATGAAAGAGATATATGACTCCAAATGAGCGATGCATATGGATAGCAACAAATTGTATTAGTATTTGAAGGTAAGATTTCGGTGGCTAGGAATAAAGAAAGATATCACAAGTCTCTAGTAGAAGTCAGACTTACTAGCAAGTTAAGGCATAACATTGGATGCCTTTGTGTTGTTAAAGTCAATTGCCATTATATGGCTGAAATGGAAAAGAATTACTATGATCATTAACCCAAGAAAATATCGATGTATTGGTTGTGGTCAACCAACTAACCAAAATTGACTCACTTTTCTACTAATCAAGAGAGATTATTCCTTAAACAAGTTGGCAAAATTGCAAATGAGTGAGGTAGATGGGTTGCACAGAATTCCCTTTATATCATATTAGATAGGAATTCTAAGTTTTACAATGGAGTTTGGAGTGGTTTTTAGGAAGCCTTGGGTATTAGGCTTATTTTTCAATACAGCCTTCCATTCCTAGATATATGGTCAATTGGAAAGGGTTAACCAGGTTTTTGCATACAAAAAGAGATATTGTGTTTTGAGGTTGAATAACTTAAGGTCAGTACTTATTTCTTACAGAGTTTGCATAGAGCAACAGTCACCAGTCTAGGGTTGGCTTGGTGCCATTTGAGATCTTAAAGAAAGTTGAGCCAGTAGTATATAGATTTACTGCATCACTGGAGTTGGCACAATTCATGATGTATTTCATGTCTTGATGTTTTGTACATATGGGTTGGATCCTACGCATGTCATTGCAAGAGATACTCTTTGAGGTACATCCAGATTTGATATATATGAGGAAAGAACTGGTAGAGATTTTTGCACAAAAAGTAAAAGAGTTGAGATATAAAAAGTGGCTTTGAAAAAATGCTATGGAGGAACCACATTACAAAAAGAGCCATTTGGGAGAGTGAAGAAATTGTGTGGGCTCAGTAACCACATATGTTTTTCAGATGAACAATCATGTAAAATTTCAAGGATGAAATTTTCTTAAGGGGGGAAGAGTTGTCAAGCTCATAATAAAGGGTTTGAATGTTAATAAGGTTGTGAGGTTTTTGATTTTCAAGTGTATAAGTTCAAGGATTAATTCTTTGGGGAGAAAGATTAAAAATGAAAGAGAAAATGAATCTGTATATGATTCACGCTCGTGAATAATTGGCCACGACCATGAATCTGTTGCTTCATGCCTTATGAGTTTGAGTAATGGTTTTGTTTATATTGTGAGGGATGATTCATGACCGTGAATTGCAATATATAAAGGTAAATAACCTTTCATTATTCTCCATTTTTGAGAGAAAAAACCCTAATTTCTATCCACCCTCAAGAGACCAACCCTTTTATCCATCCCTTTGCTCAACCCACAAAAACTAAGTGAAAAACAACTAATCTTGGGAGAAATAAAGGAAAATAGAGGTTTATCAAAGAGAATGGCTTGAGAAGATATATATATATATATATATATATATATATATATATATATATATATATATATATATATATATAAAATTCATGTATGAAGATGATAACTTGACATTTATACGAGAATGATATAATTTTGAAAGGTAACTAGAAGAGAATGCAATTGAAAATATATATATATATATATATATATATATATTATGTGTTGATAAATGATAAGAATATTGTGATGTTTAAAATGAGATATATGAGAAATTATGTCCAATACTCTTACTAGGACTAGAGCTATGAGAGATGGCATATCATTGAGGGTTTTATAGTATGAAAGGCCTAGGATTGACCAATATAGGAACGAGACCAATGAATTAAGGGTAAAGCTCAAAGTTGCTTCTTTGGAGACATATGTGAACATATTATTGTTTTCCCTCAGGCAAGTATCCTGAATGGCTCCAGAGTGATCCGTTGTATACTCATATCTATTTTAGTTTTGTCAAGAGTTAGTGGGCAATGATATTAAATAATAGAAAATGGAAATGGACCTTGTGTGGTTGTATGAGATATGATAGTTATAATTGTGATTAACCTAGCACGGATGCAGAAGATGTAAACGCTTTAATTGTAACGGCTGAGCTCCGCCTTACCAGAGGATGAGAGCCCACCCGCCGTCTCACTGAGACCAACGGGCTGCCGGTGTCCATGGCCCAGTACCCCCAACCCATCACTGTGCACCAGCCCGAGTCTCAGGCCCGCAACGACTGTTGCACAGTAGGTTGTTGAATTCAGGGATCGAACCCTCAACCTCCCTTTAGCCTCAGTAAGAGACTACCAATTATACCATGGTACAATTGGTAGTCTCTTACTGAGGCTAAAGGGAGGTTGAGGGTTCGATCCCTGACTTCAACAACCTACTGTGCAACAGTCGTTGCGGGCCTGAGACTCGGGCTGGTGCACAGTGATGGGTTACAATTGGTAGTCTCTTACTGAGGCTAAAGGGAGGTTGAGGGTTCGATCCCTGCCTCCAACAACCTACTGTGCAACAGTCGTTGCGGGCCTGAGACTCGGGCTGGTGCACAGTGATGGGTTGGGGGTATTGGGCCATGGACCCCGGCAGCCCGTTGGTCTCAGTGAGACGGCGGGTGGGCTCTCATCCTCTAGTAAGGCGGAGCTCAGCCGTTACATTAATTATAATATACATTTGGAAAAAACATGGATATGTGTATTTGATTATGACATGGATTATTTTATGGGATAAAATAAAAGTATATGATGAGACTCACATGTTCATGCTTACATACTTTTTGGGCATGTGTAACTATGTTTCATGCATACATGTTATGGTATACTTTGTATATTGTTATATACCGCTAAGTATGAGTTGCTCACACGTAGGTTGTAGTGGGATAGCCACTATTAAAAGAGAAGGAGAGCTTGAAAGAAGAGTCACTGGACACAAATCAACAGTGGCAGGTGATACAATTTAGAGTCTTGAATTTGACATACATATGTTTTAAATTTGTATATTTTTTCTTTTGTGATTTTATTTGTAATCTTGAGGCTAGTTGATGCCAATACGGAAACTTTTATATAATAATCAACATTTCATTTTGTATTCTTTCCTTTTTTTTCCTTTCATATGGTTTTTAAACAGTCATCATAGCAATGATGCTAAGTAATTTTTTGTTTTAAATCACAAGGGTATTTAACTTTTGATGATAATATTTTACGCATTTAGACAATTGAAGACACATAAGAATAATTACCCCACATATAACTTAGAGTTGGCAACCATGTCTTTGCTTTGAAGATATGGCACCATTATCTTTAAGGGGAGAAATATTTCATTCACACAAACCGTAAGAGTCTAAAATGCCCTTCTACATAAAGAGACCTTAATGTTATTGACTATTATTTAGGCAAAGCCAATGTGGTGGCTGATGCATTAAGTAGGAAGATGGTGGTTGAGTTGAACATTTGGCCTACACTTAATTAGGAAATGATATATGCATAAAGATAGGATAGCAAGTTTGTTGAGACAACTGAGTTGGTTTTTAAGTGGGAGATATCTAGTTATCTAGTTGAGCTAGATGGTGGACTATATTAACATGGTCGATTATGTGTGCCTAGTGTTGACGATTTGAGATAAAGAATCCTACAAGAAGTGAGACTAGGTATGTTATGCACCCAGAAAGCAATAAGATATATCATGACCTGAAGTGTAAGTACTATGGATATGTATAAAGAGAGATATGACAGAGTACATTACCAAAAACCTGACTTGTCAGCATGCTAAGGTAGAATATCATGTACCATCAGGGGTTAATATAGCTGATCACAATACCAAAATGGAAATGATAGAGAATTACTATGGATTTGTTGATTGGATTGTGAGTGACTCATAGGAGATATGGTGTCATATGGATTATAATGGATAGGCTTACGAAGTTAGCCCACTTTTTTTTCTTTTAGAAGGGATTTCCTCTTAAGCAGACTAGCAAATATTTGTGTTAATGAGATAGTACGACTTTACAGAGTACTAGTCCTTATTGTTTCAGACATGGACCCTAGATTTTGTTAGTGAGGTGCCCTAAAGGAAATCACTTTACACACTTAATGTACTCATTTATTATTAATAAAAGACATTTTCATTATATGGCATTCATTGCATATGAATTGATATAGATCTTAGACCATTTTCTTGGAATGTAATGCAATGTTCCCCAAAACAATAACCAAGAAAGGGGGTTAAATTGGTTGGTAAATAAAAAATTTGCTTGAGGCAATTTTACCAAAGAATGATTTGTGAGTGAGAAAAAGATATTGACACACAAGATTTATAGAGTTTCGGGTATTAACGAACCCTACGCCTCTTCCAATCTCAATTCAGTATTTCACTAACACTTAAAGTGTTATAAATGGAGTTTTTCCTAGCTCACTCCCAATTATGGTGTTTTGCTTTCTTGGCTAATACCTAACCCAGAAAACCCTTATGTTTTAATGGCTAATACAACAACTAAATTCTTGTGTTTTTTATGGTTCATACAAAAACCCTTACAAGTGTTTCACTCACAATCCAACTCACTCAAACTCACTTTTGAGTAATTGATTACAAGAATGAAACACTCACTAACCAAAAAGCTTAACAATTCTGAGCAATTATGATTTTTAAAAAAGATAAAAATATAGGATTAATGGAATCAATTAAATGCACAAGGCTATACAAGATTAAAATATTGAATGCATGTTTTTCTAACCTTTGGAAGTCATAAATACATTGTATTTAAACTTCTGCTAGCAAATATAGCCACCTCATTCAACCACTTTCCCATTTGCACCTGACAACTTTCTCTTTCCAGGTTCATGGGCGTGAATATTCTTCGTTACCATGACTGAAGTGATGAAATTTGTCGTGACCAATTCTGTCCAGAAATGAGAGGTATTTCATGAGCATGACACATTTCTTCGTAGGCGTGAGTTAATTTTCATGAGTGTGAATGTTCTTTGTAGCCATGACTGAAGTGGTGAAACTGGTCATGACTGATTTTCTCCATAAATGAGAGGTCTTTCATGAGCATGACACATTTTTTTACAGGTGTGACTTAGTCAAGCTTCACGGGTAGTCCAATGCTTCATTGCTGTGAACATTTGAATGAACAGTTTTGGTGCTACTCATTCACAAGTGTTACTCCATAAGCCACGAGCGTGAATTGCTATTTTCACAATAGTGGCAATTCTTCACCATGGGTGTGACATTAATCATTGGTGTTAAATATCTTTTTCATGGGTTTGAATCTTTGTTGATTTTCATTCTTTTGAACTTCAAATAATTTCATTCAACTTGCTTCATGGTTTTAGGAATGTGTAACCTGTCTAACACATTTAGAATACAAAATATGGTTAAATTCCTTATTGCTCAATTATTTGTGATCATCAAAATGACAGAAATACCTCTCAAGGTACAACTATCTTCCCCCTTTTTAATGGTGACAAATAATTTTGCAATATGTAACTTAAGGAGAAATGAATTTCTCCCCCTTAAAAGATGTTTAATAAATATGAATTATAAAGAGCACAAAGATACCACATTTTAAACCATAAGCATATAAAATAAGAAGTTTCAAAAGAGATTCAAATAAGCATTGATTATAACATTTATGCCAAGTATATGAAAGATTTATGTCAAGTATATTTTATGTTAAATGGCATTTATGTTAAGCATATAAAAAGTATATGTTAAGCATATTGCATTTCTTCTCCCCCTTTACCACAATAAAAAATAAAAGACAATCAAGAGAAGAAAAAAGACAATATAAAGCAAATCTCATTTTCATTATATAAGCAAAAGATGTACATATATGAGTTTGAGTACTAATAAGATATGCTTTTCTATCTAATGATCCTAAGGATCCTCATGATCCTAATACAAGATTCTAAAGCATGAAACTAAAGCTAAAGAAAAAGATAAATCATGGCTTGAAGCCATATAATTTCTCGTGAAGATAAGCTATCTCCTTCTCGAGACTATCAACTCTTGACTTTACAAAATCCTTGAGATTCTCTAGCTTCTGATCAATGGATTGCTGGAAGGATTCCATGCTTTCTTGAAGCATGTTGAAGAGAGGAGTGAGAAATCTCATAAGATACTGAGCCATATCCGGTTGAGATGAAGATGCTCCACCAACTGCTAGGGCATCTAGTATATCTATTGAAACTCCATGAGGCTCAATTCTAGCTCTCTTTCTTTGTTGTGGCCCTTGAAGACCAGCTTTAAGTTCCTCTGAATCCTCTGGTTCCCATGCAATCTCACTTGTAGAGGTGATAAATCGGTAGTAAGTGTCATCCTCAAATATAATACTCACTGCTGCTCCCATCTTGATAAGGATTTGATTTATGCCGGGATAATGTTGAAGTTATAATCATTAAGATTCATTAATCTAAGCTCAATCACCATATGAGTAATGTAGCCACATATATGAATGTCACCCAATGGGATAGAGGCTACTGAATAAAGATAGGTTATGAACCATCATGACAGGGCAATTAGCTCCTTGAAAAGAAGTAATTCTAACTTCTTGACTGCCCTGTTGCTGTCTTCTTGGGCAAATATCGAGTATGTTAGAAATCGATGAATGTAGCAGAGAATTAGATTATTCAAATGAGTGCTCTTGGTCTTCTTAACATCCCAACTGTAATCGCGACCTAAATTATGCCATAATGAAGAGGGGTTGAATTCCTTTGCCTCACTTTCATTTATCAAGCCCTTATATGGTAGCTTGAAGATATCTGCAAATTCTGAGGTAGTGAGAGATTTATCTTGCTTGCAAAACTGGAAGAAGACCTTGCCTATTGGAGACACTTGTAAAGTACTAAGAAAATCGAGTGTTAGATCTTTCAAAGTGGGCTCATAGATGTTAACAAATTCAAGAATGCCAGACTTTCGAAGCCAAACTCTCAGGTCAGATTTAAGGTCAAAAGCCTTGATGCAATTCCAATAGAACGTTCGGATGGACAAAATAGGACACTTCTTGAGAGAAGCATATTTCTAATGATAGTGTTAGGATAGAATATTGAGTAAATAGTCTGTATAGAACTTTGGGGTGATGCTCTTTCTCTTCCATTTGGAGGAACCAGCTATAAAGGCCATTTTTATGGTAAAAAACTTTGAAGAAAATTGAAAGGGATGAAGATGAAACCTAGGATTTTATTTCTGCAAGAAAACTCAAAAAATCTTGAAGAAAAACATATGAAATAGATGTTTAGAGGATGAATCCGGTGATGATTTATTGTGAAATGGTGTTTGGAAGGTCAAATTTGGCTAAAAATTAGAAAGGGAGTGCAGCTATCGCGAGTTTGAAAGGAGAGAATAAAGAGAAACAATGAAGTTTCAGGCTTCATATAGATCGATTCATGGTCGTGAATGAAAGTTTATGGGCATGAATAATCGCATTCACGGGCAAATCAAATGGTGACTCAAATCATAATCCAAGGCATGAACGATTATGTTTATAAAATGGAATATGTTCACAGTCGTGACACTAAATAGTCACAAACGTGAATTTGATCAATCACGAGATCAAATTGTGATGCTAAGTGTGAATAAGGTCCCAAACGCTTCTGCCAATTAATTAACGATCGTGAAGACCCAATATGAGGCAAAAAAATAAAACACAATTCAAACAAAAGAATGTGATACTTAACTCTTTCCTAAACTAATTAAACATGTTATTTCATAAAAAATAATCATTTATGATACAAATTGAATATGAAAATCATTAAATATGATATATATCACTCAAGGTTCAAATCAAAATGCAATATATGTCTTTTAATCCCCTTTTTTAAGATAAAGTGCTCCCATCAAGCTCATTTCAATTTCTCTAGTCATACACTTAGCAAAATTCTTGACAAAGAAAATCATTAGTAGATCCAAAGATAATATCATGAACATAAATTTGAATAAGTAATATGTTAAGCTTGTGCTTTTTAATGAAAAGAGTAGTGTTTACAAGTCCTTTTGAAAAATTATTTTCTAAAAGAAATGCACTAAGCTTGGAGCTTGTAAAGTTTAAATTTCATGTGGCATGTAAAAGCTAAAAGATTCTAATTGCTTCTAATCTAGCAACCAGAGCATAGGTCTTATCATAATCTATGCATTCCTCTTGGTTATACCCTTTGGCAACCTATATAGCTTTATTTGTAGTTATATGACCTTGCTCATCTAACTTGTTCCTAAAGATCCATTTACTACTAATGGTTGGGTAGTTCTTAGGTATTGGAACTAAGGTCTAAACCTTATTTCTCTCAAATTAGTTGAGTTCCTCTTGCATAGTAATCACTTGACTCTCATCACTAAGAGCCTCATCAATATTCTTTGGCTCAATCTGAGAGACAAAAACTAGATTAGAATCTAAAAATTTAAAATTACATCTAGTACTTACACTCTTAGTGGGATCACTAATGATTTTCTCTATGGGGTGGTTTCTTATAAATTTACATTCGTTTTGACCCTTTTGGGTGTCTTACTCTTAAGATTGAGGTAGTAGACTATCTTGATGCTCCTCTTGTTATTGCTCTTCTTGATCATCATTATCTGTAACATCCTCAACCTTCCCCATATGCATTTCATTTGAACATATGCATCTTGCATATAACTAAATTGAACACATGCATTTCATACATCTTTTCGTAGGAACAAGTCCATGACACGCACTAGCTATGTGTCCTAGTACATTGCAATTGTATCGAGTCATACATGTGGATTTATAATCTAAATGAGGATAAAGAGTTTTAAAAATAAATGAAATAAGGTGACCAAATTAAAGTATGCAAAATGATTATATTAAGATTAAATTGGATATTGTGTTGAATTGTGTAATAATAATAAGAATAATTAGAAAAAAATAAAATAAAATAATAAAACAAAAAATAAAAATAAAAAGTCAGAAAAAGAAAAAAAATGGAGTGGACGGGTAAAACAAATGGTGGTGCCTTTTAACTTATTAGGCAGCCACCATATTCATTTCCATCCTTACCTTCTTCTTCTTCCTTACTTCATTTATTCAACCTATTTTCTCTCAAGTTCTAGCCACCATTTCCTCCCTCTTTCACTCCAAAGATTTCAGCAACAAGATTAGCCAAGAGTGATTATAGGTGAGTAAACATTGATTTTTGTGTTTAACTTGATTTTGGTGTTTAGGGTTCATTAATAAGCAGTATTTTGTTCTATAGTTTTGATGATCTTAGAGATTGAATATGAAAATTCTTAAAACACAAAAGTTGTTCCTTTATGTCTTATATTTATGGATAAGTAAATATTTTTGCAAGATGTGGTGTATAGAATGAGATATAATCTTCGTACTGAAAGTGGTCCGGATGTTAACCCTAAGTAAGTTAGCTACTATGTTTGTTAGTTTTGGATATGTTAAAGCCAATATTGGAAGTCCCTCAAAACATAACAGTTGTAGATATATGTGTTATATATCTGTATACCCAATTTCAAATTCATAGATCTTGTAAATTTGGAGTTCTGGTGAATGGAACCATGACTGTTCCATGACTTGAATTGCCAACTGAGTGCCCTGGGCAGATCTAGAAACCTTTTGGCCCATTTGAGCTCGTTAGAGCTAGATTCTGTACAATTTCAAAACATGAATTATAGATATATGTGTTATCTAAATTTGGGTACTAATTTCAGCTTCATATGTTATTTATAGACTAAGTTATGACCTTTGGAAGTCATACTGGTCTGGAAGCCAATTCTATTATGGACCAGTGAAATGTTTCTTATAATTTGAAGACCTTAGAGACATTATTGATAAAAGTTTTAAACATGAAAAATTTTCCATTTGAAGCCATATAAGTGTCTGTAAAGGTTCATTAAAATAGGACTTATATAGTATAAGGTATGATGAACCAAAGTTGATACCCTGAAACTGCCAAAGGGGAGGAAACAGGGCAGAAAACAGAACACACTTAAACATTCCACCAAATATTGTACAATGATCCAATTGGTATGATATTTTAATATGTCCTATAATTATATGTTAATTTTAATTAAGAATAAGAATCAGATTAATTGGTCAAATATAGAAAAAGGTATAGGCTAAACAGTCCCATAAGGTCACACTGCCTTATAGGAAAAATCTTAACTATTGATATGAACAATGCATATTAATTTGTTTAAGCCACATAAAGTCTCCCTAATCATGAGTTAATTGATTATGTTTTAATATTAGATGCAACATATTAGAGAGCCACAAGGAGTAGATAGACAATAAGTTAGGGGTCGGAATCAAAGGAGAACAGTGAGTCTAATTATCAATTGAATTCTTTAGTGCAAATGAATGTTGCTTGTTATGTGATTCATATGATTGTCATGATTGGTCTTTGATAATATGATGATGGATAATTTGTGACATTGTGGTACACATAAGTGGTATACTTGTGATATATTTGAGGTATATGTTTGACATATGTGATATATATACAGGGTATATGTATAGTATATATGAGGTATTGTGTGGCATATGAGGCATATATGCGGTATATGTATATTATATATGATAAGATGCAACAGTTGATAAATGATTAAGTACAAGTGCATATGCATATGGACTAAAAAGGCATTATGACTAGTTAATCGATATTGTAAAGCAAAAGAAGAGGCCTATGGCCCAACAAATGTGCAAATGAAACAAATGATCAAGCTAGCTAGCAAATGCAAATGATCACATGGAAAACGTTCACATGGAAACCCAGGGCAATGTCTATTTAACTTAGTCACAACAAAATGAAATAAGCAAAGCATTTTCATACATAAGGAGTAATGATTATATATTGAACTTTATTGATATTTATATGATACTGATGAATGGAATGGAATACATGGTATGTATTGGATTTGTGAGTTATTATTATGAGTTGTTCGGTACTTTAGAGCTCATTTGATGGTTATTTTCACTGAGCATCATTTTTCAGGTAAAGAAAAATGATAGCTCATTGTGAGTAGCATATAAAATACATGGAGCACAGGTCCCTGGCCGAGCCTCATCACTCTCTCTCATTGCATTCCACACAAGCATGAAAATATGTCATCTGTGTTTTGTATTTACGTGCTTGAATATGTATAGTCATTTTGAAATGAGCTTTAAAATGTATAAATGAAAGCAACTCGTAAATACTTATGTGTAAAGTTTATGTTTTAATATATGTGATATATTATATTGTGGTGAAAACCTCAGTGTTAACTTTGCAAAATCATTGAATGATATTACAGGATAATGAAAAACAATTTTACTATCAATGTTAACAGGATATTTTGTCTTTCCAACATGCTATGTGTGATTATTTGATACAGGGATAGGTTAAACTCAAATGTATAAGATGTGGTGTTACATTATCATCTCTCTTTGAGGTCTTACCATCCTTTTTATGATCAAGACCATGCTTATCCATTGTACCTATAATATCATCAAGAGCACTACTTTTCACAAGATCAAGTTTACTAGATTCATAAAAAAAAAACATGTATAGACTGTTCTACAACTAATGATCATTTATTAAAGACTCTATAAGCTTTGATAGTTATGGAGTATCCTAAAAAGATACCATCATCGGATTTAGAAGCAAATTTTCCAGCATTATATATGGTATTTAATATAAAACACTTGCATCCAAATACTCTAAAATATGAGATAAAAGGTTTTATTCCATTCTATAGCTCAAATGAGGTTTTATTTAAGTTTGGCTTTTTGAAAATATGGTTAGAAATATAACATGCAGTATTATTGGCTTTGGCCCAAAAGTAGGTTGGTAAATCATACTCATTGAGCATTGTTCTAACCATCTCAATTAGAGTTCTATTTTTCCTTTCAATAATCCCATTTTTTTAGGTGTTCTAGGAATTGAAAAATTATGAGAAGTACCATATTCTAAACAAAACTTTTCAAAATTCTAATTTTTAAATTATTTTCCATTATCACTTCTTATTTTAGAAATAAAATACCCTTTTTCATATTAAATTATTTTGGCAAAGTTTTTAAAGGATTCAAAAGCATCACTCTTTTGAGCTAATAAAATTACCTTAGTGAATATAAAGTAATCATCAACAATGACAAGAGCATAGTATTTACGTCTTAAACTAGCAACTCTAGTAGGTCCGAAAAGATCTAGATGCAAAAGTTGTAAATGTCTAAAAGTAGTTACTACATTCTTAGACTTGAATGATGTTTTGTGTTGTTTTAACATGTCTTATATTTTGGAAATTTGACTTTTGGTAGTCCATCCACTAGCTCTCCTTTTCTAAGGCTTTGAATTAAGTTCATGCTTGCATGACTTAGCATTTTATGCTATAACTAAGATTCATCGCTAATTGATATAAGACACTTAGAGAAAAGGTTAGATAGCATGTATAAATCTATTATATAAGTATTGTCATTTCTATCTCTTTTAAACATCTCTTAACCATTTGGGGTGGTCACAAGACATTAGTTAGAGGTAAAGGTGACTTGGTTTCCCTTATCACATAATTGACTTATACTTAATAAATTATCCTTTTGAGCCATCAAAAAGTAAGACATTTTCAATTAAAGAAGCATTATTTAAACTATTTGGGCCAATGCCAATTACCTTACCCTTGGCATTGTTTCCAAAGGTTACCTTACTATCATCAATTCTTTTGATTTGAGTGAAAATACTTCTATTTTTAGTCATGTGCCTTCAGCATCCACTATCCACTAGCCAAACATTTTTCTTTGACGTGGACTTGAGGCATAACTACAAAATAACAATTTAGATTTGCTTTTTAGGTACCCAAATGAATTTAGGTCCTTGGGGGTTAGCATTAGAAGATTCCTAATGAGCCTTCTTTATAAAAAATATTTGTTTATATACCTAATTTTCTTGCAATAGTAGCATTGTTTAGATTTAAATATATTTTGCCACTTTACACTAGATTTTGGCTTTACTATCTTTCTTGAAACATTATGTGCATAATGACATAAACATGCATGTTTGGTGGGTGCTTTCCTTGGTGCACTTTTCTTATATAAGAAAGCATGATTGACCTTTTGAGATTTTTCTCTTGGGCCATGTGACCCTTGGTTTCTCTTCTTTTGAGTAGAGAGTTTTGTGTGTGCTTTACCATTAGCCTTTAGGACTATTACGTCAATAGTAGGGTTTTGTGGTGTGCTAGATTTAACAAATATAGTTCTAGGTAGGGTAGATGATAATGCTCCATTGAAGCCTAAGCCATGTCTCACCAAAAGAGGTCTTTGAGATACAATTAAGATATCCAAATTCTCCTTCCCTTTGTGAAATTTTGAGATAGAGTTTCTAAGCTCTTTAGCCTCATTTTTTAAAGCATTGTTTTCTTTTATTAGAGAATTGGTTAAAGGTTTTGATGAAAACTTATCCAATGACTTTCTTAAGTAGTTATTTGAGGTTTTTAGCTCTTCAACTACCTTTCAAAGGTTATTAAAATTATTTTTAAGTTTAGAGTTATTTTTTCTATAAAGATCAAGTTTCATTTTGTACCTTTATATCTTTAGATTTAGTACTTCAACTATATCATCATCATCATCATCATCAATTAAATTACACAAGTCATCACAAGGTTGGGATGTAGAGCATACCTTATCAATGGAGTTATCTTCAATAGCCATGAAGCATAAGTTAGTCACCTCCTCTTCTTCTTCTTCAATGAGTGTTTTGGTTTCATCATCCCAAATGGCTTTGTGACCCTTTTTTTCATCTTCTTTGTTGGGTCTCCTCTTGACTTCTTGACCATGGGGTACTCTAATCTAATGTGTCCCTTCTTCCCACACTCATAGCACTTTACTTCCTCTTTGGCTTTGTTAGATGAAGAGTTTCTTGGAGGGAATCTTGAGGCTATTTGCTTGTAGTTCTTAATTGAGCCATGTTTATGGGTGATCAACCTCTTGATTCTTTTTAAAAGTAAGGCTATTTGATCATCTCCTTTATCAACTAACTCTTCATCACTAAGGAGATCTTCATCTATTGGCATGAAAGTTAAAGATTTGAGTGCTAGACACTCTCTCTTCTCCTTTTCACCTTCAAGCTCTTTTTCTCTTACTAGAGCCATTTTATGAGTGAGGAGTTTGCCAATAAGTACATCGGTAGGAATTATGCTCAAGTCTTTATTGACTTCCTCTATACTGGCTCTTGAGCCATAATCTCTCATTGGAAGACTCTTCAAAATCTTGTTGTTTATGTCTTCCAAACTATAGTGCTTTCCAAGCTTCCTCATGCCATTAACAATGGCAAGAAGACGATTGGTCATGTCGGTTATAGTTTCATTTTGCTTTATCTTGAAGAGCTCATACTCGATGACAAGAAATTGAACCTTTTTGGACCTTACTTGTTTGGTGCCTTCATAACAATTCTCCAATATTTTCCAAATGGTATAAGCAGAAAGATAATGTTAAATCCTACCACACTTTTCAAGGAATAAAAAGCTTATTAGGATTGTCATGGCTTTCTTGTTTTTTCCATTTGCTTTCTTTTGAATTTCAGTCTAATCATCTATTGGGATGATCTCTTCTTCTTCTTTGGAGTTTGTTCTTATCGGAGGGGTCCATTCTTTTCAAATGGACTCCCAAACATTATACTCCTTCACTGACAAGATAGACCTCCATCTTGAATTTCCAATTTGCATAGTTAGCTCCATCAAATAAGGGCTTGAGACTATGAAATCTTTCATTAGCCATTGTTTGATCTTTACTAATGTTTGTTAAGCATGAATACTAGACTTAGCTCTGATACCAACTGTTGCCTAAAATAATTACCAAGAAGGGGGTTGAATTGGTTAGTAAATAAAAATTTTGCTTCAGTCAGTTTTACCAAAGAATGATTTGTGAGTGAGAAATATATATTTAACACACAAGATTTGTAGAGGTTCGGGTATTAATGAACCCTACTCCCCTCTCTAATGTCAATTGGGTATTTCACTAATATTCAAAGTGTTACAAATTAAATGTTTCCTAGTTCACTCCCAAAACAATTACCAGGAAGGGGGTTGAATTGGTTGGTAAATAAAAAATTTTCTTGAGTCAATTTTACCAAATAATGATTTGTGAGTGAGAAAAATATATTTGACACACAAGATTTATTGAGGTTCGGGTATTAACAAACCCTACTCCTCTCTCTAATGTCAATTATGTATTTCACTAACATTTAAAGTGTTACAAATGGATTTTTTTCCTAGCTCACTCCCAACTTTAGTGTTTTACTCTCTTGGTTGACACCTAACCTAGAAAAACGCTTGTATTTTAATGGCTAACATAACAACCAAATCCTTGTATTTTTTTATGGCTCACACAAAAACCCTTACAAGTGTTTCACTCACAATCCAACTCACTAAAACTCACTTTTGAGTAATTGATAACAAGAATGAAACACTCACCAACCAAAAAGATCAACAATTATAAGCAATTATAATTTTTACAAGATAAAAATATAGGATTGGTGGAATCAATTAAATGCACAAGGCTATACAAGATTAAAAGATTGAATGCATATTTTTCTAACCTTTGGAAGTCATAAATATATTGTATTTATACTTCCCATAACAAATATAGCCATTTAGGATGCATTTAATGTGAAAATACTTGTTCAACCACATTCTCGTTCGCGTTTGACAACTTTCTCTTCCTAGGTTCACAAATATAACTTAATGTTTACGGGCGTGAATGTTCTTTGTAGTCGTGACTAAAATGGTGAAACTGGTCATGATTGTTTCTGTCCAGAAATAAAAGGCCTTTCACGGGCATGACACATTTCTTAACTGGTGTGACTTAATGTTAACGGGTATGAATGTTCTTCCCAGTCATGGCTGAAGTGGTGAAGCTGGTCATGATTGATTTTGTCCAGAAATGAGAGGTATTTCACGGGCATGTCACATTTCTTCACTGATGTAACTTAATTTTCATGGGTGTGAAAATTCTTCATAGCCATTACTGAAGTAGTGAAGCTGGCCATGAGGCGTGACTTAGTCAAGCATCACAGGTGGTCCAATGCTTCACTACTATAAAATTTGAATGAACGCGTTAATTCATTCACGGGTGTTGCTCCATGAGCCACGGGCATGAATTGCTATTTTCACGATAGTGGAGATTCTTCACTACATGCATGACATTATTCATTGGAGTGAATATCTTCTTCATGGGTGTGAATCTTTGTTGATTTTCATTCTTTTGAACTTCAAATAATTTCAATCAACTTGCATCATGGTCTTAGGAATGTGTAACTTATCTTACACATTAAGAACAGAAAATGTGGTTAAATTCTTTATTGCTCAATTACTTGTGATCATCAAAATGATGCAAATACCCCCAAGGTACAACATACAACATGAAGAAAAATCATGATGATATCATGATAGTGAGAATCCTATCACGTGTAACTGTGTTTATACTAAAATTATCCCTAATCATAGGATTAACAAGACGTGACATTGTTAATTCAGATAGAATAACACATGTTATACTCATTGATTAGGTCAAGCAACTGAGCTCATAAGTTGAAAACATAAGATATTTAGAGTTAACATGTGGATGTTTGCTAGAGTAGTCAAGTACATTAGATGACCTGCTATAAAACAATAACATGAATATCTATTCAATGTCAATGATAGTCTCATCATGGCAATTGTGCAAATGTGACATCCTTATAACAATTTTTTTATACGTACGTTACATAGTCTAATACGATTATCAAGACTGTTGGTATTTTCTAAATTTGATTATAGCCGATGTGGGTAATTTTTTTCTTAACTTAATGACCATAAATCATTAGCACTTTATTAATTCTTTTTATTTTTCACAAATTTCGGCAGCATAACAATATAATATAAAATATTCTTCATTTGACAAAACTTAACATGCCATTCTTTACACACATAATAATTCATAAATATTATGTTAAACCTTGAGGGGTATTTTTGTCATTTTGATGCTAACAAATAAAATAGTAATAATGTATTAAACATACTTGTTTTCAAAGTTTATTGAACAGGGTATGGAATATGATGCAAGAATGGAAGACTAACTTTAGAAGACCAATATTGAAGAAATAACATATTCACGCCCATGGCTGTTTATGTCACGCCCCTGATGTAGCTTAGTGCCAACTACTCATAATTTAAAGTTCACAGCCATGAAGGATCATAGGAACCGTGAATGATCTTATCAGTCATGTCCGTGAGAAAACATGTATAATTCCTCCAGAATGCTTCATGGCTAGAGTCACCACTTGAGTCACGACTTGGAAGAACATTCACGATCGTGACACACATATTCACGACCATGATAGAGGAAAGAGAAACATGTCAGGCGCGAAATTAAGAGTTGATGCAATGGCTATTTTGGCATTAAATGCATCCTAACGACTCTAATTCGCCATAGAAGTATAAATGCAAGTCATTTATGAATCCAGAACAAGAGAATAGCAATTACTTCAAATCAAAATCTTGTTGTAGCCATTTGTGCATTAATCACTTTCAACTAAACTTTAAATTCTCTGTAAAAATCTTTTTTCTCATTATTTCTGAGTGTTTCTCCTTGTAATCTACTACTCAAGTGAGTTTGGGTATATTGGGTTAAGAGTAGAACACTTGTAAGGTTATTTGTGTGAGCCATTAAAACACAAGGGACTTCTGGGTTAGGTGTGATCCAATTGACATAAGACATCATTTTATTAGAGATCATATTCAATATGGAGATGTTGTATTGGAATTTATAAACACAAACAGTCAATTGGGAGATATCTTCACTAAGTCTCTAAATGAAGAAAGATTTAACTTCATAAGAAGAGAGTTTGGTATGATTGATATATTAACTTTATGATTGCCAAATTTATCGAACCTTTATTGTTAATCTTGTGTTATTGTCTCATCTTTTAAGGTATGAAGTGGCTAACTTGATAGAAATATATGTTATAGGGTATAGAAGCACCTTAAAAATCCTTTGGTCTTCTTATAAACTTAGTTTTATTTATTGAGGATTTTAGGCAGTTCACGCCTGTGACATATATTCACAGCCATGATCATAATCGCTAAAAGCTTCAGAAGCTTTCACGCTTTGCTTCACGACATGCTTCACGGTTGAAGGTAGTGAAGTCTATGTTTCGCGTCCATAACCTTTTTCTGTCACTCCCGTGAAACTCTTTGTTCACAACCGTGACACTTATTCATGACCGTGAATATTTCCACCAAATACTTATAGAAGCGTTCACGCTTTGTGTCACACTTTGTCTCACGGTCGCAAGTAGTGAAGATTGTACTTCACGACCGTGACTCATTTGTCACCATCGTGAAATTTCATCATTCATGCCCATGACCATTAAATGTCACGATCGTGAATAGTTTCATATTCTTCATCACGGGAAGAGCGCCTCTTCAGCAAACCGTGAACACGACATTTCACACCCGTGACTTAGCTTTCACGCCCGTGAAGATGTCAGCTATAAAACTTTTTATGCCGTTATTTCTCTCATTTCTAACTCTCCAACTTCTCTCATTTATCACCATTCAATACCATTTCATAGATTTCAGCCCCCTACAACATTCTCCATCTATAAATACCTTCAAAAACTCTTTCAATCATCAGAAATAAAAAATCATTAGGTTCTCTTCAAACATCCTTTCAGATTTTTTCTTCAAACATCAATTTCAAAACCAAAAATGGAACCCGACTCCTCCAAAGGCACCAGAAAAAAGTCTCATGCTCCAAGAAGGTACACGGACTACCTTCTCAATATCATTTCGGAGCACTTTCATCCGAGGTACTCGGTTCTTAAGAAAAGACCACTCCTTTCCTCTCGATCATTTGAATGGCACGCTGTCAGGACCCTTGGTCTCGAGACAAGCATGATGGAACAACTCCAGGCTTGTCATCTAAAAGATTTTGTTGATATACATCAACCAACACTAAGGGAACCTACCCTCGAGTTCCTTAGAACCCTGCAAGTCTTTCCAACCGGCACCGTGAAATTCCAACTTTGCAAATATCCAAACACCCTCACTGCAACAGAGTTTGGTGACATGTTCAACCTTCCCTCTGACGGTATCCTTAATGAAAGTGAGGTGGAGTTCTATGCCACTCAGGTATGGACTCATTTCGAACTCGACTGCAGTTGGGACATCAAGAAGACGAAGAGCACCCACCTTCGATCACCAGTTCAAAAGTACTTGCATAGGTTTTTGACCTATAGCATCTTTGCCGGAGGGGACAGCAATGGTTCAATTCAGAAATCCGAGCTCTTTCTCCTAGAGATGGCCCGAAGAGGCCTAACAATGGCTCTATCTCGATGGTTTGTAAACCATCTACTATCTATTGCCACAAAGCCCTCCGGAGACATTTTGATTGGTGGGTATGTGACTCACCTTGCTATAAAGCTTGGTTATCTGAAGCTAGAAGAGCACAACTTCAACCTCATACCAGCACATCCTAGAGACCGGCTAGACATCGAGTCTTTTATCAAAATGGGAGTGGCGGTTCATATAGTTCATGAGAATAACATCTACTACCGCTTCATCCACACAACTGGTGAGATTATTTGGGAAGACAACGATTCAGATGACTTCAAAGCTAGCCTCTAAGGAATCCAGCAAAGGAAAAGAGTTCGAGTCGAGACGACGACCCTAGAGGTTGAGCAGGAAATTGGACAGTCCTCGGCCTCCACACCAAACTTGGCTGGGCAGGTGGCTGACCGATTGACACCACGTTTTTGACCAATTGCAGGCTTCAATTGATGAGAGGTTAGAGAACCTCAAAGATGTCATGGAGTCTCGCATGGAGAGTCTCGAGGCGAAAGTAGCTCACCTTAGAGATGGGATGTCCGGCTCCAAATCTAGCTAGATTTTTTTTTCCTGCTTATCAGTTTCTAGTATTTCCAATGTAGGACTTTAAGTTACTTTTCCATTTGAAATTAATATAATTGCATTAGTTTTCCCTTATGATTTATCTTTTATATTCTTTTTTATGATGACAAAAGGGGGAGAACCTAGCAATATAATTGAATTAAATGAATATGCAAGAATGCAAATGTGTTAATACTTTGGATATGCCTTCAATATACTTTGCATATACTTAACCAATTATAAGCAAAAATTTGGTATACTTTACATATACCTTGCATATGCCTAAATTAGGAAGCAAGCATCCACGTTACACTTTATCATTCTTAAAAATTCTTGGACTTTAGTAATTTTTTATCTTAAGCATCTTTTGAGGGGGAGACTTCTCAAAAGCACATATTGCTAGATTATTTGATACCATCAAAAAGGGGGAGATTGTTAAACCTTGAGGGGTATTTCTGTCATTTTGATACTAACAAATAAAATAGCAATAATGTATTTAACATACTTGTTTTCTAAGTTTATTAAACAGTGTATGGATTATGATGCAAGAATGGAAGAGTAACTTTAAAAGACAAAAATTGAAGAAATAGCATGTTCACGCCCATGACTATTTATGTCACACCCGTGATGTAGCTTAGCTCCAACTACCCAACATTTAAAGTTCACAGCCATGAAGGATCATAGCAACCGTGAATAATCATATCAGTCACACCCGCGAAAGAAAGTCACGCCCATGACAAAACATGTCTAATTCCTCCAAAATGCTTCACGGCTAGAGTCACCACTTGAGTCACGGATTGGAAGAACATTCACCACCGTGACACACATATTCACGACCATGATGGAGGAAAGAGAAACATGTCAAATGCGAAATTAAAAGTTGGTTCAATGGCTATTTTGGCATTAAATGCATCCAAATGGCTGTAATTCGCCATAAAAGTATAAATGCAAGTCATTTATGAATCAAGAACAAGAAAATAGCAATTACTTCAAATCAAAATCTTGTTGGAGCCATTTATGCATTAATCACATTCAACTAAACATTAAATTCTCTATAAAAACCTTTTTGCTCATTATTTCTGAGCATTATAGATTTGTGAATGTTTCTCCTCGTAATCTACTACTCAAATGAGTTTGGGTATATTGGGTTAAGAGTAGAACACTTGTAAGGGTTATTTGTGTGAGTCATTAAAACACAAGGAATTGGTTTATTGTGTGAGCCATTAAAACACAAGGGATTTCTTGGTTAGGTGTGATCCATTGATAGAAACACCATAGTTGGGAGTGAGCTTGTAAAACTCCATTGTAACACATTGTGTGTTAGTGAAACTCCCAATTGAGATTGGGGAGAGGAGTAGGGTTTGTTAACACCCGAACCTCTATAAAATTTCTTATGTGATATCTTCTATCCCTGTTCTACTTAACTTTTCTTTCCGCATTTAAAAGTTAAAAATTTTTAATATCCAATTCAACCCCCTTTTTAGTTCAATATCTGGGCAACATATTCTTTAATGGAATATATACATAATTCCACTCCAGTTTACATACCCATACATTTATATATACATATCATTCATAATATTATCGCATTTTTATTTTATTCTTTAAGCTGTTTCGAAATGTTGTCTGCTTGCTTCTGTGTCCTTCCAGCTTTGACCTGGACGCAGTCAAATAATTATGTGCTGAGCATCAAAATGCCCAGTGGTTATTACTAATCTATGTTGTTGAATATTGAGGGGTATTTTTGTCACTTTAATGCTGACAAATAAAATAGCAATAATGTATTTAACAATGCTTGTGTTCTAAGTATGTTGAACAGCACATATCTTGAATAGAATATGATGTAAGAATGAAAGACAACTTTTGAAGATCAAAATCAGAAGAAATAGCAAAGTCATGCCCGTGAATGTAGCTTAGCGTCAACTTTCCACCATTCAAAGTTAACGACCATGAAGGATCATACCAACCATGAATAATCATACCAACCATGAATGATCAAATCAGTCACGCACGTGAAAGATAGTCACACCCGTGAAAGATAGTCCTGCCCGTGAGATAACATGTCAAATTCTTCTAGAGAGTTTCACGCCCAGTGTCACCACTTGGACCATGGCTTGGAAGAATATTCACACCCATGAAAGTATAAAGTCACGCTCATGATCAAACACTTCAAATTCTTCCAGAAAGCTTTATGGCCAAAGTCACTACTTGGACCACGACTTGGAAGAACATTCATGACCGTGACACATATATTCACGCTTATGAAGGAGGATAGAGAAACATGATAGGCGTGAAGTTAAGAGTTGGTTCAACGGCTATTTTCGCATTAAATGCACCCAAACGGCTATAATTCGCAGAGAAAGTATAAATGCAAGTCATTTATGAATCATAACAAGAGGAAGAACAATTACTTTAAATCTTTAATCTTGTTGTAGCCCTGTGCATTAACTAATTTTCGGCAAAACCTTTATTCTTTGTAAAAACCTAATTGCTCATAATTTCTGAGTATTGTAGGTTGGTGAGTGTTTTCATTGTAAACAATTACTCAAGTGAGTTTGGGTATATTGGGTTAAGATTAAAATACTTATAAAGGTTTATTGTGTGAGCCATAAAACACAAGGATTTGGTTTATTGTGTGAGCCATAAAACACAAGGATTTGGTTTATTGTGTGAGCCATTAAAACACAAGGGAATATATGGGTTAGGTATTAGCCATTGAGAGAAACACTATAGTTGGGAGTGAGCTTGTAAAACTCCATTGTAACACTTAGTGTGCTAGTAAAACAACCAATTGAGATTGAAGAGAGGAGTAGAGTTTATTAATACCTGAACCTCTATAAATCTTATGTGTGATAGTTTACCTTCCCTACTCTATTTAATTTTATTATGCACTTAAAGTTAAGAAATTTTTATTTCATAATCAATTCAACCATATTATTGGTTCATTGTCTAGGCAACATAAGTATTTCCATTTATCTATATTTTCATATATGCATGCAATATCATTTTTACTACACTATTCAAATTTTTTGTCTTTAATATATTTATTATTCCTTATATCAATGCTTTATTATTGTTTACCCTTAATTCACTATTTAATATTTTCATTAAATTAACAATTTTACTTAATTAAAATATTTTTGTTTTTTTAATTTGTATTTTCATTTTATTTTATTTTATTTTTCAATTTACTCCTGAACTCTCAATTTCTTTTCAATTTAATCATATTTCACTTCACTTTTTTAATTAACTCTTCTTTTCTATTTAATTTTTCTTTAGCTATAAATTTAATTTTGGTTCCTAAATTTTCATTTATTTACAATCATGCCACTACTTTACATTTTTTTTACACTTTTACCACTAACTATATATATATATTATTTATTTATTTTTTTAACTAAATAATTTAACATTTTTCTTCCACTTATATTTTATTTTACAATTTTACTATTTTTGTCATATTTATCACTTTTATCATTTTTATCACTTTTATCGTTTTTATTACTATACCACTTTTATTCTATTTTTCACTTATATCATTTTTATCATATTTTTCACTTATATCATTTTTCTCATATTTTTCACCTTTATATTTTTTGCTTTTATCATTTTTTTTCATATTTTTCACTTTTATCATTTTCTCATATTTTTCACTTTTATCATTTCCCTCATATTTTTCACTTTTATCATTTTTCTCATATTTTTCACTTTTATCATTTTTTGCTACTTTTATTGACATTTTCCTCTAGTTTCAATTCGATAGAAAATCTTCAGATAGGATACAAGGAACGTGGACCCCATAAGTCTGCTATACTGAAGAGTAACCCCGAAGGACCACCCAAACACTGCACTGTACTGTACATTGATCACTTAATCACTATTACTGAAGTATATCGTCATTGGCCTACATAAGCGAGTCGCCATGACCCGCACAACAGTAATGGTGTCCATATGGCATGCCAATTATATCCTGGGCTAGATTTAACTATCAAAAAAATAACTAAGGAAGATATCGTAGTCATTTAATTCAATTTCCATTAAATTCATAAATTCCATTATTTTTACATTATTAATTACCTAACATTTTATTCATCCATAAGATAATCTTTTTCTACATTTTCCATTCTAATATATCAATATTTCATCATTAATAATCAATTAAGTCATTAAACTCACTAAACACATTTTATTCATTATATTTCATTCCATGTATAAAATAATCATTAATTAGAAAAATATTCAATATATATTTTAAAAATTTTCAATAAATTTTTATACAGTAAATATCATGTTTTATTGCATTTTCTGACTTAATTTTTATTTAATTAGCAAGAAAAATAATAAATTATTATTCTTCTTCATATTTTCGCTTACATCTATTTTTCATCATTAAAATTTTCCTTTCACCTTCTAATAACTCATTTCACTAATTTGTGCATCCATTACTACATATGTACCATAATATTACACTAAAACATAATTATGCTCTAATATGCATTTTTCACATAATATGGTCATATTTTCAAAGTTCTACTAATTAATTTTTTTAATTGAATTTAACCATTTTAATCCACTTTTTATATTCACTTAATCATGTTTTAAGCTTCAAATATCATTTATATGCAAAACACACAAATTTTCTAATTTCCATAACCCTAATTCAAGCTTTAACAATGGAAATAGGTAGATATTGAAATCACTAACCTTATTTTATTTCTTTAGCCTTCTTAGGCTTTCTTTTCCTTTGCTTTTTCCTTTGAAGCACCTTCACCTCCTTATGCACCTACCATGTCTGAAATTTACACTCAATTAATCCACCATTATTTTGATTTTCTAACTCAATCTAACTTTATAAATATCATCTACATACCTTAAACTATCTATTTGAACCATTAAACTAATTTAAAACTCTTAATTTCTCTTACCTCAATTTTGTATCTTAACTTGCCTCCTTTGATTTCCTTCCACTTTAGCCCTCCAAATGAACATTAGAGACTTCCACTAGCTACTAGAGAGGTTGAAATAATATTAGGATGCTTGATTTTGGTGTAACAATTAGAGAAAATGAAGAAATTTGGTGGAGAAAAAGGGAGAAGATGGT
Organism: Triadica sebifera; assembly: GCA_023653625.1. Lineage (NCBI taxonomy): Eukaryota > Viridiplantae > Streptophyta > Magnoliopsida > Malpighiales > Euphorbiaceae > Triadica > Triadica sebifera. Next base: position 14,609,140 of record CM042897.1, read on the forward strand.
TCGGCCAAGAGGGAGGAGTGGAGGAAGAAGATGAAGTAGAATTCTATCTATAGAATTATGATTTCTTGGCTTTTATATAGTGGCTTAAGATGGGTGGGCTTGGGCCAAATAAAGTTTAACCCATTTAGGCCCAATTAAGCACTTTAAATTATTTCTCAATTCCCAAACTCAATTTCACCCAAATTTGATTCCATAATTCATATATATATATATATATATATGTATATATATATATAAATTTTCAACTCAATCGGAGTCTGTTTCCTATTCATCTCACTCAAACCGGATTGATTAATCAATTTTCGGTGTTATCGTAAATTTTGTTTTTCACTATCAAATAATTAGTTTTAACTTTTAAGGGCTTATATGACCCCATTTTCACTCCAAATTTTACTCTTGAACTAGTCATAACCTATATTTTCCGATGATCAAATAAAATAATTTTCACCTATAGGTGTATTTGGTATACTGATCAATTTCAAAAACCACAATTAACGACTAACCCGATATTTGAGCCATTACAGCAAGTATCCTTAGATGAGATGCTCAGGATTATCTTGGATACTGAATCATGTACTTTAATTCCATTCCTTGTTGCTTCTCAGATGTGACTCATAAGATGGTGATTTGGTATAACATGAGGTATTCAAAGGTACTTGAGTAGTCAGTAAAGGATTCACCACTCATGATAGAAGGAGAGTATACCTATGGCTTCTTGTAGAGATCATTACTCAAAAATTATTGGTTGAAATGGATAAGTCTTGAAGAAGGGTTTTAAGGACATGTCTAATAGAGTAATGAGTCTCACAAATAAGAACTAATATCACTTGGACTAGATGTGACGTAGTCAGTCTTGTAGATGTCTATAGGAGAGTTTATAGTCAAACAACTGACTTTTCGGTTATTTGGATAGTCATGATATGTTGCTAGATATCGTTCATGATATGCTCAAAATCGTGTGATGATTTGAGTTGTCAACATAACTAGAAACCTAATAGGTCACGAATAGAAAAAATGAATAAAATTTGAAATGGGCCTTGGATTGGATCAAAAAAATATGAGAGATAATATTGCTTGAAAGAGTTTGACATATTTGAACAAATAGGGTTACGTGTCACATGCACGTAATGGTTGTAGCGTGCAAATGAAAAGTGCAAAGTGACATTCTATGGCGCCTATGAGGATATCCTTGAGAATGCAATATTACAAGGGCATTCTATCATGCGCATAACAACAAGCCACTCTACATACTCCAATAGTTGGCCAGATGGTTGTCGCGCGAGTTATGCCTGCCTCGCTCGCACGATACAACGCAATTTTTAGGTTTTCTATTCATAATAGGAAACCAAATAGAGGGTTTAAGTGTCCAATTCTAATTATAGTTGTAGAACTTATAAATACCCTTCTAAAGCACAAAAAACTGAGTTGCTTTCTTAGAGAAAATAAGACTTTTTTCTTCTTCTCTCTCAAAGAAATTCTCCCATCACTAACACCTTGGTATAATATCACTCCATAGCCTTTGAGGTTATTTCTTTCTCTTCTTCATGTGGTGCAATCCATAAGCTTTGGATTGTTGTGTTTTGCTACAACCTAACTAGAAGGAAAGCTCATAACTTGAAGAGTGTAGTTACCATTAAACAAAGGTAATTCTACTTCTTTCATGTGATAGTTATTCTGATTTTAATATATATAGGGCGTTCCATAGATTTTGGATTTAATTAATGTTGAACCTTGAGGGGTATTTTCGTCATTTTGATGCTAACAAATAAAATAGCAATAATGTACTTAACATACTTCTTTTCTAAGTTTATTGAACAGGGTATGGAACTTGATAGCAAGAATGGAGAATGAAAGACTAATTTTAAAAAGACAAAAATTGAAGAAATAGCATTATTCACGCCCGTGACCTTTTATGTCACTCCTGTGATGAAGCTTAGTGCCAACTACCAAATATTGAAAGTTCACGACCATGAAAAATGATAGCAATTGTGAATGAACATATCAATCACGCCCGTGAGAAAACATGTCAAATTCCTCCATAAAGCTTCACAGCAGAAGTCACCACTCAAGTCACGACTTAGAAAAATAGTCATGACCGTGACACACATATTCACGAATGTGAAAGAGGAAAGAGAAACATGTCTGGCATTAAATTAAGAGTTGGCGCAACGACTATTTTCACATTAAATGCAATCAAACAACTATAATTTGCCATGGAAGTATAAATGCAAGTCATTTATGAATCTAGAACAAGAGAATAGCAAATACTTCGAATCTCAATCTTGTTGTAGCCATTTGTGCATTTACCATTATAAAACAAACATTAATTCTCTGTAAAAAATCTTTTTTCTTATTGTTTTATGAGCATTATAGATTTGTGAGTGTTTCTCTTTGTAATCTACTACTCAAGTGAGTTTGGGTATATTGGGTTAAGAGTAGAACACTTGTAAGGGTTATTTGTGTGAGCCTTTAAAACATAAGGAATTAGTTTATTGTGTAAGCAATTAAAACACAAGGGATTTCTAGATTAGGTGTGATCCATTGTTAGAAACACCATAGTTGGGAGTGAGCTTGTAAAACTCCATTGTAACACTCAGTGTGTTAGTGAAACTCCCAATTGAGATTAGGGAGAGGAGTAGGGTTTGTTAACACCATAACCTCTATAAAAATTTATGTGTGATATCTTCCTGTCCCTACTCAACTTAACTTTTCTTTCCACACTTAAAAGTTAAGAAATTTTAATTTCCAATTCAACCCCCCTTTTTGGTACAATATCTGGGCAACAATTGGTATTAGAGCTTAGTCTAGCATGGAAGCCTAAACAGCGCTAGCAAAGATCAAGATATGGCCAATGAAGGATTCCAAAGTCTCAAACCTTACTTTGATGGAGCAAATTATGCTCATTGGAAGTTTCAGATGGAGACATATCTGGATAGTGAAGGAATTGAAGTCTGGGATAGTGTTCGGAAAGAATGGACACCACCAACTAGAAGAGGAGTTGATGGTGAAGAAGAAATCATGTCAAGAGATGACTGGACAGAGCCTCAAAAAAAAGCAAACTTCAAAACAAGAAGGCAATGACAATTCTCTCAAGCTCATTATCCATTGAAGAATGTGGAAGAATACAACACTGCCCAACTGCATACAACATGTGGAAAACGTTGGAAAACTATCATGAAGGAACAAAGCAAGTTAAGTACAAGAAGATTCAACTTCTTACTTCAGAGTATGAACTCTTCAAGATGAAATCCAAGGAGTCAATTACTGACATGACAAAACATCTTCTAGCCATCATAAATGGCATGAGAAAGCTTGGGAAACACCTGAGCTTGGAAAATGTAATTAAAAAGATTTTGAGAAGTCTTTCTCTCAAAGATTACGGTTCAAGAGTTGCCTGTATAGAAGAGGCAAATGAAGACATGAGCATCATGAATACCAGTGTGCTTATTGGCAAACTTCTTACACATGAAAATGGCAGTGAAAAGAGATAGAGAGCTTGAAGCAGAGCCAGAAAAAAGAAAGCCTCTAGCACTAAAAGCCTCTACTTCAAAATCTCAAGAGGAAGTTGAAGATGCTGAAGAAAAGAGTGATGATGCAAATAAGGACATTGCCATGCTCTCAAGAAGGCTGAAAAGAATTATTGAGAAAAGAATGGGCAACTCTAGAAAATTCAGGCAAAGAAACCTCAAACAGACCTCTAATGATTCACAAGGAAGTAAAGAGGAGGTAAAGTGTTATGAATGTGGAAAGAAATGGCATATTAAACCGGGATGTCCAAGGCTCAAGAACCATAAGAGCAAATACCAAAGAGATAATGGGGAGAAAGGCCACAAAGCCACATAGGATGATGAAAGCTCTTCAAGTGAAAAAGATGACAATGAAAGTGAAGAGGTCAACCTATGCTTCATGGCTATAGAGGATCACGTCTCGGATATGGTAAGATCAGTTCACTCATACTCTTTCAATAATGATAGTTGTGATAATGATAGTAATAGTGAAGATGATGATGAGCAAAACCTAATAGAAGTATTGAATCTAGAACTAGAGAAATAAAAAAGTAAATTCAATACTTCTAAAAATAACATTTCTAATTTGAAGATCAAAATGGATGTTTTAGAAAAGGAGAACTTTAAGCTTAAATCATCTAATGAATCACTTCAAAATTCATTAGATAAGTGCTCTTCAAGACCCTCAACTAAATCCTTTCTTAAAGAAAATAATATTTTGAAAAATGAAGTTGAGGAACATAGAAACTCCATTTCAAAATTTCAAAAGGGAAATGAGAGTTTAGGTACTCTCATTGTGTCTCAAAGACCACCCTTAATTAGACATGGTCTAGGATTTAAAGGTACATCATCATCTTCTCATAAGACTACTTTTGTTAAGTCAAGTGAACCCCACATTTCCACATTTGCTATAACAGCCCCATGGGCTAAGTGCACAAAATACACTAAATCTTCTATACATAAGAGGGATGATCAAGGGTTGGTAAGCCTAAGAAGGAAACCTCAAAAGGCTAATCATGTTTTATGTATAAGAAGCATGCACCTAGAAAAGCACCCTAAAAGAAATATGTCATTCAAAAGCATTATAAGACCAAAAAGCGTATTTAGAGCTAAACAATGTAATTATTGCATGAAATTTGGTCACATAAATAAATATTGCTGGATAAGGAAGGCTCATTGGGAACCTTCATGTGCTAACCCCCAAGGACCCAAGCTCATTTGGGTACCTAAAAACCATACTTGAATTGTGATTTTATAGGTATGCCTCAACTTCACAATAAACAAAAATGTTTGGCTAGTAGTAGTGGTTGCTCAAGGCATATGACCGGAGATAAAGAACTTTTTAATGAAATCAAAAGTATTGATGGAGGTAAAGTTACCTTTGGAAACAATGCTAAGGGTAAGGTAATTTGCATTGGCTCTATTGGTATTAATGGTACTACTTTCATTAAAGATGTCTTACTTGTTGATGGCTTGAAACATAACTTGTTAAGTGTAAGTCAATTATGTGATAAGGGAAACAAAGTAGTCTTTATTTCCAACGAATGTATTGTAACCTCTATTCATGGCCAAGAGATATTTAAAGGAAATAGAGATGTCAATTTCCTACATAATAGACTTACACAAAATATCTAACCATTCTTCTAAGTGTCTTGTGACTACTAGTGATGAATCTTGGCTATGGCATAAAAGGCTTACTCATGCAAGCATGGATTTAATTCAAAGCCTCAGCATAGGAGAGCTGGTAAAGGGACTGCCAAAAGTCAAATTTGAAAAAGACAAGGCATGTGAACCTTGCCAAAGAGGAAAACAACACAAGTCATCCTTCAAATCCAAAAACATTGTAAGTACTTCAAAACCTCTACAACTCCAGCATCGAGATCTTTTTGGACCTACTACAATTGTAAGCTTAGGAGGTAAACACTATGCCTTTGTCATCGTCGATGACTACTCTAGATTTACTTGGGTAATTTTCATAGCTCAAAAGAGTGATGACTTTGAAACTTTCAAAAACTTTGCTAAAAAAGTTCAAAATGAAAAAGGATATTGTATTTCAAAAATAAGAAGTGATCATGACAAAGAGTTTGAAAATGAAAACTTTGAAAATTTTTGTCTAGAACATGACATTTCACATAATTTTTCATCTCCTAAGACACCTCAACAAAATGGGGTAGTCGAAAGGAAAAATCAAACTTTAATTGAAATGGCTCGAACAATGCTCAATGAGTATGGTTTACCAACTTAATTTTGGGCCGAAGCCACAAATACTGCATGTTATATTTCAAATCGAGTTTTCAAAAGACCTCTCTTGAACAAAACTTCATTTGAGCTATGGAATGGAAGAAAGCCCATGATATCATACTTCAGAGTATTTGGATGCAAGTATTTCATATTGAATACCAAGGACAACCTTGGAAAATTTGGCTCTAAATCTGATGAGGGTATCTTTTTAGGATACTCTACAACTAGCAAAGCATATAGAGTATTTAATAAAAAGTCATTAACTATTGAAGAATCTATGCATGTTGTTTTGGATGAATCTAGAAAGCTTGATCTTGTGAAAGGTAGTGTTCTTGATGATGTTGTAGGTACCATGGAAAGACATGATCTTGAAAATGAAAGAAAAGAAAATGATCAAGAAAATTCACATCAAGATGATTCTCTACCTCTAGCTCAAGAGCAAAACAGGCAAGAGCTACCAAAGGAATAAAGATTGACAAAAGATTACCCCAAAGAGCAAATCATTGGTGATCCTACAAGGGGAGTAAGTACTAGATCTCATCTCAAACATTTAGTTTCTGATCTTGCCTTTGTTTCTCAAATTGAGCCTAAAAATATTGATGAGGCTCTTAATGATGAAAGTTGGGTGATTGTTATGCAAGAGGAACTCAACCAATTTGAGAGAAGTAAGGTATGAACCTTAGTACCTAGACCCAAGAAGCATCAAATCATTGGAAGCAAATGGGTATTTAGAAATAAACTAGATGAACAAGGTTCCATAAATAGGAATAAGGCTAGCTTGGTTGCAAAAGGATATAATCAGGAAGAAGGAATAGATTATGATGAGACCTATGCTTCTGTAGCTAGATTAGAAGCCATAAGAATGCTTTTAGCATATGCATGCCATATGAATTTCAAACTCTTTCAAATGGATGAAAAAAGTGCATTTTTAAATGACTTTATAGAAGAAGAAATTTATGTAGAACAACGACTAGGTTTTGAAAGCTATGATTTTCCCAACCAAGTATTTAAACTGTCAAAAGCTTTATATGGTTTGAAACAAGCCCCAAGAGCTTGGTATTAAAGACTAAGTTCTTTTCTCTTAGAACATAATTTTACAAAAGGGAATGTTGACACTACATTATTCGTTAAAAATCATAAGCATGATACTCTAATTGTTCAAATTTATGTTGATGACATCATATTTTGGTCAACTAATGAATTGCTTTGCCAAGAATTTGCTAAGTGTATGACTAGGGAATTCGAAATGAGCATGATGGGTGAGGTAAAATTCTTCCTCAGTCTACAAATAAAAAAAGCAATAAGGGCATATTCATCAACCAATCCAAATATGCCAAAGAACTACTTAAGAAATTTGGAATGGAAGGATGCAAAAATGTCAAGACTCTAATGAGCACATCAACAAAATTGGACAAGGATGAAAAGGGTAAGAGCATTAATGAAAAGCTCTATAGAGCTATGATTGGATCACTTTTATATCTTACTGCTTTTAGACCCGACATAATGTATAATGTATGCTTCTGTGCATGCTTTCAATCATGTCCAAAAGAGTCTCATTTAAATGCCATAAAAAGAATTCTAAAATATTTACATTGCCCATTGCATCTAGATTTATGGTATCCTAGAAATTCATCCTTTTACATTATAAGATATTCATATGTTGATTATGCTCGTAGTCTTTTAGATAGAAAAAGTACTTCAGGTACTTGTCACTTTATTGGAGAGTGCTTAGTTTCTTGGTTTAGCAAGAAACAAGTTTCAGTTGCTCTTTTTACCGCTGAAGTGGAGTATGTAGCAGCAGGATGTTGTTGTACACAAATCCTTTGGATGAAACAACAACTTAAGGATGATGGTCATAGTATGAACCATATACCTATTAGATGTGACAATACAAGTTCTATAAATCTTTCTAAGAATCCCATTCAACACTCTAGAAGTAAGCATATTAACATAAGACATCATTTTATTAGAGATCATGTTCAATACGGAGATGTTGTATTGGAATTTATGAGGATAGACAATCAATTGGTAGATATCTTCACTAAGTCTCTAAATGAGGAAATATTTAATTTCATAAGAAGAGAGCTTGGTATGATTGATGGATTAACTTTATAATTGCCAAATTTGTCGAACCTTGATTGATAATCTTGTGTTTTTGTCTCAACTTTTTAGATATGAAGTAGCTAACTTGATAGAAATATATGTTATAGGGGATAAAACCACCTTAGAAATGTTTTGGTCTTGTTTTAGACTTAGTTCTATTTAATGAAGATTTTATGCAATTCACGCCCGTGACATATATTCATGCACGTGATCATAATCGCCAAAAGCTCCAGTAGCTTTCACGCCTTGCTTCACGACATGCTTCACGGTTGAAGGTAGTGAAAACTATATTTCTCGCCCCTAACCTTTTGCTATAACCACCGTGAAACCCTTTGTTCCTACCTGTGACGCTTATTCACGACCGTGAACATTTCCACCAAAAACTTACAGAAGCGTTCACGCTTTGTGTCACGCTATGTCTCACGATCACAAGTAGTGAAGATTGTACTTCACGACCGTGACTCATGTGTCACCACTGTGACATTTCATCATTCACGCTCGAGATCTTTAATTGTCACGATCGTGAATAGTTTCACATCCCTCATCACGGGTAGAGCATCTCTTCAGCAGACCGTGAACATGACATTTCACGCCCGTGATTTACCATTCATGACCATGAATGTCGACTATAAAACATTTTCTACCATTATTTCTCTCATTTACAACCCTTCAACTTCTCTCATTTATTTCATAGATTTCGGCCCCCTGGCAACTCATTCCATCTATAAATACCTTCAAAAAACCATTTCCATCATCAGAAATCAAAACACTCTAGGTTCTATTTCAAAATTCCATCATATTTTCTCTCTTCAAAAATATATTTCTCAATCAAAATTGGATCCCGGCTCCTCCAAAGGCACCAGAAAGAAGTCTCATGCTCCAAGAAGGTACATGGACTACTTTCTCAATATCATCCCGGAGCACTGTCATCCAAGGTACACGACTCTTAAGAAAAGACCACTTCTTTCCTCTCGATCATTTGAGTGGCAAACTATCAGAACACTTGGTCTCGAGACAAGCATGACGGAACAACTCCAGGCTTGTCATCTTGTAATGCCTACTAATTACAGTTTAATTTGAATAAGTATATGGTATAAATAGGAAAACATGATAGGTAATAGAGATTAAAAAAGATGGAATAAATGATTAAATTAGAAATTAAAATAAATTAAATTGATAGCCATGAGGAATTTGAATAAATTAGACCATATAATTAAATTGTATTTTTGGTAAAAAAAAATTTAAAATGACTAGGTAAGTAAATATATGAAGACAACAACAACAACAACAACAACAACAATAATAATAATAATAATAATAATAATAATTAAAAAAATAAAAAATTGAATAGTAGACACAGCAGAAAAAAAAAACAGAAAAATCGGGAGAGTGAGGCTGAAGTCAATTAAGACTTCTTTTGGCCCTTTTGCTTCCTACTCCAACCCTTTCCTTCTTCTTCATCATCATCCCTTTTCCTTCCTCCATATCACAGCCCACAATCTTCATCATTTTCTTCATAATTTGCAAGAAAATTCGTTCCAAATAAATCTGATCTTGGTAAGTAATATCTTTCCCATGATTATTGTGTTATTAGAACTTTTTAGGTTATATTTTTATAGGATATTCCACTCTATTTTTTATTATCTTGTGAATCGAATTTGGTGACATGATAACATAAAAGTTGTTCATTTATGTCTTGTGTATCTTTCTGCCAAATGTTATTGAATGATGTTGAGTATATGAAGAGAAATGGTCATTTGAGTGAAACTGGTTTAGGGAAACATGTCAACTGAATGACCTACGGTTTTTGTAACAATTGATCATCTTAGTGGCTTAATCTGAGGTTTTGGAAAACATGAAAGTTGTAGATATATGTGTTATTTAGGTCTCTGAAAACATTCGTATAAATATATGTTATGTAGGTTGAGTGATAGCGAAATGAATTATATATGTTCCTTGATTGAGTTGTGTTCTGGTACCTATGCAGCTCCAGTAACATCATCCTTATATTTGACCTCTTTTTAGATTGAATTAGCCAAAGTTAAAAATATGAAAGTTTTAATTCTATGTCGTATCTAAATTCTTGTAAAAGTCCCACCTTAAAATGTCATGTATTTTGTGAGTTATGAGCTAAACAATTGAACTGATGGGGTTGATACTCTATGTTGAACCAGTTATAGATCCTCCAATATTTGAGAACCATAGAGACCGAATTTGGAAATGATTAAACATGAAACATGTTCCAAATTAACTTATATAACTATAAAAAACATTTTTAGAATAATTGAAGCTACACATTGAAAGAGACGAATTTTTAAATAGAGTACCCTGAAACTGCCTAAGGGTAGAGAACAGAGCAACATTTAAAATTATACCAAATATTGTGTAATGGTTCAAAAATTCTGAAATTTTAGTATATTTTAGTTTTACATATTTTATTTAATTAGGATCAAGAATCATATAAATTGGATATGTAGAAAAATTTATTGATCCAACAGTCCTTAGAGGTGTTGTTCTCGCTAAAAGAAATTGTAGTTATTTATTTAAATTATATTAAGAACAAATATTTTTTTCAAGGTATTAATTAATAATATTTTTAAATTAGGATCTCAACAACAAGAAGAACAACATAAGTGAACAAGCTGAGTCAATATTTTGGAAAAGACAAACACTAGCGAGGTTTGTACATATATGTATTTTGTTTTATCCTTATGCATGATTGTGTTTGCATGACATGAATTAATTGTCACAATGATGAAATAATATATTATGACATGTTTTAAAATTATAGAAATGTTATTAACTATGAACTTAACATTATGCTAATATTTGATAAAATATCATGCTATTATGTGGTTTTGAAATAAATTGTGAGTATATGATTGTGTTCATATGAAATGAGTATTGGTTATAGGAACAAGTAATTAATGTTGTTAATTGCCCATTTCTCTACCTGAGGACTAACATAGGATAGATGGTGCACCATTATGGGGAAGTTACGGTACCAATATGGATATGATTTAAGGATAAGATGGCTTAAGCTCTGGGAGCGCCCTAGATCCTGATTACACACAGATGACATGATTATATTCAGTCAATGTGGCTTAAGCTCCGTGAGCGCTCATATTTCACACTCATATCCGGAGAGTCCGGGAATGAGATTTGGGCTGATACTAATTAAAGACTATGGAATGAAATGTGAAAACTTTATTATTGACATAAGTGACAAAAAAATGAAATGCTTACATGAAGTAATGAGAACTTAATTATTGAAGATGGTTATTATGTTTATACTGTTTTGTGATGTGGTTCTTTCTTTTATATGACAAATATGCTATAAAAATTCAGTGTGTCATGATTTATTTGAGACATGCATTTGTGTGACTGCTTGGGAAAAACTTAATTTCTATATGTACAACTAAGTTAGAGATAGCTTAGCGTGGGTTCTTCTCACGCAGGAATTGAAGCTGTAGCTCGTAGATAGTGAAGTTGATCAAGAAGAAATCCAGACTCATATCAGGAGAGACACAAGAGACATAGTTAGAGGGTTGGTTATCTATTTTGTTTTTAGTTAGTTTGACTATATATATGGTGTGGTAGACATGTCTCATATGTTAATATTGTGTATGTAAATAATTATGTAACATAATCGGGGTGTCATATGTGTATACAATATAATATATATATATATATATATATATATATATATATATATATATATATATATATATATATTATTAATTAGAGCGACTTGCCTAAACCAATATAAATAAATAGATTAAGTTATTTAAAATGAAAAAAAAAATTAATTCGAACATATTATCTTGTTAAGCTTGTGGCATCCTTCTTATATATGTGGGATTATTCCTAATATATAAGTAGGGCATCACATTTAGTGGTATCAGAGCAGGTTTAGGCGTTTCTAGGCCTAGGTGTGAAATCAGTTATTAGGTTTAAATATACATGTGTCTCGTATAATTCTGATATGGGTTTTCTTCTTGGCAACTTTTAGGATTGTAGGAAGATGTCCTCGAATGAAAAGGATATGGCTGACAGTATTGGCTCTCCTAATACTTAGACTCCTCATCAACCTAGTGCAGCGAGCATGCAAGGGCAAAATGCTGCTCCAAATCCCCAACCGCAGGCAGCAGAATAGATTGATCCTAGTCAAAATCCATTTATACAACAGATGACTGGATTATTCCAAAAGATGGTACGAGCCATTCCTCAGCCTACCCCAGTTCCACCATCTAAACCAAAAGTAACAATTGATAAGTTTCGTAAGTATGGGGCTTCAGATTTCTATGGTGAGAAAGATGAGGATCCAGCTGCAGCTGAGTATTGGTTGGAAAAGACTGAAAGAATTTTTAAAGAGGTGCAAGTGGAAGCAGATGACAAAGCTAGATTTGCTACTTCTCTACTCCAAGATGAGGCATATGATTGGTGGAAATCAGTTCTTACCAAGCCAGATATGCTGGAACCGGTCTTATGGGATTTCTTCCTCTCTGAATTTATAGAGCAATATATTTTGTTGATCTATATTGATGAGAAAAAGAAAGAGTTCATGAATATCAAGCAAGGTAAAATATCAGTGACTGAGTATCAGCGGGATTTTACCAGACTGAGCAAGTATGCCCCTAAATTAGTTGCAAATGAAAGAGATAAATGCACAAGATTTGAAGATAGCCTTAATGAAGAGATTGGAGATATTGTGATTGCTCTTCAGCATAACAATTTTTCTCAGTTAGTTTCTACAGCACTCAGCCTTGAAAAAAGGAAAAAGAGGAAAATAGAAGAATCTTCTAAAAAGTCAGCTACTCATGAGACTCAATTCATTGGGAAGAAGAATTGTTTCTTTATAAGCCATTCACAGAATAGAGGACAAGGAAAGGGTTCTAGTTATTCACAAACAGGGTCTTTTAGTAGGGACCACCCTCTAAGGCACCTTCTGCTACAGCCAGTTCACAACCTCAGGTTGGCAAGGAAGTTATACCGGCATGTACCATTTGCAATAGGAGCCATCGAGGGGAATGTTTGCGTGTCACAGGTGCTTGCCCACTTTTGACAGGTGGTACTCCTACTCAGACTACTAGGTCAGCTCCGACTCAGCCTGGAATTCAATTCATAGGAGAACCAGGCCGACCGAGGCAGGCTGTTTCAGAGACAGTGAATAGACCTGGATCCAGCAGAGCTCCAGCCCAAGCCTATGCCATGAAAGCTAAGGAAGATCAGACGGCAACAAATGTTATTGTTGGTATGTTTTCATTATATGATTTTGACATTTGTGCACTCATTCCTATATTTGCACTAGTACACCTAGTCAGCATAATATGATTCAAGAAAACCTAGAATATGGATTTGAAGATAAGAATCCTTTGGGTCACAGTGTAATAATGAATAAAGTATTTAGGAATTGTTCTTTAGTTATGCATAGGAAGGAGTTTTCTGCAGACTTGATTGAGTTGTCTTTCCATGAGTATGATGCCATATTAGGCATGGATTGGCTCTCACGTCACGAAGCAGTGGTGGATTACAAGTCTAAATTTATGGTACTTAAGATAGAAAATCATGAGGAAAATATTGTGAAAGGTGAATTATTTTCACAACATCCTCGAGTCATATCCATAATGAAAGTTTGGAGATTGATGAGAAAATGGTGTGAAGCTTATTTGGCCCATGTGATTGACACTAGAAAATGAGGTTCAAATCTTGAAGATATTCTGGTGGTAAATGAATTTCCAAATGTGTTTCTTGATGACTTACGTGGGTTGCCTCTAGAGAGAGAGGTAGAGTTTGCTATTGATCTTGTTCTAGGAACTATGCCTATATCAAAGACGCCATATAGAATGGCCCCAACAGAGATGAAAGAACTTAAGACACAATCGCAAGAACTTCTTGATAAGGGTTTCATTAGACCAAGTGCATCCCCATGAGGTGCACCAGTATTGTTTGTGAAAAAAGAATGATGGATCTTTGAAGCTATGTATTAATTATCGACAGTTGAATAAGGTGACCATCAAGAACAAGTGCCCATTACCGCGAATTGATGATCTCTTTGACCAACTGAAAGGTGCATGAGTGTTTTCCAAGATAGACTTGAGATTTAGTTATCATCAATTAAGGGTGAAGACGGAGTATATAGATAAAACTGCATTCAGAACCATATATGGTCATTATGAGTTTTTGGTTATGCCATTTAGGCTGACCAATGCTCCAGCAGCATTTATGGATCTTATGAATTGGATCTTCAGGCCGTATCTTGATCAATTTGTGGTCGTTTTCATTGATGATATTTTGGTATATTCTAAAGATTCAGAAGAACATGAAAAGCATTTGAGAATAGTGTTGCAGACTCTCAAAGAATATAAGCTTTATGCAAAACTCTCAAAATTTGAGTTTTGGATAAATGAGGTGACATTTATGGGACACATTATCTTTGCAGAGGGCATTAAAGTGGATTCTAGCAAGGTTGAGACATTTGTGAGTTGGAAGCCTCCACGGAATGTGACCGAGGTTAGAAGTTTCTTGGGTTGAGCTGGATATTATCGGAGATTTGTCTAGGGCTTTGCAATGATGGCTTCTCCTTTAACAATACTATTGAGAAAGGATGTTAAATTTGAGTGGTCAGATAAGTGTCAAGCTAGTTTTGATAAGCTCAAAAGTTTGCTTATTAAGGCCCCTATTTTGACACAGCCGATTCCGAATAAGGAGTATGTCATTTATAGTGATGCTTCTCATAATGGATTGGGTTGTGTATTGATGTAAGATGGAAAGGTGGTTGCTTATGCTTCTAGACAGTTAAAGCTGCATGAGAAGAATTATCCTACCCATGATCTGGAGTTGGCAGCTATAGTTTTTGCATTGAAGATTTGGGGCCATTATTTATATGGGGAGAAGTGTTTTATTTACAGAGATCACAAGAGTTTAAAATATCTTCCCTCACAGAAAGAATTGAATTTAAAGTAGAGAAGATGGCTAGAACTAATAAAGGATGATAATTGTGTGATTGACTACCATCCAGGCAAAGCTAATGTAGTAGCAGATGCTTTAAGCAGAAAAATGGTGACAGAGTTGCACCTTCAACCCACTCTTATGCAGGAAATTAAGGATGCACAAAGACAAGATAGAAAGCTAATTGAATTAGCTGAGTTGATCTCTAAGGGGGAGAGACCTAGATTCACTATGGACTTAGATGGTGGACTGTTCTATCAAGACAGATTATGTGTGCCTGATGTAGAAGATCTTAGACAGAGGATTCTTAGAGAGGCCCATGAAAGCAAATATGTTATGCACCCAGTTAGTAACAAGATGTACCAAGAGTTGAAGAGCATATACTGGTGGGCAGGTATGAAAAAGGACATCACATAATACACATCAAAATGTTTGACTTGTCAGCAGGTCAAGGCGGAACATTAAGTACCTTTAGGGTTTTTACATCCAATTTCTATTCCAAAATGGATGTGGGAATGGATCACTATGTATTTTGTGACTGGATTGCCTTTGACTCCAAAGAAACATGATACTGTATGGGTCATAGTGGACAGATTTACAAAGTCAGCACATTTCTTACCTATCAGGAAGGACTACCCACTGAATAAATTGGCAGAAATTTATATGAATGAAGTTGTACGACTTCATGGAGTGTCTACTTCTATTGTGTCTGACAGAGATCCCCACTTCACATCTCAATTTTAGGGTTGTCTAAAACGAGTTCTAGGTACTAAGCTCAATTTCAGAAGGGCTTTTCATCCGCGGACAAATGGACAGTCAGAAAGAGTCATTCAGATTCTAGAAGAAATGATGATAAGTTGTGTCATCGAATTTGAAGATAGCTGGGACAAATATCTTCCTTTAATGGAATTCAACTATAATAACAGTTATCAGTCTAGTATCCAGATGACTCCATATGACGAACTTTATGGTAGTAAATGTCAAACACCTCTATGTTGGATAGAGCTTAGCAAGAGGAAACTTATGGGACCAGACCTAGTGCAAGAGACAGAAGAAAAAGTGAGAGTCATTAGCGAAAGACTTAAGGAAGCTACAGATAGGCAGAAATCGTATGCTGATCTTAAGAGACAGGACATTGAATATGCAGAGGGTCATAAATTTTTTCTTAAAGTATCTCCCTGGAAGAAAGTTCTGCGATTTGGGAAGAAAGGCAAGTTAAGTCCAAGGTTCATTGGACCTTATGAAATATTAGAAAGAGTTTGACTTGTTGCTTATAGACTCGCTCTACCACCAGATATGAGTCAAATACATGATGTCTTCCATGTCTTAATGTTAAGACGATATAAATCAAATCCTAACCACATCATACCTGCTGAAAGCATTCAAGTGAGACAAGATTTGACATATGAAGAAGAACTAGTGCAAATTTTAGCAAGAGAAATTAAGGAGCTGAGGAACAAGAGAGTACCATTAGTGAAAGTACTATGGAGGAATCAAGCAATCGAAGAAGCAACATGGGAAAGTGAGGAGGTGATGAAAGCTCAATACCCTCACTTGTTCAATGACGATGCATTAAGTATGTTTCAAGGACGAAACATCTTAAGAGGGAGAGAATTGTAATGCCCACTAATCAAAGTTTAATTTGAATAAGTATGTGGTATAAATAAGAAAAACATACTAGGTAATAGAGATTAAAATAGATGGAATAAATGACTAAATTAGAAATTAAAATAAATTAAATTGATAGCCATGAGGAATTTGAATAAATTAAACCACATAATTAAATTGTATTTTTGGTAAAAAAAATTTTAAAATGACTAGATAAGTAAATATATGAAGACAATAATAATAATAATAATAATAATAATAATAATAATAATAATAATAATAATAAAAGAAAACAAAAAAGTGAATAGTAGACAGTAAAAAAAATCGGGAGAGTGGGGCTGAAGTCAATTAAGACTTATTTTGGCTATTTTGCTTCCAACTCCAACCCTCTCCTTCTTCTTCTTCATCATCCCTTTTCCTTCCTCCATATCACAGCCCAAAATCTTCATCATCTTCTTCATAATTTGCAAGAAAATTCGTTCCAAATAAATCTGATCTTGGTAAGTAATATCTTTCTCATGATTATTGTGTTATTAGAACTTTTTAGGTTATATTTTTACAGGATATTCCACTCTATTTTTTATTATCTTGTGAATCGAATTTGGGGAAGTGTTCAACATAAAAGTTGTTCATTTATGTCTTGTGTATCTTTTTGGCAACTTTTATTGAATGATATTGAGTATATGAAGAGAAATGGTCATTTGAGTGAAACTAGTCCAAGGAGTCATGTCAACTAAATGACCTACGGTTTTTGTAACAATTGATCATCTTAGTGGCTTAATATGAGGTTTTGTAAAACATGAAAGTTGTAGGTATATATTTTATTTAGGTCTCTAAAACCTTTTGTATAAATATCTCTTGTGTAGGTTGAGTTATAGTGAAATGAATTATATCTATTCCTTGATTCAATTATGTTCTAGTACCTTTGCGGCTCCAGTAAATTCGTCCTTATATTTGACATATTTTTAGATTGAATTAGCCAAAGTCAAAAATATGAAAATTTTAATTCTATATCGTATCTAAATTCCTATAAATTTCCACCTTAAAATGTCATGTATGTTGTGAGTCATGAGCTGAACAATTGAACTGGTTGGGTTGATACTCTATGTTGAACCAGTTATAGATCCTCCAATATTGGAGAACCTTAGAGACCGAATCTGGAACTGTGTTAAACATGAAACATATTCCCAATTAACTTATATAACTGTATAAAACTTTTCAGAATAATTGAAGCTACACATTGAAATTATGAATTTTTAAATAGAGTACTCCGAAACTGCCTAAGGGCAGAGAAGATAGCAACATTTAAATTTATACTAAATATTGTGTAATGGTTCACAAATTCTGAAATTTTAGTATATTTTAGTTTTACATGCTATATTTAATAAAGATCAAAAATCATATAAATTGGATAAGTTATAAAAGGTTATTGATCCAACAGTCCTTAGAGGTTTTGTTCTCTCTTAAAAGAAATTATAGATATTTATTTAAATTATATTAAGAATATATTTTTTTTTCAAGGTATTAATTAATTATATTTTTAAATTAGGATCTCAACAACAAGAAGAAAAATATAATTGAACAAGCTATGAGTCTATATTTCAGAAAATAAAAACACTTGCGAGGTTTGTACATATATGTATTTTGTTTTAGCTTTATGCATGATTGTGTGTGCATGACATGAATTAATTGTCACAATGATGAAATAATATATTATGACATGTTTTAAAATTATAGAAATATTATTAACTATGAACTTAACATTATGCTAATATTTTATAAAATATCATGCTATTACATGGTTTTGAAATAAATTGTGAGTATATGATTATGTTGATATGAAATGAGTATTGGTTATAGGAACAAGTAATTAATGGTGTTAATTGCTCATTTCTCTACCTGAGGACTAACATAGGATAGATGATGCACCATTATGGGGAAGTTACGGTACCGATATGGCTATGATTTAGGGACAGGGTGGCTTAAGCTCTAGGAGCGCCCCTGCTCCTGATTAAACACAGATGACATGATTATATTCGGTCAAGGTGGCTTAAGCTCCGCGAGCGCCCTTGACTTGAGATTATGGTGAGATATGACACCCCATATCCGGAGAGTCCGGGAATGAGATTTGGGATGATACTAATTAACGACTATGGAATGAAATGTGCAAAATTTATTATTGACATAAGTGACAAAAAAATGAAATGCTTACATGCAGTAGTGAGAACTTAATTATTGAATATGGTTATTATGTTTATACTGTTATGTGATGTGGTTATTTATTTTATATGACAAATATGCAATAAAAATTCAGTGTGTCACGATTTATTTGAGACATGCATTTGTGTGACTGCTTGGGAAAAACTTAATGCCTATATGTACCACTAAGCTAGAGATAGCTTAGCGTGAGTTTTTCTCACACAGGAATTGAAGTTGTAGCTAGTAGATAGTGAAGTTGATCAAGAAGAAATCCAGACCCATATCAGCAGAGACACAAGAGACATAGTTAGAGGGTTGGTTATCTATTTTTTTTAGTTAGTTTGACTATATAAATGGTGTGGTAGACATGTCTCATATGTTAATATTGTGTATGTAAATAATTATGTAACATAATCGGGGTGCCATATGTATCTACAATATAATATATATATATATATATATATATATATATATATATATATATATATATATATATATATATATATTATTAATTAGAACGACTTGCCTAAACCAATATAAATAAATAGATTAAGTTATTTAAAATGAAAAAAAAAAATCAATTCGAAATGATTATCGAGTTAAGCTTGTGGCATCATTCTAATATATGTGAGATTATTCCTAATATATTAGTGGGGCGTCACATTTAGTGGTATCAGAGCGGGTTTAGGAGTTTCTAGGCCTAGGTGTGAATTGAGATATTAGGTTTAAATATCCATGTGTCTCATATAATTCTGATATGGGCTTTCTTCTTGGCAACTTATAGGATTGTAGGAAGATGTCTTCGAATGAAAGGGATATGGTTGAGAGTACTGGCTCCCATGATACTGAGACTCCTCATCATCCTAGTGCAGCTAATGTGCGAGGGCAAAATGCTGCTCCAAATCCCCCACCGCAGGCAGCAGAACAGACTGAGCCTGCTCAAAATCCATTAATACAATAGATGACTGGATTATTCCAACAGATGACTGGATTATTACAACAAATGTCATGTATTTTGTGAGTTATGAGATGAACAATTGAACTTGTTGGGTTGATACTCTATGTTGAACCAGTTATAGATCTTCCAATATTTGAGAACCTTAGAAACCGAATCTGGAAATGAGTTATCCATGAAATATGTTCCACAATAACTTATATAACTATATAAAAATGTTTAGAATCATTGAAGCAACACATTGAAAGATATGAATTTTTAAATAGAGTACCCCGAAACTGCCAAAGGGCAGAGAACAGAGCAACATTTAAATTATACCAAAAATTGTGTAATGGTTTAAAATTTTTGAAATTTTAGTATATTTTAATTTTACATGTTATATTTAATTAGGAGCAAGAATCATATAAATTGGATAAGTGTAGAAAACGTTATTGATCCAATAGTCCTTAGAGGTCTTGTTCTCGCTTAAAAGAAATTGTAGTTATTTATTTAAATTATATTAAGAATAAATATTTTTTTCAAGGTATTAATTAATTATATTTTCAAATTAGGATATCAACAACAAGAAGAACAATAAAAGTGAACAAGCTCTCAGTCTATATTTTGGAAAAGAAAAACACTAGCGACGTTTATATATATGTATTTTGTTTTACCCTTATGCATGATTGTGTGTGCATGACATGAATTAATTGTCACAATGATGAAATAATATATTATGACATGTTTTAAAGTTATAGAAATGTTATTAACTATGAACTTAACATTATGCTAATATTTGATAAAATATTATACTATTACATGGTTTTGAAATAAATTGTGAGTATATGATTGTGTTAATATGAAATGAGTATTGGTTATAGGAACAAGTAATCAATGGTGTTAATTGCCCATTTCTCTACCTGAGGACTAATATAGTATAGATGGCGCACCATTATGGGGAAGTTACGGTACTGATATGGATATGATTTAGGGACAGGGTGGCTTAGGCTCTAGGAGCGCCCCAGATCCTAATTACACAGAGATGACATGATTATATTCGGTCAAGGTGGCTTAAGCTTCGCGAGCGCCATTGACTTGAGATTATGGTGAGTATGGTGGCTTAAGCCGTGAGCGCCTCTATTTCACATTGCATATCTAGAGAGTCCGAGAATGAGATTTGGGCTGATATTAATTAAGGACTATTGAATGAAATGTGAAAAATTTATTATTGACATAAGTGACAAAAAAATGAAATGCTTGCATGAAGTAGTAAGAACTTAATTGTTGAATATGTTTATTATTTTTATACTGTTATGTCATGTGGTTATTTCTTTTATATGACAAATATGCAATAAAAATTCAGTGTGTCAGGATTTATTTGAGACATGCATTTGTGTGACTACTTAGAAAAAACACAATTCCTGTTTGTACCACTAAGCTAGAGATAGCTTAGCGTGGGTTCTTCTCACACAGGAATTGAAGCTGTAGCTAGTAGATAGTGAAGTTGATCATGAAGAAATCCAGACCCATATCAGCAGAGATACAAGAGACATAGTTAGAGGGTTGGTTATCTTTTTTTTTTTAGTTAGTTTGACTATATATATGGTATGGTGGACATGTCTCATATGTTAATATTGTGTATGTAAATAATTATATAACATAATCGGGGTGCCATATGTGTATACAATATATATATATATATATATATATATATATATATATTGTTAATTAGAAGGACTTGCCTAAACCAATATAAATAAATAGATTAAGTTTTTGAAAACAACAAAAAATTTAATTCGTATAGATTATCGAGTTAAGCTTGTGGCATCCTTTTTATATATGTGGGATTATTCCTAATATATAAGTGGGGCGTCACATTTAGTGGTATCAGAGCAGGTTTTGGCGTTTCTAGGCCTAGGTGTGAAATAAGAAATTAGGTTTAAATATTCATATCTCAAATAATTCTGATATGGGCTTTCTTCTTGGCAACTTGTAGGATTCTAGGAAGATGTCTTCGAATGAAAGGGATATGGCTGAGAGTACTGGCTCTCCTGATACTGAGACTCCTCAGCAGCCTAGTGCAGCGAGCGTGCAAGGGCAAAATGCTGCTCCAAATCCCCCACTGCAGGCAGCAGAACAGATTGACCCTAGTCAAAATCCATTTATACAACAGATGGTTGGATTATTCCAACAGACGACTGGATTATTACAACAAATGTCTTGTATTTTGTGAGTTATAAGCTGAAAAATTGAACTGGTTGGGTTGATACTCTATATTGAACCAGTTATAGATCCTCCAATATTTGAAAACCTTAGAGACCGAATCTGGAAATGAGTTAAACATGAAAAATGTTCCAAATTAACTTATATAATTGTATAAATGTTTTTAGAATAATTGAAGCTACACATGGAAAGATATGAATTTGTAAATAGGGTACCCCGAAACTGCCTAAGGGTAGAGAATAGAGCAACATTTAAAATTATACCAAAAATTGTGTAATAGTTCAAAAATTTTGAAATTTTAGTATATTTTAGTTTTTTATGCTATATTTAATTAGGAGTAAGAATCATATAAATTTGATAAGTGTAGAAAAAGTTATTGATCCAATAGTCCTTAGAGGTCTTGTTCTTGCTTAAAAGAAAGTGTAGTTATTTATTTAAATTATATTAAGAATAAATATTTTTTTCAAGGTATTAATTAATTATATTTTTAAATTAGGATCTCAACAACAAGAAGAAAAATAGAAGTGAACAAGCTCTAAGTCTATATTTTGGAAAAGAAAAACACTAGTGAGGTTTGTACATATATGTATTTTGTTTTACCCTTATGCATGATTGTTTGTGCATGACATGAATTAATTGTCACAATGATGAAATAATATATTATGACATGTTTTAAAATTATAGAAATGTTATTAACTATGAACTTAATACTATGCTAATATTTTATAAAATATCATGCTATTACATGGTTTTGAAATAAATTGTGAGTATATGATTGTGTTAATATGAAATGAGTATTGGTTATAGGAACAAGTAATTAATGGTGTTAATTGCCCATTTCTCTACCTGAGGACTAACATAGGATAGATGGTGCACCATTATGGGGAAGTTATGGTACCGATATGGATATGATTTAGGGACAGGGTAGCTTAAACTCTGGAGCGCCCCTGATCCTGATTACACACAGATGACATGATTATATTCGGTCAAGGTGGCTTAAGCTCCGCGATCGCCTTTGACTTGAGATTATGGTGAGTAAGGTGGCTTAAGCTCTACGAGCACCCTTATTTGACACCCTATATCTGGAGAGTCCATAAATGAGATTTGGGCTGATACTAATTAAAGACTATGGAATGAAATGTGAAAAATTTATTATTGACATAAGTGATAAAAAAAATGAAATTCTTACATGACGTAGTGAAAACTTAATTATTGAATATGGTTATTATGTTTATACTGTTATATGATGTGGTTATTTCTTTCATATGACAAATATGCAATAAAAATTAAGTGTGTCGTGATTTATTTGAGACATGCATTTGTGTGACTACTTGAGAAAAACTTAATGCCTATATGTACCACTAAGCTAGAGATAGCTTAGCGTAAGTTTTTCTCACGCAGGAATTGAAACTGTAGCTAGTAGATAGGAAAGTTGATGAAGAAGAAATCCAGACCCATATCAGCAGAGAAACAAGAGACATAGTTAGAGGGTTGGTTATCTTTTTTTTTTTAGTTAGTTTGACTATATATATGGTATGATAGACATGTCTCATATGTTAATATTGTGTAAGTAAATA
Organism: Triadica sebifera; assembly: GCA_023653625.1. NCBI lineage: Eukaryota > Viridiplantae > Streptophyta > Magnoliopsida > Malpighiales > Euphorbiaceae > Triadica > Triadica sebifera. Next base: position 14,632,482 of record CM042897.1, read on the forward strand.
ATTATGTAACATAATCGGGGTGCCATATGTGTATACAATATAATGATATATATATATATATATATATATATATATATATATATAATTAGAACGACTTACCTAAATCAATATAAATAAATAGATTAAGTTATTTAAAATGAAAAAAAATTAATTCGAACAGATTATCGAATTAAACTTATGGCATCCTTCTTATATATATTGGATTATTCCTAATATATAAGTGGGGTGTCACACATCTGAAAGATTTCATTGATATCCATCAACCGATGCTTAGGGAACCAACTCTCGAGTTCCTTAGCACCTTGCAAGTATCTCCTACCAGCACGATAAAATTTCAACTATGAAAGCATCCAAACACCCTCACTGCCACGGAGTTTGGTGACATGTTCAACCTTCTCTCTGATGGTATCCTTAATAAGAGTGAGGTGGAGTTCTATGCTACTCAGGCGTGGACTCATTTCGGGCTTTACTGCAGTTGGGACATTAAGAATGAAAAACACCCACCTTCAATCCCTAGTGCACAAATATTTGCATAGGTTTCTAGCCTATAGCATTTTTGCCAGAGGAGACAGCAACGGATCGATTCATAAATCTGAGGTCTTTCTCTTGTAGATGGCCTGAAGAGGCCTAATAGTGGCTTTATCTCGATGGTTTGCAAACCATCTGCTGTCTATTGCCACAAATCCCTCTGGAGACATTTTGATTGGTGCGTATGTGACTCACCTTGCTATAAAGCTTGGGTATTTGAAGCTAGCAGTGCACCACTTCAATTTTGTACCAGCACATCCTCGAGACCGACTAGATGTCGAGTCGTTTAGCAAAATAGGAGCGGTGGTTCACATAGTTCATGAGAACAATATCTATTACCGTTTCACCAACACAGCTGGTGAGATTATTTCGGAGGACAACGATTCGGATGAATTCAAAGCTGGCCTGCAAGGAATCCAGCGGAGGAAGAGAGTTCAAGTTGAGTCGGCAACCCCGGAGGTTGAACAGGAAATTGGACAATCCTTAGCCTCCACACCGAACTTGGCTCAGCAGGTGGCTGACTTATTAGCACCGCGTTTCGACCAATTGTAGGCTTCGATGGGTGAAAGGTTAGAGAACCTCAAGAATTTCATGGAGTCTCGCATGGAGAGCCTCAAAGCGGAAGTTGCTCGCCTTAGAGAGGGGATGCTCGGCTCCAAATCTAGCTAGACTATATTTTCACTATGTTACTTTCTAGCATTTTCAATGTAGGACTTTAAATCACTTTTCAAAAAACTTGTACTTTTATTTTGATATTAATATAATTGCATTAGTTTTCCCTTATGATTTATTTTTTTATTCTTTTTGTTGATGACAAAATGGGGAGAACCTAGCAATATATAATATTTAAATTTAAATGCAATATATTTGAAATACTTATTTGAATCAAATGAATATGAAAGTATGCAAATGAGTTGACATACCTTGAATATACTTTAAATATACTTTGCATATACCTTGATGCAAGTTACATGAATGAATATGCACTTGATATACTTTGAATATACCTTAAATATACTTTGCATATACTTAACTAGTCTTAAGTAAAAATTTGGTATACATTGGATATACCTTGCATATAACTTGCATGTACCTAAACTAGGAAGCATATATCCATGCTATACTTCATCATTCTTTACAACTCTTGAACTTCAGTAATTGTTTATCTTAAACATCTTTTGAGGGGGAGACTTCTCAAAAGCGCATATTGTTAGATTATTTGTCACCATCAAAAAGGGGAAGATTGTTGAACCTTGAGGGGTATTTCTGTTATTTTGATGCTAATAAATAAAATAGCAATAATTTATTTAACATACTTGTTTTCTAAGTTTATTGAACAGGGTATGAAACTTGATAGCAAGAATGGAGAATGAAAGACTAACCTTAAAAAGACAAAAATTCAAGAAATAGCAATATTCACGCCTGTGACCTTTTATGTCACGCCCATGATGAAGCTTAGCACCAACTACCAAATATTTAAAGTTCACAGCCACGAAGAATGATAGCAACCGTGAATGATCATATCAGTCACGCCCATGAAAGAAAGTCACGCCTGGGAGAAAACATGTTAAATTCCTCCAGAGAGCTTCACGGCCGAAGTCACCACTCAAGTCATGACTTAGAAGAATAGTCACGACCGTGATACACTTATTCACGACCGTGAAAGAGAAAAGAGAAACATGTCAGGAGTAAAATTAAGAGTTTGTGCAATGGCTGTTTTCGCATTAAATGCAACCAAACGGCTATAATTCACCATGGAAGTATAAATTCAAGTTATTTATAAATCCAGGACATGAGAATAGCAAATACTTTGAATCTCAATCTTGTTGTAGCCATTTGTGCATTTACCACTTTAAAACAAACATTAATTCTCTGTAAAAAAATCTTTTTGCTCATTGTTTTCTGAGCATTATAGATTTGTGAGTGTTTCTCTTTGTAATCTACTACTCAAGTGAGTTTGGATATATTGGGTTAAGAGTAGAACACTTGTAAGGGTTATTTGTATGAGCCTTTAAAACACAAGGAATTGGTTTATTATTTGAGTCATTAAAACACAAGGGATTTCTGGGTTAGGTGTGATCCATTGTTAGAAACACCATAGTTGGGAGTGAGCTTGTAAAACTCCATTGTAACACATTGTGTGTTAGTGAAACTCCCAATTGAGATTGGGAAGAGGAGTAGGGTTTGTTAACACCCAAACCTCTATAAAAATTTATGTGTGATATCTTCCTATCCCTACTAAACTTAACTTTTCTTTCCGCATTTAAAAGTTAAAAAATTTTAATATCCAATTCAACCCCCCTTCTTGGTAGAATATCTGGGCAACAATTAAATTTTATATTTCCACTATGCCATATATGTGATGCATGTTCAAAATTCAACAGTGATATCAGAGTCACCCTATGTAAATTAACTTTGGATTTAATTGAAGAATCAATGAGATTGATTGAAAAGTAACAACTTGGATTTCCTTATTTTGTTAAAAATGAATTTGATTCTGTTTGATCTAAAATTTTAATTTTAATTCAATGACATATTAATATGATGATATTAGATGTTTGTGATTATAATTAAATATTTGAATTTGTTGAAATTCCAAATTGTGTATAGTTGTTGAAAAAACTAGGGTTTTATGAAACTTAGTGTAGCGAATTAAGTTTTTTCATGGGACTGTTCAATTTGGTTTGTTAATTTGGTTATTCAAACATATTTAAGACATAGTTAGAATGTGTTTTAAGTTCTGGACAGTCACTTAATTGAATGAAAAATCGTTTTTGATTATTATATGAATCAAAATTGAAACTGGGCAAAAACTCTATCATGCGATGAGACTGTTTTGTTATGTATGATTTAATGTTATGTAATTTTATAATCAGCACCTTAATTACATGTTTATGAGATACTCATGGTGTTATTTTGATGTCAATTTCATGTCAAAGTCAAATTAAAGTCGTGCTTAAATTTGTAAAGAGTCCTAGTTCATGTATAATTCAATTTAGGCAATTTTTAAGTAACTATTTTTCTAATTAAGTTTTTAATAATTTAAATTGTCTAATAAATGAATTTAATTATTTTAAAATGATTATAAGTTTTCAATAATAATGAGAATGAATTTTGAAATTTTTTCAAAAGAATTTGATTTGAAAAGAGTTTTCCAAATGCTTGTTTAACTAGGATTTTAGCATGCAATTGTAACTAGATTTTAATTCTGTTTGACATTAAACTAATAACTAATTAAGAGAATTTAATTATGAATTAAATATTGGTCATATTTGAATTTAATATATAATGTGATTTAATTATTAAATTCAGATTTAAATATTTTATGCATTAAATTGGTAAAAACAAAACTAGTTGGCATAGTAGGCAAATTTAGAAATTTTTTTGATATGATTAAATGTATGCCTAATTTGCATTAATTCCTTTTAGAAAGTATTTTTAAATGTTCATATGTTTATTTAAAGAGATTAAATAACGATTATATGATGAATTTCATTAAAGGCCAAACAATCAAAATAAAGTTTCAAGAGTTGAAACAAAGGGAACCCAAATTGTTATTTTAATAGATTACTTTTATTTATGCATTAGAGAATGCATACTAGGGGTATGTGGAATGACATGATTATGGACTACACCAATGTGATTGATTTTGCATTGAATTTTAATTTTGGTAAATAGGGTTTATGAGTCTCTGTCTTATCTATTCTCTCTGCTGTATTTCTCTTCTCATCTTACTCCCCTCAAATGTACCTTAAGCTTTTCTTATGAATAATTTATGTAATTAGATTACATAGGATTAGAATTGAATTGAAATGAAAAGGAGCAAGAAGCTAAAAAGATGGTGCCAAAAGCAAAAGTGCATTAGAATAGGAAATTATTTTCTATTTTGGTATTATAATTTTATGCATCTAGCTAGGTGAGACCTAGTCAATCATTTCTTGGCTCAAACAATTGATGCTAGATATATCCATAATCATGATCATATAATTAGTATAATTATCTTATATATCAAGATGTGATGTATAGATATGTTATACATGTCAAAAAACAATGACGAGACTAAATTAAATTAAATTCCTCATAAATTATATTAAAGTCAATGTCTAAGCTACACGAATATATTCAAATAATTCAAATATGATAATACAAGAAATTTCACAAAAAATGAATCTAAAAATCATCACATAAAATTCACATTTTGTCATAGAAAAATTTTAGTGACAAAATTTTATCATCCATAATTGTCGCTGTATGTGCATAATAAAAAGCATATTTGACAGATTTTGATATCGTCACTAAATGTTTTACCTATGATAATGATAAATATCACATCACTATAGTTTGATACTTTTTGTAACACCAAACACGTCATAATTGGTATGAAAATTTTGTCATCTTATATTGTAATTATCATTAAAAGTTAATGTGTTTAATGACAAAATCACAATTTCATCATCAAAACTTAGTATTTTAGTGACGAAAAATGTCCTCCAACCAAAATCACTCAATTGTTTTGATGCCGAACCTTTTCATCTTTAAGTTAATATTGTCACCTAATTTTATTAATTGTAACTAATAAATTAGTATAAATGGCGATAAAATATTTATCACAATAATAATTTTATTATGATAATAATGTGATTGTCATTTGATGGTCAAGTAATATCATGAAAATAAATTGTAATAAAAAAAGTCCCCTTTACGATGAAAAATACTCGTTGTCACTAAATAATTATATATACTCATTTTCACTAAATAATTATTTATTATAACGTTAATTTTGTCATATTAAACTATGTCAACATTCATTAAAAATATATCTAGTTAACAATTTGTGATAAAAATATTCATCATTAATGACAAATTTTGTACTCGTCTTTTTCAATGATGGGCTATAACTATATTTGTCAATAATTAATTTTATTATATATTTTTTCTCAAACATGTATTTAAACCATCTTGCGGTGAACAAAAAGCATATGTTATAAAATAAAATGGAATCTCTAACCATTGGCTGCAGTCAAAGGAATTTCCCCTTCAGCAACCTGCCTGTTGAGACTAGTGAGTGTAAGAATGAAAATTTTATGACAATTTTTCAACAAATCCAACAACAGACAAAGTTAATATTCACAATTTTCCGATTAATCAATCAAAAAAAAGTTTTAAAAAAGAATTTGGATAAATGAAAAAAATATCAGAATGTGCTATAAATTGAATCAGTCACAGTGAAATCAGAAACACGAACCAGCGACCCTAATAGTCTTGCTTGAAAGAAATATATAATTTAAGAATTGTAGGTATTGGGTGAAAAAAAAAAAAAAAAAAGAGAAAAGGGGAGAAAAAGAGAAAAAAAATGTTAAGTTTGGCTTACACCGCGTAATTCTTATGAAATATGCAGTGTAGTTCATACGAAAAATAAAAAGAAAAGGAAGAGAAGAGGTGAGAAGACGAAGATGAAGAAAAAAGATGAGGGTGGCGGCTAGCATTGAAGAGAATGAGATAATGTTGTGGTGGTTAGGATTTTATAATTTTAAAACCAAATGCCACCATTTAATTAGTGATCAGACTCGTAAGGACAAATCAAGTCTTCTTGCCTTTACACCACGATCTTTTGAAACTGCCACTGCACCACGATCTGATAATTTTATGAAAATTTATAAAACCATGTTTATTTTTATAAATCTTCAAGTAGGTGGGTAGCTTAGTTAGATCCTTCAACAGAGAGATTAAAAAAAACCCAATTGGATGCAAAAAGTAGTGGAATTTGGGAAGTGGACGTTTGACTTTATGATCCATTGGCGTTGTGACAACTCCATTGGTGTAGAGTTTAGTCACACTCACACACAAAAGCTAGCACCATCACATTGATTTTTGGCTATCAGTAGTTCACCTCTTATAATAACTCTCATTGTGCCATTGCGTTTTACAAGATATTAAATCGGCTTAGTATTTATTTATTTTTTATAGAATCAGCTTAATAATTAATAGTATAAAGGTGTACATTAGAAATCAAGTTTTACAAAAATAAAGAATTTTGCCTCTACAATGTTAAAATAAAAAAATAAATTATTAAATGTCTTATTCTTCTACAAATTTCAACATAAAATCAATGCATGTGATAATTTTCGTTACTTATAAGTTAAAGAACTTAAATTTAATACAATTTATCTTTTATTTAATTTTTTGAATGTAGCTAAATATCTATTAACTAAAAATGAGATATAGATATTTTTTTTTGAAAATTTTTACGTTTTACATCCAAATCTTTTTATATTAAAATTTGCTGCCAACTAAAATATTGATGAATTTGCATGCATCGTTATTGAATATAAAATGAAAGATAAAATAGTTTTATAGCTTATAAATTCAACTATTTAATGACCATTTATTATATCGTCTTATAAAATTAATATTTGTGACAATAAAAGTTGTCATAATTTATTATCTTTTAGTTTTCAAAATATTTTTTTCCAAAAAGTTTGGACATAAAAATTTATCTCCACATTAAATCGTGATGGATTTGTGGCATTTTCACTAAATATAAACATTTAAGACAAAACTGTTTCATCATTTATCCATTTAACTAATTAGTGACAAATTAGTATCTCGTCATATAAAATATATATTAGTGACAATGAATATTGTCATAAATTCATTTTTTTGTCCTTAAAAAATTTGGCTCCAAATTTTTAACAAAATATTTTACTAAAAAAAATTGAAACACATTTGTATCTATCGTCACTTGAGGTGGACAAGAGTGATGAAATATTATCATCACAAATTTTGTCATTAATTAATGGAAAAATATAATGTTGTCATCAAAAGAAAATTTCAATAATGACAAATATCGTCATTAGTTACCATGAAATTATCATTGAAAGGTTTCCCTCCCAAAGTTTATATGATGAATTTCTTTTCATTGTTATTAAATATGTTAATTAGCAATGACATAAAATATTTATATTGATAAAAAGAATGGTCGTCACAAAAGGAAATATTATTGTGACGACTATGAAATTCATAACTGTTAATTAACAAATTACAACAAAATTTTGTATGTGGCAAAGAAATTTATTATAAAATGTGTGATTTTTTGTACTATGATTTCATGATTAATGGATCGGCTTTAATTAGTTATATTGACTTGTTGGGCACACCCAAGATCAATGTGAATTAGAGGCAGTATTGGGTAAGTGTATATGAGATGTGCACATATCAAGAGTTGATAGCCCAATTATTAATTAGTTGCATAATATGATGCAATTGGTATAAGATACTACCAATTGATCTAAATGTAGCTTGTTAGGACACCTAAGGTTATTCATAGTGATGTTAGATATTGACCCACTAGGAGAGCTTCAATGGGTTCTCTCAAATTCATAGTGACGACTATGGGATCGCAATAAAATAGTGAGAGTAATTATGCACGTTTATTAAAGAAATAATATTCATGCCTATAGTATATACTCTAATATGATATTTTTTATGCCTATAGTATATACTCTAATATGATATTTTTTTACATTTAGGTTGCTAGAATCATGTCATCAAATGTGAACCTATGCTCAATTATTGAATCCAACAAATTGACTGGCCCGAACTTTCTTGATTGGCTAAGGAATTTGATAATAGTTCTTAAGGCCAAAATGATAGCCTATGCCTTGGAAGAGCCGCTTCCCTCCCTTTTTGTTGATGATGCATCTGTTGATGAACAATTGACATAAAATAAGTAAGTGGATGATAATGAGTTGGCGGGTTGCATTATACTCGTTTTTATCTCTCTTGAGCTTCAAAAGCAACATGAGAACATGAATGTTGATACCATTGTGTATCATCTAATGGAATTTTTCAATGAGCAAGCCCGAACCGAGCGATATGAGATATCTAAGTTGCTCTTTTGCTCTAAGATGGTAGAAGGGATATCTTCAATACAACGTGCATTGAAGATAAGGAAGAAAGGAAGAGAGACAACATCAAAAGGAATTTGTCTTCATTATGGCAAGATTTGCCAATGGAAGATGAGCTGTAAAGCCTATCTGTTGTCTTTGAAGAAGGAGAAGGATAAGACATTGGATGCACTTTCTACTTTAGGTATTTATGTTATTAAGGTTAATACTATTTCTATTAATAATACATGGGTATTGGATACTGGATGTGTCTCACACATATGCATTGATATGCATGGCCTAAGGAATAGTAGACAATTAAAGAAAAAAGAGTCAGACCTACGTATTGGCAATGGAGCAAGAGTTGTTATATTAGCTATAGGAACTTATGTATTGACACTCCCCAGTGGGATTGCTTTAGAATTAGACAATTGTTATTATGTTCCAGTTTTAACCAAGAATATTATATATGCTTCTTGTTTAAATAGAAGAGGTTTTCATGTAACTATTAATGACAATGGTTGCTCTATACGATTGAATGATATTCTTTATGGAACTAGCACATTATGTAATGGGATTTACATTCTTAACATGTCTAATTCAATCCTCAATATCAATAATAAAAGACAAAAGTTAGATAATCTAAAATCATCATATTTATGGCATTATCATCTTAGCCATATAAATGAGAGGTGCATGACTAAGTTACACAAGAATGGTGACTTAGGGTCATTTGATTATGAATCATAAGATACATGTGAATCTTGTTTATTAGGCAAGATGACAAAATTACCTTTTAGTGGAAAGGGGAATGTGCCAATGGGTTATTGGACCTTGTACATATAGATGTATGTGGACCAATGTTAGTATACGTTAGAGGTGGTTTTATCTACTTCATTTTCTTTATTGATAATCATTCATGATTTGGTTACTTGTATATAATGAGATACAAATGTGAAGCTTATGAAAAGTTGAAAGAATTCATAAATAAAGTAGAGAAACAACTTAAAAAAATATTAAAACGCTTAGATAAGATCGAGGTGGTGAATATTTAAGCTAAAAGTTTCAAGTTTATCTAAGAGATAATGAGATTTTATCTCAATGGACTCCATCTTACACGCCATAACACAATGGTATAGTTGAAAGGAGAAACCAAACCTTATTAGATATGGTAAGGTCCACGATGAGTCTTGCAGTACCTAAGTCCTTTTGGGGTCATGTAGTAAAGACTATTATTTATACATTAAATAGAGTCACTTCCAAGTCAGTAGATGTTACTCCATATGAGATATGGAATAGCAAGAGACCTATTGTTTAACATATAAAAGTATAAGGTTGTCCTACTTATGTGAAAATAAGCTAGGAGCTAAGTCTGATAAGTGTCTGTTTGTGGGATATCCAAAAGGATTATTTGGATATCAATTCTACCACCCTTTGGAATAAAAGATATTTGTTTCAAAGCATGTTGTCGTCTTAGAGAAAAAGTTTATTCTAAAAGAAGATACTGGGAATACTTGAACTTGATAAAGTTCAAAATGCTCAATTAAATGCAAATCGACTAACAGAATCTGAATATGTTACTTATACAGATGAAGTAACAACTATACCTTTTAAAACACAAGAACTTCATATATCTAGTAGGATACGCACTGTTCCTGAGAGTTGGATTTCTCCTAAATGACAAAATGACGTATTGCTCATAGAAGATGATGAGCCTACTACCTATGAAGAAATTCTAAATAGTTCAGAATCTGACAAATGGCTAAAAGCCATGCAGTCAGAAATGGATTCTATGTATGAAAACCAAGTATGGACTTTGGTTGTTCCACCTGAAGGGATAAAACCCATTGGGTGCAAATTGATCTTCAAAAAGAAGACCGACATGGAAGGTAATGTAGTTACCTACAAAGCTATGTTGGTAGCAAAAGGATATCGTCAAAGACAATATGTTGACTATGACAAAACCTTATCTCTAGTTGCTATGCTTAAATTCATCAGAATACTCGTAGCCATTTCTATTCATTACGATTATGAAATTTGGAAAATGGATACAAAAACAACTTTCGTTAATGAAAATCTGACTGAGGATGTGTAGATGACACAACCTGAGGGTTTTACATCCAGTGATAAAAAAAGGCATACAAATTGCAAAGATCCATTTATGGATTGAAGTAAGCATCTAGGAGTTGGAACATCCAATTTGACGAGAAAATAAAAAAGTTTGGTTTCTCACAAAATATGGATGAACCTTGTGTTTACATGAAGGTTAATGGAAGTGCAGTTGTATTCCTAGTATTATATGTAGATGACATACTTCTTATAGGAAACGGTGTCTCAGTTCTTCAATCAATCAAAAATTGGCTTTCTAAGAATTTCTCCATGAAATACCTTAGAGAAGCAACCCATATACAAGGGATTAAGATCTATAGATATAGTTCTAAAAGGTTGCTTGGTCTTTCTCAATCTACATATATAGATAAGATGCAAAAGAGATTTAGCATGGAATATTCTAAGAGAGGATTAATTTCTATGACTCATGGGATTTCCCTTTCTAAATCCATATGTCCAAAGACACAGGATAAACGAACACGCATGAGTGGGATTCCATATGCTTTAACTATTTGATCCATCATGTATGCTATGTTATGTACTGAACCCAATGTATCATATGCTCATAGTGTCATGAGCATATATCAGTCAGATCTTGGCGAAGGGCATTGGGTGGCTATTAAGAACATCCTTAAGTACTTGAAAATAAGTAAGGATGCATTATTTGTTTATAGAGATAGTGAGTTTAAGGTAAGCGGGTATAAGAATGCTAGCTTCCAATCTGACAAAGATGGCTCCAAATCCCAGTCAGGATATGTTTTCATGTTAAATGGTAGTGCAGTCAATTGGAAGAATTCCAAACAGGAGACGACTGCAGATTCCACAATTGACGTAGAGTATATTGCAACTTTTGAAGCAGCTAAAGAAGCAGTTTGGACAAAGAAATTCATCATAGAGTTAAAAGTGGTTCCTAGTATTATTGATCCAATATCCTTGTATTATGATAAAAATGGAGCCATTACACAAGCAAAAGAGCCATGGTCTCATCAAAGATCCAAACATATGCTCTGATGTTACTATTTGACTCGGGCAATCACAAGTAGATATGATGTAAAGATAGAGAGAGTTCCAAATGATCAGAATATAGTTGATCCTTTCACTAAGTCACTTTTCTAAAAGAAATATGATATACATGTAGTCTCCTATGTTATAATGTATAAAGGCGATTGGCTTTAGTGCAAGTAGGAGATTGTTATCGAGGTGCCCTAAAGGTATTCACCTTAGGCACTTGATGTACTTATTTATTATTAATAAAAGACATTTTGATTATATGGTATTCATTGCATATGAATTGATATAGATCTTAGACCGTTTAATGAAGTCCTTTGTATGTAATACAATATGAAGCAAATCATGATGAGATCATAATAATGAAATTTCTATTATGTATAATTGTAATTATACCTAAATTATTCCTAGTCATAGTATTAATAAGATGGGACATTGTTAATTTGGATAGACTAGCACATGTTATACTCCTTGATTAGGTCAAACGACTGATCTCATTAGTCAAAAACATGAGATGTTTAGAGTTAACATGTGGATGCTTGCTAGAGTGGCCAAATACATCGAATGACCTACTATGAGACAATTACATGGATATTTATTCAATGTCAATGATAGTCTCATTATGGAAATGGTGCAAGTATCCTTAGACTTAAGTTGCTAGAGGTTATCTTGGATACTGAATCCTATACTTTGGCTCCATTCCTTGTTGCTTCTCAGAGGTCACTCATAAGATGGTCATTGGGTATAACATGAGGTATTCGAAGGTAGCTGAGTAGTCAATAAAATATTCACCACTCCTGATAGAAGGAGAGTATTCCTATGGCCTTTTGTAAAGATCATTACTGAAAAAGTATTGGCCGAGGTGGATAGGTCTTGAAGAAGGTCATTAAACACATCTCTAATAAAGTAATGAGTCTCACAAATAAGAACTAATATCATTTGGATTTGATGTGATGTAGTCAGTCTAGTGAGATTTAACACATTGTCCATACTTTGAACTGAGTGAGGTATAGAATGGTGAATGGTGAATGTTCGAATTGTATGGTAGTTGTCTATGGAAAAGTTTATAATCAGACCACTTACTCTTCGGTTATTTAGGTGGTCATAATATGTTGCTAGATGTTGCTCACGATTTTCTCAAAATCATATGATGATTTGAGTTGCCAATAAAAGGAATGAATGAAATGTGAAATGGGCCTTGGATTGGATTAAAAAATATGAGAGAGAATGTTGCATGAAAGAGTTTTATGTATTTGAAAAAATGGGGTTGCGTGTCATGTAATGGTTATCACGTGCAAGTGATAAGTTCAAAGTGGCATTCTGTCACACAAGCAAGGATATCCTTGAGCATACGATATTACAAGGGCATTCTATTATGCGTTGAAGATGCCACTCTATGTGTGCCCATAGTTGGCCAGATGGCTATTGTGCGCAACATTGTGCAATTTTTAGGTTTTCTATTTTGAATGGGAAGCCAAATGTAGGGTTTTAAGTGTCCAACTCTAATTATGGTTGGAGAACCTATAAATACTCTTATAAAGTAGAGAAAACTAAGTTGCCTCCTTGGTGAAAATAAAAGTTGTTTTCTTCTTCTTATCTCTCAAAGAAACTCTCCCATTGTTAGCACCTTGGTAGAATATCACCCCATAGCTTTTGAGGTTATTTCTTTCTCTCCTTTGCATGGATACTACTAGAGCAATCCCTAAGCCTTGGATTGTTGTGGTTTGATATAACCCAACTAGAAGGAAAGCTCACAACTTGAAGATTGAAGTTACAATCAAACAAAAGTAATTTTACTTCTTCCAAGTGATGGTTATTCCGATTTTAATAAATATAGGCCATTTCATATGTTTTGGGTTCAATTAAATTTTATATTTCTATTGTGGCATGTATGTGATGCATATTCAAAAACCAACAAACTTACTTCTCAGTTTTATGGTAGTCTAGAGAGAGCTTTAGATACCAAGCTCAGTTTAAGAACAACCTTTCATCCCCAGACAAATTGATAGTTAGTGAGGGTTAGACATATATTAGAGAATATGATGAGAAGTTGTGTGATTAAGTTCTAGGGTAGCTGGGATAAATATCTTTCTTTGATGGAATTTGCCTATGACAATTGTCACGACTCGATCCTGAAACCATGACTAGCACTAGAGAATGGGTAAGCTTAAGGCTATCAAAACATGTAACAATCCTAAACTCATTCATATATCTTATCTATTGACCATATAATATAATAATTAAAAAAATATAATATCAAATCATCCCATGACTAACATTATCCAAGTATATATATATACACATGATTGACTTCATAACATTATATATAAAGTACTAAATATACATAACATTATCATGGGAGAATATACTCATCCTGATATATCCATGTAATATATTATTCTAGCACCACTAAAAATAGTACTATGAAAGTCTAGAATATTAAATACAATCCAAACACACAAAATAAATATTTTACATCAAAGCCCTCGTGGAGTGAAGAAGATGCGAGGTAGTCCAAACAAGTTGTAAAAGATGAATCTACTACCTAGAAAATTAGTTGAGAGTGGTCAACTTGCATTGAGTGAATTAACATCATTTAACTTTATAACATACAACCACACAATAATATAATGGTACCATATTTATACATGCAAAGGGGTCCACATCATATATCATCAATCATCACAGCAGATGGGTGAGAAACTTAAGTAAAATCCTACACCTTAATGATACTAGCCAATAAGCTCTCTTAATTACAATAATCGGTGCTCTGAAAGCAAAACATCAACTAGGGTCCTCTATTTGGTTGGTCACTTATCCAAATGGTGCCACTGCCCTTAGAGCAAGCTCAACCAGGGTTATCACCTCGGCAACCATAAACCATATCAGTCGATGCCCTAAGAGCAAGCTCCACCAGGGTTATCACATCAGTCCATCCACAAATCATATGATCATCACTAGTGTACATATGGTCCTAATGTGACTCATCAAGTGGCACATTTTGCTATAGTTCTCAACCCATAATCACATCATCACAATACATCACATCACAATCTCACCAAATCACCACTCCAACAATAATCAAACATAAATATATTTACATCTAAAATAATATTATAACAACAATATTATATAGCATGCCAGAGAAAATATAAGGGAGAGGATAGCATATTATAAAATCATATGATATTAACTTAGATATGTAGATTCCTCAATTGTTGCTTTTAAGACTCTAGTGCAACTGGTGGAGCCTTTAGAGAATCTAGAAAAATATAATGAAAATTAATATAATCTTAAAAATAAATTTTATGCCTAGACTTTTCTAGGAAGCATCTGAGAAAACCTTTATCCAAACTCTTAATATAAATCCTATCGAAATATTCAGTAGAACTTCTCCTTAAACTTGGCATAACTTACTATATAAAGGGTCAATATCCTATAAACCACTTTATCACTATCTTAACATAATCCAATACTATTTAGGTCTCCAAATATATAATACCCTCGATCAACATATAAAATAACTCAATAATTAATAATCCTCAATTATTAATTTAATTACTTAATTTATTAATATTCTAACTTAATTAATAATTTCCTCATTTTACTAATATAAAATCTAATTATTCACCAAATAATTTCCAATAAACTCCAATAATTATGCAGTTGATCATATAATTAATTTAGTTAATTAATCACCTTAATAAAAAATAATACATCTAAAATTTAAAAATAAATTCATATCTCACTATTTAAAAAACATCTAGAAGGTGTGGTTGGTACCATATCACTTGATTTAACAAATTGAGGATTCTATCCAAAATACCCGATCAGTGGTCATCGAACTCCATTGACCGAAAATTTTTTAACGGTAAAAGATTGATGATCGAATGGTACCAATAAAGCTTTAGGTGTGAGGAGTCCAAATATATAAGTTTCTTGGCTTAGAAGTGGCCGAAAATATCTATATCTATAAAATTTTATGACGGCTCCGATGAGAGAATCTGACTCTGATTAGCCCTTAAATAGCAGTTTCCAAAGCTCAAACTGTTCAGGCTCAGGTTTTTCGACGTCCTAAGTTTATTTCTAGTGTCTGAATTGAGAAAAGAAGCCAAAAAGTGTGAAAATTGAGTTTTTCTTCTAGTCAATCTTAAAAATCCTATTAGTTTTTGGAAAATTAGATTTCTTTGGAGAGATAAGGACATGGAGAACTACTTATGGTTCAAATTTAACAAAGATTAGAGGTCATTTGGGTGATGAACGGAGATAGTGATTATGCAGGGAGAATGAGAGAAAAAGAGAAAGGAGAGAGAAGAGAATAGAGTGAAAGAGAGAGGAGAGAGAAGAGAAGAGAGGAAAGAGAAAATTAATTTTACTATTTTGGTCCTTATTGTAGCGCTCCCTTACCCTACTAATCGCTGATAGGATATGGAAGTGCTACTAAGCTCATTTAATTTAAAACCAACGCTCAATTTTGTATAAATATTTTTTTTTATTTCAATTTTTGAGTTTATTATTAGCAGAATATTTATCACCATATTTTTTTTCCATTTAAATATATATCTAGTGATGAGAATATTGTGATTCAAAATAACTTATTCATTAAACCATGATATTTAAAAATATAACTACAATAATTCTAGATATATATAATTACCAAATCCATTACTTATAAATATTACAAGCCACAAATTTACATCAACAAAATTCTTAAAACTTAATTTTTTACAACATCATTTTCAAAACATACAAAAAGAACTAGACTGCTGCAATCTGATCTTGGGGTTCCCTCTTCTTCGGTCGCCCTATCGGAACAGCTACTTCTATTTATCTGCGCGTGAAACACACGCGCTAAGCTACTAGCTTAGTGGTACGTTTGGCAACTATCCAATAATTACATAATAATTCTAAAATGAAATTTTAGAAACTACAATTAATCTATTTAGCATGCCAAATATTCAATTAATAATACACTATTTTCTTCATGCAAAAATATTTAATTCATCAATTATGACATTTTATTCATTAAGCATGCTTGAAATTTTAACAATACAAGATATAAAATTTACAATATCAATTTCATACTTCACATCATTTTTTTTTGTTATTTATTTAATAGCCCACGACATCTTAGACCGGAACTAAACACTGGATATAGGGTTTCTGCTCTCCGGCAGTATACTCGGCGCCCACATAATTATTTATAACTCGGCGATTAACGCCTACATTTTCAATAACAACTCAGCACCTTTTTGGTGCCTACGTAAATTTCGAACTCAGCACTAATTCTTAGTGCCTACGTAAATTTCAACTCAGCACTATTATTTTTAGTGCCTACATAATTTTAACTCAGCACTATTATTTTTAGTGCCTACATTTCTACCTTTTTATTGGCATGCCAACTTATCCTAATTTCTAGTTCTCGACTAGATGTTATAGGGCTTAAATTACATTTGTTACCTTTATTCATATTTGCATAAATTATGTAGGGAAACATTAATATAAATGCAATCATTCCCATTCAATATTTTACAACCTCATATTAGCTCATTTAATCATTATAACTATAAGAAAAATTCACTTAATACATTTTCTAACACAAAAATCCACAATCAACACATTTCTACCAGCAGTCCTATTCTGGACAGCATTTCAGCCTTATATTGCTCTGTATTTTTCGTCTATTTTTAGACAGAATTTGGACATGTGATCAACTAACAAAATATAAGTAAATGTCTTAAATTTAATTTCCAACTGGAATCACATTAAAACGAATTTCGTAGCAAAAGTTATGAATTTTCTCCTAAGCTACGTTCATTGCAATCTGCCCAGTATTTTACTGGGCAGATTTCTGCCTTATTGTTCTCTGTCTTTTTCATCCATTTCTAGATGGAATTTGGACAAGTGATCAACTAGAAAAATGTAGATACATGTCTTATATTTAATTTACAACTGGAATCACATTAAAAATAATTTCTTAGCAAAAGTTATGAATTTTCTTCTAACCTATGTTCAATGCACTCTGCCCAGTATTTTTTTTCTGGACAGATTTCTAGTTCAAAGTTTGAGTCCATTTTTCACCTAATTTCAGATATATTTAGGTCTAATGGTCTGAATAAAAGTTCAAGCCCTATGTCTTAACTTTCCAACACAGCAAGAATCACTCAGAAATGATTTCCAGAACTCAAGTTATGATCAAAACACTAGACACTGTTCATAAGACGAATTTTCCAGCACATCAAATAATTCATACATTTTCCATTTTCATGCATCAACCTCATTTTCTAGTCTTTATTTTCACATTCATGGCATCATTTAATCACTCAATCAAATGTTCAGAATTTCATACATAAATTCAATACATCACAAAATCAAAATCAATACTTTTCTATATTGAATTTTTGCCAAATGTACATACCTCAAAGTTCTATTTTTCTTCACTTTTCTCTTCCTCTTAGATAGCCTTTTCCTTGCCCTTACTTCCCCTTTGATTTTGGTTTAAAGTTTGTTCACTTCTTTGTCCTAACAACAAATTTTACACTAATCAAGCACTAATCATACTAATCCACCCTTAATCACCATTAACATACTAATAACCCTAATTTACTAGCTATAATGGCAACTAACCCCAAACTCAAAGAAATGAGAAGAAGAAAGTAAGGAGATGGAAAATCTAAACTCACCTTTGAAGATCTTCCAAATGGCTAAAAACTTCTTTCTCTCTTTTTCTCTTCCTTTCTTCCTTCCTCTTCCTTGGTTTTGCTCACTTTACTTCACTTTCTTCATGATCTTTCCTTAATCCCACTTTTTTTCATCTAATCTTTGCTTTAATTGGAGAAAAAAAAGAAGAACATCAAGGGAGGAGGAGAAGCTCACGGCAAAGAGAGAAAAAGGGAGAGAAATGGGTGTAATTAAGGTGAGGAAGAAGAAGAATGGTTAAAAAAGTGGAAATTTGACTTTTTATAGTTGGATTAGGTGGGTGGTTAGGATTAGTTACTAATCTTGCTTCCTATTGGTCCATTAATTTAAATCACTCTTACATTATTTTAATCAAAAGAATATTCCTTTCCTTAGATAAAGAATATTCCATTTTTATGCCTTCTTAGAATTTCTGTGCCAAAAACACTGCAATTCCAAATTTCGTTCAGCGAAAAATTATTTTTTTCTCAATTTTAATTCCAAACTTCAAAATTCTCAATTAATAATATCCAAAATATTTTTCTCCCATCTTATTATTATTTTAATTTATTTCTTTCATGTCCGAATTTAGACCTCGATCGGTTCGGTACACCGGATTTCAGTCAACCGCGACCGTGGCCTAAATTATCGGGTATTACAATTTTCCCCTCCTAAAAAAAAATTTCGTCCTCGAAATTTACCTGTTTAGCTGGAGTGGAATAATTGTGGATACTGAGCCTTCATCACCTCTTCATTTTCCCAAGTTGCCTCTTCTGACTTATGATTTTTCCACAGGACCTTCACCAATGGTACCTTTTTGTTTCGTAGCTCTTTCATTTCTCGAGCTAAAATTTTCACTGGCTCCTCTTCATAAGTTAGATCTGGTCGTATCTCTATAGGTTCTGCTGATATGATATGATATGGATCTGATCGATATCTTCTCAACATGGACACATGGAATACGTTGTGAATCTTGTCTAACTCTGGTGGTAGAGCTAATTTGTACGCCACTGGACCTATGCGTTCAAGTACCTCGTATGGTCCAATGAACCTAGGACTCAACTTTCCTTTCTTTCCAAATCAGAAAATCCTTTTCCAAGGTGAGACTTTTAAGAACACTTTGTCACCAACTGTATATTCAATATCTCTCCTTTTTAAATCTGCATATAATTTCTGTCTATCAGCAGCAGCTTTCAGCCTATCTCTTATTACTCTGACTTTTTCCTCTGTCTGTTGGACTAGATCGGGGCCCATTACTTTCTTTTCGCTAAGCTCGGTCCAACCTAGAGGCGTTCTACATTTTCTCCCATATAAGGCTTCATATGGTGCCATACCGATACTGGCTTGGTGACTATTATTGTAGGCAAATTCTATCAATGGAAGATGTTTATCCCAACTGCCTTCAAATTCTATCACACAACTCCTCAACATATCTTCCAATATCTGTATGACCCTCTCTGATTGTCCATCTGTTTGTGGGTGGAACGCTGTGCTGAAATTGAGTCGAGTACCCATGGCTTGATGCAAACTTTTCCAGAATTGTGAAGTGAACCGCGGGTCTCGATCTGAAATGATTGAAACTGGCACACCATGTAAACGGATTATCTCATTAACATAGATCTATGCCAAACGGTTAAGTGGATAATCCATCTTGATCGGTAGAAAGTGAGCTGATTTGGTGAGCCGGTCTACTACTACCCATACTGCATCATGCCTCTTTTGTGTCAAGGGCAAACCAGAAACAAAGTCCATTGTGACTCTTTCCCATTTCCACTCCGGAATTGAAATAGACTGCAATAATCCACTTGGTACTTGATGCTCTGCCTTCACTTGCTGACAAGTTAAACATCTGGTAGTATACTCCGTGATATCTCTTTTCATTCCTGGCCACCAGTAATATGCCTTCAAGTCATGATACATTTTGTTGCTTCCTGGGTGCATTGCATAAATAACGTTGTGAGCCTCCTTCAAAATATCTTGTTTCAATTCTGGTATGTCTGGCACACACAACCTGCCCTTATGCCTTATACTCCCATCTGCTTTAATAGTAAATTCTGGTTTTTCACCCTTTTTCACCATTTCAAATATTTCCTTTAATTTCGTGTTTTGCTTCTGATTGTCCTTTACTTGTTGGATCAATGTGGGTTGAATCCGCAATTCTGCCAAAATAATATATAAAGAACTTATTATTCCATTTTTTTTTCACTTAATACATTTAAGTTTTAACATTTACCTGCAAGAGTTTTTCTACTCAGCGCGTCAGCAACCACATTGGCCTTACCGGGCTGATAGTCAATGATACAATTGTAGTCTTTGATCAATTCTAGCCATCTCCTCTGTCTCAGATTGAGTTCCTTTTGTGAAGGCAAATATTTCAAACTTTTATGGTCTGTATAGATATAACATTGCTCACCATACAAGTAGTGTCGCCATATTTTCAACGCAAACACAATAGCTGCTAGTTCCAGATCATGTGTCGGATAATTTCTCTCATGAGGCTTCAGTTTTCTGGAAGCATAAGCAATCACTTTGCCTTCTTGCATTAGTACACAGCCCAAACCATTAAGGGAAGCATCACTGTACACCACATAATCTTTTCCCGCAGTAGGTTGTGTCAACACTGGTGCCTCTGTCAACATTTTCTTCAACTTATCAAAACTAGTCTGGCATCGTTCTGACCACTCAAATCTGGTCTCCTTTCTAAGCAATTTTGTCAGTGGTGAGGCTATTATTGAAAATCCTTTCACAAATCTCCGATAATAACCAGCCAAACCAAGAAAACTTCTCACCTCTGTCACATTCCGAGGCAGTTTCCAGTTGAGGATTGCCTCTACCTTACTAGTGTCGACTCTGATCCCATCGACTGAGACAATATGCCCTAGAAAGGCCACCTCATCTAACCAGAATGCACATTTTGACAACTTTGCATATAATTGATTCTCTCTCAAGATATGAAAGACAATACAAAGATGTTGATTATGCTCTTCTTTGCTTCTAGAGTACACCAAGATATCATCTATGAATACCACCACGAACTGGTCCAAATAAGGCCTAAAGATTCTATTCATTAGATCCATAAATGCTGCTGGGGCATTCGTCAAGCCAAAAGGCATTACTAAGAACTCGTAATGACCATACCGAGTCCTAAATGTTGTTTTTGAAATGTCTGATTCTTTAATTCTCAATTGGTGATAACCTGATCTGAGGTCAATTTTAGAAAATACCCCTGCTCCTTTCAACTGATCAAATAAGTCATCTATTCTCGGTAAGGGATATCTGTTCTTAATTGTCATCTTATTCAACTGACGATAATCAATACACAACCGAAAGGTGCCATCCTTCTTTTTCACAAATAGAACAGGAGCACCCCAAGGTGAGACACTAGGCCTGATAAACCCTTTCTCTAACAACTCTTGCAACTGGACCTTTAATTCTTTTAGTTCAGCAGGTGCCATTCTGTAGGGAGTGATCGATATTGGGGCTGTGCCTAGCAAAACATCAATGGCAAACTCTATCTCTCTGACAGGTGGTAACCCAGGCAAGTCCTCAGGAAATATATCTGGATATTCACATACTGTTGGAATCTCCCTGAGATCTAGACTCTCCTTTTTGGTATCTACAATATGTGCCAAAAATGCTTCACATCCTTTTTTGATAAGCTTACTTGCCTTCGTCACAGAAATGACATTAGTCAAGTATGGTCGGTTCTCGCCTAGGACAATCACGTCATCCTGCCCTGAATTCTTGAAAGTCACTCTCCTATACTGACAATCCACCACTGCCTTATGCCGAGTTAACCAATCCATCCCCAAGATTGCATCAAACTCATGGAATGGCAACTCTATTAGATCAGCTGGGAATTCTACATTTTGAGCTTTGATTGGACTATTTTTATAGACTCGACTAACTTTCACTCCATGACCCAAAGGATTGGTCACTAATATATCATAATCTAATTCCTCTGCTACCATATTACCGTGACTAGGTGGTGACATACATAAATATGAATGTGTAGAACCCGGATCTATCAGTGCAAATAAATCAGTATCATAAAGAGAAAATTTACCAATTATCACATCCGGGGCATCCTGCTCCTCACGAGCTCTCATGGCATATGCTCGGGCTGGGGCTCGACTACCTTCTGCTCTATTCACTGATTCTGATATACTCTGCCCAATTCTGCCACTTCTAGACTGTCCTTGTCCCCTGCCTCTACCTCGAGTGACATTCTGAAGCTGAACTGATATTACACCACCTGTACCTCTTCCTCTCGGGCAATCTTTCTGTTTGTGCTCAGTAGATCCGCATCGTAAGCATGCTCCAGTAATCCACCAGCAATCACCTGGATGTGATCTCCCACAATGTTGACATGTGACAGATATGAATCTCCTATTACCCGAAGCTGGTGCACTAGCTGTAGATCCCTCTGGCCTCGACCGCTGGCTTTGCCTAGTTGAAAAGTTTGATCTAGTACCCTGTGACTGGAAAAACCTAGGCGCTGTCCGCCCCCTTTTACCTGATGTCTGGCCCATGATAAATGTCTGTCTCCGTGGTAGCTCTTCTATCCTCTTTCTCTTTGACCTCTTTTCCACACTAATGGCTGAGGATACTAGTGTAGCAAAATCCTCAAGCTGAAGGGCGGTCACCATATTCCCAATATCATCATTAAGCCCATCCTCAAATCTTCGGCATCTGTCTGCCTCATCAGCGATGATTCCAGTCGCATATTTACTTAGTCGGGTGAATTCCATCTCATACTCGGCGACTGACATGCTTCCCTGCTTCAAGTCTTGAAACTCCCTTTTCTTTTCATTCACATAAACTCTTGGCACATATTTCTTGCTAAATTCTGCCTTGAAAAAATTCCAGGAAGGTGGCTTCGGTGTCTGGGGCTTTGATAAAATTGATTTCCACCAATCATAGGCATGATCTTTTAAAAGGGACACTGCATATCTAACCTTCTGTTCCTCTAGACACTCCAATTCCTCAAACACCCTTTCTGTGGATTCCATCCAAAACTCTGAAGCTGCTGGGTCATCCTCTCTCCTTCCCATAAAATCTGTGGCCCCATATTTTCTCAGCTTATCAATCCGGGGTTTTGGCTGAGGTGGAGGAGGAGGTGGAGCTGGTTGTGGAACTGCTTGTACTATCCGTTGCAATAAATTAGCTATCTGCTCCATAAGAGGCTCCTGTCCTAAATTATCCTGTCTCTTTGCTCTCGGAGGAGCTACTACACTCGGCCCGGAATCTCTCACAGATTGAGGTTGTCTGGGATTGGCTGTGCGTGAAGGACTATTACTCAGTTCATCTTCTGAGAAATCTTGTTCCGATTCCGAATCCATATCTACCTATAAACCAAAAGAAGGGACCCAAATCAGATAATTGCAGCATTTTATGCATATAAATGAGACACATATTCTATTTTACACCCACTGATTAAGAATCATTAACCTGGGCTCTGATACCACTAAATGTAGCGCTCCCTTACCCTACTAATCGCTGATAGGATATGGAAGTGCTACTAAGCTCATTTAATTTAAAACCAACGCTCAATTTTGTATAAATATTTTTTTTTATTTCAATTTTTGAGTTTATTATTAGCGGAATATTTATCACCATATTTTTTTTCCATTTAAATATATATCTAGTGATGAGAATATTGTGATTCAAAATAACTTATTCATTAAACCATGATATTTAAAAATATAACTACAATAATTCTAGATATATATAATTACCAAATCCATTACTTATAAATATTACAAGCCACAAATTTACATCAACAAAATTCTTAAAACTTAATTTTTTACAACATCATTTTCAAAACATACAAAAAGAACTAGACTGCTGCAATCTGATCTTGGGGTTCCCTCTTCTTCGGTCGCCCTATCGGAACAGCTACTTCTATTTATCTGCGCGTGAAACACACGCGCTAAGCTACTAGCTTAGTGGTACGTTTGGCAACTATCCAATAATTACATAATAATTCTAAAATGAAATTTTAGAAACTACAATTAATCTATTTAGCATGCCAAATATTCAATTAATAATACACTATTTTCTTCATGCAAAAATATTTAATTCATCAATTATGACATTTTATTCATTAAGCATGCTTGAAATTTTAACAATACAAGATATAAAATTTACAATATCAATTTCATACTTCACATCATTTTTTTTTGTTATTTATTTAATAGCCCACAACATCTTAGACCGGAACTAAACACTGGATATAGGATTTCTGCTCTCCGGCAGTATACTCGGCGCCCACATAATTATTTATAACTCGGCGATTAACGCCTACATTTTCAATAACAACTCAGCACCTTTTTGGTGCCTACGTAAATTTCGAACTCAGCACTAATTCTTAGTGCCTACGTAAATTTCAACTCAGCACTATTATTTTTAGTGCCTACATAATTTTAACTCAGCACTATTATTTTTAGTGCCTACATTTCTACCCTTTTATTGGCATGCCAACTTATCCTAATTTCTAGTTCTCGACTAGATGTTATAGGGCTTAAATTACATTTGTTACCTTTATTCATATTTGCATAAATTATGTAGGGAAACATTAATATAAATGCAATCATTCCCATTCAATATTTTACAACCTCATATTAGCTCATTTAATCATTATAACTATAAGAAAAATTCACTTAATACATTTTCTAACACAAAAATCCACAATCAACACATTTCTACCAGCAGTCCTATTCTGGACAGCATTTCAGCCTTATATTGCTCTGTATTTTTCGTCTATTTTTAGACAGAATTTGGACATGTGATCAACTAACAAAATATAAGTAAATGTCTTAAATTTAATTTCCAACTAGAATCACATTAAAAAGAATTTCGTAGCAAAAGTTATGAATTTTCTCCTAAGCTACGTTCATTGCAATCTGCCCAGTATTTTACTGGGCAGATTTCTGCCTTATTGTTCTCTGTCTTTTTCATCCATTTCTAGATGGAATTTGGACAAGTGATCAACTAGAAAAATGTAGATACATGTCTTATATTTAATTTCCAACTCGAATCACATTAAAAATAATTTCTTAGCAAAAGTTATGAATTTTCTTCTAACCTATGTTCAATGCACTCTGCCCAGTATTTTTTTTCTGGACAGATTTCTAGTTCAAAGTTTGAGTCCATTTTTCACCTAATTTCAGATATATTTAGGTCTAATGGTCTGAATGAAAGTTCAAGCCCTATGTCTTAACTTTCCAACACAGCAAGAATCACTCAGAAATGATTTCCAGAACTCAAGTTATGATCAAAACACTAGACACTGTTCATAAGACGAATTTTCCAGCACATCAAATAATTCATACATTTTCCATTTTCATGCATCAACCTCATTTTCTAGTCTTTATTTTCACATTCATGGCATCATTTAATCACTCAATCAAATGTTCAGAATTTCATACATAAATTCAATACATCACAAAATCAAAATCAATACTTTTCTATATTGAATTTTTGCCAAATGTACATACCTCAAAGTTCTATTTTTCTTCACTTTTCTCTTCCTCTTAGATAGCCTTTTCCTTGCCCTTACTTCCCCTTTGATTTTGGTTTAAAGTTTGTTCACTTCTTTGTCCTAACAACAAATTTTACACTAATCAAGCACTAATCATACTAATCCACCCTTAATCACCATTAACATACTAATAACCCTAATTTACTAGCTATAATGGCAACTAACCCCAAACTCAAAGAAATGAGAAGAAGAAAGTAAGGAGATGGAAAATCGAAACTCACCTTTGAAGATCTTCCAAATGGCTAAAAACTTTTTTCTCTCTTTTTCTCTTCCTTTCTTCCTTCCTCTTCCTTGGTTTTGCTCACTTTACTTCACTTTCTTCATGATCTTGCCTTAATCCCACTTTTTTTCATCTAATCTTTGCTTTAATTGGAGAAAAAAAAGAAGAACATCAAGGGAGGAGGAGAAGCTCACGGCAAAGAGAGAAAAAGGGAGAGAAATGGGTGTAATTAAGGTGAGGAAGAAGAAGAATGGTTAAAAAAGTGGAAATTTGACTTTTTATAGTTGGATTAGGTGGGTGGTTAGGATTAGTTACTAATCTTGCTTCCTATTGGTCCATTAATTTAAATCACTCTTACTTTATTTTAATCAAAAGAATATTCCTTTCCTTAGATAAAGAATATTCCATTTTTATGCCTTCTTAGAATTTCTGTGCCAAAAACACTGCAATTCCAAATTTCGTTCAGCGAAAAATTATTTTTTTCTCAATTTTAATTCCAAACTTCAAAATTCTCAATTAATAATATCCAAAATATTTTTCTCCCATCTTATTATTATTTTAATTTATTTCTTTCATGTCCGAATTTAGACCTCGATCGGTTCGGTACACCGGATTTCAGTCAACCGCGACCGTGGCCTAAATTATCGGGTATTACACTTATAACCTCTTTCTCTCTTTATATATATATACTTAGGGGAAATTTCATAATTTTCTACAAGTTTTGGATTTTTAATGAAATTTTACTCAAGTAAATTTATTAAGCCATGAAATAATTAAAAAAATCTTAATTAAGCAAAATTAAAAATATGTGGTATTACATTATCCCTCCTTGAGAAAATTCATCATCGAATTTTAGAAAACATAACAACTTAAGATTGAAAAAGATGTGGATAGAAATCCTGTATGTCTTGCTATGTCTCCTAAGTACACTTCTTATATGAGTGATTTTATCACCTAACCATCACCATAAGCATACTCTTCGAACAAAGTTCTCTAATCTGAGTATCAATGATTTCCACTAATTGCTCTTCATATGACAAGTCTTCATTCACTTTTACATTCTGAAGTTGTAACACACAAGAAAGATCTAGAACATACTTCCTTAACATAGAAATATGAAAAACCGAATGGACATGAGAGAAGTATGGAGGTAATGCTAGTTGATAGGCCACCTCACCAATCCTACCTAAGATCTTAAAAGGTCCTATGTAACGAGGAGCCAACTTTCATTTCTTATCAAACCTCATTACTCCCTTCATTGGTGACACCTTTAAAAACACATATTCACCAATTCCAAATTCCAAATGTTTTCTCTTAAGATCTACATTGCTCTTCTGCCTATTGAAAGCTATCTTTAAATGCTTACGAATGATAGAAATTTTTTCTGACATAGTCTGAAATAATTTAGGACCTGCAAACTTCCTTTCACCAACTTCTTCCTAACGTATTGGGGATCTACACTTCCTACCATACAATGCTTCATATGGTGTCATCTCAGTACTAGTATGATAATTGTTATTATAAGCAAACTCTATCAAAGGTAAGTGCCAATCCCATTGTCCTCCAATATCCATAACACACATCCTCAACATATCCTCCAATATCTAAATTTCCCTTTTAGATTGACCATCAATCTATGGATGAAAAGTTGTATTGAAGTCTAATCTAGTACTAAGCTCTTCCTACAACTTCCTCCAACATCTTGAAGTAAATTGTCCCTTCCATCTGACACTATAGAAATTGAAACTTTATGAAGACATACAATTCTCTCAATATACAATTTAGCATACTTGGACACAGAATTAGTCAATCAATCCACAATCATCCAAATAGAATCATACCCTATAGATATCTTAGGCAATCCTGACACAAAATCCATAGTAATTCTCTCCCACTTCCACTTTGGAATAGAAATGAGTTATAATAATCTTAGTTGCCCAGATATTAAGGCAAGAAAGGGGGTTGAATTGGAGTTTCAAAAATTAAACTTTAAAGTGCGGAAACAAAAAATTAATTTTAGGAGGGATAGAGAAATTTGACACAAGGATTTTTATAGAGGTTCGGGTGTTAACAAACCCTACTCCTCTCCCCAATCGCAATTGGGAGTTTCACTAACACACTAAGTGTTACAATGGAGTTTTACAAGCTCACTCCCAACTATGGTGTTTCTCACAATGGCTCTCACCTAACCCAGAAATCCCTTGTGTTTTAATGGCTCACACAATAACCAATTCCTTATGTTTTACAGGCTTACGGAAACAACCTTCAATTTGTATTTTTACAGGCTCACACAAACAACCTTCACTTTGTGTTTTTACAGTCTCACACAAACAACCTTTTAATTTGTGTTTTAGAGGATCACACAACTAACCCTTAGAAGTGTTCTACTCTTAACCCAGAAATACCCAAAGCTCACTTGAGTAATGATTACAGAGAGAAACACTCACAAATCTTAATTGCTCAATAAATGAAGTGCAAAAAGATTTTTACAGAGAATAGATTTTGGTTCTCAAAGTACTGAATGTACAAATAGATTGTAATAAGATTTTAATTCAAAGTATTTGCTATCCTCTTGTACTGAATGCATAAATGACTTCCATTTATACTTCCTTGGCTGATTATAGCCATTAGGGTGCATTTAATATGAAACTAGCCGTTGTACCAACCAAATAATCGCACCTGACATTTTTCTCTTTCATCCTTCACGGGCTTGACTATGTTTGTCACGGGCGTGACATTTCTTCCCAAGTTGTGACTGAAGTGGTGACCTTGGTCGTGAAGCTCTCTAGAATATTTTGAAACATTGGGTCACTGGTGTGACATACATATTCACGAGCGTGACAAACTTCCTAGCCGTGATCCAAGTGGTGACTTTGGTCGTGAAGCTCTCTGGATGAAAATGCCATGATCATTCCCGGGTGTGACTTAAATGTCCATTTCACGGTTTGTTCCTCCTTCATGGTCGTGAACTTCAAATATTGGTTTTGGTAACGGTTAGGTCTTTCACGGGCGTGAACATGCTACTTCCTTAATTTTGTCTTTCAATGATTATTCTTCCAATCTCCATTCTTGATATCTTATTCCATGTCCTGTTTAATAGACTTAGAAAACAAGTATGTTAAATACAATATTGCTATTTTATTTGTTATCATCAAAATGATGGAAATACCCCTCAAGGTTTAACAATCTCCCCCTTTTTGATGGTGACAAATAGTCTAGCAATATGTACTTTTGAGAAGTCTCCCCCTCAAAATATACTTAGGATAAAAAATTTATAAAATGCAAGAATTGTAAAGAATGATGTAGCATTGAAATAAACTTATTAGTTTTTAAGAATATGCAAGTTATATGTGAAGTATATCTTATATATACCATAATTCCTTTTTAAGACATGAAGTATATGTAAGGTATACTTAAGGTATATCAAGGCATATTTATTTTTGTAACTTGCATGAAGGTATATGCAAAGTATACTTAAGGTATATCTAATGTGTATAAAGCTCAATTTTTCAATTTTATACTTTGCATATTAATTTTGAATCAAAGTTTCTAATCCCTTTTAACTATTTCAATGTCAATTCATAATTCATTTCTAATTTTTGATTCAAGATTCATTTATCTTGATATATTGCTAGCTTTTCCTATATTGCTAGTTTCTCCCCCTTTTGTCATCAATCAAAATGGATATAAAGATATCAAAAAGACAAACAAAAGCAAATATATTAATTAAAGGAAAATACAAACAAAGTTAAATAAAGTTCAGAAAGGAAATTTAAAATTTCCTACACACAACAGAAAAACAAGTAAATAAAGAAGTAAACAAGCAAATTTTGGCTACAATCTAGCCTAACACCTAGCCGGACATCCTATCTCGAAGCCTAGCAACTAAAGCCTCAAGGCTATCCATTTGAGACTCCATGAAGTCTTTGAGGTTCTCCAACCTCTCGTCCATCGAAGCCTGCAGCTGCTCAAAATGTGGTGCCAAGAGGTCAACCACCTGCTATGCTAAATTTGGTGTGGAAGCCGAGGATTGTCCGATGTCCTGGTCAGCCACTAGAGGTGCTTCCTCAACCCGAGCCCTTTTCTTCTACTGGATTCCTTGAAGGCCTACTTTAAAGTCCTCCGTGTCATTGTATTCCCAAATGATCTCCCCAACAGTGTCTGTGAAGCAGTAGAAAATATCGTTCTCGTAAATGATTCTGACAGCCGCTCCCATCTTTATGAAGGACTTGACATCCAAGCGATCTCGAGGATGCCCAGGGATGAGGTTGAAATGATGCTCATCCAGCTTCAAATAGCCAAGCTTCACGACTATATGGGTGACATATCCACCGATCAGTATATCTCCTGTGGGTTTGGTGGCAATGGATAGAAGATGGTTTGCAAACCATCTAGAGAGTGCCACGATGAGTCCTCGTCGAGCCATCTGAAGTAGGAAGAGCTCCGATTTCCTGATGGTCCCATTGCTTTCTCCCCTAGGGAATATGCTATAGGTCAGGAACCTATGCAAGTACTTGTGCACTGGGGACAAGAGATGACTACTCTTGGTCTTCTTGACATCCCAGCTGCAATCGGTGCCAAAATGAGTCCAAGCTCAAGGGGCAGAGAATTATACTTCACTATCATTTAGGATGCCATCTAATGGTAGATTGAACAATTCCCCAAATTCAATGGCATTGAGGGTGTTTGGATTGTCACAGAGTTGGAATTTCACCACTCTAGTAGGTGACACTTGCAGAGTACTAAGGAATTCTAGTGTTGGCTCCCTCAAAGTCGGCTGGTGAATCTCCACAAATTCTTTCAAATGACAGGCCTGGAGTTGCTCTGTCATAGCCATTTCGAGCCCGAGACTTCGGACCATTTGCCATTTGAAGGACCTTGATGACAGTAGAGGCCTTTTCTTCAAAGTGGAGTACCGGGGATGGCATTGCTCCGGAATTCGGTTCATGAGGTAATCTGAATACCTCCTAGGAGCATGAGACTTCTTTCTTTTTCCCTTTGATGAGGCAGTCTCCATTTGATTTAAAGAAGTAAACTTGTGAGGGATTGAGAAAATGTTTGACATAAAAATTTTAAGGAAACCCTAAGAAAGTATGATTTTTGATGAGAATTTGAACTTTTGATGGTTTTTATATGAAACATTTGTGACTTGGGGGCCGGAATCTTTAATATTTCATTGAATATGTGTAAATGAGAGTGGTTTTAGGGAGTTGAAGAGTTGAAATGAGAAAAATAACCGGCTGTTCTTTTATATACTCGACACATTCACCGGCGTGAAACGTGTGTTCACGGGTGTGAATGGTCGTGTTCACAGTTTGCTGAAGGAATGTTCCACCCGTGAATGAAAGCGTGAATATATTCATGGTTGTGACCTTTGAACATCACGAACGTGAATGATGAACTGTCACGGGGGTGAATAACTAGTCACGGGCGTGAATGGTTGAATTTCACTACTTATGCCCGTGAAGCAAGCCGTGATTCAAGGCGTGAACGCCTCTGTGAGTTTTGGGGTGTAAAGGTTCACGGGAGTGAAAATGCATCACGGGCATGAAAAGGTCTTTTTCACGGGAGTGAATGAAGCCATGAAAGTAAGCTTCACCACTTGAAGCCGTGAACCATGTCGTGAATCAGGTCGTGAACGACACTGCCTCTTGGCTATTTAAGTCACGAGCGTGAACATATGTCATGGGCGTGACTCCCTTAAATTTTCATCAAATAAAATTAAGTCCAAACAATAAGACTAAATCATTTTAATAAAGATTCTATTCCTTATAACATAAATATTTGTCAAAATTACTACCTTATATTTAGTGATATGATACAAAATTAAGATAATCCATTAGGATTTCATAATTTAGCAATTACAAGGTTAATCCATCAATCATACCAAGTTCTCTTCTAATGAAATTAAATCTTTCCTCATTTAGAGACTTAGTAAAAATATCTGCCAATTGATTTTCTGTGCTTATAAATTCTAATGCAACATCTCCATATTGAACATGATCTCTAATAAAATGGTGTCCAATGTCAATATGTTTACTTCTTGAGTGTTGTATAGGATTCTTTGAAAGATTTATAGCACTTGTATTGTCACATTTAATAGGTATATGATTCATTTCATGACCATAGTCCTTAAGTTGTTGTTTCATCCAAAGAATTTGAGTACAACAACATCCAGCTGCTACATACTCTGCTTCAGCAGTTGAGAGAGCAACTCAAACTTGTTTCTTGCTAAACCAAGAAACTAAGCATTCTCCAATAAAGTGACAAGTACCTGAAGTACTTTTTCTATCTAAAAGACTACCAGCATAGTCTGCATCTGAATATCCTATAATATAAAAGGATGAATTTCTAGGATACCACAAACCTAGATGCAAAGATCCATGTAAATATTTTAGAATTCTTTTTACTGCATTTAAATGAGATTTTTTAGGACATGATTGAAATCGTGCAGACAGGCAAACACTATACATTATATCAGGTCTAGAAGCAGTAACATATAAAAGTGATCCGATCATACCTCTATAAAGCTTTTCATTAATGCTCTTACCCTTTTCATCTTTGTCCAATTTTGTTGATGTGCTCATAGGAGTCTTGGCATTCTTGCATCCTTTCATACCAAATTTCTTAATTAAATCTCTGGAATATTTGGATTGGTTGATAAATATGCCCTCATTGCTTTGCTTTATTTGTAGACTAAGGAAATACTTAAGCTCTCCCATCATGCTCATTTCAAATTCCCTAGTCATACACTTAGCAAATTCTTGACAAAGCCACTCATTAGTAGAAGCAAATATTATATCATTAACATAAATTTGAACAATTAGTATATCATGCTTATGCTTTTTAATGAATAATGTGGTGTCAACATTTCCCTTTGTAAAGCCTATTTTCTAATAGAAAAGAACTTAGCCTCTCATACCAAGCTCTTGGGGCTTGTTTCAAAACATACAAAGCTTTTGAGAGTTTAAAAATATGATTTGGCAAATCATAGATTTCAAAGCCTGATGGTTGTTCTACATACACTTCTTCTTCTATATAACGATTTAGAAATGCACTTTTCACATCCATTTGGAAAATTTTGAAATTCATGTGACATGCATATGCTAAAAGTATTCTTATGGCTTCTAATCTAGCTACAGGTGCATATGTTTCATCATAATCTTTACCTTCTTCCTGATTATATCCTTTTGCAACTAATCTGGCCTTATTCCTAATTATTGAACCTTGTTCATCTAGTTTGTTTCTAAATACCCATTTGCTACCTGTAATTTGATGATCATTGGGTTTAGGTACTAAGGTCCATACCTTACTTCTCTCAAATTGGTTGAGTTCCTCTTGCATGGCAATTACCCAACTTTCATCATGAAGAGCCTTATCAACATTTTTAGGTTCAATTTGAGAAATAAAAGCAATTTTAGTGACTAACTGTTTGAAATGAGATATAGTACTCACTCCCCTTGAGAGATCGCCAATGATTTGCTCTTTGGGATGCTCTTTCATCATTCTCCATTCTTTTGGGAGTTTTTGTTCGTTTTCTTCTTGAGTTTGAGGTAGAAAATCATTTTGTGGTGAATCTTCTTGATCATTTTCTTCTTTCCCATTTCCAAGATCAAGTCTTTCCATATTACCTACAACATCATCAAGAATACTACCTTTCACAAGATCAAGTCTACTAGATTCATTAAAGACAACATGCATGGATTCTTCAATAGTTAATGATCTTTTATTAAATACTCTATATGTTTTGCTAGTTGTAGAGTATCCTAAAAAGATACCTTCATCGGATTTAGAGGCAAATTTTCCAAGATTGTCCTTGGTGTTCAATATAAAACACTTGCATCCAAATACTCTAAAGTATGCTATCAAGGGCTTTCTTCCATTCCATAGCTCAAATGAGGTTTTATTTAAAAGAGGCCTTTTGAAAACTCGATTTGAAATATAACATGTAGTGTTTGTGGCTTATGCCCAAAAATAAGTTTGTAAATAATATTCATTGAGCATTGTTCTAGCCATTTCAATTAAAGTTCAATTTTTCCTTTCAACTACCCCATTTTGTTGAGGTGTCCTAGGAGATGAGAAATTATGTGAAATGCCATGTTCAAGACAAAAACTTTCAAAGTTTTCATTTTCAAACTCTTTCCCATGATCACATCTTATTTTTGAAATATAGAACCCTTTTTCATTTTGAACTCTTTTAGCAAAGTTTTTGAAATTTTCAAAAGCATCACTCTTTTGAGCTAAGAAAATTACCCAAGTAAATCTAGAGTAATCATCTACGATGACAAATGCATAATGCTTTCCTCCTAAGCTAGCAATTCTAATAAGTCCAAACAAGTCTAAATGCAGGAATTAAAGAGGTTTTGAGGTACTTACTGTGTTTTTGGCTTTGAAGGATGACTTGTATTGCTTTCCTCTTTGGCAAGGTTCACATGTCTTGCCTTTTTCATAGTTAACTCTTGGCAGTCCTTTTAATAGTTCTCCTGTGCTGAGACTTTGTATTAAGTCCATGTTAGCATGACCAAGTCTTCTATGCCACAACCAAGATTCATCACTAGTAGTCACAAGACACTTAGAGGAATGTTCATATAAGTTTATTGTGTATGTATTGATATCTCTATTTCCTTTAAATATCTCTTGACCATTGATAGAGATCATAAGACACTCATTTGAAGTAAAGATTACTTTGTTTCCTTTATCACATAATTGACTTACACTTAACAAGTTATGTTTCAAGCCATCAACAAGTAAGACATCTTTAATAAAAGTAGTACTATTAATAACAATAGAGCCAATCCCAATTACCTTACCATTTGCATTGTTTCTAAAGGTAACTTTACCTCCATCAATACTTTTGATTTCATTGAAAAGTTCTTTGTCTTCTTTCATATGCCTTGAGCATCCACTATCTACTAGCCAAGCATTTTTGTTTATTATGGACTTGAGGCATACCTATAGAATCATAATTCAAGTATGATTTTTAGGTACCCAAATGAGTTTGGGTCCTTGGGGGTTAGCACATTAAGGTTCCCAATGAGCCTTCCTTATCCAGCAATATTTATTTATGTGACCCATTTTCATACAATAATGATATTGTTTTGGTCTAAATTTGTTTTTTGGTCTTACAATATTTTTAAATACCATTTTTCTATCAAATTTATTTTGAGAATGATGACATGCACAGTTATGATTAATTGTAGATTTTCTAGATGCATGCTTCCTATATATAAAGGCATGATTATTCTGTTTATGTATAGAGGGTTTAATATGTCTATTTCTTGGTGCTGTTCTAACAGGTGTGGAGATGTGAGGTTCTCTAGTCTTAACAAAGATGGTTTTGTGAGAAGATGATGATGTGTCTGTAAATCCTAGACCATGTCTAATTAAGGGTGACCTTTGAGATACAATGAGAGTATCTAAGCTATCTTTACCTTTGTGAAATTTAGAAATGGAATTTCTAAGTTCCTCAACTTCATTTTTCAAAGCATTATTTTCTTTTAGTAAGGAAGCAGTTGAGGGTCTTGATGAGTATTCATCTATTGAGTTTTGGAGAGATTCATTAGATGATTTAAGCTTGATGTTTTCCTTTTCTAAACCATCTATCTTATTTTTTAAATTAGAGATGTTATTTCTATAAGTACTAAATTTACTTCTATATTTCTCTAATTTTAGATTTAATTCTACTATTAGGCTTTGCTCATCATCATCATCATTATCACTACTATCATTGTTCAAAGAGTATGAGTGTAGTGATCTTACCTTATTTGAGACATGATCTTCAATAGCCATGAAGCATAGGTTGACCTATTCGCTTTCATTATCATCTTTTTCACTTGAAGAGCTCTCGTCATCCCAATAGGCTTTGTGACCTTTCTCCTCATTGTCTCTTTGGTATTTGCTCTTATGCTTCTTGAGCCTTAGACATTCTGGTTTGATATGTCCTTTCTTTCCACACTCATAGCATTTTACCTCTTCCTTACTTCTTTGTGCATCATTAGAAGTTTGTTTGAGGTTTATTTGCCTGAATTTTCTAGAGTTGCTCATTTTCTTCTCAATGATTCTTTTTAATCTTCTTGAAAGCATAGCAATGTCCTCATTTTCATCATCACTCATTTCTTCATCATCTTCACTTTCTTCTTGAGATTTTGAAGTAGAGGCTTTTAGTGCTAAGGGCTTTCTTTTCTCTGGCTCTGCTTTAAGCTCTCTATCTCTTTTCACTGCCATTTCATGTGTGAGAAGTTTGCCAATCAGCACATCAGTATTCATGATGATCATATCTTCATTTGCTTCTTCTAGGCCAGCAACTCTTGAGCCATAGTCTTTAAGAGGAAGACTTTTCAGGATTTTGTTGTTTACATCCTCCAAACTCAAATGCTTCCCAAGTTTCCTCATTCCATTTATAATTGCTAAAAGACGGTTGGTCATGTCAATGATTGACTCATTGGATTTCATCTTGAAGAGCTCATATTCTGAGGTCAGAAGTTGAATCTTCTTTGATTTGACTTGCTTATTTGCTTCATGATAATTTTCAAATGTCTTTCACATGTTGTATGCTGTTGGGCAGTGTTGTATTCTCCCACATTCTTCAATAGATAATGAGCTTGATAGGATTGTCATTGCCTTCTTGTTTTTGAAATTTACTTTTCTTTGAGGCTCTGTCTAATCATCTCTTGATAGGATTTCTTCTTCACTATTAGCTCCTCTTCTGATTGGTGGTGTCCATTCTTTTCGTACACTATCCCAGACTTCAATTCCTTCACTATCCAGATATGTCTCCATCCAAAACTTCCAATGGGCATAATTTGCTCCATCAAAGTAAGGTTTGAGACTTTGGAATCCTTCACTGGCCATATCTTAATCTTTACTAGCGCTTTTTAGGCTTCGATGCTAGACTAAGCTCTGATACCAAATGTTGCCCAGATATTAAGCCAAGAAGGGGGGTTGAATTGGAGTTTCAAAAATTAAACTTTAAAGTTCAGAAACAAAAAATTAATTTTAGGAGGGATAGAGAAATTTGACACAAGGGGTTTTATAGAGGTTCGGGTGTTAACAAACCCTACTCCTCTCCCCAATCGCAATTGGGAGTTTCACTAACACACTAAGTGTTACAATGGAGTTTTACAAGCTCACTCCCAACTATGGTGTTTCTCACCTAACCCAGAAATCCCTTGTGTTTTAATGGCTCACACAATAACCAATTCCTTGTGTTTTACAGGCTTACACAAACAAGCTTCACTTTGTGTTTTTACAGGCTCACACAAACAACCTTCACTTTGTGTTTTTACAGGCTCATACAAACAACCTTTTAATTTGTATTTTAGAGGCTCACACAACTAACCCTTAGAAGTGTTCTACTCTTAACCCAAAAATACCCAAAGCTCACTTGAGTAATGATTACAGAGAGAAACACTCACAAATCTTAATTGCTCAATAAATGAAGAGCAAAAAGATTTTTACAGAGAATAGATTTTGGTTCTCAAAGTATTGAATGTACAAATTGATTTTAATAAGATTTTAATTCAAAGTATTTGCTATCCTCTTGTACTGAATGCATAAATGACTTCCATTTATACTTTCTTAGCTGACATTTTTCTCTTTCATCCTTCACGGGCGTGACTATGTTTGTCACGGGTATGACATTTCTTCCCAAGCCATGACTGAAGTGGTGACCTTGGTCATGAAGCTCTCTGGAATGTTTTAAAACATTGGGTCACGGGTGTGACATACATATTCACGGGCGTGACAAACTTTCCAGCCGTGATCCAAGTGGTGACTTTGGTCGTGAAGCTCTCTGGATGAAAATGCCATGATAATTCACGGGCGTGACTTAAATGTCCATTTCACGGTTTGTTCTTCCTTCATGGTCGTGAACTTCAAATGTTGGTTTTTGTAATGGTTAGCTCTTTCACAAGCGTGACACATAGAGTCACGGGCGTGAAAATGTGTTGCACTTGAATCTAACAAAACTTTAGCCTAAAAAAAAACATATAAGAATAGTACCTGACACCACTACATTAAAAGCTCTGGCATCATGAGGTGTAAAAGTGAACAATTTAGCTTGGGACTTGCCTAATAAGAGCTAGAAGCTTGACTCTGTCCTCCACTACTTGTTCTACCTTCTAGTGCTCTGCCACCAAAACCATGATTGCTATTGGCTTATTAACTGAGAACCTGTATGAAAAGATTTAGAGCAGTTGGATACACAGGTCAGGCTACACTTGTAGATGATCCATGGGAATATGTCTATTGTCCCAAGAAATGAGGACATGATCTTGCTATATGTCCCATCTCCCCACATCTAAAACATGCTCCAATAGTAAATAGACAAGGTCCCTAATGTGACCTGCCATATTGCTAACACATGTTGGGGCTCGAACTCTATTCACTACCATTGTATCCTTGACCTGGCCTGAATCCCCTATTACTCTTGTAACATATATGTCTCCTATAAATACGAGATCTTTTTTGCCCAAATTGTTGATCTGTACTTTCAGAATAACTTTTATTGCTAAAGAAAAATCTTGAAGGTTGAACACTAGAATGTCCTTCTTCTTTTTGCCCTCATTAGTAATAATCCCACATTTACGGAAGTCCACCTCCATCTGCCTAGTCAAATCACACACTTCCAAGAAACTGCTCTTTTTAGATTGAATCAAGGAAACATAATCTAGACCAAGACCCAAAATAAACCTACTAGTCTTCAATTCCTTTGTACCAATTGCATGAGGAGCACACCTACTAAACTGTATAAACTATCTAGTATACTCTACCGCAGTCATATCACCCCTCACTAAGGTCTCAAATCTCACCTTGTACTCTTCTTTGAGACTAATTGAAATGAAGTAATATTCAAATTGCATCTTAAACTGATTTGAAGTTATATCATCTAAAAAAGGGGCGTACATAATCTCTATACCACTGTGATGCAATACCAGTCATGGAAAATCATGACATCTCAATAGATCTCCTATTAGAACACCTCAAATTATAAGCTTTCTTCTCAACCTCATCTAAAAAAAGTCTAAAGGATCTCTTTTGATACCATGAAAATCAACAAGTCTAAGTTTAGCATATTAGACATCGGGACATCATCCATAACACTAGTTCCTACTATACCTACCCTAAGTTGAAAAGCTTGTGCGACTGTCTATTTATGTATTAGGAGCTGCTCTACTGCTCTCTAAAATCCTTCCATACTAGTTTGTACACAAACTATACCAGTAAGTAAAGTCATATGTAGAAACTCCACGAGCACCTGGTATCTCCTGAGTTTCACCCAGTACTTATCAGGTTACAGCTCAAGGTTTATCTCATCGCTCAGTGCTCTGTACAGGTGTTGTGGTAGCACGATGTGTAGAAACCTCATCTTGTGCCTCTTCAACTGCTGCTCCTACAACTATAGTAAATGCTCTAGTTCTCGACATATTAAAAATAAACATGTAAAGATCAGAAGGATAACAAACTCTCTAATGGTATATGTTGAAACTAGAATCAAGGAGGGCATGCAAAAACAAACCCAATCCTAATTCTGCAATACAAAAAGCAAACAATCTAGGCCATAGGAAAAACTAAACCTATAGATCTTATACCAACTTTGTCACGATCTGATCCTGTGATCATGACTGGTGCTAGAGAATGGGTAGACTTAAGGCCACCAAAAACCGTAGCAAGCCCAAACTCGTTCACATATCTTATATATTGACCATATAATATAAAAATAATAAAAATCTAATATCAAATCATCCCATGACTAACATTATCCAAGTATATATACACACATATGATTAACTCCATCATAATATATATATTGTATTGAACATACATAACATTATCATGGGAGAATAATATCCTCATCCCGATATATCCAAGTAATATATTATTCTAACACCAGTAGAAATAATATTGTAGAAGTCTAGAATATTAAATACAGTCCGAACACACAAAATAAATATTTTACATTAAAGCCCTTGCAAAGTGAAGAAGATGCGGAGCAGTCCAAACAAGATGTAAAAGATGAATCTACTACCTGCAAAAATAGTTGAGAGTGGTTAGCTTGTGCTGAGTGAATTAACATCACATAACTTTATAACATATAATCACCAATAATATTGTGGGACCATATTTATACATGCAAAAGGGTCCATATCATACATCATCAATGATTACAACAAATACTTATGTAGAGCCCTAAACCTCAAAGATACTAGTCAATAGGCGCTTTTAATTCCAATGAATCGGTGTCTTGAGAGTACAAGATCAATCAGGGTCTTTTATTCGGTTTGTCATTTGTCGATGCATTAAGAGCCAGCTCGACCAAGCTTATCACCTTGGCAACCATATACCATATCAATCGGTGCCCTGAAAGTAAGCTCCACTAGGGTTATCACCCCAATCCATCCATAATCATATGATCATCACCAATGTACATATGGTCCTAATGTGACCCATCAGGTGGCACGTTCTGCTATAGTTCTGAACCCATAATCACATCATCACAACACATCGCATCACATCACAATCTCACCTAATCACATCTTTAACAATAATCAAACATAAATATATTTACATATAAAATAATATTATAACAACAATAATAACATTATATAGCATGATAGAGAAAATATAGAGGAGAGGGTAGCATGTTATAAAATCATATGATATTAAATCACAAATATGTACATTCCTTAATTGCTCTTTTTAAGACTCTGGTGCAGTAAGTGGGGCCTATAGAGAATCTAGAAAACTATAATAAAAATTAATATAATCTTAAGAATAAATCTTATTCGTAGACTCTTCTAGGAATCACCTGAGGAAACTTTTGTCTAGACTCTTAACATAAATCCTATCGAAATATTCAGTAGAACTTCTCCTTAAACTAGGCATAACCTACCATATAAAGGGTCAATATCGTATAAACCACTTTTTCACTATCTCAATATAATCCAATACTATTGAGGTCTCCAAATATATAATACACCTAATCAACATAGAAAATAACTCAATAATTAATAATCC
This sequence comes from Triadica sebifera, assembly GCA_023653625.1. Taxonomy (NCBI): domain Eukaryota; kingdom Viridiplantae; phylum Streptophyta; class Magnoliopsida; order Malpighiales; family Euphorbiaceae; genus Triadica; species Triadica sebifera. The sequence continues at coordinate 14,673,469 of CM042897.1, forward strand.
TCAACTATTAATTTAATTACTTAATTTATTAATATTCTACCTTATCTAATAATCACCTCAATTTACTAATATAAAATCCAATTATTCCTGAAATAATCTCCACTAAACTCTAATAATTATGCAATTGATTATATAACTCAATTAAATTAATTAATCACCTTAAAAAAATAATACATCTAAACTTTGCAACTAAATTCATATCTCACTATCTAAAAATATCTAAAAGGTGTAGTTGGTACTAGATGACTCAATTTAACAAGTTGAAGATTCTATCCAAAATATGCAATTTGTGGTTGTAAAATTTCTAATGGCGACAGATTAAAGATCCGATGGTATTAAAAGAACGTTTGAGGTGTGAGGAGTCTAAATATATAAATTTCTTGGCTTAAAAGTGGCCAAAAATGTCTAGATCTACAAAAATTTGTGTAAGCTCCTATGAGATAATCTAACTCTAATCAGTCCTTAAATAGCGATTTCCAGAGCTCAAACTATTAAGACTAAGGTTTTTTGAAATCTTGAGTTCATTTCTGGTGTTAGAATTGCAAAAAAAAGTTAGGAAGGGTGTGAAATGAGAGGGCATCAACATCACCCAAATTTCTTCTTATCGAGCCCAAAACTCCGATCAGTTTTTGGAAAACCAGGTGTCGTTGGAGTGATAAGGACATGGAGAACTACTTGTGGTTCAAATTTAATAAAGATTGGAGGTCATTTGGATGATGAATAAAGATAGTGGTAGTTTAGGGAGAATAAGAAACAAAGAGAGAGAAGAGAGGAGAGAGAAAATGAATTTTACTATTTTGTTCCCTGCATCTGCTATATATATATATATACTCATGAGAAATTTTGTAATTTTCTACAAGTTTCAGATTTTTAATAAAATTTTACTAGAATAAAATTATTAAGCTATGAAATCATTTTAAAAAAATCTTAATTGAGAAAAATTAAAAATATGGGGTATTACAACTATAGCGATCAATTAGTATCAAAATGGCTCCTTATGGGGAACTTTATTGTAGGAATTGTCGAACCCCCCTATATTTGACAAAACTCAGTGAGAGAAAGCTAGTGGGGCTAGATTTAGTATAGGAGATAGAGAAAAAGGTACAAGTTATCCAAGACAGATTGAAAGCAATTACAAATAGACATAAATCTTATATGGATCTCAAGAGGAGAGATATAGAGTATGTAGTGGGAAATAATGTTTTTCTTAAAGTTTCCCTATGAAAGAAGGTCTTGACATTCAAAAAGAGAGGCAAGTTAAACCCGAGATTCATTGGGCCTTATGAGATTTGTGCGAGAGTTGGACTAATTGCTTACATGTTTTCTATACCATCAAGTTGAGAAAGATACATTATGTGTTTCACATCTCCATGTTGATGAGATATATGCCAGATCCGTCTCACATTATTTCTGTTGAGAGTATCGAGGTGAGACCTGATTTGACATATGAAAAAAGCCAATGCATATTCTAGCTATATAGATCAAAGAGCTCAACAACAAATGAGTACTGTTGAACTTTGAGGGGTATTTTCATCATTTTGATGCTAACAAATAAAATAGTAATAATGTATTTAACATACTTGCTTTCTATGTTTAATATATTTAAAATAGTAATAATGTCACGCCCGTGAGAAAACATGTCAAATTCCCCCAGAGAGCTTCACGGCCAGAGTCACTACTTGGACCACGGCTAGGAAGGATGTTCACGCCCGTGAAATAATAATGTCACGCCCGTGATCAAACATTTCAAATCCTTCCATAATGCTTAACGGTCGAAGTCACCATCCAAGTCACGGCTTAGAAGAACAGTCACGACCGTGACACACTAATTCATGACCGTAGAAGAGGAAAGAGAAACATGTCAGGCGCGAAATTAAGAGTTGGTGCAATGACTATTTTTGCATTAAATGCAACCAAACAGCTATAATTCTCCATGGAAGTATAAATGCAAGTCATTTATGAATCCAAAACAAGAGAATAGCTAATACTTCGAATCAAAATCATGTTGTAGCCATTTGTGCATTTAATACTTTCAAAACAAACATTAATTCTCTGTAAAAAATCTTTTTGCTCATTATTTTCTGAGCATTATAGATTTGTGAGTGTTTCTGTAACATCCTCAACCTTCCCCACATGCATTTCATTTGAACATATGCATCTTGCATATAATTTAATTGAACACATGCATTCCATACATATTTTTGTAGGAACAAGTCTATGACATGCACTAGCTGCGTGTCCTAATATATTGCAATTGTATCAAGTCGCACATGTGTATTTATGATCAAAATGAGGATAAAAAGTATTAAAAATAAATGAAATAAGGTGACCAATTTAATGTATGCAAAATGACTAGATTAAGATTAAATTGCATATTGTGTTGAATTGTGTAATAATAATAAGAATAATTAGAAAAAAGATAAAATAAAAATAAAAGTCAGAAAAAAAGAGAAAAAAAAAAAAGAAAAAGTGGACGGGTGAAACAAAGGAAATGGTGGTGCCTTTTAACTTATTAGGCTGCCACCATATTCATTTCCTTTCCTCATCTTCTTCTTCTTCTTTGCTTCATTCCTTCCATTTCTTTTCAAGTTCCAGCCACTATTTCTTCCCTCTTTCATTCTAAAAATTGCAGCAACAAGATTAGCCAAGAGTAATTATAGGTGAGTAAACATTTATTTTTGTGTTAAGCTTGATTATGGTGTTTAGGGTTCATAAATAGGTAGTATTTTGTGCCATGATTTTGATGATCTTAGAAACCGAATATCAAAAAGCTTAAAACAAAAAAGTTGTTCCTTTATGTCTTATAGGTATGGATATGTAAAACTTGTTACAATATGTGGTGTATATGATGAGATATCCTCTCTGAATTGAAACTGGTTCCGATGTGAACCCTAGGTAAGTTAGCTACTGTGTTTATTAGTTTTGAATATGCTAAAGCCATTATTTGAAGTATCTGAAAACATAATAGTTATAGATATATGTGTTATGGATTTTATACCAAATATGTGGTTCATATGTCTTGTACAATTTGTGTTATAGTGAATGGAACCATGACTGTTCCATGGTTTGAACTGCCTACTGAGTGCCTTGGGCAGATCTAGCCAATGGTTTGGATAATTTGAGCTCCGTAGAGCTCGATTATGTAACTTATCAAAACATGACAGTTATAGGTATATGTCTTATCTAAATATTGTACTAATTTTAGCTTGATAGGTTATGTATAGACTAAGCTATGTCCTTTGGAAGTCATACTGGTCTGAAAGCCAATTCTATTATGGACCAGTGAAACATTTGTTATAATTGGAAGACCTTAGAGACATAATTGATAAAAGTTGTAAACAGAAAATATGTTCCTGTTGCATCCATAAAAGTATGTGTAAAGTTTCATTAAAATAGGACATATATATTATATGTTATGATGAACCAAAATGGGTACCCTGAAACTGCCTAAAGACAGAAAACAAGGCAGAAAATAAAACACATTTAGAAATTTCACAAAATATTTTAGAATGATCCAATTGGTCTGAAATTTTATTATGTTATATAATAATATGGTAGTTTCAATTAGGAATAAGAATCCGATTACTTGGTCAAGTATAAAAAACGTTATAGGCTAAATAGTCCCATAAGGTCACACTGCCTCATAGGAAAAATCTTAACTATTGATATGAATAATGCATATTAATTTGTTTAAGCCACATTAAGTCTCCCTAATCATGAGTTAATCGATTATGTTTTCATATTAGGATCGCAACATATTGGAGACCCATAAGGAGCGGATAGACAATAAGTTATGGGTCAGAATTAAAGGAGAAAGGTGATTCTAATTATCAATTGAATTCTTTAGTGCAAATGAATGTTGCTTGCTATGTGATTTATATGATTGTCATGATTGGTCCTTGATAATATGATGATGGATAATTTGTGACATTGTGGTACATACAAATGGTATACTTGTGGTATATTTGAGGTATATGTTTGACATATGTGATATATATATATGGTATATATATATAGTATATACAATGGTTGATGAATGCTTAAGTACAAGTGCATATGCATATGGACTTAAAAGGCGTTGTGACTAGTTAATCGATATTGTAAAGCAAAAGAAGAGGCCTATGGCCTAACAAATATGCAAATGAAACAAATGATCAAGCTAGCTAGCAAATACACATGTTCACATGACAAATATTCACATGAAAATCCAGGACAACGTTTGTTTAACTTGGTCACAACAAAATGAAATAAGCAAAGCATTTGCATACATAAAGTGTAATGATTATATGTTTCAACTTTATTGATATTTGTATGATTTGGATGAATGGAATGGAATACATGGTATGTGTTGGATTTGTGATTTATTACTATGAATTGTTCGGTACTTTAGAGCTTATTTGATGGTTATTCTCACTGAGCCGCAACTCATCAATTTGCATCATTTTTCAGGTAAATAAAAGTGATAGCTCATTTTGAGTAGCGTATAGAAGACATGGAGCATAGGTCATTGGCCGAGCCCTATCACTCTTTCTCCTTAAATACCATTCGAGCATGAAAATATGTCATCTGCATTTTGTATTTACATGGTTGTATATTTATAGTCAGTTTGGAATGGGTTTTGAAAATGTATAAACGAATGCAACTAGTAAATACTTATGTATGTGAAAATTTTATGTTTTAATATTTGTGATATATCGTATTGTGGCGAAAGCCTCAGAGTTGACTTGCAAAGTCATTGAATGATATTACGGGGCATGAGACTTACAAAGTAATTGAATGATATTATAGTATATGAGACTTGTAAAGTCATTGAATGATATTACAGGATATAAAAAAATACTATCAATGTTAATAGGATATTTTGTCTTTCCAGCTTGCTATGTGTGATTATTTAATACAGGGATAGGTTATGCTTAATTGCATAAGGTGTGACGTTAGATTTTTGGTATCAGAGCAGGGATAGGTCCAGGGGAACATGCATATGCAATAGAGCATGATAACATATGCATAATATGTGTTGAACATTATGTAGTGACATAATTTCAATTATTTTAGGGCCATCATAAGACATGATTCACCAAGGAGAGAGAGGCCGGCCGGAATGCATTCTCATGAGGCATCACCTTATTTACATAGAAATTAACCAGCTCTAGGAGCTAGAGCTCCAGCACATGCATCACAGTCATCTCATGCAGAAGTACCCCATGAAAACCTAGAACAGGAAGTATATGGTCCTGAAATGTACAAGGAAAGACGTTATGACAAGCTGAGGAAACATGGTGCAACTAATTTCAATGGCACAACAGACCCAGCAGAAGCTGAGACATGGCTGAAAAGGACACAGAGGGTACTGAATATGATGAGATGTACCCTAGATGAGAAATTTGATTATGCAGTATCCTTGCTTCAAGCCAATGCTTATGAATGGTGGGAGGCAGTGCCCGACAGTAATGCACAACCACCGGTTCTGACATGGAATGATTTCCTCCTAGAATTTTAGAACAATTACATGCCTGAGGCATATAAAGATGAGAAGAGAAAGGAATTCCTGAATCTAAAATAGGGGAACACGTCTGTTGCGAAGTATGAAGTACAGTTTAACAAACTTTCCCACTATGCCACCTTCATGGTCTCTACCGAAAGAGACAAATGTAGAAAGTTTGAGGAGGGTCTCAAATATGAGATCAGAAACAGAATCACAACTACTGATCTTGATAATTATGCCAGACTCAGAGCTGCTGCAATCAAAGCTGAATGGTTAATGAAAGAAGCTGGGGAACAACAAATTAAAAGGGCAACACGTGAGTTCTTTAGTGAGTCAAGCAGAAGGTCGGGAAAAAGAGGTAGACATATGCCTGCATAGTCTGGTAACAGAGGTGGATACTCGAGCTCTAGAGGTCATGCGATAGCTTCTTTTTACCCAGGCAGAGGGCAAAGACAATATGTTGAACAGAGGCCAACATGTACTCATTGTGGTAGATAACATACGAGCGAATGTAGAAGGCTCACAGAAGCATGTTATTTCTATGGATCGATGGAGCACATGTATAGAGATTTTCCAAATAGAGCCAAACTAGTAGAGACTAGTAGAGGTAGAGGAGTATCTGAGATTACTATTGAGGCACTGAGGGTTTACTCTACTAGTGGGACACAAGGCAGAGGAAGAGGTAGGGGTAGGACTGGTATAATGGGTAGAGGAGTGACCAGATCTAAAGTTCAGAGTTCTAGACCCCCTACTCAGGCTAGGGTGTTTGCTATGACTACACAGGAGGTGGTTGATACTTCCGAAGTAGTTACGGTAATATTTACATTTATGATATGTTAGCATATGCATTGATTGATCCAGGCTCCATCCATTCATTTATATCATTGCATATGGCATCTAAACTGCATCAAATGCATGAGCCATTGAGGATTGACATAAATGTGAATACTCCATTGGGAACAGTAGTAGTTGTGAATAATGTCTATCGTGATTGCTTGATATGCATTGATAGAGTTGAGTTAATAGCTGATATGATTTTATTGCCAATATATGAATTTGATGTGATATTGGGAATGGCCTGGTTAACTAGACATCATGAAATAGTGAATTGCTTTACTAAGGAAGTAATTCTAGGTGAAAGAAAACTTGTACCTACATGCCAAGGGTAGTATTTATAGGTGAAAGAAAACTTGTACCTACATGCCAAGGGTAGTATTTATAGGTGAAAGAAAACTTGTACCTACATGCCAAGGGTAGTATTTATAGGTGAAAGAAAACTTGTACCTACATGCCAAGGGTAGTATTTATAGGTGAAAGAAAACTTGTACCTACATGCCTAGTCTCAGCTGTAAAGGCATTTCGAATGATCAAAGGGGGATGTGAAGTTTATTTGGCATATGTGACTGATACTAAAACCACTGATAGCTTGCTTGAAAATATACTAGTGGTGAGGGAATTTGCTGATGTATTCCCAGATGATCTACCTAGTTTACCACCAGATAGAGATATAGAATTCACTATTGAACTAGTACCAGGAATAGCACTAATAAAAAGTTCACCCTACAAAATGGCCCCAATTGAGTTGAAAGAACTGAAGGCCCAATTGCAGGAGTTACTTAACAAATGGTATATTAGATCTAGTGTATCACCTTGGGTAGCTCCAGTATTATTTGTTAAAAAGAAAGATGGAACAATGAGATTGTGCAACAATTACAGGCAACTGAATAAAATGACAGTGAAGAACAAATATTTGTTGCCCAGAATAGATGATTTGTTTGACCAGTTGCAAGGAGCCCAAATATTCTCCAAGATTGATTTGAAATCAGGCTATTACTAGCTGAAGGTAGCAGAAGCGGATGTTCCAAAGACTGCCTTCCGAACCAGGTATGGACATTATGAATTTTTAGTAATGCTATTTGGGTTGACTAATTCTTCAGCTGCATTTATGGCATTAATGAATAAGGTGTTTCAACCATATCTGGATAGGTTTGTGATAGTATTTAATGATGACATATTGGTATACTCAAAGAATAAGGGAGAACATGAACAACATTTAAAAATTATGTTGCAAACTTTGAGGGAGAAACAATTATATGCCAAATTGAGTAAATGCAAATTATGGTTAGATCATTTGGTATTTCTTAGACATGTGGTGTCGTATAAGGGCATAGAGGTTGACCCACAGAAAATTGAGGCCATGGTAAATTGGGAAGCTCCTAAAAATATTTTAGAAATGCGTAGTTTTCTGGGTTTAGCCGGATACTATCGCAGATTTGTTGATGGATTCTCATTAATTACTAGCCCTTTGACTAAATTGTTGAGAAAGTATGTGCCTTTCAAGTGGACTTCAGAATGTCAAAGAAGTTTCGATGAACTAAAACACAGGCTAACCTCAGCACCAGTGTTAGCTATTTCTATAGATACAAGTGGATTTATGATATATAGTGATGCTTCTCACTAAGGCAGTTGAGACCACATGAGATCTCATATCCAGTGCACGATTTAGAACTGGCTGCAATCGTATTTGCATTGAACATTTGGAGGCATTATCTGTATGGTGAGACATTTCAAATCTTCACAGACCATAAAAGCTTGGGCTATTTGCTGACATAGAAAGAATTAAACATGAGGCAGAGACAGTGGTTAGAGCTATTGAAAGATTATGATTGTACAATTGAATACCATCCAGGGAAAGCCAATGTGGTAGTAGATGCATTGAGTAGGAAGGCTAGTAGTAGTGTGGCTCACTTGCAAGTATCCTCTTTTCCGTATTTGATTCAATTGCGATTTATGAATGTTGAATTAAATATGCATGATAGAAGATCACTGATTGCTACTTTTCAAGTCAGACCTATACTAAATGAGAGAATTAAAGAAGCACAAAACAAATATCCTTAATTATGTGAGAAAGTTGATATGATAAGGCAGGGAAATAGTACAAAGTTTCATTTGCATAATGATACACTGATGTTAAAGTCACGCATATGTGTTCCAAACACTGAAAACTTGCACCAGGAAATAATGGAGGCGGCACACAATGCACCTTATGCAATGCACCCAGGGATGACAAAGATGTATCATAGTTTAAGGCCTCATTATTGGTGGCCAAGAATGAAGAAAGACATAGTAGAATATGTTTCCAAATGCTTGACATGTCAGCAGATTAAGATTGAACACCAAGCACCAATTGGTAAGTTACATCCATTGCCAGTGCTAGAATGGAAATGGGAGAAAATAATGATGGATTTTGTTTATGGATTTCCAAGAACCCCACAGAAAAATGATGCAGTATGGGTAATTGTTGACAGATTAACCAAGTCAGCACATTTTCTACCTATTAGATGGGGGTGTACACTCGAGAGTTTGGAAAAATTATATGTGAATGAGATAGTCAGATTGCATGGCATTCCAGTGTCCATTGTGTCTGATAGAGATCCACGGTTTACTTCACATTTTTGGGTGAGTTTACAAGATGCAATGGGAACAAAATTAAATTTCAGCACTGCATTCCACCCACAGACTAATGGACAATCAGAAAGGACTATACAGACATTGGAAGAAATGCTTAGAGCATGTTGTACGGAATTTAGAGTGCTTGGGATTAATATATAGCATTGATTGAATTTGCTTACAACAACCAGTATCATAGCAGTATCCAGATGGCACCATATGAGGCATTGTATGGAAGAAAGTGCCAAAGCCCTGTCATATGGGATGAAGAAGGTGTACGTGCATTAGAAGAGCCAGAGATAGTACAAGACACAGTGGATAAAATCAAGGTTGCCAAGAACAAGCTAAAGGCAGCACAGGACAGACAGAAAAGTTATATTGATCAACATAGAAGGGAGATGGAATACAAGTTAGGTGAAAAGGTATTTCTTCGTGTATCTCCATCGAAAGGGATAATCCGGTTTGGCAAGAAGGGTAAATTGAGCCCAAGGTACATAGGGCCTTATGAAATTCTTGAGAAGGTTGGTCCACTGGCATACAGATTGGCGTTACCACCAAAGATGGCTCGAATTCATAATGTGTTTCATGTGAGCATGCTTAGAAGATACAGGTCAGATCCTACACATGTACTTAAAGATCAAGCTATCGAGATTGCAGAGGACATGAGTTACATAGATGAACCAGTGGAAATCATCGGATACAAGACTAAACAACTAAGAAACCGAGAAATACCTTTAGTTAAGGTATTATGGCGTAACCGTTTACTAGAAAAGGCAACATGGGAAACAGAAGAAAATATGAAAAAGCAATATCCACACCTATTTCCAGGTATAAAATTTCGAGCACGAAATTTTTAAAAGGAGGGGATAATTGTAACATCCTCAACCTTCCCCACATGCATTTCATTTGAACATATGCATCTTGCATATAATTCAATTGAACACATGCATTTCATGCATATTTTCATAGGAACAAATCCATGACATGCACTAGCTACATGTCCTAGTACATTGCAATTGTATCAAGTCGCACATGTGTATTTATAATCTAAATGAGGATAAAAAGTATTAAAAATAAATGAAATAAGGTGACCAAATTAAAGTATGCAAAATGACTAGATTAAGATTAAATTGCATATTGTGTTGAATTGTGTAATAATAATAAGAATAATTAGAAAAAAGATAAAAATAAAATAAAATAATAAAATAATAAAATAAAAATAAAAGTCAAAAAAAAGAGAAAAAAAAAAGAAAAGAAAAAGTGGACGAGTGAAACAAAGGAAATGGTGGTACCTTTTAACTTATTAGGCTGCCACCATATTTATTTCCTTTCCTCATCTTCTTCTTCTTCTTTGCTTCATTCCTTCCATTTCTTTTCATGTTCCAGCCACCATTGCTTCCCTCTTTCACTCTAAAAATTGCAACAACAAGATTAGCCAAGAGTAATTATAGGTGAGTAAACATTTATTTTTGTGTTAAGCTTGATTATGGTGTTTAGGTTTCATAAATAGGTAGTATTTTGTTCCATGGTTTTGATGATATTAGAGACCGAATCAAAAAAAGATTAAAACACAAAGTTGTTCCTTTATGTCTTATATTTATGGATATGTAAACAATTTTGCAATATGTGGTGTATAGAATGTGATATCCTCTCTGTATTGAAACTGGTCCGGATGTGAACCCTAAGTAAGTTAGCTACTGTGTTTGCTAGTTTTGAATACGATAAAACCATTATTTGAAGTATCTCAAAACATCAAAGTTGTAGATATATGTGTTATGGATTGGTATACCAAATATCAGGTTCATCTGGCTTGTAAATTTTGAGTTATGGTGAATGGAACCATGACTGTTCCATGGTTTGAACTGCCTACTGAGTGCCCTGGCCAGATCCAGCAAATTGGTTGGCTAATGTGAGCTCCTTAGAGCTAGATTATGTAACATTCGGTGATTTATGCCCCGGTTGCACGTGACCATAGTGGGGTCCACTGGTTCAATCAGAGTCTAAATTTAAGCCCATAAAAAAATGACTAATAATAAGAAAAAATAATTAAAGGTATTATTATTTGGGAATTAAAAAGATTTGGGGTTAGAATTAGAAGACAATAAAATTTCCTATGGACAAAATTGGTATTATGGAGATTGTTTGGGGAAAAAGTGTAAATATGGAGCAAGATGTGGCAAATATGGAATTTCTCAAAGTTTAAATGTTAATTAAGATTAATTAACTTAATGAACCAATAAGAATTAAGATTAATTTTAATTGGTGGGACGCACTTCTTAATTTAGGTATAAAAGTGAAAAAGGAAGACAAATTCCACATTCTTCCATGACTTTCTCTTCTTCATCTTTTCTTCCATTTTGGCAGTCCACTTCTCCATCCCAAAAGCCACCATTTTACTGTAAATTAAGCTTGAAAAAGTGAGGAAATAAATTAGTTTTGAGAGAGGAAAAATCAGAATTTAAGAGTTCTTACTACAAATGTACCAAAGGAGCAAGAAGGAAGGAGGAAAGAAGAAGAGAAAGGGAGAAGAATTTGGGGCAGATTCGACCAGCCCTATAACTCCATTAAGGTGAGTTTATTCTTCTTACATTTAACCTTTTTCCTTTCCATTTGGGATCCATATTGATGATAGATGTGATTAGGGTTGGTAGATATAGGTTATGTTGCAAGATTGAACTTAGAAAATTTAAGTTTGTGATTAGTTGATGGAAGTGTAATTAAACTTTGAATTAATGATATTTGATATTAGGTAATTATTTTATGGCTTAAAAACTAAAGAAAATATAATGTTGAAGGATGAAGGAGGGGCTGCCATAGTTAAATAAATTTGGGGGAAATTGAAATTAACATAGAAACACGACAATTGGTGACAGATTAAGGGTGAATTGAGTGTTGAATTGAAGAAAATAAATTGGGAACTAGGATATGATTTTTGGGCAGCCATGACATGTGAAGAAGGAAGTTTAACCTTAGTATATTTTAGCTCAATTAAGGTGTAAAACATATTAGGAGCATTAGAATATTATGTAGACATGAAAAGCATTGGAATTGAATGTTGGAATTGAGTTATGGTATGGTTGTGTAGGAAAAATAAGTGAACAAGTGAGAGGCTCTCAAGAGGGTGACAAAGGCAAGGAGAAATCTAGCTAATAAGGGAAGAAAAAGAAATGTATGGAATTATATGTTAAGATTTGTTATGTTTGTGTTTTTGAGATGTTATGTGTTTTGTTGTGACTTTTGATATTATATATGGAAATGGGACCAAATGTTGTGAAATAATTGAGATATATGAATGTATTTGTAATTCTGTAAATTTTAGTATTAAAATGAATGCAAATGATGAATGTGGTTGAAATATGGATTGATGTCAATTGATGGGTCGGGTACAGAATTCCAGGAATAACTCTGTCTATTTTGATGATAGCTTGAGTTATGGAACTCCTTTTTGTCTGTTCTTTGTTGGAAATGAAACTAAGACACAAGGCTTTAATTTGTATTTAGACTATAATATCTAATTATGTCTAGATTTGTCCAGTTAAATGCACGAAGTTTAAACCTAGAATCTGTCCAGAAAATTCTGGGCAGAAAATTCTGTGATGATGCAGTAGTGAATGGATCATAACTTTTGATAGAAAGCAGTGATTTATGTGATTCTTAATGCATCTGAAAGATAAGACAATAAGCTAAAAATTGTTAAAAATTGTTATATATGGGCTAAAAAAGGAAGCCCAAAAATAGGTCCGAAATTTGCTATAGGTAAAAACAGACAATATTGGGCTTTTTGCATGTGTTGTTATAATTATATGTAATAATCCATGAAAATACTTATTTTGATGGTAATTATTAATGTTAACAAATTATTTATGTACGAGATTTTATTGCAATAATAATGAAAATAAATAACAAAAATAAATAAGCATAATTATGATAGTTAAATAATATTGTCATTTTTGAAATATAGTGAATTAATATAAAAATAGTGAAGCCCAAAAACACCTAGTCTAGAACTAGAATAGGGAATAGTTTGGCATGCCAATCAGGAGATTTAAGGCACTCGGTGCCAAATATGAAAGCCAGTAATGACAATTTATAAATGCGCTTGGCGCAAAATTATTAAGCTGGTAATGACATTATTATAAAAGCGCTCAACGCTATATTATGAAAGCTGGGAATGACAACCCCGGTATTCCTATTAGTTAGTTCGGTTATAGGTGTTATGGGCACAAATAAATAATAATAATAATAATAATAATAATAATAATAATAATAATAATAATAATAATAATAATATCGAAGTATGCGATTTTTATAAATGTTATATGAATTAAAGTTGTTAGATATTGAGTGTTTGCATAAATTTATTGATTTTATATAATTCTTTATTTTATGCCTTATTTATTAAATCGGTAATTAATATGTGAGAAAATATATATGTATGTAAAAGTTTTATCATTGAAGCACCACTAAGCTAGTAGCTTAGCACGGATAGTTTCCTCTCACACAGGTTTAGAAGGGTAGCCATAGAAAATAGACTATCAAAAGAAGAAGGGTACCCGGAGGAAATCAGCAAAAAGCTTTGGATTTTATTTTTGGTATATTTTGTTAAAAGCTTTGTAAATTAAAGTATCGTTTTTATATCATATCATATGTATTAAATATGTGAGACACCATGTAAAATAACATGATTTGAATGTAAATTAATGTACTTTATAAATAAATAAAATTTTGAGTATTTATGCTTGTAATAATTTTTATTTCAATGTCTGCAATATTTTTGTTCAGTAAAAAAAAATATTTACTTCACTTCATTAATTTTATAAAACAGTAAGACGGGTAATGCTCAATTACCTTGCTGAACTATAGTGGGATAAGGGGGTGTTACAGATTATGTAACTTATCAAAACATGAAAGTTATAGGTATATGTCTTATCTAAATGTTGGTATTAATTTCAGCTTGATATGTTATGTATAGACTAAGTTATAGTCTTTGGAAGTCATACTGGTCTGGAAGCCAATTCTATTCTGGACTAGTGAAATATTTGTTATAATTTGAAGACCTCAGAGACATAATTGATAACAGTTGTGAACATGAAAATTGTTCCATTTGAACCCATATAAGTTTTTGTAAAGTTTCATTAAAATAGTACTTATAGATTATAAGTTACGATGAACCAAAGTGGGTACCCTTAAACTGCCTAAAGGCAGAAAATGGAACATATTTAGAAATTCCACAAAACATTGTACAATGATCCAATTGGTCTGAAATTTTAATATGTTATATAATTATATGTTACATTTAATTAGGAATAAAAATCAGATTAATTGGTCAAGTATAGAAAACGTTATTGGCTAAACAGTCCCATAAGGTCACACTGCCTCATAGGAAAAATCTTAACTATTGATATGAACAATGCATATTAATTTGTTTAAGCCACATTAAGTCTTCCTAATCATGAGTTAATAGATTATGTTTTCATATTAGGCTCGCAACATATTAGAGACCCACAAGGAGCAGATAGACAATAAGTTAGGGGTCGAAATCAAAGGAGAAAGGTGAGTCTAATTATCAATTGAATCATTTAGTGCAAAAGAATGTTGCTTGCTATGTGATTCATATGATTGTCACGATTGGTCCTTGATAATATGATGATGGATAATTTGTGACATTGTTGTACATACAAATGGTATACTTGTGGTATATTTGAGGTATATGTTTGACATATGTCATATATATACATGGTATATGTATAGTGTATACAATGGTTGATGAATGCTTAAGTACAAGTACATATGCATATGGACTTACAAGGCGTTGTGACTTGTTAATCGATATTGTAAAGCAAAAGAAGAGGCCTATGGCCCAATAAATGTGCAAATGAAACAAATGATTAAGCTAGCTAGCAAATGCAAATGTTCACATGACAAATGTTCACATGGAAACCCGGGGTAATGTCTGTTTAACTTGGTCACAACAAAATTAAAAAAGAAAAGCATTTGCATACATAAAGAGTAATGATTATATGTTTCAACTTTATTGATATTTATATGATTCAGATGAATGGAATGGAATACATGGTATGTGTTGGATTTGTAATTTATTACTATGAATTGTTCGGTACATTAGAGCTTATTTGATGGTAATTCTCACTGAGCCGTAACTCATCAATTTGCATCATTTTTCAGGTAAAGAAAAGTGATAGCTTATTTTGAGTAGCGTATAGAAGACTTGGAGCATAGGTCACTGGCCGAGCCTCATCACTCTCTCTCCTTACATACCACTCGAGCATGAAAATATGTCATCTGCATTTTGTATTTACATGGTTGAATATGTATAGTCAGTTTGGAATGGGTTTTAAAAATGTATAAATGAAAGCAATTCATAAATACTTATGTGCAAAGTTTATGTTTTAATATATGTGATATATCATATTGTGGCGAAAGCCTCAGTGTTGACTTGCAAAGTCATTGAATGATATTACAGGGTATGAGACTTGCAAAGTCATTGAATGATATTGTAGTATATGAGACTTGCAGAGTCATTGAATAATATTACAGGATATAAACAAAAATTACTATCAATGTTAATAGGATATTTTGTCTTTCCAGCATGCTATGTGTGATTATTTGATACAAGGATAGGTTATACTTAATTGCATAAGGTGTGACATTACAGTTTCTCTTTGTAATCTACTACTTAAATGAGTTTGGGTATATTGGGTAAAGAGTAGAACACTTGTAAGGGTTATTTGTGTGAGCCTTTAAAACACAAGGAATTGGTTTATTGTGTGAGCCATTAAAACACAAGGGATTTCTGGGTTAGGTGTGATCCATTGTTCGAAACACCATAGTTGGGAGTGAGCTTGTAAAACTCCATTGTAATACTTAGTGTGTTAGTGAAACTCCCAATTGAGATTGGGAAGAGGAATAGGGTTTGTTAACACCCGAACCTCTATAAAAATTCCTATGTGATATCTTCCTATCCCTACTCAACTTAATTTTTCTTTCCGCACTTAAAAGTTAAGAAATTTTAATATCCAATTCAACCCCCCTTCTTGGTACAAAATCTGGGCAACAAGTACCATTAGCCAAAGTCTTATAGGGAAATTATAAAACAAATGAGGCCACATGGAAAAGTGAAAAAGTGATAAAAGCCCAACATCCACAACTATTCAGAGACTATATTAGGTAAATTTTCAAGAAAAAATTCTTAGGAGGAAGGAAAATGCAACGCTCACAAGTTAGGACCTAGAAATAACATCCATTAAGTGTATATAGGTGGTAAATAAGTGGTTTCAATGAAAATAGTTACAATGACATGAAAACAATGAAGTTTCCTAGTGTTCACACCCATGAAGGTATCATACCGGCTATGAATGTTAGGAAATAAGAATTATAAAGCTGAGGAGTTTCATGGTTGCGACATACATGGTCATGCCCGTGAAAACCTATAGGTTAAAATGGGTAGTTTTGTGTTTTGTCAGACTTTCATGATTTTTCACCCCAAAACACTAGCCACTAGATTCTTTCAACACTCAAATGATTTTCCTTCAATTCCCTCTGATCTTGGTTAATATAATACAAAATTCCCATCATAAACCATATTAAAATTGATTAGAAATAAGGGTTCTCGCCATAACATTGAAGGCATAAGTGGGGAGAAAGAAGAATTTGATTTTGAACCCTATAACCAATCTATATTTATGAAACTGAGGTGAGGAATTCATTTTCTTCATCATTTCATTGGATTTATTGGGTTTGACATGAGAATTAGAGGTTAAAATCATGTAATGAATGATTAGGTTAGGGTTTTACATGTTTATGGCATATGGATGGTATTTAATTATACAAGTAGTAATGAAATTATGTTATGGTGCTAGAAACTAAAAACAAAGGTGGAGAAAACATCCAGTGAGATTAGCCATGCAAATAAGGTTAGAAATTAAGCTCCAATTTTGGTTTGTATATATACACATCTAAATTCTAATTTTGGCATGTTGCACAAATAATTTTGCAATGGTTATGATATTTGAATGTGTTGATACTTGAAATGTTATATTGAAATTTGGTGAAACTATTTGTTTGGTTTAACTATTTGTTTGGTTTGCATAAGGAATTATGGTAATTAAGTATGTCTCTATGTTATGATGTTGATAAATAAGGCATTGAATCTAGTTTAATTGTTTGGCAATGTGACTTTTTATTGCTTGTTAAATGTTGCAAAATGTTGAAAAGTTTTGATAGGATTAGCTAACATTGGTTAGCCTTAGAGCCTTTGCATATAGCATGCATAATTGGCTAGAATTGGTGCTAAAATTTGACACAAACTGCTAATTCATGGTCGTGACATGTTCTTCACACCCATGAATGCCCACACAAAAAAGGTCATGGATTGAATCACGGGTAGACAACCCGTGAAAAAAGGCTTCACGGTAGTGAATTACCATTCTCGCTTGTGAAGCCCTACAACCAGAATTTTGTATTTGATTTATGTAATGAAATTTCATCATATTGGTATGCACAGACACTTTCCATGATGTAATGATATGGTATACAATATGATAAGTTGAACATGAATATGAATGTGCTTATTATGCTCTAAATCATAAGATATTATATGGATATTACATTGAAAACATGAAATGGATTATGAAAGATATGGATAACTAGATTTCTTTTAATTAATGCCCATTCTCTATACGAGGACTAACATAAGATAGATGGCATGCCACTAAGGGGGTTATAGTACCGTAGTATATCTAGCACATACAATTATATTATTGAGACAAGGTGGCTTAAGCTCATATGAGAGCACTCTTGATCCCATATGCATGCAGTTATTATATTTTACTCAGTAAATGTGGCTTAAGCTCAGGTGAGAATGCTCTTGACTTGTAAAGCTCCATTGAGCACTATACAAACTGATATAGTTAGTGAGAAAGGTGGCTTAAGCTTGACTAAGAGTGCTCTTGTTTCATAACCCACATCTGGATAGTCCAAATCTAGAGTACTGGGCAGTAAAATGTTAAATCCACTAATAAGGAAAGTAAATAAAAAATATGGAAACTCTGTACATTTATATGTTGTAAAGGAATAAGAAAAATCAGTAATAAGGTATATGGAAACAGGAAATGGAATTTTTGTTAGGTAATATGAATGCTATATGGATATGATTGAACGAATTCATATATGTCTATTATGGTATGTTTATGCTTTAATTGAGTAGATTAAATATTTATAAGATATGAATATATAATGGCATGGTCGAGCACACAAGTACATACTCAGTACATCTATATATGCTATGAACAACTATGAATGTATGTTATAATTTTTATGCTTATATGTACCACTAAACTTTCGATAGCTTAGCATGTGGGTTTTCCCCTATGCAGGTTTAGAGCCATTAAACAGTGGAGTTGATATGAAGAAGAGTCTGAGCCCATTAGGGTAGTCAAAATGGACCCATTGTCTTGGATTGGTTTTCCTTTTATTTAATTCGTTGAGATATTCTCATGATATGGGTTAGAGATAGTTAGTGTTTCATGTTTTTAACAAATAAGGACATGTATTTGAATTGGTTTATTATTTTATAAGGTTAACTTTGTAAAAAAGGGCTAGTGTATACCCAAACCAGTTTATTTTGATAATAAGAATATGGTGTTTATTCTTACACAAATTTTATTTTATACATTATATGATATATATGGAATATATGGATTTTTTTGGATGTTATAGACATAGTGATTAAGATGGGAAAAGTTTTTAATTGGAATAGGTTTATAAAGAATCCAATTATATGACATCTATTTTTATAGTAGGATTATATCCTACTATCTGGGTGGGTGTTATAAAAGGGGAGAGACTGAAGTATACTGTTTAATTAGATGGCAATTTGTACTACCAAATCTGCTTATGAGTGCATAATGTTGTTTGACATGTCAGAAAGTCAAGGCTGAACATTAGGTACCTTTAGGGTTGATGTAGCCCATCACACTACCATAATGGAAATATTGTAACATCACACCTCTTATGCATTTTAGTATAACCTGTCCAAACATCAAGTAATCATACATGGCGTACTGGAAAGGTAAAATACCCTGTTAACAATAGTAGTAAAATTGTTTTTCATATCCTGTAATATAATTCCATGACTTTGCAAGTCTCATATCCTATAATTTCATTCAATGACTTGCAAGTCTCATATCCTGTAATATTATTCACTGACTTTGTAAAGTTAACACTGAGGTTTTCACTACAATACAATATATCACATATATCAAAACATAAACTTTTCACATAAGTATTTTCGAGTTGATTTCATTTATACATATTTAGACTCATTCCAAAATGACTATACCTATTCAAGCACGTAAATACAAAAAAACACATATGACATATTTTCATGCTTGTGTGGAATGCAAGGAGAGAGAGAGTGATGAGGCTCGGCCAGTGACCTGTGCTCCATGTCTTTTATACGCTACTCAAAATGAGCTATCACTTCTCTTTACCTGAAAAATGATGCAAATTGATGAGTTGCGGCTCAGTGAGAATAACCATCCAATGAGCTCTAAAGTACCAAACAACTCATAGTCATAAATCACAATTCCAATATATACCATGTATTCCATTCCATTCATCAGTCAATAACATATAAATATAGATAAAATCAAGTATTCAATAATTGTTATTTACTTATGCTTTGCTTGTACATTTTATTTTGTTGTGACCAGATTAAACGAACATTGCCCCGGGTTTCCATGTGAACATTTGCATTTGCATTTGCATTTGCTAGCTAGCTTGATCATTTGTTTCATTTGCACATTTGTTGGGCCATAACCCTCTTCTTTTGCTTTGCACATTTGTTGGGCCATAGGCCTCTTCTTTTGCTTTGCAATGTCGATTAACTAGTCACAACGCCTTTTTAGCCCATATGCATATGCACTTGTATTTAAGCATTCATCAACCATTGCATCTTTATCATATACAACATACATATATTCCCTATATACCTCATATGTCAAGCATACACCTTGTATATACTATACATGTACCATGTATATATATCACATTTGTCAAATATATACCTCAAATATACCACAAGTATACCATTTATATGTACCACAATGTCACAAATTATCCATCATTACATTATCAAGGACCAATCATGACAATCACATGAATCACATAGCAAGCAACATTCATTTGCACTAAAGAATTCAATCGATAATTAGACTCACCGTTCTCCTTTGATTCCGACCCCTAACTTATTGTCTATCCGCTCCTTGTGAGTCTCCAATATGTTGAAAGCCTAATATGAAAAAATTAATCAATTAACTCATGATTAGGGAGACTTAATGTGGCTTAAACAAATTAATATGCATTGTTCATGTCAATAGTTGAGATTTTTCCTATGAGGCAGTGTGACCTTATGGGATTGTTTAGCCTTTAACTTTTTCTATAATTAACCAATTAGTCTGATTCTTGTTCCTAATTAAAACTAACATATAATTATAGAACATATTAAAATTTCAGACCAATTGGATCATTGTACAATATTTGGTGGAATTTATAAGAGTGTTCTGTTTTCTGCCTTGTTTTCTGCCTTTAGGCAGTTTCAGGGTACTCATTTGGGTTCATCACAACTTACACTATATAAGTCCTATTTTAATGAAACTTTACAGAAACTTATATGGGTTCATATGGAACATGTTTCATGTTTACAACTTGTACCAATTATGTCTCTAAGGTCTTCTAATTATACCAAACATATTACTGTTCCAGAATAGAATTGGCTTCCGGACCAGTATGACTTCACAAGGCCATAACTTAGTCTATAGATAACCAATTAAGCTCCAATTAGTACCATATTTTAGCTAAGACATATACATCTAACTTTCATGTTTTGAAAAATTACATAATCGAGCTCTAACAAGCTCAAATTATCCAACTAATGTACTGGAGCTGCCCAGGGCACTCAGTAGGCAGTTCAAACCATGGAACAGTCATGGTTCCATTCACCATAACTCACCATTTACAAGCCCTATGAACCTGCAATTTGGTATACAGATACAAAACACATATATATACAACTTTTATGTTTTTATAGACTTCAAATAATGGCTTTAACATATTCTAAATCAGACCACACAGTAGCTAACTTGGTTAGGGTTTACACCCTGACCAGTTTCAGTACGAAGGGCATATCTCTCCCTATACATAACATCTTGCAAAAATGTTTACATATCCACAAATCTAAGATATAAAGGAACAACTTTTGTGTTTTACACATTTCCATAATCAATTTCTATTAATATCAAAATCGGGGTGCAATTCAGTGCCTAATATTGAACCTAAGCAACTCAAATCAACCCTATAGCAATAAGAATTGATTACTTACCAAGAACAACCTTGAAAGGGATCAATTAGCTTCAAAAACTAGATGAAACAAGGAAGAATTGAAGTCTGAAATGGAGGAAATTGAAGAAGAAGTCGGGCTGGAGTGAGGAGGCAGAAATGGGGAAAGATATATGAAGATAAAGCCAACTTGTTGTTTGTCATTTTCTCATTTTCTCATTTTCTCTTCTTCTCTTCTCTTTTCTCTTCTCATTTCTCATTTCTCTTCTCTTCTATTTCCCTTTTGTGTCATTTTCATTTTATTTTGTCTATATTATTATTATTATTTACATAGATTTATAATTCCATTAATTCATACAATAATAC
Organism: Triadica sebifera; assembly: GCA_023653625.1. Classification (NCBI taxonomy): domain Eukaryota; kingdom Viridiplantae; phylum Streptophyta; class Magnoliopsida; order Malpighiales; family Euphorbiaceae; genus Triadica; species Triadica sebifera. The sequence goes on from CM042897.1 coordinate 14,695,124, forward strand.
AACTTAATCATTTGACCCGATTTAACTAAATTAACAATGTAATTGTTTACTAATCTTAATCTAATTATTTTTCTTAGTTTAATTTAATCACCTTATTCAATTTATTTCTAATGCTTTGTTATCTTCATTTAGGTTATAATTACACAAGTGCGACTCGATACAAGTGTCAAATACTAGGACACGTAGCTAGTGCATGTCATAAACTTGTTCCCACGAAAATACGTATGAAATGCACGTGCTCAATTGAATTGTATGCAAGATGCTTATGTTCGATGAAATGCATGTGGGGAAGGTCAAGGATGTTACAAATATGAACAAATCATGATGGATTTTCTGATTGGGTTGCCTCTGATACCGAGGAAGTATGATGCCATTTGGGTCAAAGTGGATAGGTTAATGAAGTCAGCTCACTTCTTAACTATCAAGAGAGACTATCCTTTGAACTGGCTAGCATAGATATATGTGAACAAGATAGTACGACTACCTAGAGTATAACTTCCCATTATATGGGACAAAGATTCACAGTTCACATCCTATTTTTAGGGAAGTCTACAATGAGCTGTAGGTACCAAGATCAAGTTTAACATGACTTTTCACCCATAGACAAACGATTAATCGAAGAGGGTGATATAGATCTTGGAAGACATGATGATAAGTTGTGTGATATAGTTTGAAGATAGCTAGGGGAAGTATCTACTGTTGATGGATTTTGCCTACAACAACTATCATTCTAGCATCTAAATAGCTTCTTACGAGGCACTCTATGGTAGGAAGTGTCAGACAGCATTATGTTAGATAGATTCAGTGAGCGAAAGTTAGTAGGGCTAGAGTTGGGGAAAGAGACTGAGGAAAAGGTGAAGATCTTACATGAAAGGTTAAAGGTAGCTTGAGCTAGAAAAAAATTGTATGTGGATGTCAAGAGAAGATATATAGAGTATGAAGTGGGAGATAAGGTATTTCTTAAATTTTCTCCACCGAAGAAGGTCCTTAGGTTTAGAAAGAAGGGCAAGTAAAGCCCTAGGTTCATTGGACCCTATGAGATCTTAAAGCGGATTGGAGCAGTCGCCTATAGGCTTGCTTTACCAGCAGAGTTGAGCAAGATTCAGACTGTCTTTCATGTCTCTATGTTGAAGAGGTATAGGTTGGATCCTTCACACATCATCACAACTAAGAGCATAAAAGTGAGACCAAAACTTACATATGAAGAAGAGTTTATTGAGATATTAGCTCATGAAGGTTTTAATTTAGGGTTTTATCTTTTATTACTTTTAAGTTAAGTTTATAGTTTATAGTGGTTGATAAAGATGTTTATATATGATAGGAGTTGGAAGAATAGGTGGTAAAATCCACCAAGAGGATAAGCAAGCTTGAGTTAAAGCTTGGTTTTGAGGCTCTATAGAGGTATGTACATATATTCATTTAAATTCCAAACTTGGGGCAAGTTATGTGTATTAAATGCTATTTTATGCTACAAATGTTAATACATGAAGGTAATGAGATTGAAAGTGCAATGAATACCATGAAAATATGGGTATTTAATGAAAAGTGTTATAAATATAAAAGATGTTTAGAATGAGTAATTGTGATGCAATTATATGAATCTTGTAATAAATATGCCAAAGGTATTTATGATAATGGTTATAATGGTTAAGATAGATAAGTTAAGGATACATAAGTGCATGTTATGAGAATTAATGAATATGAATGTGTTCTTGTGTTCAATTATGATGAAATGTATTCTTGTATGTTAATTAACGTTATAACTTGTTTAAATGCATGAATTGATGAGAGTATTGATAAGAAGAGGTTGCCAATGGTCAACCATTAGAGCCTTTGTATGTGTATTGTGTTAAATGCTCCGTTTTAGTGTCATAACTTATGGAAAACCCAGATTCATGCCTATGACAAGGCGTTTACGACCGTGAATCTTGCTTTCATGAACACAGTCACACCCATGACTATTCCTTCATGCCCACAAAGAATGTGCACATATCGAGCAAAAACATTCACGATCACATTCATGGTTTGGTTCATAGATTGGCGTACTCGTGAATGGACCTTCACATCCATGAATATGTAGTTACATTCATTACACTAGTTAAAATGACATGCTTTTTCTTTGACAATTTAGTGTAATGGTTATGAACATGTATTCATAATGATATGTTATAGGTAAGAAACACATGTTTTCATGAATGAACAAGAAACATATGTTTTCATGAATGAACGATAGGAATAACCTATATTGATGTTCCATATGATCAATGGGTATATGCTATAAAATGAATGTATTATAAGGAAGTATAATAGGGTGAATATGAATAAGTTATGCCCAAACTCTATATTAGAACTTAAAGTAGGATAGGTGACATATCATTAAGGGGCTTTATGATACCATAGTGATAAGATATACATATTTATTTTAAGGACAATGTGGCTTAAGCTCAAAGAGCACTCTTGATCCTATATTGCATATAAATTTTATATGTTTTGCTCAATCAAGGTGGCTTAAGTTTAGAGAATGCTCTTGACTTGAGGAGCTTGGAGAGCTCTCTTTGTAACACCCCCTCACCCAAACCACACGTGCCCGGATGCGGGGGCGCTACTGCCTATCTTCTTTACTTCTTTAAATCGCTATATACTTTTTTTCCATTTAATAAATAATGTACATTTTATTTACATAAGATAGTATTTATAAATACCAATTTACTATTTAACAAACTTTGAAAACTAATTTACAACTTATAAGTATATATAATGCGGAAAACAAAATACAAGAGTTCAAAAGTTTATGACCCACTATTTCGAGATCGGCTGCTTTAATTTGAATAGGATCACCGCTTGCTTTATCTACCACTTTCAACTACCTTTCTATATTTGCGGGGAAGGAAACTCCCACTCTAAGCTCTAAGCTTAGTGGTGCATATAAATAAGCCAATATATTATATCATGCAATAAGCATTAACATGTATCATTTTATGCATTAAAATGTTTGCGTGCTATTTCTATCAACATGTTCCTATTTCATACAAGTATAAATATCATACTCACATATACAATGTTATTTTCATTTACCTTTAATGGTAAGTTACTCTGTTAATCTCTTTATTATTATATCTCTGTAACATCCTTGACCTTCCCCCACATGCATTTCATCGAACATAAGCATCTTGCATACAATTCAATTGAACACGTGCATTTCATATGTATTTTTATAGGAACAAGTTTATGACACGCACTAGCTACGTGTCCTAGTATTGGCACTTGTATCGAGTCGCACATGTATAATTATAATCTAAATAAGGATAACAAAGTATTAGAAATGAATGGAATAAGGTGACTAAATTAAAGTAAGAAAAATGATTAGATTAAGATTAGTTAACATTTACATTGCTAATTTAGTTAAATCGGGTCAAATGATTAAGCTGTATCATTGTGTGAATTAATGGAATTATAAATCTATGTAAATAATAATAATAATATATACAAAATAAAATAAAAATGACATAAAAGGGAAATAGAAGAGAAGAGAAGAGAAAGGAGAAGAGAAAGGAGAAAAGAGATGAGAAAAGAGATGAGAAAAAGATAAAAAGGACAAAACCAAAAGTTAGTTTTATCTTCCCATTTCTGCCTTCTTCTCTAGCCCGACTTCTTCTTCAATTTCCTCCATTTCATACTTCAATTCTTCCTTGTTTCACCTAGGTTTTGAAGCTAATTGATCCCTTTCAATTTTGTTCTTGGTAAGTAATCAACTCTTATTGCTATAGGGTTGATTTGAGTTGCTTAGGTTCAATATTAAGCACTGAATTGCACCCCGATTTTGATATTAATAGAAATTGATTCTGGAAATGTGTAAAACACAAAATTTGTTCCTTTATGTCTTATATTTGTGTATCTGTAAACCTTTTTGCAAGAAGTTATGTATAGGGAGAGATATTCTCTTCGTACTGAAACTGGTCAGGGTGTAAACCCTAACCAAGTTAGCTACAGTGTGGTTTGCTTTCGAATATGTTAAAGCCCTTATTTGAAGTCTCTCAAAACATAAACATTGTAGATATATGTGTTTTGTATCTTTATAAAAAATTTCAGGTTCATAGGCCTTGCAAAATTGTGAGTTATGGTGAATGGAACCATGACTGTTCCATGGTTTGAACTGCCTACTGAGTGCCCTGGGAAGATATAGTAACTTGTTTGGCTAATTTGCGCTTGTTCGAGCTAGATTCTGTAAGAGATCAAACCAGAAGAGTTATAGGTATATGTCTCAGCTAACTTTTGGTACTAATTTCAACTTCATAGGTTATGTATAGACTAAGTTATGGCCTTTGGAAACCATACTAGTCCGGAAGTCAATTCTATTCTGGACCAGTAAAATGTTTGGTATAATTAGAAGGACTTAGAGACATAATTGGTAAAAGTTATAAAAATGAAACATGTTCCATATGAACCCATATAAATGTATGTAAAGTTTCATTAAAATATGACTTATATATTACGAGTTATGATGAACCCAAATGAGTACCCTGAAACTGCCTAAAGGCAGAAAACAAGGCAGAAAACAGAACACTCTTAGAAATTCCACCAAATATTGTACAATGATCCAATTGGTCAGAAATTTTAATATTTTATATAATTATGTGTTATTTTTAATTATGAATAAGAATCATATTAATTGGTCAATTATATAAAAAGTTATAGGCTAAACAGTCCCATAAGGTCACACTGCCTCATAGGAAAAATCTTAACTATTGACATGAATAATGCATATTAATTTGTTTAAGCCACATTAAGTCTCTCTAATCATGAATTAATCGATTATGTTTTCATATTAGGCTTGCAACATATTAGAGACCCACAAGGAGCATATAGACAATAAGTTAGGGGTCAGAATCAAAGGAGAACGGTGAGTCTAATTATCGATTGAATTCTTTAGTGCAAATGAATGTTGCTTGCTATGTGATTCATGTGATTGTCATGATTGGTCCTTGATAATGTAATGATGGATAATTTGTGACATTTTGGTACATATAAATGGTATACTTGTGGTATATTTGAGGTATATGTTTAACAAATGTGATATATATACATGGTATATGTATAGTATATGCAAGGTATATGTTTGACATATGAGGTATATATGGAATATATGTATATTGTATATGATAAAGATGCAATGGTTGATGAATGCTTAAATACAAGTGCATATGCATATGGGCTAAAAAGGCGTTGTGACTAGTTAATCGATATTGTAAAGCAAAAGAAGAGGCCTATGGCCCAACAAATGTGCAAATGAAAGAAATGATCAAGCTAGCTAGCAAATGCAAATGCAAATGTTCACATGGCAAATATTCACATGGAAACCCGGGGCAATGTCTGTTTAACTTGGTCACAACAAAATGAAATAAGCAAAGCATTTGCATACATAAAGAGTAATGATTATATGTTTCAACTTTATTGATACTTATATGATACTAATGAATGGAATGGAATACATGGTATATATTGGAATTGTGATCTATTACAATGAGTTATTTGGTACTTTAGAGCTCATTGGATGGTTATTCTCACTGAGCCGTAACTCATCAATTTGCATCATTTTTCAGGTAAAGAAAAGTGATAGCTCATTTTGAGTAGCGTATAAAAGACATGGAGCACAGGTCACTGGCCGAGCCTCATCACTCTCTCTCCTTGCATTCCACACAAGCATGAAAACATGTCATCTGTATTTTGGACTTATATGCTTGAATATGTATTATCACTCTAGATTAGTTTTGAAATGTATAAATGGAAACAACCCGTAATCCTTCAGATGTGAAGTTTATGTTTTAATATATGTGATATATCGTATTGTGGTTTTTAATGTTGACTTGAAAAGTCATTGAGTGATATTACAGGATATAAGACTTGTAAAGTCGTTAGTTGATTTTACAGGATATGATATGAAAAAAAATTTACTGCCACTGTTATCAGGGTATTTTACCTTTCCAGTATGCCATGTATGATTACTTGATACAGGGATAGGTTATACTCAAATGCATAAGGTGTGACGTTACAATCTCAATCTCATATCATCATCATTTTTTTCTTTTCTTTTCTTATTTTCTGACATATCTTTATTATCTTGCCCATATCACTCTAAATTTTGACTGACTGGATACATGTTATGGATCATGAGTGCTCTCAGAGCTATAGCCACCCTGTCCACTATCTGGCTCAACAAAGCTTCTCAAATCAATGGTGCTCTCCGAGCTTAAGCAACATTGATTGAGTATCTCATATAGTACCATCAGGTTCACATTGATTGAATGACTGGACCAAGGGCACTCTCTGAGCTTAAGCCACCTTGTCCTCAATTTATATGTGCTTATCAGAGCTTCTCAAGTCAATGGTGCTCTCTGAGCTTAAGCCACATTTACTGAGCATCTCAGATTAATGGCGCTCTCCGAGATTAAGCCATATTGATCGAGGAATATCTCATATAGTACGGTACCGTTCACCCCCTTAATGACATGTCATCTATCCTGATTCTAGTCCGCATGTAGAGTAATGGGCATCTTCATATTTTCACATCAATCATATATCTTTATTAAATTTTTATTTTACATCCATTTCATCATCCTCATATTATACATCACATCATCATCATTCTCAACTTCGACACATTAATATTCTCATGTATCAACATCTCAATTTTCTTGTTTTGCAAACATATCCTCATGCTCATACATACTGGATAGCATCTTTTTCATTTGTGTAAGTAGTTACATCAATAGATAATCATATTCATAATTTATTTGAAAATAGAGCATTCACGGCCATGACTATCAATTCATGCCCGTAAATTAGTTCACGCCCGTAATCCCAAGCTGTGAACGCTACTGGAATGAATCATGTAAAAAGCATTCACGGTCGTGAATACTCATTCCTGCCTGTGAATGAGTTCACGCTCGTGATTCCCAACCGTGAACACTTCTAGAATAAATAGTACCATTTCCACACCAAAGTTACAACCGTGATACAAATCAGTCACAACCGTGAACCATTAGGTTCACGCCCATGACCCGATTGTCACGCCCATGACTTTCAGCAGGAAATCTTCATATTCACATTTCATTCATTCTAATTACACTAAATCACATCAAAACATTTTAGGGTTTTGAAGAATGAATCATATTCATAAACGCAGCAAAAAATAAAATATTTCAACACCCAAAACAAAAGATCATACTTGTACCATTAAAGCTAATTTATATAAATGTAAATGATAAAAATTATACCTTGTAATTTTTATTTGTTCTTCAAATCTTCACTTTGTTGGGTTGTAGCAAACCACAACAATCCACACTAGGATGTCTCTAATGATAATCCACACAAAAAATGAAGAAGAAACTATCAAGAGAAATGGTTTGAACAAATTCATAGTGCTAACTTTGAAAGTGTTCTTGAGAGAATTTTTGTTGTCTTAAAAATATTTTTTTTCACAAAAATATTTTCATGTCTATTTTCTGCCACTTGATGTCTTTTCTATTTGAATCAAATTCAAAAATAAGATGAAAAGTCAAAAATGGAGAAAATGGAAACAAATGAATAGTAATTGGCCATAATTGGCCTAATTAAGGCCAAAAACAGTCGTTGGCCAACGGATGGGATGCTGCAGGTGTGCTGGGCCTGCTGTGGGCTCCTACTGGGCAGCCCAGCTGGCCCACAAGGTAGGCCAGTAGCCTGTCTAGACCGCGCAGGCCTGTGACATTCTTGAACGATTTTTCCGTACGATCTCATCGCGATCCATCCTAAAATAATTCTCACATATTTTGGATCCTATCCAAGACCATTTTACTCATTCTCCATATCTTCAATGCGTGTGACCCATTAGGTTCCCAGTTATGTTGGCCACTCAAATTAACAATTAATTTAAGCAAGTCATGAGCGGTATCTGGCAAAGTAAAGATTGAAGACTATCATTGAAGACTATCTTTATGACATTTCCACTCCGGCCAGAGATTCCTGAATAATGACCACGACAAGAGGCCATGGGTGTACACTCCTTCTATCAAGAGTGGTGAATCCTTTGTTGGTTACCCAATTACCTTCGAATACCTCAAGCTGTATCCAATCACCACCCTATGAGCTACCTCTCTGAGGCAATAAGGAATAGTGTCAAAATACAAAATCAATATTCAAGATATCCTTGAGTACCTCAAGTCTAAGGATACTTACACCATTTCTATGATGAGACTATCTGTTAAACCTTAAGGGGTATTTCCATCATTTTGATGATAACAAATAAAATAGAAATATTGTATTTAACATACTTGTTTTTCTAAGTCTATTAAATAAGACATGGAATAAGATAGGAAGAATGGAGATTGGAAGAATAATCCTTGAAAGATAAAATTAAGGATGTAGCATGTTCACGCCCGTGACTATATGTGTCACGCCCATGAAGGAGCTAACCGTTACCAAAACCAACATTTGAAGTTCACGGCCATGAAGGAAGAACAAACCGTGAAGTGGACATTTTAGTCACGCCTGTGAATCAAATTCTCACACTCGTGAATGTTCATAAAGAAATGTCACGCTCGTGACAAACATAGTCACGCCCGTGAACAATGAAAGAGAAAAATGTCAGGCGCGATTATTTGGTTGGTACAACGGCTAGTTTCATCTTTAATGCACCCCAACGGCTATAATTAGCCATTGGAGTATAAATGGAAGTCATTTATGCATTCAGAACAAGAGAATAACAATAGAATAACAATTACTTTGAATCAAAATCTTATTACAAGCTATTTGTACATTCATACTTTGAAAACAAAATCTATTCTCTATAAAAAATCTTTTTTCTCTTCATTTATTGAGCAATTAAGATTTGTGAGTGTTTCTCTCTGTAATCATTACTCAAGTGAGCTTTGGGTATTTCTGGGTTAAGAGTAGAACACTTGTAAGGGTTAGTTATGCGAGCCTCTAAAACACAAATTAAAAGGTTATTTGCGTGAGCCTGTAAAAACACAAAGTAAAGGTTGTTTGTGTGAGCCTGTTAAAACACAAAGTAAAGGTTGTTTGTGTGAGCCTGTAAAACACAAGGAATTGGTTATTGTGTGATCCATTAAAACACAAGGGATTTCTGGGTTAGGTGTGAGCCATTGTGAGAAACACCATAGTTGGGAGTGAGCATGTAAAACTCCATTGTAACACTTAGTGTGTTAGTGAAACTCCCAATTACAATTGGGGAGAGGAGTAGGGTTTGTTAACACCCGAACCTCTATAAAATCCTTGTGTCAAATTTCTCTATTCCTCCTAAAATTAATTGTTTTATTTATGGACTTTAAAGTTTAATTTTTTGGAACACCAATTCAACCCCCCTTATTGGCTTAATATCTGGGCAACAATTGATATTAGAGCTTAGTCTAGCATCGAATCCTAAAAAGCGCTAGTAAATATTAAGATATGGCCAGTGAAGGATTCCAAAGTCTCAAACCTTACTTTGATGGAGCAAATTATGCCCATTGGAAGTTTCGGATGGAGACATACTTGGATGGTGAAGGAATTGAAGTCTGGGATAGTGTACGAAAAGAATGGACACCACCAACCAGAAGAGGAGCTGATGGTGAAAAAGAAATCCTATCAAGAGATGATTGGACAGAGCCTCAAAGAAGAGCAAATTTCAAAAACAAGAAGGCAATGACAATCCTATCAAGCTCATTATCTATTGAAGAATGTGGGAGAATACAACATTACCCAACAGCATATAGCATGTGGAACACATTGGAGAATTATGATGAAGGAACTAAACAAGTCAAATCCAAAAAGATTCAACTTCTGACCTCAGAAGATGAGCTCTTCAAGATGAAATCCAATGAGTCAATCACTGACATGACCAACCGTCTTCTAGCCATTATAAATGGAATGAGGAAACTTGGGAAGCATATGAGTTTGGAGGATGTAAACAATAAAATCCTGAGAAGTATTCCTCTTAAAGACTATGGCTCAAGAGTTGCTGGCATAGAAGAAGCAAATGAAGATATGAGCATCATGAATACTGATGTGCTGATTGGCAAACTTCTCAAATATGAGATGGTAGTGAAGAGAGATAGAGAGCTTGGAGTAGAGCCAGAGAAAAGAAAGCCCTTAGCACTCAAAGCCTCTACTTCAAAATCTCAAGAAGAAAGTGAAGATGATGAAGAAATGAGTGATGATGAAAATGAGGACATTGCTATGCTTTCAAAAAATAATAATGTGCAAGAATTGTAAAGAATGATGAAGTGTAGCATTAAAATAAACTTTCTAGTTTTAAGTATATGCAAGTTATATGCAAAGTATATCCAATATATACCAAAATTCTCTTTAAGTCATGAAGTATATGTAAGGTATATTTAGAGTATATGAAGTGCATATTCATTTATGTAACTTGCATTAAGGTATATGCAAAGTATACTTAAGATGTATTTAAGGTGTATAAAGCTCAATTGCATACTTGCATACTCATTTTGAATCAAATTTTAAGTATTGCACTTAACTCAAAATATTGCTATTTTCTCCCTACTTAACTCAATATATTTGTAATTTCTTCATTTTGATTCAAAATTAAGTATTGCTTGCACCTATCTTAATATATTGCTAGTTTCTCCTCCTTTTGTCATCAACAAAAAGAATATCAATAAGGATAAACCATAATGGAAAACAAAGAAAATATATTAATATTGAAAGAGAAGTACAAACAAAAGTAATTTAAAAAGTTCAGAAAGGAAATTTAACATTTCCTACAAACACACAAACAAAATAAATAAACAAGAAACAAATATAGCAAGGCTAACATCAAGCCTAACACCTAATCGGACATCCTGTCCATAAGACGAGCAACTTCAACCTTGAGGCTGTCCATCCCAGACTCCATAAAGTCCTTGAGGCTTTCCAACCTCTCATCCATGGAAGCTTGCAGCTGCTCAAATCGTGGTGCTAGGAGGTCAACCACCTGCTGCGCCAAATTAGGTGTGGAAGCCGAGGATTGTCCGATGTCCTGCTCAACCGCTAGAGGTGCCTCCTCAACTCGAGCCCTTTTTCTCTGCTGGATTCCTTGGAAGCCGGCTTTGAAGTCCTCCGAGTCATTGTCTTCCCATATGATTTTGCCAGCAGTGTCGATGAAGCGATAGTAAATATTGTTCTCATAGACAATTCGAACAGCCGCTCCCATCTTGATGAAGGACTCTACATCCAATCGGTCTCGAGGATGCCCTGGAATGAGATTAAAGTGATGGTCGTCCAGCTTCAGAGATCCAAGCTTCAAGGCTAAGTGGGTTACATACCCACCAATAAGTATGTCTCCGGAGGGCTTGGTGGTAATGGACAGGAGATGGTTTGCAAACCATCGAGAAAGTGCCACTGTGAGGCCTCTTTGGGCCATCTCCAAGAGAAAAAGTTCAGACTTTCGAATGGTGCCATTGCTGTCTCCTCGGGCAAAGATGTTATAGGTTAGAAACCTATACAAATATTTGTGCACTGGGGACCGGAGATGAGTGCTCTTGGTCTTCTTTACATCCCAGCTGCAATTCGTACCAAAGTGAGTCCATGCTCGAGTTGCATAGAACTCCACTTCACTGTCATTGAGGATGCTGTCCGAGGGTAGGTTGAATAAATCCCCAAATTTAGTGGCAAAGAGAGTGTTCAGATTGCTGCATAGTTGAAATTTCACTACGCCAGTAGGAGACACTAGCAAAGTGCTCAAGAATTCCAAGGTTGGCTCCCTCTAGGTGGGCTGATGAATGTCCACAAAATCATTCAAATGATAGGCCTGGAGTTGCTTTGTCATTGTTGTCTTAAGCCCGAGAGTGTGTACCGTCTGCCACTCAAAAGACCTTGATGAAATGAGAGGCCTTTTCTTAAGGGTTGAGTACCTAGGATGGAAATGCTCCAGGATTTTGTTCATTAGGTAGTCTGCATACCTCCTGGGAGCATGAGATTTCTTCCTAGTACCCTTTGATGAGCCGATTTCCATGTTGATTTGAAGAAATGAATTATTAAGAGTTTGAAAAAGTGTGATTGAATTTGTGAGGAAACCCTAAGGAAATATGATTTTTGATGATTGAAGGGGTTTTTGATGGTATTTATAGAAGAAATTTGTGACTAGGGGGTCGGAATCTTCAATGTGACATTCAATGTGTGTAAATCAGAGCAGTTGCAAGAAGTTGGAAAGTTGAAATGTGAAAAATAACCAGCAAAAATGTTATATAGCCGACCCCTTCACGGGCGTGAAACACGTAGTCATGGGCATGAAGTGTCGTGTTCATGGTTTGCTGAAAGGGTGCCCTACCCGTGAATAAAGGCATGAAATTTGACAGAATTTATGAGGAAACCCTAAGGAAGGATGATTTTTGATGATGGAAGGGGTTTTTTATGGCATTTATAGAAGAAATTTGTGACTAGAGGGTTGGAATCTTAAATGTACCATTCAATGTAATGAGAGCAGTTTTAAGAAGTTGAAATGTGAAAAATAACTGGCAGAAATGTTATATAGTCGATACCTTCATGGGCGTGAAGTGTCATGTTCACGGTTTGCTGAAGAGGTGCCCTACCCATGAATAAAGGCGTGAAATTGTTGACGGTCGTGACATTTGAATATCACGGGCGTGAATGATTAACTATCACGGTAGTGAAAAACGAGTCACGGGCGTGAAGTGTTGAATTTCACTACTTATGCCCGTGAAACAAAACATGACTCAAAGCGTGAACACCTCTGTGAGTTTTAGGTGAAAATGTTCACAGGCGTGAAAATGCGTCACGGGCGTGAACAAGGCTTTTCACGGGAGTGAATGAAGTCGTGAACATAGGCCTCACTACTTGAAGCCGTGAACCATGTCATGAATCAAGTCGTGAAAGCCACTGGTTCTATTGGCTATTTAATTCACGAACGTGAACATATGTCACGGGCCTGAATTGCCCAAAATTTCCATCAAATAAAAATTAAGTCCTAAAACATGACTAAATCATTTTCTATGAATATTCTATCCCTTATAACGTAAATTTCTATCAAATTTACTACCTTATATCTAGTGAGATGATATAAAAACAAGATTATTTCTTAAGATTTGACAATTTGGCAATCACAAGGTTAATCCATCAATCATACCAAATTCTGTTCTAATGAAATTAAATCTTTCCCATTTAGAGACTTAGTGAATATATCTGTCAATTGATTTTCTGTGGTTATAAATTCCAATGCAACATCTCTATATTGAACATGATCTCTAATAAAGTGGTGTCTAATGTCAATATGTTTACTTCTAGAATGTTGAATGGGATTCTTTGAAAGATTTATAGCACTTGTATTGTCACATTTAATAGGTATATGGTTCACATCATGACCATAGTCCTTAAGTTGTTGTTTCATTCAAAGGATTTGAGTACAACAACATCCTACTGCTACATACTCTGCTTCAGCAGTTGAAAGAGCAACTGAAACTTATTTCTTGCTAAACCAAGAAACAAAGCACTCTCTAATAAAGTGACAAGTACCTGAAGTACTTTTTCTATCTAAAAGACTATCAGCATTATTTGCATCTGAATATCCTCCAATAAAAAAGGATGAATTTCTAGGATACCACAAACCTAGATGCAATGAGCCATGTAAATATCTTAGAATTCTTTTTACTGCATGTAAATGAGACTCTTTTGGACATGATTGAAATCGTGCACACAAGCATACACTATACATTATGTCGGGTCTAGAAGCAGTAAGGTATAAAAGTGATCTGATCATACCTCTATAGAGCTTTTCATTAATGCTCTTACCCTTTTCATCCTTGTCCAATCTTGTTGATGTGCTCATTGTAGTCTTGGCATTCTTGCATCCTTCCATTCCAAATTTCTTAATTAAATCTTTGGCATATTTGGATTGGTTGATGAATATGCCCTCATTGCTTTGCTTTATTTGTAGACCAAGGAAATACTTAAGCTCTCCCATCATGCTCATTTCAAATTCCCTAGTCATACACTTAGCAAATTCTTGACAAAGCAACTCATTAGTAGAACAAAATATTATATCATCAACATAAATTTGAACAATTAGCATATCATGCTTATGCTTTTTTATGAATAATGTAGTGTCAACATTTCCCTTTGTAATGCTATTTTCTAATAGAAAAGAACTTAGCCTCTCATACCAAGCTCTTGGGGCCTGTTTCAAACCATACAAAGCTTTTGAAAGTTTAAAAACATGATTTGGCACGTCATAGCTTTCAAAACCTGTTGGTTGTTCTATATAAACATCTTCTTCTATATAACCTTTTAGAAAGGCACTTTTCACATCCATTTGAAAGAGTTTGAAATTCATGTGACATGCATATGCTAAAAGTATTCTTATGGCTTCTAATCTAGCTACAGGTGCATAGGTCTCATCATAATCTATTCCTTCTTCCTGATTATATCCTTTTGCAACTAATCTAGCTTTATTCCTAGTCATTGAACCTTGTTCATCTAGTTTATTTCTAAATACCCATTTGCTACCTATAATTTGATGATCATTGGGTTTAGGTACTAAGGTCCATACCTTACTTCTCTCAAATTGGTTGAGTTCCTCTTGCATTGCAATCACCCAACTTTCATCATTTAGAGCCTCATTGACATTTTTAGGCTCAATTTGAGAAATAAAAGCAAGGTCAGTGGCTAAATATTTGAAATGGGATCTAGTACTTACTCCCCTTCAAGGATCACCAATGATTTGCTCCTTGGGATGATCTTTTGTCATTTTCCATTCCTTTGGGAGTTCTTGCCCGTTTTTATCTTGAGCTTGAGGTAGAGAATCATCTTGATATGAATCTTTTTTATCATTTTCTTCTTTTCCATTCCCAAGATCAAGTCTTTCCATAGTTCCTGCAACATCATCAAAAACACTACCTTTCCCAAGATCAAGTATGCTAGATTCATTAAAAACAACATGCATAGATTCTTCAACAGTTAATGATCTTTTCTTAAATACTCTATATGCTTTGCTTGTTGTAGAGTATCCTAAAAATATACCTTCATCAGATTTGGAGGAAAATTTTCCAAGGCTGTCCTTGGTATTCAATATGAAGCACTTGCATCCAAATACTCTAAAGTATAATATCAAGGGCTTTCTTCCATTCCATAGCTCAAATGAGGTTTTGTTTAAAAGAGGTCTTTTGAAAACTCGATTTAAATATAACATGCAATGTTTGTGGTTCTGCCCAAAAGTAAGTTGGTAGACCATACTCATTGAGCATTGTTCTAGCCATCTCAATTAAAGTTTGATTTTTCCTTTCAACTACCCCATTTTGTTGAGGTGTTCTAGGATATGAAAAATTCTGTGAAATGGCATGTTCAAGACAAAAACTTTCAAAGTTTTCATTTTCAAATTCTTTGCCATGGTCTCTTCTTATTTTTGAAATACAATATCCTTTTTCATTTTGAACTCATTTAGCATGACTTTTTTGAGCTAAGAAAATTACCCAAGTAAATCTAGAGTAATCATCTATGATGACAAAGGCATAATGTTTACCTCCTAAGCTAGCAATTCTAATAGGTCCAAATAAATCTAAATGCAGGAGTTGTAGAGGTTTTGAAGTACTTACTATGTTTTACACTTTGAAGGATGACTTGTGTTGCTTCCCTTTTTGGCAAGGTTCACAGGTCTTGCCTTTCTCAAATTTGACTCTTGACAGTTCCTTTACTAGTTCTCCTATGCTAAGGCTTTGAATTAAGTCCATGTTTGCATGACCAAGCCTTCTATGCCACAACCAAGATTCATCACCAGTAGTCATAAGACACTTAGAGGAATAGTTAGATATTTCGTGTAAGTCTATTATGTATGTGTTTACATCTCTATTTCCTTTAAATATCTATTCACCATCGATAGAGGTCACAAGACATTCATTCGAAGTAAAGGTTATTTTGTTTCCTTTATCACATAATTGACTAACACTCAACGAGTTATGTTTCAAGCCATCAAGAAGTAGGACATCTTTAATAAAAGTAGTACCATTAATACCAATAGAACCAATTCCAATTACCTTACCCTTAGCATTGTTTCCAAAGGTAACTTTACCTCCATCATTACTTTTGATTTCATTGCAGAGCTCTTTGTCTCCTGTCATATGCCTTGAGCATCCACTGTCCACTAGCCAAGCATTTTTGTTTATTGTGGACTTAAGTCATACCTATAGAATCACAGTTCAAGTATGATTTTGAGAATAATGGCATGCACAGTCATGATTAATTGATGCTTTTCTATATGCATGCTTCTTATATATAAAGGCATGATTATTCTTTTTATGTATAGAGGGTTTAATATACTTATTCCTTGGTGTTGTTTCAATAGTTGTGGAGATGTGAGGTTCACTAGACTTAACAAAAATCGTTTTGTGAGAAGATGATGATGTGTCATTAAATCCTAGACCATGTCTAATTAAATGTGGTCTTTGAGACTCAATGATAGTATCTAAACTCTATTTTCCTTTGTGGAATTTTGAAATTGAATTTCTAAGTTCCTCAACTTCAATTTTTTAAAGTATTATTTTATTTAAGCAAAGAATTAGTTGAGGGTTTTGATGAGTGTTAATCTAATGATTTTTGGAGAGATTCATTATATGATTTAAGCTTTATGTTCTCCTTTTCTAAAACATCTATTTTGTTTTTTAAATTAGAGATGTTATTTCTGTAAGTACTAAATTTACTTCTATATTTCTCTAATTCTAGATTTAGTTCTTCTATAAGGCTTTGCTCATCATCATCATCATCACTATCACTATCATTATCATTATCACTACTATCATTGTTGAAAGAGTATGAGTGTAGTGATCTTACCTTATCTGAGATGTGATCCTCAATAGCCATGAAGCATAGGTTGACCTCTTCGCTTTCATAATCATCTCTTTCACTTGAAGAGCTTTTGTCATCCCATGTGGCTTTGTGACCTTTCTTCCCATTGTCTCTTTGGTATTTGCTCTTATGCTTCTTCAGCCTTGGACATTCTGGTTTAATATGCCCTTTCTTTCCACACTCATAGCACTTTACCTCTTCCTTACTTCTTTAATAATCATTTGAAGTTTGTTTGAGGTTTCTTTGCCTAAATTTTCTGGAGTTGCTCATTTTCTTCTCAATGATTCTTTTCAGCCTTCTTGAAAGCATAACAATGTCCTCATTCTCATCATCACTCATTTCTTCATCATCTTCATTTTCTTCTTGAGATTTTGAATTAGGGGCTTTTAGTGCTAAAGGCTTTCTTTTCTCTGGCTCTGCTTCAAGCTCTTTATCTCTTTTCACTGCCATTTCATGTGCGAGAAGTTTACCAATAAGCACATCAGTATTCATGATGCTCATGTCTTCATTTGTTTCTTCTATGCCAGCAACTCTTGAGCCATAGTCTTTAAGAGGAAGACTTCTCAGAATTTTGTTGTTTACATCTTCCAAGCTCATATGCTTCCCCAGTTTCCTTATTCCATTTATCATGGCTAGAAAACGGTTGGTAATGTCAGTGATTGACTCGTTGGAGTTCATCTTGAAGAGCTCATATTATGAGGTAAGAAGTTGAATCTTCTTGGATTTGACTTGCTTAGTTCCTTCATATAATTTTCCAATGTCTTCCACATGCTGTAGGCTATTGGGCAGTGTTGTATTCTTCCACATTCTTCAATGGATAATGAGCTTGAGAGGATTGTCATTGCCTTATTGTTTTTGAAATTTGCTCTTTTTTGAGGCTCTGTCCAATTATCTCTTGATAAGATTTCTTCTTCACCATCAGCTCCTCTTCTGGTTAGTGGTGTCCATTCTTTTCATACATTATCCCAGACTTCAATTCCTTCACTATCTAGGTATGTCTCCATCTGAAACATTCAATGGGCATAATTTGCTCCATCGAAGTAAGGTTTGAGAATTTGGAATCCTCCAGTGGCCATATCTTAATCTTTACTAACGCTTTTTAGGCTTAGATGCTTGACAAAGCTCTAATACCAATTGTTGCCCAGATATTGAGCAAAGAAGGGGGGTTGAATTGGAGTTTAAAAATTTAACTTTAAAGTGCAGAAATAAAAAGTTAAGTTTAGGATGGATAGAGAAATTTAACAAAAGGATTTTTATAGAGGTTCGGGTGTTAACAAACCCTACTCCTCTCCCCGATCGCAATTGGGAGTTTCACTAACACACTAAGTGTTACAATGGAGTTTTACAAGCTCACTCCCAACTATGGTGTTTCTCACAATGGCTCACACCTAACCCAGAAATCCCTTGTGTTTTGGTGGCTCACACAATAACCAATTCCTTATATTTTATAGGATCACACAAACAGCCTTTACCTTGTGTTTTACATGATCACACAAACAACCTTTACCTTGTGTTTTACAAGCTCACACAAACAACCTTTCTTTGTATTTTAAAGGCTCACACAACTAACCCTTATAAGTGTTATACTTTTAACCCAGAAATACCCAAAACTCATTTGAGCAAAAATAATTACAGAGAGAAACACTTACAAATCTTTATTGCTCAATAAATGATGAGCTAAAAGATTTTCACAGAGAATAAATATTTGTTTTGAAAGTATTAAATGCGCAAATAGCTTACAACTAGATTTTGATTCGAAGTATTTTCTATCCTCTTGTACTGAATGCATAAATGACTTGCATTGATACTCTCATGGCGAATTATAGCAGTTAGAATGCATTTAATATGAAACTAGCCGTTGCACCAACCTAAATAATTGCGTCTGACATTTTTCTCTTTCATCTTTCACGGGCGTGATTATGTTTGTCACGGTCGTGACTGTTCTTCCAAGTCGTGACTGAAGTGGTGACCTTGGCTATGAAGCATTCTGGAAGTTTTTGAAATATTAGGTCACGGGCGTGACATATATCTTTACGGGTGTGACAACCTTCCAAGCCGTGATCCAAGTGGTGACTTTAGTCGTGAAGCTCTCTGGAAGAATTTGTTATGAAGGTTCATGGGCGTGAAATTTAATTCACGGGCATGACTTAAATGTGCATACGTGGTTTGTTGTCTTCCTTCATGGCCGTGAGCTTCAAACGTTGGTTTGTTGGCAGTTAGCTTCCTCACGGGCGTGAACATATGTCATGGTTGTGAACATGCTACTTCTTTAATATATTATTGCTATTTTATTTGTTATCATCAAAATGATAGAAATACCTCTTAAGGTTCAACAGAAGGTATATAAAATGCATGTTTATTAGGTCTTTAATAAATCGCATTATGGCTCCCACTATTTTATTGCGAATCCATAGCCCTCACTATTAACCTGAGAGAACTTATTCTTATAGAGTGAGCTTGAGGTAACTTAACAACTCTAACTCTAGAAGAACTCTGGTTTTCCCCATATTAATGGAAGGCATAAGACTTAAGTCTCATTAAGTTATTATTTCATGCTTTTACATATCATACATTCATCACATTGATATATAAAAATAGTTACATTAACTATATGTCATGATTATGGACATACTAAAGTCAATCTCTTGAGCCAAAGAGAAATTGACTAGGTCTTACCAAGGTATATGCATGAATTTACAACCCAAAATAGAAATCAAATTCCTATTTCTAAGTCTTCTTGTTTATGGTACCATCTTCTTTGCTTCTTGCTCTTTTGTATCTTCATTCTATCCTAATCCTATGTAATCTAATTTCATATTTCAAATTATAGAAAACCTCAATTTACATTTGAGGGAGTAAGATGAGAAGAGAAATACATAAGAAAGAAAAAGAGGTAGGGACACGCAGGCCCTATTTACCATAAAACCAAATAATTCCACGCATGCTCAATCACATTGGGCCTAAGTCCATAATCATCCATCATGCCTTTTCATACACCCCTAACATGCATTCTCTAATGCACAAAATAAAAATGACAATTTTGAATTTCAATTTGTAAATCGATTCAACACTTGAATCGAAATTGCCTATATGTATTATTTCGGTTAATTTAATTTTGTATGTCATTTTAAAGTGGAATTTAATATTTAATCAAATTAAATTAAATTCCAGATTTTCAGAAATAATTCAAAATTAATTCTCCTTAAAATCAGAATATTATGATGTTAAATTTAAACAATTTAATTTTAATATACATACCAATTTCTAGTCATACTAGAATTACAATTGCACAACTTAAATTAATTCACAATTAATTTCCAAAAATTCTAAAAATTTCCAAAAAATCAAATCACCATTCTAATTATCTTTTGGTCAACTCAAGTTCATCAAAATATTTTTGGCATAAGCCAAAATTACTAAGACAAATGAACCAATACACCTAGACGCTCAAAATGACAAATTCGATATCTAGAATTTTTAAAATTTCAAATGCTTGAAAAATAATTTTGACATGCATCTAACATCAAAATAACATATTTTTAATAACATAAAAATTATTTCAAGGTGCTGAAAATAAAATAAACACATACAAAAAAATCAAACAAAACAGCCCCACCGGGTAAGCTAAAACAGTCTTGTTTTTGTGTTTGTTTGAAAAATTAATTAAAATAATTTTTAATAAACTATTGGACACCTCCAGAGGCATAAAAATATTCTCAATATGTCTAAATATTGTTTTGATAATTAAATTACAAGAAAAATGTAACCAACCCCATCAATTAAGCCAAACAACAACACATGTTCATAAACAAGACAATTTTAGGCATTTTTGAAATAAATCCAAAATTAATTATTTGAATCACATTCAAATCATTTTTCATTCAAAATAATCATTCTTAATCATCCCATGATTATATTAAAGAAATAAAAATGTGTAAATTATATTTTACAAATTAATTTCAATTTTTCAAAACCTATTGATCCAAAATCATCAAAAACATGCAATCCCATTGCACTTTCAATTAAAATTAATTTTAATGGATACAAGGAGACTCTGATACCAATGTTGGGTTTTGAAGAATGAATCATACTCATAAACTTAGCGAAAAATGAAATTTTTCAAAACCCAAAATAAAATATCATACTTGTACCATTAAAACTAATTTATATAAATGTAAATGATAAAAATTATATCTTGTAATTTTTATTTGTTCTTCAAATTTTCACTTTGTTGGGTTGTAGCAAACCACAACAATCTACACTAGGATGTCTCTAATGATAATCCACACGAAGAATGAAGAAGAAACTATCAAGAGAAATGGTTTGAACAAATTCAAAGTGCTAGCTTTGAAAGTGTTCTTGAGAGAATTTTTGTTGTCTTAAAAATATTTTTTTTCACAAAAATATTTTCATGTCTATTTTCTGCCATTTGATGTCTTTTCTATTTGAATCAAATTTAGAAATAAGATGAAAAGTCAAAAATGGAGAAAATGGAAACAAATGAATAGTAATTGGCCATAATTAAGGCCAAAAACAGTCGTTGGCCAACGGATGGGAAGCTGCAGGCATGCTGGGACGCTGTGGGCTGCTGCTGAGCAACACAGCTGGCCCACAAGGCAGGCCAGCAGCCTGCCTAGCCTGTGCAGGCCCATGACACTCTTGAACGATTTTTCCATCTGATCTCATCGCGATCCATCCTAAAATAATTCTCTCATATTTTGGATCATATCCAAGACCATTTTACTCATTCTCCATATCTTCAATGCGTGTGACCCATTAGGTTCCCAATTATGTTGGCCACTCAAATAAATAATTAATTTAAGCAGGTCATGAGCGGTATCTGGCAACACATCATGACCCCCAATTGACCGGAAAGTCAGTGGTTTGACTACGAACCTTTCCATCGACAATTTCTATGCAATTATTCCTTTCACCATTCTATACCCCACTTGGTTCAGAGTATGGACATGTGTCAACTCCCACTAGACTGACTACATCACGTCTAGTCCAAGTAATGTTAGTTCTTGTCCTTGAGGCTCATTACTTTATTAGATATGTCATTGAATACTATCTTTATGACATTTCCACTCCAGCCAGAGATTCCTGAGTAATGACCATGACAAGAGGCCATGGGTATACACTCCTTCTATCATGAGTGGTGAATCCTTTGTTGGTTACCCAATTACCTTCAAATACCTTAAGTTGTATCCAATCACCACCCTATGAGCTACCTCTCTGAGGCAACAAGGAATAGTGTCAAAATACAGAATCAATATTCAAGATATCCTTGAGTACCTCAAGTCTAAGGATACTTGCACCATTGTTATGATGAGACTATCATTGACACTTGAATATATTATCCATATGATTGTCTCATAGTTGGTCATCCAATGTACTTAGCTACACTTAGTAAGCATCCACATGTTAATTATAAACATCTCATGTTTATAGATTATGAGATCTACTACTCGATCCAATCAATGAGTGTAACATGTGCTAGTCTGTCTGGATTAATAATGTCCCGTCTCATTAATCCTATGACTAGGGATAATTTTGATACTAACATAATTGCACATGATAAGAATCTCAATATCATGATCTCATCATGATTTCCTTCATGCTATGTTATGTATCAAGGACTTCATTAACTGATTTAAGATCACTTATCAATTCATATATCAAATGAACATCAAATTAATGAAAAAGCCTTTTATTATTCAAATAAATTTATACAATAAGTGCTAAAAGTGATTGCCTTTAGAGCACTCCTCTAACGAACATAACTCATGCATTTCTAGAGTCCTTTATTCAACATATCATGACTAATACCTATAAATGCCTTAATCATAATTAAATTCTCTAATATGCATCACTTAATTCAACAAATCACAAGAAACTCATTCTTTATCTCTAACATATGGTTTCATGCCATAATCATCATTAATGTATTTCAATCATCAATTACCATACTAACATGCATTATTTCAAACAAAGATAGGCTATTGCCTTAAGTTATGCACAAACCTTAATCTTTCTCCTTCACTCTTCTATGTAGCTTTTTTTTTCCTTTACTCCTTAGTGTTTGTTCCTTGTCACTTGGAACTCCTACAACATCATAAATCATAATTATCATATGATTTTCTCAAGACCCTAAACTCTCTTATTCTATCTCAAAACCATAATTTCTCTCTCTTTCCGTATGAGTCTTGGATGAGTTCAAAATTTGAACTTCTTCAAGAAAAGATGAAGAAGAAGAAGAATCACTTATTACCTTACTTTTTTCTTCACTAAATCACAACTTTGGAGATTTTCTCTCTCTACCAAACTTCATTTTTCTTCTTCTTTCTTACTCTTCCCAGCTTCCTTAGGAGTTATGGACCATGAAGATCATCTTGTCTTGATCTTTTCCCTTTCTTCTCTTCCTTTCTCTCTCTAAATTTTTGGTTTGGCTATGGAGGAAATGAGGCTAGTGTGACTAGCAGAGAAGAGAGTAGAAAATGAGAAGAAGAAGAAAAGAAGGGAAAATATAAAAGTCCTCATGTGGGGCCCACAATTTGACCATTTCTTGACATTAGGCTTAATGAACCCATTAATCTCATTATTTCTCATTGAGTGGCCGACCAAACCAATTTAAAATGTCTCATCTCTTATGTTAATTAGCAAACAATCTCATTGATCCTCCAAATTTTTGGTAAATTTCAATTTGACCCCAAATTTTATCAAAATTTGCAATTTAATCATTTACCGTAAATCAACTTCTCTAAACTTTATAATCACTTAATTAGGCATATATAATTTAATTTTGTCATTACTTGATTAATTTCGATCAAAAATCCAAATTTAAACTCTGATCGGTCATACGCGTCAATTTCGCGACACGTGCGACTCAGTGTCTAAATTAGCAGATATTACACTCTTGACTTGTGGAGCTCGATCAAGCACACATAATCATAGATAGTGGCAGTGTGGCTTAAGCTCGGAGAGTGTCCATGTTCATAACCTGTATCCTAATAGTGCATGTAGAGAGTTTTTGGACAAAAATATGAAATGAACACAAATCAGTGAAAAGGGTATAATATTGACTTAGGAATACTATGGTAGATGATTTATCTATAATATGTTATAAATGCAATGATGAATCACCTATCTATGTTTCAATATTGGATGTTATAATAGCTTCCAAGATAAGAAGTATGTTATGTGATTAAGTGCTTTCATGTCATGATTGGTGTACGAGAAGTATATGATATAACGGCATGAACATGAATATCATGATGTGAATTGTTTGATGCTTGTATGAAATTTTATGCCTATATATACCACTAAGCTTTTAGTAGCTTAGTGTGTGGATGTTCCTACATGTGGGTTTTGGAGCTTAGTAGATAGAAGTAGAAGTTGATCAAAGGAGCAAGCCCATTTAGAGACAATAGAGGAGACCCGACTTGGGTCAATTATATTGCATGTCATCATTTTTTATTTTTGTACATGGCATAGTGTTATGGGTTGTTTACTTCTATACATATCTTTAATTTCAAAGAAACATGAAATGTTATCATGGTCATGTATTTTTGTAAACATCGAGTTGGTTGAGACCAAACATGATTTTTATATATGCTATTGATATTTGAATCAAATAAGTACTTTTATGGATGTTTATGAACATGTTATAGTTATATGGGTTTTATACGGTAAAATTCTATGTTATTAAGTGTTTTCAAGAAAGGAAAATATTTTAAAATTTCACAGGTTTTCAGTAATAGGATCATATAGCATCCACTCATTTAGTTGGGTTAATCCTAATTAGATGAGAGGAAATTACATATTGGATACTGACCTACAAAGAAAACTTCCAATGGGCTTTTCGGATTCATAGTGAAGGTTATAGGTTCAAATAGTGGGAGTAATAATGCGCGTTCATTAAAAATCTAATAATCATGCATATAGTAAATTTTTTAACATGATCTTTCTTTACATCTAGATTGCTAGAATCATGTCATCAAATATGAATTTTGTAATGCCCGATAATTTAGGCTACGGTCATGGGTGACCGATATCCATTGCGCTAAACCGATCGGAGTCTAAATTTGGACATGAAAGAAAAAAATAAAATGATAATAAAATATGAGAAAAATATTTTGGATATTATTAATTGAGAATTTTGAGCTTCAGAGCTAAAATTTAGAAAATAATAATTTTTCGCATAATGGAATTTGAATTTATGATGTTTTTGACACATATATTTTAACAAGGAATAAAAATGGAATATTTGTTATATAACGAAAGGAATATTCTTTGGATTAAAATAAAGTAAGATTGATTTAAATTAATGGACCAATGAGAGACAAGATTATCTAATTAATCCTAACCACCCACCTAATTCAACTATAAAAGTCAAATTTTCACTTTTTGTCTTAATTTCTTCTTCTTCCCCATCTAAACCAAAAAACATTCTTTCATTTTCTCTCCTTTGCCATGACCATTATCTTCCCATTCTTTTTATTTTTTTCTTCAATTAAAGCTAATATTTAGATAGAAAAAGATGGATTAAGATAAGATCAACAAGAAAGTGAAGCAAAGTGAGCGAAACAAAGGAAGAGGAAGGAAGAAAAGAAGAGAAAGAGAAGGAAGGATTTTGGCCATCTTAAAGATCTACAAAGGTGAGGTTAGATTCTTCATCTTTTTCTTTTCTCCTCCTCTTTACTTCCATTTTAAGGTTAGTTACCATTAAGATTGGTAATTTGGGTTTATTACTATGTTAATTGTGATTAAGGGTTGATTACTGTATTTAATGCTTGATTAGTGTGAGTTAAGGGTTAATAATGGATTAAAGAAGTAGTTTATGGACCGAAGATGGGGTAGAGGTGATTAGAGGTTTAAGAGAGCTTTATGTGCATATGTAATATTAAAGTATAAGATATAAATTGAAGTATATGTGTGAAATTATTGTTAGGCCAAAGAGGTGAGCAACCTTTAGGCCACAATCAAAAAGGAAATAAGGGCAAGGAGAAAGCCAATTAGGAAGCAGAGAAGAGTGAAGAAAAGTGGACTTTCTAAGGTATGTATTTTTGGCAAAAATTCAAGATGGTAAAATAACGTTAATTGTTGATTGTATTGTTATATTGAGTATGATATTATGTGTAATTGTGTAAGTAATTATTAAGATTTTGATTAAGTGATGAAATGGTGAAATGGTGATTAAGTGATACCATGAATGTGAAAATAAAATTTAGATTATGTTGATTGTTGCCCAGATATTGAGCCAAGAAGGGGGGTTGAATTGGGGTTTTAAAAACTTTAACTTTAAAGTGCGGAAATAAAAATTAAGTTTAGGAGGGATAGAGAACTTTGACATAAGGATTTTTATAGAGGTTCGGGTGTTACCAAATCCTACTCCTCTCCCCAATCGCAATTGGGAGTTTCACTAACACACTAAGTGTTACAATGGAGTTTTACAAGCTCACTCCCAACTATGGTGTTTCTCAAAATGGCTCACACCTAACCTAGACATCTCTTGTGTTTTGATGGCTCACACAATAACCAATTCCTTATGTTCTACAGGCTCACACAAATAACTTTTACTTTGTGTTTTACACGCTCACACAAACAACCTTTACCTTGTGTTTTACAGGCTCACACAAACAACCTTTACCTTGTGTTTTACAGGCTTACACAACTAACCCTTACAAGTGTTCTACTCTTAACCCAGAAATACCCAAAACTCATATGAGCAAAAATGATTACAGAGAGAAACACTTATAAATATTTATTGCTCAATAAATGATGAGCAAAAAGATTTTCATATAGAATAAATATTTGTTTTGAAAGTATTAAATGCACAAATGGCTTACAACTCGATTTTGATTCGAAGTATTAGCTATCCTCTTGTACTGAATGCATAAATGACTTGCATTTGTAATCACATGGAGAATTATAGCCGTTAGAATGCATTTAATATGAAACTAGCCATTGCACCAACCCTAATAATCATTCCTGACTTTTTTCTCTTTCATCTTTCATGGGCTTGACTCTGTGTGTCACGGTCATAATTGTTCTTCCAAGTCGTGACTGAAGTGGTGACCTTGGTCATGAAGCATTCTAGAAGGTTTTGAAATATTGGGTCACGGGCGTGACATAGATCTTCACGGGTGTGACAACCTTCCAAGCCATAGTCCAAATGGTGACTTTGGTCGTGAAGCTCTCTGGAAGAATTTGTCAAGTAGTATCACAGGCGTGACATGTCTTTCATGGGCATGACTGAAATGTTCATTCACGGTTTATTATCTTCTTTCATGGCCGTGAACTTCAAATGTTGGTTTGTTGGCACTAGGCTTACTCACGGGAGTGACACATAGGATCATGGGCGTGAATGATGCTGCTTCTTCAATTTTATCTTTTAGGGATTAATCTTCCATTATCCTTTCTTGTTATTTTATTCCATACTCTGTTTAATAGACTTAGAAAACAAGTATGTTAAATACATCATTGTTATTTTATTTGTTATCATTAAAATGACAAAAATACCCCTCAAGGTTCAACAATCTCCTCCTTTTTTATGGTGACAAATAATCTAGCAATATGTGCTTTTGAGAAGTCTCCCCCTCAAAAGATGCTTAGGATAAAAAATGATGAAGTGCAAGAATTGTAGAGAATGATGAAGTGTAGCATCAAAATAAATTTTCTAGTTTTAAGTATATGCAAGTTATATGCAAAGTATATAACACCACATCTTATGAATTTGAGTATAACCTATCCGTGTATCAAGTAATCATACATAGCATACTTGAAAGGTAAAATACCCTGTTAACAATAGTAGTAAATTTTTTTTTCATATCCTATAATATAATTCAATGACTTTGAAGTCTCATATCCTATAATTTCATTCAATGACTTGCAAGTTTCATATCCTGTAATATTATTTACTGACTTTGCAAAGTTAACACTGAGGTTTTCACCACAATATAATATATCACATATATCAAAACATAAACCTTACACATAAGTGTTTTCGAGTTGATTTCATTTATACATTTTTAGACTCATTCCAAAATGACTATACATATTCAAGCACATAAATACAAAACACATATGACATATTTTCATGTTTGTGTGGAATGCAAGGAGAGAGAGTGCAGAGGCTCGGCCAATGACCTGTGCTCCATGTCTTCTATACACTACTCAAAATGAGCTATCACTTTTCTTTACCTGAAAAATGGTGTAAATTGATGAGTTGCGGCTCAGTGAGAATAATTATCCAATGAGCTCTAAAGTACCAAACAACTCATAGTAATAAATCATAAATCCAATATATACCATATATTCCATTCCATTCATCATTATCATATATGTATCAATAAAGTTGAAACATATAATCATTTCTCTTTATGTATGCAAATGCTTTACTAATTTCATTTTGTTGTGACCAAGTTAAACAGACATTGCCCCGGGTTTCCATGTGAACATTTGCCATGTGAACATTTGCATTTGCATTTGCTAGCTAGCTTGATCATTTGTTTCATTTGCACATTTGTTGGGCCATAGGCCTCTTCTTTTGCTTTACAGTATCGATTAACTAGTCACAATGCCTTTTTAGTCCATATGCATATGCACTTGTATTTAAGCATTCATCAACCATTGTATCTTATCACATATAATATACATATACAACATATATACCTCATATGCCACACATATACCTTGCATATACTATACATATACCATGTATATATATCACATATGTCAAACATATACTTCAAATATACCACAAGTATACCATTTATATGTTCCACAATGTCACAAATTATCCATCATTGCATTATCAAGGACCAATCATGACAATCATATGAATCACATAGCAAGCAACATTCATTTGCACTAAAGAATTCAATCGATAATTAGACTCACCGTTCTCCTTTGATTCCGATCCCTAACTTATTATCTATCCGCTCCTTATGGGTCTCCAATATGTTGCGAGCCTAATATGAAAACATAATAGATTAACTCATGATTAGGGAGACTTAATATGGCTTAAACAAATTAATATGCATTGTTCATGTCAATAGTTAAGATTTTTCCTATGAGGCAGTGTGACCTTATGGAAATGTTTAGCCTATAACATTTTCTATACTTGCCCAATTAATCTGATTCTTATTCCTCATTAAAAATAACATGTAATTATAGAAAATATAAAAATTTCAGACCAATTGGAGCATTGTACAATATTTTGTGGAATTTCTAAGTGTCTTTTGTTTTCTGCCTTTAGGCAGTTTCAGGGTACTCATTTGGTTTCATCCTAACTTATAATATATAAGTCCTAGTTTATTGAACATTTACAGACACTTATATGGGTTCATATGGAACATTTTTCTTGTTTACAACTTTTATCAATTATGTCTCTATGGTCTTCAAATTATAACAAACATTTTACTGGTCCAGAATAGAATTGGTTTCCCGACCAATATTACTTCCAAAGGCCTTAACTTAGTCTATACATAACCACTTAAGCTGAAATTAGTACCACAATTTAGCTACCACATATACCTATAATGGTTCTGTTTTGATCATTTAAAGACTCTAGATCTAACAAGCTCAAATTAGCCAAACAAGTTACTGGAGCCATCCAGGGCACTCAGTAGGCAGTTCAAACCATGGAACAGTCATGGTTCCATTCACCATAACTCAACATTTACAAGACCTATGAACCTGATATTTGGTATACATATACCACACACATAAATCTACAACGTTTATGTTTTGAGATACTTCAAATAATGGCTTTAATATATTCTAAATCAAAGCACACAGTAGCCAACTTGGTTAGGGTTCACACCCTGACCAGTTTTCGTATGAAGAGGATATCTCATTCAATACACCACCTCTTGCACAAATATTTGCATATCCATCACTTTAAGACATAAAGGAACAACTTTTGTGTTTTAAGCTTTTCCCGAATCAATTTCTATGGATAAAAAAATTAGGGTGCCAATCAATGCCTATTAATGAACCTTAGCAACTCAAATCAACCTTATAGCAATAAGAATTGATTACTTACCAAGAAAAAACTTGCAAGGGATCAATTTGCCTCAAAAATCAAGTGAAACAAGGATTAATTGAAGTCTTAAATGGAGGAAATTAAATAAGAAGTCGGGCTGGAGAATAAGGCAGAAATTGGGAAGAAAGATAAGCCAACTTGTTTTTTGTCATTTTGTCATTTTGTCATTTTCTCTTATTCTCTTCTCATTTCTCTTTTCTCTTCTCTTCTATTTCTCTTTTGTGACATTTTCATTTTATTTTTTCTATATTATTATTATTATTTACATATATTTATAATTTCACTAATTCACACAATAATACAGTATATGTAAAGTATATTTGGAGTATATCAAGTGCATATTTATGTAACTTGCATCAAGGTATATGCAAAGTATACTTAAGATATATGTAATGTGTATTATGCTCAATTTTCATACTTTTCATATTCATTTCGAATCAAAATTTAAGTATTGCACTTAACTCAATATATTGCTAGTTTCTCCCTACTTAATTGTATATTGCTAAGTTCTCCATTTTTATTCAAAAATTAAGTATTGCCTGCACTTATCTTAATATATTGTTAGTTTCTCCCCTTTTTGTCATCAACAAAAAGAATAAAGATAAATCATGATAGAAAAACAAAGCAATTATATTAATTCTAAAAAGAGAAGTACAAACAAGAGTAATTTAAAGTCAGAAAAGGAAATTTTAAATTTCCTAAAAACAAACAAACTAGCAAACAAACAACCAAACAAACATATTAAGGCTACCATCTAGCCTAACATCTATCCTGACATTCTGTCCCTAAGACGAGCAACTTCAACCTCGAGGTTGTCCATCCTAGACTCCATGAAGTCCTTGAGGTTCTCCAACCTCTCATCCATGGAGGCCTGCAGCTGCTCAAATCTTGGTGTTAGGAGGTCAACCACTTGCTGCCTTAAATTCGGTGTGGGGGCAGAGGATTGGCCGATGTCCTGCTCAACCTCAGGAGGTGCCATCTCAACTCGAGCCCTTTTATTATGTTGGATACCTTGGAGGCCAGTTTTAAAATCCTCCGAGTCATTATCTTCCCATATAATCTTGCCAGCAGTGTCGAGGAAGCGGTAGTAGATGTTGTTCTCATGGACAATTCGAACAGCCACTCCCATATTGATGAAGGACTTTACATCCAATCGGTCTCGATGATGCCCTAGGATGAGAATATAGTGATGGTTATCCAGCTTCAGATATCCAAGCTTCAAGGCTATGTGGGTTACATACCCATCAATAAGTATGTCTCCAGAGGGCTTGGTGGCAATGGACAGGAGATGGTTCGCAAACCATCGAGAAAGTGCCACTGTGAGGCCTCTTCGAGCCATCTCCAAGAGAAAAAGCCCAGACTTTCCAATGGTGCCATTGCTGTCTCCTCGGGCAAATATGCTATAGGTTAGAAACCTATGCAGATATTTGTGCACTTGGGACCAGAGATGAGTGCTATTGGTCTTTTTTATGTCCCAGCGGCAATCTAGAACAAAGTGAGTCCATGCTTGAGTTGCATAGAACTCCAGTTCACTGTCGTTGAGGATGCCATCTGAGGGTTGGTTGAATAAGTCCCCGAATTATGTGGCAGAGAGAGTGTTTGAATTCCTGCACAGTTGAAACTTCACTATGCCAGTGGGAGACACTTGCAAAGTGCTCAAGAATTCCAAGGTAGGCTCCCTCTAGGTGGGCTGATGAATGTCCATAAAATCCATCAAATGACATGCCTGGAGTTGCTCTGTCAATGCTGTCTCGAGCCCGAAAGTGCGTACTGTCTGCCACTCAAAAGACCTTGATGAAATGAGAGGCCTTTTCTTAAGTGTTGAGTACCTAGTATGGCAATGCTCCGGAATTATATTCATTAGATAATCTGAATACCTCCTCGAAGCATGAGATTTCTTCCTAGTACCCTTGGATGAGTCGGTTTCCATCATGATTGAAGAAATGAGCTTTTGAAGGGTTAAGGAAATTTGACAGAATTTGTGAGGAAACCCTAAGAAAAAATGATTTTTAATGATGGAAGGGGTTTTTGATGGTATTTATAGAAGAAATTTGTGACTAGGGGGCCGAAATCTTCAATGTGACATTCAATGTGTGTAAATGAGAGAAGTTTCAAGAAGTTGGAAAGTTGAAATGTGAAAAATAACCGGCAGAAATGTTATATAGCCGACCCCTTCACGGGTGTGAAACACGTAGTCACGGGTGTGAAGTGTCGTGTTTATAGTTTATTGAAAGGGTGCTCTACCCGTGAATAAAGGCATGAAATTGTTCACGGTAGTGGCATTTGAATGTCACGGGCGTGAATGATGAACTATCACGGTTGTGAAAATGAGTCACGGGCGTGAAGTGTTGAATTTCACTACTTATGAGTCACAGTAGTGAATGAAGTCGTGAACATAGGCTTCACTACTTTAGGTCGTGAACTATGTCGCGAATCAAGTCGTGAAAGCTACTGGTTCTTTTGGTTATTTAGTTCACGGGCATGAACATATGTCACGGGCATGAACTTCCTCAAATATTCATCAAATAAAATTAAGTCCTAGAACAAGACTAAATCATTTCTATGAAGATTCTATCCCTTATAACATAAATTTCCATCAACTTTACTACCTTATATCTTGTAAGATGATACAAAAACAAGATTATCACTTAAGGTTTGACAATTTGGCAATCACAAGGTTAATCCATCAATCATTCCAAGTTCTCTTCTTATAAAGTTAAATCTTTTCTCATTTAGAGACTTAGTGAATATATCTGCCAATTTATTTTCTGTGCTTATAAATTCGAATGCAACATCTCTATATTGAACATGATCTCAAATAAAGTGTTGTCTAATGTCAATATGCTTCCTTCTAGAATGTTGAATGGGATTCTTTGATTGATTTATAGCACTTGTATTGTCACATCTAATCGGTATATGGTACATATCATGACCATAATCCTTAAGTTGTTTCATCCAAAGAATTTGTGTACAACATCATCCTACTGCTACAAACTCTGCTTCAGCAGTTGAAAGAGCAACTGAAACTTATTTCTTGCTAAACCAAGAAACAAAGCACTCTCTAATAAAGTGACAAGTACCTAAAGTACTTTTTCTATCTAAAAGACTATCAGCATAATCTGCATCTGAATATCCTACAATATAAAAGGATGAATTTCTAGGATACCACAAACCTAGATGCAATGAGCCATGTAAATATCTTAGAATTCTTTTTACTGCATGTAAATGAGACTCTTTTGGACATGATTGAAATTGTGCACACAAGCAGACACTATACATTATGTCGGGTCTAGAAGTAGTAAGATATAAAAGTGATCCGATCATACCTCTATAGAGCTTTTCATTAATGCTCTTACCCTTTTCATCCTTGTCCAATTTTGTTGATATCCTCATTAGAGTCTTGGCATTCTTGCATCCTTCCATTCCAAATTTCTTAAGTAAATCTTTGGCATATTTGGATTGGTTGATGAATATGCCCTAATTGCCTTGTTTTATTTGTAGACCAAGGAAATATTTAAGCTCTCCCATCATGCTCATTTCAAATTCCCTAGTCATACACTTAGCAAATTCTTGACAAAACAATTCATTAGTAGAACCAAATATGATATCATCAACATATATTTGAACAATTAGAATATCATGCTTATGCTTTTTAATGAATAATGTGGTGTGAACATTCCCCTTTATAAAGTTATCTTCTAAGAGAAAAGAACTTAGTCTTTCATACCAAGCTCTTGGGGCTTGTTTCAAACCATATAAAGCTTTTGAAAGTTTAAAAACATGATTTGGCAAGTCATAGCTTTCAAAACCTGTTGGTTGTTCTACATAAACTTCTTCTTCTATATAACCATTTAGAAAGAGTTTGAAATTCATGTGACATGCATATGCTAAAAGTATTCTTAGGCTTCTAATCTTGCTACAGGTGCATAGGTCTAATCATAATATATTCCTTCTTCCTAATTATATCCTTTTGCAACTAATCTAGCCTTATTCCTAGTTATTAAACCTTGTTCATCTAGTTTATTTCTAAATACCCATTTGCAACCTATAATTTCATGATTCTCAGGTCTAGGTACTAAGGTCCATACCTTACTTCTCTCAAATTGGTTTAGTTCCTTTTGCATTGCAATTACCCAACTTTCATCATTAAGAGCCTCATCAACATTTTTAGGCTCAATTTGAGAAATAAAAGCAAGGTCAGTGGCTTAATGTTTGGAATGGGATCTAGTTCTTACTCCTCTTGAAGGATCAGCAATGATTTGCTCCTTGGGATGATCTTTTGTCATTCTCCATTCCTTTGGGAGTTCTTGCACGTTTTTATCTTGAGCTTGAGATAGAGAATCAACTTGATGTGAATCTTCTTAATGTTCTTCTTTTCCATTTCCAAGATCAAGTCTTTCCATAGTTCCTGCAACATCATTAGGAACACTACCTTTCCCAAGATCAAGTCTACTAGATTCATTAAAAACAACATGCATAGATTCTTTAACAGTTAATGATCTTTTATTAAATACTCTATATGCTTTGCTAGTTGTAGAGTATCCTAAAAAGATACCTTCATCGGATTTAGAGACAAATTTTCCAAGGTTGTCCTTGGTATTCAATATGAAGCACTTGCATCCAAATACTCTAAAGTATGATATCAAAAGCTTTCTTCCATTCCATAGCTCAAATGAGGTTTTGTTTAAAAGAGGTCTTTTGAAAACTCAATTTGAATATAACAAGCAGTGTTTATGGCTTCTGCCCAAAAGTAAGTTGGTAGACCATACTCATTGAGCGTTGGTATAGCCATTTCAATTAAAGTTCGATTTTTCCTTTCAACTACCCCATTTTGTTGAGGTGTCCTAGGAGATGAGAAATTCTGTGAAATGCCATGTTCAAGACAAAAACTTTCAAAGTTTTCATTTTCATATTCTTTGCCATGGTCACTTCTTATCTTTGAAATACAATATCGTTTTTCATTTTGAACTCTTTGAGCAAAGGTTTTGAAATTTTCAAAAGCATCACTCTTTTGAGCTAAGAAAATTCCCCAAGTAAATCTAGAGTAATCATCTACGATGACAAAGGCATAATGTTTACCTCCTAAGCTAGCAATTCTAGTAGGTCCAAATAAATCTAAATGTAGTTGTTGTAGAGGTTTTGAGGTACTTACTACGTTTTTGGCTTTGAATGATGACTTGTGTTGCTTCCCTCTTTGGCAAGGTTCACAGGACTTGTCTTTTTCAAATTTGACTCTTGGCAGTCTCTTTACTAGTTCTCATGTGCTGAGGCTTTGAATTAAGTCCATGTTAGCATGACCAAGCCTTCTATGCCACAACCAAGATTCATCACCAGTAGTCATAAGAGACTTAGAGGAATGGTTAGATAATTAGTGTAAGTATATTATGTAAGTGTTGACATCTCTATTTTCTTTAAATATATCTTGACTATCGATAGAGGTCACAAGACATTCATTGGAAGTAAAGGTTACTTTATTTCCTTTATCACATAATTGACTAACACTCAGCAAGTTATGTTTCAAGCCATCAACAGGCAAGACATCTTTAACAAAAGTAGTACCATTAATACCAATAGAACCAATGCCAATTACCTTACCCTTAGCATTGTTTCCAAAAGTAACTTTACCTCCATCAATACTTTTGATTTCATTGAAGAGTTATTTGTCTCCTGTATGAGCATCCACTGTCTACTAGCCAATCATTTTTGTTTATTGTGGACTTGAGGCATACCTATAGAATCACAGTTCAAGTATGAATTTTAGGTGCCCAAATGAGCTTGGGTCCTTGGGGGTTAGCATATGAAGTTCCCAATGAGCCTTCCTTATCCAACAATGTTTATTTATATGACCAATCTTCATACAATAATTACACTGTTTAGGTATAACATTGCTTTTTGGTCTTACAATATTTTTGAATGCCATATTTCTATTAAACTGATTTTGAGAACAATGGCATGCACAGTCATGATTAATTGATGCTTTTCTAGATGCATGTTTCTTTTACATAAAGGCATGATTATTCTTTTTATGTATAGAAGGTTTAATATACTTATTCCTAGGTGTTGTTCCAACAAGTGTGGAGATGTGAGGTTCACTAGACTTAACAAAAATTTTTTTGTGAGAAAATGATGATGTGACCTTAAATCCTAGACCATGTTTAATTAAAGGTGGTCTTTGAGACACAATGAGAGTATCTAAACTCTCTTTTCCTTTGTGGAATTTTAAAATTGAATTTCTAAGTTCCTCAGCTTCATTTTTTAAAGTATTATTTTCTTTAAGCAAAGAATTAGTTGAGGGTTTTGATGAGTATTCATCTAATAATTTTTGAAGAGATTCATTAGATGATTTAAGCATAATGTTTTCCTTTTCTAAAGCATATTTTTTTTTTAAATTAGAAATATTATTTCTATAAGTACTGAACTTACTCCTATATTTCTCTAGTTCTAGATTCAATTCTTCTATAAGGCTTTGCTCATCATCATCACTATCACTATTACTATCATTATCACTATTATTATTGAAAGAGTATGAGAGTAGTATTTTACCTTATTCGAGATGTGATCCTCAATAGCCATGAAGCATAGGTTGACCTTTTCGCTTTCATTGTCATCTTTTTCACTTGAAGAGCTTTGGTCATCCCATGTGGCTTTATGACCTTTCTCCCCATTGTCTCTTTGGTATTTGCTCTTATGCTTCTTGAGCCTTGGACATTCTGGTTTAATATGCCTTTTCTTTCCACAATCATAGCATTTTACCTCTTCCTTACTTCTTAGTGCATCATTACAAGTTTGTTTGAGGTTTCTTTGCCTAAATTTTCTGGAGTTGCTCATTTTCTTCTCAATGATTCTTTTCAGCCTTCTTGAAAGCATAGCAATGTTCTCATTTTTATCATCACTCATTTCTTCATCATCTTCACTTTCTTCTTGAGATTTTGAAGTTGAGGCTTTTAATGCTGAAGGCTTTCTTTTCTCTGGCTCTACTTCAAGCTCTCTATCTCTTTTCACTGCCATTTCATGTGTGAGAAGTTTGCCAATAAGCACATCAGTATTCATGATGCTCATGTCTTCATTTGCTTCTTCTATGCCAGCAACTCTTGAGCCATAGTCTTTAAGAGGAAGACTTCTCAGGATTTTGTTGTTTACATCTTCACAGCTCAGATGCTTCCCAAGTTTCCTCATTCCATTTATAATGGCTAGAAGACGGTTGGTCATGTCAGTGATCGACTCATTGGATTTCATCTTGAAGAGCTCATATTCTGAGGTAAGAAGTTGAATCTCTTTGGATTTGACTTGCTTAGTTCCTTCATGATAATTTTCCAATGTCTTCCACATGTAGTAGGCTGTTAGGCAGTGTTGTATTCTTGCACATTCTTCAATGGATAATGAGCTTGAGAGGATTGTCATTGCCTTCTTGTTTTTGAAATTTGCTCTTTTTTTAGGCTCTGCCCAATCATCTCTTGATAAGATTTCTTCTTCACCATCAGC
Source organism: Triadica sebifera (assembly GCA_023653625.1). Classification (NCBI taxonomy): domain Eukaryota; kingdom Viridiplantae; phylum Streptophyta; class Magnoliopsida; order Malpighiales; family Euphorbiaceae; genus Triadica; species Triadica sebifera. Next base: position 14,732,481 of record CM042897.1, read on the forward strand.
TCCTCTTCTGGTTGGTGGTGTCCATTCTTTTCGTATACTATCCCAGACTTCAATTCCTTCACTATCCTGGTATGTCTCCATCCGAAACTTCTAATGGGCATAATTTGCTCCATCAAAGTAAGGTTTGAGACTTTGGAATCCTTCACTGGCCATATCTTAATCTTTACTTGCATTTTTTATGCTTCGATGCTAGACAAAGCTCTGATACCAATTTTTTCCCAGATATTGAGCCAAGTAGGGCGGTTGAATTGGAGTTTTAAAAACTTTTAAAGTGCGGAAATAAAAATTAAGTTTAGGAGGGATAGAGAAATTTGACACAAGGATTTTTATAGAGGTTCTGGTGTTAACAAACCCTACTCCTCTCCCCAATCGCAATTGGGAGTTTCACTAACACACTAAGTGTTACAATGGAGTTTTATAAGCTCACTTCCAACTATGGTGTTTCTCACAATGGCTCACACCTAACCCAGAGATCCCTTGTGTTTTGATGGCTCACACAATAACCAATTCTTTGCATTTTACAGGCTCACACAAACAACCTTTACTTTGTCTTTTTACAAGCTCACATAAACAACCTTTACCTTGTGTTTTACAGGCTCACACAAACAACCTTTCTTTGTGTTTTAGAGGCTCACACAAATAACCATTACAAGTGTTCTAGTCTTAACCCAGAAATACCCAAAACTCAATTGAGTAAAAATGATTACAGAGAGAAACACTTACAAATCTTTATTGCTCAATAAATGATGAGCTAAAACATTTTCACATAGAATAAATATTTGTTTTGAAAGTATTAAATGCACAAATAGCTTACAACTAGATTTTGATTCGAAGTATTAGCTATCATCTTGTACTGAATGCATAAATGACTTGCATTTATACTCCCATGGTGAAATATAGTCGTTAGAATGCATTTAATATGAATTAGCTATTGCACCAATCCTAATAATCGCACCTGACATTTTTCTCTTTCATCTTTCACGGGCATGACTTTGTGTGTCACGGTCGTGACTGTTCTTCCAAGCCATGACTGAAGTGGTGACTTTGGCCGTGAAGCATTCGGAAAGGTTTTGAAATATTGGGTCACGGGCGTGACATATATCTTCACGAGCATGACAACCTTCCAAGCCGTGGTCCAAGTGGTGACTTTGGTCACGAAGCTCTCTAGAAGAATTTGTCAAGTAGTTTTACGGGCGTGAGATGTCTTTCACGGGTGTGACTCAAATGTTCATTCACGGTTTGTTGTCTTCTTTTATGGCCGTGAACTTCAAAGATTGGTTTGTTAGCGCTAGGCTTATTTACGGGCGTGACACATAGGATCACGGGTGTGAATGATGCTGCTTCTTCAATTTTATCTTTCAAGGATTAATCTTTCGTTCTCCATTCTTGCTATTTTATTCCATACTTTGTTAAATAGACTTAGAAAACAAGTATGTTAAATACATTATTGCTATTTTATTTGTTATCATCAAAAAGACAGAAATACCCCTCAAGGTTCAACATTGATGATGCATGAAGATAGGAAATTGTGTGATTTAATAAAGTTGCTGGAAATTTGTATTATGAATAGTGTCTATATTTTAGGGCATAACTTGAGTTCTGGATATGATTTTTGAGTGTTTCTTATTAGGTGAGAAAGTTAAAACATAGGGCTTCAACTTTCATTCAGATAATCTGATCTAAATATACCTACATTTAGGTTCGAAATTGTCTCAAAATTCAAACTGGAAATAAATACTGAGCAGAATGAACATGAATGTAGCTATTTTTAAAATCTATAACTTTTGCTACAAAATTCGGTTTGATGTGATTTTAGTCAGTAATTAAAAATAAAACATTAACATATATATATATATATTTAGGTGATCATTTGTCTGAATTTCATTTGAAAATAGATGAAAAATGCAGGGAAATATGAGACATCAATTCTGCCCAGAACATGACAACTTGTGTATATGAGTATATTATTGAGTTTTATGTTAGAAAAATGTTTTATTTATCTTTTCATATATTTATAATGATTTAATACGTGAGTAAAATATTGTAGTATATTTAATAAAGATTATTTCATTTATGTGAAATTATATTATCATCACATATATAATTGATGTAAATAATAATAAAGATAATAAATATGATTAAGCCCTATAACATCTAGTCAAGAACTAGAAAGTAGGATGAGTTGGTATGTCAATAAAAAGGTAGAAATGTAGGTACTAGAAAATAGTGTTGAGATTTAATTTATATAGGCACTAAAAAATTGTGTTGAGTTTGAAATTACGTAGGCATTGAAAATGTGTTGAATTATTATTGAAAATGTAGGCATTAAATATCAAGTTATCAAATAATTAAGCAAACGCTGAGTATACTGTCGAAGAGAAGAAACTCTGTATTCAGAGTTTAGTTCCGATATAAGATGTCATGGGCTATCAAATAAGTAAAGAGGAATAATAATGTAAATTATTAAAATGATATTACAAATTGAATGTCTTGTATTATTATTAACGAATTTCAGTATGTTTAATGAATGAAATATATAACTGATCAATTTTATATTTTGCATGATTTAAATAGTTTTTTATTTAATTTGAATGTTTTGGCATACTGAGAAAATTAATCGTTATGATAAAAATTTTATTTTAGAGATAACTGTATAATTATTGGATAGTTGCCAAAAGTAGTAGAAGTAGCTTTTGCATTACTATTGACCAAAGAAAGGGGAATCTCAAGATCAAATTGTAGCAGTTTTCCTTTTTGTTTATTTTGGGTATTATATTATACAAATAAATTTTAAGATTTTTCTTTTTGTTGTAAATATGTGGTATGTAGGATGTATAGAAGTGTAAATTTGTAATTTATATAATTTGTATTATTAAGGTATAAGTATTTTTAAATCAAGAAATTTTACGATCAAGATATTTACATCACTAGATACATATTTAAATAAAATAATAAATATATAAAAAAATATAATAATAAATATTTCGTAAATACCAAACTTGAATTAAAAACAAAATAAAATTGAGCATCGATTTTCAAATAATGAGCTAGGTAGCACTTCCCTGTACTATTAACGACTAGTATGGTAAGGGAGCGCTATAAACTTACGCTAATTCTCGAATCTAACAAATTGATTGGTTTGAACTTCCTTAACTAGCTTAGAAAGTTGAGAATTATTCTCAAGGCAGAAAAGATAGCTTATGTCTTAGAAGAGCAATTTCCTTCCCCTTATGCTGACGATGCATCTATTAATGAATAGTTGGCATACAAGAAGCATATGGATGATAGTGAGTTGGCAAGTTACATTATGTTTGCCTCTATGTCTCACGAGCTTTTATCATTTAAGGGAGCTTTTCGATGAGCAAGCTCAAACCAAGAAATATGAGATATCTAAGTTGTTATTCCACTCTAAGATGGCAAAAGGTACAACTATAGTGCAACATGTATTAAAGATGAATGGTACATTGCTCGATTGGCTTTTTTGGGATTTATAATGGATCATGAATTAAGTATAGACTTAATTCTCTGAAGTTTATTTGATAGTTATGCACACATCGTGCTAAACTATCATATGAACAAAATCTCTACATTAATTCTTGAGTTGATCAAAATGCTTAAGACATTTGAGCCTTCTATCAAGAAAGAGCAAAAGAGTGTGATGCTAGAGGATAGTTCTAGTTTTTCTAAGAAAAAGAAGGACAAGGAAAAAAAGAAAAGAAGTCTACAAAAGCCTAAGAGGCATGAAGAAGAAAATCAAAGAGACTACATTAAAAGGGACTTGCTTTCATTGTGGCAAAAAGACCATTAGAAGAGGAACTGTAAGGCCTATCTAGAGTCTTTAAAGAAGAAGGATAAGATATTATATGTACCTTTTACTTCAATTATTTAAGTTATTGAGGTGAATACTGTTTCTAGTAATAATACATAGGTATTGGATATTAGTTGTGGCTCACACATATTTTAGTTGATATGTATGGCCTAAGGAATAGTAGACAATTCAAGAAAGGGGAGTCAGACCTGCGTGTTGGAAATGGAGCAAGAGTTGTTGCATTAACTGTAAAAACTTATGATTGACAGTCCCTAGTAGACTTGTTTTAGAATTAGACAATTGTTTTTATATTCTAGTTTTATCTAAGATTATTATTTTTGTTTTTTTATTTAAACATAAAAGGTTTTTATTTGACTTTTAATAGCAATGGTTATTCTATTTTGTTGAATGATATACTTTATGGAAATGATATATTATGCAATGGAATTTATATTATTGATATGTCTAATTCAATCCTCAATATCAATAATAAAAAACAAAAATTGGATAACCTAAAACCTATTTATGGCATTGTTTCCTTGGTTATATAAATGAGAGGCATATGACTAAGTTACACAAGAATTGTGAGTTAGGGTCATTTCATTATGAATCATATGACACATATGAATCTTGTTTATTAGGCAAGATGACAAAATTACCTTTTAGTGGAAAGGGTAAATATACAAATAGGCTATTGGACATTTTACATATAGATGTATGTCGCCCAATGTCAGTACAAGCCATAAGTAGTTATATCTACTTCATTACCTTTATTGATGATTACTCATGATTTGGGTATTTTTATCTGATGAGAAATAAATCTAAAGCCTTCAAAAATTTTAATGAATACTTAAGTAAAATGTTTCAAGGTTATCTAAGAGATAATAGGATTTCATCTCAGTGGACTCCACCTTGTTAGAGGAGTGCTCTATTTGATATATGAATTGATAAGTGATCTTCAATCAATTAATGAAGTCCTTGATACATAACATAGCATGAAGGAAATCATGATGAGATCATGATATTGAGATTCTTTATCATGTGTAATTATGTTAGTATCAAAAGTATCCCTGGTCATAGGATTAATGAGACATGACATTATTAATCCAGACAGACTAGCACATGTTACACTCCTTGATTGGATCGAGTAGTAGATCTCATAATTTATAAACATGAGATATTTAGAGTTAACATGTGGATGCTTGCTAAGTGTAGCTAAGTACATTGGATGACCAACTATGAGACAATCATATGGATAATCTATTCAAATGTCAATGATAGTCTCATCATAGCAATGGTGCAAGTATCCTTAGACTTGAGGTACTCAAGGATATCTTGAATATTGATTCTATATTTTGACACTATTCATTGTTGCCTCAGAGAGGTAGCTCATAGGGTGGCTATTGGATACAGATTGAGGTATTCGATGGTAATTGGGTAACCAACAAAGTATTCACCACTCTTGATAGAAGGAGTGTATACCCATGGCCTCTTGTCATGGTCATTAATCAAGAATCTCTGGCCGGAGTGGAAATGTCATAAAGATAGTCCTCAATGACATATCTAATAGAGTAATGAGACTCAAGGATAAGAACTAACATTACTTGAACTAGACGTGACGTAGTCAGTCTAGTGGGAGTTGACACATATCCATACTCTGAACCAAGTGGGGTATAGAATGGTGAAAGGAATAATTGCATAGAAATTATCTATGGAAAGGTTCGTAGTCAAACCACTGATTTTTTGGTCAATTGGGGGTCATGATGTGTTGCTAGATACCGCTCGTGACCTGCTTAAATTAATTGTTAATTTAAGTGGCCAACATAACCGGGAACCTAATGGGTCACATGCATTGAAGATATGGAGAATTTGTAAAACGGTCTTAGATAAGATCCAAAATATGAGAGAATTATTTCGGGATGGATCGCGATCAGATCGCACGAAAAATTGTTCGGGAGGGTCACGGGCCAGTGCGGGCTAGACAGGCTGCTGGCTTGCCTAGTAGGCTAGCTGGGCTATCCAGCAAAAGCCCGCAGCAAGCCCAGCGCACTGCTGCCTCCGAACCGATTGGCCAACGGCAGTTTTTGGCCTTAATTAGGCCAATTATGGCCAATTACTATTCATTATTTTCCCTTTTCCCCAATTTTGACTTTTCATCTTTTCTTTCAATTTGATTCAAATAGAAAAGACATCAAATGGCAAAAAATAGATATGAAAATATTTTTTTATGAAAAAAACATTGTTAAGACACAACAAAATTCTCTCAAGAACACTTTCAAAGCTAGCACTTTGAATTTGTTCATACCATTTCTCTTGATAGTTTCTTCTTCATTGTTCGTGTGGATTATCATTAGAGACATCCTAGTGTGGATTGTTGTGGTTTGCTACAATCCAACAAAGTGAAGATTTGAAGAACAAATAAGAAATTGCAAGGTATAAGTTTTCACATTTATATTTATATAAATTAGTTTTAATGGTACAAGTATGATCTTTTGTTTTGGGTTTTGAAAATTTTATTTTTCTGCCGCATTTATGAATATGATTCATTTTTCAAAACCCAACACACCTTACATGCAATAATACAATGGTGTGGCTGAAAGAAGAAACTGAATCTTGTTAAATATGGTACGGTTGATGTTGACCTTTTGCAGAACTCTCTAAGTCCTTTTGGGGTCATGTTAAAGGGTTTTGAAAATAAATCTCATTTATATACATGGTGAAAAATTAAAATTTTCAAAATCAGAAACGAAGATCTTGCTTATGCCATTAAAACTAATTCATCTAAACATAAAGATTAGAAATTATACCTTGTAATTTTTTGATTTGTTCTTCAAATTTTCTCCATGTTGGGATGTAGCAAATGACAATAATCCATACTAGGATATCTCCAATGTTAATCCACGTGAAAATGTGAGAGGAAACTACAAGAGAATTGGTTGAATACACCTCAAAGTGCTAGCAATGGTATATGCTCTATTTTGAGAGTATGAAAAAATGAATATTATTTTTTGTTTTGAGTTTATTTTATTTCTAAAAATAATATTTTGACTTTTGAATTCTTCAAAAATATTTTCACTCCAAAATTAGTCTAGGTACAAAGTGTACAAGATAAGGGGAGAGATTTTGGGGTTTTTGCCTTAATTGGCCTTAATTGGTTAATTAAGGCCTATTAGGCCAGCGGCAGCTGGGCATGCTAGGCTTAACTGGCCCATGACCCTCTGGAGCAATTTTCTCATATGATCTCATTGTGACCCGACCAGGAATAATACTCTCATATTTTTGGATCTCATCTATACTATTTTACTCATTTTTCACATTTAATGTGTGTGACCCATTAGGTTCTCGGTTATGTTGGCCACCTAAAATAACAATTAATTTAAGCTGGTCATAAGCAGTATCTAGCAACGCATCACTACCTCCAATTAACTAGAAAGTCAGTGGTTTGACTACGAACCTTTCTATATACAATTTTTATGCAATTATTCCTTTCACCATTCTATACCCTACGTGGATCAGAGTATATGTTAGATATGTTACTAAAGACTATCTTCATGATATTTCTACTCTGGCCAGAGATTCTCGAGTAATGACCCCGAAAAGAGGCCATATGTATACACTCTTTTATCAGGAGTGACAAATCCTTTGTTGGTTACCAAATTACTTTTGAATACCTTAAGTTATATCCAATCACCACTCTATGAGCAACCTCCTTGAGGCAACAAGGAATAACATTAAAATACTGAATCAGTACCCAAGATATCCTTGAGTACCCTAAGCTATATCCAATCACCACTCTATGCCAGGTTTTGTATCAAGGACTTCATTAATTGATTTAAGATCACTATCAACTCATATATCAAATGAATATCACATTAATGAAAATGCCTTTGATTAATCAAATAATTTTGTACAATAAGTGCTAAAAATGATTGCTTTTAAAGCACTTGTCTAACATATGTAATAAAGACTGATGTTTATATATTAAATAGAGTCTCTTCTAAGTCAATTGATATTACTCCATACGAGGTATGGGATAACAAGAAACATATTCTTTCACACATGAAATTATGGGGTCATTCTACCTATGTAAAAAGGACAGTGTCAGACAAGCTAGAAGCTAAGTTTGATAAATGTTTGCTTGTGGGATATCCAAAAAAGTTATTTGGATACTTCTTTTACCACCCTTTGTGTCACCCAGATATTGAACCAAGAAGGGGGGTTGAATTGGATATTAAAAAAAAATTCTTAACTTTTAAGTGCAGAAAGAAAAGTTAAGTAGAGTAGGGATAGGAAGATATCACACAGGAAATTTTATAAAGGTTCGGGTGTTAACTAACCCTACTCCTCTCCCCAATCTCAATTGGGAGTTTCACTAACATACTAAGTGTTACAATGGAGTTTCGCAATCTCACTCCCAACTATGGTGTTTCTAACAATGGATCACACCTAACCCAGAAATCCCTTGTGTTTTAATGGCTCACACAATAAACCAATTCCTTGTGTTTTAAAGGCTTGCACAAATAACCCTTACAAGTGTTCTACTCTTAACCCAATATGCCCAAACTCACTTGAGTAGTAGATTACAAAAAGAAACACTTACAAATCTATAATGCTCAGAAAACAATGAGTAAAAAGATTTTTTACAGAGAATTAATGTTTGTTTTGAAAGTAGTAAATGCACAAATGGCTACAACAAGATTTTGATTCGAAGTATTTGTTATTCTCTTATTTTGGATTCATAAATGACTTCCATTTATAATTCCATGGTGAATTATAGTTGTTTGGTTGCATTTAATGCGAAAATAGTCATTGCACCAACTCTTAATTTCATGCCTGACATGTTTCTCTTTCCTCTTTCATGGTCGTGAATAAGTGTGTCACAGTCATGCCTATTCTTCTAAGCCATGACTTGAGTGGTGACTTTCGCCATGAAGCACTCTGGAAGGATTTGAAATGTTTGATCACGAGCATGACTGTAACACCACATCATATGCATTTAAGTATAACCTATTTCTATATCAAATAATCACATACTGCATGTTGAAAAAAGAAAATACCCTGATAATAGTGGTAGTAAATGTTTTTTCATATCATATCCTGTAAAATCAACTAATGACTTTACAAGTCTTATATCCTGTAATTCCATTCAATGACTTTACAAGTCTCATATCCTGTAATATCACTCAATGACATTTCAATTCAACATTAACAACCACAATACAATATATCACATATATTAAAACATAAACTTCACATCCGAAGGATTACGGGTTGCTTCCATTTATACATTTCAAAACTAATCTAGAGTGATAATACATATTCAAACATATAATTCCAAAATATAGATGACATGTTTTAATGCTTGTGTGGAATGCAAGGAGAGAGAATGATGAGGCTCGGCCAATGACCTGTGATCCATGTCTTCTATACACTACTCAAAATGAGCTATCACTTTTCTTTACGTGAAAAATGATGCAAATTGATGAGTTGCAGCTCAGTGAGAATAACCATCCAATGAGCTCTAAAGTACCAAACAACTCATAGTAATAAATCACAAATCTAATATATACCATGTATTCCATTCCATTCATCAGTATCATATAAGTTTCAATAAAGTTGAAACATATAATCATTACTCTTTATGTATGCAAATGCTTTACTTATTTCATTTTGTTGTGACCAAGTTAAACAGAGATTGCCCCGGGTTTCCATGTGAACATTTTCCATGTGAACATTTGCATTTGCTAGCTAGCTTGATCATTTGTTTCATTTGCACATTCGTTGGGCCATAGGCCTCTTCTTTTACTTTACAATATCATATAATTATAGAATATATTAAAATTTCAGACCAATTGGATCATTGTACAATATTTTGTAGAATTTCTAAGTGTGTTCTGTTTTCTGTCTTATTTTCTGCCTTTAGGCAGTTTCAGGATACTCATTCGGTTTCATCATAACTTATAATCTATAATTCCTATTTTAATGAAAATTTACAGATATGTACATGGGTTCATATGGAACATTTTTTATGTTTATAACTTTTATCAATTATGTCTCTAAGGTCTTAAAATTATAACAAACATGTTACTGGTCCAGAAGAGAATTGGCTTCCAGACCAATATGACTTCCAAAGAACATACTTAGTCTATACATAACCCATTTAGCTAAAATTAGTACCACTATTTAGCTACGACATATACCTATAATGTTTCTGTTTTGATAATTTACAGAATCTAGCTCTAACAAGTCAAATTAGCCAAACAAGTTACTGGATCTGCCCAGGGCACTCAGTAGGCTGTTCAAACCATGGAACAGTCATGGTTCCATTCCCCATAACTCAAACTTTACAAGACCTATGAACCTAAAATTTGGTATACAGATACAAGACACATATATATACAACTTTTATGTTTTGCAATACTTCAAATAATGGCGTTAACATATTCGAAATCAAAGAACACAGTAGCTAACTTGTTTAGGGTTCACACCCTGACCAGTTTTAGAAAAGAGAGCATATCGCTTCCTATACATAACATCTTGCTAAACAGTTTATATATCCACAAATCTAAGACATAAAGAAACACCTTTTGTGTTTTACATGTTTCCCGAATCAATCTCTATTAATATCAAAATTGGGGTGCAATTCAGTGCCTAATATTGAACCTAAGCAACTCAAATCAACCCTATAGCAATAAGAATTGATTACTTACCAAGAACAACCTTGCAATGGATCAATTAGCTTCAAAAACTAAGTGAAACAAGGATGAATTGTAGTCTAAAATGGAGGAAATTGAAGAAGAAGTCGGGCTGGAGAAGAAGGCAGAAATGGGAAGATAAAGCTAACTTTTTGTTTTTTGTCTTTTTATCTTTTTCTCCTCTCTTTTCTCATCTCTTTTCTCCTTTCTCTTCTCTTTTCTCTTCTCTTCTCTTTTATTTCTATTTTGTGTCATTTTCATTTTATTTTGTCTATGTTATTATTATTATTTACATATATTTATAATTCCACTAATTCACATAATAATACAGCTTAATCATTTGGCCCGATTTAACTAAATTAACAATGTAAATGTTTATTAATCTTAATCTAATCATTTTGATTTCTATAATTTAGTCACCTTATTCAATTCATTTCTAATTTTTTATCCTCATTTAGGTTATAATTACACAAGTACGACTCGATACAAGTGCCAAATATTTCGACACGTAGCTAGTGCGTGTCATAAACTTGTTCCTACAAAAATACGTATGAAATGCACGTGTTCAATTGAATTGTATGCAAGATGCTTATGTTCAATGAAATGCATGTGGGGAAGGTCAAGGATGTTATAATACTCCCCTCCTTTTAAAAATTTCATCCTCGAAATTAATACCTGAAAACAGGTGAGGATATTGCTTTTTCATATTTTCTTTTGTTTCCCATGTTGCCTCTTCTTGTAAATGGTTACACCATAATACCTTAACCAAAGGTATTTCTCGATTTCTTAGCTGTTTAGTCTTGTATCCAATGATTTTCACTAGTTCCTCAACATAACTCATGTTCTCTGCAATCTCAATGGCTTGATCTTTAAGTACATGTGTAGGATCTGACCAGTATCTTTTAAGCATGGTCACATGAAACACATTATGTGTCTGAGCCATCTCGGGTGGTAAAGCCAACCCATAAGCCAATGGACCAATCTTCTGAAGTATTTCATCTGAGCCATCTTGGGTGGTAAAGCCAACCTATAAGCCAATGGACCAATCTTCTCAAGAATTTCATAAGGCCCTATGTATCTTGGGCTCAATTTACCCTTCTTGCCAAATCGGATTATCCCTTTCCATGGAGATACACGAAGAAACACCTTTTCACCTAACTTGTATTCCATCTCCATTCTATGCTGATCAGCGTAACTTTTTTATCTATCTTGGGCTGCCTTTAGCTTGTTCTTGACAACCTTGATCTTATCCACTGTGTCTTGCACTATCTCTGGCCCTTCTAATGCATGTGCTCCTTCTTCATCCCAAATGATAGGGCTTCGGCACTTTCTACCATACAATGCCTCATATGGTGCCATCTGGATATTGCTATGATACTAGTTGTTGTAAGCAAGTTCAATCAATGCTATATATTCATCCCAAGCACCTCTGAATTCCATAGAACATGCTCTGAGCATTTCTTCTAATGTCTGTATAGTCCTCTCTGATTGTCCGTCAGTTTGTGGGTGGAATGCAGTACTGAAGTTCAATTTTGTTCCCAATGCATTATGTAAACTCACTCAAAAATGTGAAGTAAACCGTGGATCTCTATCAGACACAATGGACACTGGAATGCCACGCAATCTGACTATCTCATTCACATATAATTTGGCCAAACTCTCAAGTGTACAGCCCCATCTGATAGGTAGAAAATTGGCTGACTTGGTTAATCTGTCAATAATTACCCATACTGCATCATTTTTCCGTGGAGTTCTTGGCAATCCATAGACAAAATCCATCGTTATTCTTTCCCATTTCCATTCTGGCACTAGAAATGGATGTAGCTTACCAATTGGTGCCTGATGTTCAATTTTAATCTGCTGACATGTCAAGCATTTGGAAATATATTCTGCTATGTCTTTCTTCATTCTTGGCCACCAGTAATGAGGCCTTAAACTGTGATACATCTTTGTCATCCCTGGGTGTATTGCATACGGTGCATTGTGTGCCTCTTCCATTATTTCCTGACACAAGTTCTCAGTGTCTGGAACATATATGCATGACTTTAACATCAGTGTATCATTCTGCAAATGAAACTCTGTATTATTTCCCTGCCTTACCACATCAATTTTCTCACATAATTCAGGATCTTTGCTTTGTGCTTCTTTAATTCTCTCCTTTAGCATAGGTCTGACTTGAAGAGTAGCAATCAGTGATCCTCTATCATGCATATTTCATTCAACATTCATGGATCGTAATTGAATCAAATATGGAAAAAATGATGTTTGTAAATGAGCTACACTGCTACTGGCCTTCCTACTCAATGCATCTGCTACCATATTGGCTTTCCCTATATGATACTCAATTGTACAATCATAATCTTTCAATAGCAGTAACCATCGTCTTTGCCTCATATTTAACTCCTTTTGTGTCAGCAAATAACCTAAGCTTTTATGGTCTGTGAAGATCTGGAATGTCTCACCGTACAGATAATGCCTCCAAATCTTCAATGCAAATACAACTGCAGCCAATTCTAAATCATGCACTGGATATGAGATCTCATGTGGTCTCAGTTGCCTAGATGCATAAGCTATCACTTTACCATGTTGCATTAATACACATCCCAAGCCTTGGTGAGAAACATCACTATATACTGTAAACCCACATGTACCTACAGGGATAGTTAACACTGGTGCTGAGGTTAGTCTGTGTTTTAGTTCATCGAAACTCCTCTGACATTCTAGAGTCCACTTGAAAGGCACATTCTTTCTCAACAATTTAGTCAAAGGGCTAGCAATTAAGAAAAATCCATCAACAAATCTGGGATAGTATCTGGATAATCCCAGAAAACTACGCATTTTTGAAATATTTTTAGGAGCTTCCCAATTTACCATGGCCTCAATTTTCTTTGGGTCAACCTCTATGCCCTTACACGACACCACATGTCCAAGAAACACCAAATGATCTAACCAGAATTCACATTTACTCAATTTGGCATATAATTGTTTCTCCCTCAAAGTTTGCAACACAACTTTTAAATGTTGTTCATATTCTCCCCTATTCTTTGAGTACACCAATATGTAATCAATAAATACTATCACAAACCTATCCAAATATGGTTGAAACACCTTATTCATTAAAGCCATAAATGCAGCTGGAGCATTAGTCAATCCAAATGGCATTACTAAAAATTCATAATGTCCATACCTGGTTCGAAAGGCAGTCTTTGGAACATCCGCTTCTGCTACCTTCAGCTGGTAATAGCCTGATTTCAAATCAATCTTGGAGAATATTTGGGCTCCTTGCAACTGGTCAAACAAATCATCTATTCTAGGCAATGGATATTTGTTCTTCACCGTCATTTTGTTCAGTTGCCTATAATCGATGCACAATCTCATTGTTCCATCTTTCTTTTTAACAAATAATACTAGAGCTCCCCATGGTGATACACTAGGTCTAATATACCCTTTGTTAAGTAACTCCTACAATTGGGCCTTCAGTTTTTTCAACTAACTGGGGCCATTCTATAGGGTGAGCTTGATATTGGTGTTGTTCCTGGTACTAGTTCAATAGTGAATTCTATCTCTCTATCTGGTGGTAAACCAGGTAGATCATCTGGGAATACATCAGCAAATTCCCTTACCACTGGTATATTTTCAAGCAAGCTATCAGTGGTTCTAGTATCAGTCACATATGCCAAATATGCTTCACATCCCCCTTTGATCATTCGAAATGCCTTTACAGCTGAAACTAGACATGTAGGCACAAGTTTCCTTTCACCTAGAAATACTACCCTTGGCAGGTTTGGTGATTCCAAAATTACTTCCTTAGTAAAGCAATTCACTATTGCATGATGTCTAGTTAACCAGTCCATTCCAGTATCACATCAAATTCATATATTGGCAATAAAATCAGATCAGCTATTAACTCAGCTCTGTCAATGCATATCAGGCAATCACGATAGACATTATTCATAACTACCACTATTCCCAATGGTGTACTCACATTTATGTCAATCCCCAAAGGCTCATGCATTTGATGTAGTTTAGATGCCATATGCAATGATATAAATGAATGAGTGGAGCCTGGGTCAATCAATGCAGATGCTAACATATCATAAATGTAAATATTACCGGTAACTACTTCAGGAGCATCCACCGCCTCCTATCTAGTCATAGCAAACACCCTGGCCTGAGTAGGGGGTCTAGAACTCTGACCTTCAGATCTGGTCACTCCTCTGCCCATTATACCAGTCCTGCCCCTGCCTCTTCCTCTGCCTTGTGTCCCACTAGTAGGGTAGACCCTCGGTGCCTTAACAGTAGTCTCAGATACTCCTCTACCTCTGCTGGTCTCTGCTAGTTTGGCTCTATTTGGACAATCTCTATACATATGCTCCATCGATCCACATAAATAACATGCTCCTGTGAGTCTTCTACATTCGCCTGTATGTTGTCTACCACAATGACTACATGTGGGCCTCTGTTCAACATATTGGCTCTGCCCTCTGCCTAGGTAAGAGAAAGTCATGCCTCGACCTCTAGAACTGGAGTACCCACTTCTGTTACCAGATTGTGCAGGCATATATCTACCTCTTTTTCCTGACCTACTGCTAGACTCACCAAAGAACTCACGTGATGACCTTTTTATTTGTCGTTCCCCAGCTTATTTCATTAACCGTTCAGCTCTAATTGCAGCAGCTCTGAGTCTGGCATAACTATCAAGATCTGTAGTCGTGATTTTGTTTCTGATCTCATATTTGAGGCCCTCCTCAAACTTCCTACATTTGTCTCTTTTAGTAGAGACCATGAAGGTGGCATAATGGGAAAGTTTTTTAAACTGTACTTCATACTCCACAACAGACATATTCCCCAGTTTCAGATTCAAGAATTCCTTCCTCTTCTCATCTTTATATGATTCAGGCATGTAATTGTTCTGAAATTCCAGGAGGAAATCATTCCATGTCAACACCGGTGGTTGTGCATCACTGTCGGGGATTATCTCCCACCATTCACAAGCATTTCCTTGCAGCAAGGATACTACATAATCGAATTTCTCATCCGGGGTACATCTCATCAAATTCAGTACCCTCTGTGTCCTTTCTAGCCATGTCTCAGCTTCTGCTGGGTCTGTTGTGCCATTGAAATCAGTTGCATCATGTTTCCTCAGCTTGTCATAACGTCTTTCCTTGTACATTTCTGGACCATATAATTCATGTTCTAGGTTTTCATGGGGTACTTCTGCATGAGATGACTGTGATGCATGTACTAGAGCTATAGATCCTAGTGCTGGTTGATCTCTATGTAAATGAGGTGATGCCTCATGAGAATACATTTCATCCGGCCTCTCCCTCCTTGGTGA
This sequence comes from Triadica sebifera, assembly GCA_023653625.1. Taxonomy (NCBI): domain Eukaryota; kingdom Viridiplantae; phylum Streptophyta; class Magnoliopsida; order Malpighiales; family Euphorbiaceae; genus Triadica; species Triadica sebifera. The sequence goes on from CM042897.1 coordinate 14,748,322, forward strand.
ATTATGTCTTATGATGTCCCTAAAATAAATGAAATTATGCCACTACATAATGTTTAACACATAGGATGCATATGTTATCATGCTCTTATGCATATGCATGTTCCCATGGAACCTATCCCTGCTCTGATACCAAAAATTTAACACCACATCATATGCACTTAAGTATAACCTATTTCTATATCAAATAATCACATACTGCATGTTGAAAAGAGAAAATACCCTTTTAACAGTGGTAGTAAATGTTTTTTCATATCATATCCTGTAAAATCAACTAATGACTTTACAAGTCTTATATCCTGTAATTCCATTCAATGACTTTGCAAGTCTCATATCCTGTAATATCACTCAATGACTTTTCAAGTCAACATTAAAAACCACAATACGATATATCACATATATTAAAACATAAACTTCACATCCGAAGGATTACGGGTTGCTTCCATTTATACATTTCAAAACTAATCTAGAGTGATAATACATATTCAAACATATAAGTCCAAAATATAGATGACATGTTTTCATGCTTGTGTGGAATGCAAGGAGAGAGAGTGATGAGGCTCGGCCAATGACCTGTGCTCCATGTCTTCTATACACTACTCAAAATGAGCTATCACTTTTCTTTACGTGAAAAATGGTGCAAATTGATGAGTTGCGGCTCAGTGAGAATAACCATCCAATGAGCTCTAAAGTACCAAACAACTCATAGTAATAAATCACAAATCCAATATATACCATGTATTCCATTCCATTCATCAGTATCATATAAGTATCAATAAAGTTGAAACATATAATCATAAATCTTTATGTATGCAAATGCTTTTCTTATTTCATTTTGTTGTGACCAAGTTAAACAGACATTGCCCCGGGTTTCCATGTGAACATTTGTCATGTGAACATTTGCATTTGCTAGCTAGCTTGATCATTTGTTTCATTTGCACATTTGTTGGGCCATAGGCCTCTTCTTTTGCTTTACAATATCGATTAACTAGTCACAATGCCTTTTTAGTCCATATGCATATGCACTTGTATTTAAGCATTCATCAACCATTGTATCTTATAACATATAATATACATATACCACATATATACCTCATATGCCACACATATACCTTGCATATACTATACATATACCATGTATATATATCACATATGTCAAACATATACTTCAAATATACCACAAGTATACCATTTATATGTACCACAATATCACAAATTATCCATCATTAGATTATCAAGGACCAAGCATGACAATCATATGAATCACATAGCAAGCAACATTCATTTGCACTAAAGAATTCAATCGATAATTAGACTCACCGTTCTCCTTTGATTCCGACCCCTAACTTATTGTCTATCCGCTCCTTGTGGGTCTCCAATATGTTGTGAGCCTAATATGAAAATATAATCGATTAACTCATGATTAGAGAGACTTAATGTGGCTTAAACAAATTAATATGCATTGTTCAAGTCAATAGTTAAGATTTTTCCTATGAGGCCGTGTGACCTTATTAGACTGTTTAGACTATAACGTTTTCTAAACTTGACCAAATAATCTTATTCTTATTCCTAATTAAACCTAACATATAATTATAGAACATATTAAAATTTTAGACCAATTGGATCATTGTACAATATTTTGTGGAATTTCTAAGTGTGTTCTATTTTCTGCCTTGTTTTCTGCCTTTAGGCAGTTTCAGGATACTCATTTGGTTTCCTCATAACTTATAATATATAAGTCCTATTTTAATTAAAATTTACCGACATGTACATGGGTTCATATGGAACATTTTGTATGTTTACAACTTTTATCAATTATGTCTCGAAGGTCTTAAAATTATAACAAACAGTTTACTGGTCCATAATAGAATTGGCTTCCGGACCAGTATGACTTCCAAAGGCCATAACGTAGTCTATATATAACCAATTAAGCTGACATTAGTACCAATATTTAGCTAAGACATATACCTATAATGTTGCTATTTTGATCATTTATAGAATCTAGCTCTAACAAGTCAAATTAGATAAACAAGTTATGGGGAATGGAACCATGATTGTTCCATGGTTTGACCTATGAACATGAAATTTGGTATACGAATACAGCACACATATATATACAACTTTTATGTTTTGCGATTCTTCAAATAATGGCGTTAACATATTCGAAATCGAAGAACACAGTAGCTAACTTGTTTAGGGTTCACACCCTGACCAGTTATAGAAAAGAGAGTATATCTCTTCCTATACATAACATCGTGCAAAAACGTTTACATATCCACGAATATAAGACATAAAGGAACACCTTTTTTGTTTTACACTTTTCCAGAAGCAATCTCTATTAACATCAAAATCGGGGTGCAATTCAATGCCTAATATTGAACCTAAGCAACTCAAATCAACCCTATAGCAATAAGAATTGATTACTTACTGTTGCCCAGATATTAGACCAAGAAGGGGGGTTGAATTGGAGTTTCAAGAAATTAAACTTTAAAGTGCGGAAATAAATAATTAATTTTAGGAGGGATAGAGAAAATCAGACACAGAGATTTATAGAGGTTCAGGTGTTAACAAACCCTACTCCTCTCCCCAATCGCAATTGGGAGTTTCACTAACACACTAAGTGTTACAATGGAGTTTTACAAGCTCACTCCCAACTATGGTGTTTCTCACAATGGCTCACACCTAACCCAGAAATTCCTTGTATTTTAATGGCTCACACAATAACCAATTCCTTGTGTTTTACAGGCTCACACAAACAACCTTCACTTTGTGTTTATTTCAGGATCACACAAACAACCTTCACTTTGTGTTTTATAGGTTCACACAAACAACCTTTTAATTTGTGTTTTGGAGGCTCACACAACTAACCCTTACAAGTGTTCTCCTCTTAACCCAGAAATGCCCAAAGCTCACTTGAGTAAGGATTACAAAGACAACCACTCACAAATCTTAATTGCTCAAATATGAAGAGCAAAAAGATTTTTACAGAGAATAGATTTTGTTCTCAAAGTATGAAAGTACAAATAGCTTGTAATCAGAATTAAATTCGAAGTATATGCTATTCTTTTGTTATTTTCTTCATTCTCTTTCTCTTAATGCATAAATGACTTCCATTTATACTCACATGGCTGAATATAGCCGTTAGGGTGCATTAAATACGAAACTAGCCATTGTACCAACCAAAAAATCATGCCTGACATTTTTCTATTTCATTGTTCATGGGCGTGACTATGCTTGTCACAGGCGTGACAGTTCTTCCCAAGTCGTGACTAAAGTGGTGACCTTGGTCGTGAAACTCTCTGGAATGTTTTGACATATAGTGTCACGGGCGTGACATACTCCTTCACGGGCGTGACAAGCTTTTCAGCCGTGATCCAAGTGGTGACTCTGGTCGTGAAGCTCTCTGGATGAAATTGCATGAATCTTCACGGGGGTGACACCTTTATTCATGAGGGTGACTGAAATGCCCACTTCACGGTTTGTTTTTCTTTCATGGCCGTGAACTTCAAAAGTTGGTTTTGGTAACGGTTAGCTTCTTTCACGGGAGTGACTCATAGAGTCACGGTAGTGAACATGCTACTTCTTGAATTTTGTCTTTCAAGAATTATTCTTCCAATTCTCCATTCTTGCTATTTTAATCCATGTCCTGTATAATAGACTTAGAAGACAAATATGTTAAATGCAATATTGCTATTTTATTTGTTATCATCAAAATGATAGAAATACCCCTCAAGGTTTAACACTTACCAAGAACAACCTTGCAAGGGATAAATTAGCTTCAAAACTTAAGTGAAACAAGGATGAATTTAAGTCTGAAATGGAGGAAATTGAAGAAGAAGTCGGGCTGGAGAAGAAGGCAGAAATGGGAAGATAAAGCTAACTTTTTGTTTTTTGTCTTTTTATCTTTTTCTCATCTCTTTTCTCCTTTCTCTTCTCTTTTCTCTTCTCTTCTCTTTTATTTCTATTTTGTGTCATTTTATTTTGTCTATGTTATTATTATTATTTACATATATTTATAATTCCATTAATTCACACAATAATACAGCTTAATCATTTGGCCCGATTTAACTAAATTAACAATGTAAATGTTTATTAATCTTAATCTAATCATTTTGCTTACTTTAATTTAGTCACCTTATTCAATTCATTTCTAATACTTTGTTATCCTCATTTAGGTTATAATTACACAAGTGCAACTCGATACAAGTGCCAAATACTTGGACACGTAGCTAGTGCGTGTCATAAACTTGTTCCTACAAAAATACGTATGAAATGCACGTGTTCAATTGAAGTGTATGCAAGATGCTTATGTTCAATGAAATGCATGTGGGGAAGGTCAAGGATGTTACAGTGACATTATTCTTTCACGGGCGTGAACATCCTTCCTAGCCGTGGTCCAAGTAGTGACTCTGGCCGTGAAGCTCTCCGGAGGAATTTGACAAGTTTTCTCACGGGCGTGACTTTCTTTCACAGGCGTGCCTGATATGATCATTCACGATTGCTATCATTCTTCATGGCTGTGAACTTTAAAAGTTGGATAGTTGGCACTAAACTTCATCACGGGCGTGACATAAAAGGTCACGGGCTTGAACATGCTATTTCTTCATTTTTTTGTCTTTTTAAGGTTGGTCTTCCATTTTCCATTCTTGCTATCATGTTCCATACCCTTTTCAATAAACTTAGAAAACAAGTATGCTAAATACATTATTGCTATTTTATTTGTTAGCATCAAAATGATAGAAATACCCCTCAAGGTTCAACAATCTCCCCCTTTTTGATGGTGACAAATAATCTAGCAATATGTGTTTTTGAAAAGTCTCCCCCTCAAAAGATGCTTAAGATAAAAAATTACTGAAGTACAAGAATTGTAAAGAATGATGAAGTATAGTATGGATGTATGCCTCCTAGTTTAGGTATATGCAAGTTATATGCAAGGTATATCCAATGTATACCAAATTTTTACTTAAAACTAGTTAAGTATGTGCAAAGTATATTTAAAGAATATTCAAAGTATATCAAGCATATTCATTCATGTAACTTGCATCAAGGTATATGCAAAGTATACTTAAGGTATATTCAAGGTACGTCTACTCATTTGCATACTTGCATATTCATTTGATTCAAATAAGTATTTCAAATATATTGCATTTAAATTTAAATATAATATATTGCTTGGTTCTCCCCTTTTTGTCATCAACAAAAAGAATAACAAAAAAGATAAATCATATGGGAAAACTAATGCAATTATATTAATATTAAAAGAAAAGCACAAGGTTTTGAAAAGTGATTTAAAGTCCTACTTCAAAAATGTAGAAATTAACAGAGCAAAAATATAGTCTTGCTAGATTTGGAGCCGGACATCCCATCTCTAAGGCGAGCTACTTCCACTTCGAGGCTCTCTATGTGAGACTCCATGAAATCCTTGATGTTTTCTAACTTCTCATCCATCGAAGCCTGCAATTGGTCAAAACATGGTGCCAATAGATTAGCCACTTGCTGAGCCAAGTTCGGTGTGGAGGCAGAGGATTGTCCAATTTCCTGCTCAACCTCTAAGGTCGATGTCTCAACTCGAACTCTCTTCCTCTGCTGGATTCCTTGGAGGCCAGTTTTGAAGTCGTCTGAATCATTGTCCTCCTAAATAATCTCACCAGCTGTATTGGTGAAGCGGTAGTAGATGTTGTTCTCATGAACTATGCGTGTAATGCTCATTAATTAGTATTTAATTAGAATAAGTATGTGGTATAAATAGAAAAAATATAATAGATAATAGAGATTAACATATATGGAATAAATGATTAAATTAGACCAAATAATTAAATTGTGTTTTTGGTAAAAAAAATTTAAACTGACTAGATATGTAAATATATGAGGATAATAATAATAATAATAATAATAATAATAATAATAATAATAAAATTAAAAAAAAACCAAAAAAAAAGAAAACAGAAAAGTGAACAGTACACACAGTAGGAAAAAAAAAATCGAGAAAGTGGGAGGGAAGGGGAAGTCAATTGAGACTTTACCCCATTCCTTCCAACTTCACCTCTTTTCTTCTTCCTCTTCTTCATCCTTTTCCTTCCTTCATATCACACCCCAAATTCTTCATCCTTTCCTTCAAGATTTGCATCAAAATCAGTCGAAATAAATCTGATCTTGGTAAGAAATATTTTTCCCATGATTATTGTGTTATTAGAACTTTTTAGATTATATTTTTATAGGATATTGCACTCTATTTTTTATTATCTTGTGAATCGAATTTGGGGAAGTGTTAAACATAAAAGTTGTTCATCTATGTCTTGTGTATCTTTCTGTCAAATTTTATTGAATAAGGTTGTTATATTTATTCTTTGGTGTTACATATTTACCATATAAAATAAATAAATATATAACACAAAAGAATAAATATAACAATCTTATTCAATAAAATTTGACAGAAAGATACACAAGACATAGATGAACAACTTTTATGTTTAACACTTTCCCTTAATTGATGATAACAAGATCTCAAGTCTATCTTGGAAAACACTCATGCACCTTTCAGTTGGTCAAAGAGATCATCAATTCGTGGTAATGGGTACTTGTTCTTGATGGTCACCTTATTCAACTATCGATGCGGGCCAGCTGGGCTGCCCAGCAGCAGGTCCAGCGCACCTGCAGCTTCCCATCCATTGGCCAACAGCAGTTTTTGGCCTTAATTAGGCCAATTATGGCCAATTACTATTTATTCGTTTCCATTTTCTCCATTTTGGACTTTTCATCTTAATTTTAAATTTGATTCAAATAGAAAAGACATCAAATGGCAGAAAATAGACATGAAAATATTTTTAAGACACAACAAAAATTCTCTCAAAAACACTTTCAAAGCTAGCACTTTGAATTTGTTCAAATCATTTCTCTTAATAGTTACTTCTTCATTCTTCGTGTGGATTATCATTAGAGACATCTTAGTGTGGATTGTTGTGGTTTGCTACAACCCAACAAAGTGAAGATTTGAAGAACAAATAAAAATTGCAAGGTATAATTTTTAACATTTACATTTATATAAATTAGTTTTAATGGTAAAAGTATGATATTTTATTTTGAGTTTTGAAAAATTTTATTTTTCGCTGTGTTTATGAATATGATTCATTCTTCAAAATCCAACATTAGTATCAAAGCCTTCTTGTATCCATTAAAATTAATTTTAATTGAAAGTGTAATGGGATTGCATGTTTTTGATGATTTTGGATCAATAGGTTTTGAGAAATTGAAATTAATTTGTAAAATATAATTTACATATTTGTCTTTGTTTAATCTGATCATGGGATGATTAAGAATGATTATTTTAATTGAAAAATGATTTGAATGTGATTCAAATAATTAATTTCGGATTTATTTCAAAAATGCCTAAAATTGCCTTTTTATGAACATGTGTTGTTGTTTGGCTTAATTGATGGGGCTGGTTACAGTTTTCTTGTAATTTAATTATGAAAAACTTATTTAGGCATATTGAGAATATTGTTATGCCTCTGGAAGTTCCAATAATTAATTAAAAATTATTTCAATTAATTTTTCAAAAACACAAAAGGGGACTGTTTTAGCATACCCGGTGGGGTTGTTTTGTTTGATTTTTTTGTATGTGTTTATTTTATTTCCATCACCTTAAAATATTTTTTATGTGATTAAAAATATGTTATTTTGATGTTAGAGGCATGCCAAAATTATTTTGCAAGTATTTGAAATTTTAAAAAATTCTAGATATCGAATTAGTCATTTTGAGCGTCTAAGTGTGTTGGTTCGTTTGTCTTAGTAATTTTGGCCAGTGCCAAAAATATTTTGATTAACTTGAGATGACCTAAAGATAATTAGAATAGTGATTTTATGTTTTGAAAATTTTTAGAATTTTTAGAAATTAACTTGAGATGACCTAAAGATAATTCAAATGTTGAATCGATTTACAAATTGAAATCCAAAATTGTCATTTTTATTTTGTGCATTAGATAATGCATGTTAGGGGTGTATGAAAAGGCATGATAGATGATTATGGACTTAGGCCCAATGTGATTGAGCATGCATGGAACTATTTTATTTTATGGTAAATAAAGTTTGCGTGTCCCTACCTCTTTTTCTTTCTTATGTATTTCTCTTCTCATCTTACTCCGCTCAAATATAAATTGAGGTTTTCTATAATTTGAAATATGTAATTAGATTACATAGGATTAGGATAGAATGAAGATACAAAGGAGCAAGAAGCAAAGGAGATGGAACCATAAACAAGAAGACTTAGAAATAGGAATTTGATTTCTATTTTGGGTTGTAAATTCATGCATATACCTAGGTAAGACCTAGTCAATATCTCTTTGGCTTAAGAGATTGACTTTAGTATGTCCATAATCATGCCACATAGTTAATGTAACTATCTTTATATGTCAATGTGATGAATGTATGATATATAAAAGCAAGAAATAATAACTTGATGAGACTTAACAAAGAAATCCCTCACTAAATAAACAATTAAGTCTTACACCTTCCATTAATATGGGGAGAACCAGAGTTCTTCTAGAGTTAGGGTTGTTGAGTTGCCTCAAGCTCACTCTATAAGAATATGTTCAACCCATTGAAATTAGATTTCACAATTAATGGGTTAGACTTAACCGTTGGATTTGCGCCAAGGTTAATGTGTATTGAAGGTGAAGTTGGGTTTGTATACATGAGATGTACACATATCAAGAGTCGATAGCATAATGTTGATAGCACAAGATTCGATAGTTGCGTGAATAATGCAATTGGTATGGATTAGATACCTACCAACCAAACTAAGGATAGTTTGTTGAGTTGCCTCAAGGTTATTCTTAGCTAGTTGGATATCGACCCACTAGGAGAACTTCCATATAAGTTCTCTCGGGTTCATAGTGAGGGCTATGGATTCGCAATAAAATAGTGGGAGCCATAATGCGATTTATTAAAGACCTAATAAACATGCATTTTATGTACATTCTAACATGTTCTATTTTACATCTAGGTTGCTAGAATCATCATCATGACCAGTGTGAATTTGTGATCGCTAATGGAATCAAATAAGTTGACTGGGCCCAATTTTTTGGATTGGCTAAGGAATCTAAGAATAGTTCTCAAATCCGAAAAGATTGGCACTCCCTACTTCCCCTACTACTAATGCTTCTGAAGATGTTCATAAGGCATATCAAAAGCATCTCCATGATAGTAAGATGGCAAACTGCATTAAGCTTGCTACTATGTCAGCTGAGTTGCAAAAGCAGCATGAGGCTATGAATACGAATTCCATAGTATACCATCTAAGAGAGCTTATGATGAGCAGGCACATTCCGAAAGGTTCGAAACTTTAAGGTTGCTCTTCCGCACAAAGATGCTTGAGGGGACATCTCTAGTGCAATATGCATTGAAGATGAATGGCTATATTGAGAGGTTGGCCACCTTGGGATTTGTGATGGACCATGAATTAAGTATTGACTTAATTCTAACTGGTTTGTCTAATAGTTATTCACATTTTATGCTTAACTATAGGATGAACCAAATCTCTACCACTATTCCTGAGCTGATTAACTTGCTTAAAACAGCTGAGCCATCTATCAAGAAGGACAGTAAGTCTGTGATACTAGTGGACTCTTCAAGTTCTAAAAGGAAGAACCTTAAGAAGAAGAAGAAGTCTATGAAGCCTAAGGGAGGTGTGGCCAAGAAGAAGGCTAAAGAGATTGCTCCAAAAGGGACATGCTTCCATTGTGGCAAGGATGGCCATTAGAAGAGAAACTGCAAGGCTTACTTGGAGTCCTTGAAGAAGAAGGCATCTGATGCCCCATCTACTTCAGGTATTTTTGTCATTAAAATTAATACTGTTTCCAAAAATAATATATGGTTATTAGATACCGGTTGTGGTGCACACATATGCACTGATATGCAGGGCCTAAGGAACAGTAGACAACTCAATAAGGGAGAGTCAGACCTACGCATTGGAAATGGAGCAAGGGTTGCTGCATTAGCTATAGAAACATATGTATTGACCCTCCCCAGTGGACTGATATTAAATTTGGATAATTTCTATTATGTACCTACTTTGACTAAAAACATTATTTCTATTTCAAGTCTAAATAAAGATGGTTTCCTTTTAGCTTTTAGTAGAAATTGTTGTTCTATTATGTTGAATGGAATTTTTTATGCTAAGTACATTATGCAATGGAATATACATATTAGATATGTCAAGTCCAATTTTAAGGCAAAAACAAGATATGTTGAAATCATCTTATTTATGGCATTGTCTTCTTGGTCATATAAGTGAGAAACGCATGGCTAAGCTACACAAAAGTGGTAGTTTGGGGTCATTTGATTATGAATCATATGACATATGTGAATCTTTTTTACTAGGCAAGATGAATAAATTACCTTTTAAGGGAAAGGGTGAACGTATTAATGGACTTTAGGACTTAATACATTCATATGTATGTGGTCCAATGTCTACACACGCTAAAGGTGGTTTTATCTACTTCATTACTTTTATCGATGACTACTCACGATATGGATACGTGTATCTTATGAGATACAATTCTGAAGCTTTTGAAAAGTTCAAAAAAATCAGAAATGAAGTAGAGAAACAACTCGGCAAAAGTATTAAAACACTTAGATCAGATCGAGGAGGTGAATACTTGAGCCAAGAGTTTCTAGATTATCTTAGGGATAATGGGATTTTATCTCAATGGACTCCACCTTACATGCCACAACACAATGGTGTGGCTGAAAGAAGAAACCGAACCTTGTTTGACATGGTAAGGTCTATGATGAGCTTTGCGGAATTGCCTAAATTCTTTTGGGGTTATGCACTAGAGACCGCCATTTATATATTAAATGGAGTTCCTTCAAAGTCAGTTGATGTTACTCCATATGAGATATGGTATAACAAGAGGCCCACATTTTCTTACATGAGAATTTCGGGTTGTCCTGCTTATGTGAAGCGGACAATGTTAGATAAGCTAGAAGCTAAGTCTGACTGATGTCTATTTGTGGGATATCCAAAAGTATCATATGGATATCAATTTTACCACCCCTTGGAAAAAAAAGTTTTTGTTTCAAGACATGTTATCTTTATAGAGAGAGAATTCCTTTTAAAAGGAGATAGTGGGACCAAAATTGAACTTGAGGAAGTTCAAGATGCTCAAACAGATGCCGATCAACTGCCTGAACCCAAGCTTGTTACTCATACAGATGATATAACAGCTCAACCTTCTAAAGCACAAGAGCTTCATAGGTCAAGTAGGATACGTACTGTTCCTGAGAGATATGGATTTCTCATTAGTGAACAGAACGACGTATTGCTCATAGAAAATGATGAGCCTACATGAGATGTACACATATCAAGAGTCGATAGCCCAACGTATGTGCACACATCAATTAGTTGATAGCACAAGATTCGATAGTTGCATGAATAATGCAATTGGTATGGATTAGATACCTACCAACCAAACTAAGGATAGCTTGTTGAGTTGCCTCAAGGTTATTCTTAGCTAGTTAGCTATTGACCCACTAGGAGAACTTCCATATAAGTTCTCTCGGGTTCATAGTGAGGGCTAGGGATTCGCAATAAAATAGTGGGAGCCATAATGTGATTTATTAAAGACCTAATAAACATGCATTTTATGTACATTCTAACATGTTATATTTTACATCTAGGTTGCTAGAATCATCATCATGACAAGTGTGAATTTGCGATCGCTAATGGAATCAAATAAGTTGATTGGGCCCATTTTGGATTGGCTAAGGAATCTGAGAATAGTTCTCAAATCCGAAAAGATTGGCTATGTCCTAGACCAGTCACTCCCCAATCCCCCTACTGCTAATGCTTCTAAAGATATTCAGAAGGTATATCAAAAGCATCTCGATGATAATGAGATGGCAAGCTGCATTATGCTTGCTACTATGTCAGTTGAGTTGCAAACGCAGCATGAGGCTATGGATGTTAATTCTATAGTATACCATCTAAGAGAGCTTTTTGATGAGCAAGCACGTTCCGAAAGGTTCAAAATGTGCTAATGGACTTTTAGACTTAATACATTCAGATGTATGTGGTCCAATGTCTACACACGCCAGAAGTGGTTTCATCTACTTCATTACTTTTATCGATGACTACTCACGATATGGATACGTGTATATGAGATACAAATATGAAGCTTTTGAAAAGTTCAAAGAATTCAGAAATGAAGTAGAAAAACAACTTGAGCCAAGCCTTTCTAGATTATCTTAGGGATAATGGGATTTTATCTCAATGGACTCCACCTTACACGCCACAACACAATGGTGTGGCTGAAGGAAGAAACCGAACCTTGTTAGACATGGTAAGTTCTATGATGAGTTTTTTGGAATTGCCTAAATCCATTTAGGGTTATGCACAGCATTTATATATTAAATGGAGTTCTTTCAAAGTCAGTTGATGTTACTCCATATGAGATATGGTATAACAAGAGGCCCACATTATCCTACATTAGAATTTGAGGTTGTCCTGCTTATGTGAAGCGGACAATGTCAGATAAGCTAGAAGCTAAGTCTGACCGATGTCTGTTTGTGGGATATCCAAAAGTATCATATGGATATCAATTTTAAAACCCCTTGGAACAAAAGTTTTTTTTGTTTCAAGACATGCTATCTTTTTAGATCGAGAATTCCTTCTAAAAGGAAATAGTGGGAGCAAAATTGAACTTGAGGAAGTTCAAGATGCTCAAACAGATGCTGATCAACTGCCTGAACCCGAGCTTGTTACTCATACAGATGATATAACAGCTCAACCTTCTGGAGCACAAGAGCTTCGTAGGTCAAGTAGGATAGTTTAGTAAACAGAACGACGTATTGCTCATAGAAAATGATGAGCCTACAACATATGAAGAGGTTCTGAATAGTTCAGAATCTGACAAATGGCTTCAAGCCATGAAGTCAGAAATGGATTCAAGCCATGAAGTTAGAAATGGATTCCATGTATGAAAACCAAGTATGGACTTTGGTTGACCCACCCGAAGGAATAAAGCCTATAGGGTACAAGTGGGTTTTCAAAAAGAAAACTGACGTGGATGGTAATGTGATTACCTATAAAGCTAGAATTGTTGCAAAAGGTTATCGTTAAAGATAAGGAATTGACTACGATGAAACTTTTAGCCCAGTAGCTATGCTTAAATCCATAAGGATACTCCTAGCCATTGCTACTCATTATGATTATGAGATATGGCAAATGGATGTGAAAACAGCTTTCCTTAATGGAAATCTGACTGAAGATGTGTACAAGAAGGTTAGCAGGAGTGCAATCCTATTTCTTGTGTTATATGTAGATGACATATTATTAATGGGAAATAATGTCTCAGCCTTACAATCAGTCAAAATTTGGTTATCCAAGAATTTCTCTATGAAAGACCTTGGAGAAGCAGTCTATATTTTAGGGATAAAGATCTATAGAGATAGATCTAAAAGATTGTTTCGTCTTTCACAGTCTACATACATAGATAAGATGCTAAAAAGGTTTAGCATGCAGTAGTCCAAGAGGGTATATATTCCCATGACCCCTGGGATTACTCTCTCAAAGTCTTTGTGTCCAAAGACACAAGATGAGAGGACATACATGAGTTTGATTCCATATGCTTCAGCTATAGGATCAATCATGTATGCTATCATATGTTCAAGACCCGATGTATCATATGCTCTAAGTGTCACGAATAGATACCAATCAGACCCTGGTGAGGGTCATTGGGTGGCTATCAAGAATATCCTTAAGTACTTAAGAAGAACTAAGGATGTATTCTTGGTATATGGAGATGGAGATCTTACTGTGAGCGGGTATACCGATGCCAGCTTCCAATCTAACAAGGATGACTCAAAATCTCAATCAAGTTATATATTCACACTAAATGGTGGAGCAGTTAGTTGGAAGAGTTCCAAATAAGAAACAACTATTGATTTCTCAACCGAAGCAAAGTACATTGCAGCTTCTGAAGCAGCAAAGGAAGCAGTTTGGATAAGAAAATTCATCATAAAACTTGGAGTGGTTCCTAGCATTATTGATCCAATACAATTGTATTGTGATAATAATGGAGCCATTGCACAAGCAAAGGAGCCACGGTCTCATCAGAGATCCAAACATGTACTCAGAAGATACCATTTGATTAGAGAAATCATTGGTAGGAATGATGTAAAGATAGAAAGAGTGCCCACTGATCAGAATATTGTTGATCATTTAACTAATCCACTTCCCCAAAAGAAATATGATTCTCATGTACTCGCCTATGGAATTAAATACAAAGGCGATTGGCTTTAGTGCAAGTGGGAGCTTGATAGAGGAGTGCTCTAAAGGAAATCACCTTTAGCACTTATTGTACAAATTTATTTGATTAATAAAAGGATTTTTCATTAATTTGATGTTCATTTGATATATGAATTGATAAGTGATCTTAAATCAATTAATAAAGACTTTGATACATAATATAGCATGAAGGAAATCATGATGAGATCATGATATTGAGATTCTTATCATGTGTAATTATGTTAGTATCAAAATTATCCCCAGTCATAGGATTAATGAGATGGGACATTATTAATCCAGATAGACTAGCACATGTTACACTCCTTGATTGGATCGAGTAGTAGATCTCATAATCTATAAACATGAGATGTTTAGAGTTAACATGTGGATGCTTACTAAGTGTAGCTAAGTACATTGGATGACCAACTATGAGACAATCATATGGATAATCTATTCAAATGTCAATGATAGTCTCATCATAGCAATGGTGCAAGTATCCTTAGACTTGAGGTACTCAAGGATATCTTGAATATTGATTCTGTATTTTGACACTTTTCCTTGTTGCCTCAGAGAGGTAGCTCATAGAGTGGTGATTGGATACAGCTTGAGGTATTTGAAGGTAATTGGGTAACCAACAAAGGATTCCCCACTCTTCATAGAAGGAGTGTATACCCATGGCCTCTTGTCGTGGTCATTACTCAGGAATCTCTGGTCGGAGTGGAAATGTCATAAAGATAGTCTTCAATGACATATCTAATAGAGTAATGAGCCTCATGGACAAGAACTAACATTACTTGGACTAGACATGATGTAGTCAGTCTAGTGGGAGTTGACACATGTCCATACTCTGAACCAAGTGGGGTATAGAATGGTGAAAGGAATAATTGCACAGAAATTGTCTATGGAAAGGTTCGTAGTCAAACCACTGACTTTCTGGTCAATTGGGGGTCATGATGTGTTGCTAGATACCGTTCATGACCTACTTAACTTAATTATTAATTTAAGTGGCTAACATAACCGGGAACCTAATGGGTCACACGCATTGAAGATATGGAGAATGAGTAAAATTTTCTTGGATAGGATCCAAAATATGAGAGAATTATTTTAGGATGGATCGCGATGAGATCGCACGGAAAAATCGTTCGGGAGTGTCACAGGCCCGTACGAGCTAGGCTGGCTGCTGGCCAGCCTTGCAGGCTAGCTGGGTTGCCCAGCAGCAACCCGCGGGCCCAGCGCACCTGCAGCTTCCCATCCATTGGCCAACGGTTGTTTTTGGCCTTAATTAGGCCAATTATGGCCAATTACTATTCATTTTTTTCCATTTTCTCCATTTTTGACTTTTCATCTTATTTTTGAATATGATTCAAATAGAAAAGACATCAAATGACAGAAAATAGACATGAAAATATTTTTTATAAAAAAAAAATTTTTTAAGACAAAACAAAAATTATCTCAAGAACACTTTCAAAGCTAGCACTTTGAATTTGTTCAAACCATTTCTCTTTATAGTTTTTTCTTAATTCTTCGTGTAGATTATCATTAGAGACATCCTAATGTGGATTGTTGTGGTTTGCTACAACCCAACAAAGTGAAGATTTGAAGAACAAATAAAAATTACAAGGTATAATTTTTAACATTTACATTCATATAAATTAGTTTTAATGGTACAAGTATGATCTTTTGTTTTGGATTTTGAAAAATTTTATTTTTTGCTGCGTTTATGAATATGATTCATTCTTCAAAACCCAACAGTTATGGTGTTTGTTGCCTAGACAATGAACCAAGAAGGGGGTTGAATTGGTTATGACATAAAAAATTTATTAACTTTAAATGCAGAATAAAATTAAATAGAGTAAGGAATGAGAGATATCACACATAAGATTTATAGAGGTTCGGGTATTAATAAACTGTACTCCTCTCTCCAATCTCAATTGGGTGTTTTACTAATACACTAAGTGTTACAATGGAGTTTTACAAGCTCACTCCCAACTATAGTGTTTCTCTCAATGGCTAACACCTAACCCAAAAAATTCTCTTGTGTTTTAATGGCTCACACAATAAACTAATTCCTTGTGTTTTATGGCTCACACAATAAACCCTTACAAGTGTCTCAATCTGGACCCAATATACCCAAACTCACTTGAGTAATTGTTTATAATGAAAACACTCACCAACCCGCAATGCTTATAAATTATGAGCAATTAGGATTTTACAAAGAATAATGGTTTTGCTGAAAATAATTAATGCACAAGGCTATAACAAGTTCAAAGATTCAAAGTAATTGTTGTTCTCTTTCTTAGGATTCATAAATGACTTGCATATTTAGGTGCATTTAATGCGAAAATATAGCCATTTAGGTGCATTTAATGCGAAAATAGCCGTTGAACCAACTATTAACTTTGTTCCTGACATATTTCTCTGTCTTCATTCACGGGCGTGAATATATGTGTCACGGTCGTAAATGTTCTTCCAAGCCGTGGTCCAAGTGGTGACACTAGCCGTGAAACTCTCTGAAAGATTTTGACATGTTATCTCATGGGCGTGACTATCTTTCATGGGCATGGCTGATTTGATCATTCATGGTTGGTATGATCCTTCATGGTCGTGAACTTTGAATGGTGGAAAGTTGGCACTAAGCTATATTCACGAGTGTGACATAAGTAGTCACGGGCGTGACATTGCTATTTCTTCTGATTTTGATCTTCAAAAGTTGTCTTTCATTCTTGCATCATATGCTAATCAAGATATATCCTATTCAACATACTTAGAACACAAGCATTGTTAAATACATTATTGCTATTTTATTTGTTAGCATCAAAATGATGAAAATACCCCTCTACTTCAACAATCTCCCCCTTTTTTATGGTGAGAAATAATCTAGCAATATGTGCTTTTGAGAAATCTCCCCCACAAAATATGTTTAAGACAAAATAATAGTGTTCAAGAATTGAAAGACGTATAACAAGGTTCTTTGCTAACTAGTTAGGTATATGCAAGGTATATCCTAAGTATATCAAAGTTATTTGCTAACTAGTTAGGTATATGCAAGGTATATCCTAATTATATCAAAGTTATTTGCTAACTAGTTAGGTATAAGCAATGGCATATGTGAGGTATATGTTATGCATATTATCAGGAAAAAATTTAGATATTCAATCCATACATTGCATATATCTACTAACCACACATTTGCATATATTGCTAGGTTCTCCCCCCTTTTGTCATCAACAAAACAAACAATAAAAATGAATTGATAATAAGATAATTGTATTAAAAAAAAGGAGAAGGATTACAAAGTTTAAAAAACATAAAGTAAAGTCCTATAACTTTAAAAATAAATCTACTACATGAAAACTAGGACTCTAATTAGGCTTCAACACTAACAAACCATCCCTAAGGCATGCTACCTCTGCTTCAAGGCTATCCATAAGAGATTCCATGAAGTCTTTGATGTTTTCTAACCTCTCATCGATGGAAACTTGCATTAAGTCAAAGCGAGGTGCTAAAAGATCAGCAACCTACTGCGCCAAGCTGGGTGTGGTAGAAGTCGATGATTGACCAACATCTTGTGCAACCTCTGGTGTCGATGTTTCGACTTGGGCTTGTTTTCATTGCTGGATACCCTGGAGGCCAGTTTTGAAATCATCAGTGTCCTGGTCTTCCCAATCAATTTCACCAACTAGAGTGGTGAAACGGTAGTAGACATCATTTTCATAAATAATGCGGACAGCTACTCCCATTTTTATGAAGGACTCGACATATAGTCGGTCTCGTGTATGTACTAGAATAAGATTGTAATTATGCTTATCGAGATTTAGATACCCTAGCTCAATGGCAAGGTGAGTCACATACCCACCAATCAAAATATCTCTCGATGGCTTTATTGCAATTGAAAGAAGGTGATTTGCAAACCATCGAGAGAGAGCTACGGATAGACCTCTTTGTGCCATTTCTGATAAGAAGAGCTCCAACTTTTTGATTGCCTCGTTGCTATCTCCTCTAGCAAATATACTATAGGTAAGAAACCTATGTAAATACTTATGCACAGGGGACCAAAGATGTGTGCTCTTGGTCTTTTTCACATCCCAACTACATTCCAACCCAAAATGAGTCCAAGTCAGATTGGCATAGAATTTGACTTCACTATCATTGAGAATGCCATCTGAGGGAAGCTTGAAAATAGTGTCAAACTCCATTGCTGTGAGAGTGTTGGGATGCTAATAGAGCTGGAATTTGATAATTCCGATGGAAGAGAATTGCAATGTGCTAAAGAACTCGAGAGTTGGTTCCCTTAGCCTTGGACGATGAATGTCTATGAATTCTCTAAGATGACAAGCTTGCAACTGTTCTATCATGCTTGTCTCAAGACCGAGAGTCTTGACAGCATTTCACATGAATGAACGAGACGAGAGTAGGGGTCTTTTCTTTAGAACGACATATTTTAGATGGCAATGCTCTAGAATGATGTTGATAAGATAGTCCGTATGGCATCTCGGAGCATGTGATTTCTTCCTTATGCCTTTAGATGAGCCGGGTTCCATTGTGATAATTTTGGAACACGAATTGGAGATATGATTTTCGAACCAAGGATTTGAGAACAAACCTAGAGATGTTGAGATTTTTCAAAGAAAAAGTGGTTTGAAAGAATTTATAGATGGAAATGAATATGAGGAGGCCAGAATTTATAGAGCACTTCATTACTTCTAACTGTGAGGCAATGCGTGAAACAAAGCATGAACAGTTCTTTAATTATTTGCTATCTATGTTCATGGTCATGAATATGTGTCAAGTGCATGAATCAGGATTTTCACAAGAATGATGAAAAGAGTAATGGACGTGAAACATAGTCTTCATAAACTCCAACCGTGAAGGATATCGTGAAGCAAAGCGTGAAAACTACTGGAGCTATTTGCAATTAGGATCACGGCCGAGAATATATCACGGGCATGAATTACCTCAAATCTTCAATTAATAAAACTTAAGTCTAAAATAAGACTAAAAGATTTCTAAGATGCTTCTATGCCTTATAACATATATTCCCATCATGTTAATCACTTCATACCTTAAAAATTAGTCAATTAAAGAGCATCATATGAAGGAAATTAACATTCAAGGTTGATAATTGACAATCATACTTAAGATAAGGTTGATCCATCAAGCATACTAAGCTCTCTTCTTATGAAGCAAAATCTTTCTTCATTAAGAGATTTGGTGAAAATATCTGCCAATTGATTGTTTGTATCGATAAATTCTAATACAACATCTCCATATTGAACATGATCTCTTAGAAAATGATGTCTTATGTCAATATGCTTACTTCTAGAGTGTTGAATGGGATTCTTAGATAGGTTTATGACACTTGTATTGTCACATTTGATGGGTATATGGTCCAAACTATGACCATAATCTTTAAGTTGTTGTCTCATCCATAGGATTTGACTGCAACAACATCTTGCTGCCACATATTCTGCTTCAGTGGTAGAAAAGGCAACCGAAACTTGTTTCTTGCTAAACCAAGAGACTAAGCATTCACCAATAAAGTGACAAGTGCCTGAAGTACTCTTTCTACCCAAGAGACTACTCGCATAATTTGCATCTAAATATCCTATGATATGAAAGGATGAATTTCTAGGATACCATAAGCCTATATGCAATGTGCCATGTAAATATTTTAAGATTCTTTTTACAGCATTGAAATGTGATTCTTTAGGATAAGATTAAAATCTAGCACATAAGCATGCATTGTACATTATATCAGGCCTAGAGGCAGTAAGATATAAATGTGATCCGATCATACCTCTATAGAGATTTTCATTAATGCTCTTACCCTTTTCATCTTTGTCCAATTTTGTTGATGTGCTCATTAGAGTCTTGGCATTTTTGCATCCTTCCATTCCAAATTTCTTAATTAAATCTTTGGCATACTTGGATTGGTTGATGAATATGCCCTCATTGCTTTGTTTTATTTGTAGGCCAAGGAAGAACTTAAGCTCACCCATCATGCTCATTTCAAATTCCCTAGTCATACATTTTGCAAATTCTTGGCAAAGGAATTCATTAGTAGACCAAAATATGATTTCATCAACATAAATTTGAACAATTAGAATATCATGCTTATGCTTTTTAATAAATAAAGTTGTGTCAACATTTCCTTTTGAAAAATTATTTTCTAAAAGGAAAGAACTTAGTCTTTCATACCAAGCTCTTAAAGCTAGTTTCAAACCATACAAAGCATCTGAAAGTTTAAAAACATGATTAGGCAAATTATGGCTTTCAAAACCCAGGAGTTGTTCTACATAAACTTTCTCCTTTATAAAACCATTTAAGAAAGCACTTTTGACATCCATTTAAAAAAGAGTTTAAAATTCATATGGCATGCAAATGCTAAAACAATTTTTATGGCCTCTCATCTAGTTATAGGAGCATAGATCTCATCATACCTTCTTCTTGATTATAACCCTTTGCAACTGACCTAGCCTTATTCCTAGTTATTGAACCTTGTTCATGTTGGGTTTTGAAGAATGAATCATATTCATAAACGCAACGAAAAATAAAATTTTTCAAAACCCAAAACAAAAGATCATACTTGTACCATTAAAACTAATATATATAAATGTAAATGTTAAAAATTATACCTTGTAATTTTTATTTGTTCTTCAAATCTTCACTTTGTTGGGTTGTAGCAAACCACAACAATCGACACTAGGATGTCTTTAATGATAATCCACAAGAAGAATGAAGAAGAAACTATCAAGAGAAATGGTTTGAACAAATTCAAAATGTTAGCTTTGAAAGTGCTCTTTTGTGTAGCTTTTGTGTAGCTTAGCCATGTGTTTCTCACTTATATGACCAAGACGACAATGCCATAAATAAGATGATTTCAACATATCTTGTTTTTCCCTTTTATTATTATTGATGTTTAAAATTGGATTTGACATATCTGATATGTATATTCCATTGCATAATGTACCATTAGCATAAAGAATTCCATTCAACATAATAGAACAACAATTGTTACTAAAACCTAAAAGGAAACCATCTTTATTTAGACTTGAAACAGAAATAATGTTTTTAGTCAAAGCAGGTACATAATAGCAATTATCCAAATTTAATATAAGCCCACTAGGGAGGGTCAATACATATGTTCCTATAGCTAATGCAGCAACCCTTGCTCCATTTCCAACGCATAGGTCTGACTCTCCCTTATTGAGCTTTCTACTGTTCCTGTCCCTTATGTGTGAGCCACAACCGGTATCTAATACCCATATATTATTATTGAAAACAGTATTAATTTAATGACAAAAATACATGAAGTAGATGGGGCATCAGATGCCTTCTTCTTCAAGGACTCCAAGTAAGCCTTGCAGTTTCTCTTCCAATGGCCAACCTTGCCACAATGGAAGCATGTCCCTTTTGGAGCAATCTCCTTGGCATTCTTCTTGGCCACATCTCCCTTAGGCTTCATGGACTTCTTCTTCTTCTTAAGGTTCTTCCTTTTAGAACTTGAAGAGTCCACCATCATCATAGCCTTACTGTCCTTCTTGACAGATGGCTCAGCTATTTTAACCAAGTTAATCAGCTCAGAAATGGTGGTAGAGATTTGGTTCATCCTATAGTTAAGCACAAAATGTGAATAACTATCAGACAAACCGATTAGAATTAAGTCAATACTTAATTCATGGTCCATCACAAATCCCAAGGTGGCCAACCTCTCAATATAGCCATTCATCTTCAATGCATATTGCACTGAAAATGTCCCCTCAACCATCTTAGTACGGAAGAGCAGCCTTGAAGTTTCGAACCTTTTGAAATGTGATTGCTCATCAAAAAGCTCTCTTAAATGGTATACTATGGAATTTGCATCCATAGCCTCATGCTGCTTTTGCAACTCAGCTGACATAGTAGCAAGCTTAATGTAGCTTGCCATCTCACTATCATCGAGATGCTTTTGATATGCCTTCTGAATATCTTCAGAAGCATTAGCAGTATGGGGATTAGGGAGTGCCTCATCTAGGACATAGCCAATCTTTTCGGATTTGAGAATTATTCTCAGATTCCTTAGCCAATCCAAAAAATTGGGCCCAGTCAACTTATTTGATTCCAGTAGCGATTGCAAATTCACACTTGTCATGATGATGATTCTAGCAACCTAGATGTAAAATAGAACATGTTAGAATGTACATAAAATGCATGTTTATTAGGTCTTTAATAAATCGCATTATGGCTCCCACTATTTTATTGTGAATCCATAGCCCTCACTATGAAAGTTCTCCTAGTGGGTCGATATCCAACTAGCTAAGAATAACCTTGAGGCAACTCAACAAGCTATCCTTAGTTTGGTTGGTAGGTATCTAATCCATACCAATTGCATTATTCATGCAACTATCGAATCTTGTGCTATCAACTTATTGATATGTGCACATACATTGGGCTATCGACTCTTGATATGTGTACATCTCATGTATACTAACCCAACTTCACCTCTAATACACATTAACCTTGGCGCAAATCCAACAAGTTAATAATAGCTGTTAAGTCTAACCCATTAATCGTGAAATCTAATTTCAATGGATTAAACATATTCTTATAGAGTGAGCTTGAAGCAACTCAACAACCCTAACTCTAGAAAAACTCTGGTTCTCCCCATATTAATGGAAGGTGTAAGACTTAATAGTTTATTTAGTGAGGGATTTCTTTGTTAAGTCTCATCAAGTTATTATTTCATACTTTTATATATCATACATTCATCACATTGATATATAAAGATAGTTACATTAACTATATGGCATGATTATGGACATACTAAAGTCAATCTCTTGAGCCAAAGAGAAATTGACTAGGTCTTACCTAGGTATATGCATGAATTTACAACCTAAAATAGAAATCAAATCCCTATTTCTATGTCTTCTTGTTTATGGTACCATCTCCTTTGCTTCTTGCTCCTTTGTATCTCCATTCTATCCTAATCCTATGTAATCTAATTACATATTTCAAATTATAGAAAACCTCAATTTACATTTGAGGGGAGTAAGATGAGAAGAGAAATACATAAGAAATAAAAAGAGGTAGGGACAGGCAGACCCTATTTACTATAAAACAAAATAATTTCATGCATGCTCAATCACATTGGGCCTAAGTCCATAATCATCCATCATGTCTTTTCATACACCCCTAACATGCATTCTCTACTGCACAAAATAAAAATGACAATTTTGGATTTCAATTTGTAAATCGATTCAACACTTGAATCGAAATTGTCTATATGTATTCTTTCGATTACTTTAATTTTGTATATCATTTTAAAGTGGAATTTAATATTTAATCAAATTAAATTAAATTCCATATTTCTAGAAATAATTCAAAATTAATTCTCCTTAAAATCAGAATATTATGATGTTAAAATTAAACAATTTAATTTTAATATACATACCAATTTCTAGTCATACTAGAATTACAATTGCACAACTTAAACTAATTCAAAATTAATTTTCAAAAATTCTAAAATTTTCCAAAACATCAAATCACCATTGTAAATATCTTTAGGTCAGCTCAAGTTCATCAAAATATTTTTGGCACAAGCCAAAATTACTAAGACAAATGAACCAATACACTTAGACGCTCAAAATGACAAATTCGATATCTAGAATTGTTAAAATTTCAAATACTTGCAAAATAATTTTGCATGCATCTAACATCAAAATAAAATATTTTTAATCACATAAAAATTATTTCAAGGTGCTGAAAATAAAATAAACACATACGAAAAAATCAAATAAAACAGTCCCACCGGGTATGCTAAAACAGTCTCATTTTTGTATTTGTTTGAAAAATTAATTAAAATAATTTTTAATTAATTATTGGACACTTCCAGAGGTTTAAACATATTCTCAATATGTCCAAATATTATTTTTATAATTAAATTACAAGAAAAATGTAACCAGCTCCATCAATTAAGCAAAACAACAACACATGTTCATAAACAATGCAATTTTAGGCATTTTTTAAATAAATCCGAAATTAATTATTTAAATCACATTCAAATTATTGTTTAATCAAAATAATCATTGTTAATCATCCCATGATCAGATAAAGAAAGAAAAATATGTATATTATATTTTACAAATTAATTTCAATTGTTCAAAACCTCTTGATCCAAAATCATCAAAAACATGCAGTCTCATTGCACTTTCAATTAAAATTAATTTTAATGGATACAAGGAGTCTCTGATACCAATGTTGGGTTTTGAAGAATGAATCATATTCATAAATGCATCGAAAAATAAAATTTTTCAAAACCTAAAACAAAAGTTCATACTTGTACCATTAAAACTAATTTATATAAATGTAAATGTTAAAAATTATACCTTGTAATTTTTATTTGTTCTTCAAATCTTCACTTTGTTGGGTTGTAGCAAACTACAACAATCCACTCTAGGATGTCTCTAATGATAATCCACACGAAAACTGAAGAAGAAACTATCAAGAGAAATGGTTTGAACAAATTCAAAGTGCTAGCTTTGAAAGTGTTCTTGAGATAATTTTTGTTGTCTTAAAAATTTTTTGTCATTTAATGTCTTTTCTATTTGAATCATATTCAAAAATAAGATGAAAAGTCAAAAATGGAGAAAATGGAAACTAATGAATAGTAATTGGCCATAATTGGCCTAATTAAAGCCAAAAACAGCCGTTGGCCAACGGATGGGAAGCTGCAGGTGCGCTGGCCCTACTGCAGGCTGCTGCTGGGCAGCCCAGCTGGCCCGTAAGGCGGACCAGCAGCCTGCCTACCCCATGCGGGTTCGTGCAGGCCCGTGACACTCCCGAACAATTTTTCCGTGCGATCTCATCGCGATCCTATCCAAGACCATTTTACTCATTCTCCATATCTTCAATGCGTGTGACCCATTAGGTTCCCGGTTATATTGGCCACTTAAATTAACAATTAATTTAAGCAGGTCATGAGCGGTATCTAGCAATACATCATGACCCTCAATTGACCATAAAGTCAGTGGTTTGACTACGAACCTTTCTATACACAATTTCTAAGCAATTATTCCTTTCACCATTCTATACCCCACTTGGTTCAGAGTATGGACATGGGTCAACTCCCACTAGACTGACTATGTCATGTCTAGTCCAAGTAATGTTAGTTCTTGTCCTTGAGGCTCATTACTCTATTAGATATGTCATTGAAGACTATCTTTATGACATTTCCACTCCGACCAGAGATTCTTGAGTAATGACCACGACAAGAGGCCATGGGTAAACACTCCTTCTATCAAGAATGGTGAATATTTTATTGGTTATCCAATTACCTTCGAATACCTCAAGTTGTATCCAATCACCACCCAATGAGCTACCTCTCTGAGGCAACAAGGAATAGTGTCAAAATATAGAATCAATATTCAAGATATCCTTGAGTACCTCAAGTCTAAGGATACTTGCACCATTGCTATGATGAGACTATCATTGACATTTGAATAGATTATCCATATGATTGTCTCATAGTTGGTCATCCAATATACTTAGCTACACTTAGCAAACATCCACATGTTAACTCTAAACATCTTAAGGTTATAGATTATCAGATCTACTACTCAATCCAATCAAGGAATGTAACATGTGCTAGTCTATCTGGATTAATAATGTCTCATCTCATTAATCCTATGACTATAGATAATTTTGATACTAAGATAATTATACATGATAAGAATCTCAATATCATGATCTCATCATGATTTCCTTCATGCTATGTTATGTATCAAGGACTTCATTAATTGATTTAAGATCATTTATCAATTCATATATCAAATGAACATCAAATTAATGAAAAAACCTTTTATTAATCAAATAAATGTGTACAATAAGTGCTAAAGGTGATTGCCTTTAGAGCACTCCTCTAACAGTTCATCTAGTTTATTTCTAAATACCCATTTATTTCCAATGATTTGATTTTTTTGGGTTTAGGAACTAAAGTCCATACCTTACTTCTCTCATATTGGTTGAGTTCCTCTTGCATAGCAATCACCCAACTTTCATTATTAAGAGCCTCATCAATATCTTTAGGCTCAATTTGAGACACAAAGGCTAGATTAGAATCTAAGAGTTTGAGATGAGATCTAGTACTTACACCTTTAGTAGAATCACCAATGATTTGTTCCTAGGGGTGATTTTTTGTCATTTTCCATTCCTTTGGAAACTCTTGTTTGTCTTGCTCTTGAGTTTGAGGTAGAGAGATATCTTGTTGTGGGTTTTCTTGATCATTATCATCTTTCTCATAATTAAGATCAAGCTCTTCCATTGTACCTACAATATCATCAAGAACACTACCTTTCACAAAATCAAGCTTACTAGATTCATCAAAAACAACATGCATAGATTTTTCAACAACTAATGAACTTTTATTAAAGACTCTATAAGCTTTGCTAATGGTGGAGTATCCTAAAAAGATACCCTCATCAGAATTAAAGGAAAATTTTCCAAAGTTATCCTTGGTATTTAATATGAAACACTTGCATCCAAATACTCTAAATTATGATATCATGGGTTTTCTTCCATTCCATAACTCAAAAGAAGTTTTATTTAAGAGTGGTCTTTTGAAAACTCGATTTCAAATATAACATGTAGTATTGGTGGCTTCGGCGCAAAAGTAGGTTGGTAAGCCATACTCATTTAGTATTATTCGAGCCATTTCAATTAAAGTTTGATTTTTCCTTTCAACTAGCCCATTTTGTTGAGGTGTTCTAGGAGTTAAAATTTTTTGTGAAATACCATGTTCTAGACAAAAGTTTTCAAAATTTTCATTTTCAAACTCTTTGCCATGATCGCTTCTTATTTTTGAAATAAAATATCCTTTTTCGTTTTAAACTCTCTTAGCAAAGTTTTTAAAGGTTTCAAAAGCATCACTCTTTTGAGCTAAGAAAATTACCTAAGTGAATATAGAGTAATCATCGACGATGACAAAAGCATAGTGTTTACCTTCTAAGCTAGCAACTCTAGTAGGTCCAAAAAGATCTAAATGCAAAAGTTGTAGAGGTTTTGAGGTACTTACAATATTTTTTGATTTGAAGGAAGACTTTTTTTGTTTTCCTCTTTGGCAAGGTTCACATGTCTTATTCTTTTCAAATTTGACTCTTGGAAGTCCACTTACTAGCTCTCATTTGCTAAGGCTTTGAATTAAATTCATGC
Organism: Triadica sebifera; assembly: GCA_023653625.1. Lineage (NCBI taxonomy): Eukaryota > Viridiplantae > Streptophyta > Magnoliopsida > Malpighiales > Euphorbiaceae > Triadica > Triadica sebifera. The sequence goes on from CM042897.1 coordinate 14,775,788, forward strand.
TTGCATGACCAAGCCTTCTATGCCATAGCCAAGATTCATCACTAGTAGTCATAAGACACTTAGAGGAAAGGTTAGATATTTTGTGTAACTCTACTATGTAAGTATTGACATCTTTATTTCCTTTGAATATCTCTTAGCCACTAAAGGAGGTTACACTACATTCATTTAAGGTAAAGATTACTTGGTTTCCCTTATCACATAATTGACTCACACTTAACAAATTATGTTTCAAACCATCAATAAGTAAAACATCTTCAATGAAAGTAATTAATACCAATAGAGCCAATGTCAATTACCTTACCCTTAGCATTGTTCCCAAATGTTACCTTACCACCATCAATACTTTTAATGTCATTGAATAGTTCTTTGTTTCCTGTCATATGCCTTCAACATCCACTATCCACAAGCCAAGCATTATCTTTTATAGCGAACTTGAGGCATACCTATAAATTCACAATTTAGGTGTGGTTTTTAGGTACCCAAATGAACTTGGGTGCTTAGGGGTTAGCACATGAAGGTTCCCAATGAGCCTTTCTTATCCAACAATGTTTATTGATGTGACCAAATTTCATACAATAATTACATTTTTTTGCTCTAATCATGTTTTTTGGTTTTACCATGCTTTTAAGTCTCATTATCCTTTTAGATGGAGTTTGTGAGCAATGACATGCACATGCATGATGAATAGGTGTTTTTCTAGGTGCATGCCTCTTATACATGAAGCCATTATTGGCCTTTTGAGGTCTCCCTCTTAAGCTATGTTACCCTTCACCATTCTTTTTATAAATAGGGTGTTTAGTGTGTGTTGTGCTCTTAACCTTTGAGACTATTACTTCTGTTGTGGAGGTTTGAGGCGCGCTAGACTTAACAAAAGTGGTCTTGTGAGATAAATATGATGTTCTATTAAATCCTAGACCATGTCTTATTAAAGGTGATCTTTGGGACACTCTGAGAGTATTTAAACTCTCTTTGCCTTTATGAAATCTTGAAATAGAGTTTCTAAGTTCCTCAACTTCATTTTTCAAAACATTGTTTTCTTTAAGCAAGGATTTAGTTGAGGGTCTAAAGGAGTGCTCATCTAATGATTTTTGAAGAGTTTCATTAAAAGTTTTAAGATTAAGATTTTCCTTTTGTAAAACTTCCATTTTATTTTTCAATTTTAAAATATTATTTTTGTAAGTATTGAATTTACATCTATATTTTTCTAATTCTTGGTTCAATACTTCTATTAAACTCTGCTCATCATCATCATCTTCACTATCACTATTATTATTACTACTATCATTATTAAATGAGTATGAGTAAAAAGGACCTACCTCATCCGTGAAGTGATCCTCTAAAGCCATGTAGCATAGGTTGACCTCTTCACCTTCATTGTCATCATTTTCACTTGAAGAGCTTTTGTCATCCCATATGGTTTTGTGACCTTTCTCCCCATTATCTTTTTGATATCTTTTCTTATGTTTCTTGAGTTTTGGACATTCTGGTTTGATATGTCCTTTCTTCCCACACTCATAACATTTTACCTCCTCTTTATTTCTTTGAGAGTCATTTGAGGAGTGTTTGAGGTTTCTTTGTTTAAACTTTTGAGAGTTGCCAATTCTTTTTTCAATTATTCTTTTTAATATTCTTGAGAGCATGGCAATGTCCTCATTTGCATCATCACTATTTTCTTCATCATCTTCAACTTCTTCTTGAGATTTTGAACTAGAGGCTTTGAGTGCTAGAGGCTTTCTTTTTTCTGGTTCAGCTTCAAGTTCTCTATCTCTCTTTACCACCATTTCGTGTGTTAGAAGTTTGCCAATAATCACATCTGTAGGCATGACGCTTATGTCTTCATTGGCTTCTTCTATACCCACAACTCTTGAACCATAGTCTTTGAGAGGAAGGCTTCTCAGAATTTTGTTGTTTACATCTTCCAAGCTCAAGTGCTTTCCAAGCTTTCTCATGCCATTTATGATGGCTAGAAGACAGTTCGTCATATCGGTGATAAATTCATTGGATTTCATCTTGAAGAGTTCATATTCTGAAGTGAGAAGTTAAATCTTCTTGGATTTAACTTGCTTGGTTCCTTCATGATAATTCTACAATGTCTTCCACATACTATATGCAGTAAGGCAGTGTTGGATTCTGGCATATTCTTCAATGGATAGAGAGCTTGCGAGGATTGTCTTTTCCTTTTTGTTTTTGAAGTTTGCTCTACGTTGAGGCTCTGTCCAATCATCTCTTGAAAGAACTTCGTCTTCACCATCAACTCCTCTCCTGGTTGGTGGTGTCCATTATTTCCGAACACTATCCCAAACTTCAATTCCCTCACTATGTCTCCATTTGGAACTTCCAATGAGCGTAGTTTGCTTCATCAAAATAAGGCTTGAGACTTTGAAATCCTTCACTGGCCATTTCTTGATCTTTGCTAGCGCTTTTTAGGCTTTATTGCTAGACAAGCTCTGATACCAATTGTTGCCCAGACAATGAACTAAGAAAGGGCTTCAATTGGTTATGAAATAAAAAATTTCTTAACTTTAAGTGCAGAATAAAATTAAATAGAGTAAGGAAAGAGAGATATCACACAGAATATTTATAGAGGTTTGGGTATTAATAAACCCTACTCCTCTCCCCAATCTCAATTCGGTGTTTTACTAACACACTAAGTGTTACAATGGAGTTTTACAAGCTCACTCCCAACTATGGTGTCTCTTTCAATGGCTAACACCTAACCCAGAAAATTCCCTTGTATTTTAATGGCTCACACAATAAACCAATTAATTGTATTTCATGGCTCACACGATAAATCCTTAGAAATGTTTCAATCTTAACCCAATATACCCAAACTCACTTGAGTAATTGTTTACAATGAAAACACTCACCAACCTACAATGCTCAGAAATTATGAACAATTAGGTTTTTACAAAGAATAAAGGTTTTGCTGAAAATAATTAATGCACAAGGCTACAACAAGATCAAAGATTCAAAGTAATTGTTGTTCTCCTTTTTAGGATTCATAAATGGCTTGCATTTATACTTTCTCTGCGAATTATAGCCGTTTAGGTGCATTTAATGCACAAAATGCCATTGAACCAACTTTTAACTTCGTACCTGACATGTTTGTCTGTCCTCATTCACGGGCGTGAATATATATGTCATGGTCGTGAATGTTCTTCCAAGTTGTGGTACAAATGGTGACTCTGGTCATGAAGCTCTCTGGAATAATTTGAAGTCTTTGATCATGGGCGTGACTTTATACTTTCAAGGGCATGAATATTCTTCCAAGCCGTGGTCCAAGTGGTGACACTGGCTGTGAAACTCTCTGGAAGATTTTGACATGTTATCTCATGGTCCTGACTATCTTTCACGGGCGTGACTGATTTGATCATTCACAGTTGGTATGATCCTTCATGGCCGTGAACTTTAAATGGTGAAAAGTTGGTGCTAAGCTATATTCACGAGCATGACATAAGTAGTCACGGGCGTGACTTTACTATTTCTTCTGATTTTGATCTTCAAAAGTTGTCTTTCATTCTTGCATATTCTAATCAAGATATATCTTGTTCAACATACTTAGAACACAAGCATTGTTAAATACATTATTGCTATTTTATTTGTTAGCATCAAAATGACAGAAATACCCATCAAAGTTCAATAGTGTTGTTTTGCAAAAAACTCATTAAAATAAAATTCACATTTAAGACTTGTTTAAAACATTATGATGTAGTTTAAGGCATAACAATCTATTATAATATTAAAATTTCAATATGTCGATCAATATCATAGCATATAATATATGTTTCCAACTTCACTAGCTTTATATTACAAAAATCCATTATGAAATACCATTACATGTTCTTAAACATGAAACACATGCAAAACATGATTCAAAACCCCTATTACATAACCAAATTATAGAAATGCGATGTATGATAACACACCCCAATGGTGCACTCTAACTGATCTCTAGTGGCTTGAAACTTTTTCAGTCAGCTCCTACCTACTGGCTTCGAACCTATGTATAGAAAACCCACGCTCTAAGCAAACTAATGCTTAGTGGTACATATGTGCATAAAAATTCTACATTTAAATATTGTAATGTTTATATCAGGTAAGTGATATTGTAATTGAAAATGTAATATATGAATATGTGTATAATATACATGGTTTATATGTTAGTTCTACGGTAAGATAGACATAATGATATAACATCGAAGTATGTAATAACTAGAACGTATGATTCTAGGAATGATTATAAGGTGAATGGCATGGCATTGTATGACATTAAATTGTAATGCCCGTAAAGTAGGGCTTATGAGTTATATGTATTTAAAGAGGGAAAGAATGGGGTTTAAAGTGTTTTAAAATTAAAATTTTGAAAAAGAAATCTTTCATGCCTGTAAATAGTTATTCACACCCATGAAGGTTGTGTTATGGTTTAAATGGCAAAGTTTTGGACATAGCGACAGTGTTTTGAGAAGAAAAAATGTTCACGTCCGTGAATAGCATTTCACGCTTGTGAACACAGGTTGGTTGGCCATATGCAGTCGCAGTTTTCTCTTTCCTCTGTACCAAATCTTGTTTTAAAACCATTTCCACCCCCTTATCATCTCTAATATGATCAAGACATCTTAGTCATCTTCTCCATCTTAAAAGAACCCTAAACACCATTGTTGAAGCTTGAAAGCTTGAAAACATAGAGGTTTAATAGAGTTTTGCCAAGATAGAGGTAGAACTCGATATTTAGGATTTTGTTTAATTGGTGTATGGTTATAAGATTTTGATAGAAATATTTTGTGACGATAAGTTCAGCTAGTGAGTAAAGGAATACTCATAAAGGGGAAAACAAGCTTGAAAAGCTTGTAAAGTTAGTTAAGACTCCATTTTGGTAAAAGGTATGTACATATGGACATATTAATTTATTTATCATGCATTTTGATATATTTTTGTATGTTGTAAATGTGAATGAAATGATAAAGGCATGTTATGGTTGATAAATAACATGGAAAATAGGGTTTTAGTGTTAAATGACATATTAGATATGTGATGGTTTAAATTGAGCTAAAAATGAATTTGATGAATTAAATGTTGTTTAAACATGTTTTGGACAAGGTATATGTATGAAAGTGTTGATATGAGTGATTAACACTAGTTAATCTTAGAGATTTTGCATGAACTGCTCTATTTTGAGTTTGCTGAAAATGCATGATTAATGGCCATGTCAAAGATGTCACGCCTGTAAATGGGGTATCCAAATTGGACAATAGAGTTTGTGCTTTGTTTCATGGCTAGGGAAGTTGTGAAATTCAAGCATTCACGCCCATGAACATATAGTCACAACCATGAATATTGAGGCTGACGAACTTGTATGAATCCAGATTTTCATGGTTTTGTTTCACAATTGGGAAGCCATGGATGATGTGGTCGCACGACCGTGAATAGGTCATTTACGCTCGTGAATGTTTTGTTTCTTTCACGTAATGGTTCATAGGTAAGGTAACTGTGAAATTATACCTTCACGGCTATGAATAAATGTTGCCCAGATACTAAACCAAGAAGGGGGTTGAATTGGAGTTTAAAAAATTAAACTATAAGGTGCGGAAATAAAAGATTAATTTTAGGAGGGATAGAGAGAATTTGACACAAGAATTTTTATAGAGGTTCGGGTGTTAACAAACCCTACTCCTCTCCCCAATCGCAATTGGGAGTTTCACTAACACACTAAGTGTTACAATGGAGTTTTACAAGCTCACTCCCAACTATGGTGTTTCTCACAATGGCTCACACCTAACCTAGAAATCCCTTGTGTTTTAATGGCTCACACAATAACCAATTCCTTATGTTTTACAGGCTCACACAAATAACCTTTACTTTGTGTTTTTATAGGATCACACAAACAACCATCACTTTGTGTTTTTACAGGCTCACACAAACAACCTTTTAATTTGTGTTTTGGAGGCTCACACAACTAACCCTTACAAGTGTTCTACTCTTAACCCAGAAATACCCAAAGCTCACTTGAGTAAAGATTACAGAGAGAACCACTTACAAATCTTAATTGCTCAATAAATGAAGAGCAAAAAGATTTTTACAGAGAATAGATTTTGTTCTCAATGTATGAATGTACAAATAGCTTTTAATAAGAATTAAATTCGAAGTATATGCTATTCTATTGTTATTTTCTTCATTCTCTTGTTCTGAATGCATAAATGACTTCCATTTATACTCCCATGGCTGAATATAGCCGTTGGGGTGAATTAAATACGAAACTAGCCATTGTACCAACCAAATAATCGCGCCTGACATTTTTCTCTGTCATTCGTCACGGGCGTAACTATGTTTGTCACAGAAGTGACATTTCTTCCCAAGCCGTGACTGATGTGGTGACCTTGGTCATGAAGCTCTCTAGAATGTTTTGACATATAAAGTCACGGTCGTGACATACTCATTCATGGGTATGACCAACTTCCCAACCGTGATCTAAGTGGTGACTTTGGTCGTGAAGCTCTCTAGATGAAAATGCATGAACATTCACGGGGGTGACATATTGATTCACGGGGGTGACTGAAATGCCCACTTCACGGTTTGTTCTTCCTTCATGGTCGTTAACTTCAAATGTTGGTTTTTGGTAACGGTTAGCTCCTTTCATGGGAGTGACTCATAGAGTCACGACAGTGAACATGCTACTTCTTGAATTTTGTCTTTCAAGGATTATTATTTCAATCTCCATTCTTGCTATTTTCATCCATGTCTTGTATAATAGACTTAGAAAACAAGTATGTTAAATACAATATTGCTATTTTATTTGTTATTACCAAAATGATAGAAATACCCCTCAAGGTTTAACAATCTCCCCCTTTTTGATGGTGACAAATAATCTAGCAATATGTGATTTTGAGAAGTCTCCCCCTCAAAATATACTTAGGATAAAAAAATTTATAATGTGCAAGAATAGTAAATAATGATGTAGCATTGAAATAAACTTAACTATTTTTTAAGTATATGCAAGTTATATGAGAAGTATATCCAATATATACCATAATTCCTTTTTAAGGCATGAAGTATATGTAATACTTAAGGTATATCATGGCATATTTATTTTTGCAACTTGCATGAAGGTATATGCAAAGTATACTTAAGGTATATCTTATGTATATATGAAGCTCAATTTCTCAATTTTATACTTTGCATATGAATTCTTTAATCAAAGTTTCTAATCCCTTTTAATCTATATCAATGTCAATTCATAATTCAATTTTAAGTTTTGATTCAAAATTCATTTACCTTAATATATATTGCTAGTTTCTTCTTATGTTGCTAGTTTGATACCATTTTCCCTATAATATATTGCTAGTTTTCTCCCCCTTTTGTCATCAATCAAAAAGGATATAAAGATATATCAATGAGGTAATCAAAAGCAAATATATTGCATAAAGGAAAAGATACAAACAAAGTTCAATAATGTTCAGAAAGGAAATTTGAAAATTTCCTACACACCAACAAAAATAAACAAAATAAACAAGCAAAAGACAAGCAAATTTAGGCTACACTCTAGCCTAACTCCTAGCCGGACATCCTATCACGAAGCCTAGCCACTTCAGCCTCAAGGCTGTCCATCTAAGACTCCATGAAGTCTTTGAGGTTCTCCAACCTCTCATCCATCGAAGTCTATAGCTGCTCAAAATGTGGTGCCAAGAGGTCAACCACCTGCTGCGCTAAGGTCGGTGTGGAAGCCGTGGACTGTCCGATGTCCTGCTCAGCTACTATAGGTGCTTCCTCAACCCGAGCCCTCTTCTTCTGCTGGACTCCCTGGAGGCCTGCTTTAAAATCCTCCGTGTCATTATCTTCCCAGATGATATTTCCAGCAGTGTCAGTGAAGCGGTAGAAGATATCGTTCTGGAAAATGATTCTGACAACCGCTCCCATCTTGATGAAGGACTCGACATCCAAGCGATTTCGAGGATGTCCAGGGATGAGGTTGAAGTGATGCGCGTCCAGCTTCAGATACTCAAGCTTCACTGCTATATGGATGACATATGCCCCAATCAAAATATCTCCAATAGGCTTAGTGGCAATGGAGAGAAGATGGTTAGCAAACCATCTAGAAAGTGCCACTGTGAGTCCTCTGCGAGCCATCTCAAAGAGGAAGAGCTCCGACTTCCTGATAGTCCCGTTGCTTTCTCCCCTAGCAAATATGCTATAGGTCAGGAACCTATGCAAATACCTATGCACTGGGGACACGAGATGAGTGCTCTTTGTCTTCTTGACATCCCAGCTACAATCATAGCCAAAATGTGACCATGCTAGAGGGGCAGAGAATTCTACCTCAGTATCATTCAGGATGCCATCATATGGTAGACTGAACAATTCCCCAAATTCGATGGCACTGAGGGTGTTGGGATTGTTGCAGAGTTGGAATTTCACCACTCCAGTAGGTGAAACCTGTAGAGTGCTGAGGAATTCCAGTGTTGGCTCCCTCAAGGTCAGCTGGTGAATTTCCACAAAATCTTTCAGATGATAGGCTTGTAGTTGCTCTGTGATAGCCGTCTCAAGCCCGAGACTTCGGACTGTCTGCCATTTGAAGGACCTTGATAACAGTAGAGGTCTCTTCTTCAAAGTTGCATACCGAGGATGGCATTGCTCCGAAATGCGGTTCATGAGGTAATCTGCATACCTCCTAGTAGCATGGGACTTCTTTCTCTTTCCCTTGGATGAGGCAGTCTCCATTTGTTTTGAAGAATTCGGTTTGTGATGGAGTTGGAAAAATTTTGATAGAAAATCCTTATGAAAACCCTAGAAATGTATGATATTTTATGAAGATTCGAACTTTTGATGGTATTTATAGGGAAAGTTTAAGTCTTGGGGGCCGGAATCTTCAATGTCTCAATGAATGTGTGTAAATGAGAGCGGTTTTGGGAGTTGGAGAGTTGAAATGTAAAATATTACCGGTTGTTCTTTTATATACTTGATACATTCACGGGCGTGAAATAGGTGTTTACGGGCGTGAATGGTCGTGTTCACGGTTTGCTGAAGGAGTGTTCCACCCGTGAATGAAGGCGTGAATAAGTTCACGGGCGTGATATTTGAATGTCATGGGCGTGAATGATCATTAGTCACGGGGGTGAATAAATTTTCACGGGCGTGACATGTTGAATTTCACCACTTATGCCCGTGAAGCAAGCCGTGATTTAAGGCGTGAAAGCCTCTGTGAGTTTTGGGGTGTTAAGAGTCACTGGAGTGAAAATTCGTCACGGGCGTGAAAGTCTCTTTTCACGGGAGTGAATGAAGCCGTGAAAATAAACTCACTACTTGAAGTCGTGAACCATGTCGTGAACCAAGTCGTGAACGACACTGCCTCTTTAGGCCATTTAAGTCACGGGCGTGAACATATGTCACGAGCGTGACTCCCTTAAAATTTTCATCAAATAAAATTAAGTTCTAAAACAAGACTAAATCATTTCAACAAAGATTCTATTCCTTAAAACATGAATTTTCATCAAAATTTCTATCTTATAACTTGTGATATGATTTAAGATCAACAATTAAAATTACATATTTTTGCAATCACAAGGTTAATCCATCAATCATACCAAGTTATCTTCTAATGAAATTAAATCTTTCCTCATTTAGAGACTTAGTGAAAATATCTGCTAATTGATTTTCTGTGCTTATAAATTCTAATGCAACATCTCCATATTGAACATGATCTCTAATAAAGTGGTGTCTAATGTCAATATGCTTGCTTATTGAGTGTTGAATAGGATTCTTTAAAAGATTTATAGCACTCGTGTTGTCACATTTGACAGGTATATGGTTCATCTCATGACCATAATCCTTAAGTTGTTGTTTCATCCAAAGAATTTGTGTACAATAACATCCAGCTGCTACATATTCTGCTTCAGCAGTTGAGAGAGCAACTGAAACTTGTTTCTTGCTAAACCAAGAAACGAAACATTCTCCAATGAAGTGACAAGTACCTGAAGTACTTTTCCTATCTAAAAGACTGCCAGCATAGTCTGCATCTGAATATCTTCTAATATAAAAAGATGAATTCCTAGGATGCCATAAACCTAAATGCAATGATCCATGTAAATATCTTAAAATTCTTTTTACTGCATTTAAATGAGATTCTTTAGGACATGATTGAAATCATGCACATAAGAAAACACTATACATAATATCGGGTTTAGACGCAGTAAGATATAAAAGTGATCCGATCATACCTCTATACAGCTTTTCATTAATGCTCTTACCCTTTTCATCTTTGTCCAATTTTGTTGATGTGCTCATAGGAGTCTTGGCATTTTTGCATCCTTCCATACCAAATTTATCAATTAAATCTTTGGCATATTTGGATTGGTTGATGAATATTCTCTCATTGCTTTTCTTTATTTGTAGACCAAAGAAATACTTAAGTTCTCCCATCATGCTCATTTCAAATTCCCTAGTCATACACTTAGCAAATTCTTGACAAAGCAATTCATTAGTAGAACCAAATATTATATCATCAACATAAATTTGAACAATTAGTATATCATGCTTATGTTTTTTGATGAATAGTGTAGTGTCAACATTTCCCTTTGTAAAGCTATTTTCTAATAAAAAAGAACTTAGCCTCTCATACCAAGCTCTTGGGGCCTGTTTTAAACCATACAAAACTTTTGAAAGTTTAAAAACATGATTTGGCAAGTCATAGCTTTCAAAACCTGGTGGTTGTTGCCCAGATATTAAACCAAGAAGAGAGGTTGAATTGGAGTTTAAAAAATTAAACTATAAGGTGCGGAAATAAAAGATTAATTTTATGAGGGATAAAGAGAATTTGACATAAGGATTTTTATAGAGGTTCGGGTGTTAACAAACCCTACTCCTCTCTCCAATCACAATTGGGAGTTTCACTAACACACTAAGTGTTACAATGGAGTTTTACAAGCTCACTCCCAACTATGGTGTTTCTCACAATGGCTCACACCTAACCCAGAAATTCCTTGTGTTTTAATGGCTCACATAATAACCAATTCCTTGTGTTTTACAGGCTCACACAAACAACATTTACTTTGTGTTTTTACAGGATCACACAAACAACCTTCACTTTGTGTTTTTACAGGCTCACACAAACAACCTTTTAATTTGTGTTTTGGAGGCTCACACAACTAACCCTTACAAGTGTTCTACTCTTAACCCAGAAATACCCAAAGCTCACTTGAGTAAAGATTACAGACAGAACCACTTACAAATCTTAATTGCTCAATAAATGAAGAGCAAAAAGATTTTTACAGAGAATAGATTTTGTTCTCAAAGTATGAATGTACAAATAGTTTGTAATAAGAATTAAATTTGAAGTATATGCTATTCTATTGTTATTTTCTTCATTCTCTTGTTCTGAATGCATAAATGACTTCCATTTATACTCTCATGGCTGAATATAGCCGTTGGGGTGCATTAGATACGAAACTAGCCGTTGTACCAACCAAATAATCGCGCCTGACATTTTTCTCTTTCATTGTTCACGGACGTGACTATGTTTATCACGGGAGTGACATTTCGTCCCAAGCCGTGACTGATGTGGTGACCTTGGTCGTGAAGCTCTCTGGAATGTTTTGACATATAGAGTCACGGTCGTGACATACGCATTCACGGACGTGACCAACTTCCCAGCCGTGATCCAAGTGGTGACTTTGGTTGTGAAACTCTCTGGATGAAAATGCGTGAACATTCACGGGGTTGACATATTGATTCACGGGGGTGACTGAAATGCCCACTTCACGGTTTATTCTTCCTTCATGGCCGTGAATTTCAAATGTTGGTTTTTGGTAACGGTTAGCTCCTTTCACAGCAGTGAACATGCTACTTCTTGAATTTTATCTTTCAAGGATTATTCTTTCAATCTCCATTCTTGCTATTTTAATCTATATCCTGTATAATAGACTTAGAAAACAAGTATGTTAAATACAATATTGCTATTTTATTTGTTATCATCAAAATGACGGAAATACCCCTCAAGGTTTAACAATAAATACTTCACACCTATAATGCATAATGAATGTATTATATGTACATTGTGTTTTACAATCGTAATTGATGGTTTGTTAAATACATGTTATGGGATGCATGTATACATGGAAAATAACATATGGAATATATGGTTTAGCATTTATGTGTTGGTATGAGAATGCATAAATGGGATATAATGCTGGTAATAGCATGTGATTAAATGAATTGAAAGACAAAAGGTTATGAGTTAAATGCCCAATTCTCTAGTCTTAAACTTGTCATAGGATAAATGGTATACCATTGAAGGAGATGAATGATACCATATGAGTTTCTTTGATATGATAAAAGGATAAGTGGTTAAAGCTTGATATATGAGCACACTTGATCTTGGATTTGTTAGCATATTATATTATCTTAGTCAATATGGCTTAAGCTTGGATTAATGAGCGCCATTGACTTGAGAAGTTCAGATGAGCTGTTACAGGTTATGAGCTGAGTGGTTTAAGCTCGAATTGTGAGCCCCCTATCTCATGTCTCACATCCAGATAGTCAAGTTTAGAGTTCTGGCCCCAAAACAAGTGTAATAATAAAAATTTTAGAGAATCTTGCGCCAATGAAAAATTAATGTAATAAGTTTAAAGTTCTAGGGCAACAACATGCATAATAATAAAAGTTAAGAGAATCTTGGGCTAAGGAAAAATAATGTAACGTTTATATCAGGTAAGTGATATGGTAATTGAAAATGTAATATAAGTATATGTGTATAATATACATGGTTTATATGTTATGTCTATGGTAACATAGATGTGGTAATATGACATCGAAGCATGTAACAACTAGAATGTACGATTCTAGGAATGATCATGAGGTGAATATCTTGACATTATATGACATTATTTAAATGTAGAATTTTTATGCACATATGTGTTGGGTTTTGAAGAATGAATCACATTCATAAACGTAGCGGAAAAATAAAATTTTCAAAACCCGAAACAAAAGATCATACTTGTGCCATTAAAACTAATTTATATAAATATAGAGATTAGAAATTATACCTTGTAATTTTTTTTTTGTTAATCAAATCTTCACTATGTTAGGTTGTAACAAAGCACAACAATCCATACTAGGATGTCTCTAACGATAATCTACGCGAAGAATGAAGAAGAAACTATCAAAAGAAATTTTTTGAACAAATTCAAAGTGCTAGCATCACTATAATCTTTTTGCTTAAAGCATCTACAGACATTAGCTTTGCCTGGATGGTAGTCAATCACACAATTATAATCCTTTATTAGTTCTAGCCATCTTCTCTGCCTCAAATTCAATTCTTTCTGTGAGGGAAGATATTTTAAACTCTTATGATCTGTGTAAATAAAAACACTTCTCCCCATATAAATAAAGGCACCAAATCTTCAATGCAAAAACTATAGCTGCCAACTCCAGATCATGGGTAGGATAATTCTTCTCATGCGGCTTTAACTGTCTAGAAGCATAAGCAACCACATTTCCATCTTGCATCAATACACAACCCAATCCATTATGAGAAGCATCACTATAAATGACATACTCCTTATTAGGAATCGGCTGTGTCAAAACAGAGGCCTTAGTGAGCATACTTTTGAGCTTATCAAAACTAGCTTGACACTTATCGGTCCACTCAAATTTAACATCCTTTCTTAATAGTCTTGTTAAAGGAGAAGCCATCATTGCAAAACCCTTGACAAATCTCCGATAATATCCAGCTAAACCCAAGAAACTTCTGACCTCGGTCACATTCCTTGGAGGTTTCCAACTCATAATTGCCTCAACTTTGCTAGAATCCACTTTAATGCCTTATGCAAAGATAATGTGTCCCAAAAATGTCACCTCCTTTAACCAAAACTCACAGTTTGAGAGTTTGCCATAAAGCTTATACTCTCTGAGAGTCTGCAATGCTATTCTCAAATGATTTTCATGTTCTTCTGAATCTTTAGAATACACCAAAATATCATCAATGAAAACAACAACAAATTGATCAAGATGTGGCCTGAAGATCCTATTCATAAGATCCATAAATGCTGCTGGAGCATTGGTCAGCCCAAATGGCATAACCAAAAACTCATAATGACCATATCTGGTTCTGAATGCAGTTTTAGCAATATCCTTCGTCTTCACCCTTAATTGATGATAACCAGATCTCAAATCTATCTTGGAAAATACTCCTGCACCTTTCAGTTGGTCAAAGAGATCATCAATCCGCGGTAATGGGTAATTGTTCTTGATGGTCACCTTATTCAACTGTCGATAATCAATACATAGCCTCAAAGATCCATCTTTCTTTTTCACAAACAATACTGGTGCACCCTATGGGGATATACTTGGTCTAATGAAACCCTTATCAAGGAGTTCTTGCAATTGTGTCTTAAGTTCTTTCATCTCTGATGTGGCCATTCTGTATGGTGTCTTTGATATAGGCATAGTTCCTGAAACAAGATCAATAGTAAATTCTACCTCTCTCTCCGGAGGTAACCCAGGTAAGTCATCAGGAAAGACATCTGGAAATTCATTTACCACCGGGATATCTTCAAGATTTGAACCTCCTTTTCTAGTGTCAATCACATGGGCCAAATAAGCTTCACACCCTTTTCTCATCAATCTCTGGGCTTTCATTATGGATATGACTCGAGGATGTTGTGAAAATAATTCCCCTTTTACAATAATTGCCTCGTGATTTTCTTTTTTAAGTACCACAAATTTAAACTTTCAATCCACCACTGCTTCGTGACGTGAGAGCCAATCCATGCCTAATATGACATCATACTCATGGAAAGGCAACTCAATCAAGTCTGCAGAAAACTCCTTCCCATGCACAACCAAAGGACAATTCCTAAATACTTTATTCACTATTACACTGTGACCCAAAGGATTCTTAACTTCAATTCCATATTCTAGGTTTTCTTTAATCATATTATGCTGACTAGGTGTACTAGTGCAAATATAGGAATGTGTGGAACCCGGATCTATGAGTGCACAAATGTCAAAATCATATAATGAAAACATACCAACAATAACATCTGTTGCCGCCTGATCTTCTTTAGCTTTCATGGCATAGGCTCGGGCTAGAGCTCTGCTAGATCCAGGTCTATTCACTGTCTCTGAAATAGCCTCCCTCGGTCGGCCTGGTCCTCCTCTGAACTGAACTCCAGGCTGAGTTGGAGCTGACCTAGTAGTCTGAGTAGGTGTACCACCTGTCAAGAGTGGGCAATCCCTCCGTAGATGTTCTTTGGACCCACATATATAGTAAGCACCTGTGGCACGCCAACATTCCCCCCGATGGCTCCTATTGCAAATGGGACATACCGGTATAGCTTCCTTACTAACATGAGGTTGTGAACTGGCTGTAGCAGAAGGTACCTTAGAGGGCGGCCCCCTCCTAAAAGACCCTGTCTGTGAATAGCTAAAACTTTTTTCCTGTCCTCTATTCAGTGAATGGCTAGTAAAGAAACAACTCTTCTTTCCAGTAAATTGAGTCTCAGAAGTAGCTGACTTTTTGGAAGATTCTTCTATTTTCCTCTTTTTCCTTTTTTCAAGGCTGAGTGCTGCAGAAACTATCTGAGAAAAATTATTATGCTGAAAAGCAGTCACAATATCTCCAACCTCTTCATTAAGGCCATCTTCAAATCTTCTACATTTATCTCTTTCATTTGCAATTAATTCAGGGGCATACTTGCTCAGTCTGGTAAAATCTCGCTGATACTCAGTCACTGACATTTTACCTTGCTTGAGATTCATGAACTCTTTCTTTTTCTCATCAATATAGATCAACGGAATATACTGCTCTTTAAATTCAGAAAGGAAGGAATCCCATGAGACCGGTTCCACCATATCTGGCTTGGTAAGAACTGATTTCCACCAATCATATGCCTCATCTTGGAGTAGAGAAGTAGCAAATCTAGCTTTGTCATCCATTTCCACTTGCAACTCTTTAAAAATTCTTTCAATCTTTTCCAACCAATACTCAGCTGCAGTTGGATCTTCATCTCTCTTACCATAAAAATCTGAAGCCCCA
This sequence comes from Triadica sebifera, assembly GCA_023653625.1. Lineage (NCBI taxonomy): Eukaryota > Viridiplantae > Streptophyta > Magnoliopsida > Malpighiales > Euphorbiaceae > Triadica > Triadica sebifera. The sequence goes on from CM042897.1 coordinate 14,791,812, forward strand.
TACTTACGAACCTTATCAATTGTTACTTTTGGTCTAGGTGGTGGCACTGGGATAGGCTGAGGAATGGCTCGTACCATCTGTTGGAATAATCCAGTCATCTATTGTATAAATGGATTTTGACCAGGGTCAATCTGTTCTGCTGCATGAGGTGGGGGATTTGGAGCAGCATCTTGCCTTTGCACACTTGCTGCACTAGGCTGATGAGGTATCCTAGTATCAGGAGAGCCGGTACTCTCAGCCATATCTCGTTCATCAGAAGACATCTTCCTACAATCCTACAAGTTGCCAAGAAGAAAGCCCATATCAGAATTATATAAGACACATGTATATTTAAACCTCATATCTCATTTCACACCTAGGCCTAGAAACGCCTAAACCTGCTCTGATACCACTAAATGTGATGCCTTACTTATATATTAGGAATAATCTCATATATATAAGAAGAATGTCACAAGCTTAACTCGATAATCTGCTCAAATTGATTTTTTATTTTATTTTAAATAACTTAATATATTTATTTATTTTGGTTTCGGCAAATTATTCTAATTAAATATATATATATATATATATATATATATATATATATATATATATATATATATATATATATATATATATATATATATATATATATATATATATCTTTATATTGTATACACATATGGCATCCGATTATGTTACATAATTATTTACATACACAATATTAAAATATGAGATATGTCTACCACCCTATATACATAGTCAAACTAAAAAAAAACATAATAATACATAACCAACCCCTAACTATGCTTCTTGTGTCTCTGCTGATATGAGCTTGGATTTCCTTCTTGATCACTTCACCTCCTACCGTCTATAGTTCCAATTCCTGTGTGAGAAGAACTCACGCTAAGCTAACTATAGCTTAGTGGTACATATAGGTATTAAGTTTTTTTCCAAACAGTCATACAAATGCATGTCTCAAATAATTAATGATACACTAAATTTTTATTTCATATAAAAGAAATATCACATCACATAATAGTATAAACATAAAAATCATATTCAATAACTAAATTCTCATTATCTCTTGTAAGCATTTCATGTTTTGTCACTTATGTCAATAATAAATTTTTTTCACATTTCATTTCATAGTCTTTAATTAATATCAACCCAAATCTCCTTCCCGGACTGTCCGGATATGGGGTGTGAAATAGGGGCGCTCACGGAGCTTAAGCCACCCTACTCACCATAATCTCAAGTCAAAGGCGCTCGCGGAGCTTAAGCCACCTTGACTGAATATAATTATGTCATCTGTGTATAATCAGGATCAGGGGCGCTCCCAGAGCTTAAGGCACCCTGTCCCTAAATAATATTCATATCGGTACCGTGATTCCCCCCTTAATGGTGCACCATCTATCCTATGTTAGTCCTCAGGTAGAGAAATGGGCAATTAACACAATTAATTACTTGTTTCTATAACCAATACTTATTTCATATTAACACAATCATATATTTACAATTTATTTCAAAACCATGTAATAGCATAATATTTTATCAAATGTTAACACAAAATTAAGTTCATAGTTAATAACATTCTTACAACTTTAAAACATGCCATAATATATATTTTCATCATTGTGACATGTAATTTATGTCATACACACAATCATGCATAAAGGCAAAACAAAATACATATATGTACAAACCTCGATAGTATTTTCCTTTTTCCAAAATATAAGTTCAGAGCTTGTTCACTTTTGTTGGTCTTCTTCTTGCTGAAATCCTAATTTAAAAATATAATTAATTAATAGCTTGATAAAATATTTATTCTTAATATAACTTAAATAAATAATTTCAATTTCTATTAAGCTAGAATAAGACCTCTAAGGACTGTTGGATTAATAACTTTTCCTACACTTATCCAATTTGTATGATTCTTGATTCTGATTAACTATAACATGTAAAAATAAAATATACTAAAATTTTAGAATTTTTGAACCTTTACATAATGTTTGGTATAATTTTAAATATTGACCTGTTTTCTGCCCTTAGGCAGTTTCAAGGTACCCAATTCGACAATTCATAACTTTCAATGTGTAGCTTCAATTATTCTGAAATTGTTTATACAATTATATACATTATTTGGGAACATTTTTCATTTTTAACTCATTTCCTGATTCAATCTCTAAGGGTCTCAAATATGGGAGGATATATAACTGGTTCAACATAGAGTATCAACCCGACCAGTTTAAGTGTTCAGCTTATAACTCACAAAATACATGAAATTTTAAGATGAAACTTTCACATAAATTTAGATAAACATAGGGGTAAAACTTTTATGTTTTTCACTTTGGCCAATTCGATCTAAAAATAGGTGAAATATAAGAACGAAGTTACTGGAACTGCACAGGTATATAAAACCAGTTCAATCAAGGAACAGTCATGGTTCATTTCAGAATAACTCAACCTACACAAGAAAAATTCATACGAAATTTTGCAGATACCTCAATAACATATATACCTACAACTTTCATGTTTTACATAAACTCAGATTAATCCAATAAGATGGTCAATGTTTACAAAAACCGTAGGTTATTTGGTTGATACGTTTTTCAGAACCAGTTTCACCCCAATAATAATATCTCTTTATATACTCAAAATCGTTCAATAAAATTTGGCAGAGGGATACACAAGACATAGATGAACAACTTTTATGTTTAACACATCCCCAAATTCGAGTCACAAGATAATCAAAAACAGAGTGCAATATTCTGTCAAAATATAACCTAAACAGTTCTAATAACACAATAATCATGGGGAAAATATTTCTTACCAAGATCAGATTTAATTGGACTGATTTTTGATGCAATTCTTGAAGAAGATGATGAGCAATTTGATCTGAGATATGGAGGAAGAAAAAGGGATGAAGAAGAAGAAGAAATGAAGGAGAAAAGAGAATTTGGGATTCAGCCCCTTTTTCCCGTTTTTGTAATCTGCCCCTTTTTTTTTTTTTTTTTTTTGCTGCTGTCCATTATACTGTTCATTTTAATTTTGTTTTTTTAATTTTAATTTTCTTATTATTATTATTATTATTATTATTATTATTATTATTATTATTATTATTATTATTATTATTATTATTATTATTATTATTATTGTTATTACCATCTTCACATAATTGTTTATAGCTAATATTTTTAATTTTATTTAATCAAAAACACAATTTAATTATATGATCTAAATTATTCAAATTAAACTATAATTAGTGGGTGTTACAGGTAAAGTTACCTTTGGAAATAATGCAAAGGGTAAGGTAATTGGCATTGGTTCTATTGGTGTTAATGGTTCTACTTTTATTAAGGATGTTTTACTTGTTGATGGCTTGAAACATAACTTGTTAAGTGTAAGTCAATTATGTGATAAAGGAAACAAAGTAATCTTCACTTCAAATGAATGTCTTGTAATCTCTATTGATGGTCAAGAAATATTTAAAGAAAATAGAGATATCAATACGTACATAATAAACTTACATGAACTATCTAACCATTCCTCTAAGTGTCTTATGACTACTAGTGATGAATCTTGGCTGTGGCATAGAAGACTTGGTCATGCTAACGTGGACTTAATACAAAGTCTCAGCATAGGAGAGCTAGTAAAAGGATTACCAAGAGTTAAATATGAAAAAGGCAAGACATGTGATCCTTGTCAAAGAGGAAAGCAACACAAGTCATCTTTCAAAGCCAAAAACATAGTAAGTACTTCAAAACCTCTTCAACTCCTGCATTTAGACTTATTTGGACCTACTGGAATTGCTAGCTTAGGAGGAAAACATTATGCATTTGTCATCGTAGATGATTACTCTAGATTTACTTGGGTAATTTTCTTAGCTCAAAAGAGTGATGCTTTTGAAAATTTCAAAAACTTTGCTAAAAGAGTTCAAAATGAAAAAGGGTACTGCATTTCAAAAATAAGAAATGATCATGGGAAAGAATTTGAAAATGAAAACTTTGAAAGTTTTTGTCTTGAACATGGCATTTCACATAATTTCTCATCTCCTAGGACACCTCAACAAAATGGGGTAGTTGAAAGGAAAAATCGAACATTAATTGAAATGGCGAGAACAATGCTTAATGAATACGAATTACCAACTTATTTTTGGGCAGAAGCCACAAACACTGCATGTTATATTTCAAATCGAGTTTTCAAAAGACCACTTTTAAACAAAACCTCATTTGAGCTATGGAATGGAAGAAAGCCCTTGGTATCATACTTTAGAATATTTGGATGCAAGTGTTTTATATTGAACATCAAGGACAATCTTGGTAAATTTGCCTCTAAGTCTGATGAAGGTATCTTTTTAGGATACTCTACAATCAGCAAAGCATATAGAGTATTTAATAAAAGATCATTAACAATAGAAGAATCCATGCATGTTGTTTTTAATGAATCTAGTAGACTTGATCTGGTGAAAGGTAGTGCTCTTGATGATGTTGTAGATAATATGGAAAAACTTGTCATTGAAAATGGAAAAGAAGAAAACGATCAAGAAAATTTACTACCTCAAAATCAAGAACAAATGGAGCAAGAACTTCCAAAAGAATGGAGAATGAAGAAAGATCATCCAAAAGAGCAAATAATTGGTGATCTATCAAGAGGAGTAAGTACTAGATCTCATTTCAAGCATTGAGTCACTGACATTGCTTTTATTTCACAAATTGAGCCTAAAAACATTGATGAGGCTCTTAATGATGAAAGTTGGGTAATTGTCATGCAAGAAGAACTCAACGAATTTGAGAGAAATAAGGTATGGAACCTAGTACCTAGACCCAAGAATCATCCAATCATAGGCAGCAAATGGATATTTAGAAATAAATTAGATGAACAAGGGTTAATAACCAGGAATAAAGCAAGACTAGTTGCAAAAGGATATAACCAGGAAGAAGGTATAGATTATGATGAAACATATGCACCTGTAGCTAGATTAGAAGCTATAAGAATACTCTTAGCATATGCATGTCACATGAATTTCAAAATTTTTCAAATGGATGTGAAAAGTGCATTTCTAAATGGTTATATAGATGAAAAAGTGTATGTAGAACAACCACCAGGTTTTGAAAGCTATGATTTGCCAAATCATGTTTTTAAACTTTCAAAAGCTTTGTTTGGTTTAAAACAGGCTCCAAGAGCTTGGTATGAGAGACTAAGTTCTTTTTTATTGAAAAATAGCTTCACAAAGGGAAATGTTGACACTACACTATTCATCAAAAATCATAAGCATGATATACTAATTGTTCAAATTTATGTTCATGATATAATATTTGGTTCTACTAATGAGCTGCTTTGTCAAGAATTTGCTAAGCGCATGACTAGGGAATTTGAAATGAGCATGATGGGAGAACTTAAGTATTTCCTTGGTCTACAAATAAAGCAAAGCAATGAGGGCATATTCATCAACCAATCTAAATATGCCAAAGACTTAATCAAAAAATTTGGTATGGAATGATGCAAAAATGTCAAGACTCCTATAAGCACATCAACAAAATTGGACAAAGATGAAAAGGGTAAGAGCATTAATGAAAAGCTTTATAGAGGTATGATCGGATCACTTTTATATCTCACTGCTTCTAAACCCGATATTATGTATAGTGTTTGCTTATGTGCACGATTTCAATCATGTCCTAAAGAATCTCATCTAAATGTTGTAGAAAGGATTTTAAGATATTTACATGGAACATTGCATCTAGGTTTATGGTATCCTAAGAATTCATCTTTTTATATTATAGGATATTCAGATGCAAACTATGCTGGTAGTCTTTTGGATAGAAAAAGTACTTCAGGTACTTGTCACTTCATTAGAGAATGTTTGGTTTCTTGGTTTAGCAAGAAACAAGTTTTAGTTGCTCTCTCAACTGCTGAAGCTGAATATGTAGCAGTTGGATGTTGTTGTACACAAATTATTTGGATGAAACAACAACTTAAGGACTATGGTCATGAGATGAACCATATACCTATAAAATGTGACAACACTAGTGCTATAAATCTTTCAAAAAATCCTATTCAACACTCTAGAAGTAAACATATTGATATTAGACCACACTTTATTAGAGATCATGTTCAATATGGAGATGTTGAATTAGAATTTGTATGCACAGAAAATCAATTAGCAGATATTTTCACTAAGTCTCTAAATGAGGAAAGATTTAATTTCATTAGAAGAGAACTAGGTATGATTGATGGATTAACCTTGTGATTGCAAGAATATGAAATTTTAATTGTTGATCTTAAATCATATCACAAGTTATAAGATAGAAATTTTGATGAGAATTCATGCTTTATGAAGTAGAATCTTTGTTGAAATGATTTAGTCTTGTTGCAGAACTTAAATTCAATTTGATGAAAATTATAGGGGAGTCACGCCCGTGACATATACTCACGCCCGTGACTTAAGTGGCCTAAAGAGGCAGTGTCGTTCACCACTTTGGTTCACGACATGCTTCACGACTTCAAGTGGTGAAACTTAGTTTCACAGCTTGAGTCACGCCCGTGACAATAGACGTTCACGACCGTGACACTGTTTCACTCCCGTCAATAATTACACCCCAAAACTCACAGAAGCTTTCACGCCTTGTGTCACGGCTTGCTTCACGTGCATAAGTAGTGAAATTCAACAGTTCACGCCCGTGACGGGATGTTCACCCCCGTGACCTATGATCAGTCGCGCCCGTGCAATTCATCGATCACGCCCGTGAACATATTCACGCTTTCATTCATGGGTGGAACACTACTTGAGCAAACCGTGAACACGATTATTCACGCCCGTGAAACCATAAGTCACGCCAGTGAATGCATCGAATATATAAGAGAACAGCTGGTTACAACCTTCATTTCAACTCTCCATCTCCTAAAACCGCTCTCATTTACTCTCATTCATTGAGACATTGAAGATTCCGACCCCAAAGACTTGAAATTTCACTATAAATACCACTAAAAGTTCGAATCTTCAGCAGAAATCATACACTTCTAGGGTCTTTCATCAAATTTTCTGTCAAAAAAAAAATTTCTTCAACTCTATCAACAACTAATTTCTTCAAATATGGAGTCTGCTTCATCTAAGGGAAAGAGAAAGAAGTCCTATGCACCTAAGAGGTATTCAGATTACCTCATGAACATCATTCCAGAAAGTTGCCATCCTCGGTATGCAACTTTGAAGAAGAGACTTATTTTATCATCAAGGTCCTTCGAATGGCAAGCAGTCCGTAGTCTCGGGCTTAAGATGGCTATGACAGAGCAACTTCAAGCCTGTCATCTAAAAGAATTTGTTGAAATTCATCAGCCGACTCTGCGGGAGCCAACGCTGGAATTTCTCAGCACCTTGCAGGTTTCACCAACTGGAGTGGTGAAATTCCAACTCTGCAATAATCCTAACACCCTCAGCGCCATCGCATTTGGAGAATTTTTCAACCTACCATCTGATGGCATTCTAAATGAGATTGAGGTAGAATTCTTTGCTCCTCCAGCCTGGACACATTTTGGCACCGGTTACAGCTGGGATGTCAAGAAAACTAAGAGCACACATCTCAGGACCCCAGTACACAGGTATTTGCATAGGTTTTTAACCTATAGCATTTTTGGTCGGGGAGAAAGTAATGGAACTATTAGGAAGTCAGAACTCTTCCTATTTGAGATGGCTCGTAGGGGAGTCACAGTGGCACTTTCCATATGGTTTGCAAACCATCTTCTCTCCATTGCCACCAAGCCCACAAGAGATATCTTGATTGGGGCATATGTCACCCATATTGCAGTGAAGCTCAATTATTTGAAGCTGGATAACCATCACTTCAACATCATTCCTGCACATCCTCAAGATAGGCTGGATGTAGAGTCATTCATCAAGATGGGAGCAGCTGTCAGAATCATTTTTCAGAACAATATCTTCTACCGCTTCACTGATACTGCTGGAGAGATTATCTGGGAAGATCATGACATGGAGGATTTTAAAGCAGGCCTCCAGGGAGTCCAGCAGAAAAAGAGGGCTCGAATTGAAGCAGCACCTCCAGCAGTCGAACAAGACATTGGACAGTCCTCAGCTTCCACATCATCCTTAGCGCAACAGGTGGTCGACCTCTTGGCACCACATTTCGAGCAGCTACAGACTTCCATGGATGAGAGGTTGGAGAACCTCAAGGACTTCATGGAGTCTCGGATGGACAGCCTTGAGGCTGAAGTAGCTAGGCTTCGTGATAGGATGTCTGGCTAGGAGATAGGCTAGAGTGTAGCCTAAATTTGATCATTTTTAGCTTGTTTGTCATTTTTTTTATGTTTGGTTGTGTAGAAAATCTTAAATTTCCTTTCTTAGTTTGTATCCTTTCCTTTATGATATATATATTTGCTTTTGTTTACTTTAATCTTCATATCCTTTTTGATTGATGACAAAAGGGGGAGAAAACTAGCAATATATGATAGGCAATATATGATAAGGGAATGGTATCAAACCAGCAATATAAGAACTTTGAATCAAAAAGTGAATGGACTTTGAAATGGATTAAATATCTTTATTCAAAATTTCATATGCAAAGTATATAAATTGAGTTTTATATACCTTAGATACAACTTAAGTATACTTCGCATATACCTTGCAGCAAGTTACAAATATAAATATGCCATGATATACCTTAAATATACCTTACATATACTTCATGTCTTAAAAAGGAATTATGGTATGTATTAAATATACTTCTCATATAACTTGCATATACTTAAAATCTAGTTTAATGCTACATCATTATTTACTATTCTTGCACATTATAATTTTTTATCCTAAGTATATTTTGAGGGGGAGACCTCTCAAAATCACATATTGCTAGATTATTTGTCACCATCAAAAAGGGGGAGATTGTTAAACCTTGAGGGGTATTTCCGTCATTTTGATGATAACAAATAATATAGCAATATTATATTTAACATACTTGTTTTTAAGTGTATCATACATGACATGAATTAAAATAGCAAGAATGGAGAATTGGAAGAATAATCCTTGAGAAACAAAAATCAAGTAGCATGTTCACTGTCGTGACTCTAGGAGTCACTCCCGTGAAGGAAGCTAACCGTTACCAAAACCAACATTTGAAATTCACGGCCATGAAGGAAAAACAAACCGTGAAGTAAGCATTTAAGTCACCCCCGTGAAGCTTCATGCAATTTCATCCAGAGAGCTTCACGACCAGAGTCACCACTTGGCTCACGGCTGGGAAGAGAGTCACGCCCGTGAAGGATTAATGTCACGCCCGTGACCCCTTATGTTCATACATCCTAGAGAGCTTCACGACCAGGGTCACCACTTCAGTCACATCTTGGGAAGAACTGTCACCCCCGTGACAAGCATATTCATGCCCATGACCAATGAAAGAGAAAAATGTCAGGCACGATTTTTTGGTTAGTACAACGGCTAGTTTCTTATTTAATGCACCCCAACGGCTATATTCAGCCATGAGAGTATAAATGGAAGTCATTTATACATTAAGGAACAAGAGGATGATAAGAAAAACAAAAGATTAGCATATACTTCAAATCACAATCTATCTTGTACTTTCACACTTTGAGAACAAATCAATTCTCTGTAAAAATCTTTTTGCTCCTCATATTTGAGCAATAAAGATTTATAAGTGCTTCTCTCTGTAATCTTTACTCAAGTGAGCTTTGGGTAGTTTTGGGTTAAGAGTAGAACACTTGTAAGGGTTAGTTGTGTAAACCTCCAAAACACAAAGTGTAGGTTGTTTGTGTGAGCCTGTAAAACACAAAGTGTAGGTTATTTGTGTGAGCCTGTAAAACACAAAGTATAGGTTGTTTGTGTGAGCCTGTAAAACACAAGGAATTGATTATTGTGTGAGCCATTAAAACACAAGGGATTTCTGGGTTAGGTGTGAGCCATTGTGAGAAATACCATAGTTGGGAGTGAGCTTGTAAAACTCCATTGTAACACTTAGTGTGTTAGTAAAACTCCCAATTGCGATTGGGGAGAGGAGTAGGGTTTGTTAACACCCGAACCTCTATAAATCTTTGTGTCTGATTTTCTCTATCCTTCCAAAAATTAACTATTTATTTTCGCACTTTAAAGTTTAATTCTTGAAACTCCAATTCAACTCCCCTTCTTGGTCTAATATCTAGGCAACAGAATCCCATCCAAGAATATTTTACTCATTCTCCATATCTTCAATGCATGTTACCCATTAGGTTCCCAATTATGTTGGCCACTTAAATTAACAATTATTTTAAGCAAGTCATGAGCGGTATCTAGCAACACATCATGACCCCCAATTGATTGGAAAGTCAGTGGTTTGACTACGAACCTTTCCATAGAAAATGTTCGTGCAATTATTGGCTTTCACCATTTTATACCCCACTTGATTCAGAGTATGGATAAGTGTTAACTCGCACTAGACTGACTACGTCACGTCTAGTTCAAGTAATGTTAGTTCTTGTCCTTGAGGCTCATTACTCTATTAGATATGTCATTGAAGACTATCTTTATGACATTTCCACTCTAGCCAGAGATTACTGAGTAATGACCACGACAAAAGGCCATGGGTATACACTCTTTCTATCAAGAGTGGTGAATCTTTTATTGGTTACCCAATTACCTTCGAATACCTCAAGCTGTATCCAATCACCACCCTATGAGCAACCTCCCTGAGGCAACAAGGAATAGTGTCAAAATACATAATCATTATCCAATATATCCTTGAGTACCTCCAATCTAAGGATACTTGCACAATTGTTATGATGAGACTATCATTGACATTTGAATAGATTATCCATATGATTGTCTCATAGCTGGTCATCTAATGTATTTAGCCACACTTAGCAAGCATCCACATGTTAACTCTAAACATCTCATATTTACAAATTATGAGATCTACTACTCGATCCAATCAAGGAGTGTAACATGTACTAGTCTATCCAGATTAACAATATCCCATCTCATTAATCCTATGACTAGGGATAATGTTGATACTAAAATAATTACACAAGATAAGAATCTCAATATCATGATCTCATCATATTTTCCTTCATGTTTTGTTATGTGTCAAGGACTTCATTAATTGATTTAAGATCACTATTGATTCATATATCAAATGAACATCAAATTAATGAAAAACCTTTTATTAATCAAATAAATTTGTACAATAAGTTCTAAAGGTGATTGCCTTTAGAGCACTCCTCTAACAAGCTCCCACTTGCACTAAAGTCAATCTCTTTTGTATTTAATTCCATAGGCAAGTACATGATAATCAAATTTCTTTTGGGGAAGTGGTTTAGTTAAAGGATCATCAATCTTCTGATCAGTGGGCACTTTTTCTATCTTTACATCATTCCTACCAATGATTTCTCTAATCAAATAGTATCTTTTGAGTACATGTTTGGATCTCTGATGAGACCGTGGCTCCTTTGCTTACGTAATGGCTCCAATATTATCACAATACAATTGTATTACACCAATAATGCTGGGAACCACTCCAAGTTCTGTGATGAATTTGTTTATCCAAACTGCTTCCTTTGTTGTTTCAGAAGTTGCAATATACTCTCCTTCAGTTGTGAAATCAGCAGTCGTTTCCTGTTTGGAACTATTCCAAATAACTGCTCGACCATTTAGTGTGAATACATAACTTGACTGAGATTTTGAGTCATCCTTGTCATATTGGAAGCTAGCATCGGTATACCCGTTCACAATAAGATCTCCATCTCCATATACCAAGAATACACCCTTAGTCCTTCTTAAGTACTTAAGGATATTCTTGATAGCCACCCAATGACCCTCACTAGGGTCCGATTGGTATTTGCTTGTGACACTCAAAGCATATGATACATCGGGTCTTGTACATATCATAACGTACATGATTGATCCTATATCTGAAGCATATGGAATCAAACATATGTGTGTCCTCTCATATTGTGTCTTTGTACTCAAAGACTTTAAGAGAGTAATCCCATGGGTCATGGGAATATATCCCCTCTTGGACTACTCCATGCTAAACCTCTTTAGCATCTTATCGATGTATGCAGACATTGATAGACAAAGCAACCTTTTAGATCTATCTCTATAGATCTTTATCCCCAAAATATAGACTGCTTCTCCAAGGTCTTTCATAGAGAAATTCTTGGACAACCAAAATTTGACTGATTGTAAGGCCGAGACATCATTTCCCATTAATAATATGTCATCTACATACAACACAAGAAATACTATTGTATTCCCACTAACCTTCTTGTAAACATAAGGTTCATCCGAATTTTGTCTCATCAAACCGAATATTCCAACTCGTGGATACTTGCTTTAATCTATAAATAGATCTTTGAAGCTTACATACCTCTTTGCCATCTTTGGATATGAATCCTTCTGGTTGTGTCATGTACACATCCTCAGTCAGATTTCCATTAAGGAAAGTTGTCTTCACATCCATTTACCATATCTCATCATCATAATGAGTAGCAATGGCTAAGAGTATCCTTATGGATTTAAGCATAGCTAATGGGCTAAAAGTTTTAACATAGTCAATTCCTTGTCTTTGACGATTATCTTTAGCAACAAGTCTAGCTTTATAGGTAATCACATTACCATCCATGTCAGTTTTCTTTTTGAAAACCCACTTGTACTCTATAGGCTTTATTCCTTCGGGTGGGTCAACCATAGTCTATACTTGGGTTTCATACATGGAATCCATTTTTGACTTCATGGCTTGAAGCCATTTGTCAGATTCTGAACTACTCAGAACCTTTTCATAGGTTGTAGGCTTATCATTTTCTATGAGCAATACTTCATTCTGTTTACTAATGAGAAATCCATATCTCTCTGGAACAGTATGTTTCCTACTTGACCTATGAAGCCCTTGTGCTTTAGAAGGTTGAGCTGTTATATCATCTGTATGAGTAACAAGCTCAGGTTTAGGCAGTTGATCAGCATCTGTTTGAGCATTTTGAACTTCCTCAAGTTCAATTTTGCTCCCATTATCTCCTTTTAGAAGGAATTCTCTCTAAAAAGATAGCATGTCTTGAAACAAAAAACTTTTTGTTCCAAGGGGTGGTAAAATTGATATCTATATGATGCTTTTGGATATCCCATAAACAGACAGTGGTCAGACTTAAATTCTAGCTTATCTAACATTGTCCGCTTAACATAAGCACAACAACCCCAAATTCTCATGTGAGAAAATATGGGCTTTTTGTTATACCATATCTCATATGGAGTAACATCAACTGACTTCAAAGGAACTCCATTTAATATATAAATGGCAGTCTCTAGTGCATAACCCTAAAAGGATTTAAGGAGTTCTACAAAACTCATTATAGACCTTACCATGTCTAACAAGGTTCGGTTTCTCCTTTCAGCTACACCATTGTGTTGTGATGTGTAAAGTGGAGTCCATTGAGATAAAATCCCATTATCCCTAAAATAATCTAGAAAATCTTGGCTTAAGTATTTACCTCTATGATATGATCGAAGTGTTTTAATACTTTTGCCAAGTTGTTTCTCTACTTCATTTATGAATTCTTTGAACTTTTCAAAAGTTTCAGATTTGTATCTTATAAGATACATGTACCCATATCATGAGTAGTCATCAATAAAAGTAACGAAGTAGATGAAACCACCTCTGATGTCTGTAGACATTGGACCACATACATCTGAATGTATTAAATCTAAAAGTCCATTAGCATGTTCACCCTTTCCCTTAAAGGATAATTTAGTCATCTTGCCTAATAAGCAAGATTCATATATGTCATATGATTCATAATCAAATGACCCCAAACTACCACTCTTGTGTAGCTTAGCCATGCACTTCTCACTTATGTGACCAAGGCGACAATGTCATAAGTAAGATGATTTCAACATATCTTGTTTTTGCATTATGACTCCCACTATTTTATTGCGAATCCATACCCTCACTATGAACCCTAGAGAACTTTTATGGAAGTTCTCCTAGTGGGTCGATATCCAGCTAGCTAAGAATAACCTTCAGGCAACTCAACAAGTTATTCTTAGTTTGGTTGGTAGGTATCTAATCCATACCAATTGCATTATTCATGCAACTATCAAATCTTGTGCTATCAACTTATTGATGTGTGCACATACATTGGGCTATCAACTCTTAATATGTGTACATCTCATGTATACAAACCCAACTTCGCCTCCAATACTCATTAACATTGGCGCAAATCCAACAAGTTAATATTATCGGTTAAGTCTAACCCATTAATCATGAAATCTAATTTTAATGGTTTGAACATATTCTTGAAGAGTGAGCTTGAGGATGTTTGTCAGACTTATGATTAATTTTGGTAAAAATTGAAGATGGTAAATATGTGTGTTCTTTGCTAGAATTGATGAGCAGTGAGTACATAAACTATTATAACTTAAGTTATGGAATTCGTATTTGTATGTTCTTTATTGGATTTGAAAGCTAAGACATAGGGCTTGAACTTTTATTTAGACTATAAAATCCATATATGTCTATTTTTTTCAGAAAAATACATAAAGTTCGGACCTAAAATCTATCCAGAAAATTATGTGCAAAATTTTTAGTGATCAATCAGTGTTAATTTGATCATATCTTTTGATACAAAACTCCAAATTAAGTGATTCAAGTTTCATATTAAAGCTTCAGAATTAAAATTGTTAATAAGACCCTGTAATTTAATTTGAATTTTAAAAGGACAAAAATTAAGGTTCAAAATAGAGCACCGAATATGTTAGTGACAAGGAAGCATATGAGTTGAGGAATGTAATGAGTAAAATAATGTGAACCTTGTTATATTATGCAAATACTATTTTTATTGAGTAATTGTGTGATTAATTCCATTAATTGTACTATGATTAATTCCATTAATGGTATGAACTAGAACTAGACTTAGGATAGTTTGACATGCCAAGTAAGGGGGAACTATGATTAATTCCATTAATGGTACAATTAGTGAAGTTGGTGATGACACTATTATTGAAGTCGGTAATGACATTATTATTAAAGTCAGTGATGATACTATTATTAAAGTCGGTGATGACACTTATATATGCTCAAATCATATTGCCCAGGTGGCACTCCTATAGGGATGGCAACGGGATGGGGTCGGGACGGAGTCCTCTGTCACCAACTCCGACACTTTGCCCCTGTACCCCAAACCCCGACGAAAGTTTTTTTGGATCCTTGTCCGTGCACCACATAGGGACGGAGATCCCTGACCCTGTCCCGATTCCCTAATTTTATTAAAATTTTTTATTTTATTTTAATGTCAAAATTATTTTTTAATTTTTTAATTTTAATTAATTAATTAATTATATAATTTTTTAAATAAAAAATAATTTTTACTTAAAATAAGTGTTATATTTTTATTTTATTATTATTTTTAAAATATTAATTATATTAAAATATAAATAATTATAAAATATATTTTCGGGGCGGGGAACAAGGCATGAGATATATATATAACATCCCTACCCTATCCCCGGCATAAAAAATTCGGGTCGAGGCAAGGAAAAATTTTATTTGAAAAAGCCACCCCATTCAAGGCAGAGTCGGGGCGGGAAAAAATTGTCATCCCTACACTTCTAAGTGCCTGGATGACAACTTCATTATCCTAGTCAGAGGTTAATTGAGTGTTGTGAGCTATAAACAAGTGATTGAAAATAAAAAGCGAATCATGAATTGTGATATGGATAATAATAATGATTTGATAAAGCAAAAAAATATATGAGATATAATAATATAACTTGATATTTATGCATACTAGAATACTACGAGATCTATATTTGCATAAAAATATGATTGGGCATAAATTGATATATGACAATGCATATTGCATGAAATAATTTATTGCTTTATTTATATGCACCACTAAACCTATAGTTTAGCGTGAGAGTTTTCTTCCACGCAGATATAATGAAGAATAACCAGATGATAGTAGGTAAAGGTAGCGGTGGTCTGATCCAATAGAGTAGTTTGTTTCAACAATTGTGAGTTACATAACTTTTGTATTTATAGTTTAAATTTTATTTTATATTATTTGTAAAATAAGCATCACGTTTTGTAAATAACATGTTATTATATAAAATATATTTTTATCTTTCTTGCTATGATTTCACTTACACTATAAAGTAAATAAATAGTAAATAAAGAAAAAAATATACGAGTGTCTTTTATTTATACACATATATGAAACGATATTTTTAATCGATGAAGTCAGCATAACACTCCTTTATACAGACACCTATTTGCTGGGGTGAGGGGGTGTTATAGAACCATTCATTTGTTTTGGAATTTTTAAAAAATTATGGGTTTTGTAACTTGATCATTTGGATTTCATTCTTATCTTTGAAGGGGAAATGTCCCTCTACTATTATCATTAGGCCTAATTCTATCATTTTATCTCTAAACCTAAAATTGTCACAAATCTAGCTTTCCTCACCAATAGTGCTAGACAACCACCATAAGAAGTTTTTGGGCTTAACTTGTAAACTAAAATATTCACAGTTTTTGTATATGAACATGAATTGGATTAACATGTTTTACATGTGAAAAGAGTTTTATGAGATAAAGTGATTTCAAAAAAGAAAAAAAATTAATTTCTCACAGGTTTTTCAGTAATATGATCATGTAATATTAGCTCATTTAGTTGAATTTATCTTAATTAACTAGGAAGGTGCTACACAGAGGGAATTTTCTATTAAAAAATTAAATTAAAAGAGATTTTTTGTTACAAATTATAGTTTAGGTATTGAGTCGTTATATGTTGAATAGTTAAAGTACTGTAAGTATAAATTATCTGGTGGGACATCCGTATTTATATGACTATATTTGCGCAGAAGTGTTATTTTTCTATGCTTTTGGGGCCATTCATTTGTTTTGGAATTTTTTAAAAATTATGGGTTTTGTAACTTGATCATTTGGATTTTATTCTTATCCTTGAAAGGGAAAATATCGGGCCAAATTATAGCATTTTATCTCTAAACCTAAAATTGTTATAAATTTAGCTTTTCTCATCAATAGTGCTAGACAACCAACATAACAAGTTTTTAGACTTAATTTGTAAACTAAAATATTCACAATTTTAAAAAAGAAAAATTTTTCTCACACAAGTTTCTAAGGATTATAAACGAAATTTTTTATCTATGGAGGACGATGACTAAAAATAAAATTTGAACTTTTAGCCCCTTTCTCAAAACTAGCCGTTAGACACAATAAACTGAAAATAACTGTTTTTTTAATAGAAGTGACTGCTATTTTGGTTTTTTTTTTTAATTTTTTTTTTGTAACAAGCATGTTTTCAAATTTTTAGAGATAATTTTCTATAAATCATTGTTTGAAAGGTATTCTAAAAGTTTTTTTTTAAGTAATCAAATAAGTTTTTTGAATTTCTAAAAACTCTTTTGTAAAAAACAAATATGTTTATGCAAATATTTTTAAAGTCTTTGAGTGCATGAAATGCTCACTGTTATCCTCCTTTGTGGTTTTACATTTATAAATCCTAATTTATTGATTTGTCTTTTCATGATACGCAACTTGATGCTCATATTTTCTAAAAACAATTTGAACAAAGTATTTTGATTTATTTGAAATTATATTTATCATGTAAATACTTAGATTCTAGAATGTTTATTAAGATTTAGTTATCATCACTATTTATTGGAAACCTTGCTTGTGGCAACTTGAGCCAATACTAACTAATTAAGAAACTAGGAGAAACAAATATTGAAATAAAACTTGAATGTAAATAACATCTTTTTGCAGGATCACAATAATCATGTGATGACTTGATAATTTATTTGTGTTTTTACTAGGAAGTAATTCTAATGGTGGGAAGTTGGAGTTTCAATTAGTAGTTGAATTATCTTATCGCACAAAAAATATCAAACCTAGAGCTTTTACAGTATAGTAACTTTATATGAAACACATGAAGCTTTGATTCAGATATCTTACAATTGTGCATGGAGTTCCTTTTTATTGGTTCAAATGCTCGCGACTTAGTAATTGAAAGCATGTTAAAGAATATGAACTTGAACAGCAATGAAAAAAAGAAAGAGAAAGATGGTTTTAGTGAGAGAGAGAAATTTGAGGGGCTAGAGGAATAATTAGATACAAGCGAGGACAAAAAGGATGCAAGTGGTGAACTCTAGGATTGCTTTTGGGTTTTGGAGAATAGTTTATTAATAAACTCCATGGCTTTAGCATTAAACGGTGGTAAAAAGTTGGTTTCCATCAAATAAAGATCGAAGAAAAATAAAAAAAACTCAAGGACTCGATTTGAAAAAGATGAAAACTCAAGGGGCTTTTTCAATGGTTTTAGCCCAAAACTGTCTTTTTCTTGCTGTATAGTCTATCCTCTTCTTCGTATTCTTCTTTATTAAAACACTGTAAGGAACAAGTATAACCGCGCCGTTATCTGATAACTCCTCTGCTCATTGAGGGAGGAGACCGCCATGAATCCTTCTCTCCTCGCTGCCCCGTCTTCTTCTGATTTCCTTAACTCTACCACTCTCCGTCTTACCACTCCGTCATCTCTCTTCCTCCCTACACGTCGTCGTTTCAGGGTCACCGTCCCTCGCAACTCTTCCGATGCATCAACTGATGCCCCCGGAGATTCTAAATCTTCTTCTTCACCGTCAGCTGATGTTTTTGGTGGCAGGCGTGAGCTCACTGGGATACAGCCTTTGGTCGCTAATCTCTCACCTCATGTTAGATTAGCGAGCTCCGCGGTTATTCTTGCTGGAGCTCTTACTGCTGGTTATGGATTGGGTCTTAAATTTGGATGGACTCGAAATTTGGCCTTGGGCGGCGCTGCTGCTATGGGGGCTGCTGGTGGTGCTGTGGTCTATGCCATGAATTCCTGTGTACCTGAAGTTGCGGCCGCTGATTTACATAACTACGTGGCTGGGTTGGATGATCCCAAAGCCGTTAAGAAGGAGAATGTCGAACAGATTGCCAAAAGGTTAGTCTTTTTGGTTGTTCGTAATATGTTCAATTGCTTCATCTTTATTGCTTTTTATGAAATTTAAGTGATATTAATTGGAGATAATATAGATGTTTGATTTACATTTTGAACATTTTTACTTGGGTTCATTATCAGATTTTTACATTTTTTTACTTCCTACAGTGTGAGAATTTGTACCTTTTCTTTTCCCTTGGTTTAGCTGCGTTGTGTTTTTCTGATGGTTCATTTTAAGTTCTGAATTCATTCTTTGATATCTTAGATACGGTGTGAGCAAGCAGAACGAGGCATTCAATGCGGAGCTTTGTGATTTATACTGTCGGTGAGTTGAAATCAACTTTTTAATCGTTAAACTTAAGTTACTTTTTAGTAAATTTCATTTTTGATAATTCTATTTCCATCAAATTTCATTTACTTTTTTTAAAAAAAAAATTATGTTTCTCTTTAAACCCTGGTTTCTGTGTAGGTTTGTGTCATCTGTTCTACCTCCGGGAAGTGAAGATCTTAAAGGAAATGAAGTTGAAACTATAATCAACTTCAAAATGGCATTGGGCATTGATGACCCTGACGCCGCAAACATGCATGTGGAGGTATTGTTTCATTGAAAGAAATGGCTATGCTTATGGTTGGATGGATATTTCTTTAAACTGCTACTTCACTTGCTTGGGTGTAGATTGGTAGACGGATTTTCAGGCAAAGGCTTGAAACTGGAGATCGTGATGGTGATGTAGAGCAGCGTCGGGTGGGTCATTTGTGATTTCACTTGTGCGCACTTTAATTCTGAATCCAGATAAGTGTGTAAGTGAACATTTAATTGGAGATATGGAGCTTGACCATTGGTACTGATTCTCCAGTGCAGGCATTTCAGAAGTTGATCTATGTGTCAACTCTGGTTTTTGGAGAAGCATCATCATTTCTTTTACCTTGGAAGCGTGTTTTCAAGGTTACTGATTCCCAGGTACTTATTCATAGAATGTATGTATGTCTAGTCTATATGATCTGGTTTTCTAATGGACATATAATGGCCTTGTTTAGGAATTGATGCTGTATAGTATGTTCTGATTTCTGACTTTTGAGCATGCAAATTATTGATTAAATTTCACATGTTCTCATGTATGGGTAGGTTGTCATTCTTTGAAGTTCACCAGAATTTTGCATTTTCCTTTGGGTTATAACATATTTGTTTCTTTCATTATTCTGATCCTGCCAGGTTGAGATTGCTATCCGTGATAATGCTCAGAGGTTATATGCTTCGAAACTAAAATCAGTTATCAGAGGTAAGATACAGCTCTTTAATATTACTATTTTACTGTGTTAGCTGATACAAGTGACTAGGGAGCTTTCAGTGCTGAGCATTTGGGCAAAGTTCAACTAGATCCATATCACATGGTGTGGCAAGGTTGCTCACTGCTCAACTTTAATGTGATGGGTGTAGTATTATTTGTTTTCTGTAAAAAGTGGAGCCCTTCTTCCTTTATCCACAATTACAAATCAATTGATTCTTCATTCAATTCTCTGGTTCCAAGGGTCAAAAGGAGTCGAGGTGCATTTTATTTTTTATTTATTTTTTAGAGTTATATGAAATATTTGCAAATGCAGCAAAGATGGAGGTGGAAGAGCTGTCAATTCTTGAAGAAATTTGATCCAAATTCTTAGAGATGAACAAATGTCAATTCATTTAACCTCTTTCATTGGCATTTATTCATCATCTCTAGAAATTTGCTTGCTGCTAGTGAAACAAGAATGTGTTTGATAAATTCCAGTTGTCATTTTAATGTAGATGTAGATTTGGAGGAGCTTGTAAGCCTTAGGCAATCACAGCTTCTATGCCAGCTTTCTGATGAGGTACCTTCTTCACATAGATCATTTATTATGGCTTATAGATTGTTCTTTATGTAGTATGTTCTGTTTCATGCAGCTTGCAGCAGACTTGTTTAGGCAACAGACAAGAAAACTAGTTGAGGAAAATATATCAGTAGCATTGGATGTTCTGAAGTCTAGGACAAAAGCTGTGTATGATATCGATTACTCCACTTGAGTGCAACTTTGTGTCACACAACTTATTAAGCTTTATTTTTCAAAGAACCTTTTTTGGAGGCTCTAATTTGAAATAAATTTCAATATTGCGATGGATATCATTTTCACAATCTAACTAAATTAGGTTCTATAGTAGGGGTGCTATGCAAGTGGTGGAAGAGCTTGATAAGATATTGTCATTCAACAATAAACTTATGTCATTAAAGACTCATTCTGAGTCAGCTTCCATTGCTCTTGGGGTTGGTCCAGTTTCTTTGTTAGGTAAGGGTATTGGTGCTTTTGCTTTCCTAAAATTTGACATCTCTAATGGACAATGTCACTAATGCTACTTTGTGGCCTAGGTGGCAAGCATGATAATGAGAGAAAGATGGATGACTTGAAACTCCTTTATAGAGCTTATATTGTAGATGCTTTATCTGGTGGTCGCATGGAAGCAAATAAGGTGAACAAATTCTGGGATGCACTATTTACACTGCTGATTTTTTTTTAATTTATTATCTTGTATGTGACTAACATTAATTAGGCTAATCTATTAATTAACCCAAGGTAATAACATTGTCAACTGCTTGGCAAAAGAAGAAAAGAAACAACTCGCATTATGGTAATATTATTGCTATGCTTTTGTTGATTCTTGTTACGAGATTGTGGGAGTAATTATAGGATTTAAATATGTAAGCACTAGCCTAATTAGGAATAGCTTGATTATTGGAATAATTCTTGATTTTCTTCCTATTTTAATCTCGACAAAGTTGTATATATACATGTACTCTTTCATAGTGAAATACATATCAACATCTTCCACTTGCTGTTCTATCACATGGTATTAGAACTTGGGTTATACCGAAACCCTAGCTAAAAATTGATTTGAGAGTTTTGCCAAAGTGAGCATCACTCTACCAAAGTTAGGTCACCATTGCGAGTGATCTTTCTTTAGCACCACCCCACTTGGAATGAGCACCACCCTTAGTTCAGCTTCTTCTTGAAATCCGGCCACTAGAAGTGTAGCGTGTGAGTGTCATGTGCTGCCACAAGTTTCTGCCCATTCTTCACATGCCAGCGCGTGTGATGGACCCACCTTCATTGTTTTCTTCTCCTGCAGTCGCCTTGGTCTTGGTGTTTCTCTAGTGGTGTTTGTTTGCCAGTCAGGAAAGTTGTTCTTCCTTATCTTCTTTATGCAGTTGATTTCGGTACTGTTATTTGTGGTTTCCGGTTGTTTGAGTATTGCCTATCCTATTTAAGTGTCTTTGGTTTTGAAAAAAATTATTTCCTTGTGTTTATGATAGTGGTTGAGCAGAAGAATGTGGTTATGCTTAGTGTTATTCTCATTCTAACTAAAATCATTGAATAAAAATTAAATGGAATTAATTATTTAGATTGGAGTAAGACTGTTCGTTTGTATTTACATTGTATCTCTATGGACAACCATTTAATTGAGAAACCCACATAACCTCACATGAAGCTTGTGCTATTTTTCTATACTCAATATGCACTAGATCACAACACCACTTTTTGCTTCTTACTCTCCAAATTACTACCAACAAAAGCACAATAACTAGTAGTGGATCTTCGATCAATCTTGGAACTCGCTTAGCCTACATTAGAAAAACACTTAATATTACTATGACCATG
This sequence comes from Triadica sebifera, assembly GCA_023653625.1. NCBI lineage: Eukaryota > Viridiplantae > Streptophyta > Magnoliopsida > Malpighiales > Euphorbiaceae > Triadica > Triadica sebifera. The sequence continues at coordinate 14,814,429 of CM042897.1, forward strand.
ATTCCGATATAGTTTCCCTCATGTAGGAGCTTTTTTCAAGTAACACAAAATTTGTTCTAAGACTACCATATGATCTTACTGTAGGAGAGGACATAAATTGACTTGCAATACTAACTGAGTAAGCAATGTTAGGATGAGTAAATGTGAGATAATTCAACTTATTTACTTTTAATATATTGAACCTAGAAATTGTTGTGAAATATCTGATTTTGGTGACTTTTACTTGTGTAAGCGAAAATTTGTTTTGCAACAGTTTCTCGCCTTCTGAATCAGATTATTAAAAGTTAAAGATGTTCTGATTTAGTTCTGTGCTAGGAAAATCAAGACATGTCTTTCTTAAGGGGTTAGTGGAGAAATGTTGAGAAGACAGAGGAGAACTTATTGTAATTATTAATCTGCATAATGCTATTGTGAGTCTTAAGAAAGATGGGTATTGGGATGGAAAGGTTTTTTCCCCCCCTTTTGTATGAATATGTAGAAGGATATACATGAGTGGGTAGTCAGTAATTTGCTGATAAGGGGAATTTCCTACTTCAATTGACTTGGACCATTCCATTAATGGTCAGCGCTCCTCTCCATTACAACCATTGATCTTTTTGCTTTGGTGATGTTTGAATCAATACTACATATCTAAGAGGAAATTTGCTGGTGCTTATGATTTAATGATGATAGTTTTTGATAGATGAAATTGATTTGGGGTTAATAGATGCTGGACCAATGGAGGGGCATCTTAGAGTCTGAGTGTTTCTGTTAAAGTAGAGATAACGTGTATGCATCAGAAATTTGTCATTTGATGGGTAATTGTATGAAGTGATGTTAAATTAACTGGTATATAGGTTTTGCACTGTGCACATTTGTACACCCCTGACATGATGTATTTGATTGTGATATAAGATTGCATTAGAACAGTTGAACATTGAATAAAGTGCAGTTAATTTTCATCTTGATTGCAAAATCTGCCTTCGGTGAAAGGAAAGTTATATAAAACTAGAATTGGACTTGTGAGATAAGGTAACAATGTTGAGTGGTGAAGAAACTGTATGGTGTAAAATGAAGGCAGATACAAGGATTTTATAGTGGATGTGTCGTAATACAAGAAGGGCGGAAGTTGAAAAAAAACATTAATAGAGATGTGTAAGTCGCACATCTAAGTCATGCTTTTAAGTGTGGGATTAATATGCTTCAATATGCATAATGTAGGCTAGCAAATTCACTGGTACTGGGAGATTGAGAATATCTTTATTTACTAGAGTGAAGAAGATGAGAGGTAGATTTGGGTCAAGTGGTGAACATGGAGTTTGCTGTGTTAGACTTCAGTAGGATGGAGTAATCTATTAAGTTGACTGTGCTAGATTAACTTTTAGTCTATTTGAGTTCTGGTAGGTAGATTTATATGGTAAGCCCCTGCTTCAGAGCTGTGGAAGTAGTAAAGCATAAGCACAAGAAGTATGCGCTACAGTAAAGCATCATTATTAGGAGTATGCACATGAAATAGTGAAGTGGTAATCCTCCCTTTAGTGCTTCAACTGTCAGTATGCATCGGCGTTGTCATTCATCTTCATCTACACAATGAATCATAACTGGGGAAACCTTCTATTTATTGGAGGACTTCACTTTTTAATTCCAATAGTCTAGTACTTTACTAGGTAATGTTAGCATCAAGGATCTTATTCATTGAGGCTGGGTGATAATGTCACCTCTAGAAACTGGTGCTTGTTTTCTTTTTTCTGAAGTCATTGCTTGGACTGAATGGATTTGCATATTATTTTACTGAAGTTGAAAGCATAAATTTACAGCAGAGTATTAAGGAGAAAAACACTGACAGGAGGAATGAAAGGAAGTTTTTCAAATTGGAAGAGATTTAGAGAAATGAAGCATTCTGACTAGTTCTTAGATTTCAAGTACCATTTATAATAGCCTTATATCCCAAGTGAAATACAACCATTAATAGAAAATCATGATTTCACTTTTATTCTTTCTATTCACTTATATTTGTATTTTATTTCTACCACTGTATGGAACTCTCTCCTTCATTGTTTTAAAGTTGAGAATAATACATTATCCATGATCCAACTTTAGTCTATTTTAAATTAACCTATGCCTTATGGGAAGCTAGGTCAGTTGCATTATTTAAGCATCGTAGGATTTTAGGTTAATACTCCATATTATATTGCCTCCTTATTATTTGTCTCTGTATACTGTATCACTTCTCTGCTTATTAGCAAGTACTATAGGTTTGTTAGTGTCTTACGGCATTATAATCCTCTCATTTTTCTCTTTTTGTAGGTTGCTGCATTGAATCAATTGAGGAATATTTTTGGTTTAGGGAAGAGGGAGGCAGAAGCAATTACAGTTGACGTTATCTCAAAAGCATACCGTAAAAGACTTGCACAAGCTGTTTCAAGTGGTGATTTGGGTATGGCGGATAGCAAAGCTGCCTTCTTGCAGAATTTGTGTGATGAATTGCACTTTGATACACAGAAGGCAACTGAAATACATGAAGGTAAGAGACAATTTAGAGCTGCTACTCTATTGAACTGTCATGTTGTTATGTTTTACCATTTTCTACGGTTTATAAATTTCTGGTTTCAGGTTCCAGTTGTGTATTCTGATTGTAATGGTTGAGATTAAGACTTAGTTGAGTTGAGTTACATATCGTATTGTAGTTGAATTATTTCTCTTTGTTTTTTAGAAATTTACCGGCAAAAGCTTCAGCAATGTGTGGCTGATGGAGAGCTGAGTGAGGAGGATGTTGTTGCTTTGAACCGTTTGCGAGTCATGCTCTGCATTCCTCAGCAAACTATTGATGCAGCTCACTCTGATATCTGTGGCAGTTTGTTTGAAAAGGTAATTTGGTTTTTTCATTTCTGATACTTATATAGGGAATCCTAGTAATAATTCCACTAGTCTTTCTTATTAGGTTATGTTTCTAAATGCATGTAGCTTCATAAATGTGTTTTTCATGCTAGAGGTATCATACTTGTATATCAGTAAGGATTAGTACACTGGCTTTCATACCAATTCTCACAGTAGCTGTGTGTCATCATGTTGACCAATTATTTGTTTCCCAAAAACAAATTGCAATTATTTAAATTCAACTTATGGGCAACTTAGTGATTTTCTTTTTGGAGGATTCGAATCATTACTTCAATTGCTAATATTATGGCCCATATTAAACTATGACAATAATCCCTGGTTAGGAACTTCGGATTTTCTCTTTAATAGCTGGCTTGAAATTTGATATGCGTCATTGAGGGCAAGGCTCTAGCCCTAGTGCCTCTATAGGAGAAAAGCAGGTGACCTCCTCCAGTAGGGGTGTGCTTTATGGCTTCAGCGTTTGCCTTCTTTCAGATGCAAAGCACTGGAAAGGTACACCTGATGAACTTACATGAGCTGTGTCTAGCATGTAGTTGTAAATGATATTCTGTCACCAAATAACATCATCTTTTCTGACTACCTTTATTTTTCTCGAACTTCCTGATCTACCGGAATCTGTTGTTGATCGGGCCTGAAATGCATTTTTCATCACCACAAGGTTGCCAGATTCTAACTGGCCCACTACATCCAATATAGTTGGAGGTTTATCCATCCATTTCTAACAACCACGCACATCATATCTTTCTCCTTGATTTAGGTTTCTCTCAGTCCACTGTTTTTTTTCTCTCTTACATGTCTTTAATTGTTTTTTCTTTCTTTTTATGCACAGGTTCTGACTTTTAATTTTTTGCAGTAACTAATTTCTCTTTTTATTGATACATATTCTTGGCTGTGATTCTTCTATTTTTTTTTTTTTTTTTATCTATTACTCCATCCATCCCATTTTAATGGGCTTATGTTCCTTTCTTATTTTTCTCATAAAGATAGACCACTTTCCATTTTAAAAATGTAGTTATGTGCTAATTCTCTATTATTTCCCTATTTAATGTGTCTTGTTATCACCAAATATGAGTTATTATCTTAATTGTTTTAATAATGTTCCTTTAATGTAGGGTTATATTAGGCAAAATGTGTAATTTTAACCATATGAATTACATTTCTTAATCTATGTGAAAATACAAACAATCTTATAAAAATGGGATGGAGAGAGTACATATTATTTTAGACTTAGTTGAGACTCTTAAATTTATTTATTTGAATTTTTAGGTCATTAACAAGAATAGATATATTTAAGCGATAAAAATGAATTCTTTTGTAGAAGATACTAAATAATGAAATTTATTTTTCTTCATGTTTCATTATATTTAGTTTTGTGCTCTAGGTAAATATATATTCTTACTATGGTTATATATTATTTATACTAAAGTTTGCTATGAAAAATTTAATTTTTCTATTTTTTTTGGCTCCTTATTGTTCAAGTATTGGAAAACAAAAGAGAGAAAGTGATAAACAAGCTATAGCAGCGGAGAAAAATGAGAACAGATGAGAAGAAGTGGGACAACACAACACACTAACTTTTTTCAATTACTTCTCTTACGAGTTACATATACAAGAGCTGCTTGTATAGCAGTAATTTATAATGCAAAATATTAAGAGTTTTACACCTGATACAACCAAAATATCTAAGTTCACAACCAAAACCAGAAATCTAGTAAACCATGCCATGCAAGCGTATCCATACTGCAGCAGAAACCAACCCCTGACAGCATATCTAAGAAAAATCTCACTCCTTCAACACCAACTTCTATCAGGATGTCTTTGCGCCTGCATTGCAGCTATGTTCCAGGATCCCTTTGCACCTTATCAACAACAAAAACATATGTAGCACATGCTATTGGATTAGTATGTGCTATGCTGGTTTTTGCTTAAATTTGGTCAAATTATACTAACCTTTTTACTTCCCTTTTTAGGTGGTCAAGGATGCAATTGCTTCTGGTATTGATGGTTATGATGCTGATGTTAAGAAGGCAGTAAGAAAGGCTGCTCATGGTTTACGATTAACACGGGAGGCTGCCATGTCAATTGCCAGCAAAGCGGTGAGCATATATTCTGATCCCTGTACCATAGTAAAATATACATTCTAAATAAAACATGTGTAAACTTTTGTTGCATTTATGATCTGCCATGTAGGTTCAGAAGATTTTCATAAACTATATAAAGAGAGCACGAACAGCTGAAAATCGTACTGAAGCTGCAAAAGAACTAAAGAAAATGATTGCATTCAATACGCTGGTTGTAACTGAATTGGTGGCTGACATAAAAGGGGAATCTTCTGATGCTCCACCCGAAGAACCTATTATGGAAGAAGAAAAACAAATTAAAGAGGCCGAGGAATGGGATGATGAGGAGTGGGAGTCGCTTGAGACACTTAAGAAAGTAAAACCTAGTGAGGAACATGCTGCAAAGATGGGGAAGCCTGGCCAGACAGAGATAACTGTCAAAGATGATCTGCCTGAAAGGGACAGAACTGACCTTTATAAGACATACTTGCTGTACTGCCTAACTGGTGAAGTGAAACGGATTCCATTTGGTGCTCAAATCACCACAAAAAAAGATGATTCAGAGTATGTATATCTAAACCAGCTTGGTGGCATTTTGGGTTTGACTGTCAAGGAAATTGTGGAAGTACACAGGAGCCTTGCCGAGCAGGCATTTAGACAACAAGCTGAGGTGATTTTAGCTGATGGACAATTGACAAAAGCCAAAATTGATCAACTGACTGAAGTGCAGAAGCAAGTTGGGTTGCCACCAGAGTATGCTCAAAAAGTAATCAAGAGTATTACAACTACAAAAATGGCTGCTGCCCTTGAAACTGCTATCAGTCGGGGAAGGCTTAATATAAAGCAGATTAGAGAATTGAAGGAAGCAAGTGTTGATTTGGACAGCATGATATCTGAGAGGTTGCGAGAGAACCTTTTCAAAAAAACCGTGGATGAAATTTTCTCATCGGGTACTGGAGATTTTGATGAGGAGGAAGTCTACGAGAAAATCCCTGCAGATCTCAGCATAAATGCTGAGAAGGCAAAAGTTGTTGTTCATGAGCTTGCACAGAGTAGACTATCAAACTCTTTGATTCAGGCTGTGGCTCTATTAAGGCAAAGAAATCTTCAAGCAGTGGTATGGAATCCATGAAAAATATGTATTATAGTGCATTCATTCTTTATTTTTGTATCATGTAGCTTTTTAGATGGATGTGGTAGCTGTGGAAGTTAGCAGATAATTTTATTATAATTGTTAGAGGGCTTTGTTTGAGATCTTTCTTCTGCTTTTGTAGGTCTCTACTCTTAATGACTTTCTGGCTTGTGACAAAGCTGTACCGTCTGAGCCACTGACATGGGAGGTACCAGAGGAGCTGGCTGATTTATTTACTATCTATATGAAAAATGGTGCAGAACTGGGAAAGCTGTCCCGGTTGCAGTATCTGCTGGGGATAAGTGATTCAACAGCTGCTGCTCTCAGGGAGATGAAAGATAGAGTACACTTAGTTGAGGCAGAGGAAGAAAAGTTTGTATTCTGACTTATGATAGTCGTGTTAGGCATGCCGACTCAGTTTTCTGTTCAATGAAAAATTATGATTCTTGGGAAGCATTTTTCATGGTGTAAACATACGATGATGAAATTTTGGTAGGCGATCAATTATAAATAGGTTTGTTACTTGCTGCGTGCTTGTACTATTTGATGTATGTTCTGCGTTTAATAATTCGGCAATGAAAAGGTTGTTTATCTGGGAACATCATTTTCACGCGAGAGAATCCTCATTTATGTTTTGTTATTAATCTGATTGGAATTCTGTTCTCTTGCAGCTATGGCTGATGATGTTCACTTGCGATTGTATGGAATTACAATCTTTTCTTTTAATTTTTTTTTTTGGTTTCTAGTATGGAGCGCTTTAAAGCTCCAAGATTGAATGGGTTGTGTATAAGGGTGTAATCGAATCAAGTCGAGTCGATATAGTATCAGGTTTAAAATCGAACTCGATCGAGATTATTTTTAATTGTCGAAATTTAACTCGAAAGATATTTGAGATACTTGAGTTCAATTCGATAAAATTTGAATCAATTAAAAATTTTAATAAGTAATATACTTGACTTGATTTAAAATTAATTCGAGTTGACTTAATTAAGTTTAAATGATAGATGGCTAAAACTTACACAGTTAGAGTTGGATTTTATGTATGAAAATCAAATTTGGACTTTGGTTGACCCACCTAAAGGGATAAATCCCATTAGGTGCAAATGAGTCTTCAAGAAGAAGACCGACATGAAAGTTAATATAATTACCTATAAAGCTAGGTTGGTAGATAAAAAATATCATCAAATAAAAGGTGTTGAGTATGATGAAACATTCTCTCCGGTTGTTATGCTTAAATCTATCAAAATATTCCTAGTCATTGCTGCTCATTATAATTATGAGATTAGGCAAATTGATGTAAAAATAACTTTCCTAAATGGAAATTTGATAAAGGATTTGTGCATGACATAACTTAAGAGTTTTACATCCAGTCATAGAAAAAAAGTATGCAAATTGCAAAGATCTATTTGTGGATTGAAACAAGCAACAAAGAGTTGGAACATCCGATTTGATGAGACAATCAAATAGTTTGGTTTTCCCACAAAATATGGGTGAACATTGTGTTTACTAGAGGGATAGTGGAGTGCAGTTATATTTCTAGTATTGTATGTAGATGACGACATCTCAATTTCTAAATCTATCAAAATTTGCATTTCTAAGAATTTCTTCATGAAAGACCTTGAAAAAACAACCAATATACTGGGAATTAAGATCTATAGAGATAGATATAAAAAGTTGTTTAGTCTTTCTCATTCTACAAACATAGATAAGATGCTAAAATGGTTTAGGATGGAATAGTCCAAGAGAGGATTCCTTCCTATGACTCATAGGATTACCCTCTCTAAATCCATCTGTCCAAAGATATAGGATGAACAGGCACGCAAGAGTAGGGTTCCATATGTTTCGGCTATTGGATCTAACATGTATATTATGTTATGTACTAGATCCGATGTATCATATATGCTCTGAGTGTCACAAGTAGATATCAGTCAAATCTCGGTAAGGGGCATTGAGAATATTCTTAAGTACTTGAGAAGAACTAAGGATTTATTCATGATTTATAGAGATAGCGAGCTTAAGGACATATGCTAACTTCTAATCTAACAAGGATGACTCTAAATCCCAGTCATGCTAGTTTTCCTGTTAACACATCATAAAGGAAATTATGATGAGATAATGACAGTGAGATTTTTATCATGTGCAATTATATTTATTGTAGCGCTCCCTTACCCTACTAGTCGTTAATAGTGTATGAAAGTGCTACTAAACTCATTTTTGTAAAAAAAAAAAAACCAATGCTCAATTTATTGTAGAATTTTTTTTCAATTTTTTGAGTTTATTATTAGCGAAATATTTATTACATTTTTTTTATATCATTTAAATATATAAGAAGTGATGTAAATATTTTGATTTAAAAGAACTAATTCATTAAACCATAATATTTAGAAATACATTTACAAATAATACCAAATATATTAATTACAAAATTCACTCTTTTATAAATCCTACATGTCATAAATTTACATCAAAAGGAGTTTCTTAATATTTAATTATACAATACAATTCCCAAAACATACAAAAAGAATAAACTAATGCAATTTGATCTTGGGGTTCCCCTTTTCTTCGGTCGTCCTAACACAAAAGCTACATCTATTAATCTACGCATGAAACACACTCGCTAAGCTACTAGCTTAGTGGTACATTTGACAACTATCCAATAATTATATAAATATTTTTAAAATAGAATTTTAGAAACTACAATTAATTTAGTAATCATGCCAAAATATTCAATTAATATCAAACTATTTACGTCATGCCAAAAATATACAATTCATCAATTATCACATTTCATTCATTAAGTATGTTTGAAATTCTTTAACAATACAAGACATGCAATTTAAAATATCAATTTAATAATTTACATATTTTTTCTATTTATTTGATAACCTACAATATCTTAGACTGAAACTAAATGCTGGATATAGGATTTTTGCTCTCCGACAATATACTCGACGCCTACTTAATTATTTTATAACTTGGCGTTTAACGCCTATATTTTTAATAATAACTTAGCACCTTTTTGGTGTCTACGTAAATTCGAACTAATTATTATTTTTTAGTGCCTACATAATTTTAAATTCAACACTATTTCTTATTGTCTATGTAAATTCAATCTCAACACTATTTTCTAGTGCCTACATTTTTACCCTTTTATTGACATGTTAACTTATCCTAATTTCTAGTTATCTACTAGTTGTTATAATGCTTAATTATATTTGTTACCTTTATTATTATTTACATAAATTATGTATGTAATACTAATATAATTTCACATTTCTTCGGTCATCCTAACACAAAAGCTACATCTATTAATCTACGCATGAAACACACTCGCTAAGCTACTAGCTTAGTGGTACATTTGACAACTATCCAATAATTATATAAATATTTTTAAAATAGAATTTTAGAAACTACAATTAATTTAGTAATCATGCCAAAATATTCAATTAATATCAAACTATTTACGTCATGCCAAAAATATACAATTCATCAATTATCACATTTCATTCATTAAGTATGCTTGAAATTCTTTAACAATACAAGATATGCAATTTAAAATATCAATTTAATAATTTACATATTTTTTCTATTTATTAGATAACCCACAATATCTTAGACTGAAACTAAATGCTGGATATAGGATTTCTGCTCTCCGGCAGTATACTCGACGCCTACTTAATTATTTTATAACTTGGCGTTTAACGCCTATATTTTTAATAATAACTTAGCACCTTTTTGGTGTCTACGTAAATTCGAACTAAGTATTATTTTTTAGTGCCTACGTAATTTTAAATTCAACACTATTTCTTATTGTCTATGTAAATTCAATCTCAACACTATTTTCTAGTGCCTACATTTTTACCCTTTTATTGACATGTTAACTTATCCTAATTTCTAGTTATCTACTAGTTGTTATAATGCTTAATTATATTTTTTACCTTTATTATTATTTACATAAATTATGTATGTAATACTTATATAATTTCACATTTCTTCGGTCGTCCTAACACAAAAGCTACATCTATTAATCTACGCATGAAACACACTCGCTAAGCTACTAGCTTAGTGGTACATTTGACAACTATCCAATAATTATATAAATATTTTTAAAATAGAATTTTAGAAACTACAATTAATTTAGTAATAATGCCAAAATATTCAATTAATATCAAACTATTTACGTCATGCCAAAAATATACAATTCATCAATTATCACATTTCATTCATTAAGTATGTTTGAAATTCTTTAACAATACAAGATATGCAATTTAAAATATCAATTTAATAATTTACATATTTTTTCTATTTATTTGATAACCCACAATATCTTAGACTGAAACTAAATGCTGGATATAGGGTTTCTGCTCTCCGGCATTATACTCGACGCCTACTTAATTATTTTATAACTTGGCGTTTAACGCCTATATTTTTAATAATAACTTAGCACCTTTTTGGTGTCTACGTAAATTCGAACTAAGTATTATTTTTTAGTGCCTACGTAATTTTAAATTCAACACTATTTCTTATTGTCTATGTAAATTCAATCTCAACACTATTTTCTAGTACCTACATTTTTACCCTTTTATTGACATGTTAACTTATCCTAATTTCTAGTTATCTACTAATTGTTATAATGCTTAATTATATTTGTTACCTTTATTATTATTTACATAAATTATGTATGTAATACTAATATAATTTCACATAAATGCAATAATCTCCATTAAATATTTGTAGATCTTCCAAAAGACCAAAATTTTCCCTTCTCTTTTTCTCTTTTTTTCTTCCTTCCTCTCCCTTTGTTTGGCTCACTATGCTTCACTTTTGTTGTTGATCTTGCCTTAATCCAACTTTTTCCATCTAAACCTTAGCTTTAATTGAAAAAGAAGAAGATGAATCAGGGTGATATGGGTCACAGAAACAAGGGAGAAAAAGAGAGAGAATTTAGTTTGTTGAAGATGAGGAAGAAGAAGAATAAAGGCAAAAAGTAAAATTTGACTTTTATAATTGGATTAGGTGAGTGGTTAAGATTAATAGATAATTTTGTCTCTCATTGGTCCATTAATTTAAATCACTCTTATTTTATTTTAATCCAAATAATATTCCTTTCCTTAGATAAAAAATATACCATTTTTATACCTTCTTAATATATCTGTGTCAAAAACACTGTAAATTTCAATTTTGTTTAGCGAATTTTTATTTTTTTTAAATTTTATTTCCGAACTTAAAAATTTTTAATTAATATTATCCAAAATATTTTTCTCATGTTTTATTATTATTTTAATTTTTTTATGTCTGAACTTAGACTCTGATCAGTTCAGTGCGCCAGATTTCGGTCAACCATGACCTAAATTATCGGACATTACAATTTTTCCCTCCTTAAAAAAATTTACCTTTTTAACTGGAGTAGAACAATTGTGGATATTGAGCCTTCATCACCTCTTCATTTTCCCAAGTCACCTCTTTCGAATTATGATTTTTCCATAGAACCTTCACCAATGGAACCTTCTTGTTCCATAGCTCCTTACTGGCTCTTCTTCATAAGCTAGATTTGGTCGTACCTCTATAGTTTCTGCTGATATGATATGAGATGAATCCGATTTATATCTTCTCAACATGGATGTAACACTCCCTCACCCCAGTAGCTCGTGTCCGAATGAGGGTGTGCTACATTGTCTTCATCGATTAAAATATCATTATATAAGTTATATATAAAGCAAAATCACTTGTACATTTTTTTTTCATTTCCAATATTCACTATTTTTTTACTTTGCATATATAAAAGAAATATAACATAAAAGTTAAACTACCTTTTTATATAGTAACATGTTCTTTACAAAACATACTGTTTATTTTACAAATACTACAAAATAAAATTTACAAGATAATATACAAAAGTTGTGTAACCCACAATGTGTGCAACAGGTTGTTTTACTGGATTAGGTCACTGTTGGCTTTGTTTACTATCTTCTATTAATTTTTTACTAAATATGCGTGAGAAAAACTCCCACGATAAGCTATTGGCTTAGCGGTGCATATAGATAAGACAATAAACTATTTTATGCAATCATGCATTATCATATATCAACTCATGCTTAATCATATACTCATGCAAATCATGGTATTCTAGCATGTATAGACATCAAATTATATTATATTATCTCATACTTATTTATTTTATTACCACCTTATTGTATAACACTAAATCTTCTTTTTATCCATGCCACAATTCATAATTCCATTTTTATTATCCATGTCACAAATCATAATTCCAGTTTTATTTTCAATAATTCTTTTATGTTCCATAACTTCTTTATTTATGTTTTCATTTATGCCGAAGACACCTATGAACCATTGAATAGGATAACGGAGTTTCCATGCAGGCACTTAGAAGTGCCACTTGGGCAATATGATGTGCGCATATAAGTGTCAAACCCAATGTAGATAACTGTGCCAAACTCGGTGTAGATAACCGTGACAAACTCGGCGTAGATAATAATGTCATACACGACATAAATAATATTTCAAACCCGACGTAGATAACATTGCCAAACCCAACGTAGATAATCATACCATTAATGGAATTAATCATTTTCATCATACTCCCCCTTATTTGGCATGCCAAACTATCCTAAGTTGGTTATATTTAGATGTTCTAGGGCTTATACAATTTCATTAAAATTCATAATAATTAATTTCATACTTTTCGTGCATGTAATATCTCAAAATAATCACATAATCACTCAATTAAAATAATATTTACATAATATAAGAAAGTTCTCATCATTTTACTCATTTCATTCCTCAAATCACATGCTGCCCTGTCACTGGCAGATTCTGTCCTCTGTTTTGGACCTTAATTTGGGTCCTATTCCGTTCTGAATTTAGTTACATTCTCTTCATAAATATTTTATATATGGATCTTAGCTTTACTATTCAACTTGCATCACTTAATTCTGAGTTTTGTATCAAAAGATATGATAATATTAACACTAACTGGTCACTGATAATTCTGCCCAGAATTATCTGGACAGATTCTAAGTCTGAACTTTATGAATTTTTCTGGACAATTACAGATATATTCAGATATTATGGTCTAAATAACAATTTTATCCATATGTCTTATCTTTCAAACCGAACAAAGATCACACAAATCCAATTTTCAGAACTCAATTTATATCAGTTTAAGTACTTACTGCTCATTACTAACAATTCTGCCTAGAATTTTTGGACAGATTCTATATCCCAATTTTATGAATTTTTCTGGATAATTACAGACATATTCAGGTTTTATAGTCTAAATAAAAGTCATAGCCCCATGTCTTATCTTTCAAACCCAATAAACAATATGCAAAGCCGAGTTCTAGAAATTACGTTATAATAGTTTAAGTGAACACTGCTCATCAATTTCCAGCAAGGAACATACAAGATAATCACATTCAATTTTTACCAAATTAAATCCTAAGTCTAGCAAACATGCATCCCCAAGATTTTCATCAAAAAATAATATCAATTCAGAATCATCAACATGCCAAATGATTAAATCATGCAAATAAAAAAAATAAAATAGGCTATTGCCTTAGGTTATGCACAAACCTCTTTTTTTTCCTCTCCTTTTCTTTCTCTTTACTTCTCTTTCTCCTTTCCTTTGCTCATTTAATCTAGTTCCTTGTTAACTTGAGTTCCTAAAATTTAAAATCAGATTATTAAAACTTCATAAACCCTAATTTTTCTCTTTTTTCTTTACTCTCCTAAGCTTCCTTAGGCATGAAAATGGAATTTTCCATGTCTTTCTCTCTTTCTCTCACTTTCTCTTCTTAGAACAAGGTTTGGTTATGGCTGTCCAAGGGAAAAACATGGCTGGTTTAGAGAATAGAGTGTTCTAGATGTTAGGATAAGGAAGAAGGATGAGTAATTAAGAGGAGAAAGACAAAATTAATCAATACTTTGACATATAGGCTATAAAAATCTAGATATTTTCCTTAGGTAATTAATATATTCATCTTCCTTTGATGTATGATAAGAGGAACGTGGAAGACAATGATGGGCAATTCTAAATACAAAGGATTAAGAAAGAAGAAGAAATAATCAAGAAGAAAATGACAAAAGTTATTATGATGGGGGGAACACCTAAGGTTCATCTAGAAACTCTCATTAATGTTTAATTCATGCACCTCACTTGGCTAATTGTAGTATGCCATTTGGGGTGTGGTGCTTTAAGAAACATGGGAGACACTTAATGATAGAAAATTCTAGATCAAAAGTGATAATGAATAAGGAAATACAATTAAAAGAAAGATGACAAACTTAATTAATTATGGGACACCTAAGCTTATATACATTAAATGTCTCATTCATGCATGTTATTTGGCCAATTAAGGGTGCCACTTGGTGTGGCTGGCCTCCATATTCATTTTATGTCCCAATTCATGCATTTAATTTATGATTATCCCATTTAATCCTTCAATTTCTGGTAAATTACAAACTGACCCCTAAACTTTTCAAAATTTGCAATTTAGTCATTTACCGAAATTTAACATCTTAAAATATTTTGAACACTTTATTTGATATTTTCCATACTTAATTACCATTATTTTCATTATCTTTCGATAAAAGTCCAAATTTAGACTTCGGTCAAACCGACGAGTCTATTTAACAACTCGTGTGACTTAGGTTTAAATTAGCGGATATGACATTCTCTCTCCCTTAAAATAAATTTCATCCTCGAAATTTACCTGTTAATTATGTGAACAACTGAGGATATTGCCTCTTCATGACTTCTTTATTCTCCTATATGGCTTCTTTAGTAGCATGATTCTGCCATAGCACTTTAACTAATGGAACTTTCTTGTTTCGTAAAACTTTTTCTTCATGTGCTAATATAGCCACCGGTTCCTCTTCATAAGTCAAGTCAGTCTGCACTTCTATCTCTTCAGTTGGTATGACATGAGTCGGATCAGACCTATATCTCCTTAGCATCGACACATGAAAAACATTATGGATTTTATCTAACTCTGGTTGAAGTGCTAACCGATATGCCACTGGTCTGATTCTTTCCAAAATCTCATAAGGACCAATGAACCTCGGACTTAACTTTCCTTTTTTACCGAATCTCAATACTTTCTTCCAAGGTGAAACCTTGAGAAATACTTTATCTCCCACAGCATACTCTATATCTCGTCTCTTAAGATCAGCATATGATTTCTATCGATCTTGAGCTACTTTCAATCTTTCTTGGATAATTCTAACCTTTTATTCTATTTGTTGCACTAACTCTGGCCCTATCAACTTCTTTTCACTCAATTTAGTCCAATAAATTGGTGTCCTGCATTTTCTTCCATACAATGCCTCATACGGAGCCATGCCTATGCTTGTCTGATAACTATTGTTGTACGCAAATTCCATAAGAGGTAAATATCTATCCCAACTTCCCTCAAACTCATGCAGACAGCTTCTCATCATATCCTCTAGCAACTGAATAACTCTCTCCGATTGTCCATCCGTCTGCGGGTGAAAGGCCATGCTGAAATTGAGTCGAGTTCCCAAAGCTTGTTGTAGACTCTTCCAAAATTCTGAAGTAAATCTGGGATCTATATCAGATATGATGGACATTGGCACTCCATGCAATCTCACTATCTCACTTATATAAATTTTAGCTAGCTTGTTCAATGAGTAGTTCATTCTGACTTATAAGAAGTGTGCCAACTTCGTCAATCGATCCACTATCACCCATACTGCATCATGCTTTTTCTGAGTCATCGGTAAACCGGACACAAAATCCATCGTGATTCTTTCCCATTTCCACTCTGGAATTGGTATTGGTTGCAGCAATCCTGTGGGCAACTAGTGTTCCGCTTTCACTTGTTGACAAGTTAGACATTTAGCAACATATTTAGTGATATCCTTTTTCATCCCTGGCCACCAATATTGAGTTTTCAAATCTTGATACATCTTGTTCCCGCTTGGATGTATGGTATATACCATTTTATGTGCTTCTTTTAAAATATCGGACTTCAGCTTTTTTACATTAGGCACACAAATCATATTCTTGAAGTACACTGTGCCATCCTCTGTCAATGAAAAATCAAAATTTTCTCCCTTTTTCACTGCGTCGACTATCTCTACCAACTTTTCATCTTGCTTCTGAGCATCTTTGATCCTCTGCATCAAAGTAGATTGTATTCCCATCTCAGCTAAAATCTTGCTACTTAGTGCATCTGCAACCACATTAGCTTTTCCTGGCTGGTAGTCGATCACACAGTCATAATCTTTAATCAACTCCAACCATCTTCGTTGTTTCATATTCAACTCTTTCTATGAGGGAAGGTACTTTAAGACTTTTGTGATCTGTATAGATATAACATCTTTCCTCATACAGATAATGTCTCAAGATCTTAAGAGCAAAAACTATCGTAGCTAACTCCAAATCATGTGTCGGATAGTTAAGCTCGTGAGGCTTAAGTTGTCTTGAGGCGTAAGCAATCACCTTTCCTTCTTGCATAAGAACACAACCTAAACCATTATGACTAGCATCACTGTACACAACAAAGTCTTTTCCTGGAGTAGGCTGAGTCAAAACTGGTGCTTCAGTCAACATTGCCTTCAGTCGATCAAAACTTGCTTGACACTTGTTTGTCCACTCGAAACGGACCTCTTTTCATAGCAGTCATGTCAAAGGAGTCACTAAGGATGAAAATCCCTTCACAAACCTCTTATAATATCTGGCTAATCCGAGGAAACTTCTCTTCTGTCACATTTCGTGGTGGTTTCCAATTAAGAATAGCTTCAATTTTACTAGGATAAACCTGGATACCTTCTGCTGAAATTACATGACCTAGAAAACCGACTGCTTCAAGCCAAAACTTGCACTTAGATAGCTTTGCATACAACTGCTTCTCCCTCAATATTTACAGCACTATTTTGAGATGTTGATCATGTTCTACTCGGTCTCTAGAGTAGACAAGAATGTCATCAATAAACACTACTACAAATTGATCAAGGTATGGCCTAAACACTCTGTTCATTAGGTCTATAAAAGCTGCTGGTGCATTCGTAAATCCAAAGGGCATAACTAGGAACTCATAATGACCATAACGAGTCCTAAATGCTATCTTAGGTACATCTGACTCTTTTATCTTCAGTTGATGATGCCCCGATCGAAGATCTATCTTCGAAAATATGGATGCACCTTTCAATTGGTCAAATAAGTCATCAATCCTGGGCAGTGGGTATTTATTCTTAATAGTCACCTTAATAAGCTGCATGTAATCGATGCAAAGACGAAGAGTGCCATCTTTCTTCTTGACAAATAATACTGGAGCACCCCATGGTGATACACTGGGTCGTATAAAATTCTTATCTAACAACTCCTGCAACTATACCTTTAGCTCTTTCAACTCTGTTGGTGCCATCCTATATGGTGTAATGGAAATAGAGGTGGTGCCGGGTACCAAATCGATAGCAAATTCAATTTCTCTATCCGGCAGTAACCCTAGTAACTCCTCTGGAAATACATTGGGAAACTCACTAACAGTAGGAATATCCACCAACTTCAGACTTGCTTTTTCCATATCAACTACATATGCTAAATATGATTCGCATCCCTTACTGATGAGTTTCTGAGCTTTTAACACTGATATCACATTGTCTGGGTATCTTCTATTCTCACCCATCACCACTATCTCATCTTGTTCTGGAATTCTAATGATCATCTGTCTTCTTCCACAATCCACTACTACTCTATAATGAGCCAACAATCCATTCCCAAGATCACATCGAACTCATGGAATGTTAATTCTATCAAGTCAGCTGGGAATTGCTTTCCTTGAATTTCAACTGGGCAACCCCTAAACACCTTGCTAACCCTCACACTGTGCCCTAAATGGGTTAGTCACAAGAATCTCAAATTCTAGAGTCTGTGGTTCTAAACCCTCTCGACTCGGTGGTGGTGTGCATATGTATGAACGCGTCGAACTCAGATCTATCAACGCATGTATGTCAGAGCCAAAGAGAAGGAATTTACCAATTAAGACATCTGGTGCATCCTGCTCCTCTCGGCCTCGCATGGCATATGCCCTAGCTGGGTCAGCTCTACTACCTTTTGGCCTTTCAACTGTCTCTGATCTGAACTGACTGGACCCTGATTGGCCTCCTCTGTCTTGCCCAGAAGCCTGTGTCTGCATTAGCTCAGTGCTCCCCTAACCTCTGCCATATTGTAATAAGGGACAATCTCTCCCCATATGGTCTTTAGAGCCACATCCATAACACGCTCATGTCATCCACCAACACTCTTCGGGATGAGAACGACCACAATGCTGGCATTCTGGTAGGGGTAGAGATCTATATGGTGTCTGTATCGGTGCACTGGCTGCAGAAGAAACAGATCTCGTGGGTTGTCCTTGCCTGAAGGAAGAAGGCCTGTTGGAACTGCCAGCCTGAAATCGGCCACTCAAAGATCTAGCTCTTTTTCCACTTGACTTGTGATATGGGCCTCTTGAACCCTCTATCTTGTGTTGACTGTTGTGTGGCTAGAACTCTCTCAACTTGGCAGATGCTAGCAAACTAGGAAAACTCATCAGACGTCGAGCTGATACTTATAGCTTGATTGGGTCTCTCAATCTATCTTTAAATCGTCGACACTTATCTGCCTCAGTGGATACAATGCCTCCAGCATACTTGCAAAGATGTGTGAATTCTCTTTCATATTCTGTTACCGATAAGTTTCCTTGTTTCAGCATCAAAAACTCTCTTTTCTTGTCGTCTATGTAGATAGGAGGAATATACTGCTCCTTAAACTTCTCTAAAAAGAACTCCCATGTCATAGGGTCAGAAGCTTCTGTGCTCTGTGATTTAGATCGGCACCAGTCATATGCATGCTCCTTTAGTAAAGATACTGCATACTCATATTTATGCTCGATTGTGCAATGCAGTTGATCAAAAACTCTATATGCCCGTTCTAACCAAAACTCTACCACTGAAGGGTCATCTTTCCGTTTATTGTAGAAATCGGGTGCCCCTAACTTCCTCAGTCTCTCAAATTGTAATCTTGATGAGGCTGGTTGTGATGCTCTTTGTAGCAAATCTATCATGTTCCTCATAAGCTCTATTTGTCCTGTGTCAGCAATAGACTGCCCTCTTGATAGGCTAGCACTGGATCTAGATACAGTAGTTTGGCGACGACTGGGTTGCAATGAAGCCTGTGTTTCAATAGGCTCATTACTTTCGCCTCATTCGGGCACAATATGTCGTGACCCTGAAGCCATACTATACCTATATCATAAAATAACGGCCCCAATCAGTAAGCAACAACTTTAATACTTAATTGTGGGTACACACATGTTATAATTATTTTTGAAAACCATTTTAAACTCCCAAACCAGGCTTTAATACCAAAATCCAGAAACACCAACCTGGTGCTCTGATACCAAAAACTGTAACACCCCCTCACCCTAGCAGCTCGTGCCCGAATGAGGGTGTGCTACACTGTCTTCATCGATTAAAATATCATTATATAAGTTATATATAAAGCAAAATCACTCGTACACTTTTTTTTCATTTCCAATATTCACTATTTTTTTTACTTTGCATTTAAAAAAGAAATATAACATAAAAGTTAAACTACCTTTTTATATAATAACATGTTCTTTACAAAACATACTGTTTATTTTACAAATACTACAAAATAAAATTTACAAGATAATATACAAAAGTTGTGTAACCCGTGTGCGCAACAGACTGCTTTACTGGATTAGGTCACCGTTGGCTTTGTTTACTATCTTCTATTTATTCTTTACTAAATCTACATGAGAAAAACTCCAACGCTAAACTCTTGGCTTAGTGGTGCATATAGATAAGACAATAAACTATTTTATGCAATCATGCATTATCATATATCATCTCATGCTTAACCATATGCTCATGCAAATCATGGTATTCTAGCATGTATAGACATCAAATTATATTATATTATCTCATACTTATTTATTTTATTACCACCTTATTGTATAACACTAAACCTTCTTTTTATCCATGCCACAATTCATAATTCCATTTTTATTATCCATGTCACAAATCATAATTCCAGTTTTATTTTCAATAATTCTTTTATGTTCCATAACTTCTTTATTTATGTTTTCATTTATGTCCAGGACACCTATGAACCACTGAATAGGATAATGGAGTTGCCATCCAGGCACTTAGGAGTGCCACCCGAGCAATATGATGTGCGCATATAAGTGTCAAACCCGACGTAGATAACCGTGCCAAACTCGGAGTAGATAACCATGACAAACTCGGCGTAGATAATAATGTCATACCCAGTATAAATAATAGGGCCAAACCCAGCGTAGATACCATTGCCAAACCCGACGTAGATAATCATACCTTTAATGGAATTAATCATTTTCATCATACTCCCCCCTATTTGGCATGCCAAATTATCCTAAGTTGGTTCTATTTAGGTGTTCTAGGGCTTATACAATTTCATTAAAATTCATAATAATTAATTTCATACTTTCCATGTATGTAATATCTCAAAATAATCACATAATCACTCAATTAAAATAATATTTACAAAATATAAGAAATTTCTCATCATTTTACTCATTTCATTCCTCAATTCACATGCTGCCCTGTCACTGGCAGATTCTGTTCTCTATTTTGGACTTTAATTTGGGTCCTGTTCCATTCGGAATATAGTTACATTTTCTTCATACAAATTTTATATATGGAGCTTAGCTTTAATATGCAACTTGAATAACTTAATTCGGAATTCTGTATCAAAATATATGATAATATTAACACTAACTGGTCACTGATAATTCTACCCAGAATATTCTGAACAGACTCTAAGTATGAACTTTATGAATATTTCTGGACAATTACAGATATATTCAGATATTATGTTCTAAATAAAAATTGTAGTCCTATTTCTTATCTTTCAAACCGAACAAAGATCACACAAATCCAAGCTCCAGAACCCAATGTATAACAGTTTAAGTACTTACTGCTCTTTACTAACAATTCTATCCAGAATTTCTGGACAGATTCTATATCCCAATTTTATGAATGTTTTTTTTATAATTACAGACATATTCAGGTTTTATAGTCTAAATACAAGTTATATCCCTATGTCTTATCTTTCAAACCCAATAAACAATATGCAAAACCGAGTTCCGAAAATTACGTTATAATAGTTTAAGTGAACACTGCTCATCAATTTCCAGCAAGGAACATACAAGATAATCACATTCAATTTTTACCAAATTAAATCCTAAGTCTAGCAAACATGCATCCCCAAGATTTTCATCACAAAATAACATCAATTCAGAATCATTAACATGCCAAATAATTAAATCATGCAAATAAAAAAAAATAAAATAGGCTATTGTCTTAGGTTATGCACAAACCTCTTTTTTTTCCTCTCCTTTTCTTTCTCTTTACTTCTCTTTCTCCTTTCCTTTGCTCCTTTGATCTAGTTCCTTGTTAACTTGAGTTCCTAAAATTTAAAATCAGATTATGAAAACTTCATAAACCCTAATGTTTCTCTTTTTTCTTACTCTTCTAAGCTTCCTTAGGCATGAAAATGGAATTTTCCATGCCTTTCTCTCTCTTTTTATCACTTTCTCTTCTTAGAACAAGGTTTGGTTATGGCTGTCCAAGGGAAAAATGTGGCTGGTTTAGAGAATAGAGTTTCCTATATGTTAGGATAAGGAATAAAGATGAGTAATTAAGAGGAAGAAGACAAAATTAATCAATACTTTGACATATAGGCTATAAAAATCTAGATATTTTCCTTAGGTAATTAATATGTTCATCTTCATTTGATGTATGATAAGAGGAACGTGCAAGACAATGATGGGCAATTCTAAATACAAAGGATTAATAAAGAAGAAGAAATAATCAAGAAGAAAATGACAAAAGTTATTATGATGGGGGGAACACCTAAGCTTTATGTAGAAACTCTCACTAATGTTTAATTTATGCACCTCACTTGGCTAATTGTTGTATGCCATTTGGGGTGTGGTGCTTCAAGAAATGTGGGAGACACTTAATGATGGAGGATTCTAGATCAAAAGTGATAATGAATAAGGAAATACAATTAAAAGAAAGATGACAAACTTAATTAATTATGGGACACCTAAGCTTATACACATTAAATGTCTCATTCATGCATGTTATATGGCCAATTAAGGGTTGCCACTTGGTGTGGCTGGCCTCCATATTCATTTTATGTCCCAATTCATGCATTTAATTTATGATTATCCCATTTAATCCTTCAATTTCCGGTAAATTGCAAATTGACCCCTAAATTTTTCAAAATTTACAATTTAGTCATTTACTGAAATTTAACATCTTAAAATATTTTGAACACTTTATTAGATATTTTCCATACTTATTTACCATTATTTTAATTATCTTTCGATAAAATTCCAAATTTAGACTTCGGTCAAACCGACGAGTCAATTTAACAACTCTCGTGACTTAGGTCTAAATTAGCGGATATGACAATGGACACATAGAATACGTTGTAAATCTTGTCTAACTCTAGTGGTAGAGCTAATTTGTACGCCATGGGACCTATGTAATCAAATACCTCGTATGGTCCAATGAACCTAGGACTCAACTTTCCCTTCTTTCCAAATCAAAAATCCTTTTCCATGGTGAAACTTTTAAGAATACTTTGTCACCAACTGTATACTCAATATCCCTCATTTTCAAATATGCTTATGATTTCTGTCTATCAGCAGTGGCTTTCAGCCTATCTCTTATTACTCACACTTTTTCCTCTGTCTACTGCACTAACTCTAGATCCACTATTTTCTTTTCACTAAGCTCAGTCCAACATAGAGGTGTTCTACACTTCCTTCCATACAAGGCTTCATATGGTGCCATACCGATACTAGCTTATTGATTAATATTATAGGCAAATTCTATAAATGGAAGATGTTTGTCCCAACTGCCTTCAAATTCAATTGCACAACTCCTAAACATATCTTCCAATATTTGTATGACCCTCTTTGATTGTCCATTTGTTTGTGGGTGGAAAATTGTGCTGAAATTGAGACGAGTATCCTTTGCTTAATGCAAACTTTTCCATAATTGTGAAGAGAACCTTGGGTCTCAATCTGAGATGATTAAAACTAGCACACCATTTAAACAGATTATCTCATTAATATATATTTTTGCCTAACAGTTAAGTGGATAATCCATCTTGATTAGTAGAAAATGAGTTGATTTGGTGAGCCGGTCCACCATTACCCATACTACATCATGCCTCTTTTGTGCCAAAGGCAAATCAGAAACAAAATCCATTGTAATTCTTTCCCATTTCTACTCCGGAATTGAAATTGACTACAATAATCCTCTTGGTACTTGATGTTCAGCCTTTACTTGCTGACAAATTAAATATCTGGTAGTATACTCTATGATATCTCTTTTCATTCCTAACCACCTATAATGTAATGCCCCAAATACCAGATTAGTTGTAAACTGTAGTTTCCGAAATTGATTTGCATATCGAGAGTTAAAAATACAACTGTAGGTGACAAATATTTTATTTGATCATAAAAAAATATAGGTAATTTTTGGCCATAGTAGGTTCAAGAGAAGGTGTAGGTACTTCCAAAGGAAAGGATAAGGAAAAGGAAGATGAGGAAGACCTAAATAAGAAATTAAGGTTAGTGATTCCAATATCTATTTATTTCCATTAATTAAGCATGATTTAGGGTTATGGAAAATTAAGAATTTTGTATATTTTACATGAAATTGCTAATTAATACTTAAATCATGATTAAGGAATTATTAAAAGTGAATTAGAATGGTTAATTTCAATTAAAAAAATAAAAAGGTGAAAGAAAATTTTTTAATGATGAATATTAATTATAGGTAGAAAAATGAAGAAGGGGAAATTAATATTTTTCTTGCTAATTAAATGAAAATTTAGTTATGAAATGCAAGAAAATATGATTTTAAGTGTGTAGAAATTTATTGGAAATTTTTAAATGATATATTGAATATTTTTCTATTTATTGATTATATTATGCATGCAATGAAAAATAATGAATAAAATGTATTTAGTAAGTTTATAACTTAATTGATTAT
Source organism: Triadica sebifera (assembly GCA_023653625.1). Classification (NCBI taxonomy): domain Eukaryota; kingdom Viridiplantae; phylum Streptophyta; class Magnoliopsida; order Malpighiales; family Euphorbiaceae; genus Triadica; species Triadica sebifera. Next base: position 14,838,600 of record CM042897.1, read on the forward strand.
CCATAATGAAATATTGATATATTAGAGTAAAAAATGTGAACAATTTTGGTAGTGACAAAATCGTTATGAAAGAATAAAATATTAAGTGATTAATAATGTAAAAATAATGAAATTTATGAATTTAATGGAACTTGAATTAAAGAAATAAAATAATGCTCTTAGTAATTTTTTTGATAGTTAAATCTAGTTTAGGATATAATTGACTAGCCATAAGAACAATATTACCGCAGTGCGGGTCATGACGACTCATTTATGTAGGCCAATGATTGTCTACTACAGTGATAGTGATTCAGTGAATAATGTACAGTGTAGTGCTTGAGCGATCATTCGGGATTACTTTTCAGTGTAGTGGACTTTTGGGTCCATGTCCCATGTATTTGGTACAAAGATTTTCCATCGGATGAAAACTAGGGGCAAATTTGAATAAAAGTAGTAATAATGATATAAAAGAAAAATAAGTGAAAAATATGATAAAAATGAATAAAGTGAAAAATATGAGAAAAATAATAAAAATGAAAAATATGATAAAAATGAATAAAGTGAAAAATATTAGAAAAATAATAAATATGAAAAATATGATGAAAATGAATAAAGTGATAAATTTGATAAATATGATAAAAGTGATAATGGTAATAAAAGAAAAAAAATAGTAAAATTGAGAAATGAAAAATAAGTGGAAGATAAATGTTGAATTGTGTAGTAAAAAGAAATAAATAAATAAATGGAAAATAAAAATATCAGTGGCAAAAGTGTAAATAATATATAGTTAGTGAAATAATTGTAAATAAATAAAAATTTAAGAATTAAAGTGAAATTTGTAGCTAATTAAATAAAGAATTGAAATAAATAAATAAAGAAGAAAGAAAAGAATGGTTAATTTAAGAAATAAAGTGAAAACAGACTAAATTGAAAGAAATTGAAAGCTAAAAAAAAAAAGAAAGATTAATTGAAAAATATTGTTAATTAAATAAAGATATTAAATTGTGAATTAAAGGTAATTTAAAATAAAGTATTGATAAAAAAATAATATATTAAAGAAAAAACTTTGAATAGTATATTAAAAGTATTATTGCATGTATAATAGAATAAAAAAAATAGGTCAATAGAAATTTTTAGATTAGTAATCACCACTGAGCATATTAATGCTCAACACGTAGTTATTTGACTGCGTACAGGTAATCGTAGAAAAGGCAGGAGCAAATATACAAATTTTGAGAGCTGACGGAAGATCGAAATAATCATAGGTTATTATATAAAATAGCATGTATATATATATATGTGTAGATATTTTTCACCATTTTAAAGATTTCCTTCAATTTCATGTCTTGTTTATGATTGTCATATACCTGTTGAATCAATTTAGCTTGAATTCGCAATTCTGCCAAAATAATATATATAAATTATTATTTCATTTTTTTGTTATTTAATCCTGTTCACTTAATAATTTTAAGTTTTAACGTTTATATGCTATAGTTTTTCTACTCAGAGCGTGAGCTACCACATTGGTCTTACCCGGTTGATGAACAATGATACAATTGTAGTTTTTGATTAATTCTAGCCATCGCACCTGTCTCAAATTGAGTTTCGTTTGTGAAGGAAAAATATTTTAGACTTTTATGGTTTGTATAAATATAACATTGCTCGCCATAGAGGTAGTGTCGCCATATTTTCAATGCAAACACAATGGCTACTAGTTCCAGATCATGTGTTGGATAATTTCTCTTATAAGGCTTTAGTTGTCTAGATGCATAAGTGATCACTTTGCCTTCTTGCATTAGTACGCAGCCCAAACCATTAAGGGAGCATCACTGTACACCATATAATCTTTTCCCGCAGTAGCCTATGTCAACACTGGTGCCTCCATCAACATTTTCTTCAACTTATCAAAATTAGTTTGGCACTGGTCTATCCACTCAAATCTAGTCTCCTTTCTAAGCAATTTTGTCAGTGGTGAGGCTAACATTGAAAATCCTTTCATGAACCTTCGATAATAACTAGCCAAACCAAGAAAACTTCTCACCTCTGTCATATTTTGAGGCGGTTTCCAGTTGAGGATTGCCTTTACATTGCTGGAGTCAACTCTGATCCCATTGGCTAAGACAATATGCCTTAGAAAGGCCACTTAATCCAACCAGAATGCACATTTTGACAACTTCACATATAATTGATTCTCTCTCAAGGTATGGAAGACAATACGAAGATGTTGATCATGCTCTTTTCTGCTTCTAGAGTACATCAGGATATCATCTATGAACACCTCCACGAACTGGTCCAAATAAGGCCTAAATATTCTATTCATTAGATAAATACATGTTGTTGGGGCATTCGTTAGGACAAAAGGCATTACTAAGAACTCGTAATGACCATACCGAGTCCTAAATGCTGTTTTTGAAATGTCTGATCTCTAATTCTCAATTGGTGATAACCTGATCTGAGGTCAATTTTAGAAAATACCCCTGCTCTTTTCAACTGATAAAAAAAGTCATCACTTCTCGCCAATGAATATCTATTCTTAATTGTCATGTTATTCAATTGATGATAATCAATATAAAACGAAAGGTGCCATCCTTCCATTTCACAAATAGAACTGGAGCACCCGAGGTGAGACAATGGATCTGATGAACCCTTTCTCTAACAACTCTTGCAACTGTAATTTTAATTCCTTTAGTTCAGCAGGTGCCATTCTGTAGGGAGTGATTGATATCGGGGCTGTGCCTAGGAAACATCTATGGCAAACTCTATCTCCCTAACAGGTGGTAATCCTGGCAAGTCCTCAGGGAAGACATCTGGATATTCACATACTGTAGCAGCCTGCCTAGCCCGTGCAGACCCGTGACCCTTACGAACAATTTTTCCTGTGTGATCTCATTGCGATCCATTCCGAAAATAATTCTCTCATATTTTGGATCATATACAAGACCATTTTACTCATTCTCCATATCTTCAATATGTGTGACCCATTAGGTTCCCGGTTATGTTGGGCACTTAAATTAATAATTAATTTAAGCAAGTCATGAGCGGTATCTAGCAACACGTCATGACCCCTAATTGACCGGAAAGTCAGTGGTTTGACTACGAACCTTTCCATAGACAATTTTTGTGCAATTATTCCTTTCACCATTCTATACCCCACTTGGTTTAGAGTATGGACATGTGTCAACTCCCACAGACTGACGACATCACGTCTAGTCCAAGTAATGTTAGTTCTTGTCATTGAGGCTCATTACTCTATTAGATATGTCATTGAAGACTATCTTTATGACATTTCCACTTCAGCCAGAGATTTCCGAGTAATGACCACGACAAGAGGCCATGGGTATACACTCCTTCTATTAGGAGTGATGAATCCTTTGTTGGTTACCCAATTAACTTCGAATACCTCAAGCTATATCCAATCACCACCCTATAAGCAACCTCCCTAAGGCAATAAGGAATAGTGTCAAAATATAAAATCAATATTCAAGATATCCTTGAGTATCTCAAGTCTAAAGATACTTGCACCATTGCTATGATGAGACTATCGATGACATTTGAATAGATTATCCATATGATTGTCTCATAGCTGGTCATCTAATGTACTTAGCTATGCTTTGCAAGCATCCACATGTTAACTCTAAACATCTCATGTTTATAGATTATGAGATCTGCTACTTGATCCAATCAAGGAGTGTAATATGTGTTAGTCTGTCCGGGTTAATAATGTCCCGTCTCATTAATCCTATGACTAGGGATAATTTTGATACTAACATAATTACACATGATAAAAATCTCAATATCATGATCTCATCATGATTTCCTTCATGCTATGTTATGTTTCAAGGACTTCATTAATTGATTTAAGATCACTTATCAATTCATATATCAAATGAACATCAAATTAATGAAAAAATATTTTTATTAATCAAATAAATTTGTACAATAAGTGCTAAAAGCGATTGTCTTTAGAGCACTCCTCTAACACCAGTTATTCGAGAGTCATGATGTGTTACTAGATACCGCTCATGATATGCTCAAAATCATATGATGATTTGAGTTGCCAACATAATCAAGAACCTAATGGGTCGCACACACAGAAGGAAGGAATGAAATGTGAAATGGATTTAAATTGGATTCAAAAAGAAAAAAGAGAAAATTTAGGCCAAACACATTTCACGATTGTGACAAAGGTTGCAGAGGCATGACCATAATAATCACGGTAGTGACAAGAGTTGTCATGGGCATGATAGTCGCGACAATAGCTTATGCAATTTTAGGTTTTCCATTTTGAATGGAACTTTTATATATGAGTTACGTATGTCCAATTCTAATTTTGATTAAAGCACATATTTCATGGTTGCCACATTAAGAAATAAATGTTATTATCTTTTCTTCTTCTCTTTCAAGTTGAAACACCATTGCTGACTCTTTAGTACTTTGATATCCCATTGCCCTTGTGGTTATTTCGTTTGCTCTTTCATGTGGATTTCTGGTAGAGACAATCTAGCCTTTGGATTTTTATGGTTTTCAATAACCCAACTTGAAGGAAAGGCTCCCAAACTTGGAAGAACAACAATTGAAAATAAGGTAACGGACTTCTCCCATTTGGTGGTATGCAATATGATTTTAATATACATAGGGCGATCCATGGATTTTGGGTTCAATTAATTTTAAATTTCTATTTCCATATGTATGAGAGGCATATCCAAAACCAAACATGAGCATGTGCACAACTTATGGGCAACCTTGGGAGGTAGGTTGGGTTTATTATTTGGAATTTAATAAGTTACTTTTAACCCTAATTTGTGTGGTCTAAGTATATATCATATTTCACTTAGTTTTTCTTATTCTAATTGGATTCTAGCTTTTATAAATTAGATTTGGTTTATTTTTCCTTTAATGAAAAGGATTTCAATGCCAACCCCTACTTTTAAAGGAATTAGATAGTATTTGGAGAAGATGAGTTGTAAATCCCTATCTTTAGGGGATTAGAGTAGGATAATGATTAGAAATCCTTATTCAATGAGGATTTAGCTTCTTTATATGCATAAAAACCTCCAAAAACATGTAAGACATAAGAATTGATGATTAGTGAAAATTTAAAAGCTTTTATTCAAGTGAGGTATGTTCTTCTTCTTAGTATGCTAAGGATTATTTTGCTTATCAAGTTAGTAATGACTTGTGTGTTCTAATTCTTTCTTGTATTCTTGGTTACCAATTCCTTGTTGATTTAAGGGTGAAGTGTTCATTAATAATTGGTTTGTTGAACCGTGAGGGTTATTCCCATAATTTTGATGATGTTGAACCTTGAGGGGTATTTTCATAATTTTGATGATAACAAATAAAATAACAATAATGTATTTAACAATGTTTATGTTCTAAGTGTATTAAATAGGATATACTTTGATTAAAACATGAATCAAGATTGAAAGACAACTTTTGAAGATAAAAATGAAAGAAATAGCAAAGTCATGCTCGTGGCTACTAATATCACGCCCTTGAATATAGCTTATCGCCAATTTTCCACCATTCAAAGTTCACGGCCATGAAGGATGAAACCAACCGTGAATGATCAAACAAGTCACGCCCGCGATTTAAGAGTTGGTTCAATGGCTACTTTTGCATTAAATGCATCCAAAACGACTATAATTCACAGAAGGAGTATAAATGCAAGTCATTTATGAATCCCAATAAGAAAAAAAGATATAGAAAAAGAACAACAAGAACAACAATTATTTTTCATTTTTAATTTTGTTGTAACCTTGTGCATTAATTTGTTCAACAATCCTTTACTTTTTGTGAAAACCTAATTGCTCATAGTTTTTGAGCATTGTATGTTGGTGAATGTTTTTCATTGTAATCAATTACAAAAAATTGTGCTTAGGTATATTGGGTTAAGAGTGAAACACTTTTAAGGGTTTATTGTGTGAGCCATAAAACACAAGGAATTGATTTTTATGTGAGCCATTGAAAAACACAAGTGAATTTCTGGGTTAGGTGTTAGCCATTGAGAGAAACACCATAGTTGGGAATGAGCTTGAAAAATCGCATTGTAACACTTAGTGTGTTAGTGAAACCTCCAATCGAGATTGGGGAGAGGAGTAGGGTTTGTTAATACCCAAACCTCTATAAATCTTGTGTGTGATATCTCTCATTCCTTCCTCTATTTTATTTATTCCGCACTTTCAATTAAGAAAATTTTTATTTGCTAACCAATTCAACCCTTTCTTGGTTCATTGTCTGGGCAACAATTGGTATTAGAGCTTGTCTAGCAATAAAGCCTAATAAATGCTAGGAAAGATCAAGAAATGGCCAATGAAGGATTTCAAAGTCTCAAGCCTTACTTTGATGGAGCAAAATACGCTCATTAGAAATTTTGGATGGAGATTTATCTTGATAGTGAAGGAATTGAAGTTTGGGATAATGTTCGAAAAGAATAGACACCACCAACCAAGAATAGAGTTGATGGTGAAGAAGAAATTCTTTCAAGAGATGATTGGATGGAGCCTCAATGAAAAGCTAATTTCAAAAATAAAAAGGCAATGACAATCTTTACAAGCTCTTATCTATTGAAGAATGTGGTAGAATCCAACATTGTCCTATTGCATATAGCATATGGAAAACATTGGAGAATTATCATGAAGGAACCAAGCAAGTAAAATCCAATGCAACTTCTTACTTCAGAATATGAACTCTTTAAAATGAAATCCAATGAATCCATCACCGACATGACAAACTATCTTATAGCCATCATCAATGGTATGAGAAAGCTTCTAAAGCACTTGAGCTTTGAAGATGTGAACAATAAAATTCCATGATGCCTTCCTCTCAAAGTCTATGGTTCAAGATTTGCAGGTATAGAAGAGGCCAATGAAGACATGAACATCATGCCTATCGATGTGCTTATTGGCAAACTTCTAACGCACGAGATGGCGGTGAAAAGAGATAGAGAACTTGAAGCCAAACCAGAAAACAGAAAGCCTTTAGAACTCAAAGCCTTTACTTCAAAATCTCAATAGGTAATTGAAGATGATGAAGAGAAGAGTGATGATGAAAATGAGGACATTGCCATGCTTCAAAGAAGAATAAAAATAATAATTGAAAAGAGACTTGGAAATTCTTGGCACTTCAAACAAAGAACATTCAAACACTCCTCAAATGACTCCCAAAGAAATAAAGAGGAGGTAAAGTGTTATGAATGCGAGAAGAAAGGACATATCAAACCAGAATGTCCAAAGCTCAAGATTCATAAGAAAAGATTTCAAAACAATGATGGGGAGAAAGGTCACAAAGACATATAGGATGAAGAAAGCTCTTAAAGTGAAAAAGATGATAATGATGGAGAATAGGTCAACCTATGCTCCATGGCTTTAGAGGATCACTTTACGGATGAGGTAGGTCCTTCTTACTCATACTCTTTTAATGATAATAGTTGTGATAATTGTTGCCCAGATATTAGACCAAGAAGGGGGGGTTGAATTGGAGTTTCAAAAATTAAACTTTAAAGTGCGGAAATAAAATTGTTAATTTTAGAAAGGATAGAGAAAATCAGACACAAAGATTTATAGAGGTTTGGGTATTAACAAACCCTACTCCTCTCCCCAATCGCAATTGGGAGTTTCACTAACACACTAAGTGTTACAATGGAGTTTTACAAGCTCACTCCCAACTATGGTGTTTCTCACAATGGCTCACACCTAACCCAGAAATCCCTTGTGTTTTAATGGCTCACACAATAACCAATTCCTTTGTGTTTTACAGGCTCACACAAACAACCTACACTTTGTGTTTTACAGGCTGACACAAACAACCTATACTTTGTGTTTTACAGGCTCACACAAACAACCTTTTAATTTATGTTTTGGAGGTTCACACAAGTAACCCTTACAAGTGTTCTTCTCTTAACCCAGAACTACCCAATGCTCACTTGAGTAAAGATTACAGAGAGAACCACTTATAAATCTTTATTGCTCAAATATGAGGAGCAATAAGATTTTTACAGCAATAAGATTTTTACAGAGAATAGATTTGTTCTTAAAGTATAAAAGTATAAGATAGCTTGTGATTTGAAATATATGCTAATCTTTTTTTTTTTCTTATCATTCTCTTGTTTCTTAATACATAAATGACTTCCATTTATACTCCCATGGCTAAATATAGCCGTTGGGGTGCATTAAATAAGAAACTAGCCGTTGTACCAACCAAAAAATCGCGCCTGACATTTTTCTCTTTCATTGGTCACGGGCGTGAATATACTTGTCATGGGGGTGACAGTTCTTCCTAAGCCGTGACTGAAGTGGTGACCTTGGTCGTGAAGCTCTCTGGTATGTTTTGACATATAGAGTCACGGGCGTGACATTAATCAGTCACGAGCGTGACATTTTTCCCAGTCGTGAGACAAGTGGTGACTCTGGTCGTGAAGCTCTCTGGATGAAATTGAATGAAGCCTTCACGGGGGTGACACCTTCATTCACGGGGGTGACGAACTTCCCAGCCGTGACCCAATTGGTGACTCTGGTCGTGAAGCTCTCTGGATAAAATTACATGACTCTTCACGTTCAGTCATGGGGGTGACTGAAATGCTTACTTCACGGGTTTTTTTCCTTCATGGCCGTGAACTTCAAATGTTGGTTTTGTTAACGGATAGCTTCCTTCACGGGAGTGACTCCAAGAGTCACGGCAGTGAACATGCTACTTCTTGCTTTTTGTTTCTCAAGGATTGTTCTTCCAATTCTCCATTCTTGCTATTTTAATTCATGTCCTGTATAATATACTTACAAGAACAAGTATGTTAAATACCATATTGCTATGTTATTTATTATCATCAAAATGAAGGAAAATACCCCTCAAGGTTAACAATAATAATAGTGATAGTAAAGATGATGATGATGAGCAAAGTTTAATAGAAGTGTTAAACCTAGAATAGAAGTAGACTTAAAACTTATAAAAATAATATTTTAGATTTGAAAAATAAAATGGAAGTTTTACAAAAACAGAATTATGATTTTAAGACTTTTAATGAAACTCTTCAAAAATATTTAGAAGAGTATTCCTCTAGACCCTCAACTAAATCTTTACTTAAAGAAAAGAATATTTTGAAAAATGAAGTTGAGAACTTAAAAACTCAATTTCAAAGTTTCATAAAGGGAAAGAGAGTATAGATACTCTCATAGTCTCTTAAAGACCACCTTTAATAAGACATGGTCTAGGATTTAATGAAACATCATCTTCATCTCAAAAGACTATATTTGTTAAGTCTAGTGCACCACAAACCTCCACAATTGAGGTAATAGTCCTAAGGGCTAAGAGCATAGCACACACAAAACCCTCTATTCAAAAGAAGAATAGTTAAGGGTCACTTGGCTTAAGAGGGAAACCTCAAAAGACCAATCATGCTTTTATGTATAAAAGGCATACACCTAGGAAAGCACCTATTCATCATGCATGTGTATGTCATTGCACACAATCTCATTCTAAAAGGTTATTAAGACCTAAAAGCATGTCAAAACCGAAAAACATATATAGAGCTAAACAATGCAATTATTGCATGAAATTTGGTCACAGCAAACAAGAATTGTTGGATAAGGAAGGCTCATTGGGAAACTTCACGTGCTAACCCCCAAGGAACCAAGTTCATTTGGGTACTTAGAAACCAAACTTGAATCGTGGTTTTATAGGTATGCCTCAAGTCCACTATAAAGGAAAATGTTTGGCTTAAGGATAGTGGATACTTAAGGCAAATGACTGGAAACATAGAACTCTTTAATCATATCAAAAGCATTTGTTGAACCTTGAGGGATATTTTTGTCATTTTGATGCTAACAAATAAAATAGCAATAATGTATTTAACATACTTGTTTTCTAAGTTTATTGAATAGGGTATGGAATATGATGCAAGAATGGAGAATGGAAGACTAACCTTAAAAAGACAAAAATTGAAGAAATAGCATGTTCACGCCCATGATGAAGCTTAGAGCCAACTACCCAACAATTAAAGTTCACGACCATGAAGGATCATTTCAACCGTGAATGATCATATAAGTCACGCCCGTGAAAAAAAGTCACGCCCATGAGAAAACATGTCAAATTCCTCGAGAGAGCTTCACGGCCAGAGTCACCACTTGGACCACGGCTTGGAAAGATGTTCATGCCCATGACAGATTTATGTCACGCCCGTGATCAAACACTTCAAATCCTTCCAGAATGCTTCAGGCCAGAGTCACCACTCAAGTCACGACTTGGAAGAACTTTCACAATTGTAACACACATATTCACGACCATGAATAAGAAAAGAGAAACATGCCAGACACGAAATTAAGAGTTGGTGCAACGACTATTTTCGCATTAAATGCAACCAAACGACTATAATTCACCATGGAAGTATAAATGCAAGTCATTTATGAATCCAGAACAAGAGAATAACAAATACTTCGAATCAAAATCTTGTTGTAGCCATTTGTGCATTTATTACTTTCAAACAAACATTAATTCTCTGTAAAAAAAACCTTTTGCTCATTATTTTCTGAGCATTATAGATTTGTGAGTGTCTCTCTTTGTAATCTACTACTCAAGTGAGTTTGGGTATATTGGGTTAAGAGTAGAACACTTGTAAAGGGTTATTTGTGTGAGCCATTAAAACACAAGAAATTGGTTTATTGCATGAGGCATTAAAATACAAGGGATTTCTGGGTTAGGTGTGATCCATTGATAGAAACACCATAGTTGGAAGTGAGCTTGTAAAATTCCATTGTAACACTTAGTGTGTTAGTGAAACTCCTAATTGAGATTGGGGAGAGGAGTAGGGTTTGTTAACACCCGAACCTCTATAAAATTCCTTGTGTGATATCTCCTATACCTAATCTACTTAACTTTTCTTTCCGCACTTAAAAGTTAAGAATTTTTAATATCCAACTCAACCCCCATTCTTGGTTCAATTTCTGGGCAACAATTGGTATCAAAGCTTAGTCTAGGATCGAAGCCTAAACAATGCTAGCAAATGCCAATAAAGGATTCCAAAGTCTCAAGCCTTACTTTGATGGAGCAAATTATCCTAATTGGAAGTTTCGGATGGAGACATATCTGGATAGTGAAGGAATTGAAGTCTGGGATAGTGTTTAGAAAGAATGGACACCATCAACTAGAAGAGGAGTTGATGGTGAAGAAGAAATCATGTTAAGAGATGATTGGACAGAGCCTTAAAGAAGAGCAAATTTCAAAAACAAGAAGGCAATGACAATTCTCTTAAGCTCATTATCCATTGAATGTGGCAGAATACAACACTGCCCAACTGCATATAACATGTGGAAAATATTGGAAAACTATCATAAAGGAACAAAGCAAGTTAAATCCAAGAAGATTCAACTTCTTACTTCAGAGTATGAACTCTTCAAGATGAAATCCAATGAGTCAATCACCGATATGATGAGTCGTCTAGCCACAATAAATGGCATGAGGAAGCTTGGGAAACACCTGAGCTTGGAAGATGTAAATAACAAAATTCTGAGAAGTCTTCCTCTCAAAGATTACGGTTCAAGAGTTGCTGGTATAAAAGAGGCCAATGAAGACATGAGTGTCATGAATATTGATGTGCTTATTGGCAAACTTCTAACACATGAAATGGCAGTGAAAAGAGATAGAGAGCTTGAAGTCGAGCCAGAAAAAAGAAAGCCATTAGCAGTAAAAGCCTTTACTTCAAAATCTCAAGAAGAAGTTAAAGATGATGAAGAAAAGAGTGATGATGGAAATGAGGACATTGCTATGCTCTCAAGAATGCTGAAAAGAATTATTGAGAAGAGAATGGGCAACTCTAGAAAATTAAAGCAAAGAAATTTCAAACAAGCCTTGAATGTCTCTCAAAGGAGTAAAGAGGAAGTAAAGTGCTATGAATGTGGGAAGAAATGACATATTAAACCGGAATGTCCAAGGCTTAAGAAGCACAAGAGCAAATACCAAAGAGACAATGGGGAGAAAGGCCACAAAGCTACATGGGATGAAAAAAGCTCTTCAAGTGAAAATGATGACAATGAAGGTGAAGAGGTCAACCTGTGCTTCATGGCTATAGAGGATCACGTCTCAGATAAGGTAGGATCACTTCATTCATACTTGTTCAATAATGATAGTAGTATTGAATCTAGAACTAGAGAAATATAGAAGTAAATTCAATACTTATAAAAATAACATTTTTAGTTTGAAAATCAAAATGGATGTTTTAGAAAAGGAGAACTTTGAGCTTAAATCATCTAATGAATATCTTCAAAAATAATTAGATGAGTACTCTATAAGACCCTCAACTAAATCCTCGCTTAAAGAAAACAATATTTTGAAAAATGAAGTTGAGGAACTTAGAAACTCCATTTCAAAATTTCACAAGGGAAATGAGAGTTTAGATACTCTTATTGTGTCTCAGAGACCACCCTTAATTAGACATGGTCTAGGATTTAAGGGTACATCATCTTCATCTCGCAAGACTACTTTTGTTAAGTCAAGTGAACCCTACATCTCTAAATTTGTTGTAACAGCCCCAAGGGCTAAGTGCACAACATACACTAAATCTTCTATACATAAAAGGGATGATCAAGGGTTGGTAAGCCTAAGAAGGAAACCTCAAAAGGCTAATCATGCCTTTATGTATAAGAAGCATGCACCTAGAAAAGCACCAAGTCATCATGCTTGTGCATGCCATTGCTCTCAAACTCTACCTAATAGAAATATGGCATTAAAAAGCATTGCAAGACCAGAAAGCATATTTAGAGCTAAATAATGTAATTATTGTATGAAATTTGGTCACATAAATAAATATTACTGGATAAGGAAGGCTCATTGGGAACTTCATGTGCTAACCCCCAAGGACCTAAGCTCATTTGGGTACCTAAAAACAACACTTGAATTGTGATTCTATAGGTATGCCTCAAGTCCACAATAAATAAAAATGCTTGGCTAGTAGATAGTGGATGCTCAAAGCGTATGACAAAAGACTAAGAAATTTTCAATGAAATCAAAAGTATTGATGGAGGTAAAGTAACCTTTGGAAACAATGCTAAGGGTAAGGTAATTAGCATTGGCTCTATTGGTATTAATGGTACTACTTTCATTAAAGATGTCTTACTTGTTGATGGTTTGAAACATAACTTGTTAAGTGTAAGTCAATTATGTGATAAGGGAAACAAAGTAATCTTTACTTCCAATGAAGGTCTTGTAACCTCTATTAATGGCCAAAAGATATTTAAAGGAAGTAGAGATGTCAATACCTACACAATAGACTTACACAAAATATCTAACCTTTCCTCTAAGTGTCTTGTGATTACTAGTGATGAATCTTGGTTGTGGCATAGAAGGCTAGGTCATGCAAGCATGAATTTAATTCAAAGTCTCAGTGAAGGAGAGCTAGTAAAGGGACTGCCAAAAGTCAAATTTGAAAAAGACAAGACATGTGAACCTTGCCAAAGAGGAAAACAACACAAGTCATCCTTCAAATCCAAAAACATTATGAGTACCTTAAAACCTCTACAACTCCTGCATCTATATCTTTTTAGACCTACTAGGATTGCAAGCTTAGGAGGTACACACTATGCCTTTGTCATTGTTGATGACTACTCTAGATTCACTTGGGTAATTTTCTTAGCTCAAAAAAAAAGTGATGCCTTTGAAACTTTCAGAAACTTTGCTAAAAGAGTTCAAAATGAAAAAAGATATTGTATTTCAAAGATAAAAAGTGATCATGGCAAAGAATTTGAAAAAGAAAACTTTGAAAATTTTTATCTAGAACATGGCATTTCACAGAATTTTTCCTCTCCTAGGACACGTCAACAAAATGGGGAGGTCAAAAGGAAAAATTGAACTTTAATTGAAATGGCTCGAACAATGCTCAATGAGTATGGATTACCAACTTAGTTTTGGGCCGAAGCCACAAATACTTCATGTTATATTTCAAATCGAGTTTTCAAAAGACCTCTCTTATACAAAACTTCATTTGAGCTATGGAAAGGAAGAAAGCCCATGATATCATACTTTAGAGTATTTGGATGCAAGTGTTTCATATTGAATACCAAGGACAACCTTGGAAAATTTGTCTCCAAATCTGATGATGGTATATTTTTAGGATACTCCACCACAAGCAAAGTTTATAAAGTCTTTAATAAAAAGTCATTAGCTATTGAAGAATCTATGCATGTTGTTTTTGATGAATCTAGTAAGCTTGATCTTGTGAAAGGTAGTGTTCTTGATGATGTTGTAGGTACAATGGAAAAACTTGATCTTGAAAGAGAAGAAAATGATCAAGAAAATTCACATCAAGATGACTCTCTACCTCTAGCTCAAGAGGAAAATAGGCAAGAGCTCCCAAAGGAATGGAGATTGACAAAAGATCAACCCAAAGAGCAAATCATTGGTGATCCTACAAGGGGAGTAAGTACTAGATCTAATCTCAAACCTTTAGTTTCTAATCTTTCCTTTGTCTCTCAAATTGAGCCAAAAAATATTGATGAGGCTCTTAATGATTAAAGTTGGGTGATTGCTATGCAAGAGGAACTCAACCAATTTGAGAGAAGTAAGGTATGGACCTTAGTTCCTAGACCCAATGAGCATCAAATCATTGAAAGCAAATGGGTATTTAGAAATAAACTAGATGAATAAGGTTCAATAACTAGGAATAAGGCTAGGTTAGTTGCACAAGGATATAATCAGGAAGAAGGAATAGATTATGATGAGACCTATGCTCCTGTAGCTAGATTAGAAGCCATAAGAATACTTTTAGCATATGCATGCCATATGAATTTCAAACTCTTTCAAATAGATGTAAAAAGTGCTTTTTTAAATGGCTTTATAGAAGAAGAAGTTTATGTAGAACAACCACCAGGTTTTGAGAGCTATAATGTAACGGCTGGGTTCCGCCTTACTCGAGGATGAGAACCCACCCGCCGTCTCACTGAGACCAACGGGCTGCCGGGGTCCATGGCCCAATACCCCCAACCCATCACTGTGCACCAGCCCGAGTCTCAGGCCCGCAACGACTGTTGCACAGCAGGTTGTTGGAGGTAGGGATCGAACCCTCAACCTCCCTTTAGCCTCAGTAAGAGACTACCAATTGTACCATTATGTAACGGCTGGGTTCAGCCTTACTCGAGGATGAGAACCCACCCGCCGTCTCACTGAGACCAACGGGCTGCCGGGGTCCATGGCCCAATACCTCCAACCCATCACTGCCAGCCCAGTCCAGCCAGTCTGCGCAGTAGGTTGTTGGAGGCAGGATTCGAACCCTCAACCTCCCTTTAGCCTCAGTAAGAGACTACCAATTGTACCAATTGGTAGTCTCTTACTGAGGCTAAAGGGAGGTTGAGGGTTCGATCCCTGCCTCCAACAACCTACTGTGCAACAGTCGTTGCGGGCCTGAGACTCGGGCTGGTGCACAGTGATGGGTTGGGGGTATTGGGCCATGGACCCCGGCAGCCCGTTGGTCTCAGTGAGACGGCGGGTGGGCTCTCATCCTCGAGTAAGGCGGAACCCAGCCGTTACATATAATCTGCCCAACCATGTATTTAAACTTTCAAAAGCTTTATATGGTTTGAAACAAGCCCCAAGAGCTTGGTATGAAAGACTAAGTTCTTTTCTTTTAGAAAATAATTTTACAAAGGGGAATGTTGACACTACTTTATTTATTAAAAAGCATAAGCATGATATTCTAATTGTACAAATTTATGTTGATGACATCATATTTGGGTCTACTAATGAATTGCTTTGCCAAGAATTTGCTAAGTGTATGACTAAGGAATTCGAAATGAGCATGATGGGTGAGCTAAAATTCTTCCTCAGTCTACAAATAAAACAAGGCAATGAGGGAATATTCATCAGCCAATCCAAATATGCCAAAGACTTAATTAAGAAATTTGGAATGGAAGGATGCAAAAATGCCAAGACTCCAATGAGCACATCAACAAAATTGGACAAGAATGAAAAGGGTAAGAGCATTAATGAAAAGCTCTATAGAGGTATGATCGGATCACTCTTATATCTTACTACCTCTAGACCCGATATAATGTATAGTGTATGCTTATGTGCTCGCTTTCAATCATGTTCTAAAGAGTCACATTTAAATGCTGTAAAAATAATTTTAAAATATTTACATGGCTCATTGCATCTAGGTTTATGGTATCCTAGAAATTCATCCTTTCGCATTATAGGATATTCAGATGTTGATTATGTTGGAAGTCTCTTGGATAGAAAGAGTACTTCAGATACTTGTCACTTTATTGGTGAATGCTTAGTTTCTTGGTTTGGCAAGAAACAAGTTTCAGTTGCTCTTTCCACCGCTGAAGCAGAGTATGTGGCTGCAGGATATTGTTGTACACAAATCCTTTGGATGAAACAATAACTTAAGGATTATGGTCATAGTATGAACCATATATCTATTAGATGTGACAATACAAGTGCTATAAATATATCTAAGAATCCCATTCAACACTCTAGAAGTAAGCATATTGACATAAGACATCATTTTATTAGAGGTCATGTTCAATATGAAGATGTTGTATTAGAATTTATAAACACAGATAATCAATTGGTAGATATCTTCACTAAGTCTCTAAATGAAGAAAGATTTAATTTCATAAGAAGAGAGCTTGGTATGATTGATAGATTAACTTTATGATTGCTAAATTTTTCGAACCTTGATTGATAATCTTGTGTTATTGTCTCATCTTTTAAGGTATGAAGTGGCTAACTTGATAGAAATATATGTTATAAGGGATATAAGCACCTTAGAAATCCTTTGGTCTTGTTTTAAACTTAGTTTTATTTAATGAGGATTTTAGGCAGTTCATGCCTGTGACATATATTCATAGTCGTGATCATAATCGCCAAAAGCTCCTGTAGCTTTTATGTTTTGCTTCACGACATGTTTCACGGTTGAAGGTAATGAAGACTATGTTTCATGCCCAAAACCTTTTTCTGTCACCCCCGTGAAACTCTTTATTCACGATCGTGAACATTTCCATCAAATACTTACAGAAGCGTTCACGCTTTGTGTCATGATTTGTCACACGGTCACAAGTAGTGAAGATTGTACTTCATGACCATGACTCATTTGTCACCATTGTGAAATTTCATCATTCACGCCCGTGACCATTAAATGTCACGACCGTGACCATTAAATGTCACGACAGTGAATCGTTTCATATTCCTCATCACGGGTAGAGTGCCTCTTCAGCAAACCGTGAACACGACATTTCATGCCCGTGACTTAACTTTCACGCCTGTGAAGATGTCGGCTATAAAACATTTTCTGCCGTTATTTCTCTCATTTCTAACTCTCTAACTTCTTTCATTTATCACCATTCAATACCATTTTAAAGATTCCAGCCCACTAGCAACATTTTCCATCTATAAATACCTTTAAAAACTGTTTCCATCATCAGAAATCAAAACTCACTAGGTTCTATTCAAACATCCCATCAGATTTTCTCTCTTCAAGAATCTATTTCACAATCAAAAGTGGAACCCGGCTCCTCCAAAGGCACCAGAAAGAAACACGGACTACCTTCTCAATATCATTCTGGAGCACTGTCATCCGAGGTACTCGGTTCTCAAGAAAAGACCACTCCTTTCCTCTCGATCATTTGAGTGGCATACTGTTAGGACTTTTGGTCTCAAGACAAGCATGACGGAACAACTCCAGGCTTGTCATCTAAAAGATTTTGATGATTTACATTGACCAATGCTAAGGGAACCTACCCTCGAGTTCCTTAGCACCCCGCAAGTCTCTCCCACCGACACTGTGAAATTTCAACTTTGCAAACATCCAAACACCCTCCCTACAAAGGAATTTGGTGACATGTTCAACCTTCCATCTGATAGTATACTTAATGAAAGTGAGGTGGAGTTTTATGCCACTCAGACATGGACTCATTTTGAGCTCGACTGCAGCTGGGACGTCAAGAAGATGAAGAGCACCCACCTTCGGTCACCAGTGCACAAGTACTTGCATAGGTTTCTGACCTATAACATTTTTTGCCATAGGGGACGACAATGGATCAATTTGAAAATCCAAGCTCTTTCTCCTAGAGATGGCCCGAAGAGGCCTAACATTGGCTTTATCTCGATGGTTTGAAAACCATATACTATCTATTGTCACGAAGCCTTCCGGAGACATTTTGATTGGTGGGTACCCGACTCACCTTGCTATAAAGCTTGGGTATTTGAAGCTAGAGGAGCACCGTTTCAACCTCATACTAGTACATCCTAGAGACCGGCTAGACATCGAGTTGTTTATCAAAATGGGAGTGACGGTTCGCATAGTTCATGAGAATAAAATCTACTACTGCTTCACCAACACAGCTGGTGAGATTATTTGGGAGGATGATTCGGACGACTTCAAAGCTGGCCTCCAAGGAATCCAGCAAAGGAAGAGAGTTCGAGTTGAGACAGCAACCCCAGAGGTTGAGCAGAAAATTGGACAATCCTCGGCCTCCACACCGAACCTGGCTCAGCAAGTGGTTGATCTATTGGCACCATGTTTTGACCAATTGCAGGCTTCGATTGGTGATACGTTAAGAACCTCAAGGATTTCATGGAGTCTCGCATGAAGAGCCTTGAGGCGAAAGTAGCTCGCCTTAGAGATGGGATGTCCGGCTCCAAATCTAGCTATATTATTGTTTTTCTCTTTGTTAATTTCTAGTATTTCTAATGTAGGGCTTTAAATTACTTTTCAAAAACTTTGTACTTTTTCATTTGATATTAATATAATTACATTAGCTTTCCCTTATTATTTATCTCTTATATTTTTTTTGTTGATGACAAAAGGTGGAGAACCTAGCAATATAATTGAATTAAATGAATATGCAAGTTATACTTTGAATATACCTTAAATATACTTTGCATATACTTAACTAGTTATAAGTAAAAATTTGGTATACATTGGATATACCTAAACTAGGAAGCATACATCCATGCTATACGTTATCATTCTTAACAATTCTTGCACCTCAGCAATTTTTTATCTTAAGCATCTTTTGAGGGGGAGACTTTCAAAAACACATATTGCTAGATTATTTGTCACCATCAAAAAAGGGGAGATTGTTAAACCTTGAGGGATATTTCTGTCATTTTGATGCTAACAAATAAAATAGCAATAATGTATTTAACATACTTATTTTCTAAGTTTATTGAAGAGTGTATGGAATGTGATGCAAGAATGGAGAATGGAAGACTAACCGTAAAAAGACAAAAATTGAAGAAATAGCATGTTCACGCCCGTGATGAAGCTTAGCGCCAACTACCCAACATTTAAAGTTCATAGCCATGAAGGATCATAGCAACTATGAATGATCATATCAGTCACACCAGTGAAAGAAAGTCACGCCCGTGAGAAAACATGTCGAATTCCTCCAGAGAGCTTCACGGCCAGAGTCACCACTTGGACCACGACTTGGAAGGATGTTCACACCCATGATAGAATTATGTCACGCATGTGATCAAACACTTCAAATCCTTCCAGAATGCTTCACGGCCAGAGTCACCACTTAAGTCACGACTTGGAAGAACTTTCACGACCGTGACACACTTATTCACGACTGTGAATGAGGAAAGAGAAACATGTTAGGTGCGAAATTAAGAGTTGGTGCAATGACTATTTTTGCATTAAATGCAAACAAATGACTATAGTTCACCATGGAAGTATAAATGTAAGTCAGTTATGAATCCAAAACAAGAGAATAGAAAATACTTCGAATCAAAATCTTGTTGTAGCCATTTGTGTATTTGCTACTTTCAAACAAACATTAATTCTCTGTAAAAAATCTTTTTGCTAATTATTTTCTAAGCATTATAGATTTGTGAGTGTCTTTCTTTGTAATCTACTACTAAAGTGAGTTTGGGTATATTGGGTTAAGAGTAGAACACTAAGTAAGGGTTATTTGTGTGAGCCATTAAAGCACAAGGAATTGGTTTATTGTGCGAGCCATTAAAACACAAGGGATTTCTGGGTTAGGTGTGATCCATTGATAGAAACACCATAGTTGGGAGTGAGCTTGTAAAACTCCATTGTAACACTTAGTGTGTTAGTGAAACTCCCAATTGAGATTGGGGAGAGGAGTAGGGTTTGTTAAGACCCGAACCTCTATAAAATTTCCTGTATGATATCTCTCTATCCTTACTCTATTTAACTTTTCTTTCCGCACTTAAAAGTTAAGAATTTTTAATATCCAATTCAACCCCCCTTCTTGGTTCAATTTCTAGGCAACAGAATTGATGGTGGTAAGGTAACCTTTGGGAACAATGCTAAGGGTAAGGTAATTGACATTGACTTAATGGGTATTAATAATACAACTTTTATGGAAGATGTTTTGCTTGTTGATGGTTTGAAACATAATTTGTTAAGTGTAAGTCAATTATGATATAAGAGAAACCAAATTATCTTTACCTCAAATGAATGTCTGGTAACCTCTTTAAATGGCCAAGAGATATTCAAAGGAGATAGAGATGTCAATACTTACATAATATGTAATGACACAAATATCATGTTAGACGTAAACTGTAGTTTCCGAAATTTATCAGCATACCTGGGGGTTAAAAATATACCTGTGGGTAAAATATATTTTATTTGATCATCGAAAAATATAGGTTATGACTAGCCCGAGGGTAAAATTTGGAGAGAAAATGTGGTCAAATAAATCATCAAAAGTCAAAACTAAGAAAAAAAATGGGACACAATTTAATTAAATAGTTGGTGGATTGGAAAAATAGCAAACAACATCTAAAAATTTATTTTAAGACATGGATAGACTCTAAATAATATTTTGGATTATTTAATAGTGAAAAAGGAATTTTACAGTAACACAAAATTGATTATTAGTTTGGTTTGAGTGAGCTGGACAAAATATGGACTCCGATTGAGTTGAAATTTTTTGTAGACATATAAAAATACCTTATGAATTATGGAATCAAATTTGGGTGAAATTGATTTTGGGAAGTGAGAAAAATAATTGTATAGTGCATAATTGGGCTTAAATGGGTTGGGCTTTGTTTGGCCCAAGCCCACCCAACCTAAGCCACTATAAATAGGCTTAAATATCATAATTCTCTAGAGAGAATTATGCAACTCCTTCTTCCCCAAAGTTCATTGCTTGGTTGACCCACTCTTTTCCCATTTTGCTTCAAAATTTATTCATTTTTCTTCAATTCTTACACCAAAATCAACCACCCAAAAATAAATTCAGCATCTCTAGTAGCTAGTAGAAGCTTTTAATCTTCAATTGGAGGGCTAGAGTGGAAGGAAATTAAAGGAGAAAAGTTAAGATAAAAATTGGAGGTAAGTGAAATTAATAGTTTTAAATTAGTTTAATGGTTCAAATAGGTAATTTAAAGTATGTAGGTGATAAATATGAAGTTTATTTGAGTTAAGGAAGCAAAATATTGGTGGATTAATTGAGTGTAATTTTCGGCTATGGTAGATTCAAAGGAAAGTGAAGGTGCTTCCAAAGGAGAGGTTAAGGAAAAGGAAGCCTAGGAAGGCCAAAGGAAGAAAATAAGGTTAGTGATTTCAAAATCTACTTATTTCCATTGATTAAGAATGAATTAGGGTTATAGAAATTAGGAATTTTGTGTGTTTTGCATGTAATTGTTAATTGATGCTTAAAACATGATTAAGGGAATATAAAAAGTAAATTAGAATGGTTAATTTTAATTAAAAAATTAATTAGTGGAAATTGAAAAATATGACCCTATTATGTGAAAAATGCAAATTAAGGTATAATTACATTTTAGTGTAATATTATGATATATATGGAATAATGAATGTATAAATTAGTGAAATGAATATTTAGAAGGTGAAAGAAAAATTTTAACGATGAAAATTAAATATAGGCCGAAAAATGAAGAAGGAGAAATTAATATTTTTCTTGCTAATTAAATGAAAATTTAGTCATAAAATGCAAGAAAATATGATTTTGAGTGTGTAGAAATTTATTGAAAAATTTTAAATTATATATTGACTTTTTGTAATTATTGATTATATTATGCATTAAATGAAAAATAATGAATAAAGTGTTTTTAGTGAGTTTAATAATTTAATTGATTATTCATAATGAAATATTGATAGATTGGAATGGAAAGTGTGAAAAATTATGTTAGTGACAAAATTGTGTGGATGAATAAAATGTTAAGTGATTAATAATGTAAAAAAAATGGAATTTTTGAATTAAATGGAAATTGAATTAAAGGAATAAATCATGTCCTTAGTTATTTTTTTGATGCTTAAATCTAGCACAGGATATAATTTGCTAGCTATAGGGTTCCATTACTGCGGTGCGTGTCATGATGACTTGCTTATACATGCCAATGATGGTCTACTTCAGTGATAGTGATTCAGTGTACAGTGCAGTGCTCAGGTGGTCTTTAGGGATTACTCTTCACTGTAGTGGACTTTTGGGGTCCACGTCCCATGTATCTGGTCTGAAGATTTTCTATCGGATTGAAACTCGGGGCAAATGTGAATAAAAGTAGTAGAAATATGGTAAAAATGAAATAAGTGAAAAATTTGAGAAAAATGATAAATGTGATAAAACTGATAAAGATGATAAAAATGGTATAATTGTAAAAATGATAAAAGTGACAAAATGTGAATAAAATGATAAAAGTAGCAAATATGATAAAGTGATAAAAATGATAAAAATGATATAAGTAATAAAAATGATAAAAATGATATAAGTAATAAATATGATAAATATGATAAAAGTGATAAAGATGATAAAAATGGTATAATTGTAAAAATGATAAAAGTGACAAACTGTGAATAAAATGATAAAAGTAGCAAATGTGAATAAAAATGATAAATATGAAAAATATGATGAAAATGATAAAAGTGAAAAATATGATAAAAATGAGAAAAATAAAAAATATGAATAAAAGTAGAAAAATATGAAAAATATGAAAAATATGAGAAAAATAATAAATATGATAAATATGATAAAAATGATAGAAGTGATAAATATAATAAAAATGATAAAAGTGTTAAATATGATAATAATAATAATAATAATAATAATAATAATAATAATAATAATAATAATAAAAGTGGTAAATATGACAAAAACGGTAAAATTGTAGAATGAGATATAAGTGAAAGAAAAATATTAAATTTTGTGGATAGAAAGAAAATAAAAAAAAATATATATATAAATAGTTAGTGGTAAAAGTGTAAATAAATATAAAGTAGTGGCATGATTGTAAAAAAATGGAAATTTAGAAACCGAAGTGAAATTTGTAGCTAATTAAATAGAAGATTGAAAAAAAGAAAGAAAAGAATAGTTAATTAAAAAGGTAAGATGAAAATTGGCTAAATTGAAAGAAAATTAAAATTCATGACTAAATTGAAAAAAAAACTACAAGATTAATTGAGAAAAATTATTAAATTTAATGAAGATATTAAGTAGTGAATTAAGGGTAAAGAATATTAGAGTATTGATAAAAAGAATGATCAATATATTAAAGAGAAAATTTGAATAATGTAGCAAATATAATATTGTATGTATGAATGCATGAAAATATAAGTCAATAGAATTTCTTAGATTAGTAATCACCACTTGACATATTAATACTCAGCACGTAGTTATTTGACTGCGTGCAGGTAGTAGCGAAAAAACACAACAACAAGTGTACAAATTTTGGGAGTAGACCGAAAATCAAAATAATAGTAGGTTATTATTAAGAATTACATGTATATATATGTATAGATATATAGTGGTAAAAATAAAATTATGTATTTATTCTGATAAAAATATTTATGAATTATATGTATAAATAATGAAATGTTGATTTGTGATTGAATAAAGAATATATTGTATTATATGTATATTATTGTACCTAAAAATGGATTATGGATCGTTTGCAGTTCAGGTGGGGGTAGTTAATTTATAGTCGTTATGCTGCCAAAATTTTTGGAAAATAAAAAGGACTAATTAAATACTAATAATATTATGGTTATTAAATTAAATTAAGAAATTTTTTTGGCACATATCGGCTATAATTATATTAACCCACGTAACGTACGTATAGAATGATTGTTATAAGGGTGTCGCATAATAAACTTACACAACCAAATCTAACCCTAGGTCTAGCAAACATGCCTTCCAGAATTTTTATTACAAAATACTGCTACTTATCAATCATTTACATCCAAATATTTAAAGAATGCAATTTTATGCTAAAATATAGGTTATTGCCTTAAGTTATGCACTTACCTCTTATTTTACTTTTCTTTCTATTCACTTCTCTTTCTCACTTTCTCTTCCTAGAATCAAGCTTTGGCCATGGAGGATTGGGAAAATTTGGGCTAGTTTAGGAGTATAGAAAATTCTAGATAGAAAGAGATAAGGAAGGAAGAAGAAATTAAGAAGAAAATATCAAAATATTTAATGTTGGTCCACCTATGCTTAAATATCTAGATATTTATGTGAGAATTAGCTTCTTAATATTTTTCAATTGGTGTGGCCATCCCACTCATGTATTTAATTCTAATTCATGCATTTAATTGATAATTATCCTAATTAACCCACTAATTTTCGGTAAATTGCAAATTGACCCCAAAACTTCTTAAATTTTGCAATTAGGTCATCCACCGTAAACTAACATCTTTAAATACTTTAAACACTTTATTAAGTATTTTCCATAGTTATTTGCCATTATTTTAAATTTGTTTAGTAAAAATCTGAATTTAAACTCCGGTTGATCCAACGCATTAGTTTAATGACATGTGTGATGCGAGGCCTAAATTTACGGATATGACAGAGCTAGAAAAGACTCTATTTTGTAACACTTTGAGTGTTAGTGAAATACCCAATTGACATTAGGAAGAGGAGTAGGGTTTGTTAGTACTCGAAGCTTTGAAAATTTTGTTTGCCAATTTTCTCTTTTTCTCTCACAAATCACTATTTGGTAAAATTGTCTCAAGCAAAATTTTTAATTACCAACCAATTCAACCCCCCCTTCTTGGTTATTGTTTAGGACAACAAGGTACTTAGTGGTTTTGTTTTCATGATTTCTAGAAAGGAAAAACAAGTTGCAATATGAAGCAAAGTGTCATGCACATGAGGAGTATTGGGTTTTAAAGAATGAATCACATTTATAAATGCAACAGAAAAATAAAATTTTCAAAACCCAAAACAAAAGATCATACTTGTCCCATTAAAACTAATTTATATAAACATAGAGGTTAGAAGTTATACCTTGTAATTTTTTATTTATTATTCAAATTTTCACCTTATTAAGTTGTAGCAAACCACAACAATCCACACTAGGATGTCTCTAATGATAATCCACCCCAACACTGAAAAAGAAATGGTTTAAACAAATTCAAAGTGCTAGTTTTGAAAGTGTTCTTGAGAGAATTTTATTGTATCTTAAAAATATTTTTTTCACAAAAAAAATATTTTCATGTATATTTTCTGCCATTTGCTATCTTTTGTATTTGAATCAAATTCAAATAAAATATCAAAAGTCAAAAATGGATAAAAGGAAACTTGAATGACTAGTAAATATGCTTAATGGCCAAAATTTGGCCTTAATTATGACCAAATTTACCCGTTGCCCAACGGGAGGTAGTAGTGCGCGTGCTGGGCAGGCCAGTAGCCTAGCTAGGCCGCGCAGGCCTATACGGGCCCGTGACCCTTCTGATAATTTTTCTTGTGCGATCTCATCGTGATCCATCCCAAAATAATTCTCTCATATTTTTGGATCCCATACAAGACCATTTTACTCATTTTCCATATCTTTAATGCGTATGACCCATTAGGTTCCTAATCATGTTGGCCACTTAAATTAACAATTAATTTAAGCAAGTCATGAGCGGCATCTAGCAACACATCATGATGCCCAATTGACCAGAAAGTCAATGGTTTGACTATGAACATTTCCATAGACAATTTTCATGCAATTATTCCTTTCACCATTCTATACCCCACTTGGTTTAGAGTATGGACATGTGTCAACTCCCACTAGACTAATTATGTCACGTTTAGTCCAAGGAATGTTAGTTCTTGTCCCTGAGACTCATTACTCTATTAGATATGTCATTGAAGACTATCTTTATGACATTTCCACTCTGGCCATTGATTCCCAAGTAATGACCATGACAAGAGGCCACAGGTATATACTCATTCCATCAGGAGTGGTGAATCTTTTGTTGGTTACCCAATTACCTTCGAAAACCTGAAGCTGTATCCAATCACCACCCTATAAGCAACCTCTATAAAGTAATAAGAAATAGTGTCAAAATATATAATCAGTATCGAAGATATCCTTGAGTACCTCAAGTTTGAGGATACTCACACCATTGCTATGATGAGACTATACCATCCAATGTACTTTGCTACACTAAGCAAGCATCCACATGTTAACTCTAAACATATCATGTTTACAAATTATGAGAACTACTACTCAATCCAGTCAAAAAGCGTAACATATGCTAGTCTGTCCAGATTAACAATGTCCCGTTTCATTAATCCTATGACGAAGGAAAATTTTGATACTAACATAATTATACATGATAAGAATCTCAATATCATGATCTCATCATGATTTCCTTCATGCTATGTTATGTATCAAGGACTTAATTAATTGATTTAAGATCACTATCAATTCATATTTCAAATGAACATCAAATTAATGAAAAAACCTTTTATTAATCAAATAAACTTATACAATAAGTGCTAAGGTGATTGCCTTTAGAGCACTCCTCTAACAAACTCCCACTTGCATAAATCCAATCGTATTTGTATTTAATTCCACAGGCGAGTACATGAGAAACATATTTCTTTTGGGGAAATGGCTGAGTTAAAGGATTAGCAATATTCTAATCAGTGGGCATTCTTTTTATCTTTACATCATTCCTACCAATGATTTCTCTAATCAAATGGTATCTTCTAAGTGCATATTTAGATCTCTAATGAGACCATGGCTCCTTTGCTTGTTCAATGGCTCCATTATTATCACAATACAATTGTATTGGATCAATAATGCTGGGAACCACTCCAAGTTCTGTGATGAATTTTTTTTATCCAAAATGCTTCCTTTGCTGCTTCAGAAGCTGCAATGTACTCTACTTCACTTGTGGAATTAGCAGTCGTTTCCTGTTTGAAAATCTTCCAACTAACTGCTCCACCATTTAGTTTGAATATATAACCTAACTGAGATTTTGAGTCATCCTTGTCAGATTGGAAGTTGGCATTGGTATACCCACTCATAATAAGATATCCATCTCCATATACCAAGAATACATCCTTAGTCCTTCTTATGTACTTAAGGATATTCTTGACAACCACCTAATAACCCTCACCTAGGTCCGATTGGTATCTGCTTGTGACACTCAGAGCATATGATACATCAGGTCTTGTACATATCATAACATACACGATTGATCCTATAGCTGAAGAATATGGAATGAAACTCATGTGTGTCCTCTCATCTAGTGTCTTTGGACATAAAGACTTTTAGAGAGTAATCCTATGGGTCATGGGAATATATCCCATCTTGGATTGCTCCATGCTAAACCTCTTTAGCATCTTATCTATATATGTAGACTGTGAAAGACCAAGTAATCTTTTAGATCTATCTATATAGATCCTTATCCCCAAAATATAGACTGATTCTCTATGGTTTTTCGTAGAGAAATTCTTGGATAGCCAAATTTTGACTTATTGTAAGGCTAGGACATCATTTCTCATTAACAATATGTCATCTACATACAACATAAGAAATATGATTGCACTCCCACTAACCTTCTTGTAAACACAAAGTTCATTTGGATTTTGTAAGAAACCAAACTGTTTGATTGTCTAATCAAACCGAATATTCCAACTCCTGGATGCTTGTTTTATTCCACAAATGGATCTTTGAAGCTTACATAGCTTTTTGCCATATTTGGATATGTAGTCTTCTTGTTGTGTCATGTACATGTCCTCAGACAGATTTCCATTAAGGAAAGTTGTCTTCACATCCATTTGCCATATTTCATAATTATAATGAGAAGCAATGGCTAGGAGTATCCTTATGGATTTAAGCATAGCTATTGGGCTAAAAGTTTCATCATAGTCAATTCCTTGTCTTTGATGATAACCTTTAACAACAAGTCTAGCTTTATAGGTAATCACATTACCATCCATGTCAGTTTTCTTTTTGAAAACCCACTTGCACCCTATAGGCTTTATCCCTTCGGCTGGGTCATTCAAAGTCCATACATGGTTTTCATAAATGGAATCCATTTCTAACTTCATCGCTTGAAACCATTTGTCAGATTCTGAACTATTCAGAACTTCTTCATAGGTTGTAGGCTCATTGTTTTCTATGAGCAATACATCATTCTATTCACTAAATAGAAATCCATATCTCTCTGGAACAGTACATATCCTACTTGACCTACAAAGCTCTTGTGCTTCAGAAGGTTGAGCTGTTATATCATCTGTATGAGTAACAAGCTCAGGTTCAGGCAGTTGATCAGCATCTGTTTGATCATCTTAAACTTCCTCAAGTTCAATTTTGCTCCCACTATCTCCTTTTAGAATGAATTCTCTCTCTAAAAAGATAGTATGTCTTGAAACAAAAACCTTTTGTTCCAAGGGGTGGTAAAATTGATATCCATATGATGATTTTGTATATCCCACAAATAGACATCGGTCAGGCTTAGCTTCTAGGTTATCTAACATTGTCCGCTTCATATAAGCAGGACAACCCCAAATTCTCATGTAAGAAAATGTGGGCTTTTTGTTCTGCCATATCTCATATGGAGTAACATCAACTGACTTCGAAGGAACTTCATTTAATATATAAATGGCGGTCTCTAATGCATAACCCCAAAAGGATTTAGGGAATTCTACAAAACTCATCATAGAGCTTACCATCTCTAACAAGGTTCGGTTTCTCCTTTCAGCCACACCATTGTGTTGTGGCGTGTCAGGTGGAGTCCATTGAGATAAAATCCCATTATCCCTAAGATAATCTAGAAACTCTTGGCTCAAGTATTCACCTCATCGATCTGATCGAAGTGTTTTAATACTTTTTCCAAGTTATTTCTCTACTTTATTTCTAAATTCTTTGAACTTTTCAAGAGCTTCATATTTGTATCTCATAAGATACATGTACCCATATTGTGAGTAGTCATCAAATAAAAGTAATGAAATAGAAAAAACCACATCTGGCGTGTGTAGACATTGGACCATATGCATCTGAATGTATTAAGTCTAGAAGTCCATTAGCATGTTCACCCTTTCCCTTAAAGGGTTATTTAGCCATCTTGCCTAATAAGCAAGATTCACATGTGTCATATGATTCATAATCAAATGACCCCAAACTACCACTCTTGTGTAGCTTAGCCATGCGTTTCTCACTTATATGACCAAGACGACAATGCGATAAGTAAGATGATTTCAATATATCTTGTTTTTGCCTTTTATTATCATTTATGTTTAAATTTTGATTTGACATATCTAATATTTATATTCCATTGGATAATGTACCACTAGCATAAAGAATTCCATTCAACAAAATAGAACAACAATTGTTACTAAAAGCTAAGTGAAAACCATCTTTATTTTGACTTGAAATAGAAATAATATTTTTAGTCAAAGTAGGTACATAATAGCAATTATCCAAATTTAACATAAGCCCACTAAGGAAGGTCAATACATAAGTTCCTATAACTAATGTAACAACCCTTACTCCATTTCCAATGAGTAGGTCTGACTTTTCCTTATTGAGCTGCCTACTGTTCCTTAGGCCCTGCATATGAATGCAAATGTGTTAGCCACAACCAGTATCTAATACCCATATATTATTATCGAAAGAAGTATTAATTTCAATGACAAACATACCTGAAGTAGATGGGGTATTAGATGTCTTCTTCTTCAAGGACTCCAAGTAAGCTTTGTAGTTTCTCTTCTAATGGACACCATTGCCACAATGGAACCATGTCCCTTTTGAAGCAATCTCCTTGGCCTTTTTCTTGGCCACGCCTCCCTTAGGCTTCATGGACTTCTTCTTCTTCTTAAGGTTCTTCTTTTTAGAACATGAAGAGTCCACCAGCATCACAACCTTACTGTCCTTGATAGATGGCTCAGCTGTTTTGAGCATGTTAATCAGCTTAGGAATAGTAGTAGAGATTTGGTTCATCATATAATTTAGAATAAAATGTGAATAACTATCAAACAAACCCGTTAGAATTAAGTCAATACTTAATTCATGGTCCATCACAAATCCCAAAGTGGCCAACCTCTCAATATAGCCATTCATCTTCAATGCATATTACACTGGAGATGTCCCCTTAACCTTCTTCATGTGGAAGAGAAACCTCAAAGTTTCAAACCTTTTGGAATCCACTTGCCCATAAAAGGCTCTATTATATGGTATACTATGGAATTATCAACCATAGCCTTATGCTGATTTTGCAACTAAGCTGACACAGTAGCAAGCATAATGCAGCTTGCCATCTCACTATCATCGAGATGCTTTTGATATGCCTTTTGATTATCTTCAAAAGCATTAGCAGTAGGGGGATTAGGGAGTGCCTCATCTAGGACATAACCAATCTTTTCAAATTTGAGAACTATTCTCAAATTCCTTAGCCAATCCAAAAAATTAGGCCCAGTCAACTTATTTGATTCCATTAGTGATCGCAAATTCACACTTGTCATGATGATGATTCTAGTAATCTAGATGTAAAATAAAAAATGTTAGAATGTACATAAAATGCATGTTTATTAGGTCTTTAATAAATCACACTATGACTACCACTATTTTATTACGAATCCATAGCCCTCACTATGAACTTATATGGAAGTTCTCCTAGTGGGTCGATATCTAACTAGCTAAGAATAACCTTGAAGCAACTCAACAAGCTATCCTTAGTTTGGTTGGTAGGTATCTAATCCATACCAATTGCATTATTCATGCAACTGTCGAATCTTGTGCTATCAACTTATTGATGTGTGCACATACATTGGGCTATCAACTTTTGATATGTGTACATCTTATGTATACAAACCCAACTTCGCCTCCAATACACATTAACCTTGGCTTAAATCCAACAAGTTAATAATATCGGTTAAGTCTAACCCATTAATTATGAAATCTAATTTCAATGGTTTGAACATATTCTTATAGAGTGAGCTTGAGACAACTCAACAACTCTAACTCTAGTAGAACTCTGGTTCTCCCCACATTAATAGAAGGCATAAGACTTAATTGTTTATCTAGCAAGGGATTTCTTTGTTAAGTCTCATCAAGTTATTATTTCATGCTTTGTATATCATACATTCATCACATGGATATATAAACATAGTTACATTAACTATATGACATGATTTTGGATATACTAAAGTCAATCTCTTGAGCCAAAGAGAAATTGACTAAGTCTTTTCGAGGTAT
The DNA here is from genome assembly GCA_023653625.1 of Triadica sebifera. Classification (NCBI taxonomy): domain Eukaryota; kingdom Viridiplantae; phylum Streptophyta; class Magnoliopsida; order Malpighiales; family Euphorbiaceae; genus Triadica; species Triadica sebifera. Next base: position 14,869,977 of record CM042897.1, read on the forward strand.
ATGCATGAATTTACAACCCAAAATAGAAATCAAATTCCTATTTCTAGGTCTTCTTGTTTATGGTACCACCTCCTTTATTCCTAGATCCTTTATATCTTCATTTTATCCTAATCCTATGTAATCTAATTACATATTTCAAAGTATAGAAAACCACAATTTATATTCAAGGGGAGTAAGATGAGAAGAAAAATACATACGAAAGAAAGGGAGGTAAGGACATGCATAACCTATTTACCATAAAACAAAACAATTCCATGCATGCTCAATCATATTAGGCCCAAGTCCATAATCATTCATCATACCTTTTCATACATCCCTAACATGCATTCTCTAATGAATAAAATAAAAATGACAATTTTGGATTTCAATTTGTAAATCGATTCAACGGTTAAACCAAAATTGCCTACTTGTGTTCTTTCGGTTAATTTAATTTCGTATGTCATTTTAAAATGAAATTTAATATTTTATCAAATTCAATTAAATTCCGTATTTCTAGAATTAATTCAAAATTAATTCTCCTTAAAATCAGAATATTATAATGTTAAAATTAAACAATTTAATTTTAATATACATACCAATTTCTAGTTATACTAGAATTTCAATTACTCAACTTAAATTAATTCAAAATTAATTTTCAAAACTTCTAAAAATTTCCAAAACTTCCAATCATCATTCTAATCATCTTTAGGTCAGCTCAAGTTCATCAAAATATTTTTGACACAAGCCAAAATTACTTAGACAAATGAACCAACACACTTAGACACTCAAAATGATTCATTCGACATCTATAATTTTTTTTAAAATTTCAAATACGTGAAATATAATTTTGGCATGCATCTAAAATCAAAATAACATATTTTTAATCACATAAAAAACATTTCAAGGTTCTAAAATAAAATAAACCCATACAAAAAGAATCAAACAAAATAGCCCCACCGAGTATGCTAAAATAGTCATGTTTTGTGTTTGTTTGAAAATTTTAATTAAATAAATTTTAATTAATTATTGGACACTTCCAGAGGTATAAACACATTCTCAATATATCTAAATAATTTTTTTATAATCAAATTACAAGAAAAATATAACCAGCTCCATTAATTAAGCCAAACAACAACACAAGACAATTTTAGGCATTTTTGAAATAAATCCGAAATTAATTATTTGAATCACATTTAAATCATTTTTCAATCAAAACAATAATCCTTAATCATCCCATGATCATATTAGAGAAATAAAAATGTGTAAAACATATTTTACAAATTAATTTCAATTTTTCAAAACCTATTGATCCAAAATCATCAAAACCATGCAATCTTATTGCACTTTCAATTTAATTTAATTTCAATGGACACAAGGGGCTTTGATACCACTGTTGGGTTTGAAGAATGAATCATATTCATAAACACAGTAGAAAAATAAAATTTTCAAAATCCGAAACAAAAGATCATACTTGTGCCATTAAAACTAATTTATATAAACGTAGAGGTTAGAAATTATACCTTGTATTTTCTTATTTGTTATTCAAATCTCACCTTGTTGGGTTATAGCAAACCACAACAATCTACACTAAGATGGCTCTAATGATAATTCACATGAACAATGAAGAAGAAACTATCAAAAGAAATGGTTTGAACAAATTCAAAGTTCTAGCTTTGAAAGTGTTCTTGAAAGAATTTTATTGTATCTTAAAAATATTTTTTTCACAAAAAAATATTTTCATGTCTATTTTCTGCCATTTGATGTCTTTTATATTTGAATCAAATTCAAAGAAAAGAACAAAGTAAAAAATGGAGAAATGGAAACTTAAACGAATAGTAAATATGCTTAATGGCCATAATTGGCCTAATTAAGGCCAAATTTACTTATTGGCCAACGGGAGGTAGCAGTGCGCGCGCTGGGCTTACTACGTCTAACCCATTAGGTTTCCGGTTATATTGGCCACTTCAATTAACAATTAATTTAAGTGACAAAGCCACGATCGATATCTAGCAACACGTCATAACCTCCAATTGACCGGACTGTTTGTGGTTTGACTACGAACCTTTCCATAGACAATTTCCATGTCATTATTCCTTTCAGCATTCTCTACCCCACTTAGTTCAAAGTATGGACATGTGTCAGCTCCCACTAGAATGAGTACATCATGTCTCTTCTAAGTAATGTTAGTTCTTGTCCCTGAGGCTCATTACTCTATTAGATATGTCATTGAAGACTATCTTTATGATATTTCCACTATGACCACGACAAGAGGTCATGGACATATACTCATTCTATTAGGAGTGGTGAATCCTTTGTTTGTTATCCAATCACCTTTGAATACCTCAAGTTGTATCCAATCACCACCCTATGAGCAACCTCCCTGAGGCAATAAGGAATAGTGTCAAAATACATAATCAATATTCAAGATATCCTTGAGTATGTCAAGTCTAAGGATGCTCGCACCATTGTTATGATGAGACTATCATTGACATTTGAATAGATTATCCATATGATAGTTTCATAGTTGGTCATCCAATGTAACTACACTTAGCAAGCATCCACATGTTAACTCTAAACATCTCATGTTTACAGATTATGAGATCTACTACTCGATCCAATCAAGAAGTGTAACATGTGCTAGCCTGTCCGGATTAACAATGTCACATCTCATTAATTCTATGACTAAGGATAATTTTGATACTAACATAATTACACATGATAAGAATCTCAATATCATGATCTCGTCATGATTTCCTTCATGCAATGTTATGTATCAAGGACTCCATTAATTGATTTAAGATCACTATTAATTCATATATCAAATGAATATCAAATTAATAAAAAAACTTTTTTATTAATCAAATAAATTTGTACAATAAGTGCTAAAGGTGATTACTTTTAGAGCACTCCTCTAACAAGGAGTATGTCACATACGTGAGGAGTTCTTGCCACAAGCTTGTTATGAACATAAGGACCATGTCACGTGCGTGAGGGGTTGTTGAAAGCATGAGGGGTCTCTTCAACTTCTATCGCTGGCAAAAGACTTTGATGTGGGCATGAAGATTTTGAAGCACAACCTCATGTTATAGGTGTGTCGAATACATATCGCTATTTCCTATCACGTGCATGAAGAATCAATGTGCATGCGACGATTGTTGAACTAAAGAAGCTATCTCATGCATGAGGCATCAACATGTGGAATGCCTTTTTTGCTATAGAGTCCAGTCGTGTTTGAACTCCTACTTTGATCAAGTGGGCCCAAACTTTGAAGATTTATGCTTATTTGAAGAACTACTTTGTGGGAGATTATCTTGTATTTAGAAAGATTTATATCTTTAGAGTTGGATTTTAGTTCAGACTTTTTAGATTATAAATTCAAGCTTGTTTTACATTTTAGTGATAACAATCACATGCAGACTTTGAAAGCTCTTTTTAGCAACATACTTCATTGAGAATTTCAGGGAGCTTTTTTTCATATTTATGTATAACTTAGTCATCAAAATAGACATGACTAATTGAGATGATAGGGTAAACTCTTTAATGGGTGTTTAGTATGCAACCCCAATTTGTAAGAACCTTATTTATCCTTTTTAATGAATGAATGATTTTCTTCAGTTTCAATTGTGCTTAGTAAGTTTTAGCTTGATAATTGTTTGATCACCAATTATTGAACGTTAAATGGAAATATTAAGGCTAAGTTTTTATACCAACCATATGTAATTTAACCTAAAAATTAAGCTAAAAATTAGTTATTTCATTAGCTTGATTAATTAATGCTTAAAGGAGAGTGCCATAAAATCTGCATTCATTGGTTCTTAATTTGTTAAGGAACATACAAGCTAAGGATTGTGAGCTAAGTTCCTTTTTTATCTCATTGATTACTTTTATTAATTTCTATTGTAATTTTAGCTACTATTAATTCATAGTTTCTAGTTTAATAAATTCATTAACTTGATTAGAGTGTTCAAGATTTTATTTTACTATTCATTGGTATCAAACCTCATTGTACAGATGGATGTCACATAACTGTATCTGTCTAAACTATTTTGAACTAAAACTTTTCTAACTTATTTTTGTATTAACAATCTCATATTAGACAAACTTGCAAATTACAACCACCTCTATAACTGAATCAATCTCATAATAATAATATAAACCATATCTCCGTAGTTGAATCACTTCCATAAACATATCAAATCTCTTGTGGGATTTTAAATCCCTTATTACAAAATATATACGTTCTTGTACTTATTAAAATCTATTACATGCCTTTATTTAAATAATGAAATAATTATATGTCTCTATCCCATAATATGTGGAATACCGAATCAAATGAATGGAATATAAGAATAGACCCAACACAGGTCAACTCTGACTACTCTAACTGGCTCTGTCTTCTTTTCAAATCAACTCAACAGTCTACTGGCTCCGAACCTGCATGTAGGGAAACCCACACGCTAAGCTACTGAAAGCTTAGTGTCTAACATGCATTCACATATTAATATAGCATTCAAAATCTTAACATACCTGTGTATCTGACCACATTGTCATATACATAGCTATTCACAAAGAAACTCATTCATACTAAATCGAATTGGTTTCAATACATACATTACATATATTGCACAAATGAAGTCATCTCATCATATTCATAATACTTTCCATTCATAGCATTTCTATGTCATTATAAGCATAGTAAACTTCATCATGCATAGCACATATTCAAATTATAGATTTCTTATATAAATCTAATTTTTGGTTTTCACATTCCTTGTCCAGGATGTATCTGTATTATGATTCATTGCTTTCTGTATACTGTATAATCAATTAATATATTACCAATTTTTTTCTACTATATTGCCAATTTTTGGTTTCTTAGCCCAATACTCTAGACTCGGACTATCCATATGCAAGTTGTGAAATAGGAGCACTCTTATCTGAGCTTACGCCACCCTACTCACTTTTTGTATCTATTTGTATTGCAAATTCCCCATCTCAAATCAAGAGCGCTCTTACTCGAGCTTAAGCCACCCTATTGAGTAATGTAATAACTATATGCATATGTGCAAATTCCACAACTCAAATCAGGAGCGCTTTTACCGAAGGTTAAGCCAACCTGATGAGTAATATAATAACTACATACATAAATATTCTACGGTATCGTCACCCCCTCAATGGCATGCCACCTATTCTAGCTAGTTCTCGAATAGAAAATGCACATATTTAATTATATTCCAAGTATCATTATCATTTAGGTCACAAATCGTATCCCTACATAATCATCACATATTACTTTGTATTTATAAGCACCTAGTGCACATTCATGGTTCTCAATCATGTTATCACAATGCATATAACCTCATTTAATCATATTGAGTGTGTATGTAAATCATCTTTACGTAACTCAATCATATCATTCAATTATTCATTTCTAGATATAGGGCATTCATAAGTGTGAAGTCTTCTATCACATATTGTCCACCCATGACCCAGTCGTGACTGGCTCATAAGCATGAACAATGGTTCATGGGAGTGACATTCATATATTCACAAGTGTGAAGCTTAGCTTCACAGACATGATACATCAAACAGAAATAATATTCCAGCATTGATTTAAATAAAATTCACACGTAACATGCATATGGACTAAAGCTGACCAATATTAGCCACACCTATCAATATTTTACAATATTTCTAGCATTTAATATCAAGTTAAAATATACCAATCAACATTCCAAATCATTCAAGCTAAATCCAACCCAACATTAATAATAGCACTATACCTTCAAGTCTCATAAATCAATCAAAATCATTCCATACAGATTTCCAAATCTATTACCTCAATTCTAGCATGTACCATATCGATATTTCTTATACACTTAACATATCATAATTCATAATTCACATCACAAGCACATTATAATCAAAGAAAAATGCATATATATACAAACCTCGTTACTTATAGCCTTAAAACTCGATACTCTCACGTCTACTACCTCTGGTGGGGTTCTCCATCGTTGGTGCAACATCCGACGATTCAGGTCCCGACAGTGCGTGATCATTGTCAAGCAAGCCGGTTCAATTGGAGTCTAAATTTGACCTACAAAAAACTAATAAATTATGAGAGAAAATAATTAAGTGTATCAATATTTGGGAACTAAAAAGATTGGTGCAAAAATTGGAAAAAAAAAATAAAATCACCCTATGGAAAAATCGGTATTATAGAAATTATTGGGGGAAAATTTATGAGAAGAAGAAAAGTTGTGGAAAAAGGGGAATTTCTTGTAATTAAAAGTTAATCAAGATTACTTAAGTATATGAACCAATAGAAATTAGGATTAAGTTTAATTAATGGGGCCCACTTTTTAATCATAGTATAAAAGTCAAAAAAAGGAGGAATTCTACATTCGTCCATCACAAAAATTAATTCATCGTCTTCATCTTCTTCCTTCTAGTTGCCAACCACTTAAAGCCTCCAACTCCTCCATTTTTTCTTCACTTCAAGTTGAAAAAGAGAGAAAAATTAGTTTTGAGAGAGAAAAACCAAGAAATGAAAGAGTTTTTGTCATAAAAAGAACTAAGGAACATGAAGGAAGGAAGAAATAAGAAAAGAAAAGGGTGAAGATTTAGGAGAATTTCAGCCCACTTTGGAGAGCCATTAAGGTGAGTTTATTCTCCTTAAATTCAACCTTTTTCCTTTTATTTGAGACCCATAAGGGTGATAGATATTATTGGAATTGGTAGATTAGGGTTATTTGATAAGACTTGACCTAAGATTTGAAATTGGTAACTAGTTGACGAAAAGTGAAGCTAAACCTTTAATTAGTGATAATTGATGTTAATTAATGGTTTTATGGCTTAAAACTAAAGAAAGATAACTCTAATGGAGGAAGGAAATGCTGCATTGGTTAAAGTAATTTGGCAAAAATAGAAATTAACCTAGGGGAAAGACAATTGGTGATGAGTGAAGTGCGGTTTGGGTGATACTTTAGAGAAATTGAATGAGGACCATATAGAACCACTGTGGACATATTGGCTAGAATAAGGTATTAAACATATTAGAAGTATTAAGATTTTATATATGGATGCAATCTTTTGAAAAGGGATGATAGAAATGAGATGTGGTATGGTTGTGTAGGACAATGAAGTGAGCAAAAGAGAGGCCCTCAAGAGGGTGACAAAGGCAAAGAAAGAGCTACCTAGTGAAGAAAGGAAAAGAAGGAAAAAGGAAAGCTCCAAAGCTGATTAGGAAAAAGGAAATGTTGGGTATTTGGTTGCTTCCCACCAGCCTATAGACTTTGCTATATTAGTGTCCTCTACCATTAGTGTTGAAAGAAGAAAAAAGATGAAAATAGAAAAGCTTTTCAAGAAATCAACAGCTAGTGTGGCCCATACATATGGTAAGAAAGGGTGATTACTACCTAGACCTTTTCAATCACGGGGTGCTAGATAGACATTTTCTACTAAGCGAGGTCAATAATTTAAACCAGCAACATCATCTACTAGTTCACCAGCATCATTGTCCAGGAGGCCAGTGTAGTGCTCCCATACCCCACTAGCAGTTAATAGTGAAGGAAAGTGCTACCTAGCTCATTATTTGAAAATCGGTGCTTATTTTATTTTTATTTTTTTTCATTTGAGTTTGATATTTGCAGAATATTTATTATTATTTTTATTATTTCATTTAAATATGTATTTAGTGAGGTAAATATCTTGATCATAAAATTTCTTGATTTAAAAGTATTCATACATTAAGCTATAATATTTAGAAATACATGTACAAATAATACAAATTATACAAATTATAAAGTTACACTTTTATAAATCATACAAGCCACATATTTACAACAAAAAGAAAAATCTTAAAAATACAAAAAGATAAATTGTTGCAATTTGATCTTGGGGTTTCCTTTTCTTTGGTCAGTACAAACGCAACTGCTACTTCTACTAACCTGCGCACGAAACACACGCGCTAAGCTACTAGCTTAGTGGTACATTTGGCAACTATCCAATAATTATGCAATTATCTCTAAAATAAAATTTTTATCATGCACAATTAATTTTCTAAATATGTCAAAACATTCAAATTAAATAAAAAAACTATTTAAATCATGCAAAATATATAATTGATCAATTATAACATTTCATTCATTAATCATACTACAATTTGTTAATAATAATACAAGACATACAATTTATAATATCATTTTAATAATTTATATTTTTTATATTTTTTTCTCTTTATTTATTTGATAGCCTATGACATCTTAGACCAGAACTAAACACTAGATACAAAGTTTCTGCTCATCGGCAATATACTTGGCACCAACTTAATTATTTAATAACTCAGTGTTTAATAACTATCTTTTCAATAATAACTCAACACATTTTCGTTCTCTACGTAATTTCAAATTCAACATGATTTCTTAGTGCCTATATAAATTAAATCTCAACACTATTTTCTAGTGCCTATATTTATACCATTTTATTGGCATGTCAACTTATCATAATTTCTACATCTCGACCAAATGGTATAGGGCTTAATCATATTTGTTACCTTTATTATTATTTACATCAATTATATATGTAATGCTAATATAATTTCTCATAAATGAAATAATCTTCATTAAATATATTACAATATCATACTCACTCATTAAATCATTATAAATATAAAAAAAAGTCAAATAAAATATTTTTGATCATAAAACTCAACAATATACTCATATACATAAGCTGACATTTTTTGGGCAGAATTGATGTCTCTTGTTGCCCTGCATTTTTCATCCATTTTTAAATATAATTCAGATAACAAAATATAGATGAATGTTTTTATCTTCAAATACCAAATGAAATCACATCTATCTAAATTTTGTAGCAAAAGTTATAGATTTTACAAGTAGCCACGTTCATGTTCATTCTATCAAGTATTTTACTGGATAGATTTTCATTCCGAACTTTGAGTCAATTTTAAACCTAAATTCAAGAATATTCAAATCTAATGGTTTAAATTAAAGTTGAAGCCCTATGTCCCTATCCAATTCAAAGAGAAACACTCAAGAAGCATATCCAAAACTCAAGTTATGCCTTAAAATGTACACACTGTTCATAAGATGAAAGTCCAGCAACTTCATTAAATCACACAATTTCCTATCTTCATGCATCATTAACATAATCTCAATTTTATTTTCACATTCATGGCAACACTTCACCACTCAATAAAAATGTCAATAATTACTTACTCAATTACATATAATATCATACTCAATATTACAATACAATCAACAATTAACATTATTTTACAATGTTGAATTTTTGCCAAAAGTACATACCTCAAAATGTCCACTTTTCTTCACTCTTCTCTACTTTCTAATTGGCTTTCTCCTTGCCCTTATTTCCTTTTTGGTTATGGCCTAAAGGTTACTCACCTCCTTGGCCTAACAATAATTTCATACATATATTTCAATTTATATCTTATACTTTAATGTTACATATGCACATAAAGCTCACTTAAACCTCTAATCACCTCCACCCTATCTTAGGTCTATAAACTAATCCTCTAATCCATTATTAACCCTTAACTCACACTAATCAAATATTAAATACATTAATCAACCCTTAATCACTATTAACATACTAATAACCCCAAATTACCAATTTTAATAGTAACTAACCTCAAAATGGGAGTAAAAAGGAGGAGAAAATAAGATGATGAAGAATCTAACCTCACCTTTATAGATTTTCAAGATGGCCAAAATCCTTCATTTTCTTTCTCTTTTTTTCTTCCTTCCTCTTCCTTTGTTTGTCTCACTTTGCTCCACTTTCTTATTGATTTTGCCTTAATCCATCTTTTTCTATCTAAATCTTAGCTTTAATTGAAGAAAAAGAAGAAGAAAGGGGGAGATGATGGTCACATAAAGGAGAAGAAATGAGAGATAATTTTTTTTGTTTAAAATTAGGAAGAAGAAATTAAGACAAAAAAGTGAAATTTTTACTTTTATAGTTGGATTAGGTGGGTGGTTAAAATTAATTAGATAATTTTATCTCTCATTAGTCCATTAATTTAAATCAATCTTACTTTATTTCAATCCAAAGAATATTCATTTTCTTAGATAAAGAATATTCTATTTTTATTCTTTCTTAAAATATATGTGTGAAAAACACCGTAAATTCAAATTTTGTTCAGTGAAAATTATTATTTTCTAAATTTTAGCTTTAAAGCTCAAAATTCTTAATTAATAATATCAAAAATATTTTTCTTATATTTTATTATCATTTTATTTTCTGATCGATTTAGCGTGCAGAATATCAATTACTGTGGCCTAAATTATTAGGCATTACAATTTTTTCCTCAAAAAAATTTTGTCCTCGAAATTTACCTTTTTAACTAGAGTTGAATAGTTGTGGATATTGAGCCTTAATCACCTCTTCATTTTTCCAAGTCGCATCTTTTGAATTATGATTTTTCCAAAGAACCTTTACTAATGATACGTTTTTTTTTCAGTAGTTCATTCACTTCTCGGGCTAGAATTTCCACTGGCTCCTCTTCATAAGTAAGATATAGTTGTATCTCTATAGGTTCTCCTGATATAATATGAGATGGATCTAATCGATATCTTCTCAACATGGACATGTGTAATACGTTGTGAATCTTGTCTAACTCTAGTGGTAGAGCTAATTTGTATGCCACGGGATCTATGCGTTCAAGTACCTCATACGGTGTAATGAATATATGACTCAATTTTCCCTTCTTTCCGAATCAGAATATCCTTTTCCAAGGTGAGACTTTTAGGAATACTTTGTCACTAACTGTGTACTCAATATCCTTCCTTTTTAAATGTGTTTGATTTCTGTCTATCAATGGTAGCTTTTAGCCTATCTCTTATTACTCTCACTTTTTCCTCTGTTTGTTGCACTAACTTTGGAGCCACTGCTTTTTTTCACTAAGCTCGATCAAACATAGAGGCATTCTACATTTAATCCCATACAAGGCTTTATATGGTGTCATACCGATACTGGCTTGGTGACTATTATTGTAGGCAAATTTTATCAATAGAAGATGTTTGTCCCAAATTCCTTCAAATTCAATCACACAAGTCCTCAACATATCTTTTAATATCTGTATGACCCTCTTTGACTGTCCATCTATTTGTGGTTGAAAAGCTGTGCTGAAATTGAGCCGAGTACCCATGGCTTGATGCAAACTTTTCTAGATTGAAACTAGCACACTATGTAAACGGATTATCTCATTAACATAAATATCTACGAATGGTAAAGTGGATAATCCATCCTGATTGGTAGAAAACGAGTTAATTTGGTGAGCCGGTCCACCACTATCCATACCACATCATGCCTCTTTTGTGTCAAAGGCAAACCAAATACAAAATCCATTGTAAATTTTTCCTTATACCTTAAACTCTTGTCTACTTCAATAGTAAATTCTGTTTTCTCACCCCTTTTCACCATTTTAAAGATTTCCTTTAATTTCATGTATTGGTTCTAATTGTCCTTTACTTGTTGAATCAATGTGGGTTGAATCCGCAATTCTGCCAAAATAATATATAAATTACTTATTATCTCGTTATTAGTTATTTAATCTTGTTCACTTAACAAATTTAAGTTTTAACTTTACTTGTCAGAGTTTTTCTATTCAAAGCGTCAGTACCACATTGGCCTTACCCCGCTGATAATCAATAATACAATTGTAGTCTTTGATTAATTCCAGCCATCGCCTCTGCCTCAAATTGAGTTCCCTTTGTGAAGGTAAATATTTCATACTTTTGATGGTATGTATAGATATAACATTTCTCCCCATATAAGTAGTGTTGCCATATTTTCAATGCAAACACAATTGCTACTAGTTTTATATCAAGTGTTGGATAATTCATCTCATGAGGCTTTAGTTGTTTGGAAGCATATGTGATCACTTTGCCTTCTTGCATTAACACGTAGCCCAAACCATTAAAGGAAGTATCACTATACACCATATAATCTTTTCTCGTAGTAGGTTGTGTCAACACTAATGCCTCTATCAATATCTTCTTTAACTTATCAAAACTAGTCTGACACCGATTTGTCCACTCAAATCTGGTTTCCTTTCTAAGCAATTTTGTCAGTGGTGAGGCTATCATTGAAAATCCTTTCATGAACCTCCAATAATAACCAACTAAACAAAGAAAACTTCTCACCTTTATCACATTCCAAGGTGGTTTTCGGTTGAGGATCGCCACTACCTTGCTAGAGTCAACTTTGATCCCTTCAGCTGAGACAACATCCAACCAGAATGCGCATCTGGACAACTTTGTATATAATTGACTCTCTTTTAAGGTATAGAAGATCATACGAAGATGTTGATCATGATCTTATCTGCTTTTGGAGCACAGCAAGATATCGGCTATGAACTCCACCAGGAACTGGTCCAAATAAGGCCTACAAATTCTATTCATTAGACCCATAAATGTTGTTGGGGCATTCGCCAGGCCAAAAGGCATTACTAAGTACTCGTAATGAAAATACCAAGTCCTAAATGTTGTTTTTGAAATGTCCAACTCTCTAATCCTCAATTGGTGATAACCTAATTTGAGGTCAATTTTAGAATATACTCCTGCTCCTTTCAACCGATTAAACAAGTCATCAATTCTCAGCAATGGATATCTGTTCTTAATTATCATCTTGTTCAACTGACAATAATCAATGCACAACCATAAGGTGTCGCCCTTCTTTTTCACAAATAAAACTAGAGCACCCCAAGATGAGTCACTAGGTTTAATAAACCTTTTTTCTAACAACTCTTGCAACTGAACTTTTAATTCCCTTAGTTCAGCAGGTGCCATTTTGTAGGGAGTAATCGATATTGGGGTTGTGTCTAGCAAAACATCTATGGAAAACTTTATCTGTAACATTCAGTAATTTAGGTCCCGATTGTGCCTGACTGTAGTGAGGCACGCAGGTTCAATCGGAGTCTAAATTTCAACCCATAAAAAAATGACTAATAATAAGAGAAAATAATTAAGGGTATTATTATTTGGGAATTAAAAAGATTTGGGGTAGAATTAGAAAAAATATAAAATTTCCTATGGCCAAAATCGGTATTATGGAGATTGTTTGGGGAAAAAGTGTAAATATGGAGCAAGATGTGGCAAATATGGAATTTCTCAAAGTTTAAATGTTAATTAAGATTAATTAACTTAATGAACCAATAAGAATTAAGATTAATTTTAATTAGTGGGACCCACTTCTTAATTTAGGTATAAAAGTCAAAAAGGAAGACAAATTCCACATTCTTCCATGACTTTCTCTTCTTCATCTTTTCTTCCATTTTAGCCGTCCACTTCTCCATTCCAAAAGCCACCATTTTGTTGTAAATTAAGCTTGAAAAAGTGAGGAAATAAATTAGTTTTGAGAGAGGAAAAATCAGAATTTAAGAGTTCATACTACAAAGGTACCAAAGGAGCAAGAAGGAAGGAGGAAAGAAGAAGAGAAAGGGAGAGGAATTTGGGGCAGATTCCACCAGCCCTATAACTCCATTAAGGTGAGTTTATTCTTCTTAAATTTAACATTTTTCCTTCCATTTGGGATCCATATTGATGATAGATGTGGTTAGGGTTGGTAGATATAGGTTATGTTGCAAGATTGAACTTAGAAAATTTAGTTTGTGATTAGTTGATGGAAGTTGTAATTAGACTTTGAATTGATGATATTTGATGTTAATGAATTGTTTTATGACTTAAAAACTAAAGAAAAATGATGTTAAGGGATGAATGAGGGGCTGCCATAGTTAAAGAAATTAGGGGAAATTGAAATTAGCCTAGAAATACCACAATTGGTGATTGATTAATTGTGAATTAAGTGTTGAATTGAAGAAAATAAATTGGAAACTAGGATATGGTTTTTGGGCAGCCATGACATATGAAGAAGGAAGTTTAACCTTAGTACATTTTAGCTCAATTAAGGTGTAAAACATATTAGGAATATTAGAATATTATGTAGACATGAAAAGCATTGAAATTGGATGTTGGAATTGAGTTATGGTATGGTTGTGTAGGAAACATCAATGAGCAAGTGAGAGGCCTTCAAGAGGGTGACAAAGGTAAGGAGAAAGCTAGCTAATAAGGGAAGGAAGAGAAGGTTTAAGGGAAGAACCAAGGCTGATTAGGTATGTGCTTCATTGATAAAAATTTTGCATGTTGTTAATATGTATGGAATTATATGTTAAGGTTTGTTATGTTTGTGTTTTTGAGATGTTATGTGTTTTGTTGTGGCTTTTGATATTATATATGGAAATGGGACCAAATGGTGTGAAATAATTGAGACATATGAATGTGTTTGTAATTCTGGAAATTTTAGTATTAAAATGAATGAAAATGATGAATGTGGTTGAAATATGGATGGGTACAGAATTTCAGGAACATCTCTATCTATTTTGATAATAACTTGAGTTACGGAACTCCTTTTTGTATGTTCTTTGTTGGAAATGAAAGCTAAGAACAGGGCTTTAATTTGTATTTGGACTATAATATCAAATAAATATATATGTATGTAAAATTTTTATCATTGAAGCACCACTAAGCTAGTAGCTTAGCGTGGGTGGTTTCCTCTCGCGCAGGTTAGAAGGGTAGCCGTAGAAATTAGCATTGTCAGAAGAAAAAGGGTACCCGAAGGAAAGCAGCTAGCAGTTTTGGTTTTATTTTTGGTATATTTTGTCAAAAACTTTGTAAATTAAAGTATCATTTTTATTTCATATCATGTGTATTAAATATGTGAGTCACTATGTAAAAGAACATGATTTGAATGTAAATTTATGTACTTTATAAATAAATAAAATTTTGAGTATTTATGCTTGTAATAATTTTTATTTCGGTGTTAGCAATATTTTCATAAAAAAAATGTTACTTCACTTCATTAATTTTATAAAACAGTAAGACGGGGAATGCTCACTTACCTTGTTGAACTACAGTGGGGTAAGGGGGTGTTACAAATTTTTGGTATCAGAGCCATAGGTTTTAACGATTCTTATTTAGTGGCTATGGGAAGATAAGTGCATGTTTTCCATATTTGCATAAGCTGCTATATTCTAATAAGGGGCCCTTCTTCTGACAATATAGGTTTTAATGGATTTGGAATCAAGACAAAGTCACGAAGAACAAGAGGGTGATAATATAGCTAATTCGGCTACTCATAGGCAGTCAGTATCAATAAGAGCCTCAGAGCCTAGTATTATAGCTCCACAACATGTTGAAGAACAGGTTAACCCGGGTCAGGTACCCCTTATGCAACAGATGGCTGCCTTATTACAGCAGATAGCACAAGTTGTGCCACCACCTCAACCGAGACCCCAGATTGATAAATTAAGAAAATATGGGGCTACAGATTTTATGGGCAAGAAAGAGGATGACCCAGTAGCAGTAGAATTTTGGTTGGAAAAGACAAAGCGGGTTTTTGAGGAGCTGCAGTGTCCTGAGGAGTATAAGGTCAGATATGCAGTATCCCTCCTTCAGGAGCATGCCTATGACTAGTGGAAGTTGGTGTTAGTGAAACCTCAGACTTCAATCCCTCAGACATGGGACTTCTTTATGGCAGAGTTTAAAAAGAAACATGTGCCAAGAATTTATGTTGATGAGAAAAAGCGAGAATTTTTGAATTTGAAGCAGAGTGGTGTGACAGTAGCTGAGTACGAGATGGAGTTCACCAGGCTGAGCAAGTATGCTACTGGGATTATTGGAGATGAAGCTGATAAATGTCGTAGATTTGAAGACGGTCTCAATGAGGAGATTGGGTATTTAGTGGCTTCACACCAACATACAGATTTTGCTACACTAGTGTCCTCTGCCATTAGTGTAGAAAGAAGGAAGAAGCTGAAGACAGAAGCGTTCTCCAAGAAATCAACAGCTAGTGTGGCCCAGACATCAGGTAGGAAAGGACAAATAGTACCTAAACCATTTCAATCAAGGGTGGCTAGGCAGACCTTTTCTAGTAGGCGGGGTCAACACTTTAGACTCGCAGCATCATCTGTTAGTTCACCAGCATCATTTCCCAAGAGACTAGTTCTGGCTTTGTGTCAGCATTGTGGTAGAGCTCATACAGGAGAGTGTTGGTGGTTGACTGGGGCATGTTTGAGATGTGGAGCTACTGACCATATGAAGAGATATTGTCCTAGACTTAGTACAGAAAGTATGGCACCAGCACAGACTATGACACCGGTACAGAGCCGTGGTAGAGGTCGAGGCCAGTTTAGAGGTGGTCGTACAGGACAGAGTCAGGGGGTATCAGAGACAGTTGATAGACCCGGAAATAGTAGAGCTCCAGCTCGGGCATATGTGATGAGAGCTCGTGAGGACCAAGATGCATCAGACGTCATAGTTGGTAAATTATCTTTATTTGATTTTGATTTACATGCATTGATAGATCCTGGTTCCACGCATTCATACATAAGCACAACTGCACTTAGACAAGGGAACATGATACCTGAGACCTTAGAATATGAGATAGTTGTGACCAATCCGCTGGGACATAGTGTGAAAGTGAATCAAATTTATAGAAACAGTTCAATAATAATTCAGGGTAGAGAATTTCCAGCAGACTTAATAGAACTACCTTTTCATGAATTCGATGCTATTCTGGGTATGGATTGGTTGACAAAGCATGGAGCTATAGTTGACTGCCGATCTAGAAAAGTCATACTTAAAATTCCCGGGCAGGATGACACTATCATTCAAGGTGAAGGTCAAACATGTTTGACCAGTGTTATTTCTGCATTAAAAGCTCAGAAATACATTAGAAAATGATGAGAGGCATACTTGACCCATGTGATAGATACTAGGAAGGGGAGCCCGAAACTCAAGGACATTCCCACAGTGTGTGAGTTCCTAGATGTGTTTCCTGAAGATTTGCCGGGGTTACCACTAGATAGGGAGATAGAATTTGCTATTGATGTGATTCCTGGTACAACCCCGATATCAATTCTCCTTATAGAATGGCACCTGCAGAATTGAAAGAGTTAAAGGTTCAATTGCAGGAATTGCTAGACAAGGGGTTCATAAGACCCAGTGTATCGCCATAGGGTTCTCCGGTGTTGTTTGTGAAAAAGAAGGATGGCACCCTACGATTATGTATTGATTATCGACAATTGAACAAGGTGATGATTAAAAATAAATACCCACTACCTAGAATTGATGATTTGTTTGATCAATTGAAGGGAGCAGGAGTATTCTCCAAGATTGATCTCAGATCCGGGTATCACCAATTAAAAATCAAAGAATCATATGTATCCAAAATAGCCTTCAGGACTCGTTATGGCCACCATGAATTCCTAGTTATGCCGTTTGGCTTAACGAATGCACCAACTGCCTTTATGGATATGATGAACAGGATTTTTAGGCCTTACCTTGATCAGTTTGTGGTAGTTTTTATAGATGACATCATGGTCTATTCGAGGGACAAAGGAGAACATGACAGACATCTTAGAGTAGTACTGCAGATTTTGAGGGAAAATCAATTGTATGCAAAGCTGTCAAAATGTGAGTTCTGGTTGGAAGAAGTGGGATTCTTAGGGCATATTATTTCAGTTGAAGGAATCCGGGTTGATCCTAACAAAATAGAAGCCATTCTAAATTGGAAGCTGCCTCGCAATGTAACAGAAGTCCGGAGTTTCCTTGGATTAGCTGGCTACTATAGAAGGTTTGTGAAGGGATTTTCAAGCATAGCTGCACCACTACCAACTTGCTCAGAAAAGAAACTAAGTTTGAGTGGACAGATTGGTGTCAGGCAAGCTTTGAGAAACTAAAAGCCATGTTAACCGAGGCACCTGTTTTGACCCAACCTACGTCAGGGAAAGATTTTGTGATATACAGTGATGCCTCTAACAATGGGCTAAGGTGTGTAATAATGCAAGAGGGTAAAGTAGTTGCTTATGCATCTAGGCAATTGAAGCCTCATGAGCGAAATTACCCTACTCATGATTTGGAGTTGGCAGCAATAGTGTTTGCTTTGAAAATTTGGCGACATTATTTGTATGGTGAGCGGTGCTACATATATACAGATCATAAGAGCCTCAAATATCTACCCACACAAAAGGAGTTGAACTTAAGGCAAAGACGCTGGTTGGAGTTAATCAAGGATTATAATTGCATTATTGACTATCAGCCAGACAAAGCTAATGTAGTAGCCGATGCCTTAAGTAGAAAAACACTACCAGATATAGTTTAAAATTTTCTCAATTATAATATAATATATAAAAATTAATAATGAATTAATATTAGATTCATAATTTATTTTTTCGGAGTTACGGGTCCAACCTACTTTAAGGCAACAAGTGAGAGAAGCTCAGAGGCAAGATCAGAAATTGATGATAATTGCTGAGGCAATTAAAAATGGGGAGAGACCTGAATTTAAGGTTGAAGATGATGGAAGCATAAGTTACAGAGGAAGATTGTGTGTGCCAAATGATAGCGGATTAAAGCAAGTAATTCTAAAAGAGGCACATAATACAACTTATTCTATGCATCCAGGGAGCAATAAAAGGTATCAGAACCTGAAGACTCATTATTGGTGAACAGGAATGAAGAAGGATATAGTGGAATATACTACAAGATGCTTGACATGCCAACAAGAATAAGTAGAGCACCAGGTACCATTTGGATTGTTGCAGCCTATTGCAATTCCAGAATGGAAGTGGGAAAGAATTACAATGGATTTTGTATATGGGTTGCCTTTGACACAAAAGAAGCATGATGCAGTATGGGTAATTGTTGACAGGCTCACCAAATCAGCTCACTTTCTGCCAGTTCAGATGGATTACTCGTTGAGCCGCTTAGAAAAATTATATGTTAATGAGATAATTCGACTGCATGGGGTGCCAGTATCTATTATTTCTGATCGAGACCCACGGTTCACATCAAAATTTTGGAAAAGTCTACAGCAAGCATTGGGGACCCAACTTACTTTTAGTACAACATTTCACCCACAAACAGATGGGCAATCCAAACGAGTTATTCAATTGCTGGAAGATATGTTTAGAAGTTGTGTAATTGATTTTGAGTGTAGCTGGGATAAACACTTACCACTGATAGAATTTGCATACAACAATAGCTATCAAGCTAGTCTCTGTATGGCACCATACGAAGCTTTGTATGGAAGGAGATGTAGGACACCATTATGTTGGACAGAACTTGGTGAAAAGAAATTAATGGGGCCAAAATTAGTGTAGCAAACAGAGGAGAAGGTGAAATTAATTCAAGATCAGTTAAAAGTTGCAACTGATCGACAAAAGTCCTATGCTGATTTGAAGAGGAAGGACATTGAGTATGCCATCGGAGACAAGGTATTTTTGAAAGTTTCACCTTGGAAGAAAGTACTTCGTTTTGGTAAAAAGGGGAAACTGAGTCCTAGATTTATTGGACCATACGAAATACTTGAACGTGTGGGTCCAGTGGCTTACAGGTTGGCCTTACCACCAGAATTAGATAAGATCCACAATGTATTTCATGTCTCAATGTTAAGGAGATATAGATCATATCCGACACATGTAATACCTGTGGAATCAATAGAGGTACAACCAGACTTGACATATGCAGAAGAACCAGTGAAAATCATAGCTCGAGAAGTCAATGAACTACGGAACAAAAAAGTACCACTAGTAAAGATCCTATGGCACAATCATGCAGTAGAAGAAGCCACCTGGGAGAGTGAAGAAATGATGAGAACTCGGCATCCTCAATTATTCGGCTCCACCTAATCAGATACAAAATTTTCTTAAGGGGGAGAGAATTGTAACATTCAGTAATTTAGGCCCCGATTGCGCGTGATTGTAGTGAGGCGCGCAGATTCAATCAGAGTCTAAATTTGAAACCATAAAAAAATGACTAATAATAAGAGAAAATAATTAAGGGTATTATTATTTGGGAATTAAAAAGATTTGGGGTAGAATTAGAAAAAATATAAAATTTTCTATGGACAAAATCGGTATTATGGAGATTGTTTGGGTAAAAAGTGTAAATATATAGCAAGATGTGGCAAATATGGAATTTATCAAAGTTTAAATGTTAATTAAGATTAATTCACTTAATGAACCAATAAGAATTAAGATTAATTTTAATTAGTGGGACCAACTTCTTAATTTAGGTATAAAAGTCAAAAAGGAAGACAAATTCCACATTCTTCCATGACTTTCTCTTATTCATCTTTTCTTCCATTTTGGCCGTCCACTTATCCATCCCAAAAGCCACCATTTTGCTGTAAATTAAGCTTGAAAAAGTGAGGAAATAAATTAGTTTTGAGAGAGGAAAAATCAGAATTTAAGAGTTCTTACTACAAATGTACCAAAGGAGCAAGATTGAAGGAGGAAAGAAGAAGAGAAAGGGAGAATAATTTGGGGCAGATTCGACCAGCCCTATAACTCCATTAAGGTGAGTTTATTCTTCTTAAATTTAACCTTTTTCCTTCCATTTGGGATCCATATTGATGATAGATGTGGTTAGGGTTGGTAGATATAGGTTATGTTGCAAGATTGAACTTAGAAAATTTAGTTTGTGATTAGTTGATGGAAGTTGTAATTAGATTTTGAATTAATGATATTTGATGTTATTGAATTGTTTTATGACTTAAAAACTAAAGAAAAATGATGTTAAGGGATGAATGAGGGGCTGCCATAGTTAAAGAAATTAGGGGAAATTGAAATTAGCATAGAAATACCACAATTGGTGATTGATTAATTGTGAATTAAGTGTTGAATTGAAGAAAATAAATTGGGAACTAGGATATGGTTTTTGGGTAGCCATGACATATGAAGAAGGAAGTTTAACCTTAGTACATTTTAGCTCAATTAAGGTGTAAAACATATAAGGAGCATTAGAATATTATGTAGACATGAAAAGCATTGAAATTGGATGTTGGAATTGAGTTATGGTGTGGTTGTGTAGGAAACATCAATGAGCAAGTGAGAGGCCCTCAAGAGGGTGACAAAGGCAAGGAGAAAGCTAGCTAATAAGGGAAGGAAAAGAAGGTTTAAGGGAAGAACCAAGGCTGATTAGGTATGTGCTTCATTGATAAAAATTTTGCATGTTGTTAATATGTATGGAATTATATGTTAAGGTTTGTTATGATTTTGTGTTTGAGATGTTATGTGTTTTGTTGTGACTTTTGATATTATATATGGAAATGGACCAAATGGTGTGAAATAATTGAGACATATGAATGTATTTGTAATTCTGGAAATTTTAGTATTAAATGAATGCAAATGATGAATGTGGTTGAAATATGGATGGATGTCATTTGATGGCTCGGGTACAGAATTCCAGGAACAACTCTGTATATTTTGATGATAACTTGAGTTACAGAACTCCTTTTTGTATGTTCTTTGTTGGAAAGGAAAGCTAAGCCACATGAATTTAATTGGTATTTAGACTATAACATCTAATTATGTCTAGCTTTGCCTAGAAAAATGCATGAATTTCAAACCAAGAATCCATCCAGAAAATTCTGGGCAGAAATATCTATGATGATTCAGTATTAAATTAACCATAACTTTTGATATCAAAATGGTATTTAAGTGATATTTGATGCATCTGAAAGATAAGACAATAATCTACAAAGTGTTAGAAGACCATAATTTTAAATACGAATTATAAATGGGCTAAAAATAAATCCCAAAAATAGATCAGAAATTTGCACTAGGTAAAACCATGAAATATTGGAGTTGTGCATGTGTTGTGATAATTATATATAATAATTAATGTGAATAATTATTCTAATGGTAGTTATGAATGTTTAATAAATTATTTATGTGTGAGATTTTAGTGCAATAATAATAAAAATAAAGAACAAAAATAAATAAGCATGATTATGATAGTTGAATAATATTGACATTTTTGAAATATTGGGAATTAAAATAAAAATAGTTAAGCCCAAAGACACCTAGGCTATAACTAGAATAGAGAATAGTTTGGCATGCCAATCAGGGGATTTAGGCACTCGGTGCCAAATATGAAAGCCGGTAATGACAATTTATAAATGCGCTCGGCGCAAAATTATTAAGCCGGTAATGACATTATAATAAAAGCGCTCAGTGCTATATTAATAAAATCAAAGAAAATAATAATAATAATAATAATAATAATAATAATAATAATAATAAAATCAAAGTACGCGATTTTTTTTTATAAATGTTATATGAATTCAAGTTGTTCAATATTGAGTATTTGCTGAAATTTATTGATTTTATATAATTTTTTATTTTATGCCTCATTTATCAAATGGTTAATTATTATGTGAAAAAATACATATGTATGTAAATTTTTTATCATTGAAGCACCACTAAGCTAGTAGCTTAGCGCGGATGGTTTCCTCTCGCGCAGGTTAGAAGGGTAGCCGTAGAAATTAGCATTGTCAGAAGAAAAAGGGTACCCGGAGGAAAGCAGCTAGCAGCTTTGGTTTTATTTTGGGTATATTTTGTCAAAAACTTTGTAAATTAAAGTATCGTTTTTATTTCATATCATGTGTATTAAATATATGAGTCACTATGTAAAAGAACATGATTTGAATGTAAATTTATGTACTTTATAAATAAATAAAATTTTGAGTATTTATGCTTGTAATAATTTTTATTTCGGTGTTTGCAATATTTTCATAAAAAAAAATATTACTTCACTTCATTAATTTTATAAAACAGTAAGATGGGTAATGCTCACTTACCTTGCTGAACTACAGTGGGGTAAGGGGGTGTTACACTATCTCCCTGATACGTGGTAACCCTGGCAAGTGCTTAGGGAAGACATCTGGATATTAACATACTGTAGGAATCTCCCTGAGATCTAGACTTCCCTTTTTGGTATTTATAATATTTGCTAAAAATGTTTCACATCCCTTTTTGATAAGCTTACATGCCTTTGTAATAGAAATGACATTAGTTAAATATGGTCAATTCTCGCCCAAGACAATCACATCATCCTTCTCCGAATTCTTAAAAGTCATTCTCTTATACTGACAATCCACCACTGCCCTATGCTGAGTTAACCAATCCATCCCCAAGATTGCATCAAACTCATGGAATGGTAACTCTATCAGGTCAACTGGGAATTCTACATTCTAAGCTTTGACTGGACTATTTTTATAGACTCGACTAACTTTCACTCCATGACCCAAAGGATTTGTCACTAATATATCATTATCTAATTCCTCTACTACCATGTTACCCTGACTAGATGGTGACATGCATAAATATGAATGTGTAGAACCCAGATCTATGAGTGTCACATAAAGAGAAAATTTACCAATAATGACATATGAGGCATCCTGCTCCTCATGAGCTCTCATGGTGTATGCTTGGGCTGGGCCTCGACTACCCTCTGCTCTATTCACAAATTTTGATACACTTTGACAACCCTACCACTTCTAGTCTGTCCACGTCCCCTGTACCTCTTCCTCTGGGGCAATCTTTCTGTTTGTCCTTAGTAGATCTGCATTGTAAGCATGCTCCAATAATCCACCAACAATCTCCTGCATGTGATCTTCCACAATGTTAACATCTGATAGATATAAATCTCCAATTACTCAAAGCTGATGTACTAGCTGTAGACCATTCTGGCCTCGGTTGCTGGCTTTGCCTAGCTAAAAAAGTTGGTATTGTACTCCATGACTAGAAACATTTAGGCATTGTGTGCCCCCTTTTACCTAATGTCTAGGCCATGCTAGTTGTCGATCTCTGGGGTAGCTATTTTATCCTCTTTCTCTATGACCTTTATTCCACACTGATGGTCGAGGACACTAGTGTAGCAAAATCCTCAAGCTAAAGGGTGGCAACCATATTTCCAATGTTATCTTTGAGCCCATCCTCAAATCTGTGGCACCTATCTGCCTCATCAGCAATAATTTCATCTCATATTTTGCCACTAACATGCTTCCTTGCTTCAGGTCTTAGAATTCCCTCTTCTTTTCATTAACATAGACTCTAGGCACATATTTCTTGCTAAATTATGCCTTGAAGAAATTCGATGAAGGTGGTTTCAATGTCTAGGGCTTTGATAAAATTGATTTCCATCAATCGTAGGTATGATCCTTTAGAAGGGACACTACATACCTGACTTTCTATTCCTTTGGACACTCGAGCTCCTCAAACACTCGCTCTGTCGATTCCATCCAAAACTCTAATGCTGCTAGGTCATCCTCTCTCCTTCCCATAAAATATATGGCCCTATTTTTCTCAGCTTATTAATCCGAAATTTAGCAGAGGTGGAGAAGGTGGTGGAGCCTGTAGTGGCACTACTTGTGCTATCTGTTGAAACAAATTAGCTATTTGTTGCATAAGAGGTTCTTGTCCTAGATCAACTTGTCCATATGCTCTTAGCGGAGCTACTACTATCGGCCCTGAATCTCTCACTGATGGGGGGTTATCCATGATCAGCTGAGTCTGAAACACTGTTACTCACTTCATCTTTCGAAAAATCTTGTTCTGATCCCAAATCCATATCTACATATAAACTAGAAGAAGGGACCCATATCAGATCATTGCAACATTTTATGCATATGCATGAGACAAACTTTCTATTTTACACCCACTATTTAAGAATCAATTAGCTTAGGCTCTAATACCACTAAATGTAGTGCTTCTATACCCTACTAGTCGTTAATAGTGCAGGAAAGTGTTATCTAGCTCATTATTTCAAACAAATGCATAATTTATTTATTTATTTTTCATTCGAGTTTGATATTTGCAAAATATTTATTTTTATATTTATTATTTCATTTAAATATGTATCTAGTGATGTAAATATCTTGATCATAAAATTTCTAGATTTAAAAGTATTCATACATTAAGCTATAATATTCAGAAATACATTTACAAATAATACAAATTATACTAATTACAAATTTTCATTTTTATAAATCCTACATGGCATATATTTACAACAAAAAAAATCCTAAAATTAGTTTGTAAAATATAATACCCAAAATTTAAAAAAAAGATAAAATATTGCAATTTGATCTTGGGATTCCCCTTTCTTCGGTGGATACTAATGCAACAGCTACTTCTACTAACTTGTGCATGAAACACACGCACTAAGCTACTAGCTTAGTGGTACTTTTGACAACTATCTAATAATTATACAATTATCTCTAAAATAAAATTTTTATCATGCACAATTAATTTTCTAAATATGTCAAAAAAATTCAAATTAAATCAAAAAACTATTTAAATCATGCCAAATATATAATTGATCAATTATAACATTTCATTCATTAAGCATACAAAACTTTGTTAATAATAATACAAGACATACAATTTATAATTCCATTTTAATAATTTATTTTATTTATATATTTTTTTCTCTTTATTTATTTGATAGTCCATGACATCTTAGACTGAAACTAAACACTGGATAAAAAATTTTTGCTCTTCGAACTCAGCACTATTTCTTAATGCCTACATAAATTAAATCTCAGTACTATTTTCTAATGCCTATATTTCTACCATTTTATTGGTATGTCAATTTATCTTAATTTCTAGTTCTCAACTAGATGTTATAGTACTTAATCATTTTTGTTACCTTTATTATTATTTACATCAATTAAGTATGTAATACTAATATAATTTACCTAAATAAAATAATCTTAATTAAACATATTACAACACCATATTCACTCATTAAATCATTATAAAAATAAGAAAAGTCAACTAAAATATTTTTCTATCATAAAACTCAATAATATGCTTATATATACAAGCTGCCATGTTATGCGCAGAATTGATGTCTCATATTTCCCTACATTTTTTTATCCACTTTTAAATGGAATTCAGATAAGTGATCAGCTAACAAAATTTAGATGAATGTCTTATCTTTAATTACCAATTGAAATCACATCAAACCAAATTTTGTATTAAAATTTATAGATTTTAAAGATAGTTACATTCTTGTTCATTTTGCCTAGTATTTTACTAGACATATTTCAAGTCCGAATTTTGAGTCAATTTAAAACCTAAATGCAAGCATATTCAGATCTAATAGTCTAAATTAAAGTTTAATCCCTATGTCTTAACTTTTCAACCTAATAAGAAAAACTCAAAAATTATATCCAAAACTGAAGTTATGCCCTAAAACGTTGACACTATTCATAAGACGAATTTCCAATAACTTCATTAAATAACATAATTTCCTATCTTCATGCATCATCAATATAATCTCAATTTTATTTTCACATTCATGGCATCACTTAATTACCATTTCATCACTCAATCAAAATATCAATAATTACTTACACAATTACATATAATATCATACTCAATATAACAATACAATCAACAATTAACATTATTTTACCATACTGAATTTTTGCCAAAAGTACATACCTCAAAAAGTCCACTTTTCTTCACTCTTCTCTACTTCCTAATTGGCTTTCTCCTTGCCCTTATTTCCTTTTTGATTATGGCCTAAAGGTTGCTCACCTCTTTGGCCTAACATTAATTTCACACATATACTTCAATTTATATCTTATACCTTAATGTTACATATGCACATACAGCTCACTTAAACCTCTAATCACCTCTACCCCATCTTACGTGTATAAACATATCCTTTAATCCATTATTAACCTTTAACTCACACTAATCAAGCATTTAACACATTAATAAATCCTTAATCACCATTAACATACTAATAACCCCAAATTACCAAACTTAATAGTAACTAACCTCAAATTGGGAGTAAGGATGAGGAGAAAAGTAAGAAGATGAAGAATCTAACCTCAACATTCTAGATCTTCAAGATGGCCAAAATCTTTCACTCTCTTTCTCTTATTTTCTTCCTTCCTCTTCCTTTGTTTGGCTCACTTTGCTCCACTTTCTTATTGATCTTGCCTTAATCCATCTTTTTCTATCTAAATCTTAGCTTTAATTGAAGAAAAAGATGAAGAAAGGGGGAGATGTTGGTCATGGAAAAGGAGAAGAAATGAGAGAATTTTTTTGTTTAAAATGAGGAAGAATAAATTAAGATAAAAAAATGAAATTTTGACTTTTATAGTTGGATTAGGTGGGTGGTTAGGATTAATTATATAATCTAATCTCTCATTGGTCCATTAATTTAAATCAATCTTACTTTATTTTAATCAAAGAATATTCTTTTCCTTGGATAAAGAATATTCCATTTTTATTCCTTCTTAAAATATTTGTTTCAAAAATACTGTAAATTCAAATTTCATTCAGTGAAAAGTTATTATTTTCTAAATTTTAACTCTAAACCTCAAAATTCTTAATTAATAATATCCAAAATATTTTTATCCTATTTTATTATCACTTTATTTTTTTCATTCTTTTTTGAATTTAGACTCTGACTAGTTTAGAGCATAAGATTTCGGTCACCCCAGATTGTGGCCTAAATTATCGGGCATTACAGCCAGCTTCTGTTATGTGCCAGCATTGTGGTATATCCCATTCAAAAGAGTACTGGTGGTTGATTGGGGCATGCCTAAGATGTGGAGCCACTGATCATATGAAGAAAGATTGTGCGAGACTTAGTATAGGTAGTATGGCACCAGCACAGACAATGGCATCAGAACAGAGTCGTGGTAAAGTTAGAGGAAAGTTTAGAGGTGGTCGTACAGGACAGAGTCAAGTGGTATCCAAGATAGTTGACAGACTTGGGGGTAATAGAGCTCCAGCTCTGGCATATGTGATGCGAGCTCAGGAGGACTAGGATGCACTAGATGTTATAGTTGGTAAATTTTCTTTATTTGACCTTGACTTGCATGCATTGATAGATCCTGGTTCTACGTATTCATACATAAGCACTTTTGCACTTAGATAAGGGAATATGATACTTGAGACCTTAGAGGATGAGATAGTTGTGACCAATCCATTAGGACATAGTGTGAGGTGAATCAGATATATAAAAATAGCCCAATAAAAATCTAAGGTAGAGAATTTCCAGTAGACTTAATAGAATTGCATTTTCATGAATTTGATGATATTCTAGGTATAGATTGGTTGACAAAGCATAGAGCTA
Source organism: Triadica sebifera (assembly GCA_023653625.1). Lineage (NCBI taxonomy): Eukaryota > Viridiplantae > Streptophyta > Magnoliopsida > Malpighiales > Euphorbiaceae > Triadica > Triadica sebifera. The sequence continues at coordinate 14,897,945 of CM042897.1, forward strand.
TAACTGAACGTCGATCTAGAAAAATTATACTTAAAATTCTCAGGAATGATGACATTATCATTTATGGTGAAGGTCAAACATGTTTGACTAGTGTCATTTCTACATTAAGAGCTTGGAAATACATCAAGAAGGGATATGAGACATACTTGGCCCATGTGATAGATACTAGGAAGGGGAGATCAAAACTCAAGGACATCCCTACAGTGTGTGAATTTCTAGATATGTTTCCTAATGATTTGCTAGGGTTACCATGAGATAGGGAGATAGAATTTGCTATTCATGTGATTCATGGTACAACTCTAATATCAAATACTCTTTTTAGAATGACACCTACAAAATTAAAAGAGTTGAAAGTTCAGTTGCAAGAATTGCTAGACAGGGGATTCATATGACCTAGTGTGTCACCATGAGGTGCTCTAGTGTTGTTTGTAGAAAAGAAGGATGGCACTCTTCGATTGTGTATTGATTATCGAAAATTGAACAAGGTGACAATTAAAAATAAATACGCATTACCTAGAATTGATGATTTGTTTGATCAATTAAAGGGAGAAAGGGTATTCTCCAATATTGATCTCAGATCTAGGTATCATCAACTGAAAATCAAGGAGTCATATGTATCCCGAACAACCTTTAGGACTTCATTTGGCCACTATGAGTTCCTAGTTCTACCTTTTGGCTTAACGAATGCACTAGATGCCTTTATGAATATGATGAACAGGATTTTTAGGCCTTAGCTTGATCATTTTATGGTAGTTTTTTATAGATGATATCCTGGTGTATTCAAGGGACAAAGAAGAACATGATAGACGTCTCATAATAGTGATTCAGACTTTAAGGGAAAATAAGTTGTATGCAAAGGTGTCGAAATGTGAGTTTTAGTTAGAAGAAGTAGGATTCTTAAGACATATTGTGTCAGATAAAGGAATCCAAATATATACTAGAAAAATAGAAGCAATTTTGAATGGGAAACCACCCTGTAATGTGATAGAAGTTCAGAGTTTTTTTGGATTAATTGACTACTGTAAAAGGTTTGTTTTCAAGCATATCTACACCAATTACCAAGCTACATAGAAAGGAAACTAAATTTGAGTGGACAGATCGATGTCAAGCAAGCTTTGACAAGTTGAAAGGCATGCTAACCAAAGCACTTGTCTTAACCTAACCTACTCCGAAGAAAGATTTTCTAATATACAGTGATGCCTCCCTTAATGGGCTAGGCTATTTATTAATGCAAAAGGGTAAAGTAATTGCTTATGCATCTAGGCAACTGAAGCCTCATGAACTAATTTCCCTACGTATAATTTGGAATTGGCAGCAATAATATTTGCATTAAAAATATGGTGACACTATTTATATGGTGAGCGGTGCTACATATATATAGATCATAAGAGTCTCAAATATTTGCCCACACAAAAGGAGTTGAACTTAAGGCAAAGACATTAGCTAGAGTTGATTAAAGATTACAATTGCATTATTGATTACCAGACGGGCAAAGCCAATGTGGTGGTCGAGGCCTTAAGTAGAAAAACACTAGCAAGAATACCTCATAATTTCTTTATTATAATATAATATTTTATAATCAATAATAAATTTATAAAGGATTCATACTTTATTTTAGCAAAATTATAGGTTCAACCTACTTTGAGGCAACAAGTGAGAGAAGCTCAAAGGCAAGATTAAAAATTGATGAAAACTATTGAGACAGTGGAAAAGGGGGAGAGATCCAAATTCAAGATTAAAGATGATGGATGTATAAGTTATAAGGGAATATTGTGTACCAAATGATAGCAGATTAATGCAAATAATTCTAAAAGAGGGAGCACACAATACGACTTATTCCATACATCCAAAAAGCAATAAGATGTATCAAGATCTGAAGATTTATTATTGGCGGCTAGGAATGAAAAAGGATATCATTGAATACACTATAAGATGCTTGGCATGCCAATAAGCGAAAGCAGAACATTAGGTACCTTCTGGATTGTTGCAACCTATTGTTATTCTAGAATGGAAATGAGAAAGGATTACAATGGATTTTGTATCTAGTTTGCCTTTGACACAGAAGAAGCATGATGTAGTGTGGGTAATTGTTGATAGGCTTACTAAGTCAGCTCATTTTTTGCCAGTTCAAATGGATTATCCATTAAGTTGGTTAGCAAAAATATATGTTAATGAGATAATTTGACTACATGGGGTGCTAGTGTCCATTATTTCTAATCGAGACCCACAATTCACATCTCAATTTTGGAAACGTTTACAACAACCATTGGGGATTCAACTTACTTTTAGTATGACATTCCACCCATAAATAGATGGGCAATACAAATGGGCTATTCAATTGCTGGAAGACATGATTAGAAGCTGTGTAATTGATTTTGAGGGTAGTTGGGATAAGTATTTGCATACAACAATAGCTATCAAGCTAGTCTAAGCATGGCACCATATGAGGCTTTATACATAAGGAGATGTAGAACACCTTTATACTGGACAAAATATGGTGAAAAGAAGTTAATGGGTCCAAAATTGGTGCAACAGACATAAGAGAAAGGAAATCTCGTTATTAGTTATTTAATCTTGTTCACTTAAGAAATCATCTGCTTCCACTTGCAACTCTTTAAAAATTCTTTCAGTCTTTTCTAACCAATACTTAGCTGCAGCTGGATCCTCATCTTTCTTACCATAGAAATCCAAAGCCCTATACTTACGAAGCTTATCAATTGTTACTTTTGGTTTAGATGGTGGCACTATGGTAGGCTGAGGAATGGCTCGTACCATCTGTTGGAATAATCCAATCATCTATTGTATAAATGGATTAGGACTAGGATCAATCTATTCTGCTGCATGCTGTGGGGGATTTGGAGCAGCATTTTGCCCTTGTATGCTCGTTGCACTAGGTTGATGAGGTGTCTCAGTATTATGAGAGCCAGTACTCTCAGCCATATCCCTTTCATTCGAAGACATCTTCTTACAATCCTACAAGTTGCCAAGAAGAAAACCCATATCATAACTATATGAGACACATGTATATTTATGCCTAATATCCCATTTCCCACCTAGGCTTAGAAATGCCTAAACCTGCTCTGATACCACTAAATGTGATGCCCTACTTATATATTAGGAATAATCTCATATATATAAATAGGATGCCACAAGATTTACTAAATAAATTTGTTCAAATTAAAACTTTTTCATTTTAAATAAATTAATCCATTTATTTATAATTGTTTAGGCAAGTCATTCTAATTAATAATATACATTTATCATTATGTTGTATACACATATCATATAGCACCCGATTATATGACATAATTACTAACATATACAATATTAACATATGAGACATGTCTACCACAAACCATATACATGATCAAGCTAAAAAAAACATAATAAGTAACCAACCCTTTAACTACGTCTTTTGTGCCTTCGCTGATATGGGCTTAGATTTCTTTTTGATCAACTTCACTATCTACTAGCTACAATTCCAATTCTTGTGTGAGAAGAACCCACGCTAAGCTATCTCTAGCTTAGTGGTACATATTAGCATTAAAGTTTTCCTAGGCAGTCACACAAATGCATATCTCAAATAAAATCAAATTTTATTATATTTTTGTCATATAAAATAAATAAATACAGAATATAAATGGATAACATAATAACCTTATTCAATAATCAAATTTGCACAATCTCATGTAAGCATTTTATACTTTGTTACTTAAATCAATTAATAAATTTTATATTTTATTTTATAATTTATTAGCCCAAAATCTCGTTCCCGGACTGTCCGAATACAGGATGTGAAATAGGGGTGCTCGTAGAGCTCAAGCCACCCTACTCATTATAATATCAAGTCAAGGGCGCTCATAGAGCTTTAGCCACCTTGACCTAGTATAATCATTTATCTGTATGTAATTAGGATCAAGGGCACTTTCGGAGCTATAGCCACCCTGTCCTTAAATCATATCAATATCGGAACCAAAACTGGTGGTTTTGAAGAATGAATCAGATTCATAAACGCAGCAAAAAAATAAAATTTTCGAAACCCAAAATAAAATATCGTACTTGTGCCATTAAAACTAAGTTATATAAATATAGAGGTTAGAAATTATACCTTGTAATTTCTTATTTATTCTTCAAATCTTTACTTTGTTAGGTTGTAGCAAACCCCAACAATCCACACTAGGATGTCTCTAATGATAATCCATGTGAACAATGAAGAAGAAACTATCAAAAGAAATTGTTTGAACAAATTCAAAGTGCTAGCATTGAAAGTGTCATTGAGAGAATTTTTGTTCTCATAAAAATATTTATTTCACAAAAAAAATATTTTCATGTCTATTTTCTGCCATTTTATGTATTTTCTATTTGATTCAAATTCAAAAAAAAGATGAAAAGTCAAAAATGAAGAAAAGGGAAATGAATGAATAGTAATTGGCCAATGGGCCTGCTGACACTTTCAATGTCCTAATTAAGGCCAAATTCTGTCGTTAGCCAACAGGAGGGAGGCAGTAGCGTACTGGGCCTGCTGCGGGCTGCCGCTGGGCAGCCCAGCAGCCTGCCTAGCCCGCATGGGCCTGTGACCTTCCCAAATGATTTTTCCCGTACGATCTCATCACGACCCATCCCGAAATAATTCTCTGATATTTTGGATCCTATCCAAGAACATTTTACTCATTCTCCATATCTTCAATGCGTGTAACCCATTAGGTTCCCGATTATGTTTGTCACTTAAATTAATAATTAATTTAAGCAAGTCATGAGCGGTATCTAGCAACACATCATGACCCCCAACTGACTAGAAAGTCAGCAGTTTGACTACGAACCTTTCCACAGACAATTTTCGTCCAATTATTCCTTTCACCATTCTATACCCCACTTGGTTTAGAGTATGGATATGTGTCAACTCCCACTAAACTCACTATGTTACGTCTAGTCCAACTAATGTTAGTTCTTGTCCTTGAGGCTCATTACTCTATTAGATATGTCATTGAAGACTATCTTTATAACATTTCCACTCCGGCCAGAGATTCCCGAGTAATGACCATGACAAGAGGCCATGGGTATACACTCCTTCTATCAGGAGTGGTGAATCCTTTGTTGGGTACCCAATTGACAGAAAAGTCAGTGGTTTGGCTACAAGCCTTTCCATAGACAATTTCCATGCAATTATTCCTTTCACCATTCTATACCCCACTTGGTTCAGAGTATGGACATGTGCCAATTCCCACTAGACTGACTATGTTATGTCTAGTCCAAGTAATGTTAGTTCTTGTCCATGAGGCTTATTACCTATTACATATGTCATTGAAGACTATCTTTATGACATTTCCACTCCAGCTAGAGATTTCTGAGTAATGACCATGATAAGAGGCCATGGGTATACACTCATTCTATCAGGAGTAGTGAATCATCTGTTAGTTACCCAATTACCTTCGAATACCTCAAGCTATATCCAATCACTACCCTATAAGCAACCTCCCTACATCAAATTAATGAAAAAGCCTTTATTAATCAAATAAATTTGCACAATAAGTGATAAAGGTAATTGCATTTAGAGCACTTCTCTAACAAGCTCCCACTTGCACTAAATCCAATCGGTTTTGTATTTAATTTCATAGGTGAGTACATGATAAGCATATTTATTTTGGGGAATTGGCTTAGTTAAAGGATCAACACTTTTTTGATTAGTGGGAACTTTCTCTATCTTTACATCATTCCTACCAATGATTTCTCTAATCAAATGGTATCTTCTGAGTACATGTTTGGATCTCTAATGAGACTGTGGCTCCTTTACTTGTGCAATGGCTCCATTATTATCACAGCACAATTGTATTGGGTCAATAATGCTGGGAACCACTCCAAGTTCTATGATGAATTTCTTTATCCAAACTGCTTCCTTTGCTGCTTCAGAAGCTGCAATGTACTGTGCTTTGGTTGTGGAATCAGCAATCGTTTGCTATTTGGAACTCTTCCAACTAACTGCTCCACCATTTAGTGTGAATATATAAACTGACTGAGATTTTGATTCATCCTTATTAGATTGGAAGCTAGCATCGGTATACCCGCTCATAATAAGATCTCTATCTCCATATACCAAGAATACATCCTTAGTCCTTCTTAAGTACTTAAGGATATTCTTGACAGCCACCCAATGACACTCACTAGGGTTCGATTGGTATCTGCTCGTGACACTATGAGCATATGATACATTGGGTCTTGTACATATCATAGCGTACATGATTGATCCTATAGCTGAAGTATATAGAACCAAACACATGTGTGTCCTCTCATTTTGTGTCTTTGGACACAAAGACTCTGAGAGAGTAATCCCATGGGTCATGGGAATATATCCCCTCATGGACTGCTCTATGCTAAACCTCTTTAGCGTCTTATCTATGTTTGTAGACTATGAAAGACTAAGCAATCTTTTAGATCTATCTCCATAAATATTTATCCCCAAAATATAGACTGCTTCTCTAAGGTCTTTCATAGAGAAATTCTTGAATAACCAAATTTTGACTAATTGTAAGGCTGAGACATATTTTCCCATTAACAATATGTCATCCACATATAACACAAGAAATACGATTTCACTCCCACTAACCTTCTTGTAAACACAAGGTTCATCTGGATTTTGTAAGAAACCAAACTATTTGATTGTCTCATCAAACCAAATATTCCAACTTCTGGATGCTTGCTTTAATCCATAAATGGATCTTTGAAGCTTACATAACTTTTTGCTATCTTTGGATATGAAGCCTTTTGATTGTGTCGTGTACACATCCTCTGTCTTCACATCCATTTGCCATATCTCATAATCATAATGAGTAGCAATGGCTAGGAGTATCCTTATGGATTAAAGCATAGCTACTGGGCTAAAAGTTTCATCATAGTCAATTCCTTGTCTTTGATGATAAACTTTCACAACATGTCTAGCTTTATAGGTAATCACATTACCATCCATGTCAGTTTTCTTTTTGAAAACCCACATGCACCCTATAGGCTTCATCCCTTCGGGTGGGTCAACCAAAGTCCATACTTGGTTTTCATACATGGAATCCATTTCTGACTTCATGGCTTGAAGCCATTTGTTAGATTCTAAACTATTAAGAACTTCTTCATAGGTTGTAAGCTCATCATTTTCTATGAGCAATATGTCGTTCTATTCACTAATCAGAAATCTATATCTCTCTAGAATAGTACGTATCCTACTTGACATACGAAGCTCTTGTGCTTCAGAAGGTTGAGCTGTTATATCATCTACATGAGTAACAAGCTCGGGTTCAGGCAGTTGATCAGCATCTGTTTGAGCATCTTGAACTTCCTTAAGTTCAATTTTGCTCCCACTATCTCCTTTTAGAAGCAATTCTCTCTCTAAAAAGATAACATGTCTTGAAACAAAAACCTTTTGTTCCAAGGGGTGCTAAAATTGATATCCATATGATATGTTTGGATATCCCACAAAATAGACATCGGTCAGACTTAGCTTCTAGCTTATCTGACATTGTCCGCTTCACATAAGCAGGACAACCCCAAATTCTCACGTAAGAAAATGTGGGCCTTTTGTTATACCATATCTCGTACGGAGTAACATCAACTGACTTTGAAGGAACTCCATTTAATATATAATTTCACTAGTCCATAATAGAATTGGCTTCTGGACCAGTATGAATTCCAAAGGCCATAACTTAGTATATAAATAACATATTAAGATAAACTTAGTAGTCGTATTTAGATAAGACATATACCTATAACTTTAAAGTTTTGATAATTTATAGAATATATCTCTAAGGAGCTCAAAATGGCTATACAAATTTCTAGAACTACCCAGGGCACCAAGCAGTCAGCTCAAACTATGGAACAGTCATGGTTCCATTCATAATAACTCAAAATTCACAAGATATATGAACTTGAAATTTGGTATACAGATACATAACACATATATCTACAACATTAATGTTTTGAGATACTTCAAATAATGGTTTAACATATTCAAAACCAAAGAACACAGTAGCTAACCTGGGTAGGGTTCACACCTTGACCAATTTCAGTAGAGAGAGGCTATAGCTTCCTATACACAACATCTTACAAAAATATTTATATATACATAAATATAAGACATAAAAGAACAACTTTAGTGTTTTAATCTTTTCCATAAACAATTTCTATTGATATCAAAATTGGGGTACAAAGTCAGTGCCTATTAATAAACCTTAGCAACTCAAATCAACCATATAGGAATAAAAATTGATTACTAACCAAGAACGAACTTGCAAGGGATCAATTTACTTCAAAAACAAAGTGAAACAAGGAAGAATTGAGGTCTAGAATGGAGGAAGATGAAGAAGAAAACGGGACTGAAGTGAAGAGGCAGAAATGGGGGAGGAAGATAAAGCTAACTTTTCTTTTTGTCCTTTTTATCTTTTATCTTTTCTCTTCTCTTTTTTCTTCTCTTCTCTTTTATTTTTCTTTTGTTTCATTTTCATTTTATTTTATCTATATTATTATTATTTACATATATTTATAATTTCACTAATTCATACAATAATACAACTTAATCATTTGGCCCAATTTAACTAAATTAACAATGTAAATTTTTACTAATCTTAATCTAGTCATTTTGTTTACTTTAATTTAGTCACCTTATTCAATTTATTTCTAATACTTTGTTATCCTCATTTAGGTTATAAGTACACACGTGCGACTCGATACAATTGCCAAATACTAGGACACGTAGCTAGTGCATGCCATGAACTTGTTTCTAAGAAAATATGTATGAAATGCACGTGTTCAATTGGATTATATGGAAGATGCATATGTTCAAATGAAATGCATGTGGGGAAGGTCGAGGATGTTACATTTAAGGTTAAAGATGATAGAAGTATAAGTTATAAAGGAAGATTGTATGTGCCAAATGATAGTTTATTAAAGCAAATAATTCTAAAAGAGGCGCATAATACAACTTATTCTATGCATCCAGGGAGCAATAAAATGTATCAAGACCTGAAGACTCATTATTGGTGGCCAGAAGTGAAAAAGGATATCGTGGAATACACTACAAGATGCTTGACATGCTAATAAGTGAAAGTAGAGCACTAGGTACCATCTGGATTGTTGCAACCTATTGCAATCTTAGAATGGATATGGGAAAGGATTACAATAGATTTTGTATCTGGTTTTCCTTTGACACAAAAGAAGCATGATGCAGTATGGGTAATTATTTATAGGCTTACCAAATAAGCTCACTTTTTTTCAATTCGAATGGATTATTCGTTGAGCCGGTTAGCAGAATTATATGTTAATGAGATAATTCGACTACATGGGATGCCAGTATCTATTATTTTTTATCGAGATCCACGGTTCACATCAAAATTTTGGAAAAGTATTGTCAGATTTGATGGGAATGTGATCAATCTCTTGACCATAATCTTTGAGTTGTTGTCTCATCAAAAGAACTTGAGTGCAACAACAACCCGCTGCTATATATTCTACTTTAGCAATGGACAAGGCAACAAAAACTTATTTCTTGCTAAATCAAGAAACTAAACATTCATTAATAAAGTGACAAGTCTCAATCTCATATCAATCTTGGAGAATACCCTTACACCTTTCGCTGATCAAACAAGTCTTCTATTTGTGGCAATGGGTATATGTTCTTCACTGTCACCTTATTCAATTGTCGATAATCAATGCACAACTGTAGGGTACCATCCTTCTTCTTCACGAACAACACAGGTACACCCCAAGGTGAGACACTAAATCTAACAAACTCCTTGTCCAATAACTCTTGCAACTGCACTTTTAACTTTTAAGCTTTGCTAGTGCCATTCGGTACAGTGTGATGGATATGGGTGCAGTACCTAGTAGCAACTCAATTACAAACTCTATTTTCTGTCTGGAGGCAATCCTAGCAAATTCTTAGGAAACACATCAGAAAACTTAGAACTTTAGGAATATCCTAAAGCCTCAGACTCTACTTTCTAGTATTCACCACATAAACCAAATAAGTTTCATTGCCCTTTTTGATGCGGAACCCCAAAGACCGTGACTTGAAACCCCTCAACAAGATAAGGTAAACAAACCTTAAGCTATGGTGATCATAAGTTGAACTCGACCCGAGCTAAACATGTAGCAAGAACCGAGGTTATAGTGTTCATTAAAATTAGCCATGCCACAAGCAAATTAACATGATAAGTAACCAATTCTTAAAAGTAATAAAGAGATGCAAATCAGCCTCACTTTAAAGAAAATACTCAAATTCATTTTTATTCAATCATCCCTTTAAAAACAAGTCAAAGTGAGTATTTATAGGCCTAAATCTTTGAATCCTTTATGGAAAAGGATAACTAAGACCTATTCTAACCCAAATCCTAAGAGATAACTTAAATCCAATCCAATCCCTTGAAAATAGGGATATGACAACCCAAAATCCAAATCCAAGTCAAATAAGAACAAGTAAATAATCTTCTAGAAACCTAATTAAGGTGGTGGGTTGGGCTTCATACCTTGGCCCATATACCTAATTTATGATAATTAAAATAGGCAGCCCACATACATAATTAAGCTCAATTGCAAGTTAAGCCCAAATCCTATAAGTAGGCACATGTGTGGCACATGATCTTGAGCACATGGTTGGCACATGATATATTGCACATGGATGGAATATGTCTTGCACATTACTTGCACATGAGTTGCATATGACTCATAATCTTCAATTTTATGGATTTTTCCTTGTTTAGCTCTATTGAACTTTGAGGGGTATTTCTGTTATTTTGATGCTAACAAATAAAATAGCAATAATGTATTTAACATACTTGTTTTCTAAGTTTATTGAACAGGGTATAGAATATGATGCAAGAATAGAAGACTAACTTTAAAAGTAAAAAATTGAAGAAATAGCATGTTCACACCCGTGACTGTTTATGTCACGCCGTGATGTAGCTTAGCGCCAACTACCCAACATTTAAAGTTTACAGCCATGAAGGATCATAGCAACTGTGAATGATCATATCAGTCACGCCCGTGAGAAAACATATCAAATTCCTCCAGAGAGCTTCACGGCCAGAGTCACCACTTGGACCACGGCTTGAAAGGATATTCACGCCCGTGAAAAAATAATGTCACGCCCGTGATCAAACACTTCAATTCCTTTCAGAATGCTTCACGGTCAAAGTCACCACTTGAGTCATGGCTTGTAAGAACACTCACGACTGTGACACACATATTAAGGACCATGAAAGAGGCAACAGAAACATGTCAGATGCGAAATTAACAGTTGGTGCAACAGCTATTTTAGCATTAAATGCATCCAAACGGCTATAATTCGCCATGGAAGTACAAATGCAAGTCATTTATGAATCCAGAACAAGAGAATAACAATTACTTCAAATCAAAATCTTGTTGTAGCCATTTATGCATTAATTTCTTTCAAACAAATATTAATTCTCTGTAAAAATTATTTTGCTCAAAATTTCTGAGCATTATAGATTTGTGATTATTTCTCTTTGTAATCTACTACTTAAGTGAGTTTGGGTATATTGGGCTAAGAGTAGAACACTTGTAAGGGTTATTTGTGTGAGCCATTAAAACACAAGAAATTGGTTTATTGTGTGAGTCATTAGAACACAAGAAATTGGTTTATTGTGTAAGCCATTAAAACACAAGGGATTTCTGGGTTAGATGTGATCCCTTGATACAAACACCATAGTTGGGAGTGAGCTTGTAAAACTCCATTATAACACTTAGTGTGTTAGTGAAACTCCTAATTGAGATTGGGGAGAGGAGTAGGGTATGTTAACACCCGAACCTCTATAAATTTCTTGTGTGATATCTTCCTATCCCTACTCTACTTAACTTTTCTTTCCGCACTTCAAAGTTAAAAATTATTAATATCCAATTCAACCCCCCCTTCTTGGTTCATTATTTGGGCAACAGTTGGTATTAAAGCTTAGTCTAGCATCGAAGCCTAAACAGCGCTAGCAAAGATCAAGAAATGACCAATGAAGGATTCCAAAGTCTCAAGCCTTACTTTGATGGAGCAAATTATGCTCATTGGAAGTTCCGAATGGAGACATATCTGGATAGTGAAGGAATTGAAGTCTGGGATATTGTTCGAAAAGAATGGACACCACTAACTAGAAGATGAGGTGATGGAGAAGAAGAAATCCTGTCAAAAGATGATTGGACAGAGCCTTAAAAAAGAGCAAATTTCAAAAACAAAAAGGCAATGACAATTCTCTCAAACTCATTATCCATTAAAGAATGTGGTAGAATACAACACTGCCCAACTACATATAGCATGTGGAAAACATTGGAAAACTATCATGAAGGAACAAAGCAAGTTAAATCCAAGAAGATTCAACTTCTTACTTCAGAGTATGAACTCTTCAAGATGAAATCCAATGAGTTAATCACCGATATGACGAATCATCTTCTAGCCATCATAAATGGCATGAGAAAGCTTGGAAAACACTTGAGCTTGGAAGATGTAAATAAAAAAATTTTGAGAAGTCTACCTCTCAAAGATTAGGGTTCAAGAAATGTTGGTATAGAAGGGGCCAATGAAGACATAAGTATCATGAATACCGATGTGCTTATTGGCAAATTTCTAACACGTGAAATGGTAGTGAAAAGAGATAGAGAGCTTGAAATCGAGCTAGAAAAAAGAAAACCTCTAGCACTAAAAGCCTCTACTTCAAAATCTCAATAAGAAATGAAGAAAAGAGTGATGATGCAAATGCAAACATTGCTATGCTCTTAAGAAAGCTAAAAAGAATAATTGAGAAGAGAATGGGAAACTTAAGAAAATTCAAGCAAAGAAATCTCAAACAGGCCTCAAATGACTCTCAAAGGAGTAAAGAGGAGGTAAAGTGCTATGAATGTGGGAAGAAATGACATATTAAACCGGAATATCCAAGGCTCAAGAAGCACAAGAGAAAATACCAAAGAGACAATGGGGAGAAAGGCCATAAAGCCATATGGGATGCCGAAAGCTCTTCAAGTGAAAAAGATGACAATGAAAATGAAGAGGTCAATCTATGCTTCATGGCTATAGAGGATCATGTCTCGGATGAGGTAGGATCACTTCACTCATACTCGTTCAATAATAATAGTAGTGATAATGATAGTTATAGTGAAGATGATGATGAGCAAAGCTTAATAGAAGTATTGAATCTAGAACTAGAAAAATATAGAAGTAAATTCAATACTTATAAAAATAACATTTCTAGTTTGAAAATCAAAATGGATGTTTTAAAAAAGGAGAACCTTGAGCTTAAATCATCTAATGAATCTCTTCAAAAATTATTAGATGAGTACTCCCTAAGACCCTCAACTAAATCCTTGCTTAAAGAAAACAATATTTTGAAAAATGAAGTTAAGGAACTTAGAAACTCCATTTCAAAATTTCACAAGGGAAATGAGAGTTTAAATACTCTCATTGTGTCTCAAAGACCACCCTTAATTAGACATGGTCTAGGATTTAAGGGTACATCATCTTCATCTCACAGGACTACTTTTGTTAAGTCAAGTGAACCCCACATCTCAACATTAGCTGTAACAGCCCCAAGGGCTAAGTGCACAACATACACTAAACCTTCTATACATAAGAGGAATGATCAAGGGTTGGTAAGCCTAAGAAGGAAACCTCAAAAGGCTAATCATGCTTTTATGTATAAGAAGCATGCACCTAGAAAAGCACCAAGTCATCATGCTTGTGCATGCCATTGCTCACAAACTCTACCTAATAGAAAAATGGCATTCAAAGGCATAGTAAGACCAAAAAGCATATTTAGAGCTAAATAATGTAATTATTGTATGAAATTTTGTTATATAAATAAACATTACTGGATAGGGAAGGTCATTGGGAACCTTCATGTGCTAACCCCTAAGGACCCAAGCTCATTTGGGTACCTAACAACAATACTTGAATTGTGATTCTATAGGTATACCTCAAGTCCACAATAAACAAAAATGCTTGGCTAGTAGACAGTAGATGCTTAAGGCATATGACTAGAGACAAAGAACTTTTCAATGAAATCAAAAGTATTGATGGAGGTAAAGTAACTTTTGGAAACAATGCTAAGGGTAAGGTAATTGGCATTGGCTCTATTGGTATTAATGGTACTACTTTCATTAAAGATGTCTTACTTGTTGATGGTTTGAAACATAACTTGTTAAGTGTAAGTCAATTATGTGATAAGGGAAACCAAGTAATCTTTACTTCCAACGAATGTCTTGTAAACTCTATTAATGGCCAAGAGATATTTAAAGGAAGTAGAGATGTCAATACCTACATAATAGACTTACACAAAATATTTAACCTTTCCTCTAAGTGTCTTGTGACAACTAGTGATGAATCTTGACTATGGCACAAAAGGCTTGGTCATGCAAGCATAGATTTAATTCAAAGCCTCAGCAAAGGAGAGCTGGTAAAGGGACTACCAAAAGTCAAATATCAAAAAGACAAGACATGTGAACCTTGCCAAAGAGGAAAACAACACAAGTCATCCTTCAAATCCAAAAACATTGTAAGTACTTCAAAATCTCTACAACTCCTGCATCTAGATCTTTTTGGACCTACTAGGATTGCAAGCTTATTAGGTAAACACTATGCCTTTGTCATTGTCGATGACTACTCTAGATTCACTTGGATAATTTTCTTAGCTCAAAAGAGTCATACTTTTGAAACTTTCAAAAACTTTGCTAAGAGAGTTCAAAATGAAAAAGGATATTGTATTTCAAAAAGAAGAAGTGATCATGGCAAAGAATTTGAAAATGAAAAGTTTGAAAATTTTTGTCTAGAACATGGCATTTCACAAAAATTTTCCTCTCCTAGGACACCTCAACAAAATGGGATGGTCGAAAGGAAAAATTGAACTTTAATTGAAATGGCTCGAACAATGCTCAATGAGTATGGTTTACCAACTTACTTTTGGGCCGAAACCATAAATACTGCATGTTATATTTCAAATCGAGTTTTCAAAAGACCTCTCTTAAACAAAAACTTCATTTGAGTTATAGAGAGGAAGAAAGCTCATGATCTCATATTTTAGAGTATTTGGATGCAAGTGTTTCATATTGAACACCAAGGAAAACCTTGAAAAATTTGCCTCTCAATCTGATGAGGGTATATTTTTAGGATACTCCACCACAAGCAAAGATTATAGAGTCTTTAATAAAAAGTCATTAGCTGTTGAAGAATCTATGCATGTTGTTTTTGATGAATCTAGTAAGCTTGATCTTGTGAAAGGTAGTGTTCTTGATGATGTTGTAGGTACAATGGAAAGACTAGATCTTAAAAATGAAAGAGAAGAAAATAATCACATCAAGATGACTCTCTACCTCCAGCTCAAGAGGAAAACAAGCAAGAGCTCCCAAAGGAATAGAGATTGACAAAAGATCACCCCAAGGAGCAAATCATTGGTGGTCCTACAAAGGGAGCAAGTACTAGATCTCATCTCAAACCTTTAGATTCTAATCTTACCTTTGTCTCTCAAATTGAGCCAAAAAATATTGATGAGGCTCTTAATGATGAAAATTGGGTGATTGCTATGCAAGAGGAACTCAACCAATTTGAGAGAAGTAAGGTATGGACCTTAGTTCCTAGACCCAATGAGCATCAAATCATTGGAAGTAAATGGGTATTTAGAAATAAACTAGATGAACAAGGTTCAATGACTAAGAATAAGGCTAGGTTATTGCAAAAGGATATAATCATGAAGAAGGAATAGATTATGATGAGACCTATGCTCCTGTAGTTAGATTAGAAGCCATAAGAAAACTTTTAGCATATGCATGTCATATGAATTTCAAACTCTTTTAAATGGATGTCAAAAGTGCTTTTTTAAATGGTTTTATAGAAGAAGAAGTTTATGTAGAACAACCACCAGGTTTTGAAAGTCATAATTTGCCTAACCATGTATTTAAACTTTCAAAAGTTTTATATGGTTTGAAATAAGCCTTAGAGCTTGGTATGAAAGACTAAGTTCTTTTCTTTTAGAAAATAATTTTACAAAGGGGAATGTTAACACTACTTTATTTATTAAAAGACATAAGCATGATATTCTAATTGTTAAAATTTATGTTGATGACATCATATTTGGGTCTACTAATAAATTGCTTTGCCAAGAATTTGCTAAGTGTATGACTAGGGAATTCAAAATGAGCATGATGGGTGAGCTCAAGTTCTTTCTCGGTCTACAAATAAAACAAGGCAATGAGGGCATATTCATCAACCAATCCAAATATGCCAAAGACTTAATTAAGAAATGGAATGGAAGGATGCAAAAATGACAAGACTCCAATGAGCACATCAACAAAATTGGACAAGGATGAAAAGGGTAAGAGCATTAATGAAAAGCTCTATAGAGGTATGATCACATCACTCTTATATCTTACTGCTTCTAGACCCGATATAATGCATAGTGTATGCTTATGTGTTCGCTTTCAATCATGTCCTAAAGAATCACATTTGAATGTTGTGAAAAGAATTTTAAAATATTTACATGGCTTATTGCATCTAGGTTTATGGTATCCTAGAAATTCATCCTTTCACATTATAGGATATTTAAATGCTGATTATGCTGGAAGTCTCTTGGATAGAAAGAGTACTTCAGGTACTTGTCACTTTATTGGTGAATGCTTAGTTTCTTGGTTTAGCAAGAAACAAGTTTCAGTTGCTCTTTCTACCACTGAAGCGGAGTATGTGGTTGCAGGATCTTGTTGTACACAAATCCTTTAGATGAAACAACTTAAGGATTATGGTCATAGTATGGACCATATACCTATCAGATGTGATAATACAAGTGCTATAAATCTATCTAAGAATCCCATTCAACACTTTAGAAGTAAGCATATTGACATAAGACATCATTTTATTAGAGATCATGTTCAATATGGAGATGTATTCGAATTTATAAACACAGACAATCAATTGGCAGATATCTTCACTAAGTCTCTAAATGAAGAAAGATTTAACTTCATAAGAAGAGAGCTTAGTATGATTGATGAATTAACTTTATGATTGCCAAATTTGTCGAACCTTGATTGTTAATCTTGTGTTATTGTCTCATCTTTTAAGGTATGAAGTGGCTAACTTGATAGAAATATATGTTATAGGGGATAGAAGCACCTTAGAAATCCTTTGGTCTTGTTTTAAACTTAGTTTTATTTAATGAGGATTTTAGGCAGTTCACGCTCGTGACATATACTCACGGCCATGATCATAATCGCCAAAAGCTCCAGTAGCTTTGACGCCTTGTTTCACGACATGCTTCATGGTTGAAGGTAGTGAAGACTATATTTCATGCCCATAACCTTTTTCTGTCACTCCCATGAAACTCTTTGTTCACGACTGTGACACTTATTCACGACCGCAAACATTTCCACCAAATACTTACAGAAGCGTTCATGCTTTGTACCACGCTTTGTCTCACGGTCACAAGTAGTGAAGATTGTACTTCACAATCGTGGCTCATTTGTCACCACCGTGAAATTTCATCATCCACGCCCGTGACCATTAAATGTCACGACCGTGAATTGTTTCATATTCTTCATCATGGGTAGAGCACCTTTTCAGCAAACCGTGAACACGACGTTTCACACCTGTGACTTAGCTTTCACGCTCGTGAAGATGTCGACTATAAAACATTTTTTGCCATTATTTCTTTCATTTCTAACTCTCCAACTTCTCTCTTATTTATCACATTCAATACCATTTCATAGATTTTGGCCCCCTAGCAATATTCTCCATCTATAAATACCTTCAAAAAATAATCAATCATCAGAAATCAGAAATCACTAGGTACTCTTCAAATATCCTATCAGATTTTTTCTCTCTTCAAGAATCAATTTCAAAACCAAAAATGGAACCCGACTCCTCCAAAGGCACCAGAAAGAAGTCTCATTCTCCAAGAATTTACACGAACTACCTTCTCAATATCATTCCGAAGCATTGTCATATGAGGTACTCGGTTCTCAAGAAAAAACCACTCCTTTCCTCTCGATCATTTGAATGGCACGCTGTCCTCCTACCCTCGAGTTCCTTATCACCATACAAGTCTCTCCCACCGGTACTGTGAAATTTCAACTCTGCAAACATCCGAACACCCTCACTGCAATGGAGTTTGGTGACATGTTCAACCTTCCCTCTAATGGTATACTCAATGAAAGTGAGGTGGAGTTCTATGCCACTCAGGCATGGACTCATTTCAGACTCGACTGCAGCTGGGATGTTAAGAAGACGAAGAACACCCACATTCGATTACCAGTGCACAAGTACTTGTATAGGTTTCTGACCTATATCATCTTTTCCAGAGGGGACAACAATGGTTCAATTGGGAAATCCGAGCTCTTTCTTCTGGAGATGGCCCGAAAAGGCCTAACAGTGGCTCTATCTCGATGGTTTGCAAACCATCTACTATCAATTGCCATGAAGCCCTCAGGAGACATTCTGATCGGTGGGTACGTGACTCACCTTACTATAAAGCTTGGTTATCTGAAGCTAGAAGAGCACAACTTCAACCTCGTACCAGCACATCCTAGAAACCGGCTAGACGTCGAGTTTTTATCAAAATGGGAGCGGCGGTTCGCATAGTTCATGATAATAACATCTACTATTGCTTCACCAATACAGCTGGTGAGATTATTTGGAAAGACAATGATGTGAACAACTTCAAATTTGGCCTCCAAGGAATCCAGCAAAGAAAAAGATTTCGAGTTAAGACGGCAACCCTAGAGGTTGAGCAGGAAGTTGGACAATCCTCGGCCTCCACACGAACTTGGCTCAGCAGGTGGCTGACCTTTTGGCACCTTGTTTTGACCAATTGCAGTCTTCGATTGAAGAGAGGTTGGAGAACCTCAAAGATTTCATGGAGTCTCGCATGGAGAGCCTCGAGGCGGAAGTAGCTCATATTAGAGATGGGATGTCCGACTCCAAATCTAGCTAGAGCTTTAGTTTTCTTTTTGTTTTTTGTTATTTCGTTATGCTTATTAGTTTCTAGTATTACAAATGTAGGACTTTAATTTCCTTTTCAAACCTTTGTACTTTTCCATTTGGTATTAATATAATAGCATTAGTTTTCCCTTGAGATTTTTCTTTTATGTTCTTTTTATTGATGACAAAAGGGGGAGAACTTAGTAATATAATTGAATTAAATATGCAAGTTACATGAATGCAAATGTGTTGATACTTTGAATATACCTTCAATATACTTTGCATATACTTAACTAGTTATAAGTAAAACTTTGGTATACATTGGATATACTTTGCATATACCTAAACTAGGAAGCAAGCATCCATGCTACACTTTATCATTCTTAAAAATTCTTGCACTTTAGTAATTTTTTATCTTAAGCATCTTTTGAGGGGGAGACTTCTCAAAAGCACATATTGCTAGATTATTTGTCACCATCAAAAAGGGGGAAATTGTTGAATCTTGAGGGGTATTTCCATCATTTTGATGCTAATAAATAAAATAGTAATAATGTATTTAACATACTTGTTTTCTAAGTTTATTGAATAGGGTATGGAATATAATGCAAGAATGGAAGACTAACTTTAAAAGTCAAAAATTGAAGAAATAGCATGTTCACACCCTTGACTGTTTATGTCACGTCTGTGATGTAGCTTAGCGCCAACTACCCAACATTTAAAGTTCACAGCCATGAAAGATCATAACAATCGTGAATGATCATATCAGTCACGCCCGTGAAAGAAAGTCACACCCGTGAGAAAACATGTCAAATTCCTCCAGAGAGCTTCACGGTCAGAGTCACCACTTGGACCACGGCTTGGAAGGATATTCACACCCATGAAAGAATAATGTCACACTCGTGATCAAACACTTCAATTCCTTCCAGAATGTTTCACGGTCAGAGTCACCACTTGAGTCACGGTTTGAAAGAACATTCACGACCATGACACACATATTCACGACTGTGAAAGGGGAAAGAGAAACATGTCAGGCGCAAAATTAAGAGCTGGTGCAATGGCTATTTTCGCATTAAATGCATCCAAACAGCTATAATTCACCATGGAAGTATAAATGCAAGTCATTTATGAATCCAGAATCAAAATCTTGTTGTAGCCATTTATGCATTAATTTCTTTCAAAAAAATATTAATTCTCTGTAAAAATTGTTTTGCTCATAATTTCTGAGTATTATAGATTTGTGAGTGTTTCTCTTTGTAATCTACTACTCAAGTGAGTTTGGGTATATTGGGCTAAGAGTAGAACACTTGTAAGGGTTATTTGTATGCGCCATTAAAACACAAGGAATTGGTTTATTGTGTGAGCCATTAAAACACAATGGATTTCTGGGTTAGGTGTGATCCATTGATAAAAACACCGTAGTTGAGAGTGAGCTCGTAAAACTCCATTGTAACACTTTAGTGTATTAGTGAAACTCCTAATTGAGATTGGGGAGAGGAGTAGGGTATGTTAACACCCGAACCTCTATAAATTTCTTATGTGATATCTTCCTATCCCTACTCTACTTAACTTTTTTTTCTGCACTTAAAAGTTAAGAATTATTAATATCCAATTCAACTCCCCTTCTTGGTTCATTATTTGGGCAACAAGCTCATTTGAATTGAATCTTTATGAAAGACTCGTTTGATCTTCACTTTAGGCTTCCCTTTGTGTAGTATTGACCTATAAGCTTGATTGTGAATTTTAGGCCTATTGTTGCTCTCAAATATCAATTTCTGCCTTATATGGTTTGGAACACGCCCCATAAGCATTTTGATCATATTGATGGGCTTTTGAACTCTTTTTAGGCCCATTTCAATGATATAAGATTGCTCCACTCCATTGATAAAAGATTGTTCTTCATGTCTTTTATGCATGGTTCCCGTGCATACATCATAAAGGCATACATTCTATCTATCAAAACACTCTCTCTACCCTCTCCAGCCAGTACTCTACAGCTGCCGCATCATCCTCCTTGCAGATGTAAAAATCTGGAGCTCCTAACTTTCAGAGCCTCTCAAACCTCATCTCAGTAGTGGTTGGTCTGGCAGAGCATCATAAGATCTCTATCATATCCTCTAGTAGCTACTCTCTAGCTGAACTCGAAATCAGAGCACATCTATCATATCGATGTGGTATATCATATCTATGAGTAGATGCACTGCCCTCAACTGTCCTTTATCGAGATTGAGGGTATAAGGTGTTTGTTCTAAGCGGCTCATAAGTATTTGAGATCTCTTCTTTGACCCTCTGCAATTGAAATCTATCACCCTATAAAGCAAAACAGTGACCCACATTAAGAAGCAGCATCAATTTAATTTATGTATTCAAATCACATTTCAAAAACCAATGCATGAGCAGACAATCCTGATTCTACATCTTGCTATCCTAGAAACGCCCGTTCTAATACTAATAACCTCTTACCCTTCTGTATAGTAAAATGATAAGTGTTATAGGAAATTAAACTTTTTTCAAAAATATTCCTTTAAAACATATCATATATAAGAAATTTGAAATATATAAAATAATATGCATACGCTCTTTAATCACATCTCATTTTTACTTATATATATACATGCTAATATGAAATTTAAAAGCTTATATATACCTCAGTACATTAAAATAACAAAATACAATAAAAAAACCAACTCCCTTTGGATAGCTATCACTGCAACTGCTAAACTTCATCATGTAGATCAACTAATCAATGTCCTTTATCTACAAGTTCAGACGTTGTTGGCTACTCCTGTAACCTACTCGAGAGAAAGCAAACTTTCGAGCTGAGTATTTAACTTAATGGTACAAAACCCTAATAACATTCATTTGAATAAAACATAAATTTAAAGTGAAAACAATTTAAAATTCAAATTCTTTTTCATAAAGACAATAATATGTATATTTTTTATTCATTTGAATTCATAATACATTATATCTCGGATTTCTTTATAATATTTTTTTTCATTCATCCACATATTATAACATCCTAAACTTGCTCCTACAGAATCAAAGGGGTGTCATATTACATATCAACACAAGATTCACATAAATGCATAAGATCTAAATATAATATTACTTAGTCCACATAAATGTATAGGATTGAAAAATATATCAGGTGATCCACATAAATATACATAATCACACTTTCTCATCGGTCCACAGAAATGCACATGATTATAATTTCTACCCTATGGGCATGCCAACAATACCAATAGGGATTAGAGTTTCATGTCTAGACTAACATATGGGCAAAATTTTTCATATTCATAAAACAATTCATTTTTACATTTCATGGCATAAAAATAATTTTTACAAAAATAATTTATTACTAATTTCTCCATCATTTTCCATAAAATAAATAAATATTCTTTCCATGCCAAAATAAATCTCAGTATAAGGAAGATTTTATAAAATTTTCCTAATATATTTAACATTTAAATTCTCTTAAAAACAAATAAAATATTCCAAATTCAATAATTGTAAAAACTCAAAATTTTCACTTAAAATATATTTTATGTAATATCATAAATTATTTTACCCTAAGAATTTTCTTATTATTTCAAAATTTATAAAAACCTAATTACAAATAATAATAGTTAATATTATAAGGATAATTGCATTAACCTCTTTATGATTTGCTGGTGTCTGCTGGCTCTTTCTCTTTATCTTCAATTGGTGTTTGTCCCGACGTCACGCCTAATAAAAAAATACAATTCTAATTAATTACCGAGTCACACAAGATAAATAATCTAACCAAATTAAAATCTCTCGAATAACTCCCGCTCTCACATATATTAAATTCTATTATAGAAAATTTTCTCGTTATGAACCTTTAACGCATGTTCGAAATTCTAGTTGCTAACACACTTTCCGATATGACCAAAAATTTTAGATATTATTTTCCTTTACAATATTTTATTTTATTTATTTTTCCACCTCCAAAACTAGTTTTTTCAATTATTTTTATTTTTTCCTTTGTTTCTATTTTCCACCCGAAATTTTTAATAACAATAAATATTCTAAAAATTCCAAATAAATTCCTATAATCATTTTAACTCTTTTTTTTCATTTTCCATCATCAATTTTATTAAAATAATATTCAATTATTACCGATAAATTTTTCTATAATTAGGCTAAAAATATAAGAATTCACCAAAATTCAATTAAGTATTTATTCCACTCCAAAAGTTATTTTCCACTTCCAAACACTCCAATTAACCTTATTTTCATCATTTTAAGACACAAATACTCCAAAATAATTTCTCAAAAAATTGACAATAATTATGAAAATTACACAAAAATTCCTAAAAATTATTCTCATTAAATTTTTACCGTATCTATTATCATCATGCCTCATTTTACTCATTTTTTATAATTTTCCATAAAATTCTAACTCATCTTTTTCACCAAATTAATTTTTATCACAACACAACTTCAAGTTCTACTTTAAACAATCTTGAATCCAAATAAATCTATAGAAATTTGAAGAAAAAGTGAAGAAAAAACTCACTTCAATTTTTTTTGGAATTTTTGTCCACAAAAAGAATTTCTCCATGCTTCAATGGCTTGAGTAATGATATTTTGAGAAGTTAAAAATGAAAGAAAATGTTCAAAAGTTTTCAATGGTGGTAGGCCAACTAAAAAAGAAGAAGAACAATAATATAATTTTTTTTCCTCATTTTTTAGTAGGCTTTTCTTGAGAAATATGGAAAATCCTATTTATACCCCGATTAAAATTAATTAATCTTAATTAATGTCTTAATCCATCCTCTCATTAGACAATTAAAATTTACTTAACTCATTGGGTTGACAAATGGCCCAATCAAAGTTTTATTAATTTTGACTTAATCAAAATTTCCACCAATCACAAATGTTTCTTCAAATTAATTCATGATTAAATTTTAGTCTTTAAAATTCAACATCCAAACAACTTAATTCCATCAAATTGAATATACCAAAAATTATAAAATAATTTTTTATTCGAAACGGTCTCTTTGATTTGGCAAAACGACATCAGGTACGAAAATTGCATTTTTACAGTTTAATCATTTTTCTTAATTTGACCTGTAAAAATTCATACGTTGTCTGATTTTTGAATTATTATTTTTTTAAATCTTAGAATTCAATTGCAATCACATCAATATCATTGCAATTTTGAATACATATGTCTAACTCTCGATCAGAAAATAGGACTATAAATTTACATTGGAAACTGAATTTGGGCAAATCGAAGTCTTTAACCTTAAAATCTCATTTTATAACTTCACATATGATTTTAAAATAATATTATCTACGCTCCAATATACTTAAATTATATTTTTCACTATAAGGAAAAAAATTTCAAATTCTAGCCCAGTCTGTTGCCTCGATTTATGTGCATACTATGAAGTTGCAACATTTCATCAAATCAAATCAATATTCATATTATTATATTAAGATAAAATTTTCACATTTATTTATTTGTATTTAAACTCTGATCAGTACATTTATATACTGTAATATAGACGACCGCAATACGTATATACGATCAGGGTCTAAATCACGAACGTGATAAAAATTGACTTACATATCCTTGATCTATATCATATAGTGATAATGAGAGTAGAATTTGATGATGAAATTTGTGGATCTCTCCAAAGGTTGTTAATGCTTTTGCATGCGAGTCAGACTCTTATACAAATTGTAGGTCCCAATATGCTCAAGAGAGAGGGCGAATTGAGATTCCAAAATATAGCCTTAGGTTTTACAATGGCTTACCTAAAATCTTTTTCTTTTTACATGGCTGAAGGATAATCTGTACACTCTCTTTTCAAGGCTAAAAGACAATCTATCTCTCTTTTTAAAGCTAAAAGACAACCTCTAAAGCAACAAACTTGTGCAAAAATAATAAATAAACACTTTCTCACTTTTCAAAAGAATTACAATTGAATCTATAATCAGGATTAAATAGAATATATGCAATCAAAGGCTAAAACACTTTTTGAAATTTTAAATTTCCACTTTCTTTTACACAAATTTTCACATTTTATTTGATGTTTAAAAAATTCATATTTATAGTCAAAATTTAAAAAAATAGTCAGTATAGTCGTTTTGATACAACTGCCAGACAAGACATTAAATGCCCAACTAACTGTAGCAGCTTGTCTATTAGTTGTCAACTCACAATTATATTAGTAGAACATACTTCTACTTCTGCTCAATAGAAAACTTCATTTCTACTTCTACTCTATAGAAAACTTCATTTCTCCACAGAAAACAACTTTACTTAAAAATATTTTTTTGATCAAATTTGAGATGTGTTTTCATGCATAAAAATCATTTAAATTTTTAAATTTAATTTTTAAAAATATTATATGTGAATATAATCCTAGCTCCTCATTCTTGATTTTACATTAAGTCCTAAGGTCTTCTTAAGTCTTTTTAATTTTCTTCTCCATTAAATCTTCATTGAATAACTTTATGATTTCCAAAAGAATGTTCTTCCACAAGACAAAACAAAGTTATTTAAGCACATATTTATTTTATTTTGTTATTATCAAAATTAATTAATGGTTGTAGCCTTTTGAGCCAACAATTAATTTTGTTTTCAAACACTAACATTTTCAACTTGATGAAAGAACAAATCATAGGTTAATTTTGGAAATTCCTCTAAGTTCAATTCCATGATAGTATTAATTTATAAATGAATTCCCTTGTTTCATATGATTTATACAAAATATGGAATTCATTTGTACAACCCATAAAAAAAATAAATAAGTGAGATTTAGAAAATTTTTTAAGAACAATATAATTATTGAAAATAAATATAATTTTCTTTCATGAAATCTATTAAAAATAGATAGTTAACTAGCATTTTTTGCATCTCATATCAAAGAGAGAGAAAGAGGAGAGAGAGGAGGAAAGATAGTGAGAATCAAGGAGCATAAATTGAAAAATCATTTGAAAAATAAGAACTCTTAAATGTAAAATTCATTTGTAAATTTTATTAATTTTGATGAAATTTGATTTTGTTATAACAAAATATGAAATTGATTCATAAGAATTTCAAATAAATTCTCACTCAAACCAAATATACAAAATTTAAATTTGTAAATGAATTCTACAAAATTTTATAAAATTCATTTATACCAAACAAATACTATATATATATAGTCATTCTTTTGGAAAGGTAATGATTGATGAAAATTTTGATTTTGAATAGGTTACATTTGCCTTTTCTCTTTCTTGAGCAAACGTTAGGTGCATCTATGTAAACAAAAATGAGTGACTTTTGAAATAATTGTATTGTCATTTTTCATTATTTATTATTTTTTAGTTTAATTCTATTTCTAGAATGAGATGTAATTGCAAAGAGAATTCCTTTGTCCCTAGTTTCCAACGGTATTGTCAGCATTGTGACAAAAAAAAACTTTTGTCAGTCCTATTTAGATAAGTCTTTAATTGATCTTCATCTCTCACTAGTCGATTGTCCATGATTTAGATTTCAATGGAATCATCTATCAAGTTTAGTGGGATGCAAAATAGTACAAGTATGAGGTCTTTTCATAATTTTGTGTTTTTTTTTTGGAGTTTGTGGTTACTATATTATAATTCTAATATGTGTTTGATAGGATATTGCAATGTTGATTTTCAAGTTATTGGAGATGCTTGAGATGACCAGAGTCACTAAAACAACAAGTAGAATGCATCTTAAAATTATGTTGTAATCTAAAGGCATATTCAATTTTGGTTGCAGTCGCTCTTAATAGCGTCCATGTCATTGTACTAAATAATTTACAATAGCAAAGGACAAGTGTAGTCGGACTATGATTTGCTTATCAGGTCTAAGTGGAATGAATTATTTTGGGCAATTGCATACATGTGTTTCAAACAGTTTACAAATTGGTAGATGGGCCATAATATGAGCATAAATTAGGTGATGCGTAATTTATGATAAAGAAATTAAAATAATTAATCACCCTAATTTTACTAATGCGTAAGAATTAATCTAATACAAATGATATCCCCCTTGATCTGAGCTATCAACATCTGAATTACTAGTAGAATCACAGCTACCATTTTTCATAATCTTCATTTCTTCAACACGACTGATGCTACTACTAGGGCTCTCATTCTTACTCTTTGCCTTATTTTTCTTCCATTCCCATTTCCTCATCCAATGCTTCGCCAGCAAAAATCCTAAACCGGCAAAAATTGCCATTGTACACCCTCCCCCTATTCCCACAATTGCCACCAGCAACCACACAGCACCCCACCCCTGCCTATGTGGCAAAATTGTCCACATGGCAGCCACGTAAGCAGCTGCCATGAATGACATGGATCCCCACATCACCTTATGTGTCACGCCCAATAATGTCATCATCGATTTACGCCGAAAAGGGATAATGCTGACTAAGAAAATCACAATACCAAGTGACATAAATAAGGCAATAACATTACAAACCACAAAAACCTTAAAAGAAGTATGCTTCCCCATTATTGTCTTCCCCGTTTTTTGGTCAAACCCACCAGGAGGGTTTATGCCAGCGGCAAATGTAACAGTGGCTATCAAAACTGCCACCACAGTGATTGTGTTACGCGCATTGCGTAGTCCTTCACCTTGGATCTCCAGCTGCTTCTCCCGGCGGCGGCGGCGATGCCTTTTCCGGCAACTTTGATGCAGAGAATCCATTGCTTTTTTCGAAGTAGATGTAGATGGCATATTGGGAAAGTCTTCATTTTCTATTTGCTGAATTAATTCAGCAGAAAATGGCGGTACTTGGTCCCCTCTTTTACCTCCGACATTTTGTATTGCCGGTAAAATTAACAGATTACCGGAATTATTCGCACCACTCTCCACTACGTCCAGTGCTGTCTGTCCCTTGCGGTTAATGGCGTTTACTTCAGGATTATACTTCAAAAGGTGGATCACCATCTTAATTATATGTAACAAAACAAACATAATTAAAATGAAAATTAGTTTAAAAAAATTAATTGGCAAACTTAAAGAGATTGCAAATTAAGAATCTTACAACACTAAGTTTTCCTGCGGTGGCTAGATGTAAAGCAGTGTTACCATCCTTATCAGGTTTGTTAATGAGGGTGGTGAAGTCGAGGGTGTCCATGAGGTATTTGACAGCATCGAGCTGGTTGTTTTTAACGCCCAAATGAAGAACAGTTTCGCCATTTTTAGTTATAAAGTGAGCAGATTCAAGATTGACAGAAAGTAACTCATCGATGATGCTGACTCGGCCTTTGATTGCAGCAAAATGGAGAGGAGTTCGGCCATCATTGTCTTGCAAGACACAAAGGTCAGAGTCCAACCTTAGTAGCTCTCTGGTTGTGTGGAGATGGCCTTTGCTGCAAGCTAGGTGCAATGGAGTGCACCCATTAATGTCTTTCTTCCACGCAAATTCTGGACGTATCTTCACGATTTCCTTCACAATCTCTGCAAATAAAAATACCAATTTTAATGTCAACCATGGCCTTCAGTGTTGTCAATGGAAATTGGTTATTAACTTCACTAGGAAGTACAGTGATTATTAATTTGATTTTATGACCTTAGTTAGAGGGAATAAATGCATATAAGGTTAAATTAAAAATATTTTTACTTGTATTCAGAATATTTTGCAATTGATTAATATTCCAGTTCCTGTGCGATCAATTTTTTTTTTCTTTTTTTACGAAATTTGTATGAAATCTTCCAAAATTTCATTTGCAGTCAAAAGTTTTTATTTTATTTTATTTTATTGTGATATAATTAGACATTCAACTTTTTCTCTTTTTTTTTTTTCCTTATTTATGGGTACAACTAATATTCAACTAATTGTTATTTTCCTGCTTCCTTCACATAGGACAAAAAGATTAGAAAGCAGGTTGTCATGACAGCTAAAATCAACTGAAAAAAGTAAATAGGCAATGATCAATCAATCCCACCGTATAAAAAAAGACCCAATTTTTCTAGCCTTTCATTTGTCTCGCTTTCAGCACCCTTCTGATTGGCTTTCTTTTTGTGTCGGATATTTTATTTCTGCCAAATAATACTAATTTCATACGTTTTATAAAGATTGGGTTCACTTCTCACAACTATTATTATGACTATTTTATTTTATTATAGATGTATGAATTTGAACTAATCCAATCAATTCAAATTAATGTTTTTTGTTATTACTGCTAATTAATGAAGTTGGATTTGATATGTACTGCCCTGCAAATGTTTCTTATACCTAAAATTAATTTTGTATGTTTGCATAGTAACTAACTTATGATTTTATTCTCCATTATTTATATATCATCGTGGTTAGTTACCCTTCTACTAAGCAATAATTAATAAAGTTTTGCAGAAGTATTAATAATTTTTAATTCAGTGTGATTAATTTGATGAACGGGGGTGTGAAGTTTTAAATTCAAACTCCAGTGAAAAACTCTCGTAGAAATTTTTTTTAAAAAAAGGTTTGTTGTAGAATTAATGGACTACTTATATGAAGAATATTCTTATCTATTGACAGCACACCATAATGGACTGCTACTTTTGAAGAATTTTCTCATACAAAAAGGAGTAGTTCCATGGTATCAGTACTCAGCTAATTTTTTGTTTTTTTTTTCTTTTTTGTGTTAAGAACATTTCAAGAATTTTTATGTCAAACATTAAATTTTTTATAGATTTTTTCAACAGAATTGAACCCCGGTTTTATTAATGCAGAACCCTGGTTTATAAAGAAGAGAGAGTTTTTTTTTTAAATTAAACTTATGAAATTTTAAAAAAATTCCATAGATAATTTTTTTTTTCAAATCATGAAAATGTACTTAATTGATTTTTTTTCATTTAAGAAATTGTATATGAATAAACAATACCTTTATGCACATAAAAAAAATTTTAAGCACAAATTTTCAAAGAAAAATAAATAAGAGTTTATGTATATTTTATATAGATGGTGATGGAGGGTTTAGTCACTTAGGAAAACCTATGAAAACTATAAAAGAAAATAATGATGATATTTTTATTTCATAAATTAAAGTTGAGAGATATTTTTATTATACAAATTAAAAAAGAGTAATATTTATGTTACAAATTGAAGTTGAGAAATATTATTATGAGACAAGGGATGGCATGTAAAATTTGTTCATAATTAACCTTAATTTATACCAAGATATATAGTAATTAGAAGAAAAAGAAAAGTACCAGTATGCCCTCCTAAAGCTGCAACATGGAGAGAGGTAGTGAATCCATCAACCTCAGACAAGAGCAGGACTGGAAAATTCAAGAGATAATTCACGACTTGAAGCTCCCCTCTTTCACAGGCCACAAAAAGAGCACTTTCATTATCTTTATTCAGCTTATATATCACCCACGGGTCTGTTTCCACCAACAGGTTCACCATCTCCATCTTACCATGCCTGCAAGCCTCATGCAATGGCGTCTCCATCATCTTGTTCACCTCACCTACCATATCCGGCCTCACCTTCACTATCTGCTCTGCCAATTCCAGATGCCCCAGCCGCGCTGCTATGTGCAAAATTGTGTTTGAACCAGCAAGGATCGTTTCATTAATTATGTTTTCATTTTCCTGAATTAGGCTAAGGAAGGAAGTCAGGTCCCCTTTCAGGACGGTTTCTTGCAGCCGGCGGTCCATCTTTCTTGCTGCTAAAATGAATGATAAGCAGAAAAATTAAAACAGATTGTGAGAAGAAGAAGAAGAAGAAGAAGAAGTGTTATAAGGGAGGAAACATTATTTTTCCACATATGCAGAAACCTTGAAGTTTCTCTTCACTTGCTCAGGGGTTAATTAAAGTGTGTTTTTTTAAGCTATTTATTTATCTATTTTTTTTTAAAAAAAATTAGCATTAAGTTGACTTCTTTTATCCATTGCATTGCATGAATAAATTGACTTTTTTTTTACTTGATTGCTTACCCTTCGAACTGCAGTGGCTACTCTTATTAATTCGCCTTTTTTTTTTTGTGTAATTCTAGGATTTAGCTAGGCACTCGCTACATTTCATAAATAAATTTATAAATTAAGAATATAATACATTTAAAGTAATTTTAATTTTAAAATATATCAATAATTTATGATTAAATTTGATTTTAATTTATTTCAGAAAAGTTGTTGAGTGAAGAAAAAATATATTAATGGATCAAATCACCAATAGATTAAGCAGTAAACAATGATATTGTATGAGTAATTGCCAGACTATTTGAAAAGGCCCAAAAGGAACTTAATCATGGTTAGACTGTGCAATGAGCGGCCATAATCTGACCTAAAATATTTATAGTTGAAACTGTTCCAAACTCAAATATTGGCTAATTTTGCGAAGTAATAAAATAGAAGCCGAATTAGTTATAATTATATTTTATTTTTGAGACATTATAATTATTTTCATAATTTTAAAAAAATTTCAATTTAGAATTCTAAAATTAGTCAACAATATTTATAAGAACATCGCGCAGTCATCTCTCTTTTTTAAACTTTCAAGTTTAATTGAACATGATAAGAGTTGGGTGTGAAATGAATAATATGGTGGGGCTTTCCCGGCTGCACGCAAATTCATGTCCAGGAAGAAGTTTCTGCGCTGGTGTACTGCCGTATGGGAGATGGAACTTCTGAATATATATATATATATATATATATATACTGATGTGATTTGTAACTCCTAGCTAAATTTTTATTTGTAATAAAAACATCATTTTTACTTTAATTTTTATCAGCCTTTATTAACTCCACAATCGGAAAACTAATGTAAATTTTCTATATTTTGAACCAAATTTTCATCTAAAAATTTATCTATGCAAAATACATCGCAC
Source organism: Triadica sebifera (assembly GCA_023653625.1). Lineage (NCBI taxonomy): Eukaryota > Viridiplantae > Streptophyta > Magnoliopsida > Malpighiales > Euphorbiaceae > Triadica > Triadica sebifera. Next base: position 14,929,690 of record CM042897.1, read on the forward strand.
AAATTTTTTTTTTATCCTTTCTCATAACTTTCTAGAATCATTTTTTTTTCACATTCCCAAACAACCAAACACATTTTTTTAAGCTTCTCTTAACTTTCTGAGCAATCAAATTAAATTGTAAAAGAAAAAAATTTAAGAATCTTAATATCCATTTTTTTTCCATCTTTAGCAAGAACCAAAAACAATAATATGCAATGAAGAATTGCAATCAAATGAACTTAAAAACCCATAAATTAATCCCAAATAGCCAAAATTACCTATGGTACAATGTTATATTCATTAATTTAGATCTTGAGGATCACACGTCTTAAAATCGATGCGTATGATCAATCGGATTTTAAATTTAGATTTTAATTGAATAAAATTAAAATAATAATAAATTATTATTAAAATATCTAATAAAGTTGTGTAAAGATATTAAATTATGATAGATGACCTAAGTGTAAACTTTAAAAAATTTTGAAGTAAATTTATAATTTATCAAAAATTGAGGAACCAATTGAAATATTTGCCATTTAATTAAATCTTAAATATTTTTCTATAGTATATGGTTTATTTTTTTTTTACATGCATATTAGAGTTATACATTCAATTGCTCATATCACTAAACTCTAAAATTAACATGATTTTATATAATTTGAGATTCTTGTGTAGTTGTGTCAATAAGAATAGTTTGTGGCTCTTATAAATTTTGGTGGCAGTTTATGGTATAAATATTATTAAATTATTTGTATTTACTTATTAATAAGTATTTATATAATTTATTTTTATTTATATTTATATATCAATTAATTAGATATGTATAGTAACATATACTATATTGATTTAAAAATAAAATGTTCAACTATATATATATGCATGAGTTTTTAGGCAGCGGATATTTACTTGTTAAGTATTTTTAGTGTACTTTCAATGTTTTGAGTAGAGTTAAATTATCAAAACTAGACTCAATTCAACAATACGAACGCTTTTGATTCTCTTGTAATTGGATGAAAATGAAAAAAAAATCTATAGAGAATTTTTTCTTGCAGAGAGAGTTACGTTATGTAACTTCTGATTTAATGGAAGTAGTTATTCATTTAGATAAAAACTGCTTGTTTATATAAAGTAAATTGGGTTTGGGCTGGTCAAAGCCACATGGGTGCCCCTGACCCATTCAAAAAATCCAACATCACTCATTCGCACTAGCTTGGCTCAATTCAAAAATATCATCCTAAGTCTCAAACTTAAACATAAAATCTTTCATACATCCGAACGAACCGTGTAATATGAAGCACACAAAATAGTGAGAACTCCAATATACAAATCTAATCATACGTTATATAAGAGACATCAATACAAAAGTATATTTACTCTTGAAAATGTGCTTATTTACCCCCAAGTATCTTTTTCAATACAATTGATTGAGTATCATTCAATCCCTTAAAAGTTACTTCAAGCTTCATCAAGGAAAATAACTCCAGCCGGTGAATACAAGCAGCAAGTGTATAAGCAAAAATACTCTTTTCTTTCGCCCTCACATCAATTCGATTTGAATTAACTTGCTTTTTTAAGAGTGTTCTATTAAGTCGAATAATGTTATGACTATAGGATACATCCTAAGATAGCCAACATTAATTCATCACATCATGATATAGTCAAAAGTCACAAATGATAAAATATTTGAAATCAATTTCTAGTATTTATAGGACTCACATAGCGAAGAAGCATGGATCCATTCTTTCTCTTTCTAATAGGTTGTCTAGCACATGTAGTATGAAATGTATCATATGGTAGAGCAACTTTTTTCTTGTCAAAAAATTGTTGTATGTCTCTTTTTTCTTTTAAAAATAAATTACACCATATGAGTCTTAGTATTGTCGCTTTAAAAGCGTCAAACCTAAAACTTTTATTTACACATTCAACTATGTTAAACAACAAATTTCACATTCAACTTCCTTTAAATAAACACATGAATTGTCGAAAAGTCATTCATGTTGATTCTTATATATATGAAGAATCTCATCTTGATCCTCATCAAGACAACCTTTTATCAAATAATATGACTAAGACCGCTCCTACTATGTTTTAATCATTCACTTAATGTCTCTTCATTTTGGTCTCATTTCTACTTGCCCTACAGTGCTAAAGGTGATTACTCATATGAGTAAGTCAATATAAGTTTATCGACACATTTCATCGAATTTGTACTAACTGGTATTTACAATATATTTATCTAATGAAAAATTATAAAACAAGCGAATCATGATAAATAAACTTCATATTATTGCAAGTGAAACCAAAAGGTTTGTTATAATATACAAATTGATTACATTCAACATAAGCCTAGGAATTTCACATGCCTAACAAATGTATCCCTAGCTATTGGTTTGGTAAATGAAACCGCTACCATTTTATTCGTGGAAATGTATTTCAGGACCACTTCCTTTTGTATAATTATGTCTATAAATAGTGATATCTAATTTGGATGTATTTGGTCTTTCCATGATGTTAAACCTTGAGGGGTATTTCCGTTATTTTGATGATAACAAATAAAATAGCAATATTGTATTTAACATATTTGTCTTCTAAGTCTATTATACAGGACATGGATTAAAATAGCAAGAATGAAGAATTGGAAGAATAATCCTTGAAAGATAAATTTCAAGAAGTAGAATGTTCACTGCCGTGACTCTATGAGTCACTCCCGTGAAAGAAGCTAACCGTTACCAAAACCAACTTTTGAAGTTCACGGCCATGAAGGAAAAACAAACCGTGAAGTGGGCATTTCAGTCACCCCCATGAATAAAGGTGTCACCCCCATGAAGATTCATGCAATTTCATCCAGAGAGCTTCACGACCAGAGTCACCACTTGGATCACGGCTGGGAAGCTTGTCACGCCCGTGAATTAGTATGTCACGCCCGTGACTCTATATGTCAAAACATTCCAGAGAGCTTCACGACCAAGGTCACCACTTCAGTCACGGCTTGGGAAGAACTGTCAATCCCGTGACAAGCATAGTCACACCCGTGAACAATGAAAGAGAAAAATGTCAGGCGCGATTTTTTGGTTGGTACAACGACTAGTTTCGTATTTAATGCACCCCAACGACTATATTCAGCCATGAGAGTATAAATGGAAGTCATTTATGCATTAAGAACAAGAGAATGAAGAGAATAACAAAAGAATAGCATATACTTCGAATTTAATTCTGATTACAAGCTATTTGTACTTTCATATTTTGAGAACAAAATCCATTCTCTGTAAAAATCTTTTTGCTCTTCATATTTGAGCAATTAAGATTTGTGAGTGGTTCTCTCTGTAATATTTACTCAAGTGAGCTTTGGGTATTTCTAGGTTAAGAGTAGAACACTTGTAAGGGTTAGTTGTGTGAGCCTCCAAAACACAAATTAAAGGGTTAGTTGTGTGAGCCTCCAAAACACAAATTAAAAGGTTGTTTGTGTGAGCCTATAAAACACAAAGTGAAGGTTGTTTGTGTGATCCTGTAAAAACACAAAGTAAAGGTTGTTTGTGTGAGCCTGTAAAACACAAGGAATTGGTTATTGTGTGAGCCATTAAAACACAAGGGATTTTTGGATTAGGTGTGAGCCATTGAGAGAAACACCATAGTTGGGAGTGAGCTTGTAAAACTCTATTGAAACACTTAGTGTGTTAGTGAAACTCCCAATTGCAATTGGAGAGAGGAGTAGGGTTTGTTAACACCCGAACCTCTATAAATCTTCGTGTCTGATTTTCTCTATCCCTCCTAAAATTAATTATTTATTTCCGTATTTTAAAGTTTAATTTTTTGAAACTCCAATTCAACCCCCCTTCTTGGTCTAATATCTGGGCAACAATTGGAATCAGAGCTTTATCTAGTATCGAAGCCTAAAAAGTGCTAGTAAAGAGTAAGATATGGCCAGTGAAGGATTCCAAAGTCTCAAACCTTACTTTGATGGAGCAAATTATGTCCATTGGAAGTTTAGGATGGAGACAGACTTGGATAGTGAAGGAATTGAAGTCTGGGATAGTGCATGAAAAGAATGGACACCACCAACCAGAAGAGGAGCTGATGGTGAAGAAGAAATCCTATCAAGAGATGATTGGACAGAGCCTCAAAGAAGAGCAAATTTCAAAAACAAAAAGGCAATGACAATCCTATCAAGCTCATTATCTATTAAAGAATGTGGGAGAATACAACACTGCTCAACAACATATATCATGTGGAAGACATTGGAGAACTATCATGAGGGAACTAAACAAGTCAAATCCAAGAAGATTCAACTTCTAACCTCAGAATATGAACTCTTCAAAATGAAATCCAATGAGTCAATCACTGACATGACCAACCGTCTTCTATCCATTATAAATGGAATGAGGAAACTTGGGAAGCATCTGAGTTTGGAAGATGTAAACAATAAAATCCTGATAAGTCTTCCTCTTAAAGACTATGGTTCAAGAGTTGCTGGCATATAAGAAGCAAATGAAGATATGAGCATCATGAATACTGATGTGCTGATTGGCAAACTTCTCACACATGAGATGGCAGTGAAGAGAGATAGAGAGCTTGAAGCAGAGCCAGAGAAAAGAAAACTCTTAGCACTCAAAGCCTCTACTCAAAATCTCAAAAAGAAAGTGAAAATGGTGAAGAAATGAGTGATGATGAAAATGAGGACATCGCTATGCTTTCAAGGAGATTAAAAGGAATCATTGAGAAGAAAATGAGCAATTCCAGAGAATTCAGGCAAAGAAACCTCAAACAAACTTCTAATGACACACATAGAATTAAGGAAGAGGTAAAATGCTATGATGTGGAAAGAAAGGACATATCAAACCAGAATGTCCAAGGCTCAAGAAGCATAAGAGCGAATACCAAAGAGACAATGGGGAGAAAGGTCACAAAGCCACATGGGATGACGAAAGCTCTTCCAGTGAAAAAGATGATAATGAAAGTGAAGAGGTCAACCTATGCTTCATGGCTATTGAGAATCACGTCTCGGACAAAGTAAGATCACTACACTCATACTCTTTCAATAATGATAGTAGTGATAATGATGGTAATAGTGATAGTGATGATGATGATGATGAGCAAAGCCTTATAGAAGAATTAAATATAGAATTAGAGAAATATAGAGCTAAATTTAGTACCTATAGAAATAATATCTCTAATTTGAAAAATAAGATAGATGGTTTAGAAAAAGAGAACATAAAGCTTAAATCATCTAATGAATCTCTTCAAAACTCATTATATGAATATTCATCAAAACCCTCAACAACTTCATTGTTAAAAGAAAATAATACTTTGAAAAATGAAGTTGAGGAACTTAGAAATTCCATTTCTAAATTTCACAAAGGTAAAGAGAGCTTAGATACTCTCATTGTGTCTCAAAGATCACCCTTAATTAGACATGGTCTAGGATTTAAGGACACATCATCATCTTCTCACAAAACTATATTTGTTAAATCTAAAAAATTTCACATCTCCACACCTGTTAGAACTGCACCAAGAAATAAGAATGTTAAACCTTCTATACAGAAAAAGAATAATCATGCTTTTATGTATAAGAAGTAAACATCTAGAAAAATGCAAATTAATCATGATTGTGCATGCCATTGTTCTCAAAATCAGTCTAATAGAATTATGGCATTCAAATACAGTGTAAGACCAAAAAGCAAGTTTAGACCTAAACAATGTAATTATTGTATGAAAATGGATCACATAAATAAACATTGCTGGATAAAGAAGGCTCATTGGGAACCTTCATGTGCTAACCCCCAAGGACCCAAACTCATTTGGGTACCTAAAAATCATATTTGATTTGTGATTTTATAGGTATGCCTCAAGTTCACAATAAACAAAAATGCTTGGCTAGTAGACAGTGGATGCTCAAGGCATTGACAGGAGACAAAGAACTTTTTAATGAAATCAAAAGTATTGATAGAGGTAAAGTTACCTTTGGAAACAATGCAAAGGGTAAGGTAATTGGCATTGGCTCTATTGGTGTTAATGGTACTACTTTTATCAAGGATGTCTTACTTGTAAATGGCTTGAAACATAACTTGTTAAGTGTAATTCAATTATGTGATAAAGGAAACAAAGTAATCTTTACTTCAAATGAATGTCTTGTAATCTCTATCGATGGTTAAGAAATATTTAAAGGAAATAGAGATATCAATACATACATAATAAACTTACATGAACTATCTAACTATTCCTCTAAGTGTCTTGTGACTACTAGTGATGAATCTTGGTTGTGGCATAGAAGACTTGGTCATGCTAACATGGACTTAATACAAAGTCTCAGCACAGGAGAGCTAGTAAAAGGATTGCCAAGAGTTAAATATGAAAAAGGCAAGACATGTGATCCGTGTCAGAGAGAAAAGCAACACAAGTCATCTTTCAAAGCCAAAAACATAGTAAGTACTTCAAAACATCTCCAACTCCTGCATTTAGACTTGTTTGGTCCTATTAGAATTGCTAGCTTATGAGGAAAACATTATGCATTTGTCATCGTAGATGATTACTCTAGATTTACTTGGGTAATTTTCTTAGCTCAAAAGAGTGATGCTCTTGAAAACTTCAAAAACTTTGCTAGAAGAGTTCAAAATGAAAAAGGTTACTGCATTTCAAAAATAAGGAGTGATCATGGGAAAGAATTTGAAAATGAAAACTTTGAAAGCTTTTGTCTTGAACATGGCATTTCACATAATTTCTCATCTCCTAGGACACCTCAACAAAATGGGGTAGTTGAAAGAAAAAATTGAACTTTGATTGAAATGGCTAGAACAATGCTTAATGAATATGAATTACCAACTTATTTTTGGGCAGAAGCCACAAACACTGCATGTTATATTTCAAATCGAGTTTTCAAAAGACCTCTTTTAAACAAAACCTCATTTGAGCTATGGAATGGAAGAAAGCCCTTAATATCATACTTTAGAGTATTTGGATGCAAGTGTTTTATATTGAACACTAAGGACAATCTTGGAAAATTTGCCTCTAAATCTGATGAAGGTATCTTTTTAGGATACTCTACAACCAGCAAAGCATATAGAGTATTTAATAAAAGATCATTAACAGTTGAAGAATCCATGCATGTTGTTTTTAATGAATCTAGTAGACTTGATCTTATGAAAGGTAGTGTACTTGATGATGTTATAGGTAATATGGAAAAACTTGATACTGGAAATGGGAAAGAAGAAATTGATCAAGAAAAGTTACTGCAAAATGACACTCTACCTCAAAATCAAGAACAAATTGATCAAGAACTTCCAAAAGAATGGAGAATGATGAAAGATCATCCAAAAGAGCAAATAATTGGTGATCTATCAAGGGAAGTAAGTACTAGATCTCATTTCAAGCATTTAGTCACTGACATTGCTTTTATTTCACAAATTGAGCCTAAAAATATTGATGAGGCTCTTAATGATGAAAGTTGGGTAATTGCCATGCAAGAGGAACTCAACCAATTTGAGAGAAATAAGGTATGAAACCTAGTACCTAGACCAAAGGATCATCAAATCATAGGTAGCAAATGGGTATTTAGAAACAAATTAGATGAACAAGGGTTAATAACCAGGAATAAGGCAAGACTAATTGCAAAAGGATATAATCAGGAAGAAGGTATAGATTATGATGAAACATATGCACCTGTAGCTAGATTAGAAGCTATAAGAATATTTTTAGCATATGCATGTCACATGAATTTCAAACTTTTTCAAATGGATGTAAAAAGTGCATTTCTAAATGGTTATATAGATGAAGAAGTGTATGTAGAACAACCACCAGGTTTTGAAAGCTATGATTTGCCAAATCATGTTTTTAAACTTTCAAAAGCTTTGTATGGTTTAAAACAGGCTCCAAGAGCTTGGTATGAGAGGCTAAGTTCTTTTTTATTAGAAAATAGCTTTACAAAGGGAAATGTTGACACTACACTATTCATCAAAAAGCATAAGCATGATATACTAATTGTTCAAATTTATGTTGATGATATAATATTTGGTTCTACTAATGAGTTGCTTTGTCAAGAATTTGCTAAGTGCATGACTAGGGAATTTGAAGTGAGCATGATGGGAGAACTTAAGTATTTCCTTGGTCTACAAATAAAGCAAAGCAATGAGGGCATATTCATCAACCAATCCAAATATGCCAAAGATTTAATCAAGAAATTTGGTATGGAAGGATGCAAAAATGCCAAGACTCCTATGAGCACATCAACAAAATTGGACAAAGATGAAAAGGGTAAAAGCATTAATGAAAAGCTTTATAGAGGTATGATCGGATCACTTTTATATCTTACTGCTTCTAGACCCGATATTATGTATAGTGTTTTCTTATGTGCACGATTTCAATCATGTCCTAAAGAATCTCATTTAAATACTGTAAAAATAATTTTAAGATATTTACATGGATCATTGCATCTAGGTTTATGGTATCCTAGGAATTCATCTTTTTATATTATAGAATATTCAGATGCAGACTATGTTGGTAGTCTTTTATTAGATAGGAAAAATACTTCAGGTACTTGTCACTTCATTAGAGAATGCTTAGTTTCTTGGTTTAGCAAGAAACAAGTTTTAGTTGCTCTCTCAACTGCTGAAGCAGAATATGTAGTAGCAGGATGTTGTTGTACACAAATTCTTTGGATGAAACAACAACTTAAGGACTATGGTCATGAGATGAACCATATACCTATAAAATGTGACAACACAAGTTCTATAAATCTTTCAAAGAATCCTATTCAACACTCAAGAAGCAAGCATATTGACATAAGACACCACTTTATTAGAGATCATATTCAATATGGAGATGTTGCATTAGAATTCATAAGCACAGAAAATCAATTAGCAGATATTTTCACTAAGTCTCTAAATGAGAAAAGATTTAATTTCATTAGAAGAGAACTTGGTATGATTGATGGATTAACCTTGTGATTGCAAAAATATGAAATTTTAATTGTTGATCTTAAATCATATCACAAGTAATAAGATAGAAATTTTGATGAGAATTCATGTTTTAAGGAGTAGAATCTTTTTGAAATGATTTAGTCTTGTTTTAGGACTTAATTTTAATTTGATGAAAATTTAAGGGAGTCACGCCCGTGACTTAAATGGCCCAAAGAGGCAGTGTCGTTCACGACTTGGTTCACGATATGGTTCACGACTTCAAGAAGTGAAAATTTATTTTCACGGCTTGAGTCACACCCGTGAAAGGAGACTTTCATGCCCGTGACGCATTTTCACTCCCGCGAACAATTACACCCCAAAAACTCACAGAAGCTTTCACGCCTTGAGTCACGGCTTGCTTCACGGGCATAAGTAGTGAAATTCAACAGTTCATGCCCGTGACCATTTATTCACCCCCGTGACTGATGATCATTCACGCCCGTGATATTCAAAGATCACGCCCGTGAACGTATTCATGTCTTCATTCACGGGTGGAACACTCCTTCAGCAAATCGTGAACACGACCATTCACACCCGTGAAAACCTACTTCACGCCCGTGAATGTATCGAATATATAAGAGAACAGCCGGTTACAACCTTCATTTCAACTCTCCATCTCCCAAAACCGCTCTTATTTACTCCCATTCATTGAGACATTGAAGATTCCGGCCCCAAAGACTTGAACTTTCCCTATAAATGCCACCAAAAGTTCGAATCTTCAGCAAATATCATACATTTCTAGGGTTTTACATCAAATTTTTTGTCAAAAATATTTCCAACTCCATCAACAACAAATTTCTTCAAAAATGGAGTCTGCTTCATCCAAGGGAAAGAGAAAGAAGTCCCATGCTCCTAAGAGGTATGCAGATTACCTCATGAACCGCATTCCAGAGAATTGCCATCCTCGGTATGCAACTTTGAAGAAGAGACCTATTTTTTCATCAAGGTCCTTCGAATGGCAGACAGTCCGAAGTCTTGGGTTTAAGACCGCTATGACAGAGCAACTACAAGCCTGTCATCTCAAAGATTTTTTTGAAATTCATCAGCTGACTCTGAGGGAGCCAACACTGGAATTTCTCAGCATATTGCAGGTTTCACCTACATGAGAGGTGAAATTTCAGCTTTGCAACAATCCTAACACCCTCAGTGCCATCGTATTTGGGGAATTGTTCAACCTACCATTTGATGGCATTCTGAATGATACTGAGGTAGAATTCTCTGCCCCACGAGCCTGGACACACTTTGGCACTGATTGTAGTTGGGATGTCAAGAAGACAAATAGCACACATCTTAGGGCTCCAGTGCACAGGTATTTGCATAGGTTCCTAACCTATAGCATATTTGCTAGGGGAGAAAGTAATGGGACAATCAGGAAGTCATAACTCTTCCTCCTTGAGATGGCTCGTAGAGGAGTCACAGTGGCACTTTCTAGATGGTTTGCTAACCATCTTCTCTCCATAGCCACCAAGCCCACTGGAGATATTTTGATTGAGGCATATGTCACCCATATAGCAGTGAAGCTCAATTATCTGAAGCTGGATGCACATCACTTCAATATCATCCCTGCACATCCTCGAAATCGCTTGGATGTCAAGTCATTCATCAAGATGGGAGCGGCTGTCAGAATCGTTTTCCATAACAATATCTTCTACCCTTCCCTGACACTGCTTGGGAGATAATTTGGGAAGATAATGACACGGAGGATTTTAAAACAGGCCTCCAAGGAGTCCAGCAGAAGAAGAGGGCTCGGGTTGAGGAAGCACCTCCAGCAGCCGAGCAGGACATTGGACAGTCCTCAGTTTCCACACCATCCTTAGTGCAGCAGGTGGTTGACCTCTTGGCACCACATTTTGCGCAGCTGCAGACTTCGATGGATGAGAGGTTGGAGAACCTCAAAGACTTCATGGAGTCTCAGATGGACAACCTTGAGGCTAAAGTGGCTAGGCTTCATGATAGGATGTCTGGCTAGGAGATAGGCTAAAGTGTAGCCTAAATTTGATTATTTTTAGCTTGTTTGTTATATTTATGTTTGCTTGTGTGTAGGAAATTTTTAAATTTCCTTTCTGAATATTTTAACTTAGTTTGTATCCTTTCCTTTATGCTATATATATTTGCTTTTGTTTACTTCAATCTTCATATCCTTTTTTGATTGATGACAAAAGGGGGAGAAAACTAACAATATATGTTAGGGAAAATGGTATCAAACTAGCAACATAAGAAGAAACTAGCAATATATATTAAGGTAAATGAATTTTGAATCAAATAATTAAAATTGAATTGACTTTGAAATGGATTAAAAGGGATTGGAAATCTTAATTCAAAATTTCATATGCAAAGTATATAATTGAAAATTTGAGCTTTATATACTTTAGATATACCTTAAGTATACTTTGCTTAAACCTTAAAGCAAGTTACAAATATAAATATGCCATGATATACCTTAAATATAACTTACATATACTTCATGTCTTAAAAAGGAATTATGGTATATATTGGATATACTTCTCATATAACTTGCATATAATTAAAATCTAGTTAAGTTTATTTCAACGCTACATCATTACTCACTATTCTTGCATATTATAAATTTTTTATCCTAAGTATATTTTGAGGGGGAGACTTCTCAAAATCACATATTGCTAGATTATTTATCACCATCAAAAAGGGGGAGATTGTTAAACCTTGAGGGGTATTTCTGTCATTTTGATGATAACAAATAAAATAGCAATATTGTATTTAACATATTTGTCTTCTAAGTCTATTATACAGGACATGGATTAAAATAGCAAGAATAGAAAATTGGAAGAATAATCCTTGAAAGACAAATTTCAAGAAGTAGCATATTCACTGTCGTGACACTATGAGTCACTCCCGTGAAAGAAGCTAACCGTTACCAAAACCAACTTTTAAAGTTCACAGCCATGAAGGAAAAATAAACCGTGAAGTGGGCATTTCAGTCACCCCCGTGAATAAAGGTGTCACCCCCGTGAAGATTCATGCAATTTCATCCAGAGAGCTTCACGACCAGAGTCACCACTTGGATCATGGCTGGGAAGCTTGTCACGCCCGTGACTCTATATGTCAAAAAATTCCAGAGTGCTTCACGACCTAGGTCACCACTTCAGTTACAGCTTGGGAAGAACTGTCACTCCCGTGACAAGCATAGTCACGCCCGTGAACAATAAAAGAGAAAAATGTTAGGCGCGATTTTTTGGTTGGTACAATGGCTAGTTTCGTATTTAATGCACCCCAACGGCTATATTCAGCCATGGGAGTATAAATGGAAGTCATTTATGCATTAAGAACAAGAGAATGAAGAGAATAACAAAAGAATAACATATAATTCGAATTTAATTATGATTACAAGCTATTTGTACTTTCATACTTTGAGAACAAAATCCATTCTCTGTAAAAATCTTTTTGCTCTTCATATTTGAGCAATTAAGATTTGTGAGTGGTTCTCTCTATAATCTTTACTCAAGTGAGCTTTGGGTATTTCTGGGTTAAGAGTAGAACACTTGTAAGGGTTAGTTGTGTGAGCCTCCAAAACACAAATTAAAGGGTTAGTTGTGTGAGCCTCCAAAACACAAATTAAAAGGTTGTTTGTGTGAGCCTGTAAAACACAAAATGAAAGTTGTTTGTGTGATCCTATAAAAACACAAAGTAAAGGTTGTTTGTGTGAGCATGTAAAACTCAAGGAATTGGTTATTGTGTGAGCCATTAAAACACAAGGGATTTCTGGGTTAGGTGTGAGCCATTGAGAGAAACACCATAGTTGAGAGTGAGCTTGTAAAACTCCATTGAAACACTTAGTGTGTTAGTGAAACTCCCAATTGCGATTAGAGAGAGGAGTAGGGTTTGTTAACACCCGAACCTCTATAAATCTTTGTGTCTGATTTTCTCTATCCCTCCTAAAATTAATTATTTATTTCCGCATTTTAAAGTTTAATTTTTTGAAACTCCAATTCAACCCCCCTTCTTAGTCTAATATCTGGGCAACATATGATATTTTAGATCTTTAGCATAAGCTAATGCAACGATACTGTCACAATATATTGTCATAGGTTCAGATGCTGACCTGACAATTTCTAAATGCTATAAAAAACTTTTCATCCAAACTGCCTCTTGTATAGCTGAGGAACATGCTACATATTCAGCTTTTATCATTAATAAATCTATACAAAATTGCTTATTGCTACTCCATAAAATTGCAATCATTAAGCAAGAATATATATCCAGAAGTTGATTTTCGTTGATTAATATCTCATCTCCAATCATCATCCCTATAACCAATTAAGCACAAATCATTTCAAGATTTGGACATTCGTTCTTTTTCATCTAATGTCTTGGGATACATATCAAGATTAAGACTCATATTCCTTTCTACATGGGTATCCATGGGCTTGCAATCATGCATATGGTAATGCTCCAATATTTTCTTAAAGTAAGTCTCATGAGATAAACCTATAAGGTTTTTGGAGCTTAACATCAAGCACATAGCCACACCCATATCTTTCAATTTGATGTTCGATAATAACCATTTCTTTGTAGTATCAATAAACTTCTTATCATTTCCAGCTATTAAAATGTCATCAACATATAAAGACAAAATTATGAAACTATTGTTAAAACATTTAATAAACACTGAATGGCCTTTCTCCATCATCATAAAACCATCATTTAACATGACTTGATGAAATTTGAGGCATCATTGTCTTGATGCTTGCTTAGGACTGTAAATGAATCTTTTGAGCTTGCAAACTTTGCGCTCTTGACCTTTAAGTTCGAAACCGAAATGATGATCCATATAGATCTCTTCATCTAGTTTTCCATTAGGAAAAGCAGTCTTAATATCCATTTGATATAACTCTAAGTCTATTTGTGCTAAATAGTTAGAATAAGGTGAACTGACGCAAATATGACCATATATGAGAATGTCTCTTTATAATCAATTTCCTCTTGTTGTGTATAGCCCTTGACTACTAATCGGGCTTTATATCTTTTAATTGTTCCATTCACCTTACATTTAATTTTGAGTACCCACTTATTCCCAATGATCTTATGACTTAACTGTAAGTTAATCAAATTTCATACTTGATTAGATTTCATCGAATCCATTTCTTTTTCCATGGCTTTAATCCATTCCTTAGCTTTAGGATCAAAGAGAGCTTGTTGTACTATTTTATATTCTTCTTCATCTGGAGCAATCATAAAACCTTCCCCCTCAATCTTAAATCGACAATAGGAAATATTTTCAAGATTACTACGTCGAGGTTGAGATTGCTCATGATCTTACTCCATAATAACAAAATCTGGCATCTTTTCACTCCCACTTGCTTCAGGAGGAGCATGATATTTCATATCATCTTGCTCGATGGGAACTAAATCAATCATTGTTGTGCTCTCACTAGTCTCAGAATCTTCCATTTCATAAAGTCATAAATCTTTATTTATATCACCTTTTTTAAGAAAGTCCTCTTATAAGAAAATGACATCTCGTGACTCAATTTCTGTTACTCTTCCATTTGAATTTTTCCCTAAAAATACATATCATTTGGAGAATTTTGAGCATTTTATAAAGATACACTTCTTCCCTCTTGGACCAAGTTTTCCATATTCATGGAAAGTATTGTGGATATAAGTCGTGCAACCTTACGGGCACAAAAGGCTCAAGTCAGGCCTTTTGCCTTTCCATAATTCATATGGAATGGAAGGAACAAATTTCGATGACACACGATTATAGCAAAAATCCTAGTTTGAGATGATGGTCTACCAGGCTGTGCATTATGCCTAGGTTGAGTAGATGTAAATGCAGTAGCTTTAGTGGCCTTCCTTGACTCTGTGTCCTACCTCCCCTTTGACTCCCAGGTGTCATTGATCCCTGATTGGATTGATTAAGTTGCAAAAGCCTTGGACAATTCCTTCTAATATGACCAAATTCCCCACATTCATAGCAACCTATTTTTCTACTTCTACACTCACCATCATGATATTAACCACAAACAGTGCACTGAGATTGAATCTTTTGACTAAAACTTGAACTACCACCAAATTTTGGCCTTTGTCCAGAAGAAGCATTACCAACTGGTTGTCTTACTGAACTTTGGCTTGCTTATGATCCACTACCTGGCTGATAGGACCTCATTTGATAACCCCCACTGTTGCCACTAAATATGCCCCTGGTTTGAGGAAAATTACCCCCTTTTATAGACTGTTTCCCTGAATATCCCTGAAAAGAACTATCAACTTGCTTTTTCTTCTTTTGCTCTAACTCTGCACTCTCTCTCATCAACTTTTCAACTTCTAAGGCTTACCATTTGATGGAAATTACCACCATCATGATTAACTAGAGCCACACGAAGGGACAACTATAAACCATGATAAAACCCGCGACATTTATCTCTCTCCTCACTAATATAATGTGCCACATACCTGTAAAGATCTTCAAATTTATCAACAAATTTAGTTACAGTCATATTGCCCTGGCTTAGATTGAAAAATAATCTCTTTCTTTCTTGTAACTATCAGTAATATATGCCTTATGAAATTCTGTGACAAAACATTCCCAATGCCAATCATCACTATAGAGATGACATGTTCTATCAAACCAACTCTCCACCACTCTATGTAATAAAGAACGAACATATACTACCTTATTAGCATCAGACATGTGCGTGGAAGTGTATGCCTTATCATGCTTTTTAAACCAATCATCAACTTTTTCTGCATCTAAGGAGCCTTCAAAAGTTTCAGCTCCTAATTTATAACAATAAGCAACTACATCCCATGGCTTTTGATTTTGATCATTAGATGCAATAGCACCTGCAAAAGGCTTGTGCAAAGGTAGAAGCAAAGCTAGCATCTACTTGAGTTATAAAAGGTTGGGCAGTGGAAGGAGCAGGAGGTGGAACATAATGATGTGCAGGAGGAGGTGAAGAAACAATTGCTTCTCTAGACCACCTATAGGTATCTCATGATCTACAACCCTTGCTAGAGGTACTAGCTCTCCTATATCAATATCCTGATTCTCTCTACCATGATTTCTTCCATGAGCTCTACTAACTCTGCCTCTACTAGTTCTATACCGAGATGACATTTTCCTACAAAACCACAATGTCATACATTAGGATCAACTATAATAATCCTCTAACTAATAAAAGTCTACAATATTTATAACTTATGCTCTGATACCAAAATAAAATTGTCACACCCATCCCTCCTACTAAGGATGAGAATAACCTAAAAATTCATAATACAACATTATCCTCAACACATAGTATTTATCACAACTCATACATCTAGTAGGCTTTCAATTAAAATCACAAATCATTACACAATCATTATGGATGTCACTTCCATGAACTTATTCCATTTTAGAAAAAGTTCCTAACTCACAATCTTTCAGGTATAAAAGTTATGTCATTTTTACTTGTGACAACATACATACATTGTTTACTATTTACATCACCATTTATACATTGATATGGCCAACATATCAGATGGCCCAAAATACATCATGATTAACAATTGCTCATGATTGTCTCATCAAACTGAATATTCCAACTCCTGGATGCTTGCTTTAATCCATAAATGGATCTTTGAAGCTTACATTATATTTTTTCATATTTGGATATGAAGCCTTCTGGTTGTGTCATGTACACATCCTCAGTCAGATTTCCATTAAGGAAAGCTGTCTTCACATCCATTTGTCATATCTTATAATCATAATGAGTAGCAATGGCTAGGACTATCCTTATGGATTTAAGCATAGCTACTGGGCTAAAAGTTTCATCATAGTCAATTCCTTGTCTTTGATGATAACCTTTAGCAACAAGTCTAGCTTTATAGGTAATCACATTACCATCCATGTCATTTTTCTTTTTGAAAAACCACTTACACCCTATAGGCTTTATCCCTTCGGATGGGTTAACCAAAGTCCATACTTGGTTTTCATACATGGAATCCATTTCTGACTTCATGGATTGAAGCCATTTGTCAGATTCTGAACTATTCAAAACTTCTTCATAAGTTATAAGATCATCATTTTCTATGAGCAATACGTCGTTTTGTTCACTAATGAGAAATCCATCTCTCTAGAATAGTACGTATCCTACTTGACCTACAAAGCTCTTATGCTTCAGAAAGTTGAGCTATTATATCATCTGCATGAGTAACAAGTTCGAGTTCAGGCAGTTGATCAGCATCTGTTTGAGCATCTTGAACTTCCTCAAGTTCAATTTTGCTCCCACTATCTCCTTTTAGAAGGAATTCTCTCTCTAAAAAGATAGCATGTCTTGAAATAAAAACCTTTTGTTCCAAGGGGTGGTAAAATTGATATCCATATGATGCTTTTGGATATCCCACAAACAGACATCGGTCAGACTTAGCTTCTAGCTTATCTGACATTATTTGCTTCACATAAGCAGGACAACCCCAAATTCTCATGTAAGAAAATGTGGGTCTTTTGTTATACCATATCTCATATGGAGTAACATCAACTGACTTCGAAGGAACTCCATTTAATATATAAATGGTGATCTTTAGTCTATAACCCCAAAAGGATTTAATCAGTTCCACAAAACTCATCATAGACCTTACGATGTCTAACAAGGTTCGATTTCTTCTTTCAGCCACACCATTATGTTGTGGCATGTAAGGTGGAGTCCATTGAGATAAAATCCCATTATCCCTAAGATAATATAGAAACTCTTGGCTCAAGTATTCACCTCCTCAATCTGATCGAAGTGTTTTAATACTTTTGCCAAGTTGTTTCTCTACTTCATTTCTAAATTCTTTGAACTTTTCAAAAGCTTCATATTTGTATCTCATAAGATACACATACCCATATCATGAGTAGTCATCGATAAAAGTAATGAAGTAGATGAAACCACCTCTAGCGTGTGTAGACATTATACCATATACATCTGAATGTATTAAGTCTAAAAGTCCATTAGCACGTTCACCCTTTCCCTTAAAGGGTAATTTAGTCATCTTGCCTAATAAGCAAGATTTACATGTGTCATATGATTCATAATCAAATGATCCCAAACTACCACTCTTGTGTAGCTTAGCCATGTTTTTCTCACTTATATGACCAAGGCGACAATGCCATAAGTAAGATGATTTCAACATATCTTGTTTTTGCCTTTTATTATCATTTATGTTTAAAATTCGATTTGACATATCTAATATGTATATTTCATTGCATAATGTACCACTAGCATAAAGAATTTCATTCAACATAATAGAACAATAATTGTTACTAAAAGCTAAAAGGAAACCATCATTATTTAGACTTGAAACAGAAATAATATTTTTAGTCAAAGCAGGTATATAATAGCAATTATCCAAATTTAATATAACCCCACTAGGGAGGGTCAATACATATATTCCTACAGCTAATGCAGTAAACCTTGCTCCATTTCTAACATGTAAGTCTGACTCTCCCTTATTGAGTTGTCTATCGTTCCTTAGGCCCTACATATCAGTGCATATGTGTGAGCCACAACAATATTAACTTCAATAACAAAAATGCCTGAAGTAGATGGGGCATCATATGCCTTCTTCTTCAAGGACTCCAAGTAAGCCTTGTAGTTTCTCTTCCAATGGCCATCCTTGCCACAATTGAAGCATGTCCCTTTTGGAGCAATCTCCTTGGCCTTCTTCTTGTCTACGCCTCCCTTAGGCTTCATGGACTTGTTCTTCTTCTTAGGTTTCTTCTTCTTAAGGTTTTTCCTTTTAGAACTTGAAGAGTCCACCAGCATCACAGCCTTACTATCCTTCTTAATAAATGGCTCAGCTGTTTTGAGCAAGTTAATCAGCTCAGGAATAGTGGTAGAGATTTGGTTCATCCTATAGTTAAGCACAAAATGTGAATAACTATCAGATAAACTGGTTAGAATTAAGTCAATACTTAATTTATGGTCCATCACAAATCCCAAGGTGGCCAACCTCTCAATATAGCCATTCACCTTCAATGCATATTGCATTGCAGATGTCCCCTCAACCATCTTAAAGCGAAAGAGCAACCTCGAAGTTTCAAACCTTTCAAAATGTGCTTGCTCATCAAAAAGCTCTCTTAGATGGTGTACTATGGAATTAGCATCCATAGCCTCATTCTGCTTTTGCAACTCAACTGATATAGTAGCAAGCATAATGTAGCTTGTCATCTCACTATCATCGAGATGCTTTTGATATGCCTTCTGAATATCTTCAGAAGCATTAGCAGCAGGGGGATTAGGGAGTGCCTCATCTAGGACATAGCCAATCTTTTCAGATTTGAGAACTATTCTCAGATTCCTTAGCCAATCCAAAAAATTAGGCCTAGTCAGCTTATTTGATTCCATTAGGGATCGCAAATTCACATTTGTCATGATGATGATTCTAGAAACCTAGATGTATAATAGAACATGTTAGAATGTACATAAAATGCATGTTTATTAGGTCTTTAATAAATCGCATTATGAAACCCACTATTTTATTACGAATCCATAACCCTCACTATGAACTCGAGAGAACTTATATGGAAGTTACCTTAGTGGGTCAATAACCAACTAGCTAAGAATAACCTTGAGGCAACTCAACAAGCTATCCTTAGTTTGGTTGATAGGTATCTAATCTATACCAATTGCATTATTCATGTAACTATCGAATCTTATGCTATCAACTTATTGATGTGTGCACATACATTGGGCTATCAACTTTTGATATGTGTACATCTCATGTATACCTCTCATGTATACAAGCCCAACTTCGCCTCCAATACACATTAACATTGGCGCAAATTCAAGAAGTTAATAATATCGATTAAGTCTAACCCATTAATCGTGAAATCTAATTTCAATGGATTGAACATATACTTATAGAGTGAGCTTGAGGCAACTCAACAACCCTGACTCTATAAAAACTCTGGTTCTCCCCATATTAATGGAAGGCGTAAGACTTAATCATTTATTTAGCGAGGGATTTCTTTGTTAAGTCTCATCAAGTTATTATTTCATGCTTTTATATATCATACATTCATCACACTGATATATAAAGATAGTTACATTAACTATATGACATGATTATGGATATACTAAATTCAATCTCTTGAGACAAAGAGAAATTGACTAGGTCTTACCTAGATATATGCATGAATTTACAACCCAAAATAGAAATTAAATTCCTATTTCTAAGTCTTCTTGTTTATGGTACCACCTCATTTGCTTCTTGCTCCTTTGTATCTTCATTCTATCCTAATCCTGTGTAATCTAATTACATATTTTAAATTTTAGAAAACCTCAATTTACATTTGAAGGGAGTAAGATGATAAGAGAAATACATAAGAAAGAAAGAGAGGTAGGGACATGCAAGCCGTATTTACCATAAAACAAAACAATTCCATGCATGCTCAATTACATTAGACCTAAGTCCATAATCATCCATCATGTCTTTTCATACACCCCTAACATGTATTCTCTAATGCACAAAATAAAATTGACAATTTTGGATTTCAATTTGTAAATCGATTCAATGTTTGAATTGAAATTGCTTATTTGTGTTCTTTCGGTTAATTTACTTTTGTAAGTCATTTTAAAGTGGAATTTAATATTTAATCAAATTAAATTAAGTTTCATATTTCCAGATTTAATTACAAATTAATTCTCCTCAAACTCATAATATTATGATGTTAAAATTAAACAATTTAATATTAATATACATATCAATTTCTACTCATACTAGAATTACAATTGCACAACTTAAATTAATTCAAAATTAATTTTCAAAAATTAGAAAAATTTTCAGAATTCAAATCATCATTCTAATAATCTTTAGGTTAGCTCAAGTTCATCAAAATATTTTTGGCACAAGCTAAAATTACTTAGATAAATGAACTTACACACTTAGACACTCAAAATGACTCATTCAATATCTACTATTTTTTAAAATTTCAAATGTTTGAAAAATAATTTTAGAATACATCTAACATCAAAATAAATATTTTTAATCACATAAAAAATATTTCAAGGTGTTGAAAATGAAATAAACACATACAAAAAAAATTAAACAAAACTGCCCCACTGGGTATGCTAAAACAGCCTCGTTTTTGTGTTTGTTTAAAAATTAATTAAAATAATTTTTAATTAATTATTGGATACTTACAGAGGTATAAAAATATTCTCAATATGTCTAAATAATTTTTTCATAATCAAATTACAAGAAAATTATAACGAGCTCAATCAATTAAGTCAAACAACAACACATATTCATAAACAATGCAATTTTAGGCAGTTTTGAAATAAATCCGAAATTAATTATTTGAATCACATTCAAATCATTTTTCAATCAAAATAATCATCCTTAACCATCCCATGATCATATTAGAGAAAGAAAAATATGTAAAACATATTTTACACATTAATTTTATTTTTTCAAAACCTATTGATCAAAAATCATCAAAACCATGCAATCTCATTGTACTTTCAATTAAAATTAATTTAATTAACACAAGGGGGATCTGATATCACTATTGGGTTTTGAAGAATGAATCAAATTTATAAACACAATAGAAAAATAAAATTTTCAAAAATCGAAACAAAAGATCATACTTGAGCCATTAAAACTAATTTGTAGAAATATAAAGGTTAGAAATTATACCTTGTAATTTCTTATTTGTTCTTCAAATATTCACTTTGTTTGGTTGTAACAAACCATAAAAATCTACACTAGGATGTCTCTAATGATAATCCACGCGAAGAATGAAGAAGAAACTATCAAAAGAAATAGATGAAACAAATTCAAAGTGCTAGCTTTGAAAGTGTTCTTAATAGAAAGTGTTCTTAATAGAAAGTGTTCAAAAAAAAATATTTTTATATCTATTTTTTGTTATTTGATGTCTTTTCTATTTGAATCAAATTTAAAGAAAAGATGAAAAGTAAAAAATGGAGAAAAGGGAAATGAATGAATAGTAATTGGTCATAATTGTTCTAATTAAGGCCAAATTCTGTCGTTGGCCAACGGGAGGGAGCCAGTAGCGCACTGGGCCTGCTACGACCTGCTGCTAGGTAGGCCAGCAGTTTATCTAGCCCGCGCGGGCCCGTGACCCTCCTGAACAATTTTTTCGTGCAATCTTATCGCAATCCATCCTGAAATTATTCTCTCATATTTTGGATCCTATCCAAAACTATTTTACTCATTCTCCATATCTTCAATGCGTGTGACCCATTAGGTTCCTGGTTATGTTGGCCACTTAAATTAACAATTAATTTAAGAAAGTCATGAACGGTATCTAGTAACATATCATGACTTCCAATTGATCGGAAATTTAGTGGTTTGACTATGGACCTTTCCATAGACAATTTCCTTGCAATTATTCCTTTCACCATTCTATACCCCACTTGGTTCAGAGTATGGATATGTATCAACTCCCACTAGACTGACTACATCACGTTTAGTCCAAGTAATGTGAGTTCTTGTCCCTGAGGCTCATTACTCTATTAGATATGTCATTAAAGACTATCTTTATGACATTTCCACTCCGGCTAGAGATTCCTGAGTAATGACCACAACAAAAGGCCATGAGTATACACTCCTTTTATCAGGAGTGGTGAATCCTTTGTTGGTTATCCAATTATCTTCGAATACCTCAAGTTGTATCCAATCACCACCCTATGAGCAACCTCCCTGAGGCAACAAGGAATGGTGTCAAAATACAGAATCAATATTCAAGATATTCTTGAGTACCTCATGTCTAAGGATACTTGCACAATTGCTATTATGAGACTATCATTGACATTTGAATAGATTATCCATATGATTGTCTCATAGTCGGTCATCCAATGTACTCAGCTACACTTAGCAAGTATCCACATGTTAACTCTAAACATCTTATGTTTATAAATTATGAGATCTACTACTCGATCCAATCAATGAGTGTAACATGTGCTAGTTTGTCTGGATTAACAGTGTCTCATCTCATTAATCCTATGACTAGGGATAATTTTGATACTAACATAATTACACATGATAAGAATCTCAATATCATGATCTCATCATAATTTCCTTCATGCTATATTATGTATCAAGGACTTCATTAATTGATTTAAGATCACTTATCAATTCATATATCAAATGAACATCAAATTAATGAAAAAGGTTTTTATTAATCAAATAAATTTGTACAATAAGTGCTAAAAGTGATTGCCTTTAGAGCAATCTTCTAACATTTTGATATAATATTAATATATTTTTCTAATTCAACATCTAAAGAATTGGAAGAACTTGTTGTGACTAGTTCATCAACTTCTAAAGGTTTTTTTATCTTCAGAGTTAGAAGATGAATTTTTGAATTCAGAATCAGAGGAATCTAAAAGTATAATGGAAATTTTGGACCTGATTTATTCATCTAATTGAAGTTCATGTAAATTTTTATTAATTTTATAGAATTTAGAAGTGTGACCTTTTTTACCCCATCTGTAACAAGTGATATCTTTGTATTTCCTATCAAAATCCTGTTTTTTAGAATTATGTTTTCTACAATTTTTATAATAGGCTTTTTTTTGTAAAACTCATCACGGGGTTTGAAGGATTTTCTACCATTGTGAGATTTCTTATGGGTATCCTTGTATGGTTTGCTATTGCATTTTCCTGTACAAGAAGAAAATGGTTTGTTGGGATTGATATCGAATTGTTAACAGAAAGAACTTAATTCTTGTTTGGTTCATTTTAATTCCCATTTTAGGTATTTTTGAAGTTTTAGATCTTGATAAATTTTGAGACCTTCTTATTGGGTAAAACTAATCAATTCACTATAAGTGAAATCATTATAGGGTATGATTTGTTTTCCTGATGATTCTCTAATTTTATTTCTAACCTTTTCTCCTAAAAGAGTTGGTAAACCAGTAAGAAATTTTTTCTTCCAAAAGGGTTTATTAGAATCTTCTCTAAGCATCACTTTAGTTAAGAATGTATTTTTGTACCATTGGACATCACCAAGTTTTTTATATTTAAGATTTGAAAGTAAGTCGGTATTTTTATCTTCTAAATGAGTAGGATCTCCTATGAAATGTAAAGAGATTGCAATGATTAAGGTTGCTATTGGATCCTATGGAAGATTTTTGTCCTCATTTAGGATTGATGTTCCTATTTCATCTACTTTGATGGCATTGAGAATATCTTCCTATTGTTCAGAGGTGAGATTGTGGTCCCACCATCCTTTAAGTTGACCAGAAAATCCAGCTGTGAGGAGCTCAACAATAGTTCTATCATGGGTTTCTATTTTAGTTTTATAAGCAATGGTAGCTATAGTCATTTTTTGTAAAAGGCTAAGAATACTATACTCAATTATTCTATCTATGTTCCAATCATAGACATAAGAGGCATTAAAATGGGATTGTTCTACTTGTTTGACTATACATAAGTTTGGTGATGAAATCATTTGTAAACGTTGTACTTGTGAGGATTGTCTCCAAGTCATTCTGTTGATTTCAGGTGTGGATTCTTGAAATTGTTCTAAAGCTTCACTAATATTAGAAAATTGATTTATAGCATTTATTCTAGAAGTTAGAGTATCAGGGGCAACTTGGTAAAATCTATAGGCGGACTAGAATTGCTAGTATTAGGACCAATACGACTTAACTGATTGGGTAGCTCTAATAAATTCATTTCTATTGTCTTCAAAAATTTTGGTACTGGTTTTGGATATCTGAAAATTGTTTAAAATGAGATTTTTCATTTTTGAATTTTCATGACTGGTTTGGGGATCTAAAGAAATTATAGATTATTTTTCTATTTGTTTTTCTATATGATCTAATTATTTACCGATAATATTGAGATGGGTATTTGAGAAATTATTTTAGGTAATAATATTTTTTATGTTTACTTTATCATCACTACTGGGAATTTTGAGAGGAGTGGCATTTATAACTTGATCATGAAAAAGGATTTTTATACCTTGAAATAATGGATGCGTAGACTGAATTTTCTTAGAATCTGTTATGGTTTCCCATTCAAGAGTTTTATTTCTAATAGTGACTGGATTAGCATATTTGAAAGGATATTATATGGAATTTTGAGAAACATATATTTCAAACCAATCAAAAAACTTAATATGAATTTTATTTTCACAAACAAATTTATAAAACTTTTCATGAATCTTTTTTCTAGTATTTAATTTTTTTTTTGAAAATCCACATTCTTTTTTCAAGATTATGTTTTCCATAAAAATCATCATGTAAGAATTTTTTATCAATTTGAAATTCCTTTTCAATGACATTTAACTCATGTGCTAAATTTTCTGTAATGGCTGAAAAAATTAGACAGGTAGGTTCTTTGTTTGGTTCAGTTTGGGATTGAACAAAAGAGGTATATTGGACTTAAGTTGAAGACCTCTCTATCTTAGTATTGATATATATCGGTCTAGGTATTTTTGATGTGTAATATATATTTCTTAAAATAATATTTCTAGGTATATCTGATGTAGAATATTTTGGCATTTCTCTAAATGGTATATTAATAAATGAAGGGATTTGTGAAACTCTTCCTAGATCTATAGTGTCTGAGGTAGAGGAATCATTCGAATATCTACTACTAGTAGACTTCCTATTGAAATAGAGCTTGACTCTCTCATCCTAGTATTGGGTTATTTATCTTAATTAGGTATTAGGTTTTACGAGTTCAATGGGTTCAGGTCTGGCAATACCTTTTAAGACCCATTCTTGGGGAAGAGATATCTTGACCCATTGAATACTTCTATGTGTGACAACATTAGTTTTAGTAGATCTGTTTGTAAAATAAGGGTTTAACCCTTTTTACTATGGAACCTAGCGCATGTGCTAAAAGCAAACATAATAGCTTTGTAGTAAATTTTAAAAACTAAAGCAACATGAATTGAACCTTCAAGTATTTGATAATTATGAGTTTTAATTTGTAAAACTAGGGATTTTAAAATATTTTTATCATTCAAAGAAATAGAGAAATTTGGGTAATAATCAAAAGAAATCAGACTCATGCATAAGCTTGACTCTACATAATTTAAAAAGGAATCTTCAAAGTTTGTGAATTTGGCATCTCTAAGAACAACAACAATAAATGTATTCAAGTCTTCTTTAGTTAAAGGTTTTATTCTTATATGGACTAAGCCAATATGGATGTATTTGTATTTTCGATCTATAACTTTTTTCAAGGAACTTTGAGAAAGCAACTGGATGGTTTCAAAAGGTTTTGACAACTATATGTCATGTTCTTCAGTCTTGATTAAGATATCTATTCTAAAAACTGGTATTTAAAAGTTCTATAAATCTTATCTCTATTTACTTTTGGTATTTTCCAATTATATAATCCTTTTTCAAAATCTTATATTATTATTTTTTTACTATTTACTATCTTTTTGGAATCATTGGAAGAAGTCGAAGCATAATTTGAAGATACAGTTCTACAAAAAATAGTATCCATTTTATAGAGATTTTTATAAAGAAAATAAAAACTCTTTACAATCCTAAGCAATTCATGGGTATTATGGCCCCTAGACACAATGGCTTACTTTTCGGGTCTTCCTAGGTAAGAAAACTTAAGAGATCTTAAGATTTAGACTCAAAACTTTATAAAAATAAATTACAATTTTCTATAATACTATCCCCCAGGCTCTGATACTAAAGAAGTTCATATTTGAATTAATAAGCAAAATAAAATTGCTCATAAAAATAACCAATTAATTCACATTCAAATGAAGGAACAGACTCAATTCTTTATCCAAAAATCTTAAATGGCAGCCCAATTAGGAGCAGCAAAAATCCCAAAAAAAGTGCAAGTCATTACCCAGATGTTTGGACCAAATTCTTTCGGACCAAGTTCTTTCGCACCAAGTTCTTCCTCCTTTATGTCTTTTTCAAATACCGGACCAACTTTCTCTCTGGATCATGAAGATTTGGATGACTTCCATGCTTGTTTTGGTAATAGCAAATATTAAAAAAATGAAAAATGAAAAATGAGGTCATCACCGATATCAACCCTAAACAACAAGTTATTGTGTAACACTATTATAGTACACGTCAATTGTAGCAGTACTGTTCAAAATTCAAAAAATACATTTGCTTACTGTTCAAATTTACTGTTTTTGCCATTTGGATGCCTATATCAAGGAGGAAAAAGAAGAAGAAGCAAGTTTTTTAGTTTTAGAGATTTCATTTCCCTTTTTTTCTCTCTCTCTTAATCTTTGTATATCTCTCTCTAAATACTTGTATCCAAATTTTCTCACTAACCAAATTTTATAAATACCTTAACCCAAATTCCAGTTACTTTGTATCTCATATCTTATTACAAAAACAAATAAATCTTACTAGGTATTTGTAGAGTCTTGCAAAAGTATGTCCAGAGTCTTGTAATTTAAATTCAATGTTAAATTTTACTTTCTACTTTTCTATAGCTGGTTTAGCCGCCTATTAAAATTTTGCAAATTTAAATTCTAAAGTAGAGTCTTGCAAAAGTATGTCTAGAGAATTCTATTGACAAAAAGGACACATTTTTAATTTTTTTAATTTAATTTTATGATCTTTAAATTTTTGCATTTAATTTTCTTCATTTAATTTTCTACTTTTAAATTCATGCATTTAATTTTCTAGTTTTTATTCATTTCTTCTTCTACTTCTTCAATCTTCATTTTCTTTATTGTTTATATCCCTTGTGATCTTTGGGCGTCTTTGGTATTAGAGCTTGGGGGATAGTATCATAGAAAATTGTAATTTATTTTTATAAAGTTTTAAGTCTAGATCTTAAGATCTCTTGAGTTTTCTTAGCTAGAAAGGTCCGAAAAGTAAGCCCTTGTGTCTAGAGGCAACCTAGGAATTGCTTTGGATTGCAGAGAGTTCTTATCTTCTTTATAAAAAATCTTTATAAAATAGATATTATTTTCTATAGAACTACATCTTCAAATTCTGCTTCCAAGAATATGGTAAATAGTAAATAATAATAATAATAATAATAATAATAATAATAATAGAAGATTTTATAAAAGGATTAGATAATTGGAAAATATCAAAAGTAAATAGAGATCAAATTTATAAAACATCTAAATACTAGTTTTTTAAAACAAATTTCTTAATCAAGATTGAGAACATGACATACATTTGTTAAAAACCTTTTAAAACCATCTAGTTGTTTTCTCAAAATTCATTGAAAAAAGTTATAGATGGAAAATACAAATATTAGCTTAGTCCAAGTAGGAATAAAACCTTTAACCAAATAAGGCTTTAATATATCTATTCTTGTTGATCTCAGAGATGCCAAATTCACAAACTTTGAAGATTACCTTTTAAGTTTTGTAGTGTCATGCTTATACATGCGTCTGATTTCTTTTGATTGTTACCCAAATTTCTTTGTTTTTTCAAATGATAAAAATGTTTAAAAATCCCTAGTCTTACAAATTAAAATTCATAATTATCAAATGCTTAAAGGTTCAATTCTTGTTGCTTTAGTTTTTAAAATTCACTATAAAGCTATGATGTCTGCTTTTGACATAGGCATTAGATTCCATAGTAAAAAGGTGAAACCCTTCTTTTACAAACATATCTTACTAAAGCTAATGTTGTCACACCTAGAAGTATTCAATGGGAAGAGGTATCTCTTCCCCAAGAATGGGTCTTAGAAGATATTACTAGGCCTGAACCCATTGAACTCGTAAAGCCTAATACCCAATTAACACAAATTACCCAATACCAAGATGGAAGAGAGCCACCCAAACCACCGAAAAAACCAAAACCATTAACTCTACCCTACTACAAACTCATTTCAAAACCTAAAGTCACTAAACTTGAACCTATCCTATGATTGCCATGTACCAACCACCCTTTTTTCCAACTGCTTATGATACTGAATTTCCTCCTTTTCAATAACACATAGACCCTATATCACAAGTCTGGACTGCTCCATATGTCTGACCCATGACGGTTACACCTGAAGGAACTTCCAAGCCCATTTCTGCAGCAGAATCTGTATTAAACTGGCAGACCCAGAATGCACAAGTGCAAAATAAGGTGCTTCAGAGAATTGAGACTAAGGTTGACAAGGTCATAAGCAAAGTCTCTATTCTAGACAATAGACAAACAACACAGTATGAAGCATTGTACAAGCTGTTAAGACAATTTGAAAAGCAGCAAATGGAACTAAAAAGCGAATTGATGAATATGTCTATCAGGCCATATGATTCAACCTTTGATGCAAAAACAGTCAAATTGCAGAAACTTGAAAGAAATATTGCTTCACTAAAGCAAGATCTCAAGCAGGATTATCTCAAATCTCCTTAACTCACAGATCCTCTAGGGATGTTCACTTCCCTACACCTTCCTATTTCACATCAGCCGTTATACACACCACCTCCTATTCATCAACCTTCACTTGAAGAACTGGAAAGATTTGGTCTCTCATCAAAACTTTTCCACAGACAATTCATGGAACAACTCAATCTAGGCCCAAAGCATATTTCTACACCAAAGCCCAGTACTGTTCCAGCCCAGACTGTTCAGCCCAATACTGTTCCAACCCAAACACCTATTGTTATAAGACCTGAGACACCTCATACTGTTACTTCTATACCGGATCAATCAATTCCTATTCCTCAAACAGTTTTCCAGTCTCAGAAACAAAAAGAAATAGCCTATTCCCATATGGTCCAACAACCCAAGTCCACAAATGCCATCACAACCTTTCTAGAAAAACAAGCTAATCAAAATATTTCTCAACTTGAAAGCCCATCTCAAGAGATACCTTACCTTTCTTCTAAAAGCTTAGAGTCTGAATTCTCAGATAATGAGCTCGACCCAAAACACTTTCCTCCAACCCAGTTCATGGCAGATTCAGCTACTTCACAACAAAGTGGAACAACCCATCAGGAACCTGCTTATCATCGTGAAGAACCACTAGAAGAGGAAATGGATACAAACATCCCAGAAGCCAGTTCTCAAGTTCCTCCAATGCCACAGAATGGCCTGTGGTTCACATTTGATGATATTCCTCCTCAAAAATGGAGAGACAGGATCCAAGAATTCTATGCTTGGATTAAAGTACAATAAAGACGTCCTAATTCTAGATATCCAGCCATAATCTTGGAATGCACTTCCAGATTCACAAGAACATTAAGAGATTGGTTTGTAAGACTCCTAGAAGCAGCTATGCTAAGATTTTATCATGCTTAGTCAATTGCAGAAGTATTTACAACTCTTCACCAAGAGTTTATTAGTAATACAATAGAGTATGATGACATGGCTAAAGATGAATAATTCAAGATGAAATGTTCTCTTTTGAGAAAAGATCTTGACAGACACTACCAGAGGATGACAAAGAGATTATATCTACTTGGTGGAGCTAATGATGCAAATCTGAAGCAAACATTTTTTTATGTCTTTTTTCCAGAAAACATTTCCAATCACATTTAGTTCCAGCTCTGAGAAAAGAATATTGATCTAAACTCTCTCAGTCTTGGAGAGATTTACTAGAAAATCTTACTATCAGTTGAAAAGATTTGTGCAAGCAGAAGATGGTCAAAGAATTAATGAATTTTGATCATGATTCCTCTTGGAAAATGGCATGCAAAAGACCAGACTTGCAAATCAAATGCAAGGACAAGACATGCACGTGTCCCCCTCGAAAGTCAAAGAGATACCATATATGGAGACCTCTAGATGATTTACAGTCAAGGAGGCGCAGGAGAAAGAAATTCAAGTTCTTTAAGAGGCATAAACACAGATTCAAGAAAGGTGACAGATGCTATGTGTGCCAGAAAAATGGTCATTTTGCAAAAAATTGCCCTAATAAGCCAAAGAAAGCAGCAAAGATCATACAGAAGATTCATCAGGTTACTCAAGTAGACCTAAAAAATGTTGATATAGAATCACTATTCTCCCTAGATGATGAATCAGATTCAAAAGTACTGTTTGCAGTAGAATTTTCAGATTTTCAATCAGAGATAGATGACTAACTACCTTCCCAAAACTCAATATTTCCATACCATTACCTTCCACCTATTTATCCCATTACTCCCTTTCCTATTCTACCAGATACAACCCCCTCAATAAACCTAACCCTATCCACTTTACCAATTGTTTGTTCTACCCAAAAGCTTCACTAGATTCCACTTGTTCCAATCACAGTTTTTCCTCACAAGTATGCCAAACCCATAAAAGTCATTGCATTCATAGACACTGGAGCTCACAAGTCTCTGATGAATCCTTCTATTCTCCTAGACAAATATTGGATTCAACATGATCAGCACTTTCAAGTAGTCGATGGTAAAATCTTCACCACAACCTTGAAAACTAGAAACCCCATCAAATTGCAATTCTTCCCTGAATTCACAATTTGGACACATGTCCTTGGATCAAAACTTCTAGACAATGATTTGGTCTTAGGATTTGACCTTTATTTCATATTAAACAAACTGTCCATTTTACCCATAGGATTGCAATACAAGAAGCAGTTGCTACCTTTCACTACCATACCTTCTCTGTTTACCTTGCAGCCTTCCCTACAGTCTCTTTCTCTATCCCTAGAGCTAGTAGAGGAACTTTCAGATTCCTGTTGTGCCCCGTCTCACACAGAATTTGCACAGAAACACCATTCCTCTCTCTGGACCATATCAAAGTTCTTTATTAGACTCCCATTTAAGAACTCAGAAGACCTCAACCCAACAAAAGCTTCACACCCAGGAATGTCTTGTGCATACATAGAGCTTGCAATACAAGAATGTTCTCAGTTAATGTCAGAAGGCCTAATTCAACTTACAAAATCAAATTGGGCATGTCAGGCTTTTTATGTGAATAAAAGATCAAAACAGATCCAAGGAAAAAAAAGACTTGTCATTGACTACAAGCCTTTGAATTTCTTCCTAAAAGATGATAAGTATCCACTACCGAGGATAGATTCAATGTTTCCTTTCATGGCTTCAGCCAAAGTATTTTCAAAGTTCGATATGAAAGTAGGATTCTGAGAACTAGGCATTGTTCCAGAAGATAGATACAAGACAATGTTTTGTATTCCTAATCACCATTATGAGTGGATTGTCATGCCATTTGGACTCAAAGTGGTGCCCTCACAATTTTAGAAGGCCATGATCTAGATATATGAGCCGATATTACATACGGCCCTGATTTACATTGATGATATTTTACTATTCAGCCTAGACATCAACTCTCATCATAAGATGGTCAAGAAGTTTATGGATCTTACAAAGGCCCATAGAGTAATGCTCAGCCCAACAAAGATGCAGTTGGCCCAAATGACCATTGACTTCTTAGGAATGCAATTCTCAAACGGGACTTACAGGCCTCAACCCCACTTGGCCCGAGAACTGTTAAAATTCCCTGATAAAAATTTAATAGTTAAGCAGATTCAACAGTTTTTCGGGATAGCCAAATATATCTGACAGTTCATTTCAGGTTAAAGTAAGCACATGAAACCTTTATACCAGCTTTTGAAAAAGCAGCCCCCACCTTGGTCGGCCATTCATACCAAGTCAGTTTAGACAATCAACTCAGCCACTCAAAGTTTGCCAAACTTACAAATTCCCTCCACAGGAAAAAGATTGCTACAAACAGACGCATCAGATGAACATTGGGGAGCAGTACTTTTTGAGATCAATGGAGATAAGAAAGAGATATGTGGATATGCGAGTTGTCATTTCAAGAATAGTGAACTTCACTATCACTCGACATTCAAAGAAATCTTAGCCATTAAATATGAAATCAGAAAGTTTGAATTCCATCTTATAGGACATAATTTCACAGTTGTCATAGACTGTTCATCTTTTCCATGCATACAAGATTTCACACAGAAAACTATTCCTCATCCATTGTTGTTGAGATGGAAAGAGTGGTTCAGTAGATACAATTTTGAAGTTTAACATATAAAAGGAGATAAGAACCTCATCCCTGATTTTCTATCCCAACCTTCACAAATTGATCTCATCTCATCATCATCAGAAATTCCTCTCATACTTATGGCTTCCAGTTCTCAATCAAACACTCTAGTTCTCAGTCTCTCAGACTTCCCACAAAGATGTCCAAAAGGTCCAAATCTTAAGCAAATCAGGAGCTTTGCCTAGAACATGTTGTTCACTTATATGATGTTGTTTCAAGAGAAGCTAGGTCATCCAAGGAAAATTGTTTACTTCCCTGCAAGGTACCCTTGAGTAATCATTTATAGGCTCTCCACAGAGCTTATGCTTCCTGAGCAGTTATGGTATTTATGGTGTCAGTCAACATTATACTATCATGCAGTCCATATCCCTTTGATAGATTTTCTCACATTCATATGCAATCGAGCAAATTTACAGCCTCCACATGTCAAGTTTCTTATGTGGTTCCAACCCTTAAGCTATTGGAAGATATTATTTGCCAAGCTAATTACAGATAACTCAACTCCTAAACTTCCAGAGGAGATCATTGGAATTTTTATATTCCACCGTCCTTACACACACATCACAGGAACAAATACAGTCGTAGCACTTGGACACCTCAACCTTTGGAGAATAGTTTGTTATGAAGACCCGTGTGTTTAGAAGAAGTAAAATCAGCAATCCATTTGGAACTAAGGCGAAGGAGGAGCAACTACTATCATCTACCTCCAACAAGGTACACATCACTTAGCCTAGATCCTTATAAAACAAGTAAGATGATTCCATGGCCACCTCTGCTCAAGCCCAAGCTCAGACTTGAAGATGAAGACCCAGTGATTGATGAAGATTCACAAGAGGAAGAAACCTACAAGCCCAATCTTGGAGACATAACAATTACTCGAAGAGAAGAGTCCAGGCTCAATCTCCATTCCGGCCCAAGCTTCAATTTCAGAAATGAAGTTCCACAGTTTCCAAACTTCAACTACAATCAAGATGTTAACTTCTCGGACCCCCCCCCACCAGAAAGTATTGAGGAAACTGAAGACATCGATGATTGGCCCAAAAGAGACGAGGAGCCCACTCTTGAAGATCTTAACTTATCACCATCACATGAGCAGATCCATAAATAGTAAAATATTTGCCACTATGTTATGCTTCTATAAAAGTTGTAATAATTTAGCTGATATGATGACAGCTGACCCTACCTACAATATTATGGTTTGCTTTTTGCTTTTTTACTTTTGCTTTAAGTCTCTATCATAGTAATTACATCACTATTTAGGAATCTTATCTTTAGTGCTTGATGATGTAAGTAGTGACGCATGTGTTAACTGCTTTTAAGTCTATATAAGCTTCTATAATGTATCATGAGGGGCATTCAGAGTTGACCCCGTGTAATTCCCTATTGTGAAATACAAAATATGTTTTCTTAAACTTCTCTCTCTTCCTTTGATCCTAGATAAGTCATACCAAATAATCTCACGATCGTATAACAATCCCAGGTTATGTTTGAGAATGTTTGAATTAAGAATCAAAACAGGATACACCCATTAGTGGCCAGAAGAGCCTTTAGGGTTAGTCATACCTTGATCCTTGTTTGAAAGTTCTCACCCATCTTTTGTATTTGGTTTTTCTGGTGGTTTGGGTGGCAAGGGATCAAGGTGATCATCCCATGAAGGTGGTACAGGTGGTAATGGATTTTTATAGTGAAAAGGTGGGGAATAAGAAACCACATAGTCATATTTACCTGACGGTTGTCCCAACAATCCAACAGAAGGATCTCCATCTTCATATCTTTCAAAGAATTGTTTCTCCGAGCACTTTGTCTTTCTCTTGGATTTTTTGGCTTTTCTATTCCAATCTTCACTTTCTTCTATCGTTTGATCTACATAACAGTCATCACAATCACATATATCAAAGTAATTGTGATTTTCGATATGAGACTGATAAATAGGCTGTGTTGAGCTTGAGAAAACAAGAATAGGAATTTCCTCATGAGAGGAAATAGGTTGCATCATGAATTGTGTAGAAAACTCCACTGGTGTGTTGGCTTGGGGTTCATTTTCCTCTGGGGAAAAGAACTGAGTCTTAACTCTGCCATCCTTGTGCTTTATGAAAAGCAGTTTTGTTGAGCTTACTGGCTGGCTCCTTTGTTGTAGAAACTCATAATTTGTTAACCAAGACTGAGGAAAGATCTGAAGAATATCCTCCTTGTTTAGCTGCTTTAGAATTTGTACTACCTTTGTACATGGGTAGAATCCACAGTAATACTTAAGGCATCAGCAGAGGCTGGGATACAGAGGCCCATTGCATGGTTCTGCACTCTATAGATCATCTGATAGTAAAAAGTAGCTATATTTGGAGTAGCTACATTTTTTACTCCAATGATCTGGACTTGTACCTTCAGTGTAGTAAACGTGTGAGGATCATGAAGCCTCATATTGAAATTTGGGTAGAAAGTACAAAGGACGATTCCTGCATTAAAAGAAGTCTAGATTGTACCAATTATATCATGTTGGTTTTCCAGAAATCTGGTATCCAGTAAGGCTATCCGAGCAACAACATGTAATCCTTTTCGGCCATGATAAGTTAAAGCAAGTTTGATGTCTCCAAAGTGGATGTGGGAATATCCATTGTTAAGCCACTGAGTTAGAAATTCAGAGGGGATCTTAAGAGTGATGAAGTTTTCTTCAACAGCACTTTGAATAGGACACTGGTCAAAGGAAGAATATTGTACATACTCCTTTATAGAGGAAGGTTTTTGATGGATTAAGGTTTTTATGGAGGTTGTGAAGGAGGATTTATGTTTCTAGAAGGTGTGATAAGGATTTAGAAATGGAATATTTGTTTCTTGAACTTTCTGTTCTTCATGAAGGAAAGAAAGATCATAGAGATGACTTAGATTTTTTGAAGTAGAAGGAGAAGGTTGAAAAGATAAAGTAGAAGAAGAGGAAGAAGAACGAGACATCTTTAGAACTTCTGACATGATAATTAAGAAGAAGACTCCTCTTCACCATAGATTAAAATAAGAACAAACAATCTCAAGGATCTGATACCAATACAGGAGATGGAAGAGAACTTTCAAATAAGAATCAAGGTATGACTAACCCTAAAGGCTCTTATGGCCACTGGTGAGTCTATCCTGTTTGATTCTTAATTCAAGCATTCTCAAACATAACTTAGAATTATTATACCATCATGAGACTATTTGGTATCGCTTAATATAGGATCAGAGGAAGAGAGAGAAGTTTAAAAAAACATATTTTGGATTTCACAATAGGGAATTACACGGGGTCAACTCTGAATGCCCCTCCTAATACATCATAGAAGCTTATATAGACTTAAAAGCAGTTAACATATGCATCACTGCTTACATCACCAAGCACTAAAGATAAGATTCCTAAATAGTGATGTAATTACTATGACAGAGACTTAACGCAAAAGTAAAAAGAAAAAAGCAAACGACACTATTGTAGGTAGGGTCAGCTGTCATCATATCAACTGAATTATTACAAATTTTATAAAAGCATAACATAGTGCAAACATTTTACTATTTATGGATCGGCTCATGTGATGGTGATAGGTTAAAATCTTCAAGAGTGGGCTTCTCGTCTCTTTTGGGCCAATCATCGATGTCTTCAGCTTTCTCAATACTTTCTGGTGGGGGGTCCAAGAAGTCAACATCTTGATTGTTGTTGAAGTTTGGAAACTGTGGAACTTCATTTCTGAAATTGAAGCTTGGGTCGGAATGCAGATTGGGCCTGGACCTAGACTCTTCTCTAGAAGTAATTGTTACGTCTCCAAGATTGGGCTTGTAGGTTTCTTCCTCTTGTGAATCTTGATTAATCACTGGGTCTTCATCTTCAAGTCTGAGCTTGGGCTTAAGCAGAGGTGGCCATGAAATCATTTTAATTCTTTTACAAGGATCTGGGCTAAGTGATGTGTAACTTGTTAGAGGTAGATGATAGTAGTTGTTCCTTCGTCTCAGTTCCAGGTGGATTACTGATTTTACTTCTTCTAAGCACATGGGGTCTTCATGACAAACTGTTCTCCAAAGGTTGAGGTGTCCAAGTTCTATGACTGTATTTGTTCCTGCGATGTGTGTGTAAGGACGGTGGAATATAAAAATTCCAATGATCTCCTCTAGAACTTTAGGAGTTAAGTTATCTGCAATCAGCTTGGCAAATAATTTCTTCCAATAGCTTAGGGGCTAGAACCACATCAGAAACTTGACCTGTGGAGATTGTAAATTTTCTCGATTGCATATGAATGGGAGAAAATCTATCAAAGGGATCTGGACTGCATGATATTATAGTGTCAACTGACACCATAAATACCATAACTGCTCAGGAAGCATAAACTCTATGGAGAGCCTATAAATGATTACCCAAGTGTACTCTGTAGGGCAGTAAACAATTTTCCTTTCAAGACCTAGCTTGTCTTGATATAGCATCATGTAAGTAAACAGCATGTTCTGGGCGAAGCTCCTGATTTGTTTAAGATTTAGACCTTTTGGACATCCTAGTGGGAAGTTTGAGAGACTGAGAACTGGAGTGTTTGACTGAGAACTGGAAGCCATAAGTATGAGAGGAATTTTTGATGATGATGAGATAAGATCAATTTGTCAAGGTCAGGATAGAAAATCAGGGATGAGGTTCTTATCTCCTTTTATATGTTGAACTTCAAAACTAGATCTACTGAACCACTCTTTCCATCTCAACAACTGTGGATGAGGAATAGTTTTCTGTCTAGAATGTAGCATGTGTGGAAAAGATGAACAATCCATGACAACTGTGATATTCAGATGATTCTTCTACCTCAAACGTTATAGATCTAGGAAGAGTTTTACAAATTCCTTTAGTTATTAATATACCATTTGGAGATGCCCAGATATTCTACATCAGACATACCTAGAAATACCATTTTAAGAAATGTTGATTACACCTCAAAAATACCTAGACCGATATATATTAATCCTAGAATAGAAAGTTCTTCAACTCAAGTCCAAGATACCTCTTCTGTTCAACCCCAAATTGAACTAGACCAAGAACCTAGCAATCCTACTTTTTCGGCCAGTATAGAAAATTTAACACATTAGTTAAATGTCATTGAAAAGGAATTTCAAGTTGATAAAAAAATTTTACATGGTGATTTTTATGGAAAATATAATCTTGAAAAAAGAAAGTGGTTTTTCAAAAAATTCTTAGATACCAGAAAAAAGATTTAGGAAAATTTTTATGAATTTGTTTGTGAAAATAGAATTCATATTCTGTTTTTTTATTGGTTTGAAATATATTCTTCTCAAAATTCTATAAAATATCCTTTCAAATATACTAATCCAGTAACTATTAGAAATAAAACTCATGAATGGGAAACCATAACATATTCTAAGAAAATTCAATCTATGCAGCCACCCATTCAAGGTATAAAAATCCCATTCCATGATCAACTTGTAAATTCCACTCCTCTCAAAATTCCTAGTAGTGATGATAAAGTATCATTAAACAATTAGATCGTATAGAAAAATAAATAGAAAAAACCTATAATTTCTTTAGATCCCCAAACCAGTCATAAAAATCTAAAAATAAAAAATCTCATTTTCAAACCTTTTTAGATATCCAAAACTAGTATCAAAATTTTTTTAAATAATATAAATGAATTTATTAAAGTCATCTAGGACCAGTTAAGTCATATTGATCCTAATTCTAGCAGTTCTAGTCCGCCTATAGATTCTAACCAAGATGCCCCTGATACTCCAACTTCTAGAATAAATGTTATAAATCAAGATTATGATATTAGTGAAACTTTAGAACAATTTTAGGAATCCACACCTAAAATCAACAGAATGACTTGGAAAAAATCCTCACAAGTCCAACATTTACAAATAATTTCATCACCAGACTTAGGTATAATCAAACCAACAGAACAATCCCATTTTATTGTTTCTTCTGTCTATGATTGGAACATATATGGAATAACTGAGCATGGTATTATTAGTCTTTTATAACAAATGACTATGACTATAACTGCTTATAAAACTCAAATAGGAACTCAAGAGAGAACTATTGTTGAACTCCTCATATAGCTGGATTTTCTGGCCAACTTAAAGGATGGTGAGACTACTATCTCACTTCTCAACAACAGGAAAGTATCCTTAATGCCATCAAAGTAGATGAAATAGGAATACCAATCGTAAATGAGGACAAAAATCCTCAAAAGGATGCAGTAGCAACCTTAATCCTTACATTCTCTTTACATTTTATAGGAGATGCTACTCTTTAAAAGAAAAAAATGTTGACTTACTTTGAAATCTTAAATATAAAAAACTTGGTGATTTCCAATGGTACAAAAATATCTTTTTAAATAAAGTCATGATCAGGAAAAATTCTAATCAACCCTTTTGGAAGGAAAAATTTCTTGTAGGTTTACTAACTCTTTTAGAAGAAAAGGTTAAAAATAAAATTAGATGACGAAATCATATCCAGAATTTTCAATATGCTTTTAGATTCCTCTAATTCTGAATTTGAAAATTTCTCTTCTAACTTTAAAGAAAAAAAATCATTACAAATTGATGAACTAGTCACAATAAGTTCATTCAATTCTTTAGATTCTAAATTAGAAAAACATATTAATGTTATATCAAAAGAACAACAATTTATTTTAGATGTTTTAAAACAAATATATGATCTCCAGTTTTAAAAGGAATACTTAGATAAACTTTAAAATTCTCTTAGTGATAAAAGAGAAGAACCAAAAGAAAGGCAAAGATCTATTCTTTCTAGTACTTCTAAAAACAAGTTTATTTCCATCCATGATCTCCAGAAAGAAATTAAAGAAGTAAAATTAGAAATAAGAGAATTAAAAGAAAAAAGAGAACATGATTCTCAAATTATAAATTCACTTTTATCCAAATTCCTACCAGAAAATTCTACTTCAAATAATTCTTCTAGTAATAAAGATCATAATACTCAAAATCTTGAATCCCTCGAAGCAGCTCCAAAAGATTTTCTTTTTGTTTTAAAAGAAATTACTTCTAGAAAATATTTTATAAAAATTACTCTTATTTTATCAGAATATTTTCGAATTGATACTATTGCATTATTTGATATTGGTATTGATTGAAATTGCATTCAAACTGGTTTAATACCAAAAAAATTTCGTGAAAAAACTCATACAAAAATTTCTTCTATGAATAATTCAAAATTAAAGGTAAATTCTATGACTGATGCTTCAATTTTTAATAATAATATTTCAATTACAACTTCATTTATTTTATTTGATGATATACACCACACAGTGATTCTTGGAATACCTTTCGTGAATTTAATAACTCATTTTAAAGTATCCCAAGATCATATTTCTTTTAAATACATCATAAAAATTTAAGTTTTCAATTCATAGAAAAATCCAAAATTAGAAGTTTAAATTTAATAACACCATGTTTTATACATGAAAATGTCATTAATATTTTAATAAAAGAAAAATCTTTCCAACTTGAAAATCTCAAAAAAAATATTTTATTTAAAAAGCTAGAATCTCAGTTAGAAACTCCTGAAATTCAACAATTTGTTTTATCTTTACAAAGACTTTTTGAAACAGATGTTTGTTCTAAAATTTCAAATACTTTTTGGCTAAAAAACAACACATTGTTGATATGTCTTACGAACGATTTTGATGAAAAACATATTATAACAAAAGCTCGACCTATTTAAATGAATGCTAAATTAAAAAAGCATTGTAGGAAAGAAATTCAAGATTTAGAATAAAATGTTTGATTTCTAAGTCTAGGTCTCCTTAGAGTTGTTCCGCTTGAAATAGAACAAGGTATTCTAAGACTTGTAATTAATTATAAACTCCTAAATGCTACATTAAAATGGATTCGATACCCAATTCTAAACAAAAAAGATTTGCTGCAAAAACTTTATTTTGCACTAATTTTTTCTAAGTTTGATATCAAGTCGAGTTTTTAGCAAATTCAAATTTCAAAAAACCATCATTACAAAACTATTTTCATTGTCCCTTTTGAATAATATGAATGGAATGTAATGTCATTTGGTTTTAAAAATGTCACTTTTGAATTTCAGAGGATTATGAATGACATTTTCAACAAATATTCCAAATTTTATATTATTTATATTGTTGATATTTTAATATTCTCAAATTCCTTAGAAGAACATTTTAAACATCTCAAAACCTTTTTCACTGCATTAAAATGGATTCAATATCCAACTCTAAACAAAAAGATTTTCTGTAAAAACTTTATTCTGCACTAATTTTTTCTAAATTAGGTATGAAGTCGAGTTTTTGGCATATTCAAATTTCAAAAAACTATCATTGCAAAACTGCTTTCACTATCCTTTTTGGACAATATGAATGGAATGTAATGTCATTTGGTCTAAAAAATGTCACTTCTGAATTTCAGAGGATTATGAATGACATTTTTAACAAATATTCCAAATTTTGTATTATTTATATTGACGATATTTCAATATTCTCAAATTCCTTAGAAGAACATTTTAAACATCTCAAAACCTTTTTCTATGTTGTAAAGAAAAATGGTTTAGTAATTTCTAAATAAAAAATATTGTTATTTCAATTAAAAATCTAGTTTTTAGGTCATTACGTCTCATAAGGATTAATGATCCAAATTGAAAGATCCCTTCAATTTGCAAATAAATTTTGGAACAAAATTCTTAATAAAACACAGTTACAAAGTTTTTTAGAAAGCATTAATTATATTTTAGATTTTTGTCCAAATATTAATAGAATAGCTAAATCCTTACATGATAGGCTTGAAAAATCTTGTCTTATGGTCAGACACACATACCACTGTTGTTTTAGAAGTTAAAAAACAGGTTTTTGAAATTCCATGTCTATATATTGCTGATCTCAATCTCCCTAAAATTGTAGAAACTGATGTTTCTAATTTAGGTTATGGAGAAATTCTTAAGCAGAACCAAGGAAAATAATGTATAGTACAATATACCAATGTACACTGGAATGATACTCGGAAAAATTATTCTATTATTAAAAAAGAAAATTTAAGTATTGTTTTATATATACAAAAATCCCAATGTGACTTATTGAAACAAAAAATTATTTTTAGAATTGATTGTAAAAGTGTAAAAAGATGTTTTACAAAAAGATGTTAAAAATCTTGCATCAAAATAAAGTTTTGTATGATGACAAACTTTTTTAAGTATTTTTTATTTTGATATAGAATATATTAAAGAAGATACAAATTTCATCCCAAATTTTCTAACCCGAGAATTTTTGCATTATAAGGACAATGCTTAGCAAGAACAAAAATAAAGGCAAAGAAGTACCCTAAAATTTCCCATAATACAAATCTTATTTTGATGTCCTTATTGATGAAAAAGCTTAAGATACTGCTTCTTCAAAAATACTAACCTCACATTTAAAAATTCCAGCTTTTGCATCCACTCAAAATATTCTAATTAACTTTCCTAAATTAAATTCTATGAATATTGAAGCATATCAATATCTCCAGAAAATGTCAGAATCATTTAAAAACAACTGTGGGAGTCTCTTCAGACACAAATCATCCCTTCAAAACAAAAGAAAAAAGAAGAGGTTAAAGTAAGTTCATTTCAATTGATTCCCTCTAAGGTAAATTCCTCAAACTCACTTTTAAAATCCAAGAAAAGTGATTCCTCAAAAACTCTTTCTCAAAAATAATTTTCAAAATCTCAATTGATTTTGTTACAAAAATCCCAAAATCCTTCTAATTTTATTTTGGAAAATAATTTTCTAAATATAGTTATTACAGAAAAATGATTTCATGATCCAAATCCCTTGAACACCTTGGAGAAATTATTTAGAAAAAGATGGTTTTACAAATTAACCGATTTGAAGAAAACTTTGAGTTTTTATCAAACAATTTTAGAAATAACTGAGTCTATTACTTAAAAAAAATCTATAATGAATAGCTGATTGATCTCGTATATTCCACCTATAAAATTCACAAAGTTATTATTCCAAGTGACTGAAAATTTGGCCTTAGTCAATATCTTCACTTTCCAAATACCTCAAAAAATATGTCTTTTTTATATCTCTTATAACTATTGGGATTACCAATAACCCTGGTTCAATGCCTTTTCCATCAAAAATTCTAAAAAATATCATACCTGGTTATTCTATTTTCATACAATTTATAATCATTCTACTTTCCCTTCATGGTAGCCCATGTGGTGGGAAATATTTGGCACAAATATAAAATTTCTAAAACCCAAACCTTACATTCTTAAATCCTTCAACCTTTTCAAATCTATTTACAAACCAAGCATAGAAGAAAAAAGAATTTTGGCTATATCTTTTTCATTTCAGGTTCTATTTATTGTGGGTTTTTACCTGGACCTTAGATTATTCTGACCATTCAATTTCCTTGATCAGAATGAAATTCAAAGTAAAATGGTGGGATAAATTTCAAATTCCATAGAGTTTAAATCCCAATGACGTTCAGGTTTGGATTAATGAGTAAAATAAAATTGCTCATAAAAATAACAAACCAATTCACATTCAAATGAAGGAATATATTCAATTCCTTGTCCAAAAATCTCAAATGGTTGCCCAATTAGCAGCAACAAAAACCCCAAAAGAAATGCAAGTCATTATCCAAATGTTTTCACCAAGTTTTTCCATTCCAAGTTCTTTCTCCTCTAGATCTTTTTCAGATACTGGACCAGCTTTCCCACTCGACCATGAAGATTTGGATGACTTCTATACTTGTTTTGGCAATAATGGATATTAAAAAAATTGAAAAATGAAACATGAGGTCATCACTGATATCAGCAGGATATCGACCCTAGAACACGAGTTACTGTGCAACACTATTACAGCACCCTTCAACTCTAGTTGTACTATTCAAAATTTCAAAAATACCCCTAATTACTATTCAAGTTTACTGTTTTTCCATTTGGATGCCTATATAAGGAAGGAGAAAGAAGAAGAAAGTTTTTTTGGTTTTGGAGATTTCATTTCTCTCTCTCTCTCTCTCTCTCTCTCTATCTATCTATCTCTAAATATTTGTATCTCCCTCTCTCTAAATACTTGTATACAAATTTTCTTAGTAGCCAAAA
Organism: Triadica sebifera; assembly: GCA_023653625.1. Lineage (NCBI taxonomy): Eukaryota > Viridiplantae > Streptophyta > Magnoliopsida > Malpighiales > Euphorbiaceae > Triadica > Triadica sebifera. The sequence continues at coordinate 14,973,579 of CM042897.1, forward strand.
TTTGTAAATACCTTAACCCAAATTTCAATAACTTTGTATCTCATATCTTACTACAAATACCTAGTAAGATTTATATGCTTTTGTACTTTAAATTCTATATTAAATTTTACTTTCTACTTTTTTATGACTGGCTTAACCTCCTATTAAAATTTTGCAAATTCAAATTTTAAAGTAGAGTCTTGCAAAAGTATGCTCAGAGAATTCTGGTGACACTTTTAATTTTTTGTAATTTAATTTTATGCTCTTTAAATTCTTGCATTTAATTTTCTAGTATTTATTTATTACTTTTTTCTACTTCTTCTATCTTTTATGTCTTTGTTGTTTATATCCCTTGTGATCTTTGGACGTCTTTGATATATATATATATATATTTGTGTGAGCCTTTAAAACACAAGATATAAGGTTGTTTGTGTGATCCTGCAAAAACACAAAGTAAAGGTTGTTTGTGTGAGCCTGTAAAACACAAGATAAATGTTGTTTGTGTGAGCCTGTAAAACACAAGGAATTGGTTATTGTGTGAGCCATTAAAATACAAGGGATTTATGGGTTAGGTGTGAGCCATTGTGGGAAACACCATAGTTGGGAGTGAGCTTGTAAAATTCCATTGTAACACGAAACTAGCCGTTGGCTGATTATAGAGATGATTGGACAGAGCCTCAAAGAAGAGTAAATTTCAAAAACAAGAAGGCAATGACAATCCTATCAAGCTCATTATCTATTGAAAAATGTGGAAGAATACAACACTGCCCAACAGCATACAGCATGTGGAAGGCATTGGAAAATAATTATGATGGAACTAAGCATGTCAAATCCAAGAAGATTCAACTTCTGACCTCAGAATATGAGCTCTTCAAGATGAAATCCAATGAGTCAATCACTGACATGACCAACCATCTTCTAGCCATCATAAATGGAATGAGGAAACTTGGAAAGCATCTGAGTCTGGAAGATGTAAACAACAAAATCCTGAGAAGTCTCCCTCTTAAAGACTATGGCTCAAGAGTTGCTGGCATAGAAGAAGCAAATGAAGACATGAGCATCATGAACACTGATGTACTGATTGGAAAACTTCTCACACATGAAATGGCAGTGAAAAGAGATAGAGAGCTTGAAGCAGAGCCAGAGAAAAGAAAGCCCTTAGCACTCAAAGCCTCTACTTCAAAATCTCAAGAAGAAAGTGAAGATGATGAAGAAATGAGTAATGATGAAAATGAGGACATTGTTATGCTTTCAAGAAGACTAAAAAGAATCATTGAGAAGAAAATGAGCAACTCCAGAAAATTCAGGCAACGAAACCTCAAACAAACTTCTAATGATGGACAAAGAAGTAAGGAAGAGGTAAAGTGCTATGAGTGTGGAAAGAAAGGACATATCAAACCAGAATGTCCAAGGCTCAAGAAACATAAGAGAAAATACAAAAAAGACAATGGGGAGAAAGGTCACAAAGCCACATGGGATGACGAAAGCTCTTCAAGTGAAAGAGATGATAATGAAAGCGAAAAGGTCAACCTATGCTTCATGGCTTTTGAGAATCACGTCTCGAATAAGGTAAGATCACTACACTCATACTCTTTAAACAATAATAGTAGTGATAATGATGATGATAGTGATGATGATGATGATGATGAACAAAGCCTAATAGAAGAATTAAATCTAGAATTAGAGAAATATAGAAGTAAATTCAGTACTTATAGAAATAACATCTCTAATTTAAAAAATAAAATAGATGTTTTAGAAAAGGATAACATAAAGCTTAAATCATCTAATGAATCTCTCCAAAAGTCATTAGATGAATATTCATCAAGACCCTCAACTGCTTCTTTGCTTAAAGAAAATAATACTTTGAAAAATGAAGTTGAGGAACTTAGAAATTCCATCTCTAAATTTCACAAAGGTAAAAAGAGTTTAGATACTCTCATTGTGTCTCAAACATCACCCTTAATTAGACATGGTTTAGGATTTAAGGACACATCATCATCTTCTCACAAAACCATCTTTGTTAAGTCTAGTGAACCTCACATCTCCACACCTGTTGGAACATCACCAAGGAATAAGCATATTAAACCTTCTATACATAAAAAGAATAATCATGCCTTTATATATAAGAAGCATACATCTAGAAAAGCATCAATTAATCATGATTGTGCATGTCATTATTCTCAAAATCAGTTTGATAGAAATATGGTATTCAAAAATCTTGGAAGGCCAAAAAGCAATTTTAGACCAAAACAATGTAATTACTGTATGAAAATGGGTCACATAAATAAACATTGTTGGATAAGGAAGGCTCATTGGGAACCTTCATGTGCTAACCCCCAAGGACCCAAGCTCATTTGGGTACCTAAAAATCATACTTGAACTGTGATTTTATAGGTATGCCTCAAGTCCACAATAAACAAAAATGTTTCGCTAGTAGATAGTGGATGCTCAAGGCATATGACAGGAAATAAAGAACTCTTCAAAGAAATCAAAAGTATTGATGGAGGTAAAGTTACCTTTGGAAACAATGCTAAGGGTAAGGTAATTGGCATTGGATCTATCGGTATTAATGGTACTACCTTTATTAAAGATGTATTACTTGTTGATGGCTTGAAACATAACTTGTTAAGTGTTAGTCAATTATGTGATAAAGGAAACAAAGTAATATTTACTTCCAATGAATGTCTTGTGTTCTCTATCGATGATCAAGAGATATTTAAAGGAAATAGAGATGTCAATACATACATAATAAACTTACATGAACTATCTAACCATTCCTCTAAGTGTCTTGTGACCACTAATGATGAATCTTGGTTGTGGCATAGAAGGCTTAGTCATGCTAACATGGACTTAATACAAAGCCTCAGCACAGGAGAACTAGTAAAAGGACTACCAAGAGTCAAATATGAAAAAGGCAAGACATGTGAACCTTGCCATAGAGGAAAGCAACACAAGTCATCCTTCAAAGCCAAAAACATAGTAAGTACCTCAAAATATTTTCAACTCCTGCATTTGGACTTATTTGGACCTACTAAAATTGCTAGTTTAGGAGAAAAATATTATGCCTTTGTCATCGTAGATGATTACTCTAGATTTACTTGGGTAATTTTCTTAGCTCATAAGAGTGATTCTTTTGAAAATTTCAAAAACTTTGCTAAAAGAGTTCAAAATGAAAAAGGGTACTGTATTTCAAAGATAAGAAGTGACCATGGCAAAGAATTTGAAAATGAAAACTTTGAAAGCTTTTGTCTTGAACATGGCATTTCACAGAATTTCTCATCTCCTAGAACACCTCAACAAAATGGGGTAGTTAAAAGGAAAAATCGAACTTTAATTGAAATGGCTAGAACAATGCTCAATGAATATGGTTTATCAACTTACTTTTGGGCAAAAGCCACAAACACTGCATGTTATATTTCAAATCGAGTTTTCAAAAGACCTCTTTTAAACAAAACCTCATTTGAGCTATGGAATGGAAGAAAGCCCTTGATATCGTACTTTAGAGTATTTGGATGCAAGTGCTTCATATTGAATACCAAGGACAACCTTGGAAAATTTGCTTCTAAATTTGATGAATGTATCTTTTTAGGATAATCTACAACTAGCAAAACATATAGAGTATTTAACAAAATATCATTAACTGTTGAAGAATTTATGCATGTTGTCTTTAATGAATATAGTATACTTGATCTTGTGAAAGGTAGTGTTCTTGATGATGTTGTAGGTAACATGGAAAGACTTGATCTTGAAAATGGAAAAGAAGAAAACGATCAAGAAGATTCACATCAAAATGATTATTATCTACCTCATTTCCGTCATTTTGATGATAACAAATAAAATAGCAATATTGTATTTAACATACTTGTTTTCTAAGTCTATTAAATAGGGTATGGATTAAAATAGCAAGAATGGAGAATGGAAGATTAATCCTTAAAAGACAAAATTAAGGAAGTAGCAAGTTCATGCCCGTGATTGTATGTGTCACGCCCATGAAAAAGCTAACCATCACCAAAACCAACATTTGAAGTTCACGACCATGAAGGAAGATACAAACCGTGAAATATACATTTAAGTCACGCCCGTGAATTAAATATCATGCCCGTGAACCTTTATCACAATTTCATCCATAGAGTTTCACGACCAAAGTCACCACTTGGATCACGGCTGGGAAGTTTGTCACGCCCGTGAAGATGTATGTCATGCCCGTGACCCAATGTTTCAAAACCTTCTAGAGAGCTTCACGACCAAGGTCACCACTTCAATCACGGCTTGGAAGAACAGTCACGCTCGTGACAAACATAGTCACGCCTGTGAATGATGAAAGAGAAAAATGTCATGTGCGATTATTTGGTTGGTACAACGGCTAATTTCGTATTAAATGCACCCTAACGGCTATAATCAGTTATGAGAGTATAAATGCAAGTCATTTATGCATTCAGTACAAGAGGATAGCAAATACTTGAATTAAAATCTTATTACAAGCTATTTGTACATTTAATACTTTCATTATCAATATCTATTCTCTGTGAAAATCTTTTTGCTCATCATTTATTGAGCAATAAAGATTTGTAAGTGTTTCTCTCTATAATCAATTATTACTCAAGTGAGTTTTGGGTATTTCTGGGTTAAGAGAAGAACACTTGTAAGGGTTAGTTGTGTGAGCCTTTAAAACACAAGATATAAGGTTGTTTGTGTGATCCTGCAAAAACACAAAGTAAAAGTTGTTTGTGTGAGCCTGTAAAATACAAGATAAAAGGTTGTTTGTGTGAGCCTGTAAAACACAAGGAATTGGTTATTGTGTGAGCCATTAAAACACAAGGGATTTTCTGGGTTAGGTGTGAGTCATTGTGAGAAACACCATAGTTGGGAGTGAGCTTGTAAAACTCTATTGTAACACTTAGTGTGTTAGTGAAACTCCCAATTGCGATTGGGGAGAGGAGTAGGGTTTGTTAATGTAATGCCCGATAATTTAGGCCACGGTCGCGGTTGATCGAAATCCGGCGCGCTGAACCGATCGGGGTCTAAATTCGGACATGAAAGAAATAAATTTAAATAATAATAAGATGGGAGAAAAATATTTTGAATATTATTAATTGAGAATTTTGAAGTTTGGAATTAAAATTGGGAAAAAAATTATTTTTCGCTGAACGAAATTTGGAATTGCAGTGTTTTTGGCACGAAATTCTAAGAAGGCACCCCAATCGCAATTGGGAGTTTCACTAACACACTAAGTGTTACAATAATTTAGGCCACGGTCGCGGTTGATCGAAATCCGGCGCGCTGAACCGATCGGGGTCTAAATTCGGACATGAAAGAAATAAATTTAAATAATAATAAGATGGGAGAAAAATATTTTGAATATTATTAATTGAGAATTTTGAAGTTTGGAATTAAAATTGGGAAAAAAAATTATTTTTCGCTGAACGAAATTTGGAATTGCAGTGTTTTTGGCACGAAATTCTAAGAAGGCATAAAAATAGAATATTCTTTATCTAAGGAAAGGAATATTATTTTGATTAAAATAAAGTATGAGTGATTTAAATTAATGGACCAATAGGAAGCAAGATTAGTAACTAATCCTAACCACCCACCTAATCCAACTATAAAAAGTCAAATTTTCACTTTTTTGACCATTCTTCTTCTTCTTCATCTTGACCAAACTCATTTCTCTCTCTTTTCTTCTTCTTTGCCGTGAGCTTCTCCTCTCCCATTTACTTTTGTTTTTCTTTCTTCAAATCAAGCTAAGATTAGATGAAAAAAAAAGGGGATTAAGGCAAGATCATGAAGAAAGTGAAGTAAAGTGAGCAAAACTAAGGAAGAGGAAGGAAGAAAGGAAGAAAAAAAAAAAGAGTTTTTAGCCATTTGGAAGATCATCAAAGGTGAGTTTAGATTTTCCATCTCCTTACTTTCTTCTTCTCTTTTCTTTGAGTTTGAGGTTAGTTGCCATTATAGCTAGTAAATTAGGGTTATTAGTATGCTAATGGTGATTAAGGGTGGATTAGTGTGATTAGTGTTTGATTAGTGTAAAATTTATTGTTAGGGCAAGGAAGTGAACAACCTTTGAACCAAAATCAAAGGGGAAGTAAGGGCAAGGAAAAGGCTATCTAAGAGGAAGAGAAAAGTGAAGAAAAATAGAACTTTGAGGTATGTACATTTGGCAAAAATTCAATATAGAAAAGTATTGATTTTGATTTTGTAATGTAGTGAATTTATGTATGAAATTCTGAACATTTGATTGAGTGATTAAATGATGTCATGAATGTGAAAATAAAGACTAGAAAATGAGGTTGATGCATGAAAATGGAAAATGTATGAATTATTTGATGTGCTGGAAAATTCGTCTTATGAACAGTGTCTAGTATTTTGGTCATAACTTGAGTTCTGGATATCATTTCTGAGTGATTCTTGCTGGATTGGAAATTTAAGACATAGGGCTTGAACTTTCATTCAGACCATTAGACCTAAATATGCCTGTAATTAGGTGAAATATGGACTCAAACTTTGAACTAGAAATCTGTCCAGAAAAAAAAAATACTGGGCAGATTGCAGTGAACATAGGTTGGAACAAAATTCATAACGTTTGCTAAGAAATTATTTTTAATGTGATTCCAGTTGAAAATTAAAGATAAGAGATGTACCTACATTTTTCTAGTTGATCACTTGTCCAAATTCCATCTATAAATGGATGAAAAAGATATAGAAAGATAAGGCAGAAATCTGTCCAGTAAAATACTGGGCAGATTGCAGCGAACGTAACTTAGGAGAAAATTTATAACTTTTGCTACATAATTTGTTTTGATGTGATTCCAGTTGGAAATTAAAGATAAGACATGTACCTATATTTTGTTAGATGATCACATGTCCAAATTCTGTTTAAAAATAGACGAAAAATGCAGAAAAACATAAGGTAGAAATGCTGTCCAGAATAGGACAGCTGGTAGAAATGTGTTGATTGTGGATTTATGTGTTAGAAAATGTATTGATTGAATTTTTCTTATAGTTATAATGATTAAATGAGCTAGTATGAGGTTGTAAAATATTGAATGAGAATTATTGCATTTATATGGAATTTATATTAATGTTTCCCTACATAATTTATGCAAATATGAATAAAGATAACAAACGTAATTTAAGCCCTATAACATCTAGTCGAGAACTAGAAATTAGGATAAGTTGGCATGCCAATAAAAGGGTAGAAATGTAGGCACTAAATATAATAGTGCTGAGTTAAAATTATGTAGGCACTAAAATTAATAGTGCTGAGTTGAAATTTACGTAGGCACTAAGAACTAGTGCTGAGTTCGAAATTTACGTAGGCACCAAAAAGGTGCTGAGTTGTTATTGAAAATGTAGGCGTTAAACGCTGAGTTATAAAATAATTATGTAGGCGCCGAGTATACTGCCGGAGAGCAGAAACCCTGTATCCAGTATTTAGTTCCGGTCTAAGATGTCGTGGGCTATTAAATAAATAACAAAAAAAAAATGTGAAGTATGAAATTCATATTGTAAATTTTATATCTTGTATTGTTAAAATTTCAAGCATGCTTAATGAATAAAATGTCATAATTCATGAATTAAATATTTTTGCATGAAGAAAATAGTTTATTATTAATTGAATATTTGGCATGCTAAATAGGTTAATTGTAGTTTCTAAAATTTTATTTTAGAATTATTTATGTAATGATTGGATAGTTGCCAAATGTACCACTAAGCTAGTAGCTTAGCGCGTGTGTTTCACGCGCAAATAAATAGAAGTAGCTGTTCCGATAGGGTGACCAAAGAAGAGGGAACCCCAAGATCAGATTGCAGCAGTCTAGTTCTTTTTGTATATTTCGATAATGATGTTGTAAAAAATTAAGTTTTAAGAATTTTGTTGATGTAAATTTGTGGCTTGTAATATTTATAAGTAATGGATTTGGTAATTATATATATCTAGAATTATTGTAGTTATATTTTTAAATATCATGGTCTAATGAATAAGTTATTTTGAATCACAATATTCCCATCACTAGATATATATTTAAATTGAAAAAAAAAATATTTATACAAAATTGAGCGTTGGTTTTAAATTAAATGAGCTTAGTAGCACTTCCATATCCTATTAGCGATTAGTAGGGTAAGTGAGCGCTACAGTTAACACCCGAACCTCTATAAAACTTCTTGTGTCAAATTTCTCTATCCCTCCTAAAATTAATTTTTATTTCCGCACTTTAAATTTTAATTTTTAAAACTCCAATTCAACCCCCCCTTCTTAGCTTAATATCTGGGCAACAATTATTATACATGATATAATTTATATAGACAGACTTCATATGGATTAGTGTGACATAATCCCATAGATTAAGCCTTTACTATAATTGGGTAAATTAATTGGCATGCCAATAAGGATACAATAGACGGCTTCGACCGGTATGTATGGCTTCAACCAAGATAGACTGCTACAGCCGAAATGTATATATGACTTCGGCTAGAGTAAACGGTTTTGGCCAGAATATACATATGACTTCAACGAAGAAATGAAGTTTTACCGGAATATGTGGCTCCGGCTAGGACATACGACTTTAGCCAGAATATTCAGCTTTCATCTATGATATTTTTTTTATAGGCACCTTTTTTAGAAACACCTATGGGTCGAGATACCCAGCTGTATTTCCCTAGAGTCTGGTCTAGATAATTTAATTTATGGGCACAAAAGGCAAGACATGTTGAAGTACGTTTTATTTGAATATATTTTCTCTAAGCAACATTATTATATGTAACATAATGATTTGGTAACAGTATGTGATATATATATATATATAGGTGATTTACTATTTTCCTATAATTAGGATATATCAAATGTTATATGGGATGTCTTATCGAGCTATGTTTATTATGAGAAATATAGCCATATAATGATAGTATATGGTAAGCATATTTATATATGCATATTAACTTATTTTATTATATAGGAAAGTTAAAATATTGTTGAAATTTTTAATTGAGTAACATGTGACTATTTATATAAAGCTTGCACTACTGAGTTAAAATTCAGTATGAGAGTTTGTTTTTTCTTGCACAAACATAATCTCTAGGTCGAAAATAGAGTACAAGTAAATATGTAACGGCTGGGTTCCGCCTTACTCGAGGATGAGAACCCACCCGCCGTCTCACTGAGACCAACGGGCTGCCGGGGTCCATGGCCCAATACCTCCAACCCATCACTGCCAGCCCAGTCCAGCCAGATTGCGCAGTAGGTTGTTGGAGGCAGGGATCGAACCCTCAACCTCCCTTTAGCCTCAGTAAGAGACTACCAGTTGTACCATGGTACAACTGGTAGTCTCTTACTGAGGCTAAAGGGAGGTTGAGGGTTCGATCCCTGCCTCCAACAACCTACTGCGCAATCTGGCTGGACTGGGCTGGCAGTGATGGGTTGGAGGTATTGGGCCATGGACCTACAACTGGTAGTCTCTTACTGAGGCTAAAGGGAGGTTGAGGGTTCGATCCCTGCCTCCAACAACCTACTGCGCAATCTGGCTTGGACTGGGCTGGCAGTGATGGGTTGGAGGTATTGGGCCATGGAACCCGGCAGCCCGTTAGTCTCAGTGAGACGGCGGGTGGGTTCTCATCCTCGAGTAAGGCGGAACCCAGCTATTACAAAATAAGAGCTCGCAGATCCAGTGATTCCATAAGAAGAGTGTAATAATGACAATAACGATGATAATCACCCAATTAGGGTTGGAATACATGTATAGTCATGTCATGTTTATAATGCAAATATTCCATGCATTATGTAAACTTTAAGAATATACGTATGTAAATAAATTTTATATTAGTTAAAAGTATGTAAAAAGTACAGTTCATGTATTTATATAACATATATATTGTTCTTATCATGAGTTGTGAATTAAAAGTATGTCAAAAGTACGTAATTAATCCTTTTATAAGGGTGTGACACCTTTACCATACGTACGTTACATGAGTTAATACGATTATAGTCAATATATGTCAAAAAAAATTGTAATTTAATTTAATGACCATAATATTATTAGCACTTAATTAATCCTTTTTATTTTTCAGAAATTTCAACAACATAATATCTATAAATTAATTACCCCACTTGCACTAGCAACAATCTACAGCCCATTTTTTGGCACAATAATATACATATAATACAAAATATTTTTCATTCAACCACAAATCAATATTTTCATTCTTACACATATAATAATTCGTAAATATTCTTTATCAGAATATATACATAGTTTTATTCCTACAACTTTATATCCATACATCTTTATATATCTTTATATATATATATATATATATATATATATATATATATATACATGTCATTCTGGATAATAACCTGTTATTATTTTATTCTTCTGTCTGCTCCCAAAATTTTGCATTTTACTCTTACTTTTTTTCCGCTACTACCTGCATGCAGTCAAATAATTATGTGCTAAGTATTAATATATCCAATGGTGATTGCTAATCTAAAAATTTTCATTGACTTGTATTTTCATACATACGTGCAATAGTATATTTACTATACTAATTAAAATTTCTTTTTAATATAGTATTCTTTTTATTAATATTTTATTATTCTTTACCTTTAAATCACTAATTAATATCTTCATTAAATTTACCAATTTCTCTCAATAATTTTTTTCAATTTAATCCTGAACTTTTATTTTCTTTCAATTTAGTCATTTTTTCACCTTACCACTTTAATTAACTCTTTTTTTTTCAATCTTCTATTTAATTAGCTACAAACTTCACTTTAGTTTCTAAATTTTCATTTATTTACAATCATGTCATTATTTTACATTTATTTACACTTTTGCCACTAACTATTTTATTTTTCATTTATTTTCCTTTTAGCTACATAATTTAATATTTTTCTTCCACTTATATTTTATTCTTCAATTTTACTATTTTGTTACATTTATCACATTTATCATTATTATTATTATACCATTTTTTTCCATTCTTATCACTTTTATCATATTTATCATTTTTACTATTTTAATTCACATTTGCCCCTAGTTTCAATCCGATAGAAAATATTTGAATCAGATACATGAAATGTGGACCCAAAAGTTCACTACACTGAAGAGTAATCCTAAAGAACCACCCCAAGCATTACATTGTACACTGATCGTTGAATCACTATTACTGAAATAGATCATCATTGGCATACATAAAGCGAGTCGCCATGATCTGCACTAGGATAATGGTGTCCCTATGGCTAACCAATTATATCATGAGCTAGATTTAACTATCAGAAAAATAACTAAGGGCAAAATCTTATTCCTTTAATCTAATTTCCATTAAATTCACAAATTCCATTATTTTTACATTATTAATCATTTAACATTTTATTCACCCATACAATTTTGTCACTACCATAATTTTTCACACTTTTCATTCTAATATATCAATATTTTATTATGAGTAATCAATTAAGTTATTAAGCTCATTAAATACACTTTATTTATTATTTTTCATTTCATGCATAATATAATCAATAATTAGAAAAATATTTAATATATAATTTAAAATTTTCCAATAAATTTTTACACACTCAAAATCATATTTTCTTGCATTTTATGACTAAATTTTTGTTTAATTAGCAAGAAAAATATTAATTTCTCCTTCTTCATATTTCGGCCTATATTTAATTTTCATCATTAAAATTTTTTTTTCACTTTCTAAATATTCATTTCACTAATTTATACATTCATTATTTCATATGAATCATAATATTACACTAAAATATATTTATGCCTTAATATGCATTTTCACATAATAGGGTCATATTTTCCAATTTAAACTAATTAATTTTTTTAATTGAAATTAACCATTCTAATTTATTTTTTATAATCTCTTAATCATGTTTTAAGCATCAATTATCAATTACATACAAAATACACAAAATTTCTAATTTTCATAACCTTAATTCATACGTAATCAATGGAAATAGATAGATTTTGAACTAACCTTATTTTCTTGCTTTTGCCTTTCTAGGCTTCCTTTTCCTTAGCATTTTCCTTGGAAGCACCTTCACTTTCATTTGAACCTACCATCACCAAAATTCATTCATCATTAATCCACCAATATTTTTTCTTTTCTAACTCAATCTAACTTCATAATTATCATCTACATACCTTAAACTACCTATTTGAACCATTAAACTAATTTAAAACTATAAATTTCACTTACCTCAAATTTGTATCCTAACTTGTTTCCTTTTATTTTCGTCCACTCTAGCCCTCCAAATGAAGATTAAAAGTTTCTATTAGCTATTAGAGAGACTAAAATTATTTTAGGATGGTTGATTTTGGTGTAAAAATTGAAGAAAATGGAAGAATTTTGGAAGAGAAAAATGGGAGGGATGGTTCGACCAAGAGGGAGGAGAGGAAGAAGATGATGGAGCAGAATTCTATCTAGAGAATTCTGATATCTTGGCCTATTTATAGTGTCTTAAGATAGGTGAGCTTGGGGCAAACAAAGTCTAATCCATTTAGGCTCAATTAAGCACTCTAAATTATTTCTCACTTCCTAAGCTCAATTTCACCCAAATTTAATTCCATAATTCATAAAATATATTTATTTGTCTACACAACAATTTTCAGCTCAATCGGACTCTATTTTCTGTCTGACTCACTCAAATCGAACTGATAATTCAATTTTCAGCGTTACCATAAAATTTTTTTCACTATCAAATAATTCTAAATATTATTTATAGTCTATTCATGTCTTAAAATAAATTTTTGGAAGTCATTTGCTATTTTTTATAGTCCGGTCAAAGTACGGTCAACTACTTTATTAATTGAGCGTTTTTGACTTAAAAAGTACGAATGAACACATATGGTCATAGACAGTGGTAGAGTGGCTTAAGCCGAAGAGTGCCTTTGTTCAATACACATATCTAAATAGTCCATGTAACTCTATTCTTAAGGGAAAATAATTAATGAATTTGATATAATGAAAAGGGTATAATGACACATGTTACTATGGTACATAGATTAAATGTCAGATATTGTTTTACTCTCACTTATGATGTTATGATATCTTCTATGATATGAAATGTGATATAGGGTAGAGTTCTTTTATTGTCATACATTGGTGTACATGATTTTACGTGACATAACGACATGAACATGAATTATATTGATATGTCTTATATGAATGCATGTATGAATTTTTATATCTATATGTACCACTAAATTTTTAGGAACTTAGCGTATGGATGTTTTTGAATGCAAGTCTTAGAGCTTAATAGACAGTAGCATTTGACTAGAAGAGAAAGCCCATTCAGAGGCTACAAAGCAGACTCATATAGGATTAGTGATATTTCATGTTATCTTTTGTATTTTTGTACATGACATATAAGATATGAGTTGTTTATATTTGTACGTCTTTTAATTCAATAAACATATAATTTTGTAATAGTTCTGTATTTTGTAAATATTAGACCAGTTTAGCCCCAACATGATTTAATATGATATTGATCTTTGAATCAAAGAGGTTTCTTTTATGTATGCTTATAAGAAAGTGATGAATTTGTTTAACAACTTTTATACATAAAAATAGTTTTATGCGATAAAATGTTTTCAAGAAAAGAAATTTTTTAAAATTTTCAAAAGTTTTCACTAATTAAACTATGTAACATTTGCTCATTTAGTTAGATTTATCCTAATTAGATGAGAGGGTACTACATTATTTCTTTGGTTTCTTCTTCTTGTTGGGTGGCTTTCCTCTCCAACGATGCACTAATTGTTCATAAAATATATCAAAATTCAATCTTAATGATGTTTACTCAATCTAAATGAGGCTTTGGTAATCTCTATGCTCATGCTCCCTTTTTGTTTTGTTTCTTATTCAAACTCATAATACATAAGTCTCCTCTATTCTCAAAAGATTTTAAGCCCTTCCTCTTCTATCTATTAAGCTATTCAAGACCTAGAGTTGGTATTTTTAGGTTCCTCTAATATCTCTTCTATAATTTTTCTTCTACTTATGCTCAAGGGTTTAACTTTCTTATTTTTCAATTCAAGTGTGGGAAAAAGGATTACGGGATCACTTAGCTTCTCTTAAGGCTCTTTACAACTATAAACCTCTATGAGAGGTTCCTCTCTCCTTTAGCTCCTTATTTCTTTTCTCCTTCCTTCTCCTATTTGCTTCTCTTCTTCTACCCTTTCTCTCTTAGGTGTGTAGAATATTTTGGTAAGAATATCTCTTCTTCTCCCTATCTATTCTCTTTTCTCTATCTAAGATGATGTTTGAGTGAAGTTTGGTAATTAAGGATGAGATTAACATGAGTTGCTATAGAAAAATGAGGGAGGAAATGGCTCAAATGGAGGAAAAATGGAGAATAATCTAGAGAAATTATAGTGGGGCTCATCTTTTGACTTATGCAAGATTTTAATCCATCTTTAAGAGAGATTAAGTGATAAGTTTCAAGGGATATTTTTGGCTAATTATGGGCAGAAAATGGGAGATAAAAATTTGCTGTCATGTGCCAAATTTGGCAAATATCAATTTGGTCCTCCAATCTTGCTATTTTTACATTTTTCCTTAAAACTTTTCATCTTTTACAATTAAGTACCTCACTAAATTCTATCATTTTCCCTACACCAAAAATAATATATTTCTTATTTTCATTAGTTATTTTCTCATTTATTTACTAATTTTCTGCATAATCCCAAATTTATATTTTGACCAATCAAGCATATCGATTTTAAAAATACACACAACTCGGAATCTAAATTAACATATATAACTTTATCCCAACTCACCCAGTGAATTCCTATGTTGGAACTCTAATAGAAATCAGCAAATATAGAATTCATTTGATTGTAAAGCATCTATAAAAGCCTAAAACAATGCCAGTTTAAATTTGATTAGTACTCCTTTCCAACTTGCGAAAGCAACCCATTTTTTTTCATGCTTAGACTTTCGCTTTAATTCGTTCTAAGAGGATAAAAGCATTTTTAATTCGAGATCAACCCAAAAGTTTGGAGTTCCCAAATACTTATCAATTTGTTAAACCTCTTCTTATATGAGATATATGAATTTTAGTGCCTCCCCAACACTCCCTTCTCCAAAAAATAGGGTATACATCTTTTATTAATTTTTATCCCCTTTATCAAATTCATATCTTCATAATGATGGTACAATTTTGCAATAGTGTGCTGGGGAAATCCCCTTAGCCGATCAACACCACTGCACAAGAGATCCATTAATTAAAACAACAGATCAATAGAGAAAAATAATAACAATAATAATATGGTTTTATTATCAAGCATGCATTAAAAACCAATTCAATACATCAAGAAGCCAATCCAAATTCCATTTCACTAGTAGAAAACGAAATGTTCATGTACACTTCTTACGAATTAAAATACACAAATGAAGCCAGGGGGTAGAATAGAACAAGGATTTCCAGTGAGCATAACAAAACCGTCTAGAAGATACACAGAAACAGCAATACCAAATCTAGTTAAGTGCAACAGGATGCACTTGCCATCCTTTCTGCAGGTCTTTCCGTAAGAACCATTCCAGATGGATTCTGTGCCGGCTGCACCCGTGGTAGCCTTTTCGCTGAACCCAAAAATATTAAGGACTAAAACTGTTACATCCAAATTTTTTGAGGATTATTTAATCATATTGCCATACTTCTTTTTTTATTATCATATTCCAAATTACTTCAGCCATCCGTAAGCATGTGATCCTATTTTCATACTTAAATATCATTAGGATACTAAACTCTCTTATTAAATAATTTCAATCTCTGTTTTCTCTAACTAGAGGGGAAATGTTTAACATTACCTATTTCATAGAAAATGTCATTGACATTGCTAGCAGTTTTCGCTGATGTTTCCATAAAGAAAAGGCCCTTCTCCTGAGCATACACTTGAGCTTCCTGCAACATAGAACTTCATTAATAGAAATATTTCCACATTCACTAATCACAATATATAATCCTTCCAGATTATGCTGCTATTCCATTGGCAGTTCTCATATAATTCTAATTACATAAAAATACATTTTTCTTTTTTAATACATGCATAAATAAATGAAGGCAAAGTGTAAGCAACACATGTTCATAAGCACAAAAATGGCCTCCTGCACCAGAAAAGAGAAAGGGAAGGATCGGTGGGTTATCTGCAATTTTTTTCCCCAACTTGCAAAAGAAATTGTCAAACTAAAAAATGGTAACATACTTCTAAATAATTTTAAAATACTAAAACCGATTCTATGACATATATATATCTTGTACCCATTTTCTAGGTTCACAAACTCATCAAGTACAGAAATATTATTTCATTGTTGAGAAAATGAATTGTAGTATCAATAATAAATATTTCACAACCTCCTATAACAGATAAAAAACACAGAATTTTAAGAATAAAAAAATAGCCAAGCAGATAAAAAGGTTGATAATAGAATAGCAAAGGTAAAAGAATCATTGTCTACTCTTGCATATCACTCTCAATGCCCCACACACGAGGGAGAGACTTTATGTTACATGTAATACCAATGTTATAAAAAAAACAAAAAGATTCCTTTTAGAACGAAAGTACAAAATTTACAATCAAAGAACACATACAATTCAATAAAAAAAACTCCCCACGTCTGAAAAAGGAAAATCTCAAGTTCAAGCTTTACTTAACATTTAACAGAGCCGAATGGAGGAAAGAAAGACTAACAAATCTAATCTGACTAATACTCAGTCATGAATAATAAACTCAATACACTCACTCTAAACTCGGATTTTATTTCTGTAAAATATTATTAAAAATATCTTTCAACTTGATAAAAAAGTATCTTGACATCCTGTTCATTAACATTGCCTGTCACATGTAAAAAAAATGTGCTTCCTACTATTTTCCAACTTAGTGTTCGGCAAAACTGAAAATTAAGGGTGAATATCTAAGAGCTGAATTTTAAACCATGAATAGGATAAATTCTTCAAAGCTTTTAAATGAAAAAACTGCTTGATATTAACAAAAAATATAGTAGTAAATCTAATAAAATTGTTCAATAACTGCAACTATGGAAAAACTATGAAAGTGAATAGTACAAATTTTATCCCTGTAACATTACATTAATTCTATCAATAACAAAAAAGAAAATTTCATACTATTAAAAGAATAAAAATAGAGATATATATTTCTTTAAAAATTCTTTTATCAAATTTCTAAGAAAACTATAAATTATTATTGCAAGGAAAAATATATTCGCACAGATTATTATTGCATGAAAAGATGTTTGTATTTTCCCTTTGTCATTGATATAAAATTACCAAATTCTATTACTGCTTGTAGATGAACATTTAAAACGTCTCAAAAAATTGAAAAATTCTGGAGCTGATAGTATAAGAATGTATTCAAGTATTAATGTCATCTAAAAAAGGAAAAAAAAAGAAGGAACAAAAATAAGAGCCAAATACTTAGAAACTAACAACTTAAAGATATATTGAGGGTTAAGTCACTTTAATAAAATAAAATAAAAAAATCTAGAGAACTGAGCCTGTCTAACATTTAATTTTAAATTAAAACATATTTAACTTAATTAAGACTTTTATGTAAGCAGATAACTTCACCAAACAATCTGAAAGTTAAAAAAGTGCTGAAATTTTTAATTTTAGTGGTGAATTTGATCATCTAAAAGCCTGAAGCATCTATTACATCAGATGTCTGAAGAAATAATGAGTTACAACTCTAACTTCATTTCGAATTTCTAGATTCCATGAAAACTTAATCTTTTACAGAGAGATGTATCTAGCAAGTAATCAATATTGGCAGAAACAGTCAAACAGATCTACTTACTTCTGCTGCTACCTTCCTTGCATCTAGCAAATCAACTTTGTTCCCAGCAAGCGCCATGACCATATTTGGGTTGCCTTGTTGAAAGCAAGCATAACAGAAAAAGCAGGGAACTTAGAATAAATAGCTAAATAAATATCAATTTAATGGCTAACATAAAAGATATGAACATATACATATCAAGTAGCTCGCAAGGGGACAAAATCATAACATCTCAAATTGCAAATAGTGTTCCATGCTAAAATGGAAGACAAGAAACCAGACCAATACATTCCACATAATGACAATTATCCATAGTTGTTGATAAATACATATTTATACAGGTAAAAAGATATCTCTAGCCATTTAAAAGGAAAACAAAAAACAAAGAACAAAGAACAAAAATAAACTAACCTTGCACTTGAAGTTCTTGTACCCATTTCTTTGCTCGCTCAAATGAGGCCTACAAGAGAATATAAAAGCAAAATTTTGATTTCCAAATGAAAATTTTACTCATTTAGACCATACAAAGAGTTACTAAACTAGCCAAAAGTTACTGTGTAAAGATGAAAGAAGGGGGAACAGTTATATAGAACTCTAAAACCCAAGTTTGCATATCTTCTTCAAGATAAATGGGCAGAATGGGCAGTATTTTCTAGCAACTTGGACTAAAGATATTCAGACCGCAAATAAAACCCTCTAGGGTCCCATATGGCTCTGCAGTTGCTTTGATCAAAAGCAGTGCTGAAATCCCAGAGAACTTTCACACTATAGATAGAATCTGCTGATGAAGATCAATCTTACATGTTTTTAACAAAACAACTGTTTATTATGTTATGGAAACATTTGCAACTTCAACAAGGAACAAGATAAATTACCAATGACAGATATCACTGGACCGAGAGGCATCTGAAAATTACTAAGGAACATACACATAACAAGTGCCACCTATCTGATTGAGTATAAACAAAAAGATATTATAAAGAAAATAAGTAGAAAGTAACCCAGTCTCACCATCCTTCAAGATACATACATGCATAAAATATAGATGAAAAAGTTCGAATCTTGGAAGAGGTGTTACCACAAGCATTGCTAAATTTCAAATTATTGCCATGTGGATTAGCTATAAAGACCAAATTCCAATTCAAATTGCTTTTATTTTAATATATTCTGCTAATATTATTGAATTGGGCCATGCATGTTAAAGTGGCTTTCATTTCTCATATATTATTTACCATAAACAACTTATATTCGTTAACATTCTAGTAAAAACGTCCAGAAATGGAAATACAGCTTTGATAAAACGAAACAGGCAGGATACTCTTATAGCTCTATGATTAGGGAGTACATCACCTTCCCTTCTCTTGAGGAGCCTCTCGCATGTTAAGTTTGACAATATTAAATGAGTTGGCGTGCTACCCTGTCCTTCTCTGAACCACTACATACTCCAACAAGGAAGCCATCCTTGTATCTACTAAACGATCTATCTATTGTAGGTTCAATCCCCGGTCACTCTATCTTTAGTGAGGATCGAGTCATCTTGCTCGACATCATGGGATCGCACTTTCATGAACAGGCTGCTTACTCTGAATTGGGATATCTCATTAGCCCAAGCAAGACAAGGCAAATTGAGGTGAGGAGCTTGCTGTGGAGATAGGTCTCCAGTTCGTGAACCGAGGCTGCTCCTCCCTTGCCTTGCTTTATGGCTCGGCCACTCTATCTCTATTATTAGAATATTAATTTAATACATTACAATATCTAATTTAAAAAAGCTTTCCCCTCTCTCTAACTAGAGAGCTTTAACTTTGCTTCGGGGTTTAGCTATAAATCTTAACTTAAATCGATCAATCTCGCCTACCATGCCAGTAAGAACCTTGACCAGGCAAATGCAGAATCATCACAGAGCAACTCGTAGCAGACACACAGGCAGATGAAGCATACCAATCAAATGAAGTGCAATAACTGTTGTTGTCTAATTAAAGGTTAGGACCATAGTTTTAAATAACGGCCATTATACAACGCAATGGGTGAGGAGGTTCAAATACTTAGCAATCTTTGAAATGCAAAGTAATAAAAATAACTCCTCTCTTGGAAACTGCAATATGGTGAAGGTGGTCTATGAAGTGTATGGTAAACTCCATTGGCATGCCATTTACTAGGGCATAGACAAAAAATAGATCCTTTTGGGGCACGTTTTTGTTGCCATCTCCGTGTGCATGTATAGTGAAGGTAACTATTCGATGAAAAGCCCAATGAAGGAGATTTTAATGTGTTTGGCGTTTGAATTTTTGTCAAGTACGGTTTCAATAGACTCTTTGAAACTCTAGACCATATGCTTGTAGTTCAACAATCCATGAGTCTTGAAGCCAAAAATCTTAGCTACTTCAGCCTTTATCAATTGATATCTCTCCCCAAAAAAGGCTAAATTTTATTCCATAATACTCAGGCTCCTTATGTGAAATCTTATGAATGGAGAGTACTATACCCATCTTCTTTTGGCCATACAAAATTTGTCCATCCAACCGTTTCAATGGCATCTTCAAAGTCTTTTGCAATACCCAATTGTTGAAAATGAGGCATAAAGGAATTTTGTTGGCCAATACTTCGGTGAACTCTGTATCTAGCCTTTTCATCCTTTGAAAATGTGGAACTTACATCAACATGGGCTTGAGGTTGCGACGAGCTTGCTAGAGCCTTTCCCTTAGCAGCACGAATAGAGGTTTTGCAGGCCATGATAATGTATGTAAAATGCATGAAATGTAGAGATTTTAAAGAGAGAGAGAAAGGGAGTCTAGAGAGAGAAAATGAGAGAATGAGAGTGAAATGATTGAAAATTAATAAATAGTGAAAAATAATTCTTTTTATAGTTAATAGAGGCGAGTGTAACGGTAACATGCAGTTAAGAGGGAGTAAAAATCGAGATTTTCAAAAGATGCAACGTTTAAAAATTTGGCAAAATCACACAAATCGCAACCTTGATTTGGTAATCGTGCGAAAAATGTATTTCTTGCAATGTTTAAAAATTTTGAAATTTCGCGATCGTGAAAACCAAATAGCGATCGTGAAAATAGAAAATTACAACGGTTAAATTTTAAAAACAATTCATGACTGCGAAAGTATTAAATCCTATGAAGCTGAAATTGGAATGTAATCCCGCAACTCTTAATCCATATTCCTTGATGGGTAGGCTTCTCAAGATCTAATGAGAAAAAATATCGAGGTAAGATCAATTCTCCTCTCTATTTTACCGCTTTTAAGCCGGATATAATATTTAGGGGGTGTGTTGAGATTGATGTTGGGTATCCAAAAAACAGGTTTATAATTTTTTTGATTTAATTAACTGATTTTTTATAAACTTTTTTTCACAAACCTGCTTCTGAGAAAAACATTTATTTACCTACTTCTTTCTAAAAACAGTTTTCAAAACTCAAAAAAATTAAAAATAAAAAAAAATTCCCAAAAGCGTTTTTCCCAAACGTAATGTCAAACGGACCCTTAGTGTTTGCTTATGTGCTCATTTTCTATATAGTCCTAAAGAGTCATATTTGCATGTCGTTAAAAAGATTTTAAAATATTTGCATAGCACAATTCACTTAAGCATACAGTATCCTAGAAACATTTCATTTAACATCATTGAATTTTTGAACGTCAACTATGCCGATAGTCTCCTAGATAGAAAAACACATCCAGAACTTATCCTCACCCTTGAAAACTCGGAGCCATACAAGGATGTTCAATCGCATAAGGCAATTAAAAAAGTAGGAGATGATTCTTATGTTTATGCATTCGGGGAACCGGGAGTCCAAGCCTCTACCTCTCAACAAACAAGGAAGAGGGCTAGAATTATTGTGGGAGAAGCACAACAAATAGAGGAAGCCGCCCCATCTCAACCTCCAACCTTTCGAGCAAACGTACCAAATGCAATTGAGGCCTATGCAAATGATGAAGCACTTGCATTTGGATTTTGTAGAGATGCAACAGAGGATGAGTTTGGACCCATGTCAAGAGACTTTTGATGAAGAGGCTGCTGTTGAAGGGGAGCATGATGAGGAAGAGGAGCAAGATGAGAAGGAAAAACAAGATCAAGGGAGAGATGCTCAAGGAGGAAATGCAGATGACCCTTCCCATAGTTTTTAGTTACTCATTTCATGCATTTCATTTCATTTGCACCACATGTTTATGACCATGCCCACATTCAACCCGTGAAAGGTGTTTCGTGACCATGAGGGGAAAAGCTCAACAGTGAGCTTTGCAAGGCAAAATGATATGAAATTCTAGAGAGGTTCGTGACTAGGATCTCAGCTGCAACGCGAAAGCATGATCACAACCGTGATTCCCAAGGCACGACCGCAAAAATTGAAGCGCCATGACCATTGGAAGGCGCCTCAATATGCAACGGCCATATGTCTATTGAAGCATAAGGTTTTTGAAGATTTAATTTTCGCAAACACAACACCATGGAGCACGATCATGATTGTCTCAAAGCCAAAAAACTATGATTTCTAAAGGTTAATTTCATAGACAGTCACTCAATTTTGTATTACTTGCCACAAAATAACTTTTAATTTTTTTTTTCACAAAAATCATTAACTAATTTTTTTTTCCCACAAATGTCACTTCCAGCGAATTTGGTTAAGTCAGTAGTACAATGTTCAGAATGTGGTTGAGCATCTGAGCAGTCATGGGATCAAAGCAATCCCAGGAAATAAGGAGAAAGCCCCAAAAGGACAAATGTGGAAGTACTGTATGGTACAAGTTGGTCTCAACCGGAGCACAAGGTATACCAGCATTATAGTGGTGAAAGAATATTGGTTGCAGGTGAAGGACATCAAGTAGACCTGAGTTTCATTAATCAAAGGTGTTACAACCAATTGAGAAGATCTGGAATGCAGCATATACATTTAGGGCTAATAATGATACGAGTTCATGCTTTACACAGAAGGGATGCAGGAACCAATGCACTGGTGGTTCTGAGAGACACGAGGTTTACAGATGAAAGGCAGATTATTGAGACAACAGAGATAGATCTATCATCTGGAACACAGCTCGTGTATATTGTTCCTAAAATATTCATGAGCATAAAAGACTTCTTTAACCATGGGTAGCTATCTGTACAGACGCAGGGATATGAGAATTGGCAGGTTGAAAGTAACCTGCTCATTTCGAGATCACTGGTAGAGAGATTGACAAATACCAGTTATGCAGGTTTTAGGTACAATGTTCAGAATGTGGCTGAGCATCTGAGCAGTCATGGGATCAAAGCAATCCCAGGAAAGAAGGAGAAAGCCCCAAAAGGACAAATGTGGAGATTAAAGCAATCCACCATTACCGGACCATCAGCACCCCAGGAGGTGGAGGTTAGACCCAGGATTGATGGGTCGATATCGCTGAAGTTTGGAGACTACAGAACTATACCAAGACAGGAGGCCCCGCGAGTAGATTCAAACGATGTGGATTTGGTTGATGAGGATTCAATTGCTGAAGAAGAAACGGCGTATATGTTCAGGTATATTGGGGAAGAATACAGCCTGATTAGCCCATACAGTGGGTTAAATGGAAACAGTAGCAGTTCAAAACAGAAGAAAGATAACTGGGATACACTGGGTCAACCCAGTGGCAAATACGATTACCTGGTCAAATACAGCAAACCTCCTTCATACGATATGCCAATTGAACAGATAGTAGCAACAGGCTGGAGTACAGAAGACTCAGAAGATAAGCAATTTGAGTCAGCGACAAGCCTGGACCCAGATGATGAGGACAGTGATGATGGTAATGACGTGGAAATCACTGTGGGCAACAGTCAGTAGAATGAAGAAGATGACTATTTTGCCCAATTACAGTCTATGGGTCAGATCCAGAGGCCTGCATCAGAGGCATGCAGCGAAGTTGGTGGGTATGAGGAGTCCTCCGAAACCGAAACTGATTGTGAGAAAGCCTTTGGGCTTTATGAACAATTAGAAGACATGGACTACCCACTATTGAAGAAGATGGCCCAAAAGTTTGATGATGGCCCAAAAGCTCAAAAAGCCCAAGACGAGAAGGCTTCTAGCACAACTTCTTCAAGCTATAGGCCGCCTCAGAGCTTGTAATGGGCCCGGTTAATTACCCTCCAGCAACAAATCAGCAGAGCCCGTACGAGCCCAGCACAAGGTGGACTGGATCAAGGGTGATAGTCAGGACTAGACCACAGCCTATGGACAACGGCCAATGGGTTTTACCTCCAGCCCAAGTCACAACGGGCGCGTTACTAGTCCTTCCCAAGAATATTGGACTGTGCAGCGAGGTAATATCTAGATGGGAAACAGTGACACTGAACTGGACTAGGAGTCAAGTGTGGTCCAGTAATCAGGCCAAGATGGACGCGATTGAGAACCTGTTGGGAGATGTAGAAAAGAAAACATGGATCCAGTGGAGGATGGCCTACCCAACGGAATATGAACAACTAGTAGCCATTGCAGATGATACGTAGAACGAGATCTCACAGATAAGGAGAATTATTTTACTGGAGGATCCGTACCAAGGAGCAACTGAGGAACAAAACAGAGCCTACAGGGACTTGGAGAGGCTACAATCTGACAGAATGAAGGACATCTCCTACATGAACCAGTACAAGATACTGGCAGCTAAATCTGGAGGGATGTTTATCGCGCCAGATATCTCTGAGAAGTTTTTCAAGAAAATGCCTCCAGTAATAGGAGAGGAACTTGAAGCAGCGTACAGGAGAAAGTATCCAGGTAACTATGTTGGGGTACTACCTAGGATATTCTTTGCTTACCAATTCCTGGCAGAGATGTGTACGAGGGCGATGTTACAGAGAGAGAAAAGATTTATCTTTCTGTAGTAATATTCCTGTACCAGGATACTACGAGAAGCCAAAGAGTAAATACGGCTTGAGGAAGGCGCAGACGTATAAAGGGAAGCCACATGACTCTCATGTGAGGGTATTCAAAAAGAAGCATGCAGACAGGGTGAGAAAGTGCAAGTGTTATATCTGTGGTGATGAAGGGCACTTTGCAAGGGACTGCAGAAGAAAGAATGGGAACATTGCCAGAGCCTCAATTCTGGATAACCTGAATTTACTAGATGATTTGGACGTAATATCAGTGGGCCAGAATGAACCTAATAGTGACGCGATATGTAGCATTTCAGAAGGAGGAGGTACAGCGAATGTACTTACAAGTATGGCACTATTTGGAGAGGATGAATTGGCAATGATGCTAGGGAAGGATGACTGCGGCTGGAGGATGCAAGTCAAAGTCCCAGATGAGCAGTTGAACTGTCAGCATACTTGGGAGGACAATGGTGAAGTCCAGGTGGAATTTAAAAATTGTTCTTTGTGCAAGATGGCAACAAACAAAAGAATGAGAGCTCATTGCAGAAGGTGTCATGATTTGGAAAGGAACATAGTGTTCGAGCTTCTACCTGGAAAGGAACATAGTCCCCGAGCCACCTGAACCAGAGACATTCACCACAAAAGACAACCTTATCAAGGAGATGGTGAGTTACATTGATCACCTACATAAAGAAATCTCAAGGTTGCAGAAGGTGGTTGAAAAAGATTTGGAAGCTGATGCAGAAGAACTGAAGAACAAAGGAAAACAAAAAGAAGAAGAGAGAAGTGGAGCCGGTGATGACTGGCAGAATGCTAATGATGAGGAGCCAGAGGAGATATGCTCTCTGGAAGAGGACTTCACATTGAAGGCTACAGACGAGGGAGGAAGACCATTGGCGACAAGGAGCTCTGTCAATAAGCTCTTTAACATGAAGGTGAGGTTCGAGGTGCCAGGGGTCAAACCCTTTGAAATAGCAGCTATCCTTGACACCGGTGCAATGTGCTGCTGTATAAACAAAGATGTAGTTCCTGAAGGAGGACTAGAGCAACTGAGCTATACAGTGTTCTTCAGAGGTATTAATTCCAGGCAAGCAGCAAATATGAAGATCAAGGATGGAGTCATGAAGATCGATGAGAACAGCTTCAGGATTCCTTTTACTTATGCATTCAGCATGAGTATGGGTGATGGAGCACAGATGTTAATTGGCTGTAACTTCATCAAGGCTAGAAACGGAGTAAGGATAGAAGGTAACAAGTTGACCTTCTACAAGCAACTAACAGTTATATATACCAGTAATGAAGCCCAGCAGGCTCGTGGGCTTATCGAGCTATGAGATCAAGGAACTGGTGTACAACGTGGGCCAGACAAGCAAGAGGTTTACAGAAAGGTTTAGCCCAATACTAAGGAGGCTTAAGGAGATGGGCTTAATATCCATTAAGACACTAGGCCAGAAACAGGGTCAAGTGTAAACTGGAGATAATCAATCCAAGACAAGCCCCCGTGGGCCAGAAACAGGGTCAAGTGTAAACTGGAGATAATCAATCCAAGACAAGCCCCTGAAACACGTGACGCCCGCAATGGAAGAATCATTTAGGAGGCATGTCCAGGCCCTCCTAGATCTGAAGGTGATAAGGCCCAGCAAGAGTAGGCATCGGACCATGGCCATGATGGTCAATTCGGGTACAACAATTGACCCGAAAACAGGCAAGGAAGTCAAAGGGAAGGAGCGTATGGTATTCAACTACAGGACACTCAATGACAATACAGAAAAAGACCAATACAATCTCCCAGGGATCAATACGATTCTAAAAAGGATAGGCAACAGCAGGATCTACTCAAAGTTTGACTTGAAGAGTGGATTCCACCAAGTGGCTATGGAGGAGGAGAGTATTCCCTGGACGGCATTTGTAACCCCTAGAGGTAACTTGTATGAGTGGTTAGTAATGCCCTTTGGCCTGAAAAATGCACCGCAGGTGTTCCAGAGAAAGATGGATGAATGTTTTAAGGGGACTGAGGAATTTATTGCGGTGTATATCGATGATATTCTGGTATTTTCCAGAAATGAGGATGAGCATGCTAGGCACCTGAAGATAATGTTGGAGAGATGTGAGCTGTATGGGTTGGTGTTGTCCCCATCAAAAATGAAGATTGCTACAGAAGAAGTGGAATTTATGGGAGCAGTGATAGGGAACAGAAGGATAAAGCTGCAACCCCACATTATCAAGAAGATAGTGGAGTTCAAAGAGGAGCTGAGGGAGAAGAAGGGACTTAGGTCATGGCTGGGACTCTTGAATTACGCGAGATCATACATCCCAAGGCTTAGAATTCTGTTAAGCCCATTATATGAAAAGACGAGCCTGCATGGCAATAAGAGATTAAAGCCCAGCGATATACAGTTGATCAAAAGGATCAAGGAGCAAGTCCAAGCCTTCCAGACATGGAGATAGCTCCTGAAGACTATTACATAGTGCTTGAGACGGATGGCTGCATGGAGGGCTGGGGCGGTATTTGTAAATGGAAGCCCAAGAAATAGGACCCAAGGTCCATGGAAAAGATTTGTGCCTATGCAAGTGGCAAATTCCCAACAGTCAAGTCAACCATTGATGTAGAAATCCATGCCTGTATGGAGACCCTGAATGCCTTGAAGATCCATTATTTAGACAAGAGGGAGATACATTAAGAACAGATTGTCAGGCCATTATTAGTTTTTATAATAAGTCGGCCCAAAACAAGCCCTCTAGGGTTAGATGGGTTAATTTTATGGATATTTTAACAGGGACGGGTAGAGTGATAAACTTTGAACATGTAGAAGGAAGGGATAATGTACTTGCAGACTCACTGTCACGCCTTATATATTTCTTATGTACAGGATGTCCGGACCGGGAAGAAATAGCCATGGTAGAGCAGGCCTTGGAAGAGGTCAAGGAGAAGGGCCATCCCGCAGGATTCGTGCAAGCCCAAAAGGAGAAAATGGCGCTGGTTATCAACAGGCCCAGCACTCAGGGCCTATAGAGACACAGTTGGATGGGCTAGGAATTTAGGCCTAATCACATTGGCAGAATTCAGCCAACTCCTCGGAGAAGCCCATACAACAGAAAGTGAAGCAGCTGCTGACGCCAAGAGATGCGTCAATACATTGGAGGGAATCTTACAAGAGAAGTACGACCCCTGTCAGCAATGGGCCACAAGAGATAATGTGTGGGGCGACAAGACATCGAGAGCCAGCTGGAAAGGGCAAGAGCTATCAAAGCTGCCCTAGAGCATCTTTCAGTACAAATGGAGAACACTCACCTTTAATCGCGGAAGTGGTGGACCCGCCTTATCTTAGTGTGTCGGCCATGATAGGGCCATAAGCTAAATAATTGTTGTCCTGTTTTGGCAGCTTGTGTGTAAAAAGGAATCTGCTTTAGTCTAATAATGCGTCGATGGGGCCCAAAGTTGTACCCGGCATTATTCACTATTCGATTCCCTCAGTTTGCTTAAATATTGTGTAATAGTTCTTTGCTTGGCATCAGGCAATACCTAGAGCCAAACTTAGAAACTCTCTGTAATATTTTACTGTTTAATCAATCCAATACTATTTAGTAGGTTTCCTGTGTTCATATTTCTTGTTTATTTCTTTATTGTTCTAAGTAGTTGTCGGATACCATAAGCCTTAGATCCTTAAAAATAGGGACCCTTACTTGAGGACAGTGATGATGGTAATGATGTGGAATTGTGACATGGTTGCTATCGTGGCATTGGAGTTTGCCACATCATGCCATATAGGATGACACATAAGCAAAAAATTTCACATCCACGTGGACAAAAAAATAAAAAATTTCTCCAATTCAATTTCACTCACGGTCACTGAATTTAAACCCTTGTTATAATTTGGTCGGAAAAGAAAGTTAAATAACGAAAAAATACTTTAAATTTTTTAGTACAATTAAGAGGAATTGAAAAATGAATTTTTTTCTGACTGAAATGCAATTAGGATGTAAGTTCAATAACCGTTAATAAAATTAATCACTCAAATTTAGTACATGTGCTCATGTGTCATCCTATATGGCTAGACTCCGGTGTCAAGTCACAGTCCACATCAGCAATCCGACTGTTAATTTTGCCGGAAGTGACTTATGGGGGAAAAAAATTAATTTAGTGATTTTGTCGAAAAAAATTTAAAAGTTATTTTGTGGTAAGTAATACAAAGTTGAGTGACCATCTATGAAATTAACCTAATTTCAAGAGAAGTTCACGACGAAGATAATGACCACAATTTTGGACGCAAAAGGCCAAATATGACTACGATTCAGGAAGCACACCCACAATTTTCCACCAAACTCGACCATTGGAGGTGGGAACCAATCAGAGGCAACTACACATCAAGGACCACTATACATTTAAAAATCGCAACCACAACAAGAAATAGCGATCGCGATTCTTGTTCTGCAAACAACATTAAATGCAATCTACCTAAAACTTGAGAAAGAGTTATGACCTTTGTTTGTAATGGCTTGTTGGGTAAATATTATAAATAGACCCCCCAACAAGCCATTGAATGAAGACCAACAACTCTAAAGTGGTCAAACTCTTGCAAATTTAATTCGCTACTTCTTTTGCAATATTTTGTGAGCATTTGGTTCAAGTGTTATTCTTAAACACTTGAGTTTTGGTTGTAAAAGTGATCCAATAGCAAAACTCTTGCTAGGTTGTGTGTTAGCTTGAGATTAAAACACAAAAAATTGGTTTTGTGTTAGCCATCAAAACATAAGAGATTTTGGGTTTGGTATGAGCCATAGGAAAACATCTAGTTTAGGAGTGAGCTAGTAAAACTCCTAACTCTTGTGAGTTAGTGAAAATCTCAATTAAGATTAAGAAGTGAATGTAGGGATCTTTTTTGCCCAAACCACTATAATTCTTGTGTGCTCTCTCTCTTTTCTCTTATCTCTTAACTATTTTTGTTTTGTCTTAACCAAAATTTTTATTCCTCCACCAATTCATCCTCCCCTTTTGGTATTTTTTGGGCAACAAATGTGATTCTTTAGATTTTACATGTCCAGTTAGGCTTATTGAAATTAGCAATGAATTGAATTAATCTTATGTTAAAGACAAGTTTGTGATTAAGCAGCTCCAATAACTACTTTGGTGACGGTCAGTATGGTGATTTGTGTTCTTTTTCCTCCTTCCGTTTTTATTATCCTTGTATTGACAGAGAAATTAAAATAATTACTTAGTTTTATATTTTAATAACTTAAATTTAGTAAAATAAATTGTGATTTTTTTAAACAATTATTATGTTTAATTAATGAAATATATTCTGATTTTTTAAATATGACTTAAATTAAATATATTATATTTGTTAAATAAGTATAATAATTAATTTATAACATAACATCAATTAATAAATAAATCAGGTAATATTAATGTTTGAGTGGTCATTGTTTTACAACTTAGTAATTAATGATTAGTTATTCCATTTTATTAAAATAGGAAGGAAAATGCCCTAGAGACACAATAACGAGTCAAAATCAAAGCCTAGTGACTTAGATCCTTGAACTAAATATGTTTTCATTTTGAATTTACACTAATTAGGTATTCTATTTCTTAATTTCAGTGAATTCCTTTAAAATACAAAAATTCTATAAGTTTTGCAATTTTTACAAAAAAATTTGCGTCGCAGCAGTCCGTTGTCGTTATAGGCCTATTTCCATTACACTCGACCACAACCACAATCACAGTCGTTACCGCAAATTAAATCCATGGTTAGGACTCACAAGCACCTAAAGAGCAAGGTATAAAGCTTACAAGCCAATACACTTCTAGATTCCTAGATGCTCTAAGGCACACCAATAGCACGTAATTCACATGCATGTATTTTAAGTTCAAATACAAGGTGTTCTTAACATGTAAGCCAGTATTTTGGCTTTATATATCAAATAGGAAGAAACAGAAGAAAAGCAAGCATAGAAAGACATGATCAGTAAGTTGCTTTTAGCAATGAATTGGGAAAATCAGCAGCTTTCATTGATCTAGATACTATTGTTCTCCTCTCCTTATCTCTTTTAAGGTTTTATGTCATCATTTCAACTAGAGTATCAAGTTTAAGTTACATGATCACAACTATGAATTTCCCCTGCTTTAAGGCTTTGTTGATGCAATGTTGTTGGTTTAGTTTTGTATCTTTTTTTAATAACCATTAAAAAAATATTATTTTTTTAAAATTAATTCATGGCTATATTACTCATTCCTAGACAACTTAATCATGTAATTCCATTTTTTAAATAAAGAGTGATTTTATTCTTGAAGAATGATTAGAAATAAAAACTTAAGAATAAGACATCATCCTCTCAAAGGAACTGGGGAAAGCAAAACAAATGACTTAATAACCTCCAATCACCTTGAATATCTACTATAGACATCTATTTAAAACTCGCCGAGCAAAAACCTCTAAAATAGCCAATAAATATGTCTCATTGCAACTGCAAACATAAATAGTTACTCATAACGAGAAGAAATCCTTTTTTGACCATGCACTCAAAATTTAAACAAACAAAAATCTTTGAGCATCATTCCTCATGTAACGGGTTCACAATTTCATTTTCAAAATCCTTATAAATTTTGACAAATCTCAATCTTTTAAAAAAGAAAAAAATATACTATGTTTGAAAAAATGCAGCCCTCCAATATTTGACTTGGCAAAGGATTAGAACAAGTGGAGAAAACAATACAAGTAAAAAAGAAAAAGGTCATAGAAAATACTGAAACCCTCCAAAATCAGAATTCAACTGTATGAATTTGGAGAAATTAAAAAAAAACTAGACCGCTTAAATACCAATGGATCATACTCTTGGCATAATTCAAGTTTCTAGAGTAGAAAATTCCAAACAAACAAATTGTTTATCCAAAAACAGCAGCAATGGGTGAATTACAAGAGGAGAAAAATTTTGTGAAATTTTAGGAAACAAAAATAATTATGTCCACCCTAAGATCTTGCCAAAAGCAAGAAATGATCCATGCCCAAGTTTATAATATATCAATAGCAGGAAAAGAGTGAGAAATCACTTATCTGAATTTTCAAAGCTTTTTATGAGAGATGCAAATTTTTCATAACATAATATTTGTAACTATTACGTTGTAAATTCTAAAGCCAAGCACCATAACCAATTCCAATTCGTGAACCAAATTTTCATGATCCAAACCCTTAAGATCTATGCTTGTGTGCCAGTCTAAAAATATCTCATCAACTTCTAAATCTTTGCTGCAACACCCAGAAGGATTTTAAAAATGCACAAATAATAAAAGAAATATCGCACATCATGCTTGAAAATTATATATCCAGTTTCTACCATATAAGATTTGACGATTATTTTGCTTAATCAGTTTTGCAATGTTATAAATAGAAATTTTAAGAAATTTGAACGCTCTATACAATCCATACAGGATTATAGTCTCATAAAGCTCATGATATGGTTAAGTAAATAAGTATCATTATCTTTTCAGCTCTATTATTTGTTATAATTTTTCTCATGTAGATAATTACATATTTCAATAATGGAACTGAAAGCCTAACCTCGCTCATTGGCAGCTATTACATTGCCCTTGCCCTTGCCCTTGCCAGTGTGATGAGATTGGTCCAGGACTTCCAAGAAAAACTCCCGTGACACCCATATTTTTCATCTCAATTCATTGCACACTTAAATTTCAATGTTTTTCACCTACTCTTTCGAATTTGTTAAGAGTAATTGAAAATTTAAGGAAGAGAAAACGAGAAAATATGGAGAAATAATAAATTTAGATAAACAAGATGTGAAAGAAGTATTTAAAAGTTAAGGAAAATATAAAATTGATGTGACGAGTTCAATTAATTCAATTAACTTTAAATTTTCAAACCACAAAATGTGAAATGAGTTTAAACAAAAGTCCATGATGTGATAATAATTTCACATAATACATTAAATTAAATTTATGTATAAGGCCAAAATAGAGGGTTAATTACAAATAAAGTGCCAAATTTTCATTATTTTTTCAATTGAAACAATTTTTTTCTTTTTTTTTAATTCAAATCTAGATTTCACAACTATGCTTTTAACAACATAAACCTTGATACAATCAAGGCAACAACCTTACTGCTATTAACTACTATTTCTACAATGGAAACTAACAGTCCAGTAGCCTTCTTATGAATTTTTCCAGAAAAGATATGGAACTTCAGAATGCTTCACTCATATAGTTACACACAGCATTTCTTCCTTTTCTTTTAAAGACCTGGTCCTAAATATTGAGGGCTAAAACTATACTGATGAACAGAAAATAAACAGATTTCAGTTATAAACCAACCAAACTTATGCTGTTCGGTTTTATAAAAATTTCTGTTTGGCTAAGAAAATTCTGTTTTATCAGTTGAGTTCAGTTTGAAGGCCAAGAAAAAACTCCCAAAAATAAAACAGAACTTAAGTTCTATTACCAAAACTAAGTCATTTCTTGTGAATGTATAAATATCAAAGCCTAACCCTAATCCTCCTTTGCTGTCCCTCACAGCCTCACTCCCCTGGTCTCTACTGCCACCCCTCTCTCTCCAAATTGAAAACCTAACCCTAATCTCTCTTTCCATCTCTATATATGCCAACCTTGAACTGTTCTGCTCTTCACTCTCCACTCCCCTCCAGTTCCTCCTCAGCCCCTCTCCTCAGTTACTACCACTCTCTTCTGGGTTTAAATAAGGATCTTTGAGATAATGAGTTTTTTAGTTGGTATTTAGAAAGGCCCTTTTCTGGGTTTACCAGAAGGGCAAACCATTTCAATTCTTGGAAATGCATATCTTTCCCGCTGTCTTGGTAAAGACCTCCAATTCTGTCTCTCTAGCTCTGAATCAGTCCCCAATGGTGAATTTAGATGGCAAGGAGTCAATTGATCTGACCTGAGGTGTCCCATTGCCAACTAGCATATGTAGATATTGTTCATGTGTATCCGTATACTACTCAACTGTCACTATCCATTTCCACAGATTAACATTTCATCTGTTTCTTACTTAATTTGTGGATAGTGAATTTCTTTTTTGAAAAGAGAATATATAAATAAATAAAACTCAATTAGTCAATTAGAGATTTAGGTTAGCTATCTGTTGGTCCTAGGTAATTTGACTGGTTAATAAATAATTGTTTATAATTGCTTGTGTAATATCTAAGTGGTTCATAATTAATTGTTTATAAATAAACCGAAGGACTCTTTTAGATTAGCATATTCACAAGGTTCTAAATTGAGGTAGGTTTTGTTAAGAAATTATAAATACAATACATGCCTATAGCAATTTGCTTAGTTTTGGATTCCCTTGAACAGGGTTAGCAAGCAAAACAAGGCAGCCAAGTTTTGGAAAAGTACAAAAGGGTTTTAATTTGGGCCCTGCATGTCAAGTTAAAGATACCTCAAAAGGTCCAAGGTAGTGTAGTTAAAAGCAAAAAGCACACTCAAAACAATATACTTTTCTATCGCCTAAAGCACAAAGCACAAATAAAGCGCTCGCTTCATTGAAGCAAAACCTAATTTATCTATAACATTTAAGAAGTAATATAATATGCCAAAAAAAAACCAGAAATTCTTAGCAAACAAAAAATTAGAAACATTGTGAAACATCACTTCACATGTCAAAAAAGACTGACTTTAAAGTTTAATATATAAAATTACTTGGAGAAATGACTTAATTCTATAATTAATAAAGCAAATAGCTAAGAACTAAAATTCATTATCAGAGTCCTCGCTTAAATCTTCAACACTTTGATTATCATTCAGATTCATATCCTTCAACATCCGTTTCATAATCATCCAAGTCATCCTCAAGATTTTTGAGTTGAAGTCGTGAACTAGCACTTGACTTTGTAACTTGGTTTGATTTCTTATAATCCTACTTGGTTCTCCAACACCCGCTGCTTTCACACAGCACCCCAAATTTTTAGAAATATAAAGAGTCTCACAACCAAAATAATATGTTTTTATTATATATACCGATTAACAAATTTTAAAAACATTGAAAAAAAAAGCGTGCTTTCCACTTTGTGGAGCACTAGCTTATACGCAAAATGCGTGTACTTCATTAAATGCTATCAAAAAGTGATAGACTTATATTGCGCCTTGCTTCAACACTTAAAGCGCTGAAGCGAGCGCTTTTGACTACATTGATCCAAGGATTAAATATGAGTGCACAATAGAGATCACAGGCCCAAACTGACCAAACCGCAAACCAAATTTTTTGGTTTGGTTCAATTCTGTTCTGGCTGTTAATTCGGTTCAGTTTGGTTCTGTTTTTGAACCAAACCAACTAATGCTCTCCCCTACAGCTATTGACAAAGATATATTGTTTCATTCCATTTACAATTCTGCAAATCACACATTAATTGTCAAAACCAGTTTTGAAAGAAATCTATCTTGGCAAGAAGGAAATGCAAATAATGGGTATGTAAGTCTTAGCTTACCTGGTTTGTTATATCATACACAATAATTGCAGCAGCTGCCCCCCTGTAGTACATTGGAGCCAAGCTATGATACCTCTCCTGACCTGCTGTGTCCCAAATCTCAAATTTTACAGTTGCATCATTGACAGCCAACGTTTGTGAGAAAAATGCTGCACCTATTGTTGATTCCTACACATCACATAATAAGAGTCAAGCTCCAAAAGGAGAATTTCCATTAAAAATGTGGCAATCCCCCCAAGTCCCTAATTCCACTGACCTGAAATTCAACAAACTGTCCTTTAACAAAACGCAACACAAGACTAGACTTTCCAGCACCAACATCCCCAAGAAGCACCTGAAGCACAAAACAATGAAAAAAAATTCAAAGTGAAAACAAAAAGAAAAATTTAAAAATTCCAATGAAGAGAAGAAGCCTTAAAACAATTAGCTGTACCAATAGAAAATGAATGGACATGCCAAAAAGGTGCCCAAAACTTTAAAAAATAAACTCGCACAAGTCCAGGTTCATACAGCAAAGACAATTGTAACAAACAAGATACCAAAATTTCCCGAGAAACTGAATCCTGGTCTAAGTAAAATACTCATACTAGTATGAGTGAAAGGACCATAACTAACATGCAAAAGCGAGACAAATTAAGACGAGATCCATGGTTTTCAAGGATCATTATGTTGCTATTATATATTGTATTCTGGAAGCCTCATTATCTATATTCCCTACATATAACAGGCACAAAAAGAATTTGCATTGATAATGGCCATGATGACCATTTAGTAATAAAATAAATGACGTGAGTTTATTCACAAGTCAAACGAGTAGGGATGGCAACGGATAGGGTACCCGCAAAAATTATTCTACCTGAACCAGTGTTATTAGAATCGTTCGATTCGTGATTCGAATCGTCCGATTCATATCGATTCATGCACAAAAAGAGTAGACTCTTAGAGAGAATCACCATTAACACAGAATCGATGGAGAATCGGAGGAATCGCTAGGTCGTTCGATTCACTCCAGAAAGTTCAAAAAAAAAAAGGAAACACAATCCTTCTAGAACTGAGATTGCGTGAAAAAATAAAAACTTCCTAAGGCAGAATCGTGAAGAAATAAAAAACTTTCCTTTTTGGAGTTTAAGCGCTGAAGAGTTGAAGAATATATATTCCCGATCTCCCTCGTGCATGCTATTTTGGAAGTTAAAGTGAAGAAATCTGGATTTCTGGAGTTTCTCATGCTTGGGTGTTGAAGAAATAGGCTGAGTGAAGGAGAGAAGAGAAGAAATCTGGAGTTGGAAATGAAGAAATCGGGACTTGAAAGAGGCAGAGAAGGTGATTCTGGAACCTGAATTTTTTTTTTTTCTGGGTTAACAAAAGTGTACTACTTAATAGTTAATGGCACTGCACATTGTATTTTTCAAAAAAAAAAACAAACATTGGATGTCAATCATCATACAAACAGACCCAGATTTGTAAAGCTCACACTGCAAGTGACTATAATAATTGAGCTTTCTTTATCAATAAATAATTGAATACAGTTTGTGAATAAAAAATAGCTAAATATTTTTTTGAATAAAAAATAGCTAAGCATTATTTTTTTTGGCTGTAAATGTCATAATTCTTTCTAATATGTCATAACATATATGAACTATAAATAGAATTTTTAGTGATAAATTGATTTTAAAAAAACTTATTTTGAATATGAAGGAGAACAAGCAGATTTGGTTATGTTGGAAAACAAAAAATAGTGATGAAAATGATGATTCCCTTGAATATGAAAATGATGTCTTTATAGATTAGTTTTATTAGGAGTACAATTTAGATTTTAAATTTTTACTTATTTTTGGAATATGGCTAATTGGGGATGGATGATAGTATTATTATTAACATTGTTATATTTAAAGTTATGAAATATATTATTTCTAATTAATATTATCAATGTGAACTAAATCTTACGATTCGATTCGATTCTCGATTCACAAAATTACAATTTCGAATTTCGATTTGACAACTATGACCTGAACCCGTCCCAAACTCATTTAAAATTATAACGTTAATACCCGTACCCGTCCCAAACCCAATCAACATTACTGATTAATACCTAAAATCCGTTTAATTGCCCGTTTATCATTAAAAAATTTAAAATAAAATAAAATTCAAACTAATTAAATAATTTAAAATTTAAAAATATACAAACAATCAACCATAAATCATTACAAAATCAAATAAAACAAATAAAATAAAACATAAAATCTAATTCAACACATTCAAATTAAAATAATTTATCAAATTGTTAAAAAATAACATTAAAACAGTAAAATTAAATATTGTTCTTTATGATAGAAAAATTATATTTCAAATTTCAAACTTCCATTATATTTGTAATTCATCTAGAAAAGCACATAAAAAAATAATTAATTATATCATTACATTCAATAAATTAAAAAAAAATAAATTGCATAATATATATATATATATGATATAATTGGTTCATCGAGTAGCGTGTACTCGAAGGCCTCTACTAGTACCCTACCCAAACCCGTGACAGGTTTAAATATTGCTACCTAAACTCGTCCCAAAACCTTAATAGGGTAACACATTAGAGTTTAAACGGGTCTGGATAAATGCAGCCACCCGCAAAACTCGTACCCGCTACCACCCCTATAAACAAGGAAGAGGAGAAAGTAGTTGTGCTTAGATTCACTAGAAACAACACTAGAAAGGTCTAAGCAAATTTTGGACTCCAATGATGCATCTCGCATGCATGAGAACTTTCTTACAAGTTGCTACAAATCATTGATCACCATAATGACAATGTCATTAAAATGAAATATTTTAAAAGGAAAGCCAATTGAAAACCCATCAGTATTAAATCCTGAAAATATGGCACAATCAAATCCCTAAAAATTGAAGCTTCTCAAACAACATATTGCCATGATAAGCCAAAAAAATAGTGTAAAAACATCTAGGCCTCAATCTAAAGCCACCAATTTAGAAAAGCATCGTCCACATCCAGTTCCAATCCCATTCACCATGAACCAGAAAACAATTTCTCATAGTTCAGAAATACAAATACCACAAATAAAAAGCACGACGAAAACACGAATACAAGCACAAGCTCACCAGTTTTGCATTGATGTTCTTGTTTCCAGCGGTGGCCATGGCTGTCAACAATTGTGAAGATCAGATGTCAATTCCCTCTTGTAATGCCAATTAGAAGATATCCGTTGACAGGAAAGGAAAGCTTAAGAAGTAAGAAAAAGAAAACACAAAAAAAAAAAATACAAGTCAGAATTTTGACTGATCAGTAAATAAAAGAATTACTGAAATGGAAAAAATATATATGACACTATGAGGAAGCAAAAGATTTTAAAATGTTTAAATTCTATTATGCTAACCTTCCCAACTAATTAACACTAAGAATAACTATAATATTATTTAAAAATAATATAATGGCTAGCATGAAAATTTTGACATTAGAGGAAATTTTTTCCATAAAGAAAGAAAAATTCTCAAATTATTTCTGCAGTATAAATCTTCAGGCTTAGCAAGAAATTAAATGGAAAAATTCAAACATCACATCTCAACTATTCTAGATCCTTTGACAGGGAATAACAGGTTCAATTTTGTTTAGATGAATATGTAGAGATCATCAACAGCTACTTCAGATATAGAAAATGTGCATACAGGTCAACCTAGGGACAAGGTATGCATATGTTTTATCCTGAAATTCTAAAAATTGTCCAGTGGATGACTGTAAAGTAGAAACTTCCAAAAAATGTCCACATTTTTGAAATATGTTTACAAATTACAACATCCATAAACAAGAATTGATTGAAAAAAACTTCAACTCTCACTTCTTCTTTCTCTTTCGCTTCTTCTTCCCTCTTCCTCCTCTCTCTCCTTTCTTTTTCGATCCTAAAAATCCAGCCAATCTCTATTTTCTAATTTGAACAAATTCATCTAGGCACTAAATTGACATGATATATGCTCTCGGCCTGGTTACTGTCATGTCACGAGAAATACTTTTAAAACCAAGTACTGTACAAAGTGAGCTTAAAAATAGCCATTATTACTAATTCAAATTAAGATGAACTTGATAGGTGCTGAAGCCAATTTTTGAACGTCTAGCTAAATAGCCAAAATTTTATATTCTAAGAAAAACTAATGATAAAAAAAGCAAGAAAATTAATCAAAAAAAGATAGGAAAAACACAGATTCTTCAGCTCTGTTGCTGGTAGCCACGGAGGAGGACATCTTCCTCCTGCCACCGGTTATCCATAACCGCATTGCCCATCCGCCACTAGGTTCATCATCGATCAAACCCCTTCACTCCAAAACAAAGCCCAGCCAAAATCTCTGATCTCCAAACCAGAACCTGATACGTGAGAGGTTGATTTTCTGGAAAATTATATGAAACTAAGAAACTAATAGGCCCGAAAAATGGGTTATTCCTATCGCAAATCTCATCAAAGCCGAAATTAGATTTCGAGACAATTTCAAGCCAAAATCAGCTCGTAATCCGCCAAATCACACCAATATTTAAACCAAAATCAAAACGAATTCAACCCATAGTAAATACGAGAAAACAAAACGGGAGGAAGCAAAAATAGTGAAAATGGGGATAAGAAAACTAACCGGCAAAAAAGCTCGTGAATAAAGGTCGCCGGTGGCGTGGAACGGCCAACAGACGGGGCCAAAGGGCGCGCGAACTGGGATCGACGGTTGATGGGCAAGCAGTGACAAGGAGGCGGTGATAGGTTTGGAGTGAGTTAGACGCGTGAGGAAGACGGCAAGGAGAGACGAGAAAAAAGAAACAGAAGCGATACCTGACACGAAGAAAAGAACAAATTACTCAATTAGCTCAAAGATCCACTACAAGTCAGAGCGCTCCCCCAATTTCAAATTTTATCGATCTCTGACACGAATTCAAAACCCTAACTTCATTCCCAAAGAAGGCAATTCCATCACCGAATCAAAAACAATCCGAATTGAGTCATACATATATAGGGGGGAAAACAAGAAAAGAAAAGAAGCAAACCTGTAGCTGTTGACGGTAAGAGTTTGACTGGGAGACAGACTGTGAAGGAGAAGAGAAAGAAGCGATTTCCTGCCAAATGTGTTCAACGTTGTCTATGATAGGTATAAGAGCTACGCTTGAAAAAAAATAAAATAACACTCAAATGCACACTGTTTAAATTATATTTCCAAATATTTCCAATCGTGTGTCGGGAAAAGTAAGATTAATTAATTATAAATACTATATATGATAAATATAGTATCTATTAAACATATATAAAATTCTAAATACTTAATAATTAGTTCAAATCAATGGATACAAAAGAATATTTTAATAGTTTTTGTGTAACGAACACTAGTTAAGACCTAAAAATAATATGTATTAAGTGTATATTGGTGGTAAATAAATGGTTATAAGTTTTGTAATATGAAAATAGTTAAAAAGACATGAAAAAATGAAGTTTTCTAGTGTTTACTATTGTGAATCAACATGGCCATGAATGTCGGGAAATAAAAATTTTGAAGTTGAAGAGTTTCACAACCGTGACACGCAGGATTATACCTATAAAAATCTGCAATTTAAATTGGGCAGTTTTATATTTTTTACATAAACTCACAACTTTTCACCCTAAAACCCTAGCCACTAGACCTATAAATCCCAAAATTGATCTTCCCTCAATTCCCTTTAATTATTAGCTTTGATTATACAAAATCAACCCTAGAAACAAAATTAAACTTTGATATAATTAAGGATTTTGAAATTCAGAGAGGGAAAATTTTAGGAACAAGGTAGAACTCAATTTTTGAACCAAAAACGAATATAATTCTTCGAAACAAAGGTAAGGAATTATGTTTTCTTTATTTTTTTTTAATTGGTTTTGTAACACCCAGACCTATATTAGGACATAATCCTACTATGCAAGCGGATGACATAGGATTGTATCCATATAAACTTGTTCTGATTAAAACTTTTTCTTATCTTATTCAATATACTTTTATCATGTTCGTAAGTCTAAATAACATGTATAATAAAATCATATATTTTCCATATAGTAGATAAAAACAAAATTTGTGTTTGAATAAACATTGTATCCTTATTATCAAAATAAACTAGTTTGTCTTTCATAAGTCATTCATTACAAAATACATCCTTATATAAAATAAATAATTTAATTAACTTCAACTAAATGTCTGATTTTATTGAAAATATAAAATAAATGATTGTTTCTATCCCATGTCATGAGAAATAATAATGAAAATAAATGAAATCAAAATCAATCCAAATATGGTTTATCTAACTATTCTAATGAACTCGGACTCTTCGTCTCGTCAACTCAACTGTCTAACTGTTCCAAAACTACGTGCAAGAAAACTCACATGCTAAGTTACTGAAAACTTAGTGATACATATAAATATAAAAATTTTAACATGTAATCACTCATCATCATAGCATATATAGATGCATATACATGTGTCCTCGACCATACCATCATATAATAAAATACTTTATACATACTTAGTTTACTGAATTACAAAACATTCATATTATATAGCACTTAAGTAAATCCACACCATCATTTTTGTTTAGCATTTATATCATATAATACCAAAATCTCAGTTCCTAGTTTCATATATTTATTTATTGTTTTTTCTTATTCCCTATAGGATATAATTATATCTGATTTCCATGTTTATGATTTATTTTCTTATTACTGGTTTTAATAATTAACTGCCCCAAACTCTAGACCCCAACTATCTGAATACAGGTTGTAAAATAGAAGCACTTTAACCCGAGTTTAAGTTACTATGCTCACTAAATCTATTCATCTGTATAGTGCTCAATCGAGTTTCTCAAGTCAAGAGTACTTTAACCTAAGCTTGAGTGAGTCAAATATAGTAATTATATGCAATATGGGATCAATAATGCTCTCACTCGAGCTTAAACCATACTATCCATAAAGCTAGGGCCCAAAAATCTATATTATTGAATAAATTTAAAATTAAACGAATTAACGAAGTAAAAATTAAATTGAAGGGTTTAATAAAATAAAGTAAAAATTTAGAAAACTGAAAATTTTTTTTTTGCCAATTTTTGTTATTAAAAAATCAAAATATAGCTCAAATAAATTAGTTCTTTTGTATGATGGATATCATTCACTTTCAATTATATAGATTAAGACATTTGTATAGATTTAGCATCTACAACCTATTTATAATTTCGTTTCAACTTTACTTTCCAAATAAAAATTGTACCAATTTAGGTATTGCTTAATTTGTTTTTTATAAGAGAAATTAAGAAAGTAAAAATTCTTGAAAGAATTCTTAATTGTCAGATGATGCATATCTTGGAAAATTTTATATAAAAAAATTACTGACATTATTATTGTAACGTCTGTAATTAGGGTCTAGTATATAAGAGGGATTAAGAAATATAAGTATGTTTAAGAGTTTTGATGAAGGAAAGAGTTATGAAAAGTTGAAAAAGTGAAGTGTCACGATCGTAAACCATCGCGAGATGGAATTCTGAGTTTATGTAGATTCACGGCCATGACAGTAGTCGTCACGCCTGTGAATATCGTCTGATATAAAATTACAACAGTTGTTCTTTCTTTCTCTCACGATCTAAAATTAAATGTAAATCATAGAATTCAAAATTTTTTCATACTAGAGACCAATGCCTTAAATTTTTCTTTAATTCCCAATCCTAAACATATAAACCCAAGGAAAAGATCAAAGTTTAACATGTTTTTGTGAGAGAGATGCATAAAGAGTTGTGTTCTTGAGGAGGACGAACCTAAAAAGGAAGAGAGGAGTTGATTCTTCCATCCTAACTGTGTTTCCTTCTATTATAGTAAGGGATCGTGTTTTCCTTTCACTTTTATAAGCTTTCATAGCCTTTATCATGTTTAGTTCGTTTATGGTGGAGACCCATTTCCAAATGGGTTAGGTTATGGCTTGATCTTGAGAGTTTAGGGTTAAAGTCCTCTCTTTAAGTTATTTATAGGCTATGGTATGTGTTAGTAAGGGGTTATATGAGATTAAGGTTGTTAAAAGGGTTAAAGTTTGGGTTTTCATCTTTATGGCTTTAAAAGCTAAGTTTAAGGGTTATAGATTTTGATATAGATATGTTATATGTAATAGGAGTTGAAAGAGGAGGAAGTGAAAACCACCAAAAAGATAAGTAAGCTTGAGAGAAACTTTGTTTTTGAGGCTCTATTAGAGGTATGTACATATATGCATTCAAATTTCCAAAATATAGCATGTTGTGTGTTAATTAGGTGATAATTGAATTGTGTGCTTTATATGCTAAGTGTTAAGTTCAAATGATGTAATTAATGCCATGAGATATGATATTGAATGAGAAGTGCCATAAATGACAAGTATGCTTTGGATGAGGAATGAGTATTAATGACACATTTATTGGTTGAAAGAGGTAAGTAAGAATGCATGTAACACACTATACAGCAGAGTGAATCTCACTATGCCGACAGATGCCACATGACGAAGTCTATCTAAATTGTTTTGAATTAAAACTTTTTGAACCTATTTCTGTATCAAAATCAATATATCTTATAACATGCAATTAAAATATCCATCTACTATAATATGTATTAAACCATTACCTGTATCCGGATAACAACCAAAATCAAATCAAAATCTGTCATGGCAACTTTAATCACTCAAATTTGAAGGGGATTAAGCGAATTCGTTTCTAAGGCTTTTAGAGACTGGTGGATAGGGTTTCTGATTGAGAATACATAAGTTTCTGTTAAAAATACGAAGTTGTTATATTTAAACTGCGTGAACCATAATGTTATGGTCGTGAAGATCTTTAGGTTCAGAAATTGAAATTTGTGACATTCACGATCATTATTTTTTCTATTACGGGCTTGAATGCTCCAACTTCACTTTTTCTTAATTTTTCATTATTTTCATATTACCAAAACTGTTAACCACTATATACCTTTCATATACTTTTAATATACCTTTATTAACATATTAATTTCAAGCCCTAACTTATGGGCGTTACAATGCATAAATGCAAATGAAATCATAAATGGTGGTTTGGATATATAGATGAACAAGAAAAGTGAAATTGATGTGGTTTGAGTAAATATGATGAAATGTGTTTAAATGATACTTTAACATGTTTTAATGCATAATATGATGGGAATGTGGATAGAAAAAGATTGTCATGGGACAATTTTTAGAGTCTTGCATGTGACTTATAATAAATGATTGTCTTTAATGCTACTAATTGTTGAAAAACTCAAATTCATGCCCATGAATCTCATCCAAAAAATAAAGTCATGCCCGTTACTCTTTTTTCATGCCTGTAAAGTAAGTGCGCAAAATGAACAGAAGCTTTCACGACTTAGTTCACGGATAGGGGTGTATGTAAATGAACCTTCATGGCCGTAAATGCATAGTTCACACCTGTGAAACCTACTAAAATGAGATATGTTGTATGCTTAATAATTACAATGCAATAGTTATACATATGCCTTGATGATGTTATGTTGAAAGTATGCATATGTGAATATCAATACACGAATGTTACATAATGGGTTATATATGAACAAAGTATATATGTTATAAGCTATAAATGTCTTAATTAAGTATAATAAGATAATATGAACAAGTAAAGCCTAGACTT
This sequence comes from Triadica sebifera, assembly GCA_023653625.1. NCBI lineage: Eukaryota > Viridiplantae > Streptophyta > Magnoliopsida > Malpighiales > Euphorbiaceae > Triadica > Triadica sebifera. Next base: position 15,018,304 of record CM042897.1, read on the forward strand.
GATACTAGAACTAGAAGTAAGATATGTGGCATGCCATTAAGGGGGTTTGGTACCATAGTTATATGATACAATTATTCTTTTAAGGATAAGGTGGCTTAAGCTCGGAGAGCTCCATTGATCTTATATTACATACAAAAGTTATATGTTTACTCAGTCAATATGGTTTAAGCTCGGAGAGCGCTATTGACTTAAGGAGCTTGGACTGACACATGATTATAGATATTGGCATGGTGGTTTTAAGCTTGGAGAGTGCCCCTATTCATAACTTGTATATGAATAGTTTGTGTTGAGAGTTGTTGGACAATGATATCAATTATATGTAAGTGATTAAAGAACATAATAAAATAGAAAGAGGTTCAAAGACTAGTATATAAGATCACACAGTTAAAAGTTATACGTTATAGTTATGGTAATATGCTTAATGAGTTTATCAATTCTATAAGGTAAGGTATTTCATATGATGCTATGAATTCACTGTCATGCCATGATATTTTGTGTAATGCCATGAATATGTATAATGTTTGATTACATGTACAATTTCTATGCCTATATATATTATTAAGTTTTTTGTAGCTTAGTGTGTGAGTATTTTCCCCACACAGGTCGGAGCCTAGTTGATAAAAGATAGAGGTTAATCTAGAGAAGTCAACTCAACATCAGAGACAACAAAGCAGACCCGATAAGGGTCGATGATATACATTCATATCATATTTTGTATTTTTGTATATGACATAAGGATTGGGTTGTACATATATGTCTGTATTTTGAAAAAAAAATTGGTTAAAGGCATGCATTTTTATAAATATCGAATCGGTTGAGCCCAAACATTATAGTTTAAATTATAAAAGATTGATATTTGGATCAAGATTATTTTATGGATGTTTATGATATAGTTTTACATATAAATGAATTGTATAAAAAAAAATTTTAAAAGAAATAAAAAGTTTTAAATTTTTCCGGTTTCCGCATACAGGTTGTGTGGCACTGCTCGTTTAGCCAAGTTAATCCTAGTTAACCGAAAGAGTGTTATATTTCATTGGTATCAGAGCTTAGGTTTAAGTGTTTTTGGACCTAAGTGGGTTAAGGGTTATCATGCATATATAGTACATCTCATGTCTCTGATGTGGACTTTTTTTTATCGATTTGTAAGAATACAAGGCATAAATAGAGCTAGAAGCACATGATGTTGTCGAGAGCAACAGTTCTCCTAATCTGAGGGCTACTAATTAGCCTAGTGCTTTAAGTATACAAGGTCCAAGTGCTGCCACAGTTCCTTAACAACCACCTGTTAGATAAGTAGATTTAGATGTTATACTGATCATGCAATATATGGTCGGTATTTTACAACAGTTGGCACATGCCATACCACAAGTCATACCACAGTCACTACCATAGCCAACTCCACAACCACTAACAAAGGCACAAAAGTTGAAGATAGATAGACTCTAAAAGTATAGGGCTATTGATTTTCATGATATAGGTAAGGATGATCCCACTACCTCTGAGTTTTAGTTGGAGAAGACTGAAAGGGTCTTCAAAGAGTTAGAGTGTGTTGAGGAGCACAATGCCAAATATGCAATATCATTAGTTCAAGAACATGCATATAAGTGGTGGAAGACGGTTCTAAAGAAGCCTTAAACCTCATAACCTCTGATTCAACTTTGTTGCAGAGTTCAAGAAAAAATTTGTACCCCGAATCTATATAGATGAGAAGAGAAGGGAATTCATGAGTCTACGACAAAGGAGCATGATAGTTTTTGAGTATACGAAAGAGTTCACGTGGTTGAGCCAGACTTTTGGTGGATAAGAGTGATAAATGTCACTGTTTTGAGGATAGGTTGAACGATGACATAGGATATCATGTCATTTCTTTACAGCTTGAGGACTTTTCAATATTTGTATATGCCACTATCAATATAGAGAAGAGAAGAAAGAGAAGAGCAGAGGAGAATGCCAGAAGACCTACAACTAGTATGGCACAAACTATTAGTAAGAGAAATTAATACTTTTTAGGACAATCCCAGGATAGGGGACAAAATAGAGGATAGAGTCATACTCAGTCTAGTTCTTTTAGGAGGGGACCACACTCTAAGACTACATCAACCACCGCCAACACTCATACAACTAGGGATTTTGCTCTCTTATACGGGACATGTCAGAGAAATCACATGGGAGAATGTCAGTTAGCTTTAGGGGCTTGCTTTCAGGTGTAGAGCCCTAGATCACATGAAAAGGGATTATCATTTGTTAGCAAATGCTACACCCACATAAACAATAATGTTAGCACTAGTTCAAAATAGGATCTAGATATGTGAAAGTTGTGTAGGACCTAGCCAGGCTATTTCAGAGACCAGTAAATAGGCCAAGACCCAGTAGAGCTCTAGCTAGGGCATATGCTATGAAGTCCCATGAAGACTAGGGAGCCATATATGTCATAGTGGTTATGTTTTCTTTACACGACTTAGATTTATATGCTTTGATAGACCCATGCTCTACACATTCTTATGTTTGCACAATCCCACCTAGTTAGCATAGTATGATAATAAAGAAGTTAGAGTTTGAGATTGAGATCACGAACCCTTTAGATCACAGTGTGGTTATGAACTGGATATACAGAAGTTATCCTTTGGTTGTGAATAGGAAAGAGTTTTCTACGAATCTTATAGAGTTACTATTTCATGAGTATGATGCCATATTAGGTATGGATTGGCTCTCACAACATGAGGCAATTGTGGATTACTGGTCGAAGACAATTGTTCTTAAGACTTTAGAGCAAAAAGAGGTTGTAGTAGTAGGTGATAGGTTTCCATAGCCTCCACAAATGGTTTTTATGATGAAGGAGCAAAAGATGATTCAAAAAGGATATGAGGCTTATTTATCTCACGTAGTTGACACCAAGAAAGTAGGTCTAGATCTCCAAGATATCCTTATAGTAAAAGAGTTTTTAGATGTATTTCCAGATGATCTATCGGGATTACCACCGATTAGAGATGTTGAGTTCTCCATAAAGCTCAACTAGGCACAACACCAATATCCATGACACCATATAAAATGACACCTTTAGAGATGAAAGAGTTGAAAGCTCAGGTGTAAGAGTTGAAAGCTCAGGTGTAAGAGTTGCTAGACAATGGTTTTATCATGCCGAGTGTTTCTCCTTAGGGTATACTAGTTTTGTTTGTAAGAAGAAAGATAAGTATATGAGGTTGTGCATAAACTAAAGGTAGCTGAACAAGATAACTATTAAGAACAAATATCTATTACTATAGATTGATGATCTCTTTGATCAGTTAAAAAGTGCATGAGTGTTCTCCAAGATCGATTTGAGGTCGGGTTATAACTAGTTGAAGATAAAAGAAAAGGATATAACCAAGACAGCTTTCAAAACCAAATATGGTCACTACAAGTTTTTGGTTATGCCATTTAGTTTGACCAATGATCAAGCATCTTTTATAGACTTGATGAATCAGATTTTTCATGCCATACTTAGACCAGTTCGTAGTTGTTTTCATTGACAACATCTTGGTGTATTCTCAAAATCAAGCAAAGCATAATCAACATTTGAGAATAGTGTTGCAGATCCTTAGAGATCATAAGCTTTATGCCAACTCTGCAAATGTGAGTTTTGGCTTAATGAAGTAGATTTCCTTAGACACTTCATATTAGCAGAAGACATCATATTTGATTCCAGTAAGGTTGATGCAATATGGAATTGGAAGTCTACCCATAATATGACCGAAATTAAGAGTTTTCTTGGTTTGATAGGTTACTACATGAGGTTTGTAAAAGGTTTTTCTTTGATTGCTTCTCCTTTAACCAAAATTTTGAGAAAAGATATGAAGTTCGAGTGGAATGACAAGTGTTAAGCTAGTTTCAATAAGCTTAAATGTATGTTGACATAAGCTCTATTTTTTATACATTCAGTTCCCGATAAGGAGTATGTCATCTATAGTGATGCTTTTTGCAATGGTTTGGGGTGTGTCTTAGTGTAAGAAGGAAAAGTAGTTACTTATACGTCTAAACAATTGAAGTTGCATGAAAAGAATTACCCCACACATGATCTTAAGTTGGCAATCATTGTGTTTGCTTTAAAGATATGACGTCACTACTTGTATAGGGAAAATTATTTTATCTACACCGATCATAAAAGTTTAAGGTATCTTTCAACACAGAAGGAACTCAATTTGGGACAAAGGTGATGGCTAGAATTGATCAAAGACTATAATTATGTCATCAACTATCATTCAGACAAGGCAAATGTTATGGCTATTGCCTAGCAGAGTTGCATGTTTGACCTGCTCTCAACTAGGAGATAAGATATGCACATATACAAGATAGCAAGCTAGTTAAGATCACTAAATTGGTCTCCAAAAGGGAGAGATTGTAGTACACAGTTGAGTCAGACGATAATTTATTTTATCAAGGCCATTTATGCATGCCTAATGTTATGGAATTGAGGCAAATGATTTCAAAGGAAGCGCATAAAACCATATTTGTGATGCTTCCAGAAAGTAACAAGATTTACCATAATCTAAAAAAGAAAGGTATTGGTAGGCAGGTATGAAAAAAGATATGATAAAGTTCACAACAAGATGTTTGACATGTCAACAAGTCAAGGTAGAACATCAGGTACCTTTAGGGTTGATGCAACCTATTACAATATCAGAATGGAAATGGGAATGAATCATGATGGATTTTGTGATTGGGTTGCCTATGACTCTGAGGAAGTTCAACGTCGTTTAGGTCATAGTGGATAGGCTAATAAAGACAACACACTTTGTATCTATCATGATAGACTATCCTCTAAATAAGCTAGTATAGTGTTATGTGAACAAAATAGTATGACTAATGGAGTTCCAGTCTCTATCATATTAGACAGAGATCCAAGGTTCACAACTTAGTTTTGGAAAAGTTTACAGCAAGTTTTGGATACCAAGCTCAATTTCAACACTACTTTCTATCAACAGACGGATTGTTAATCAAAAAGGATGATATAGATTTTGGAAGACATGATGAGAAGTTGTGTTATTGAGTCTGAGGAAAGCTGGAAGAAATATGTACCCTTAATAGAGTTTGCCTACAATAACAACTATTAGTCTAGCATCCAAATGGCTCCTTATGAGGCAGTGTAAGGAAGAAAAAATTGAATAATGTTATATTAGATAGAGTGTAGTGAGTAGAAGTTAGTGGACTAGAGTTTGGTGCAAGAGATAGAGAAAAAAGACAAGATTATATAAGAAAGGTTAAAGGCATTGTTAGATAGACATAAATCGTATGCAGATCTCAAAAGAAGAGATATAGAATATGAAGTGGGAGACAAAGTGTGCCTTAAAGTTTTTCCATGGAAGAAGGTTCTAAGATTCAAAAAGAATGGCAAGTTAAGCCCTAGATTCAATAGACTGTATTAGATCTTAGAGTGGATTGGTCTATAGAGTTACTTGACCGTCAAAGTTAAGTAAGACTCAATATTTTTTTATTGAGAAGGTATAGGTCATATCAGTCGAACATCATCACAGTTGATAACATAGAGGTGGGGCTAGATCTCACATATGAGGAAGAATTGCTTAAGATATTGGCTCATGAGGTTAAAGAGCTCAGAAACAAGTAAGTTCTGTTAGACAAAGTCCAATAGAGGAATCATGTAATAAAAGAGGCTACAAGAGAAAACAAAGAGGTAATAAAAACACAGTACCCCCAACTATTCCAACATAATACCACAGGTAATTTCGAGGAAAAAATTCTTTTAAAGGGAAGAGAAATGTAACGTTTGTAATTAGGTCTAGTATATAAGAAGGATTAAGGAAATATAAGTATGTTTAAGAGTTTTGATGCAGGAAAAAGTTATGAAAACTTGAGAAAGTGAAGTTGTCGCACCTATGAATATCGTTTGATATAAAATCCCAACAATTGTTTTTTCTTTCTCTCATGACCTAAAATCAAACCTGAACCCTAGAATTCAAAATTTTCTTATACTAGAGACCAATGCCTTATGTTTTTCTTTCATTCCCAATCCTAAACATCTAAACCCAAGTAAAAGATCAAAGTTTAACATGTTCTTGTGAGAGAAGGACATAAAGAAGTGGTGTTCTTGAGGAGGACAAACCTAAAGAGGAAGATAAGAGTCAAATCTTCCATCCTAGTTGTGTTTCCTTTGATTGTGGAAAGGGATCATGTTTTCTTTTTCTTTTACAAGCTTTCATAGCCTTTATCATATGTAGTTCATTTATACTAGAGATCCATTTCTAAATGGGTTAGGTTATGGCTTGATCTTGAGAGTTTATGATTAAAGACCCTTCTTTAAGTTGTTTATAGGTTATGGTATTTGTTAGTAAGAGGTTATATGAGATTAAAGTTGTTAAAAAGGTTAAAGTTAGGGTTTTCATCTTTAAGGCTTTATAATCTAAGTTTAAAGGTTATAGATTTTGATATAGATATGTTATATGTGATAGGAGTTGAAAAAGAAGGCGGTGAAATGTACTAAAAGAATAAGTAAGCTTGAGAAAAGCTTGGTTTTTGAGGCACTATTAGAGGTATGTACATACATGCATTCAAATTCCCAAAATATAGCATGTTGTGTGCTTTATGCAATCTTACTTACCTCTTTCAACCAATAAAGGCATCATTTATACTCATTGCTCATCCAAAGCATACTTGGCGTTTGTGGCACTTCTCATTCAATATCATATCTCATGGCATTAATTATATCATTTGAACATAACACTTAGCATATAAAGCACACAATTCAATTATATGCTAAGTGTTATGTTCAAATGATATAATTAATGCCATGAGATATGATATTGAATGAGAAGTGCCACAAACGCCAACTATGCTTTGGATGAGCAATGAGTATAAATGATGCCTTTATTGGTTGAAAGAGGTAAGTAAGATTGCATAAATGCAAATGAAATCATAAATGGTGGTTTGGATATATAGATGAACAAGAAAAGGGAAATTGATAAGGTTATGAGTAAATATGATGAAATGTGCCATATGTGTTTAAATGATAGTTTAACATATTTTAATGCATGATGTGATGAGAACGTTGATAGAAAAAGATTCTTATGGGACAATCCTTAGAGTTATACATGTGACTTGTAATGAATGCTTGTCTTTAATGTTGTTAACTGCTGGAAAACCCAGATTTACGACCGTGACTAGGTATTCATGATCATGAATCTCATTGGAAGAACAAGGTCATGCCCGTGACTATTTTTTCATGCCTGTGAAGTAAGTGCATAAAACGGACATAAGCTTTCATGACTTAGTTCACGGTTTGATTCACAGATAAGGGTGCTCGTGAATGAACCTTCACGATCGTGAACATATAATTCACACTCGTGAAGCCTGCTAAACTAAGATATGTTGTATGTTTAATGGTTATAATGTAATGGCTATACACATGCCTTTATGATGTTCTGTTGAAAGTGTTGAAACTTGAGGGGTATTTCCGTCATTTTGATGATTACAAATAAAATAGCAATAATGTATTTAACAATGTTTGTGTTCAAAATGTGTGAAACAAGATATACTTTGACTAGAATATGAAGCAAGATTGAAAGACATCTTTTGAAGATTAAAATTCAAAGAATTAGCAAAGTGTCACACCCGTGACTAATTTTGTCACGCCTGTGAATATAGTTTAATGCCAACTCTCCACCATTCAAAGTTCACGACCATGAAGGATCAAACCAACCGTGAATGATCAAGCAGTCACGCCCTTGAAAGATAGTCAAGCCTGTGACCAAACATGCCAAATTCTTCCAAAAAGCTTTATGGTCAGTGTCACCACTTGGACCACGGCTTGGAAGAATATTCACTTCCGTGAAAGTATTAGTCATGCCTGTGATTAAACACTTCCAATTCTTCTAAAGAGCTTCACGGCCAGAGTCACAACTTGGAACACGGCTTGGAAGAACATTCATGACGGTGAACAAATATAGAGAAACATGTCAGACGCGAAGTTAAGAGTTAATTCAACAAATATTTTCACATTAAATGCACCCAAACGACTATAATTCACAGAGGGAGTATAAATGCAAGTCATTTATGAATCCCAATAAGAAGAACAACAATTATTTTACATCTTTAATCTTGTTGTAGCCTTGTGCATTAATAATTTTCTCAACAAACCTCTATTCTTTGTGAAAACCTAACTGCTCATAAATTTTTGAGCATTGTAGGTTGATGAGTGTTTTCATTGTAATCAATTACTCAAAAGTGAGTTTGGGTAAATTGGGTTAAGAGTGAAACACTTGTAAGGGTTTATTATGTGAGCCATAAAACACAAGGAATTAGTTTTTGTGTGAGCCATTGAAAAACACAAGGGAATTTCTGGGTTAGGTATTAGCCATTGAGAGAAACACCATAGTTGGGAGTGAGCTTGAAAAACTCCATTGTAACACTTAGTGTGTTAGTAAAACACCCAATTGAGATTGGGGAGAGGAGTAGGGTTTGTTAACACCCGAACCTTTATAAATCTTGTGTGTGATATCTCTCATTCCTTACTCTATTTAATTTATTCTACACTTTCAAGCTAAACAATTTTTTAGTTGTTAACCAATTCAACCCTCTTCTTGGTTCATTGTCTGGCCAATAATTGGTATCAAAGCGTGTCTAGCAACAAAGCCTAAAAAGCGCTAGCAAAGATCAAGGAATGACCAGTGAAGGATTTCAAAGTCTCAAGCCTTACTTTGATGGAGTAAACTACACTCATTGGAAATTTCGGATGGAGACATATCTCGATAGTGAGGGAATTGAAGTATGGGATAGTGTTTGGAAAGAATGGACACCACCAATTAAGAGAGGAATGGATGGTGAAGAAGAAATTCTTTAAAGAGATGATTGGACAGATCCTCAAAGCAGAGCTAATTTTAAAAACAAAAAGACAATGACAATCCTCACAACCTCTCTATCTATTGAAGAATGTGGCAGAATTCAACATTGCACTACCGTATATAGCATGTGGAAAACATTGGAGAATTATCATGAAGGAACCAAACAAGTTAAATCCAAGAAGATTCAACTTATCACTTCGGAATATGAACTCTTCAAGATAAAATCCAATGAATCTATCACCGATATGACGAATCTTCTTTTAGCCATCATCAATGGCATAAGAAAGCTTGGAAAGCATTTGAGTATGAAAGATGTGAACAACAAAATTCTGAGAAGCCTTCCTCTCAAAGACTATGGTTCAAGAGTTACGGGTATAAAAGAGGCCAATGAATACATGAGTGTCATGCCTACTGATGTGCTTATTGGCAAACTTCTAACGCATGAAATGGTGGTAAAAAGAGATAGAGAACTTAAAGTCAAACCAGAAAAGAGAAAGCCTCTAGCACTCAAAGCCTCTACTTTAAAATCTCAAGAGGTAATTGAAGATGATAAAGAAAAGAGTGATGATGCAAATGAGGACATTGTCATGCTCTTAAGAAGATTGAAAAGAATAATTGAAAAGAGACTTGGCAATTCTCGAAACTTCAAACAAAGAACCCTCAAACACTCTTCAAATGACTCTCAAAGAAATAAAGAGGAGGTAAAGTGTTATGAATGTGGAAAGAAACGACGTATCAAACCAGAAGCTCAAGAAACACAAGAAAAGATTTCAAAAAAATGATGGGGAGAAATGTCACAAAGCCACATGGGATGATGAAAGCTCTTCAAGTGAAAAAGATGATAATGAAGGAGAAGAGGTCAACCTATGCTTCACGGATGCGGTAGGTCCTTCTTACTCATACTCTTTTAATGATAATAATAGTGATAATATAGTGACAGTGAAGATGATGATGAGCAGAGTTTAATAGAAGTATTGAACCTAGAATTAGAAAAAAATATAGAAGTAGATTTAACACTTATAAAAATAATATTTTAGATTTAAAAAACAAAATAGAAGCTTTACAAAAAGAAAATTTTAATTTTAAAACTTCTAATGAAACTCTTCAAAAATCATTAGATGAGTATTCCTCTAGATCCTCAATTAAATCTTTGTTTAAAAAAAACAATAATTTGAAAAATAAAGTCGAGAAAATTAGAAACTCAATTTCAAGGTTTCATAAAGGGCATGAGAATTTGGATACTCTCATAGTTTCTCAAAGACCACCTTTAATAAGACATGATCTAGGATTTAATGAAACATCATCTTCATCTCACAAGACTACATTTGTTAAGTCTAGTGCACCACAAACATCCACAATTGTGGTAATAGCCCCAAGGGCTAAAAGCATAACACACACAAAACCCCTTATTCAAAAGAGGTCACTTGGCTTAAGAGGGAAATCTCAAAAGGCCAATCATGCATGTGTATGTCATTGCACACAAACTCTTTCTAGAAGGATGTTGAGACCAAAAAGCATGTCAAAACCAAAAAATATATTTAGAGCTAAAGCATGAAATATGGCCATATCAACAAACATTGTTGGATAATGAAGGTTCATTGGGAACTTTCAAGTGCTAACCCCCAAGGACCCAAGTTCGTTTGGGTACCTAAAAACCAAAATTGAATTAAGGTTTTATAGGTATGCCTCAAGTCCTCTATAAAGGAAAATGCTTGGCTTGTGGATAGTGGATGCTCAAGGCATATGACTAAAAACAAATAACTCTTCAATCACATCAAAAGAATTAATGGTGATAAGGTAATCTTTGGGGACAATGCTAAGGGTAAGGTAATTGACATTGGCTCTATTGATATTAATAATACTACTTTTGTTGAAGATGTTTTGCTTGTTGATTGTTTGAAACATAATTTGTTAAGTGTAAGTCAATTATGTGATAAAGGAAACCAAGTTATCTTTACCTCAAATGAATGTCTTGTAACCTCTTTAAGTGGCGAAGACATATTCAAGGGAGATAGAGATGTCAATACTTACATAATAGACTTACACAAAAATTCTAACATTTTCTCTAAGTGTCTTATGACTATTAGTGATGAATCTTGACTATGGCATAGAAGGCTTGGTCATACAAGTATGAAATTAATTTGAAGCCTTAGCAAAGGAGAGCCAGTAAGTGGACTTCCAAAAGTCAAATTTGAAAAGGACAAGACATGTGAACCTTGCCAAAGAGGAAAACAACATAAGTCATCCTTCAAATCCAAAAATGTAGTAAGTAACTTTAAGCCTCTATAACTTTTGCATTTAGATCTTTTTGGACCTAGTAGAATTGCTAGTTTAGGAGGAAAACACTATGCTTTTGTCATTGTTGATGATTACTTTAGATTCACTTGGGTAATTTTCTTAGCTTAAAAGAGTGATGCTTTCGAATCTTTCATAAATTTTGCTAAAAGGGTTCAAAATAAAAAGGTTATTTTATTTCTAAAATAAGAAGCGATCATAGCAAAGAATTTGAAAATGAAAAGTTTGAAAACTTTTGTTTAAATATGGTATTTCACACAAATTTTCAACTCATAGGACACCTCAACAAAATGGGGTAGTAGAAAAGAAAAATCGAACTTTAATTGAAATGGCTCGAACAATGCTCAATGAGTATGGCTTGCGAACCTACTTTTTGGCCGAAGCCACCAATACTGGATGTTATATTTCAAATCGAGTTTTCAAAAGACTACTTTTAAACAAAACTTCTTTTGAGCTAGAGAATGGAAGAAAACCCATGATATCATACTTTAAAGTATTTGGATGCAAGTGTTTTATACTAAACACCAAGGACAACCTTGGAAATTTTGCCTCTAAATCCGATGAGGGTATCTTCTTGGGATACTCTACCACCAGCAAAGCTTATAGAGTCTTTAATAAAAGATCTTTAGTTGTTAAAAAGTCTATACATGTTATTTTTTGTGAATCTAGTAAGCTTGATCTTGTGAAATGTAGTGTTTTTGATGACATTGTAGGTACAATGGAGAAGCTTGTTCTTGATCATGAGAAAGATGATGATGATTAAGAGAAACAACAATAAGATGTATTTCTACCTCAAGCTCAAGAGCAAGATAACCAAGAGCTTCCAAAGGAATGAAAAATGACAAAGAATTACCCCAAGGAACAAATCATTGGTGATCCTACTAAGGGTGTAAGTACTAGATCTCATCTTAAACTCTTAAATTCTAACCTTGCTTTTGTCTCTCAAATTGAGCCTAAAAATATTGATGAGGCTCTTAATGATGAAAGTTGGGTGATTGCTATGTAAGAGGAACTCAACCAATTCGAGTAAGGTATGGACCTTGGTTCCTAGACCCAAAGACCATCAAATCATTGGTAGTAAATAGGTGTTTAGAAATAATTTAGATGAACAAAGTTCACTAACTAGGAATAAAGTTAGGTTGGTTGCAAAGAGTTATAATTAAAAAGAAAGTAAAGATTATGATGAAACATATGCTCTAGTAGCTAGATTAGAAGCCATAAGAATACTTTTAGCATTTGCATGCCATATGAATTTTAAACTTTTTCAAATGGATGTCAAAACTGATTTCTTAAATGGTTTTATAGAAGAGGAAGTTTATGTAGAATAACCACCGAGTTTTGAAAGCCATAATTTTTCTAATCATGTCTTTAAACTTTCAAAAGTCTTGTATGGTTTAAAACAAGCTATAAGAGCTTGGTATGAAAGACTAAGTTCTTTTCTTTTAGAAAATAATTTTTCAAAATGACATGTTGATACAACCATGTTTATTAAAATGCGTTTATTAAAAAGCATAAGCATGACATTTTAATTGTTCAAATTTATATTGATGATATCATATTTGGGTTTACTAATAAATTGTTTTGCTAAGAATTTACTAAGTGTATGACTAGAGAATTTGAAATGAGCATGATGGGTGAACTTAAGTTCTTCCTTGGTCTACAAATCAAGCAAAGCAATAAGGGCATATTCATCAACCAATCCAAGTACACCAATGTTGAACCTTGAGGGGTATTTCCGTCATTTTGATGATAACAAATAAAATAGAAATATTGTATTTAACATACTTGTTTTCTAACTCTATTGAACATGGTATGAAATATGTTAGCAAGAATGGAGAATGGAAGATTAATCTTCAAAAGATAAAATTTGAAGAAGTGGCATGTTCACGCCTATGACCCTATGTGTCACGCCCGTGATGAAGCTAACCACCAACGAGCCAACATTTGAAGTTCATGGCCATGAAGGAAGATAGCAACTGTGAATGAACGTTTAATCATGCCTGTGAAAGAGATGTCACGCCCATGAACAAACATAACAAATTCTTCCAGAGAGCTTCAAGACCAAAGTCACCACTTGGATTACGGCTTGGAAGGTTGTCACGCCCGTGAAGATATATGTCACGCCCGTGACCCAATATTTCAAAACCTTCCAGAATGCTTCACGACCAAGGTCACCACTTCAGTCACGGCTTGGAAGAACAGTCATGATCGTGACAAACATAGTCACGTTCGTGAAAGATGAAAGAGAAAATTATCAAGCGCGATTATTAGGGTTGGTGCAATGGCTAGTTTCGTATAGAATGCATTCTAACGGCTATAATTCGCTATGGGAGTATAAATGCAAGTCATTTATGCATTCAAAACAAGAGGATAGCTAATACTTTGAATCAAAATCTTATTGTAAGATATTTGTACATTTAATACTTTCAAAACAAATATTTATTCTCTGTGAAAATCTTGTTGCTCATCATTTATTGAGCAATAAAGATTTGTAAGTATTTCTCTCTGTAATCATTTATTACTCAAGTGAGTTTTTGGTATTTCTGGGTTAAGAGTAGAACACTTGTAAGGGTTAGTTGTGTGAGCCTCTAAAACACAAAGAAAGGTTATTTGTGTGAGCCTGTAAAACATAAAGAAAGGTTGTTTGTGTGAGTCTGTAAAACACAAAGTAAAGGTTGTTTGTGTGAGCTTGTAAAACACAAGGAATTGGTTATTATGCGAGCCATCAAAACACAAGGGATTTCTGGGTTAGGTGAGAGCCATTGTGAAAAACACCATATTTGGGAGTGAGCTTGTAAAACTCCATTGTAACACTTAGTGTGTTAGTGAAACTCCCAATTGCGATTGGGGAGAGGAGTAGGGTTTGTTAACACCCGAACCTCTATAAAAGTCCTTGTGTCAAATTTCTCTATCCCTTCTAAACTTAACTTTTTATTTCTGCACTTTAAAGTTAAATTTTTAAACTTCAATTCAACCCCCCTTCTTGGCTCAATATCTGGGCAACAATTGGTATCAGAGCTTTGTCTAGCATCTAAGCCTAAAAAGCGTTAGTAAAGATTAAGATATGGCCAGTGAAGGATTCCAAAGTCTCAAACCTTACTTTGATGGAGCAAATTATGCCCATTGGAAATTTCGGATGGAGACATACCTGGATAGTGAAGGAATTGAAGTCTGGGATAGTGTATGAAAAGAATGGACACCACCAACCAGAAGAGGAGCTGATGGTGAAGAAGAAATCTTATCAAGAGATGATTGGACAGAGCCTCAAAGAAGAGCAAATTTTAAAAACAAGAAGGCAATGACAATCCTCTAAAGCTCATTATCCATTGAAGAATGTGGAAGAATACAACACTACCCAACAACCTACAGCATGTGGAAGACATTGGAAAATTATCATTAAGGAACTAAGCAAGTCAAATCCAAGAAGATTCAGCTTCTTACCTCAAAATATAAGCTCTTCAAGATGAAATCCAATGAGTCAATCACTGACATGACCAACCGTCTTCTAGCCATTATAAATGGAATGAGGAAACTTGAGAAGCATCTGAGCTTGGAAGATGTAAAAAACAAAATCCTAAGAAGTCTTCCTCTTAAAGACTATGGCTCAAGAGTTGCTGGCATAGAAGAAGCAAATGAAGACATGAGCATGATGAATACTGATGTGCTTATTGGCAAACTTCTCACACATGAAATGACAGTGAAAAGAGATAGAGAGCTTCAAGCAAAGCCAGAGAAAAGAAAGCCTGCACTAAAAGCCTTTACTTCAAAATCTCAACAAAAAAATGAAGATGATGAAGAAATGGGTGATGATGAGAATGAGGACATTGCTATGCTTTCAAAAAGGCTGAAAAGAATCATTGAGAAGAAAATGAGCAACTCCAGAAAATTAAGGCAAAGAAACCTCAAACAAACTTCTAATGATGCACAAAGAAGTAAGGAAGAGGTAAAGTGCTATGAGTGTGGAAAGAAAGGGCATATTAAACTAGAATGTCCAAGGCTCAAGAAGCATAAGAGCAAATACTAAAGAGACAATGGGGAGAAAGGTCACAAAGCCACATGGGATGACGAAAGCTCTTCAAGTGAAAGAGATGATAATGAAAGTGAAGAGGTCAACCTATGCTTTATGACTAATGAGGATCACGTCTCAGATAAGGTAAAATTACTACACTCATAATTTTTTAATAATAATAGTAGTGATAATGATAGTAATAGTGATATTGATGATGATGATGATAATGAGCAAAACCTTATAGAAGAATTGAATCTAGAACTAGAGAAATATAGGAGAAAATTCAGTACTTATAGAAATAACATCTCCAATTTAAAAAACAAAATAGATGTATTAGAAAAGGAGAACATTAAGCTTAAATCATCTAATGAATCTCTTCAAAAATCATTAGATGAATACTCATCAAAACCCTCAACTAATTCCTTGCTTAAAGAAAATAATACTTTAAAAAATGATATTGAGGAACTTAGAAATTCAATTTCAAAATTCCACAAAGGAAAAGAGAGTTTAGATACTCTCATTGTGACTCAAAGACCACCTTTAATTAGGCATGGTCTAGGATTTAAGGACACGTCATCATTCTCTCACAAAACCATTTTTGTTAAGTCTAGTGAACCTCACATTTCCACACTTGTTGGAACAACACCTAGGAATAAGTATATTAAGTCTTCTATACATAAAACGAATAATCATGTCTTTATGTATAAAAAGCATGCATCTAGAAAAGTATCAATTAATCATGACTGTGCATGCCATTGTTCTCAAAATCAGTCTAATAGAATTATGACATTCAAATACATTATTAGATCAAAAAACTATGTTAGACCTAAACAGTGTAATTATTTTATGAAAATCGGTCATATAAATAAACATTGTTGGATAAGGAAGGCTCATTGGGAACCTTCATGTGCTAACCCCCAAGGACCCAGGCTCATTTGAGTACCTAAAAATCATACTTGAACTGTGATTCTATAGGTATGCCTCAAGTCCACAATAAACAAAAATGCTTGGCTAGTAGACAGTGGATGCTCAAGGTATATGACAGGAGACAAAGAACTCTTCAATGAAATCAAAAGTATTGATGGAGGTAAAGTTACCTTTGGAAACAATGTTAAGGGTAAGGTAATTGACATTGGTTATATTGGTATTAATGGTACTACTTTTATTAAAGATGTCTTACTTGTTGATGACTTGAAATATAACTTGTTGAGTGTTAGTCAATTATGTGATAAAGAAAACAAAGTATCTTTACTTCAAATGAATGTCTTGTGACCTCTATCGATGGTCAAGAGGTATTTAAAGGAAATAGAGATGTCAACACATACATAATAGATTTACACGAAATATCTAACCATTCCTCTAAGTGTCTTGTGACTACTAGTGATGAATCTTGGCTATGGCATAGAAAGCTTGGTCATGCAAACATAGACTTAATTTAAAGCCTAAGCACAGGAGAACTAGTAGAGGGACTGCCAAGAGTCAAATTTGAAAAAGACAAGACCTGTGAACTTTGCTAAAGAGGGAAGCAACACAAGTCATCCTTCAAAGCCAAAAACATAGTAAGTACCTCAAAACCTCTACAACTACTGCATTTAGATTTATTTGGACCTACTAGAATTGCTAGCTTAGGAGGTAAACATTATGCCTTTGTCATCGTAGATGATTACTCTAGATTTACTTGGGTAATTTTCTTAGCTCAAAAGAGTGATGCTTTTGAAAATTTCAAAAACTTTGCTAAAAGAGTTCAAAATGAAAAAGAATATTTTTCATCTCCTAGGACAACTCAACAAAATAGGGTAGTTGAAAGGAAAAATCGAACTTTAATTGAAATGGCTAGAACAATGCTCAATGAGTATGGTCTACCAATTTACTTTTGGGCAGAAGCCACAAACACTGCTTGTTATATTTCAAATCGAGTTTTCAAAAGACCTCTTTTAAACAAAACCTCATTTGAGCTACGGAATGGAAGAAAGCCCTTGATATTATAACATCATACTTCTCATTTAATCATTAACTATAAGACAAGTCAAATAATATATTTTTCTATCACAAACTTTCACAAAACAACACATATATACAAGCTATGCTATTCTGGACAACATTTATGCCTTATATTTCCCTATATTTTTCAACCATTTTTAGATGAATTTTTCAGCACTTCAATTAATTCCTACAATTTTCATCTTCATATTCAAATTTTTATTTTCACATTCATGGCATCATTTAATTACCAATTCACCACTAAATAAAAATATCAAGAATTACATACACAATTACACATAATATCATAAAATCAAAATCAACATTTTCCATATTGAATTTTTTCCAAATGTACATACCTCAAAAAGTCTACTTTGCTTCATTTTTCTCTTCTTCCTAATTAGCTTTATCATTGCTCTTACTTCCTCTTTGATTATGGTCCAAAGATTGTTCACCTTTGTTAAACCTTGAAGGGTATTTCCGTCATTTTGTTGATAACGAATAAAATAGTAATATTGTATTTAACATACTTGTTTTGTAAGTATATTATACAGGACATGGATTAGAATAGCAAGAATGGAGATTGGAAGAATAATCATTGAAAGACAAAATTCAAGAAGTAGCATGTTCACTGCCGTGACTCTATGAGTCACGCCCGTGAAAGGAGCTAACTGTTACCAAAACCAACATTTGAAGTTCACGGCCATGAAGGAAGAACAAACCGTGAAGTGGGCATTTTAGTCACCCCCGTGAATGAATATGTCACCCTCGTGAATGTTCGTGCATTTTCATCTAGAGAGCTTCACGACCAAAGTCACCACTTGGATCACGGCTGGGAAGTTGGTCACGCCCGTGAATGAGTATGTCACGACTGTGACTCTATATGTCAAAATATTCCAGAGAGCTTCACGACCAAGGTCACCACTTCAGTCATGGCTTGGGAAGAAATGTCACTCCCGTGACAAACATAGTCACAGAGAAAAATGTCAAGCGCGATTTTTTGGTTGGTACAACGACTAGTTTCGTATTTAATGCACCCCAACGACTATATTCAGCCATGAAAGTATAAATGGAAGTCATTTATGCATTCATAAAAAGAGAATGAAGAGAACAACAAGAGAATAACATATACTTCGAATTTAATTCTTATTATAAGCTATTTGTACATTCATACTTTGAGAACAAAATATATTCTCTGTAAAAATCTTTTTGCTCTTCATTTATTGAGCAATTAAGATTTGTAAGTGGTTCTCTCTATAATCTTTACTCAAGTGAGCTTTGGGTATTTCTGGGTTAAGAATAGAACACTTGTAAGGGTTAGTTGTGTGAGCCATTGTGAGAAACACCATAGTTGGGAGTGAGATTGTAAAACTCCATTGTAACACTTAGTGTGTTAGTGAAACTCCCAATTGCGATTGGGGAGAGGAGTAGGGTTTATTAACACCCGAACCTCTATAAAAATCCTTGTGTCTAATTCTCTCTATCCCTCCTAAAATTAATCTTTTATTTCCGCACCTTATAGTTTAATTTTTGAAACTCCAATTCAACCCCTCTTCTTAGCTTAATATCTGGGCAACAATTGGTATCAGAGCTTTGTCTGACAACGAAGCCCAAAAAGCGCTAGTAAAGATTAAGATATGGCCAGTGAAGGATTCCAAAGTCTCAAACCTTACTTTGATGGAGCAAATTATGCCCATTGGAAGTTTCGGATGGAGACATACTTGGATAGTGAAGGAATTGAAGTCTGGGATAGTGCACGAAAAGAATAGACACCATCAACCAGAAGAGGAGCTGATGGTGAAGAAGAAATCCTATCAAGAGATGATTGGACAGAGCCTCAAAGAAGAGCAAATTTCAAAAACAAGAAGGCAATGACAATCCTATCAAGCTCATTATCTATTGAAGAATGTGGGAGAATACAACACTGCTCAACAGCATACAACATGTGGAAGACATTGGAGAATTATCATGAAGGAACTAAACAAGTCAAATCCAAGAAGATTCAACTTCTAACCTCAGAATATGAGCTCTTCAAGATGAAATCCAATGAGTCAATCACTGACATGACCAACCGTCTTCTAGCCATTATAAATGGAATGAGGAAACTTGGGAAGTATCTGAGTTTGGAAGATGTAAACAATAAAATCCTGAAAAGTCTTCCTCTTAAAGACTATGGTTCAAGAGTTACTGGCATAGAAGAAGCAAATGAAGATATGAGAATCATGAATACTGATGTGCTAATTGGCAAACTTCTCACACATGAGATGGCAGTGAAGAGAGATAGAGAGCTTGAAGTAGAGCTAGAGAAAAGAAAGCCCTTAGCACTCAAAGCCTCTACTTCAAAATCTTAAGAAGATAGTGAAGATGATGAAGAAATAAGTGATGATGAAAATGAGGACATTGCTATGCTTTCAAGGAGATTAAAAAGAATCATTGAGAAGAAAATGAGCAACTCCAAAAAATTCAGGCAAAGAAACCTTAAACAAACCTCTAATGACACACATAGAAGTAAGGAAGAGGTAAAGTGCTATGAGTGTGGAAAGAAAGGACATATCAAACCAGAATGTCTAAGGCTCAAGAGGCATAAGAGCAAATACCAAAGAGACAATGGGGAGAAAGGTCATAAAGCCACATGGGATGACGAAAGCTCTTCAAGTGAAAAATATGATAATGAAAGTGAAGAGGTCAACCTATGTTTCATGGCTATCGAAGATCATGTGTCGAATAAGGTAAGATCACTACACTCATACTCCTTGAACAATGATAATAGTGATAATGATGATGATAGTGATGATGATGATGATGATGATGATGAGCAAAGCCTAATAGAAGAATTAAATATAGAATTAGAGAAATATAAAGGTAAATTTAGTACTTATCGAAATCATATCTCTAATTTAAAAAATAAGATAGATGTTTTAGAAAAGGAAAACATAAAGCTTAAATCATCTAATGAATCTCTTCAAAAATCATTAGATGTATACTCATCAAGACCCTCAACAACTTCATTGTTAAAAGAAAATAATACTTTGAAAAGTGAAGTTGAGGAACTTAGAAATTCCATTTCTAAATTTCACAAAGGTAAAAAGAGCTTAGATACTCTCATTATGTCTCAAAGATCTCCCTTAATTAGACATGGTCTAGGATTTAATGACACATCATCATTTTCTCACAAAACTATATTTGTTAAGTCTAAAGAATCTCACATCTCCACACCTGTTAGAACAACACCAAGAAATAAGCATGTTAAACCTTTTATACATAAAAAGAATAATCATGCCTTTATATATAGGACGTATGCATTTAGAAAAATGCAAATTAATCATGACTGTGCATGCCATTGTTCTCAAAATCAGTCTAATAGAATTATGACATTCAAATATATTGTAGGACTAGAAAATAAATTTAGACCAAAACGATGTAATTATTGTATGAAAAAGGGTCACATAAATAAATATTGTTGGATAAGGAAGGCTCATTGGGAACCTTCATGTGCTAACCCCCAAGGACCCAAATTCATTTGGGTATCTAAAAATCATACTTGAATTGTGATTCTATAGATATGCCTCAAGTCCACAATAAACAAAAATGCTTGGCTAGCAGACAGTGGATGCTCAAAGCATATGACAGGAGACAAAGAACTTTTCAATGAAATCAAAAGTATTGATGGAGGTAAAGTTACCTTTGGAAACAATGCAAAGGGTAAGGTAATTGGCATTGGTTCTATTGGTATTAATGGTACTACTTTTATTAAAGATATCTTACTTGTTGATGGCTTGAAACATAACTTGTTAAGTGTAAGTCAATTATGTGATAAAGGAAACAAAGTAATCTTTACTTCAACTGAATGTCTTGTGATCTCTATCAATGGTCAAGAAATATTTAAAGGAAATAGAGATATCAATACATACATAATAAACTTACATGAACTATTTAACCATTCCTTTAAGTGTCTTGTGACTACTAGTAATGAATCTTGGCTGTGGCATAGAAGACTTGGTCATGCTAACATGGACTTAATACAAAGTCTCAGCACAGGAGAACTAGTAAAAGGACTACCAAGAGTTAAATATGGAAAAGGCAAGACATGTGATCCTTGCCAAAGAGGAAAACACAACAAGTCATCCTTCAAAGCCAAAAACATAGTAAGTACTTCAAAACCTCTTCAACTCCTGCATTTAGACTTGTTTGGACCCACTAGAATTGCTAGCTTAGGAGGAAAACATTATGCATTTGTCATCATAGATGATTACTCTAGATTTACTTGGGTAATTTTCTTAGTTCAAAAGAGTGATGCGTTTGAAAATTTCAAAAACTTTACTAAAAGTGTTCAAAATGAAAAAGGGTACTGTATTTCAAAAATAAGAAGTGATCATGGGAAAGAATTTGAAAATGAAAACTTTGAAAGCTTTTGTCTTGAACATGGCATTTCACAAAATTTCTCATCTCCTAGGACACCTCAACAAAATGGGGTAGTTGAAAGGAAAAATCGAACTTTAATTGAAATGGCTAGAACAATGCTCAATGAATATGAATTACCAACTTATTTTTGGGCAGAAGCCACAAACACTGCATGTTATATTTCAAATCGAGTTTTCAAAAGACCTCTTTTAAATGAAACCTCATTTGAGCTATGGAATGGAAGAAAGCCATTGATATCATACTTTAGAGTATTTGGATGCAAGTGTTTTATATTGAACACCAAGGACAATCTTGGAAAATTTGCCTCTAAGTCTGATGAAGGTATCTTTTTAGGATACTCTACAACCAGCAAAGCATACAGAGTATTTAATAAAAGATCACTAACGGTTGAAGAATCCATGCATGTTGTTTTTAATGAATCTAGTAGACTTGATCTTATGAAAGGTAGTGTTCTTGATGATGTTGTAGGTAATATGGAAAGACTTGATATTGGAAATGGGAAAGAAGAAAATGATCAAGAAAATTTACTGCAAAATGATTCTCTACCTCAAAATCAAGAACAAAATGATCAAGAACTTCCAAAAGAATGGAGAATGACGAAAGATCATCCAAAAGAGCAAATAATTGGTGATCTATCAAGGGGAGTAAGTACTAGATCTCATTTCAAACATCTAGTCATTGACATTGCTTTTATTTCACAAATTGAGCCTAAAAATATTGATGAGGCTCTTAATGATGAAAGTTGGGTAATTGTCATGCAAGAGGAACTCAACCAATTTGAGAGAAATAAGGTATGAACCCTAGTACCTAGACCCAAGGATCATCAAATCATAGGTAGCAAATGGGTATTTAGAAACAAATTAGATGAACAAGGGTTAATAACCAGGAATAAGGCTAGACTAGTTGCAAAAGGATATAATCAGGAAGAAGGTATAGATTATGATGAAACATATGCACCTGTAGCTAGATTAGAAGCCATAAGAATACTTTTAGCATATGCATGTCACATGAATTTCAAAGTTTTTCAAATGGATGTGAAAAGTGCATTTCTGAATGGTTATATAGATAAAGAAGTGTATGTAGAACAACCATCAAGTTTTGAAAGCTATGATTTGCCAAATCATGTTTTTAAACTTTCAAAAGCTTTGTATGGTTTAAAATAGGCCCCAAGAGCTTGGTATGAGAGGCTAAGTTCTTTTTATTAGAAAATAGCTTTACAAAGGGAAATATTGACACTACATTATTCATCAAAAAACATAAGCATGATATACTAATTGTTCAAATTTATGTTGATGATATAATATTTGGTTCTACTAATAAGTTGCTTTGTCAAGAATTTGCTAAGTGTATGACTAGGAAATTTGAAATGAGCATGATGGGAGAACTTAAGTATTTCCTTGGTTTACAAATAAAGCAAAGCAATGAGGGCATATTCATCAACCAATCCAAATATGCCAAAGATTTAATTAAAAAATTTGGTATGGAAGGATGCAAAAATGCCAAGACTCCTATGAGCACATCAACAAAATTGGACAAAGATGAAAAAGGTAAGAGCATTAATGAAAAACTTTATAGAGGTATGATCGGATCACTTTTATATCTTACTGCTTCTAGACCCGATATTATGTATAGTGTTTGCTTATGTGCACGATTTCAATCATGTCCTAAAGAATCTCATTTAAATACAGTAAAAAGAATTTTAAAATATTTATATGTATCTTTGCATCTAGGTTTATGGTATCCTAGGAATTCATCTTTTTATATTATAGGATATTCAGATGCAGACTATGCTGGTAGTCTTTTAAATAGGAAAAGTACTTCAGGTACTTGTCACTTCATTGGAGAATGTTTAGTTTCTTGGTTTAGCAAGAAACAAGTTTCAGTTGCTCTCTCAACTGCTGAAGTAGAATATGTAGCAGCTGGATATTGTTGTACACAAATTCTTTGGATGAAACAACAACTTAAGGACTATAGTCATGAGATGAACCATATACCTATCGAATGTGACAACACAAGTGCTATAAATCTTTCAAAGAATCCTATTCAACACCCAAGAAATAAGCATATTGACATTAGACACCACTTTATTAGAGATCATGTTTAATATGGAGATGTTGAATTAGAATTTATAAGCACAGAAAATCAATTAGCAGATATTTTCACTAAGTCTCTAAATGAGGAAATATTTAATTTCATTAGAAGATAACTTGGTATGATTGATGGATTAACCTTGTGATTGTTAAATTATGAAATTTTTAATTGATGATTTTAATTCATATCACAAGACATAAGATAAAAATTTTGATGAAAATTTATGTTTTAAGGAATAGAATCTTTGTTGAAATGATTTAGTCTTGTTTTAGGACTTAATTTTATTTGATGAAAATTTTAGGGGAGTCACACCCGTGACACATGTTCACGCCCGTGACTTAAATGGCCCAAAGAGGCAGTGTCATTCACGACTTGGTTCATGACATGGTTCACGGCTTCAAGTGGTGAAGCTTATTTTCACGGCTTTAAGTGGTGAAGCTTATTTTCACGGCTTCATTCACTCCCGTGAAAAGACACTTTCACACCCGTGACATGTAATGGCCCAAATACCGGGTTAGTCGTAAACTATAGTTTCCGATATTAATCAATATAGGATCAAAAATACACTCGTAGATGAAAAATATTTTATTTGATTATCGAAAAATATAGGTTATAACTAGTCTGAGGGTAAAATTTGGAGTGAAAATGAGGTCAAATAAGTCCTCAAAAGTCAAAATTAAGAAAAAAGGGATACTGTTTAATTAAATAGTTGGTTGACCGTAATTTGATCGAGCTATGAAAAATAGCAAACGACATCCAAAAATTTAATTTAAGATATGGATAGACACTAAATAATATTTAGGATTATTTGACAGTGAAAATGGAATTTTATGGTAACACCGAAAATTGAATTATCTGTCTGATTTAATCGAGCTGGACAGGAAACGAACTCCGATTGAGTTGAAATTTTTTGTATAAACATATAAAAATATTTTATGAATTATGGAATCAAATTTGGATGAAGTTGAGTTTGGAAAGTGGAAAAAATAATTTATAGTGCATAATTAGGCCTAAATGGGTTGGATTTTGTTTGGCCCAAGCCCACCCATTTAAGACCACTATAAATAGGTTCAACATCAGAATTATCTAGAGGAAATCTGGAACTTCTTCTTTCCCAAATCCCTTCCATGGCCGAAGCCCCACCTTTCCCATTTTTCTTCCAATTTTCTTCCATTTTTTTTCACTTTTTACACCAAAATCAACCAGCCAAAAATAATTTCAGCCTTTTTAGTAGCTATTATAAGTTTTTAATCTTCATTTGGGAGGCTAAAGTGGAAGGAAATTAAAGCAGAAAGTTTAGGATTTTAATTTGAGATAAAAAAATTTATAGTTTTAAATTAATTTAATTGTTCAAATAGGTAGTTTAAGATATGTAGATGATAATTATGAAGTTTATTTGAGCTAAGAAAGTAAATTAATGGTGGATTAATGAAGAAAAGTTTTTGTCCATGGTAGGTTCAAAGCAAGGTGAAGGTGCTTCCAAAGAAAAGAAAAAGGAAAAGGAAAAGAAAAGGAAAATTAGGAAGGCCTAAAATAAGGAATTAAGGTTAGTGATTTCTTAATCTAATTATTTCCATTAATTAAGTATAATTTAGGGTTATGGAAATTTAGAAATTTGTATATTTTGTATGTAATTGTTAAATTAATGCTTAAAACATGATTAATGGATTATGAAAAGTGAATTAGAATGATTAATTTATATTAAAAAAATTATTTAGTGGAAATTGTAAAATGTGACCTTATTATGTGAAAAATGAATATTAAGGAATAAAGACATTTTAGTGTAATATTATGATATATATGTAATAATGATTGTATTAATTAGTGAAATGAATAATTAGAAATTGAAAGAAAAATTTTAATGATGAAAATTAAATATAGACAAAAAAAAATATATATATTAATATTTTCTTTGCTAATTAAATGAAAATTTAGTTATGAAATGTAAGAGAATATGATTTTAAGTATGTAGAAATTTATTGAAAATTTTCAATTAAATATTAAATATTTTTCTATTTATTGATGATATTATGTATGTAATGAAAAATAATGAATAAAATATATTTAGTGAGTTTATAACTTAATTGATATATTAGAATAAAAAAATGTGAAAAAAATTTGCTAATGATAAAATTGTTATGAAAGAATAAATTATTAAGTGATTAATAATGTAAAAATATGAAATTTATGGTTTAATAGAAATTGAATTGAAAAAATAAAATAATGTCCTTAGTTATTTTTCTAATGGTTAAATCTAGCTCAGGATATAATTGACTAGCCATAGGGATACTATTACCGCGGTGCGGGTCATAGCGACTTGCTTATGTAGCCAATGATGATCTACTTCAGTGATTGTAACTCAGTGATTCAGTGTACAGTATAATGCTCGGGTGATCCTTCGGGATTACTTTTAAGTGTAGTGGACTCTTGGGGTCCACGTCCCTTGTATCCGTCCGAAAATTTTCTATCGGGTTGAAACTAGAGGCAAGTGTGAATGAAATGATTAAAGTGACAATTATGAATAAAATATGAGAAAAGTGATTAAAATAAAAAATAGGATAAACATGAAATAAGTGAAAAATATAAGAAAAATAATGAAAGTGAGAAATACAAGATAGATATTAAATTGTGTAGTAAAGATAAATAATCAAATAAATAAATATAAAAATAATAAAAGTAATAATGTTAGTGGCAAAAGTGTAAATAATATATAGTTAATGGTATAATTGTAAATAAATAAAAATTTAAGAATTTAGGTGAAATTTGTAATAAATAAAAAGAAGAAATTGAAAAGAAGAAAGAAAAGAAGGATTAAAAAGAAAAAAAAATTTGAGAAAAAGAAATTTGATAAAATTAATTAAGGTATTAAATAGTGAATTAAGAGGATTTAAAAAGAATAAAATGAATTATATATTAATGAGAAAAATTGAATAGTATATTAAAAATACAATTGCATGAAAATACAAGTAGTGGAAATTTTTAGATTAGTAATCACCATTGAGCATATTAATGCTCAACACGTAGTTATTTGACTGCGTGCAGGTAGTAGCGGAAAAAGCAGGAACAAGTATGCAAATTTTGGGAGCAGACGGAAGATCAAAATTGTAAGAGGATATTACTAATAATGGCATGTATATATATGCATAGATATGGAGTTGTAAGAATAAACTTTATACATATTATGGTAAAATGGTATTTGTAAAGTATTATGTGTGTGAAAAATGAAATGATGATTTGTGGATGAATGTAAAATATATTGCATTATGTGTGGATTGTTGTGCCCAAAAATGGGCTGTGGATTGTTTGCTTTGCAAGTGGGTTAGTTAAGTTATAGCCGTTATGCTGCCGAAATTTTTGGAAAAATAAAAAGGATTAATTAAGTGTTGATAATATTTGGTCACTAAATTAAGATAAAAATTTTTTTGGGTATACATCGGCTATAATCGTATTTATCCACGTAACGTACGTATAGATATGAATAAGTATTATAAGGGTGTTACATGACAAATTTTCACTCCCGTGAACCTTAACACCCCAAAACTCACAGAGGCTTTCACGCCTTGAGTCACAGCTTGCCTCACGGGCATAAGTGGTGAAATTCAACATTTCATGCCCGTGACAATTTATTCACCCCCGTGACGGATGATCATTCACGCCCGTGATATTCAAAGATCATGCCCGTGAACTTATTCACGCCTTCATTCACGGGTGGAACACTCCTTCAGCAAACTGTGAACACGACCATTCACACCCGTGAACACCTACTTCACGCCCGTGAATGTATCGAGTATATAAAAGAACAACCGGTTATATTTTTCATTTCAACTCTCCAACTCCCAAAACTGCTCTCATTTACACACATTCATTGAGACATTGAAGATTCTGGCCTCCAAGACTTAAAATTTTCCTATAAATACCACCAAAAGTTCAAATCTTCATAAAAAATCATACATTTCTAGGGTTTTCATAAGGATTTTCTGTCAAAAATTTTCCAACTCCATCACCAACCGAATTCTTCAAATCAAATGGAGACTGCTTTATCCAAGGGAAAGAGAAAGAAGTCCCTTGCTCCTAGGAGGTATGCAGATTACCTCATGAACCGCATTCCAGAGCAATGCCATCCTCGGTATGCAACTTTGAAGAAGAGACATCTGCTGTCATCAAGGTCCTTCAAATGGCAGATAGTCCGAAGTCTCGGACTCGAGACGGCTATGACAGAGCAATTCCAAGCCTATCATCTGAAAGACTTTGTGGAAATTCACCAGCCAACCCTGAGGGAGCCAACACTGGAATTCCTCAGCACCCTGCAGGTTTCACCTACTGGAGTGGTGAAATTCCAACTCTCCATTGCCACCAAGCCTACTGGAGATATTTTGATTGGGGCATATGTCAACCATATAGCAGTGAAGCTTGAGTATCTAAAGCTGGACGCGCATCACTTCAACCTCATCCCTGGACATCCTCGAGATCGCTTGGATGTCGAGTCCTTCATCAAGATGGGAGCGGCTATCAGAATCGTTTTCCAGAACGAACTTCACTGACACTGCTGGGGAGATCATCTGGGAAGATAATGACACGGAGGATTTTAAAGCAGGTCTCCAGGGAGTCTAGTAGAAGAAGAGGGCTAGGGTTGAGGAAGCACCTCCAGTAGCTGAGCAGGACATCGGACAATCCTCGGCTTCCACACTGACCTTAGCGCAGCAGGTGGTTGACCTCTTGGCACCACATTTTGAGCAGCTGCAGACTTTGATGGATGAGAGGTTGGAGAACCTCAAAGACTTCATAGAGTCTTGGATGGATAGCCTTAAGGCTGAAGTAGCTAGGCTTCGTGATAGGATGTTCGGCTAGGAGTTAGGCTAGAGTGTAGCCTAAATTTGCTTGTTTTGATTGTTTATTTTGTTTATGTTTGCTGGTGTGTAGGAAATTTTCAATTTCCTTTTTGAAAATTTACCTTTGTTTGTATCTTTTCGTTTACTTAATGTATTTTCTTTTGCTTATCTCATTGATATTTTTTTTTCTTTTTGATTGATGACAAAAGGGGGAGAAAACTAGCAATATATTATAGGGAAAATGGTATCAAACTAGCAACATAAGAAGAAACTAGCAATATATATTAAGGTAAATGAATTTTGAATCAAAAATTAAAATTGAATTATGAATTGACATTGATATAGATTAAAAAGGATTAGAAACTTTGATTCAAGAATTCATATGCAAAGTATAAAATTGAGAAATTGAGCTTCATATATACATAAGATATACCTTAAATATACTTTGCATATACCTTCATGCAAGTTGCAAAAATAAATATTCCTTGATATACCTTAAGTATACCTTACATATACTTCATGCCTTAAAAAGGAATTATGGTATATATTGGATATACTTCTCATATAACTTGCATATACTTAAAATCTAGTTAAGTTTATTTCAATGCTACATCATTATTTACTATTCTTTTAACATTATAAATTTTTTATCCTAAGTATATTTTGAGGGGGAGACTTCTCAAAATCACATATTGCTAGATTATTTGTCACCATCAAAAAGGGAGAGATTGTTAAACCTTGAGAGGTATTTCCGTTATTTTGATGATAACAAATAAAATAGCAATATTGTATTTAACATACTTGTTTTGTAAGTATATTATACAGGACATGGATTAGAATAGCAAGAATGGAGATTGGAAGAATAATCCTTGAAAGACAAAATTCAAGAAGTAGCATGTTCACTGCCGTGACTCTATGAGTCACGCCCGTGAAAGGAGCTAACCGTTACCAAAACCAACATTTGAAGTTCACGACCATGATGGAAGAACAAACCGTGAAGTGGACATTTCATTCACCCCCGTGAATGAATATGTCACCCCCGTGAATGTTCATGCATTTTCATCCAGAGAGCTTCACGACCAAAGTCACCACTTGGATCATGGTTGGGAAGTTGGTCACGCCCGTGAATGAGTATGTCACGACCTTGACTCTATATGTCAAAACATTTCAGAGAGCTTTACGACCAAGGTCACCACTTCAGTCATGGCTTGGGAAGAAATGTCACTCCCGTGACAAACATAGTCATGCCCGTGAACAATGAATGAGAAAAATATCAGACGCGATTTTTTGGTTGGTACAACGGCTAGTTTCATATTTAATACACCCCAATGGCTATATTCAGCCATGGGAGTATAAATGGAAGTCATTTATGCATTCATAAAAAGAGAATGAAGAGAACAACAAGAGAATAGCATATACTTCAAATTTAATTCTTATTACAAGCTATTTGTACATTCATACTTTGAGAACAAAATCTATTCTCTGTAAAAATCTTTTTGCTCTTCATTTATTGAGCAATTAAGATTTGTAAGTGGTTATCTCTGTAATCTTTACTCAAGTGAGCTTTGGGTATTTCTGGGTTAAGAGTAGAACACTTGTAAGGGTTAGTTGTGTGAGCCATTGTGAGAAACACCATAGTTGGGAGTGAGCTTGTAAAACTCCATTGTAACACTTAGTGTGTTAGTGAAACTCTCAATTGCGATTGGGGAGAGGAGTAGGGTTTGTTAACACCCGAACCTCTATAAAAATCCTTGTGTCAAATTCTCTTTATCCCTCCTAAAATTAATCTTTTAACGTTATAGTTTAATTTTTGAAACTCCAATTCAACCCCCCTTCTTGGTTTAATATCTGGGCAACAACCTTCTTGGCCGAATAACAAATTTCATACTAATCAAGCACCAAATACACTAATCAACCCTTAATCACCATTAACATACTAATAATCCTAAATTACCAACTTTAATGGTAATTAACCCCAAAATCAAAGAAAAATGACCTCACCTTTTTAGATCTTCAAAATGACCAAATTTCCTCCTTCTCTTTTTCTCTTCTTTTCTTCCTTTCTCTACCTTTGTTTGTCTCACTATGCTTCACTTTTGTTGTTGATCTTGCCTTAATTCAACTTTCTCCATCTAAACTTTAGATTTAATTGAAGAAGAAGAAGAAGAAGAAGAAGAAGAAGAAGAAGAAGGTCACAACAACAAGGGAGAAAAAGATAGAGGATTTAGTTTGTTTAAGATGAGGAAGAATAAGAATAAAGGCAAAAAGTGAAATTTGATTTTTATAGTTGGATTAGGTGGGTGGTTAAGATTAATCGATATTCTTATCCCTCATTGGTCCATTAATTTAAATCACTCTTACTTTATTTTAATCCAAAGAATATTCTTTTTCTTGGATAAATAATATTCCATTTTTATACTTTCTTAAAATATCAATGTCAAAAACACTGTAAATTCCAATTTCGTTCAGCAAAAAATATTTTTTTTAAACTTTAGTTCCAAACTTCAAAATTCTCAATTAATAATATCCAAAATATTTTTCTCATATTTTATTATCATTTTAATTTTTTCCTTTCATGTTCGAATTTAGACCCTGATCGGTTCGGTGTGCCGAATTTCGGTCAACTGCGACTGTGGCCTAAATAATCGGGCATTACATCTTTTGCATCCGATCTTTGTAGTAGCATTTCAAGTCACAATCTGTACTATTTCTTCAACTCTTTTGGCTTCATGGAAATTACAGTCACAAAATCTTATTTGCAGGCATCCACTTTTACTTGGTCATGATTTTGAAAACCTTTGAGATTTCTCTAAGTATATAAACTCCAATTGTACTAAAACTTTGTGTCCTACAAAAATATACTCAATGGACACACATCAGTGACTCTTAATTTGATTGTCAATGTGAAAAGACATATCTACCCAACTTAGGCTAATAGATGTGATTGGCAAACTAGTAAAAAGTTTAAAATTGATGGCTACATGTGCACATAGAAAAATTTTTATTTTTGTCACTATTACAAAATAGGAATGTAATATTGCAAAAAGGATTTTATATATTAGCTATAAGTTTTGGGGAATTAGGAGAGTATGTTTTCTTTCGATTTTACAAACTTAGGGTTGTATATATATGTGTTATATTTTAATCAATGTGATATATAGAAATTCCTCATTTTACTCTCTGACTACATGGTATCAGAGCCTTTCTAAAATAAGTTTGAGTGTCATTTTTCGTGCCCTAGAGAGAGAGCTTTTTTTTGGCTTACCATCATCTAGTGAATTTGGTTTGTCATTACCTACCTTATGAGAAGTTCCATCCTTCAATTGGAGCTTCCCTAGAATTTGGTGACCAACGACCTTACATATGAGTCACATGCGCCATTCGAATAATTTTGCTACAATACCATGTGTTGGCACATGAGGACACATGCCTTGCTAAAAATCACTTTGGTTGGTCTCATTTTACTCACATCTTCCCATACTAGTTGGGTCTACATCTGTGCAGTGTGAGGCCTTTTGCATTACAAATTTTATTTCTCTACTATTTTGATATTCGGTATAATTTTGAGCTGTTTGTTTGATTATTTTAACAAAATGTGGATAAGAAGTTTGTCATGATATTTGCTGATGAATACACTGCATACAAAGATTTTCTAAAATCTTAGCATAGTCAGCCTTCTCCTTTTATCTATGATCGTTGAATTTGGCAAACCCAATACATATCTTGTTAGGGAGTACCCTAAAGAAAATCATTTTAGACACTTGATGTACTCATTTATTATTAATGAAAAGGCATTTTCATTATTTGGTATTCATTTATTATTAATGAAAAGACATTTTCATTATATGGTATTCATTGCATATGAATTGATAGAGATCTTAAACCATTTAATGAAGTCATTGGCATATAACACAACATGAAGGAAATCATGATGAGATTCCTATCATGTGCAATTGTGTTTATACCTAAATTATCCCTAGTCATAGGATTAACAAGATGAGACACTGTTAATCTGGATAGACTAACATATGTGATACTCATTGACTAGGTCAAACAGTTGATCTCATAAGCTGTAGACATGAGATGTTTAGAGTTAACATATGGATGCTTGCTAGAGTAGTCAAGTACATTAGATGATCTACTATGAGACAATCATATGGATGTCTATTCAGTGTCAGTGATAGTCTCATCATAGCAATGGTACAAATATCCTCAGAATTGAGATTCTCAAGGTTACCTAGGATACTATATCATATACTCATACTTTAGAGTATTTGGATGCAAGTGCTTCATATTGAATACCAAGGACAACCTTGGAAAATTTGCCTCAAAATCTGATAAAGTTATCTTTTTAGGATACTCTACAACTAGTAAAGCATATAGAGTATTTCATAAAAGATCATTAACTATTGAAGAATGAATCTAGCAGACTTGATATTGTGAAAGGTAGTGTTCTTGATGATGTTGCAGGAACTATGGAAAAACTTGATCTTGAAAATGGAAAAGAAGAAAATGATCAAGAAGATTCACATCAAGATGATTCTCTACCTCAAGCTCAAGATGAAAACGGGCAAGAACTCCCAAAGGAATGGAGAATGACAAAAGATCATCCCAAGGAGAAAATCATTGGTGATCCTTCAAGGGGAAATTTGCTAAGTGTATGACTAGAGAATTTGAAATGAGCATGATGGGAGAGCTTAAATATTTCCTTGGTCTACAAATAAAACAATGCAATGAGGGCATATTCATCAACCAATCCAAATATGCCAAAGATTTAATTAAGAAATTTGGAATGGAAGGATGCAAGAATGCCAAGACTCCAATGAGCACATCAACAAAACTGGACAAGGATGAAAAGGGTAAGAGCATTAATGAAAAGCTCTATAGAGGTATGATCTGATCATGCTTCTAAACCCGATATAATGTATAGTGTTTACTTATGTGCTCGATTTCAATCATGTCCAAAAAGTCTCATTTACATGCAATAAAAAGAATTCTAAGATATTTACATGGCTAATTGCATCTAGGTATATGGTATCCTCGAAATTCATCCTTTTATATTGTAGGATATTCAGATGCAGATTATGATGGTAGTCTTTTAGATAGAAAAAGTGTTTCAAGTACTTGTCACTTTATTGGAGAATGCTTAGTTTCTTGGTTTAGCAAGAAATAAGTTTCAGTTGCTCTTTCAACTGCTGAAGCAGAGTATATAGCAGCAGGATGTTTTTGTACACAAATCATTTTGATGAAACAACTTAAGGATTATGGTCATGATATGAACCATATACCTATTAGATGTGACAATACAAGTGCTATAAATCTATCAAAGAATCCTATTCAACATTCTAGAAGTAAGCATATTGATATTAGACACCACTTTATTAGAGATCATGTTCAATATGGAGATGTTGCATTAGAATTTATAAGCACAGAAAATTAATTGGTAGATATATTCACTAAGTCTCTAAATGAGGAAAGATTTAATTTTATTAGAAGAGAACTTGGTATGATTGATGGATTAACCTTGTGATTGCCAAATTGTCAAATCTTAAGAGATAATCTTGCGTTTGTATCATCTCACTAGATATAATGTAGTAAATTTGATGGAAATTTATGTTATAAGGGATATAATCTTCACAGAAATGATTTAGTCTTATTTTAGGACCTAATTTTATTTGATGGAAATTTTAGGCAATTCACGCCCGTGACATATGTTCAGGCCCGTGAATTAAATAGCCAAAAGAACCAGTAGCTTTCATGACTTCATTCACTCCCGCGAAAAACCTTGTTCACGCCCGTGATGCATTTTCACACCCGTGAACATTTTCACGAAAAACTCACAGAAGCGTTCACGCTTTGTTTCACATGCATAAGTAGTGAAATTCAAAACTTCACGCCCGTGACTCCTCTTTCACCCCCATGATAGTTCATCATTCACGCCCGTGACATTCAACTGTCACGACCGTGAACCATTTCATGCCTTTATTCACAGGTAGAGCACTTCTTCAGCAAACCGTAAACACGACACTTCACGCTCATGACTACATATTTCACGCCAGTGAAAGGGTCGGCTATATAACATTTCTGCCGGTTAGTTTTCACATTTCAACTTTCCAACTTCTTGAAACTGCTCTCATTTACACACATTGAATGGTACATTGAAGATTTCGGCCCCCTAGTCATAAATTTCTTCTATAAATACCATAAAAAACCCCTTCCATCATCAAAAATCATATTTCCTTAGGGTTTCCTCACAAATTCTGTCAAACTTTTTCAAACTCTTTAAAGTTCATTTCTTCAATCAACATGGAAATTGGCTCATGAAAGGGTACTAGGAAGAAATCTCATGCTCCCAGGAGGTATTCAGACTACCTAATGAACAAAATCCTGGAGCATTGCCATCCTAGGTACTCAACCCTTAAGAAAAGGCCTCTCATTTCATCAAGGTCTTTTGAGTGGCAGACGGTATGCACTCTCAGGCTCGAGATAGTGATGACAGAACAACTTCAGGCCTATCATTTGAAGGATTTTATGGACATTCATCAGCCCACCTTGAGGGAGCCAACATTGGAATTCTTGAGCACTTTGCAAGTGTCTCCTACTGGCGTAGTGAAATTTCAACTGTGCAGCAATCCGAACACTCTCTCTGCCACAAAATTCGGGGATTTATTCAACCTAGTCTCGAACGGCATCCTCAACGACTGCGACATTGAGTTCTATGCAACTCGAGCATGAACTCACTTTGGTACGGATTGCAGCTGGGACGTAAAGAAGACCAAGAGCACTCATCTCCGGTCTCCAGTGCATAAATATCTGCATAGGTTTCTAACCTATAGCATATTTGCCTGAGGAGATAGCAATGACACCATTCGAAAGTCTGAGTTTTTTCTCTTGGAGATGGCCCGAAGAGGCCTCACAGTGGCACTTTCTCGATGGTTTGCAAACCATCTCCTGTCCATTGCCACCAAGCCCTCCGGAGACATACTTATTGGTGGGTATGTAACCCACATAGCCTTGAAGCTTGGATATCTGAAGCTGGATGACCATCACTATAATCTCATCCTAGGGCATCCATTCTCGATGATTTACAAACCATCTCCTGTCCATTACCACCAAGCCCTCCGGAGACATACTTATTGGTGGGTATGTAACCCACATAGCCTTGAAGCTTGGATATCTGAAGCTGGATGACCATCACTATAATCTCATCCCAGGGCATCCTCGAGACCGATTGGATGTAGATTCCTTCATCAAGATGGGAGCGGCTGTTCAAATTGTCCATGAGAACAATATTTACTACCGCTTCATCGACACTGCTGGCGAAATCATATGGGAAGACAATGACTCAGAGGACTTCAAAGCTGGCCTCTAAGGAATCCAGCAGAGAAAAAACGCTCGAGTTGAGGAGGCACCTCCAGTGGTTGAGCATGACATTGGACAATCCTCGGCTTCCACACCAAATTTGGCTCAGCAAGTGGTTGACCTCTTGGCACCACGATTTGAGCAGATGTAGGCTTCGATGGACGAGAGGTTGGAGAACCTCAAAGACTTTATGGTGTCTTGGATATACAGCCTTGAGGCAGAAGTTGCTCGTATTAGGGATATGATGTCCGGCTAGATGATAGGCTAGATGTCTCTGTTAGCCTTGCTATGTCTATTTCTAGCTTGCTTGTTTGTAGGAAATTTTAATTTCATTTCTGAATTTTATTTACTTTTGTTTGTACTTCTCTTTTAAAATTAATATATTTGTTTTGTTTTCTATTATGGTTTATCTTTATTGATATTCTTTTTGTTGATGACAAAAGGGGGAGAAACTAAACTAGCAATATATTAAGATAAGTGCAAGCAATACTTAATTTTGAATCAAAATGAATAACCTACCAATATATTAAGTTAAGTAGGGAGAAATTAGCAATATATTGAGTTAAGTGCAATACTTAAAATTTGATTCAAAATGAATATGCAAGTATGCAATTGAGCTTTATACACCTTAAATATATCTTAAGTATACTTTGCATATACCTTGATGCAAGTTACATAAATGAATATGCACTTGATATACTCTAAATATACCTTATATATACTTCATGATTTAAAGAGAATTTTGGTATATATTGGATATACTTTGCATATAACTTGCATATACTTAAAACTAGAAAGTATATTTTAATGCCACACTTCATCATTCTCTACAATTCTTGCACTTCATCATTTTTTATCCTAAGCATCTTTTGAGGGGGAGACTTCTCAAAAGTACATATTGCTAGATTATTTGTCACCATCAAAAAAGGGGAGATTGTTGAACCTTGAGGGGTATTTCTGTCATTTTGATAATAACAAATAAAATAGCAATATTGTATTTAACATACTTGTTTTCGAAGTCTATTGAATAGGGTATGAAATATCTTAGCAAGAATGGAGAATGGAAGATTAATCTTCAAAAGATAAAATTTGAAGAAGTGGCATGTTCACGCCTGTGATGAAGTTAACCTCCAATGAACCAACATTTGAAGTTCACGGCCATGAAGGAAGATAGCAACCGTGAATGAACTTTTTAGTCACGCCCGTAAAAGAGATGTCACACCCGTGAACAAACATGACAAATTCTTCCAAAGAGCTTCACGACCAAAGTCACCACTTGGATCACGGCTTGGAAGGTTGTCACGTCCGTGAAGATATATGTCACGTCCGTGACCCAATATTTCAAAACCTTCCAGAATGCTTCACGACCAAGGTCACCACTTCAATCACGGCTTGGAAGAATAGTCATGATCGTGATAAACAAAGTCACGCCCGTGAAAGATGAAAGAGAAAATTGTCAGGCGCGATTATTAGGATTGGTGCAATGGCTAGTTTCGTATTAAATGCATTCGAACGACTATAATTCGCCATGGAAGTATAAATGCAAGTCATTTATGCATTTAGAACAAGAGGATAACTAATACTTTGAATCAAAATCTTGTTGTAAGCTATTTGTACATTTAATACTTTCAAAACAAATATTTATTCTCTGTGAAAATCTTTTTGCTCATCATTTATTGAGTAATAAAGATTTGTAAGTGTTTCTCTCTGTAATCATTTATTACTCAAGTGAGTTTTGGGTATTTCTGGGTTAAGAGTAGAACACTTGTAAGGGTTAGTTGTGTGAGCCTCTAAAACACAAAGAAAGGTTATTTGTGTGAGCCTGTAAAACACAAAGAAAGGTTGTTTGTGTGAGCCTGTAAAACACAAAGTAAATGTTATTTGTATGAGCCTGTAAAACACAAGGAATTGGTTATTGTGTGAGCCATCAAAATACAAGGGATTTTTGGGTAAGGTGTGAGCCATTGTGAGAAACACTATAGTTAGGAGTGAGCTTGTAAAACTTTATTGTAACACTTAGTGTGTTACTGAAACTCCCAATTGTGATTGGGGAGAGGAGTAGGGTTTGTTAACACCCGAACCTCTATAAAAATCCTTGTGTCAAATTTCTCTATCCCTTCTAAACTTAACTTTTTATTTCCGTACTTTAAAGTTAAATTTTTAAACTCCAATTCAACCCCCCTTCTTGGCTCAATATTTGGGCAACAACCAAAGAGTTAATCAAGAAATTTAGAATGGAAGGATGCAAAAATGCTAAGACTCCTACGAGCACATCAATAAAATTGGATAAAAATGAAAAGAGAAATAACATAAATGAAAAGCTCTATAGAGGTATGATTGGATCACTTTTATACCTTACTGTCTCTAGGCTCGATATTATGTATAGTGTATACTTATATGCTATATTTCAATCTTGTCCTAAAGAATCACATTTGAATGCTGTAAAAAGGACTTTTAAATACTTAAATGACACATTACATCTAAGGCTTATGGTATCCTAGGAATTCATCCTTCCATATCATAGGATATTCAGATGCGGATTATGCCGGCAGTCTTTTGGATAGAAAGAGTATTTCAGGCACTTATTGGTTTAGCAAGAAACAAGTTTCACTTGCCTTATCTACTGCTGAAGCGGAATATATGGTAGCAGTGTGTTGTTGCACTCAAATCCTATGGATGAGACAACAATTTAAGGATTATGGTCATAGTTTGGACCGTATACCCATCAAATATGACAATACTAGTGCCATCAACCTATCTAAGAATCTCATTCAACACTCTAGAAATAAGCATATTGACATTATACATCATTTTTCTTAAAGATCATGTTCAATATCAAAGCTGGCCTCTAATCTGTCCAGCAACGAAAGTGAGCTCGTGATGAGACATTGACACCGGCAGTAGTTGAGGATGTTAGTCAATCATTGATCTCTACTACATCCTCTTTGGCACAACAGATTGCTGATCTTATAGCACTTCACCTAGACATGATGCATGCTTCCATCAATGAGAAGTTGGAAAACCTCAAAGACTTTATGGAGTCTCGTATGGACAGCCTCGAGGAGGAGGTAGCACGCCTTAGGGATGATTTGTCAAGCTTGAAGCCTACCTAGAGTGCTAGTTTTCTTGTAGTAGCTTTACTTTTGCTGTTATTTATCTTATTTTTGTTTGCATTCTAATGTAATCATTCTCCTTTAATTTTAATACAATCATCTTATTGATTTTTCAACTTTTTGCTGATGACAAAAGGGGGAGAACCTAGCAATATATGTGATCTATACATGAATATGATTATGCAAATATGCAATGTGTGGTATGAAATATGTAAACTTTATTTTAATTGATAATATGCATAAGATATACCTCATATCAACCTCATATATACTTTGCAAACTTGAACTTATTCTGAACTCATTTTAATGCATAAGATATACTTAACATATATCTCACATATACTTTGAATACACTTGGTTATACATGTGTTAATTGATGAGATATACTCAAGATATACCTAGCATATACCTTATTAGTTTGCAAATACCTTTGTTATATCTCTTAAGCATGTGGAAGATATATAACTAGCATATGTTTGGTGCATATTTTGCATATGTGTGATATATGTGTGACAAGTAAAAAAACATGAAAAACAATAACATATATTGAAATTATGACATACTAAGAACATGCATATGGGTGGAATATATGTGTATTAAGAAAAATATGTTAAAATAAAGAGAATGCTTTAAGTGAACTCTATATGTTATTATATATGATATAACATAAATAGACAGATGTGACATGAGCCCATAAATGAACCTAGACTAAAATAGGGTAGGGTTATTGACATGCCAATAAGGATATACGACTTTTACACTAGGATATATGACTTTCATGCCGGGACATACAACTTCCACATCGGGACATATGTCTCTTTAGCTAGGACATACAACTTATCAGCTGGGATATATAGGTGCCTTTACATATGACATTCGGGTTGGGATACCTTTTATGTCTCCTTATTCTTGGTGGCAAAGTTTATGGGCATAACAGGTAAGGTTATGACATGCTATTCTAACTTTTATGTTTGTTTGATAAGAAACATGTTATATGTTTACTACATGATAGGTAAAATTATTGGAATATGACTTGGTATGTTATGTGGAAACGGTATGTATTATGCATTCCATTTAAAATAGTTATATGTTGCATGTTATATGTGTTCTGCTTGCATTTTAGAAAGATAAGATTAGCTATTATTTGATGATAATATAAATGTCACAAGCCTTTTGCTTTAAAAAGCTTGCACCATTGAGTTAAAACTCAGTGTGGGAATTTGTTACCTCTCGTGCAGGATCAGAGTCGCCTAACGAAGCGAAGTATGGATAGGCAGGCAAGGGTTTACAGATTTAGTGATTTCACTAGAGGAGCGCAGTGGTAACAGAAACAGTGATAGTCGTGTCATGTTTATAAGGAAATTTTTTATTTTATGCATTATGTATATTTTAAAATAAATACATGTAGACTATTTTTATAGTCTATAAAAATATCATTCATGCATTTATATATAATGACTATTTTGTCTCATCTAGAGTAATGAATGTATTTATATATGTTGTATACTTATAAGTCCTGCACATATATATCAGTTAGTCAATTAGAGACACTATTTGACCTGACTGAGGTATAGAAGGGTAAGGAGGTGTTACAGTATACTCGTGACTCTGCCGTGAACCATCTCTGTGTGGTCATTCACAGGCAAGAACCTTGGTTCATAGCCATAAATCCGGGTTTCTCAATAGTTTCAACACGAAATCATCCCATTTTAATCATACCACACACAAGGCTCTATAACAAACCAATGTTAGCCATTCCTATCAATATTATCCAACATAATTCATCATTTCAAAGCTATAATCATGCAAATTACCATTATAACACCCCCTTACCTCACTTCCGTTTAGCAAGGTAAGTGAGCATTAGCCGTTTAATTGTTTTATAAAATTAATGAAATGAAGTATAAATGTTTTTTGCAAAATATATTACAAACACTGAAATAAAAATTTTTACAAGCACCAATATTCAAAATTTTATTTATTTATAAAATATATTAATTTACATTCAAATTATATTCAGTACATTACAAGTTTACATTTCTAATTCACATTAGATGAAATAAAACTATAATTTAATTTATAAAACTTTTGATAAAAATATACCAAAGTAAATCCAAAGATTTTAGCTGCATTCGTCCGAGTACCATTTTTTTCTGACAATTCTACTATTTACGACTACCCTTCTAAACCTGCACGAGAGAAAACCACCCGCGCTAAGCTACTAGTTTAGTGGTGCTTCAATAATAAAAATTTTACATACATATATTTTCTCACATGTCATTTATAAATTTAACAAATAAGACATAAAATAAAGAATTATATAAAATCAAACAAATTTCATCAAATAAATTTCATCAAACATGTAATATTTAACAATTTTAATTAATATAACATTATCAAAATGACATACTTTAATAATATTATTATTTTTCATTTCTTTCTTGTGCCTATAATACTTATAACCGAACTAACTAATAGGAATAACAAAGTTACCATTATCGACTTTCATAATATTGCGCCGAACTCTTCATAATATTGCGCCGAACTCTTCATAATAATGTCATTACCGGCTTTCATAATATTGTCATTACCGGCTTAATAATTTTGTACCGAGCGCATTTATAAATTTGTCATTTTCGGCTTTTATATTTGACACCGAGTGCCTTAAATTCCCTGATTGACATGCCAAACTATTCTCTGTTGTAGTTCTAGATTAGGTGTCATAGGGCTTAACTATTTTTATTTTAATTCACATTATTTCCAAAAATGACAATATTATTAAATTATCACAATTATACTTATTTATTTTTTTTATTCTTTATTCCCATTATTATTGCACTAAAATCTCACACATAAATAATTTATTGAACATCTATAATTACCATCAAAATAAAAATTCACACTAATTATTACATATGCTTGTCACACCATTTGCACAAACCCAACATTTCAAGTGTTTACCCATGGCAGATTTTGGCCCTGATTTTGAGTTTCATTTTTAACCCAATTATAATTCGAATTTGAAGTTATGATCTTATAACAATTTCAAGCTTATTGTCTCAACTTTCAGATGCATCAAAAATCACTCAAATCCCAGTTTTTTTTTTTATCAAAGTTATGGCCAAATGAACACTGAATCGTCACTACAATTTCTGCCCAGAATTTTCTGGATAGATTTTAGGTCTAAACTTTATATATTTTTCTGGAAAAATTCAGACATATTTAGATTTTATAGTCTAAATAAAAATTAAAGCTCTATGTCTTAGATTTTAGTTCCAATAAAGAACATACAAAACATAATTCCAGAACTCAAGTTATAATCAAAATAGTCAAGACTGTTCTTGAAATTCTATAAAAAATCATCAAATGGGCATCAATCTACTTTTCAACCATGTTCATCATTTGCATTCATTTTGACATTAAAATTTCCATATCACAACTACATTCATATGTCTCAATTATTTCACACCATTTAGTCTCATTTCCGTATAAAATATCAAAAGCAACAACTAATCACATAACATATCAAAAACACAATCATATTCAATCTTAATACATAATTACATACATATGAACAACATGTAAGATTTTTATCCATGAAGCACATACATAATCAGCCTTGGATCTTCCTTTTGTCCTTATCTTCTTGCCCTTCCTTATTAGTTAGCTTTCTCTTTGCCTTTGTCACCCTCTTGAGGTTCATTTGATTTTCCTACACAACCAATACCATATCTCAATCCTATCATCCATTTTCAAAGTTTTTCATGTCTACATAATATTCTAATGCTCCTAATATATTTTATACCTTAATTTAGCCAAAATGTACTAAGGTTAAACTTCCCTCTTAATATGTCATGGCTGCCTATAAACTCTACCATTTCCCAATTCATTTTCTTCAAATCAACACTCAATTCACATTTCACTTATCACCAATTGTGTTATTTCTATGTTAATTTCAATTTTTCCCAAATTTACTTAACCAAGGCAGCCCTTCATTCATCCATTAACATCATAATTCTTTAGCTTTTAAGTCATAAAATAATTAACTAACATCAATTATCATTAATTCAAAATTTAACTATACTTTCATCAACTAGTTGCAAACTTTAAATTTCTAAGTTCAATCTTGCAATATAAGCTCAATCTACCAAACCTAATCACATCTATCATCATTATGGGTCTCAAATAGAAGGAAAAAGGTTGAATTTAAGAAGAATAAACTCACCTTAAGGATTCTCCAAGTTGACCGAAAGCTGTCCCAAATCTTCTCCCTTATTCTTCTTCTTCCTACTTTCTTTCTCCTTAACTCTCTTTATAGCAAGAACTCTTTAATTTATTGAATCTTCTCTCTCAAAACTCATTTTTTCTCTCTTTTTCAAGCTTGAAATGAAGCAAAAATGGTGGCTTTGGAACAATCAAAGAGAGGAGAAAAGAAGATGAAGATGACTTAGATATTTTGGGTGGAAGAATGAAGAATTTGTTCTTCTTTTTGACTTTTATACTCAAATTAAGGAGTGGATCCCACTAATTAAAAATAATCCTAATTCTCATTGGTTCATTAAATTAATTAATCTTGATTATTATTTAAACTTTGAAAAATTCCTTATTTGCCACATCTTCCTCCATATTCACACTTTTTCCCCTAACAATTGCCATAATACCAATTTTGTCCATAATTTTTTTTAATTCTAGCACTAATCTTTTTAATTCCCAAATAATAATACCATTAATTATTTTCCATTATTATTATTCATTTTTTATTGGTTCAAATTGAGACTCCGATTGAACCTGTGTGCCTCACTACGGTCACGAGCAATCAGAGCCTAAATCACTGGATGTTACAATTCTCTCTCCCTTAAGAAAATTTCGTTCTCGAAATTTACTTGATTAGCTGGAATCGAATAACTGAGGATACTGAGTTCTCATCATTTCTTCACTCTCCCAGGTGGCTTGTTCTACTGCAAGATTGTGCCATAGGACCTTTACCAATGGCACCTTCTTGTTTCGTTGTTCCTTGACTTCGCGCGCTAAGATTTTCGCTGGCTCTTCTATATAGGTCAAGTCTGGTTGTACCTTTATTGATTCCACATGTATTACATGTGCCGGATCCGATCTATATCTCCTTAACATTGATACATGAAACATATTATGGATCTTCTCCAATTCTGGTGGTAAGGCCAACCGGTAAGCCACTGGACCCACACGTTTAAGTATTTCGTATGGTTCAATAAATCTAGGACTCAGTTTCCCCTTTTTACCATAACGAAGTACTTTCTTCCAAGGTGAAACTTTCAAAAATACATTATCTCCGACAGCATATTCAATGTCTTTCCTCTTCAAATCGGCGTAGGAATTTTGTCGATCAGTTGTTGCTTTTAATCGATCTTGGATTAATTTTACCTTCTTCTCTGTCTGTTGCACCAATTATAG
This sequence comes from Triadica sebifera, assembly GCA_023653625.1. Taxonomy (NCBI): domain Eukaryota; kingdom Viridiplantae; phylum Streptophyta; class Magnoliopsida; order Malpighiales; family Euphorbiaceae; genus Triadica; species Triadica sebifera. Next base: position 15,062,669 of record CM042897.1, read on the forward strand.
GCCCATTAACTTCTTTTCACCCAGTTCTGTCCAACATAAATGTGTTTTACATCTCCTTCCATACAAAGCTTCGTATGGTGCCATGCCGAGACTAGCTTGATAGCTATTGTTATATGCAAATTGCATCAATGGTAAGTGCTTATCCCAGCTACTCTCAAAGTCAATTACACAGCTTCTAAGCATGTCTTCTAATGATTGAATAACTCATTCGGATTGCCAACTGTTTGTGGGTGAAATGCTATACTAAAAGTAAGTTGTGTCCCCAATACTTGTTGTAGACATTTCCAAAATTTTAATGTGAACTGTGGATCTGGATCAAAAATAATATATACTGGCACCCCATGCAGTTGAATTATCTCATTAACATATATTTCTGCTAACCGGCTCAACAAATAAACCATCCAAACTGGCAGTAAGTGAGCCGATTTGGTAAGCCTGTCAACAATTACCCATACTGCGTCATGCTTCTTTTGCGTCAAAGGCAAACCAGATACAAAATTCATTGTAATCCTTTCCCACTTCCATTCTGGGATAACAATAGGTTGTAACAATCCAGATGGTACCCGGTGCTCTACTTTCACTTGTTGGCATGTCAAGCATCTTGTAGTGTATTCCATGATATCTTTCTTCATTCCTGGCCACCAATAATGAGTCTTCATGTCTTCATACATTTTATTGCTTCCTGAATGCATGGAATAAGTTGTATTATGTGCCTCTTTTAGAATTATTTGCTTTAATTCGCTGTCATTTGGCATGCACAATATTCCTTTATAACTTATGCTTCCATCAACTTCAATCTTAAATTCAGGTCTCTCCCCCTTTTTAACTGCCTCAACAGTTAGCATCAATTTTTGATCTTGCCTCTGAGCTTCTCTCACTTATTGCCTTAAGGTAGGTTGGACCCGTAACTCTGCCAAAATAAATTATGAGCCTAATTTTTAATTTATTATTAATTTCTATATATTATATTATAATTGAGAAAATTATAAGGTATACTTGCCAATGTTTTTCTATTTAAGGCATCCGCTACTACATTTTCTTTGCCTGACTGATAATCAATAATACAATTATAATCCTTAATTAGCTCCAACCAGTGTCTTTGCCATAAATTCAACTCCTTTTGGGTGGGCAAATATTTGAGGCTCTTTATGATCTGTATATATGTAGCACCGCTCACCATACAAATAATGTTGTCATATTTTTAAAGCAAACACTATTGCTGCCAACTCCAAATCATGAGTAGGGTAATTTAGTTCATGATGCTTCAATTGCCTAGATGCATAAGAAACTACGTTACCCTCTTGCATTAATACACAACCTAGCCCATTATGAGAGGCATCACTGTATATCACAAAATATTTCCCTGGAGTAGTTTGGGTCAAAACAGGTGCTTCGGTTAGCATGACTTTTAGCTTCTTAAAGCTTGCCTGACACCGCTATGTCAACTCAAACTTAGTTTCTTTTCTGAGCAACTTGGTAATTGGTGCAACTATGCTTGAAAATCCCTTCACAAACCTTTTGTAGTAGCTAGCTAATCTAAGGAAACTTCAGACTTCTGTTACATTGGGGGGCGGCTTCCAACTTAGAATCGCTTCTATTTTGCTAGGATCCATATGGATTCCTTCAACTGACACAATATGTCCTAGGAATCCTACTTCCTCCAACCAAAACTCACATTTTGATAGCTTTGCATACAATTGATTTTCCCTCAAAGTCTGAAGTACTATTCTGAGATGTCTGTCATGTTCTCTCCTGTCCCTCGAATACACCAGGATATCGTTTATAAAAACTACTACAAACTGATCAAGGTAAGGCCTAAAATTCATGTTCATCATATCCATAAAGGTAGCTGGTGCATTTTTTAAGCCAAAAGGCATAACTAAGAACTCATAGTGGCCATATCGAGTCCTGAAGGTTGTTTTAGACACATCTGCCTCTTTGATTTTCAATTGATGATACTCGGATCTGAGATCAATCTTAGAGAATACTCCTGCTCTCTTCAATTGATCAAACAAATAATCAATTCTAGGTAGGGGGTATTTATTTTTAATTGTCACCTTGTTCAATTGTCGATAATCAATACATAATCTAAGCGTGCCATCCTTCTTTTTCACAAACAACACCGGAGCACCCCATGGTAACACACTGGGTCTTATGAACCCCTTGTCTAGCAATTCCTGCAATTGAACCTTCAGCTCTCTGAATTCTGCAGGTGCCATTTTATAAGGAGTAAATGATATTGGGGTTGTACCAAGAATTACATCAATAGCAAACTCTATCTCCCTATCTGGTGGTAACCCCGACAAATTCTCAGGAAACACATCTGGGAACTCACACACTGTGGGGATGTCCCTGAGTTCCGGGCTCCCCTTCTTAGCATCTATCACATGGGCCAAATATGTCTCACATCCCTTCCTAATGTATTTTTGAGCTTTTAATGCAGAAATAACACTGGTCAAACATGTTTGACCTTCACCTTGAATGATAGTGTCATCCTGCTCGGGAATTTTAAGTTCAACTTTTCTAGATCGGCAGTCGACTATAGCTCCATGCTTTGTCAACCAATCCATTCCCAGAATAACATCGAATTCATGAAAAGGTAGTTCTATTAAGTCTGCTAGAAATTCTTTATTCTGAATTATTATTGAACTGTTTCCGTAGATCTGATTCACTTTCACACTATGTCCTAGTAGATTAGTCAAAACTAACTCATATTCTAAGGTTTCTAAAACCATGTTCCATTGTTTAAGTGCAGCTGTCCTTATGTATGAATGTGTGGAACCAGGATCTATCAATGCATGTAAATCAAAATCAAATAAAGATAGTTTACCAACTATGACGTCTGGTGCATCCTGGTCCTCACGAACTCTCATCACATATGCTCGAGCTAAAGCTCTACTACCTCCAGGTCTATCTATTGTCTCTGATACCCCCTGACTCTGTCCGGTATGACCATTTCTAAATTGGCCTCGACCTTTACCACGACTCTATACCAGTGCCACCATATGTGCTGGTGCCATACTTTCTGTACTAACTCTGGGACAATCTCTCTTCATATGGTTTGTAGCTCCACATCTCAAACATGCCCTAGTCAACCACCAACACTCTCCTGAATAAGCTCTACCATAATGCTGACACATAGCAGGAGCTGGTCTTTTGGAAAATGATGCTAGTGAACTAGCAGATGATGCTGCGGGTTTAAAATGCTGTCCCCGCCTACCAAAAAATGTCTTCTTAGCAACACGTGACTGAAATGGTCTGGATACTATCCGCCCTCTCCTACCAATTGTCTGAGCCACACTAGCCATTGATTTCTTATAGTGCTCTTCTGTCTTCAGCTTTTTCCTTCTTTCAACACTAATGACAGAGGACACTAGTGTAGCAAAATATGTATGCTGGTAGGAAGCCACTAAATATCCAATCTCCTCATCGAGGCCATCTTCAAATCTATGACATTTATCAGCTTCATCTCCAATAATCCCCATTGCATACTTGCTCAGCCTAGTGAACTCCATCTCTTACTCAGCTATTGTCATACCCTTCTGCTTCAAATTCAAAAATTCTCGTTTTTTCTCATCAACATAGACTCTTGGCACATATTTCTTTTTAAACTTTGCCACAAAGAAATCCCATGCATGAGGGTTTAGAGTCTGGGGTTTTGCTAACACCAACGTCCACTAGTCATAGGCATGCTTCTGAAGGAGGGACACTGCATATCTAACCTTGTACTCCTCCGGACATTGAAGCTCCTCAAAAACCCGTTTTGTCTTTTCCAACCAAAATTCTGCTGCTGCTGGGTCATCCTCTTTCTTGCCCATAAAATTTGTAGCCCTATATTTTCTTAATTTATCAATCTGGGGTTTTGGTTGTGGTCGGGCAGGTGGTGGAGCTAGTGGTGGCACAACTTGTGCTATCTGCTGTAACAAGATAGCCATCTGTTGCATAAGGGGTACCTGATCCGGATCAATTTGTTCTTCAGCATGTTGTGGAGCTATCACACTGGGCTCCGATGCTCTAATTGATGCTGACTGTCTATGAGTAGCCGAATTAGCTATATTATCACCCTTCTATTCTTCGTGACTTTCTCTTGATTCTGTATCCATTAAAACCTATATTGTCAGAAGAAGGGTCCTTTATTAGAATATAACAGTTTAAAACAATGCAAATGCTGAAAACATGCACTTATTTTCCTGTACCCACTAAATAAGAATCGTCTAAACCTATAGCTCTGATAGCAAAAATTGTAACACCCCTTACCCCACTTCCGTTCAACAAGGTAAGTGAGCATTACCTGTCTAACTGTTTTATAAATAAATAAAGTTTTGAATATTGGTGCTTGTAAAAATTTTTATTTCAGTGTCTGTAATATTTTTGCAAAAAATAATTTATACTTCATTTCATTAATTTTATAAAACAGTTAGACGGGTAATGCTTACTTACCTTGCTGAACGGAAGTGGGGTAAGGGGGTGTTACAACCATTCGATATCATTTAAACTAAATCCAAACAACCATTATCAATACTATAATACCATCAAAGTTCACATATCAATCTTCATACACAAATTCAGATTCAATCTTACTATGTATCTAATTCCAGCAACTCATGCATAATATTACATGCCAATTAACACAATAATTCCATCATTAAACAAACAAACATATCATAATTTGATTTAAAATACATATATATACAAACCTTATTTGAAGCCTTAAGTTTCCAACTCTCTCGCATGCTTAAGCTCTCTAGTAGGTATCTCCCCACCTTCTTTTTCATCTCTTAACACCATATTAGAATCCAAATTACCATATATTCAAATTATAAATTATATGTTCCCAAATCCCATAACTACTTATATACACCTAATATACTATTGTTACATATTATTTCTAAGTCTTAACTTGCAGACATTATATTTCTCTCCTCCTTAAATAATTTCATCCTTGAAATTACCTGATGAGTTGTCTTTGACTAGTTGCGGATCCTGGACTTTCATCATTTTTTCACTTTCCCATGTAACCTCTTCTATTGCATGATTTCTCCATAAGATTTTGACTAATGGTAGTCATTTGTTCCTGAGTTCCTTGATCTTTCTGGCTAGAATTTGAACTGGTTCTTCTTCTTTAATGCTCACTAAGTAGGGTCTAGTTAATAAGATGGTTTAAAGAGGCCATAAGTGTGTTTAAGTGTTTAGTTAAAGAGAAGCAGTTAAGAAAAAAATGAGAAAAGTGAAGAGTTCTCTATTCATGCCCGTGCTTTGTGTGTCATAGTCGTGAATGGTGACGTTCACACTTATGATTGATAGGTTACATCCGTGAACATCATCAGGTATAAAATGGGATTAGTTTGTTTTTTCTCTCTCACATGCCCAAAACATTGAAGAAAACCCTAGTTTACAAAAAAAATTTCACATTAGAGACAATGTCCTTTGTTTTACTTTGATTTCTTGGACCAAAAACACCTTTACCTAAAGCAAAGATCAAGGTTTCTCAAGATTTAAAGAGAGAAATGTGAAAGGAAGTTTGTGTTATTCAAGAGGTAAACCTAGAGGAAAGGAGTGAAGTTCGAAATTCATCATCCAAGCTTTGTTTCCTTCATCTCTAGTAAGGAATCTTATTTTCCTTCATCTTTACAAGTTTTCATACCCTTTTTTCTAACTTTAGTCTTTTTTTGGTAGAGACTCATTTCCAAATGGGTTAGGTTTTAGTTCAAGATTGAGTTTTTATGGTTAAAGGTCATTCTTTAAACTTGATTAAGGTTATAGTATGCTTTAGAAAAGAATTGTATGATTTTAAGGTTATATAGTGAGTTAAAGTTAAGATTTTATCTTTATGGTCATAGATATTAATAGAGTTATGTTATATGTGATAGAAGTTAAAAACAAAGGGTGGTGAAACCCACCAAAACGATAGACAAGTTTGAGTTAAAGCTTGGTTTTGAGGCATCAATAGAGGTATATATATATATATATATATATATATATATATATATATATATATATATATATATATATATATATATATATATATATATATATACACATTTAAATTCCAAAGTTTGGCATGTGGTATGAGATAAATGCTTATTAAATGTTGGTTATGAGTGTAAATGATGTAATTAATGCTATGTTGATATGAGAATTGATGATGGTTAAGAAAGTTGAAGGTAAGTTAATGAAGGTATAAATGCTTATTGGGTAGTTAATGAATATAGAGATGCAATCCTTAATGTTAAGTGTTTGATTATGATGGAATGACATTGGATGAATGTTATAGTGACTTGTATTAAATGCCTTGTTAATGATGTCATAACTGCTAGAAAACTCAAACTCACCCCTGTGATAGAAGGTTCACGATCGTGAATCATTAAACCAGAACTGCCAGTTCAGGTAGAATGCTTCACGAATTGAGTCACCATTTGTTTTACGATTGTGAATCACCACAGTCACACCTATGAAGAATACAAAATGGACAGAAACACTTATGACCAAGTTCACAGTTTTGTTCATTGGTAGAGGTAGCCGTGAATGAACCTTCATGGTTGAACATATAGTTCACGCTTCTGAATCCTATTTTAAAGGTAATATGTTGTTTTTTTTCTCCTATGTTGTAATGTAATAGCATTGCACATGTTATTATAAAAGGTTTACTATGAATAACACATGAATAATCTATGTTAACTTTCATGCGATCAAAATATATATTATAAGATGAAACTGTTGTAATGAATTATAACAAAGAGACTTTGAACAAGTAAAGCCTAAGCTTTATACTATGACTAAAAGTAGGATAGGTGGCATGTCATTAAGGGGGCGTACGATATTATAGTAATATGTTATACAATTATTTTTTAAGGATAAGGTGACTCAAACTTGGATAGTGCCTTTAATCTTATATTGCATACAAATTATATATATATTACTTAGTCAAGGTGACTTAAGCTCGAAAAACGCTCATGACTTGAAGAGCTCGGATGAGCACATATGATCATAACATTATGTGAATTATATGAATGCATATTGAATTTTTATGCCTATATGTACCACTAAACTTTCAATAGCTTAGCGTGTGGATTTTTCTGCATTCAGATTTGAGCCCAGTAGATAGAGATTGAGGTTGATCCAAGGAGCCAACTCATTCAAAGACAACATAACAGACCTAACTTGGGTTGTTTACTTTTATACACGTCTTTAGTATTCAAAGAAACATGTAATTTTGATTAATTCACGTATTTTTGTAAACATCGAGTCGATTGAGCCTAAAGTTGATGTTAAACCTTAAGGGGTATTCCCATAATTTTGATGATAATAAATAATTGGGTAATAGACAATTTAATCATATTTTGTGTTCTAAGTGTTTAGACAGGTTAAGTATTCCTTAACCATAAAAGTAAGCTGATTCAAGTGAATTGAAGTGCAAAGAATAAATTTGAGAAACATTCATGCCCGGAAAAAAGAATCTCATGCTCATGAATACAAATCATGCCTGTTAATGCAAACAGCCATCCCCGTGAAATTGCTTTTTGATGCCTATGGAAGACAAGGTAACACTCATGAATATCCATACGCGCCAAATCTTGGAATTCAATTATTCACGACTATGAATCTTTTAGCCTACCTATGAAGCACAAATAGTCACGCCTGTGAAGGATTATGCAATTGTTGGACAGAAGCGTTCATGACTAGCTTCATCACTTCAATCACGACTTCACTAAGAATAGTCATACCCGTGCAGGCTCAATCACGCTTGTGAACCTACATATTTAATATTGACAGGTACAAACGGTAAAATGGTTGAATGATTAGTTTTGTATTGAATTCACTCCAAACGACATTTTTCAGAAGAAGTATAAATACAATCATTTTATGAACTTCCAAGGGTTAGACAATAAGTTATCAAATATCTAATCTTTGTAAAGCCATTTGTGCATTTATTAAAATTTCATTTTTTATAATATTTGCTATGAAAAACATTATTGCTTAGTTTATTGAGCTCTTTTGGTTATTGAGTATTTTCATTCTTGTAATCCAATACTCATTAGTGAGTTTGAGTGATTTGGGTAGTGAGTGAAACACTTGTAAGGGTTTTTGTGTGAGCCATCAAAACACAAAGATTTGGTTGTTGTGTTAGCCATTAAAATACATGGGTTATTATTGGGTTAGGTGTTAGCTAAGAGAATAAAAATACCATAGTTGGGAGTGGGCCAGGAAAACTCCATTGTAACACTTTGAGTGTTAGTGAAATATCCAATTGAGATTGGAGAGATTAGTAGGGTTTGTAAACATCTAAACCTCTATAAATCTTGTGTTTCTATTTCTCTACTTCTTTACTTACTCTTAGTTATTTGCTTTAAGCAAAATTTTATTTGCAAACTAATTCAACCCTCATTCTTGGTTATTATTTTGGGTAATAATTAGTATCAGATCTAAGTTTAGCATTAAAGCCTAACAAGCACTAGTAAAAATCAAACTATGGCAAAGAAGGGTTTTTCATAACCTCAAGCCTTTCTTTGATGGAGCAAACTACTCAAATTGGAAATTCAAAATGGAAACATATCTTGATAGTGAAGGAGTAGAAATTTGGGACACCGTATAGAAAAAATAGACACCTTTAACAAGATAGAACACCAAAGGAAAAGATGAAATCATTATAATAGATGATTGGACGAAGCCTCAAAAGAGAGCAAATAGTAAAAACAAGAAAGTCATTATTATTCTAGTAAGCTCTCTATGACTTGAAGAGTATGGTAGAATCCAACATTGTCCAACCGCTTACTCTATTTGGAAAAACATTGGAAAACTTCCATAAAGGCATAAAACAAGTGAAGTTTAAAAAGGTTCAACTTCTTATCACCGAATATGAATTCTTCAAGATGAAGCCTAATGAGACCATAACCGAAATGACCAATTGACTTCTTACTATTGTTAATGGCATATGGAAGCTTGGAAAGTATTATAGTTGGAAGATGTAAACAACAAAATTCTACAGAGTCTTCCAATGAAAGATTATGGCTCCAAGGTTATGGGTATTGAAAAGGCCAATGAAGATTTGAGTGTAATTCCTACCGATGTACTTATTGACAAACTCCTCACTCATGAAATGGTTCTAACAAGAGAAATGGAGCTTGAAGGAGAAAAGGACAAAAGGAGAAAAGAAGGCCTCTAACATTCAAAGTTTCAACTTTCATGCGTAATGATGAAGATCTTCTTAGTGATGAAGAGTTGGTTGATGAAGGAGATGAACAAATAACCTTACTTTCATAAAGGATCAAGAGATTGATCACTAACAAGTATGACTCAATCAAGAACTATATGCAAAAAGCCTCAATATTCACTTTTAGAAACTCTTCATCCAACAAAGGTAAGGAGAAAGTCAAGTGCTATAAATGTGGGAAGAAGGGACACTTCAAGTTAGAGTGCCCCAAGCTTAAGAAGTACAAGAGGAGACACAATAAATAAGATGAAGAAAAGGATCATAAAGTCACTTAGGATGATGATTCCTCAACATTCATTGAAGAAGAAGAAGAAAAAGAGAGGTGGCTAACTTGTGCTTCATGGCTATTGAGGATAGCTCCATTCATGAGTTTTGCTCTGCATTCTAATATTGTGATGAATTATGTGATTTAATTGATGATGATAATAATGATGATATAGTTGAAATCTTGAAGATATAAAGGCATAAAAAGAAACTTGAACTTTATAGAAAAATAGCTCTAAATATAGAAATAATTTTAATGACCTTTAAAAAGTAGTTGAAGAGTTAAAAACCTGAAATCACTCCCTAAAGAAGTCATTGGATGAGATTTCCTCAAAACCTTCAACAATTCTTTATTAAAAGAAAACAATGTTTTTAAAAAAAGAGGTTGAAGAGCTTAGAAATTCTATTTCTAAATTTCAAAAAGGGAAAGAGAGCTTGGATACCTTAATTGTATCTTAAAGACCTTCCTTGGGGAGACATGATTTACGCTTCAATGGAGTATCATCATCCATCATACCCAGAACAATATTTGTAAGTCTAGTACTCCACAAATCTCTTATATTGAGGTAATAATCTCAAAGACTAAGGGAAAAATACATACAAAACCCCATACTCGAAAGAAAAGTAATGAAGGGTCACAAGGCTCAAGAGGAAAGTGTCATATCCATAAATTTAGGACCAGATCGCGTGTGTCATTAAATTGATACATCGGTTTGACCGATATCTAAATTAGGATTTGGACTGGAAAAAAATTAAAATAATGGAAAATATATAATAAAGTGTTTAAAGATTTTAAATTACAGTAAGGGACTAAATTGCAAATTTTGAAAAGTTTAGGGGTCAATTTGCAATTTACCAAAAATTGGAGGATTAATGAGGACAATTACCAATTAAATGCATGAATTGGGACATTAAATACATATGGTGATTGGCTTAACTAAGTGGCATGCAATAATTAGCCAAGTGATGTGCATGAATCAAACATTAATGAAAACATCTAGATTATGGCTTAAGTGTCTCCATTAATTAATTAATTTTCTCACTTTGCTCTTAATTGCTTATCCTTTCTTCATTATCACTATTGATCTAGAATTTTCTATCTTTTAATTGTATCCCACGTTTCCCTTTGAAATACCATACACCAAGGGAGATGAACACATTAATTAGCCAATATATCTAGATATTTATGGGCTTAGATGTCCCATTATTGATTAAATTTGTCTTCTTCCTCTTAATTGTCTCTCTTTCTTCCTTATCACTTTAACATTTAGAATTCTCTAATCTCCTCAAACCAACCCACATGTTCCCTTCATCTTCCTCCATGGCCAAAGCTTGATGCTAAGAAGAAAAAGTGAGAAAGGGAGGGAGAGAGCCATAGAAGAGTGGGTCCTCATGCAAAAAGGAGTTTAAAGAAGTTTAAGGGAGCAAAAAAGAGGAAGAAAAGCAAGGAAAGAGGAGAGTTAAATATCCAAAATTTTAGCCATAGGAGGTAAGAGCTTGGGTAAGTGTTGAACATCATCTTGTCTTTAAGTTTCTTTAAAGGATGAGGTAGTCTAGAGCATGGTTCTTGAAGAGAGAGATTTTAGGGGTTAGAGATATATGAAGAAAGAAATATTTTTTATGAATTTCTTATATGTTTTAGGAACACATATTGACAAGGAGGTATCTCAAAGGGGCAAAGGAAAAGAGAAAGAGAAGTAAAGAGAAAGAAAAGAGAAAAGTAGAGGTTTGTGCATAACTTAAGGCAATAGCCTATGTGTTGTTTTCAATTGCAAGATTTGAGCATTTGGCATGTTAATAATTGTAAATTAATTATATCTTGTGATGAAAATCTTAGGGATGCATGTTTGTTAGACTTAGGATTAATTTTGGTAAAAATTGAAAGTGGTAATTATGTGTGTTCTTTGTTGGAATTGATGAACACTAAGTACTTAAACTATTATAACTTGAGTTATGAAGTTTGGATTTGGATGTTCTTTGTTAGTTTTGAAAGATAAGATATAGGGCTATAATTGTTATTAAACCATAAAACCTGAATATGTCTGTAATTGTCTAGAAAAATTCATAAAGTTCAGACATAGAATTTGTCCAGAAAATTCTGGGCAGAATTGTTAGTGACCAGTCAGTGTTCATTTTATCATATCTTTTGATACCAAACTCAGAATTAAGTGATTTAAGTTGCATATTAAAGATAAGCTCGAGAAATCAAATTGTTAAGAAGACAATGTAACTAAATTCAAATTGTAATAGGACCATAATTGAGAATGGAATCTGCCAGTGACAGGGCAACACATGAGTTGTGGAATTAAAAGAATAAAATGATATGAACCTTGTTATATTATGCAAATATTATTTTTATTGAATAATTGTATGATTAATTGAGCCTTTACATGCATGAAATGGGTGAATTTAATAACTATGAATTTTAATGACATTGAGTAAGCTCTAGAACACCTAACTAGAACCAGACTTAGGATAGTTTGACATACCAAACAGGGGGGAGTATGATTAAATCCATTAATAGTATGATTAATGATGCTAGGTATGACACTATTATCTATGCCAGGTATTGTTGGGTTTTGAAGAATGAATCAGATTCATAAATGCAGTGGAAAAATAAAATTTTAAAACCTGAAACAAAAGATCATACTTGTGCTATTAAAACTAATTTATATAAATAGAGAAATTAGAAATTATACCTTGTAATTTCTTCTTTGTTCTTCAAATCTTCACTTTGTTGGGTTGTAGCAAACCACAACAATTCACTCTATGATGTCTCTAATGATAATCCACGCGAAGAATGAAGAAAAACTATCAAAAGAAAATGGTTTGAAGAAATTCAAAGTGCTAGCTTTGAAAGTGTTCTTGAGAGAATTTTGTTGTCTTAAATATATTTTTTTCACAAAAAAATATTTTCATGTCTATTTTCTGCCATTTCATGTCTTTTCTATTTGAATCAAATTCAAAGAAAAGATGCAAAGTCAAAAATGGAGAAAAGGGAAATGAATGAATAGTAATTGATCATAATTGACCTAATTAAGGCCAAAATTTGTCGTTGGCTAATGGGAGGGAGGCAGTAGCATGTTGGGCCTGCTGCGGGCTGCCCTGGCCCTCTAGGTAGGCTAGCAGATTGCTTAGCTCGTGGGCCGATACGGGCCTATGACCCTCCTGAACGATTTTTCCAGTGCGATCTCATCGCAATCCATCCCGAAATCATTCTCTCATATTTTGGATCTTATCCAAGACCATTTTACTCATTCTCCATATCTTCAATGTGTGTGACCTATTAGGTACCCAGTTATGTTGCCACTTAAATTAACAATTAATTTAAGCAAGTCATGAGCGGTATCTAGCAATACATCATGACCCCCAATGATTTGTTAAAGTAAAAACAATATGGGATACAAGAATATAATTTGATGTTTATGCATGTTAGAATACCATGACATAAAAAGGTTAAGGAAAATAAAAGGAATGATGACTTGTAACATGGTTAATTATGATGTGTTATATAATAATATTTTAATAAAGTAAACAAGTATGAGATAAAAAAAAATAATTTGATGTTTATACATGCTAGAATACCATGATATGTATATTTGCATGAGAAGATGATTGAGCATGAGTTGATATATGATAATGAATGTTGCAAAGAATAGTTTATTGCTTTATTTATATGCATCACTAAGCCTAGAGTTTAGCGTGGTAGTTTCTCTCACGTATGTATAGCAAAGAATAAGTAGACAATAGTAGACAAAGTTAGCAATAGCCTGATCTAGTAGAGTAGTCTGTTTCAAACTGTGGGTCACACATCTTTTGTATATTTTGGGATTGAGTTTTATTTTATAATGGTTGTATAATAACAGAACGTTTTGTAAATCATACTTTATAAAATGTACTGTGTTTTCTTACTTTGATTTCTTTTACACTATAAAGTAAATAATATATATATAGCAAAGAATAAGTAGACAATAGTAGAAAAAGTTAGCAATAGCCTGATCTAGTAGAGCAGTCTGTTTCAAACTGTGGGTCACACATCTTTTGTATATTTTGGGATTGAGTTTTATTTTATAATGGTTGTATAATAACAGAACATTTTGTAAATAATACTTTATAAAATGTACTGTGTTTTCTTACTTTGATTTCTTTTACACTATAAAGTAAATAATATATATATATATATAAGTGATTTTCATTTATACATAATTTAAAAATGATATTTCAACCGATGAAGTCCGCGTAGCACTCCCTCATTCGGGCACTTGCTACTGGGGTGAGGGGGTGTTACAATTTTTAGTATCAGAGCCCAGTTTGGGCGGTTTTGGAATTTTAAAATGGTTTTCAAAAATAATTATGACATGTGTACCCACAACTGAGTATGAAAGTGATGCTTATTGATTAGGGTCATTAGTTTATGACATAGGTCGAGTAAGGCTTCAAGGTCACGACATATTGTGGCCGAATGAGGCAAAAGTAATGAGCCTACTGAAATAGAGGCTTCATTGCGACCATGTCACCACTGAGCTATTGCATCTAGATCAGGTGCTAGCTCATCGCGAGAGTATTATGTGGCTGGTACAGGACAAACAAGAGCTTATGAAGAACATAATAGATTTGCTACAAAGAGCACTATCACCGGGTCAAGAGAGTTTAGAACCAGTCTCTAGAATTTGAGATTATTATGACTAATCCGTTAGGGTACAGTGTGAGGGTTAGCAAGGTGTTTAGGGGTTGCCTAATTGAAATTCAAGGTCGGCAATTCCTAGCAGACTTGATAGAGCTACCATTCCACGAGTTTGATGTGATCCTGTGAATGAATTGGCTAGCTGGTTATAGAGTGATAGTGGATTGTGGGAAGAGACAAATGATCATTAGAATTCCGAAACAAGATGAGATAGTGGTGATGGGTGAGAATAGAGGACATCCAAACATTGTGATATCAGTGTTGAAAGCTCAGAAACTCATCAGTAAGGGATGCAAAACATACTTAGCATATGTGGTTGATATGGAAAAAGCAACTCTGAAGTTGGTGGATATTCCTACTATTAGTGAGTTTCTTGATGTGTTTCCAGAGGAGTTACCAGGGTTACCACTGGATAGAGAAATCGAGTTTGCCATTGATTTGGTACCCGACACCACTCTTATTTCCATTACACTATATAGGATGGCACTAGCGGAGTTAAAAGAGTTGAAGATACAATTGCAAGATTTGTTAGATAAGGGTTTTATATGACCCAGTGTATCATCGTGGGGAGCTCCAGTATTATTTGTAAAGAAGAAAGATGACACCTTACATCTCTGCATCGATTACAGGCAGCTTAATAAGGTGACTATCAAGAATAAATATCCGCTACCCAAAATTGATGATTTATTTGATCAGTTGAATGATGCAGCCATATTTTCAAAGATAGATCTTAGATCAGGGTATCATCAACTAAATATAAAAGTCAGATGTACCTAAGATGACATTCAGGACTCGTTATGGTCATTATGAGTTCTTGGTTATGCCATTTGGATTAACGAATGCACCGACAACTTTTATGGACCTAATGAATCGAGTGTTCAGGTCATATCTTCATCAATTTGTAGTGGTGTTTATTGATGACATTCTTGTCTACTCTAGAGACCGAGTAGAACATGATCAACATCTCAGAATAGTGCTGCATACACTGAGGGAGGAGTTGTTGTATGCAAAGCTATCAAAGTGCGAGTTTTGGCTTAAATCAGTCAGTTTTCTGGGTCATGTAGTTTCAGCATAAGGTATTTGGGTTGACCCTAGTAAAATTGAGGCTATTCTTAATTGGAAACTACCACAAAATGTGACAGTAGTGAGGAGTTTCCTCATATTAGCTAGATATTATAGGAGGTTCGTGAAGGAATTTTCCATCCTTAGTGACTTCGTTGACTAGACTGCTACGAAAAGAGGTCCGTTTTGAGTGGACTGAGAGGTGTCAAGCAAGCTTTGATCGACTGAAGGCAATGTTGATTGAAGCACCAATTTTGACTCAGCCTACTCTAGGAAAAAACTTTGTTGTGTACAATGATGCTAGTCATAATGGTTTGGGCTGTGTTCTTATGCAAGAAGGAAAGGTGATTGCTTACGCCTCAAGACAACTTAAGCCTTACGAGATTAACTATCCGACACATGATTTGGAGTTAGTTGCGATAGTTTTTGCTCTTAAGATATAAAGAGATTATCTATATGGGGAAAAAAGTTATATTTATACAGATCACAAAAGTCTTAAGTACCTTTCCTCATAGAAAGAGTTGAATATGAGACAATGAAGATGGTTGGAGTTGATTAAAGACTATGACTGTGTGATCGACTACCAGTCAGGCAAAGCTAATGTGGTTGTAGATGCACTAAGCAGGAAGATTTTAGTTGAGATGCGAATACAATCTACTTTGATGCAGAGGATCAACGATGCTCAAAAGCAAGATGAGAAGTTAGTAAAGATAGTGGAGGCAGTGAAAAGGGGAGAAAAGCCTAAGTTTTCATTGACAGAAGATGACACAGTGTACTTCAAGAATAGAATTTGTGTGCCCAGTATAGAAGAGCTGAAGTCCGAGATATTAAAAGAAGCACATGAAATTGTGTATATAATGCATCCAGGCGGAAATAAAATGTACCAAAATTTGAAAGCAAAATACTAGTGGCTAGGGATGAAGAAGGATATCACCGAGTATGTTGCTAAATGTCTAACCTATCAACAAGTGAAAGCTAAACATCAGTTACCCACAGGATTGTTGCAACCGATACCGCTTCTAGAGTGGAAATGGGAAAGAATCACAATGGATTTTGTATCCGGTTTGCTGATGACTCATAGAAAGCATAATGCAGTATGGGTGATAGTGGATCGATTGACAAAGTCAGCACACTTCTTACTAGTCAGAATGGACTACTCATTAAACAAGTTAGTCGAAATTTATGTAAGTGAGATAGTGAGGTTGCATGGAGTGCCAATGTCCATCATATCCGATAGAGATCCCAGATTTACTTCACAATTCTGGAAGAGTCTACAACAAGCTTTAAGAACTTGACTCAGTTTCAGCACGACCTTTCATCCGCAAATGGATGGACAATCGAAATGAGTTATTTAGTTACTAGAGGATATGATGAGAAGCTGTGTGCTCGAATTTGAGGGAAATTGGGATAGATATCTACCTCTTATGGAGTTCGCCTACAACAATAATTATCAGACAAGCATAGGCATGGCTCTGTATGAGGCTTTGTACGGAAGGAAGTGTAGAATCCCAGTTTGTTGGAACGAGCTGAGTTAGAAAAGTTTATTGGGCCTAAGATAGTTCAACAGACTAAGGAGAAAGTTAAAGTGATCAAAGAAAGGCTAAAAGCAGCACAGGATCGACATAAATCATATGCCAATTTAAAGAGGCGAGACATTGAATATGATGTGGGTGATAAAGTATTCCTTAAAATTTTGCCTTGGAAAAATATATTGAGGTTCGGTAAAAAGGGAAAACTAAGTCCAAGGTTCATTGGACCTTATGAGATTTTAGAAAGAATCGGACCCGTGGCTTACCGTTTAGCCCTTCCACCGGAGTTAGATCGAATTCACAATGTATTCCGTGTATCTATGTTAAGAAGATATAGGTATGATCCGACTCATGTTATACCAGTTGAGGAGATAGAACTGCAGATAGATATGAGTTGCGAAGAGGAACCCGTGGCTATATTAGCACGTAAAGAGAAGATTCTTCGGAATAAAAGAGTTCCTCTAGTTAAAGGGCTATGACAGAATCATTCTATAGAAAAAGCCACATGGGAGAGCAAATAAGTCTTGAAAAGGCAATATCCCCAGTTGTTCATATGATTAATAGGTAAATTTCGAAGACGAAATTTATTTTAAGGAGGAGAGAATGTCATATTCGCAAATTTAGGCCTGGATCGCGTGTGTCATTAAATTGATACATCAGTTTAACTGATGTCTAAATTAGGATTTTGACTAGAAAAAAATAAAATAATGGCAAATAATTATGAAAAATATTTAATAAAGTGTTTAATTTATTTAAAGATGTTAAATTACGGTAAGGGACTAAATTGTAAATTTTGAAAAGTTTAGGTATCAATTTATAATTTACCAAAAATTGGAGGATTAATGAGGATAATTACCAATTAAATGCATGAATTGGGACATTAAATACATATGGTGGTTGGATTAACGAAGTGGCATGCAACAATTAGCCAAGTGATGTGCATGAATCAGACATTAATGAAAACATCTAGATTATGGTTTAGGTGTCTCCATTAATTAATTAATTTTGTCACTTTGCTCTTAATTGCTTATCCTTTCTTCAATATCACTCTTGATCTAGAATTTTCTATCTTTTAATTGCCTCCCATGTTTCCCTTTGAAACACCATACACCAAGGGAGATGAACACATTAATTAGCCAAAATATCTAGATATTTATGGGCTTAGGTGTCCCATTATTGATTAAATTTGTCTTCTTCCTCTTAATTGCCTCTCCTTCTTCCTTATCACTTAACATCTAGAATTCTCTAATCTCCTCAAACCAGCCCACGTGTTCCCTTCATCTCCCTCCATGGCCAAATCTTGATGCTAAGAAGAAAAAGTGAGAAAGAGAGGGAGAGAGCCATGAAAGAATGGGTCCTCATGCAAAAAGGAGTTTAAAGAAGTTTAAGGGATCAAAAGAGAGGAAGAAAAGCAAGGAAAGAGGAGAGTTAAACCTCCAAAATTTCAGCCATAGGAGGTAAGAGCTTGGGTAATTGTTGATCATAATCTTGTCTTTAAGTTTCTTTAAAGGATGAGGTAGTCTAGAGCATGGTTCTTAAGGAGAGAGATTTTAGAGGTTAGAGATATATGATGAAAGAAATATTTTTGATGAATTTCTTATATGTTTTAGGAACTCATATTGACAAGGAGATAGCTCAAAGGAGCAAAGGAAAAGAGAAAGAGAAGTAAAGAGAAATAAAAGGGAGAAGTAGAGGTTTGTGCATAACTTAAGGCAATATCCCATATGTTGTTTTCAATTGCAAGATTTGAGCATTTGGCATGTTAATAATTGTAAATTAATGATATCTTGTGATGAAAATCTTAGGGATGCATGTTTGCTAGACTTATGATTAATTTTGGTAAAAATTGATGGTGGTAATTATGTGTGTTCTTTGTTGGAATTGATGAACAGTAAGTATTTAAACTATTATAACTTGAGTTATGAAGTTCGGATTTATGTGTTCTTTGTTAGTTTTGAAAGATAAGACATAGGGCTATAACTTTTATTCAAACCATAAAACTTGAATATGTCTGTCATTGTCTAGAAAAATTCATAAATTTTGGATTAGAATCTGTCCAGAAAATTCTGGGCAGAATTGTTAGTGAACAGTCAGTGTTCATTTTATCATATCTTTTGATACAGAACTCAGAATTAAGTAATTTAAGTTGAATATTAAATATAAGATCCCGAACTAAAATTGTTAAGAAGACATGAAACTAAATTCAGATTGTAACAGAACCAAAAGTAAGGTCCAAAATAGAGAACAAAATCTACCAGTGACAGGGCATCATAAAAGAGTAAAATGATGTGAACCTTGTTATATTATACAAATACTATTTTTATTGAGTAATTGTATGATTAATTGAACCTTTACATGCATGAAATGGGTGAATTTAATAACTATGAATTTTAATGACATTGAGTAAGGCCTAGAATACCTAACTAGAACCAGACTTAGGATAGTTTGACATGTCAAGCAGGGGGGAGTATGATTAAATCTATTAATGGTATGATTAACGACTCCAGGTATGGCACTATTATCTACGCTGGGTATGACACTATTATCTACGCCGGGTATGACACTATTATCTACGCCGGGTATGACACTATTATCTATACCGGGTATGATACTATTATCTACGCTGGGTACAACTCGATTATCTATGTCGGGTATGATACTATTATCAACACCGGGTATGATACTATTATGAAACCGGTAAAAGCACTTTTATGCACAAATCATATTGCTCGAGTGACACTCTTAAGTGCCTGGATGACAACTCCGTTATCCTAGTCAGAGGTTCATAGGTGTTATGGGCAATAAAAAGGCTATGGATAATAATGATTTGATAAAGTAAAATAAATATGAGATGAAAAAGAATAAAATTTATGAAATGAATGTTTGCATGAAAAGATGATTAGGTATTGTGGGCATAAAAAGTTTATAGAAATAAAGAAGTGATTGAAAATAAAAAGGGAATCATGAATGGTAATATGGATAATCATGATTTGTTAAAGTAAAACAAATATGGGATACAAGAATATAATTTGATGTTTATGTCTGTTAGAATACTATGACATAAAAAGGTTAAGGAAAATAAAAGGAATAACGACTTGTAACATGGTTAATTATGATGTATTATATAATGATGTTTTAATAAAGTAAACAAGTATGAGATAAAAGAATGTAATTTTATGTTTATACATGCTAGAATACCATGATATGTATATTTGCATAAGAAGCTGATTGAGCATGAGTTGATATATGATAATGTATGTTGCATAAAATAGTTTATTGCCTTATTTATATGCACCATTAAGTCTAGAGCTTAGCATGAGAGTTTCTCTCGCACAAGTATAGCAAAGAATAAGTAGACAAAGTTAGCAGTGGTCTGATCCAGTAGAGTAGCCTGTTTCAAACTGTGGGTCATGTTGGGTTTTGAAGAATGAATCATATTCATAAATGCAGTGAAAAATAAAATTTTTCAAAACCCAAAAACAAAAGATTACTTGGACCATTAAAATTAATTTATATAAATGTAAATGTTAAAAATTATACCTTGTAATTTTTATTTGTTCTTCAAATCTTCACTTTGTTGGGTTGTAGCAAACAACAACAATCCACACTAGGATGTCTCTAATGATAATCCACATGAAGAATGAAGAAGAAACTATCAAGAGAAATGGTTTAAACAAATTCAAAGTGCTAGCTTTGAAAGTGTTCTTGAGAGAATTTTTGTTGTCTTAAAAATATTTTTTTTAACCAAAAATATTTTCATGTCTATTTTCTGCCATTTGATGTCTTTTCTATTTGAATCAAATTCAAAAATAAGATGAAAAGTCAAAAATGGAGAAAATGGAAACTAATGAATAGTAATTGACCATAATTGGCCTAATTATGGCAAAAAACAGCCGTTGGCCAATGGATGGGAAGGCAGTAGGCACGCTGGGCCTGCAGAGGGCTGTTGCTGGGCAGCCCAATTGGCCCGCTAGGCAGGCCACCAGCCTGACTAGCCCGTGCGGGCCCGTGACACTCCCAAACGATTTTTTTGTGCAATCTCATCGCGATCCATCCTAAAATAATTCTTTCATATTTTGGATCCTATCCAAGACTATTTTACTCATTCCCCATATCTTCAATGCGTGTGACCCATTAGGTTTCCGGTTGCATTGGCCACTTAAATTAACAATTAATTTAAGCAGGTCATGAGCGGTATCTAGCAACACATCAACCGGAAAGTCAGTGGTTTGACTACAAACCTTTCCATAGACAATTTCTGTGCAATTATTCCTTTCACCATTCTATACCCCACTTGGTTCAGAGTATGGACATGTGTCAACTCCCACTAGACTGACTACATCACGTCTAGTCCAAGTAATGTTAGTTCTTGTCCTTGAGGCTCATTACTCTATTAGATATGTCATTGAAGACTATCTTTATGACATTTCAACTCCGGCCAGAGATTCCTGAGTAATGACCACGACAATAGGCCATGGATATACACTCCTTCTATCAAGAGTGGTGAATCCTTTGTTGGTTACCCAATTACCTTCGAATACCTCAAGCTGTATCCAATCACCACCCTATGAGCTACCTCTCTGAGGCAATAAGGAATAGTATCAAAATACAAAATCAATATTTAAAATATCCTTGAGTACCTCAAGTCTAAGGATACTTGCACCATTGCTATGATGAGACTATCATTGACATTTGAATAGATTATCCATATGATTGTCTCATAGTTGGTCATCCAATGTACTTAGCTACACTTAGCAAGCATCCACATGTTAACTCTAAACATCTCATGTTTATAGATTATGAGATCTACTACTCGATCCAATCAAGGAGTGTAACATGTGCTAGTCTGTCTGGATTAATAATGTCCCATCTCATTAATCCTGTGACTAGGGATAATTTTGATACTAACATAATTACACATGATAAGAATCTCAATATCATGATCTCATCATGATTTCCTTCATGCTATGTTATGTATCAAGGACTTTATTAATTGATTTAAGATCACTTATCAATTCATATATCAAATAAACATCAAATTAATGAAAAAGCCTTTTATTAATCAAATAAATTTGTACAATAAGTGCTAAAGGTGATTGCCTTTAGAGCACTCCTCTAACAAGCTCCCACTTGCACTAAAGCCAATCGCCTTTGTATTTAATTCTATAGGCGAGTACATGAGAATCATATTTCTTTTGGGGAAGTGGCTTAGTTAAAAGATCAACAATATTCTGATCAGTGGGCACTCTTTCCATCTTTACATCATTCCTACCAATGATTTCTCTAATCAAATGGTATCTTCTGAGTACATGTTTGGATCTCTGATGAGACCGTTGCTCCTTTGCTTGCGCAATGGCTCCATTATTATCACAATACAATTGTATTGGATCAATAATGCTGGGAACCACTCCAAGTTTTGTGATGAATTTCTTTATCCAAACTGCTTCATTTACTGCTTCAGAATCTGCAATGTACTCTGCTTTGGTTGTGGAATCAGCAGTCATTTCCTGTTTGGAACTCTTCAAACTAACTGCTCCACCATTTAGTGTGAATATATAACCTGACTGAGATTTTGAGTCATCCCTATCAGATTGGAAGTTGGCATTGGTATACCCTCTCACAGTAAGACCTTTATCTCCATATACCAAGAATACATCCTTAGTTCTTCTTAAGTACTTAAGGATATTCTTGACAGCCACCCAATGACCCTCACCAAGGTCCGATTGGTATCTACTCGTGACATTCAGAGCATATGATACATCGAGTCTTGTACATATCATAGCATACATGATTGATCCTATAGCTGAAGCATATGGAATCAAACTCATATGTGTCCTCTCATCTTGTGTCTTTGGACACAAAGACTTTGAGAGAGTAATCCCATAGGTCATGAGAATATATTCCCTCTTGGACTGCTCCATGCTAAACCTCTTTAGCATCTTATCTATGTATGTAGACTGTAAAAGACTAAGCAATCTTTTAGATCTATCTCTAAAGATCTTTATCCCTAAAATATAGACTGCTTCTCCAAGGTCTTTCATAAAGAAATTCTTGGATAACCAAATTTTGACTGATTGTAAGGCTAAGACATCATTTCCCATTCACAATATGTCATCTACATATAACACAAGAAATACGATTGCACTCCCACTAACCTTCTTGTAAACACAAGGTTCATTCGGATTTTGTAAGAAACCAAACTGTTTGATTGTCTCATCAAACCGAATATTCCAACTCTTGGATGCTTGCATTAATCCATAAATGGATCTTTGAAGCTTACATACCTTTTTGCCATCTTTGGATATGAAACCTTCTGGTTGTGTCATGTACACATCCTCAGTCAGATTTCCATTAAGGAAAGCTGTTTTCACATCCATTTGCCATATCTCATAATCATAATGAGTAGTAATGGCTAGGAGTATCCTCATGGATTTAAGCATAGCTACTGGGCTAAAAGTTTCATCGTAGTCAATTCCTTGTCTTTGAGATAACCTTTAGCAATAAGTCTAGCTTTATAGGTAATCACATTACCATCCATGTCAGTTTTTCTTTTTGAAAACCCACTTGCACCCTATAGGCTTTATTCCTTCGGGTGGGTCAATTAAAGTCCATACTTGGTTTTCATACATGGAATCCATTTCTGACTTCATGGCTTGAAGCCATTTGTCAGATTCTAAACTATTCAGAACCTCTTCATAGGTTGTAGGCTGATCATTTTCTATGAGCAATACGTCGTTTTGTTCACTAATGAGAAATCCATCTCTCTGGAACAATACATATCCTACTTGACCTACGAAGCTCTTGTGCTTCAAAGGTTGAGTTGTTATATCATCTGTATGAGTGACAAGCTCGGGTTCAGGTAGTTGATCAGCATCTGTTTGAGCATCTTGAACTTTCTCAAGTTCAATTTTGCTCCCACTATCTCCTTTTAGAAGGAATTCTCTCTCTAAAAAGATAGCATGTCTTGAAACAAAAACTTTTTGTTCCAAGGGATGGTAAAATTGATATCCATATGATACTTTTGGATATCCGACAAACAGACATCGGTCAGACTTAGCTTCTAGCTTATCTGACATTGTTCGCTTCACATAAGTAGGATAACCCCAAATTCTCATGTAAGAAAATGTGGGCCTCTTGTTATACCATATCTCATATGGAGTAACATCAACTGACTTTGAAGAAACTCCATTTAATATATAAATGGCGGTCTCTAGTGTATAACCCCAAAAGGATTTAGGCAATTCCGCAAAACTCATCATAGACCTTACCATGTCTAACAAGGTTCGGTTTCTTCTTTCAGCCACACCATTGTGTTGTGGCGTGTAAGGTGGAGTCCATTGAGATAAAATCTCATTATCCCTAAGATAATCTAGAAACTCTTGGCTCAAGTATTCACCTCCTCGATCTGATCGAAGTGTTTTAATACTTTTGCCAAGTTGTTTCTCTACTTCATTTCTGAATTCTTTGAACTTTTCAAAAGCTTCAGATTTGTATATCATAAGATACACATATCCATATCGTGAGTAGTCATCGATAAAAGTAATGAAGTAGATGAAACCACCTCTAGCGTGTGTAGACATTGGACCACATACATCTGAATGTATTAAGTCTAAAAGTCCATTAGCACGTTCACCCTTTCCCTTAAAGGGTAATTTAGTCATCTTGCCTAGTAAACAAGATTCACATGTGTCATATGATTCATAATCAAATGACCCCAAACTACCACTTTTGTGTAGCTTAGCCATGCGTTTCTCATTTATATGACCAAGACAACAATGCCATAAATAAGATGATTTCAACATATATTGTTTTTTCCTTTTATTATCATTGATGTTTAAAATTGGATTTGACATATCTAATATGTATATTCCATTGCATAATGTACCATTAGCATAAAGAATTCCATTCAACATAATAGAACAACAATTGTTACTAAAAGCTAAAAGGAAACCATCTTTATTTAGACTTGAAACAGAAATAATGTTTTTAGTCAAAGCAGGTACATAATAACAATTATCCAAATTTAATATAAGCCCACTAAGGAGGGCCAATACATGTGTTCCTATAGCTAACACAACAACCCTTGCTCCATTTCCAATGCGTAGGTCTGACTCTCCCTTATTGAGCTGTCTACTGTTCCTTAGGCCCTGCATATCAGTGCATATGTGTGAGTCACAACCGGTATCTAATACCCATATATTATTATTGGAAACAGTATTAATTTCATTGACAAAAATACCTGAAGTAGATGGGGAATCAGATGTCTTCTTCTTCAAGGACTCCAAGTAAGCCTTGCAGTTTCTCTTCCAATGGCCATCCTTGCCACAATGGAAGCATGTCCCTTTTGGAGCAATCTCCTTGGCCTTCTTCTTGGCCATGCCTCCCTTAGGCTTCATGGACTTCTTCTTTTTCTTAAGGTTCTTCCTTTTAGAACTTGAAGAGTCCACCAGCATCACAACCTTACTGTCCTTCTTGACAGATGGCTCAGCTGTTTTAAGCAAGTTAATCAGCTTAGGAATAGTGGTAGAGATTTGGTTCATCCTATAGTTAAGCACAAAATATGAATAACTATCAGACAAACTAGTTAGAATTAAGTCAATACTTAATTCATGTTCCATCACAAATCCCAAGGTGGCCAACCTCTCAATATAGCCATTAATCTTCAATGCATATTGCATTGGAGATGTCCCCTCAACCATTTTAGTGTGGAAGAGCAACCTTAAAGTTTTGAACCTTTCGAAATGTGCTTGATCATCAAAAAGCTCTCTTAGATGGTATACTATGGAATTAGCATCCATAGCCTCATGCTGCTTTTGCAACTCGGCTGACATAGTAGCAAGCATAATGCAGCTTGCCATCTCACTATCTTGAGATGTTTTTGATATGCCTTTTGAACATCTTCAGAAGCATTAGCAGCAGGGGGATTAGGGAGTGCCTCATCTAAGACATACCCAATCTTTTTTGATTTGAGAACTATTCTCAGATTCCTTAGCCAATCCAAGAAATTGGGCCCAGTCAACTTATTTGATTCCATTAGCGATCGCAAATTCACACTTGTCATGATGATGATTCTAGCAACCTAGATGTAAAATAGAACATGTTAGAATGTACATAAAATGCATGTTTATTAGGTCTTTAATAAATCGCATTATGGCTCCCACTTTTTATTGCGAATCCATAGCCCTCACTATGAACCCGAGAGAACTTATATGGAAGTTCTCCTAGTGGGTCAATATCCAACTAGCTAAGAATAACCTTGAGGCAACTCAACAAGCTATCCTTAGTTTAGTTGGTAGGTATCTAATCTATACCAATTGCATTATTCATGCAACTATCGAATCTTGTGCTATCAACTTATTGATGTGTGCACATACATTGGGCTATCGACTTTTGATTTGTGTACATCTCATGTATACAAACCCAACTTCACCTCCAATACACATTAACCTTGGCGCAAATCCAACAAGTTAATAATATCGGTTAAGTCTAACCCATTAATCATGAAATCTAATTTCAATGGATTGAACATATTCTTATAGAGTGAGCTTGAGGCAACTCAACAACCCTAACTCTAGAAGAACTCTGGTTCTCTCCATATTAATGGAAGGCGTAAGACTTAATTGTTTATTTAGTGAGGGATTTCTTTGTTAAGTCTCATCAAGTTATTATTTCATGCTTTTATATATCATACATTCATCACATTGATATATACAGATAGTTACATTAACTATATGGCATGATTATGGATATATTAAAGTCAATCTCTTGAGCCAAAGAGAGATTGACTAGGTCTTACCTAGGTATAAGCATGAATTTACAACCCAAAATAGAAATCAAATACCTATTTCTAAGTCTTCTTGTTTATGGTACCATCTCTTTTGCTGCTTGCTTCTTTGTATCTTCATTCTATCCTAATCCTATGTAATCTAATTACATATTTCAAATTATAGAAAACCTCAATTTACATTTGAGGGGAGTAAGATGAGAAGAGAAATACATAAGAAAGAAAAAAGAGGTAAGGACACGCAGACCCTATTTACCATAAAACAAAATAATTCTATGTATGCTCAATCACATTGGGCCTAAGTCCATAATCATCCATCATGCCTTTTCATACACCCCTATCATACATTCTCTAATGCACAAAATAAAAATGACAATTTTGGATTTCAATTTGTAAATCGATTCAACACTTGAATCGAAATTGTTTATATGTGTTCTTTGGGTTAATTTAATTTTGTATGTCATTTTCAAGTGGAATTTAATATTTAATCAAATTAAATTAAATTCCATATTTCCAGAAATAATTCAAAATTAATTCTCCTTAAAATCAGAATATTATGATGTTAAAATTAAACAATCTAATTTTAATATACATACCAATTTCTAGTCTTACTAGAATTACAATTGTACAACTTAAATTAATTCAACATTAATTTCCAAAAATTCTAAAAATTTTCAGAACATAAAATCACCATTCTAATTATCTTTAGGTTAGCTCAAGTTCATCAAAATAATTTTGGCACAATCCAAAATTACTAAGACAAATGAACCAACACACTTAGACGTTCAAAATGACTAATTCGATATCTAGAATTTTTAAAATTTCAAATGCTTGCAAAATAATTTTGGCATGCATCTAACATCAAAATAACATATTTTTAATCACATAAAAGTATTTTAAAGTGCTTAAAATAAAATAAACACATAC
The DNA here is from genome assembly GCA_023653625.1 of Triadica sebifera. Classification (NCBI taxonomy): domain Eukaryota; kingdom Viridiplantae; phylum Streptophyta; class Magnoliopsida; order Malpighiales; family Euphorbiaceae; genus Triadica; species Triadica sebifera. The sequence continues at coordinate 15,090,130 of CM042897.1, forward strand.
AAAAAAATCAAACAAAACAGCCCCACCGGGTAAGCTAAAACAGTTCCGTTTTTGTGTTTATTTGAAAAATTAATTACAATAATTTTTAATTAATTATTGGACACTTCCAGTGGCATAAAAATATTCTCAATATTTCTAAATAATTTTTTCATAATTAAATTACAAGAAAAATACAACCGGCCCCATCAATTAAGCCAAACAACAACACATGTTCATAAACAAGGCAATTTTAGGTATTTTTGAAATAAATCCGAAATTAATTATTTGAATCACATTCAAATCATTTTTAAATCAAAATAATCATTCTTAATCATCCCATGATCAGATTAAAGAAAGAAAAAATGTGTAAATTATATTTTACAAATTAATTTCAATTTTTCAAAACCTATTGATCCAAAATCATCAAAAACATGCAATCCCATTGCACTTTCAATTAAAATTAATTTTAATGGATACAAGGAGGCTCTAATACCAATGTTGGGTTTTGAAGAATGAATCATATTCATAAATGCAGCGAAAAATAAATTTTTTCAAAACCCAAAACAAAAGATTATACTTGTACCATTAAAACTAATTTATATAAATATAAATATTAAAAATTATACCTTGTAACTTTTATTTGTTCTTCAAATCTTCATTTTTTTGGGTTGTAGCAAACCATAACAATCCACACTAGGATGTCTCTAATGACAATCCATGCGAAGAATGAAGAAGAAACTATCACGAGAAAATGGTTTGAACAAATTCAAAGTGTTAGCTTTGAAAGTGTTCTTGAGAGAATTTTTGTTGTCTTAAAAATAATTTTTTTTCACAAAAAATATTTTTATATCTATTTTCCGCCACTTGATGTCTTTTTAATTTGAATCAAATTCAAAAATAAGATAAAAAGTCAAAAATGGAGAAAATGGCAACTAATGAATAGTGATTGGCCATAATTGGCCTAATTATGGCAAATTACAGCTATTGGCCAACGGATGGAAGCTGCAGGCACGTTGGGCCTGCTGCTGGGCAGCCCAGCTGGTCCACAAGGCAAGCCAGCTGCCTGCCTAGCCCGCGTGGGCCTGCGCAAGCCCGTGACACTCCCGAACGATTTTTTCGTGAGATCTCATCGCGATCCATCCTAAAATAATTCTCTCATATTTTGGATCCTATCCAAGACTATTTTACTCATTGTCCATATCTTCAATGCGTGTGACCCATTAGGGTCCTGTTATATTAGCCACTTAAATTAACAATTAATTTAGTGAGGGATTTCTTTGTTAAGTCTCATCAAGTTATTATTTCATGCTTTTATATATCATACATTCATCACATTGATATATAAAGATATATAAAGATAGTTACATTAACTATATGACATGATTATGGACATACTAAAATCAATCTCTTAAGCTAAAGAGAAATTGACTAGGTCTTACCTAAGTATATGCATGAATTTACAACCCAAAATAGAAATCAAATTCCTATTTCCATGTCTTCTTGTTTATGGTACCATCTCATTTGCTTCTTGCTCCTTTGTATCTTCATTCTATTCTAATCCTATGTAATCTAATTACATATTTCAAATTATAGAAAATCTCAATTTACATTTGAGGGGAATAAGACGAGAAGAGAAATACATAAGAAAGAAAAAGAGGTAGGGACACGCATACCCTATTTACCATAAAACAAAATAATTCTATGCATGCTCAATCACATTGGGCCTAAGTCCATAATCATCCATCATGCCTTTTCATACACCCTAACATGCATTCTCTAATGTACAAAATAAAAATGACAAATTTGGATTTCAATTTGTAAATCGATTCAACACTTGAATCGAAATTGTCTATATGTATTCTTTCGGTTAATTTAATTTTGTATGTCATTTTAAAGTAGAATTTAATATTTAATCAAATTAAATTAAATTCTATATTTCCAGAAATAATTAAAAATTAATTCTTCTTAAAATCATAATATTATGATGTTAAAATTAAACAATTTAATTTTAATATACATACCAATTTCTAGTCATACTAGAATTACAATTGCACAACTTAAATTAATTCAACATTAATTTCCAAAAATTCTAAAAATTTTCAAAATATCAAATCACCATTCTAATTATCTTTAGGTCAGCTCAAGTTCATCAAAATATTTTTAGCACAAGCCAAAATTACTAAGACAAACGAACCAACACACTTAGATGCTCAAAATGACTAATTCGATATCTAGAATTTTTAAAATTTCAAATTCTTGCAAAATAATTTTGGCATGCATCTAACATAAAAATAACATATGTTTAATCACATAAAAATTATTTTAATGTGCTGAAAATAAAATAAACACATACAAAAAATCAAACAAAACAACCCCACCGGGTATGCTAAAACAATCCTGTTTTTGTGTTTGTTTGAAACATTAATTAAAATAATTTTTAGTTAATTATTGGACACTTCTAGAGGTATAAACATATTCTCAATATATCTAAATAATTTTTTCATAGTTAAATTATAAGAAAAATATAATCAGCCCCATCAATTAAGCCAAACAACAACACATGTTCATAAAAAGACAATTTTAGGCATTTTTGAAATAAATCCGAAATTAATTATTTGAATCACCTTCAAATCATTTTTTAATCAAAATAATCATTCTTAATCATCCCATGATCAGATTAAAGAAAGAAAAATATGTAAATTATAGTTTACAAATTAATTTCAATTTTTCAAAACCTATTGATCCAAAATCATCAAAATATGCAATCCCATTATACTTTCAATTAAAATTAATTTTAATGGATACAAGGATGCTCTGATACCAATGTTGGGTTTTGAAGAATGAATCATATTCATAAACGTAGTGAAAAATAAAATTTTTCAAAACCCAAAAACAAAAAATCATACTTGTACTATTAAAATTAATTTATATAAATGTAAATGTTAAATATTATACCTTGTGAGTTGTAGCAAACCACAACAATCCATACTAGGATGTCTCTAATGAAAATCCATGCGAAGAATGAAGAAGAAACTATCAAGAGAAATGTTTTGAACAAATTCAAAGTGCTAGCTTTGAAAGTGTTATTGAGAGAATTTTTGTTGTCTTAAAAATATTTTTTTTAACAAAAAATATTTTCATGTCTATTTTCTGTCATTTCATGTCTTTTCTATTTGCATCAAATTCAAAAATAAGATGAAAAGTCAAAAATGGAGAAAATGAAAATTAATGAATAGTAATTGGCCATAATTGGCCTAATTATGGACAAAAACAGTCGTTGGCCAACGAATGGGAAGACAGCAGGCACGTTGGGCCTGCTGCAGGCTGCTGCTGGGCAGCCCAGCTGGCCCGCTAGGTAGGCCACCATCATGCCTAGCCCGTGCAGGCCCGTACGGGCCTGTGACACTCCCGAACGATTTTTTCGTGTGATCTAATCACGATCCATTCTAAAATAATTCTCTCATATTTTGGATCCTATCCAAGACCGTTTTACTCACTCTCCATATCTTCAATGCGTGTGACCCATTAGGTTCTCGGTTATGTTTGCCACTTAAATTAACAATTAATTTAAGCAGGTCATGAGCGGTATCTAGCAACACATCAACCGAAAAGTCAGTGGTTTGACTATATACCTTTCCATAGACAATTTCTGTGCAGTTATTCTTTTCACCATTCTATACCCCACTTGATTCAGAGTATGGACATATATCAACTTCCACTAGACTGGCTATGTCATGTCTAGTCCAAGTAATGTTAATTCTTGTCATTGAGGCTCATTACTCTATTAGATATGTCATTGAAGACTATCTTTATGACATTTCCACTCCGACTAGAGATTCCTGAGTAATGACCATGACAAGAGGCCATGGGTATACACTCCTTCTATCAAGAGTGGTGAATCCTTTGTTGGTTACCCAATTAGCTTCGAATATCTCAAGCTGTATCCAATCAACACCCTATGAGCTACCTCTCTGAGGCAACAAGGAATAGTATCATAATATAGAATCAATATTCAAGATATTCTTGAGTACCTCAAGTCTAAGGATACTTGCACCATTTCTACGATGAGACTATCATTGACATTTGAATAGATTATCCATATGATTGTCTCATAGTTGGTCATCCAATGTACTTAGCTACACTTAGCAAGCATCCATATGTTAACTCTAAACATCTCATGTTTATAGATTATGAGATCTACTACTCGATCCAATCAAGGAGTGTAACATGTGCAAGTCTGTCTAGATTAATAATGTCCCATCTCATTAATCCTATGACTAGGGATAATTTTGATACTAACATAATTACACATGATAAGAATCTTAACATAGCATGATCTCATCAAGGACTTCATTAATTGATTTAAGATCACTTATCAATTTATATATCAAATGAACATCAAATTAATGAAAAAACCTTTTATTAATCAAATAAATTTGTACAATAAGTGCTAAAGGTGATTGCCTTTAGAGCACTCTCTAATAGGTCACACATCTTTTTTATATTTTGGGATTGAGCTTTATTTTATAATGGTTGTATAATAAATAACGTTTTGTAAATAATACTTTATAAAATGTATTGTGTTTTCTTACTTTGATTTCTTTTACACTACAAAGTAAATAAATAGTAAAAAAAATATATGAGTGATTTTCATTTATATATAATTTAAAAATGATATTTCAACTGATGAAGTCAACGTAGCATTCCCTCATCTGGGCACTTGCTGCTGGGGTGAGGGGGTGTTACAGAAAGCCTCAAAAGGCCAATCTTACTTTGTTATATAAGAGACATGCACTTTGAAAAACTCCCACTACACATGCTTGGTCATGTTCTTGTGCACATATTACCTCTAGAAAGGTTATAAGGCCTAAATTTCATACAAAGTGGAAAAATCAATTTAAATCTAAAAAATGCCACTATTATATGAAGCTTAGGCATATAAATATTAATTGTTTTATGAGGAAGGCTTATTGGGAACCTTTTAAAGCTAACCCCTAAAGACCCAAGTTCATTTGGGTTCCTAAGAACCAAACCTAAATTGTTGTTTTATAGGTGTGCCTCATGTCTACTCAAAGGAAAATATTTGGCTATTAGATAGTGGATGCTCAAGGCATATGATTGGAAATAGGAACTTTTCACCCAAAACAAAAAAATTGATGGTGGTAAGGTAACTTTTAGAAATAATGCTAGGGGTAAGGTAATTAGTATTGGTTCAATTGATTTGTATAATATTTCTTTAATTAAAGATGTTTTATTTGTTGATGGTTTAAAATACAATATTCTAAGTATGAGTTTCTTATGTGATAAGGGAAACCAAGTCACCTTTAGCTCAAATGGATGTCTTGTGACTACTCTAAGTGGGCAAAAGATATTCAAAAGAGATAGAGATAATAGTACTTACATAATTGATTTACACAAGTTAACTAACCTTTTCTCTAACTGTCTTATAACTATTAGTGACTATTCTTGGTTATGACATAAAAGGCTTAAACACGCAAGCATGAACTTAATTCAAAGCCCTAGCAAAGAAGAGCTAGTGGATGGACTACCAAAAGTCAAATTCATCAAAGATAAGATATGTGATCCTTGACAAAAGGGAAAACAACATAAAACATCTTTCAGGCCTAAAAATGTTATAAGTACTACAAGACCTCTACAACTTTTGTATTTAGATCTTTTTGGACCTATTATAATTGCTAGTTTATAAGGTAAATACTATGCTTTTTATCATTGTTAATGATTACTCTAGGTTTACTTAGGTAATTATTTTAGCTTATAAAAGTGATGCTTTTGAATCATTTAAAAATTTTGCCAAAAGAATTCAAAATGAAAAAGGTTATTTTATTTCTAAAAAAAGAAGAAATCACGGAAAAGATTTTGAAAATGAGTATTTTGAAAACTTGGGTTTAGAATATGATATGAATCATAAAATTTCAACTCCTAGAACCCTTTAACAAAACGGGATTATTGAAAGAAAAAATAGAACATTGGTAGAGATGGCTAAAACAATGTTCAATGAGTATGGCTGCCAAACATACTTTGGGCCAAAGCCACCAATACCGAATGCTATATTTCTAGTTGTGTTTTCAAAATGTTTATTTTAAATAAACCTCTTTTGAGCTATGGAATGGAAGAAAATCCAAGATCACATACCTTAGAGTATTTGGATGCAAGTGTTTTATATTGAATACCAAGGATAACCTTGAAAATTTTGTTTCTAAATTTGTTGAAGATATCTTCTTGAGATACTCCGTAACTAGCAAAGCATATAAAGTCTTTAATAAATGATCATTAGTTGTAAAATATCTATGCATGTTGTTTTTTACGAATATAGTAAACTTGATTTTGGGAAAGGTATTGTTTTTTATGAAGTTATCGGATCAATGGAAAAGCCTGATTTTGATCATGAAGAGGATGGTGAGACTTAAAAGAAAGATGACAATGATTATCAATAGGAGCAATAACAAGAGGAGTATCAAGAGGAACAATTACCACAAGCTCAAGAGTAAGGCACCCAAGAGCCACTAAAGGAGTGGATGTTCATAAAAAACCACCCTATGGAGCAAATTATTGGTAATCCTACTAAGGAATATATGACTAGGGAGTTTGAAATGAGCATGATGGGAGATCTCAAATTCTTTCTTAGTCTTTAAATCAAGTAAAGCAAGGAGGGCATCTTCATCAAGCAATCCAAATACACTAGAGAGTTATTAAAAAAATTTGGAATGAAAGGATGCAAGAGTGCCAAGACTCCAATGAGTAATTAACAAAGTTGGGAAAGGTAAGGCTATAGATGAAAAGCTCTATAAAGGTATGATCGAATCCTTCTTATACCTTACCACTTCTAAACCCGATATAATATTTAATGTATTTGTATGGTATATTTTAATAATGTCCTAAGGAACTCATTTGAATGCTGTAAAAAAGATTTTAAAATACATTCATAGCTCGATGCACTTAGGCTTATGGTATCCTAGGAACACTTTATTTCACATCATTGGTTTTTCGAATGTCGATTATGTTTGTAGTCTTCTAGATAGAAAAATCACATTTAGAACTTATCACTTCATTGGTGAATGTTTAGATTTTTGATTTAGCAAGAAACAAATTTCGGTTGCCTTGTCCACTACCTTAGCAGAATATGTGGCAGCAAATTGTTGTTGCACTCATGTTCTTTGGATGAGATAACAACTCAAGGACTATGGTCAAGAGATTGATCACATTCCCATCAAATGTGACAATACAAGTGTTATAAATCTTTCAAAAAATCTTATTCAATATTATAGGAGCAAACACATAGACATTAGGCATCATTTTATAAGAAATTATATCCAAAATGGTGATGTTGTGTTATAATTTATTGACACCAACAATCAATTGACTGAAATTTTCATCAAGTCTCTCAATGATGAAAGATTTTGTTTTATAAAAATGGAGTTTGGTATGCTTGATGGGAGCACCTTATCTTGAAAATTGCTTGTAAAAGTATACATTGCACTTAATCATGCTTTTGTTGATGCTTATATGTGAACCTTGGGAGTTATGTCTCGTTTGATGATATTCTTATCAAAATTATGTGATATATGTTTGTATACCATGAAAAAGTATGTTTTATTTGCATAGGAAGAAGTATAGTTGAACAAAAATTCTTTTTGGAACTTGTTCTTTTATTTTCTATTTTTAGGAATTCACGTATGTGACTAGTTAGTCATGGTTGTGAATATTTTTCAACTAAAAATTCCAAAACTATTCACATTTTAGTTCACGCTTAGAGTCACAACTTTAAAATTGTGAAATTCCCTATTCATGCCCGTGATTAGTTTGTAACATCCTTGACCTTCCCCATATGCATTTAATCGAACATAAGTATCGTGCATACAATTCAATTGAACACGTGCATTTCATACGTATTTTCGTAAGAACAAGTTCATGGCACGCACTAGCTATGTGTCCTAGTATTTGGCAATTATATCGAGTCACACGTTTATCCTTATAACCTAAATAAGGATAGCAAAGTATTAGAAAATTAATTGAATAAGGTGACTAAATTAAAGTAAGTAAAATGATTAGATTAAGATTAGTGAACATTTACATTGCTAATTTAGTTAAATCAGGTCAAATGATTAAGCTGTATCATTGTGTGAATTAGTGGAATTATAAATATATGTAATTAATAATAATAATATAGAAAAAATAAAATGAAAATGACATAAAAGAGAAATAGAAGAGAAGATAAGAGAAAGGAGAAGAGAAAGGAGAAAAGAGATGAGAAAGGAGATGAGAAAAAGATAAAAAGGACAAAAACCAAAAGTTAGCTTTATCTTCCCATTTCTGCCTTCTTCTCCAGCCCGACTTTTTCTTCAATTTCCTCCATTTCAGACTTCAATTCTTCCTTTTTTCACCTAGTTTTTGAATCTAATTGATCCCTTTCAAGGTTGTTCTTGGTAAGTAATCAATTCTTATTGCTATAGGGTTGATTTGAGTTACTTAGGTTCAATATTAGGCACTGAATTACACACCGATTTTGATGTTAATAGAAATTTATTCTGGACATATGTAAAACACAAAGTTTGTTCCTTTATGTCTTATATTTGTGGATATGTAAACATTTTTGCAAGATGTTATGTATAGGGAGAGATATGCTCTTCGTACTAAAACTGGTCAGGGTGTAAACCCTAACCAAGTTAGCTACTGTGTGGTTTGATTTCGAATATGCTAAAACCCTTATTTGAAGTCTCTCAAAACATTAAAGTTGTAGATATATGTGTTTGGTATCGTTTTACCAAATTTCAGGTTCATAGGCCTTGTAAATGGTGAGTTATGGTGAATGGAACCATGACTGTTCCATAGTTTGAACTGCCTACTGAGTGCCCTGGGAAGATATAGTAAATTGTTTGGCTAATTGGAGCTTGTTAGAGCTAGATTATCTAAATGATCAAAACATACGAGTTATAGTTATATGTCTGAGCTAAATTTGGGTACTAATTTCAACTTCATTGGTTATGTATAGACTAAGTTATGGCCTTTGGAAGCCATACTGGTCCGGAAGTCAATTCTATTCTGGACCAGTAAAATGTTTGGTATAATTAGAAGACCTTAGAGACATAATTGGTAAAAGTTGTAAACTTGAAACATATTCCATATGAACCCATATAAGTTTCATTAAAATAGGACTTATATATTATAAGTTATGATGAACCCAAATGAGTACCCTGAAACTGCCTAAAGGCAGAAATCAAGGCAGAAACCAGAACACTCTTAGAAATTCCACCAAATATTGTACAATGATCCAATTGGTCTGAAATTTGAATATTTTCTATAATTATATGACATTTTTAATTAGGAATAAGAATCAGATTAATTGGTCAATTATAAAAAAAGTTATAGGCTAAACAGTCCCATAAGGTCACACTGCCTCATAGGAAAAATCTTAACTATTGACATGAACAATGCATATTAATTTGTTTAAGCCACATTAAGTCTCTCTAATCATGAGTTAATCGATTATGTTTTCATATTAGGCTCGCAACATATTGGAGACCCACAAGGAGCAGATAGACAATAAGTTAAGGGTCGCAATCAAAGGAGAACGGTGAGTTTAATTATCGATTGAATTCTTTAGTGCAAATGATTGCTTGCTATGTGATTCATGTGATTGTCATGATTGGTCCTTGATAATGTAATGATGGATAATTTGTGATATTTTGGTACATATAAATGGTATACTTGTGGTATATTTGAGGTATATGTTTGACAAATGTGATATATATATATACATGGTATATGTATAGTATATGCAAGGTATATGCTTGACATATGAGGTATATATGGAATAAATGTATGTTGTATATGATAAAGATGCAATGGTTGATGAATGCTTAAATACAAGTGCATATGCATATAGGCTAAAAAGGCGTTGTGACTTGTTAATCGATATTGTAAAGAAAAAGAAGAGGCCTATGACCCAACAAATGTGCAAATGAAACAAATGATCAAGCTAGCTAGCAAATGCAAATGCAAATGTTCACATGACAAATATTCACATGGAAACCCGGGGCAATGTCTGTTTAACTTGGTCACAACAAAATGAAACAAGCAAAGCATTTGCATAGATAAGGAGTAATGATTATACGTTTCAACTTTATTGATATTATATGATATTGATGAATGAAATGGAATACATGGTATGTATTGGATTTGTGACTTATTATTATGAGTTGTTCGGTACTTTAGAGCTCATTTGATGGTTACTCTCACTGAGCCGCAACTCATCAATTTGCATCATTTTTCAGGTAAAGAAAAGTGATAGCTCATTTTAAGTAGCGTATAAAAGACATGAAGCACAGGTCACTGGCCGAGCCTCATCACTCTCTCTCCTTGCATTCCACACAAGCATGAAAACATGTCATCTGTATTTTGGACTTATATGCTTAAATATGTATTACCACTCTAGATTAGTTTTGAAAGGTATAAATGGAAACAACCCGTAATCCTTCGGTTGTGAAGTTTATGTTTTAATATATGTGATATATCGTATTGTGGTTATTAATGTTGACTTGAAAAGTCATTGAGTGATATTATAGGATATAAGACTTGTAAAGTCATTAGTTGATTTTATAGGATATGATATGAAAAAAAAAAATTACTACCACTGTTATTTGGGTATTTTCTATTTCCAACATGCAGTATGTGATTATTTTATATAGAAATAGGTTATACTTAAATGCATAAGGTGTGACGTTACATTTTTGGTATCAGAGCAGGGATAGGTTCCATGGGAACATGCATATGCATAAAAGCATGATAACATATGCATCCGATGTGTTGAACATTATGTAGTGACATACTTTCATTTATTTTAGGGATATCATAAGACATGATACACTAAGGAGGGAGAGGCCGGCCGAAATGCATTCTCATGAGGCATCACCTCATTTACATAGAGAGCAACCAGCAATAGGTGCTAGAGCTCTAGTACATGGATCACAGTCATCTCATGCAGAAGTACCCCATGAAAACCTAGAACAAGAAGTATATGGTCCTGAAATATACAAGGAAAGACGTTATGACAAGCTGAGGAAACATGGTGCAACTGATTTCAATGGCACAACAGACCTAGCAAAAGCTGAGACATGGCTGAAAAGGACATAGAAGGTACTGAATATGATGAGATATACCCCGGATGAGAAATTCGATTATGCAGTATCCTTACTGCAAGGAAATGCTTATGAATGGTGGGAGACAGTCCCTGACAATGATGCACAACCACCGGTGTTGACATGGAATGATTTTCTCCTGGAATTTCAGAACAATTACATGCCTGAAGCATATAAAGATGAGAAGAGGAAGGAATTCCTGAATCTGAAACAGGGGAATATGTCTATTGCGGAGTATGAAGTACAATTTAACAAACTTTCCCATTATGCCACCTTCATGGTCTCTACTGAAAGAGACAAATGCAGGAAGTTTAAGGAGGGCCTCAAATATGAGATCAGAAATAGAATCACGACTACTGATCTTGATAATTATGCCAGACTCAGAGCTGCTGCAATCAGAGCTGAATGGTTAATGAAAAAAGTTTGGGAGCAACAAATAAAAAGGCCATCATATGAGTTCTTTGGTGAGTCTAGCAGAAGGTCGGGAAAAAGAGGTAGATATATGCCTGCACAGTCTGGCAATAGAAGTGGGTACTCAAGTTTTAGAGATCGAGGTATGACTTTCTTTTACCCAAGCAGGGGGCAGAGCCAATATGTTGAATAGAGGCCCACATGTAGTCATTGTGGCAGACAACATACGGGCGAATGTAGAAGGCTCACAGGAGCATGTTATTTCTGTGGATCGATGGAGCACATGTATAGAGACTGTCCAAATAGAGCCAAACTAGTAGAGACTAGCAGAGGTAGAGGAGTATCTGAGACTACAGTTGAGGCACCGAGGGCCTACCCTACTAGTGGGACACAGGGCAGATGAAGAGGCAGGGGTAGGACTGGTACAATGGGCAGAGGAGTGACTAGATCTGAAGGTCAGAGTTCTAGACCTCCTACTCAGGCCAGGGTATTTGCTATGACTAGACAAGAGGCAGTGGATGCTCCCGAAGTAGTCACTGGTAATATTTATATTTTTGAAATATTAGCATATGCATTAATTGACCCAGGCTCCACTCATTCATTTATATCATTGCATATGGCATCTGAATTGCATCAAATGCATGAGCCTTTGGGGATTGACATAAATGTGAGTACGCCATTGGGAACCATGGTAGTTGTGAATAATGTATGTCGTGATTGTCTGATATGCATTGACAGAGCTGAGTTAATAGTTGATCTGATTTTATTACCAATATATGAATTTGATGTGATACTGGGAATGAACTGGTTAACTAGACATCATGCAATAGTGAATTGTTTTCCTAAGGAAGTAATTTTGGAATCACCAAACCAGCCAAGGGTAGTATTTCTAGGTGAAAGAAAACTTGTGCCTACATGTCTAGTTTCAGCTGTAAAGGCATTTCGAATGATCAAAGGGGGATGTGAAGCATATTTGGCATATGTGACTGATACTAGAACCACTGATAGCTTGATTGAAAATATACCAGTGGTAAGGGAATTTGCTGATGTATTCCCAGATGATCTACCTGGTTTACCACCAGATAGAGAGATAGAATTTATTATTGAACTAGTACCAGGAATTGCACCAATATCAAGGTCACCCTACAGAATGGCCCCAGTTGAGTTGAAAGAACTAAAGGCCATATGCAGGAGTTACTTGACAAAGGGTATATTAGACCTAGTGTATCACCATGGACAGCTCCAGTGTTATTTGTTAAAAAGAAAGATGGAACAATGAGATTGTGCATCGATTATAGGCAACTAAACAAAATGACGGTGAAGAACAAATATCCATTGCCTAGAATAGATGATTTGTTTGACCAGTTGCAAGGAGCTCAAATATTCTCCAAGACTGATATGAAATCAGGTTATTACCACCTGAAGGTAGTAGAAACGGATGTTCCAAAGACTGCCTTTCGAACCAGGTATGGGCATTATGAATTTTTAGTAATGCCATTTGGATTGACTAATGCTCCAGCTGCATTTATGGCTTTAATGAATAAGGTGTTTCAACCATATTTGGATAGGTTTGTGATAGTATTTATTGATGACATATTGGTGTACTCAAAGAATAGGGGAGAACATGAACAACATTTAAAAATTGTGTTGCAAACTTTGAGGGAGAAACAATTATATGCCAAATTGAGTAAATGTGAATTCTGGTTAGATCATTTGGTGTTTCTTGGACATGTGGTGTCGTGTAAGGGCATAGAGGTTGACCCAAAGAAAATTGAGGCTATGGTAAATTGGGAAGCTCCTAAAAATGTTTATGAAATGCGTAGTTTTTTGGGTTTAGCCGGATACTACCGCAGATTTGTTGATGGATTCTCCTTAATTGCTAGCCCTTTCACTAAATTGTTGAGAAAGAATGTGCCTTTTAAGTGGACTTCTGAATGTCAAAGGAGTTTTGATGAACTAAAACACAGGCTAACCTCAACACCAGTGTTAACCATCCCTACAGGTACAAATGGGTTTACAATATATAATGATGTTTCTCTCCAAGGCTTGGGATGTGTGTTGATGCAACATGGTAAGGTGATAGCTTATGCATCCGGACAACTGAGACCACATGAGATCTCGTATCCAGTCCATGATTTAGAACTGGTTGCAGTCGTATTTGCATTGAAGATTTGGAGGCATTATCTGTATGGTGAGACATTCCAAATCTTCACAGACCATAAAAGCTTGGGTTATTTGCTGACACAGAAAGAATTAAACATGAGGCAGAGACGGTGGTTAGAGCTATTGAAAGATTATGACTATACAATTGAATACCATCCAGGGAAAGCCAATGTAGTAGTAGATGCATTGAGTAGGAAGGCTAGTAGCAGTGTAGCTCACTTGCAAGTATCCTCTTTTCCATATTTGATTCAATTACGATCTATGAATGTTGAATTAAATAGACATGATGAAGGATCATTGATTGCTACTCTTCAAGTCAAACCTATACTAAAGGAGAGGATCAAAGAAGCATAAAGCAAATATCCTAAATTGTGTGAGAAAATTGAATCAGTAAGGCAGGGAAACAGTAAAGATTTTCAATTGCAGGATGATGTACTGATGTTAAAATCACGCATATGTGTTCCAGACACTGAGAACTTGCGTCAGGAAATAATGGAAGAGGCACACAATGCACCGTATGCAATGCACCCAGGGATGACAAAGATGTATCACAGTTTAAGGCCTCATTACTGGTGGCCAAGAATGAAGAAAGATATAGCAGAATATGTTTCCAAATGCTTGACATGTCAGCAGATTAAAATTGAACATCAGGCACCAGTTGGTAAACTACATCCATTGCCAGTGCCAGAATGGAAATGGGAAAGAATAACGATGGATTTTGTTTATGGATTGCCAAGAACTCCACGAAAAAATGATGCAGTATGGGTAATTATTGACAGATTAACCAAGTCAGCCCATTTTCTACCTATCAGATGAGGCTATACACTTGAGAGTTTGGCCAAATTATATGTGAATGAGATAGTCAGATTGCATGGCATTCCAGTATCCATTGTGTCTGATAGAGATCCACGGTTTACTTCACGTTTTTGGGTGAGTTTACAGAATGCATTGGGAACAAAATTGAACTTTAGTACTGCATTCCACCCACAGACTGATGGATAATCAGAAAGGACTATACAAACATTAGAAGAAATGCTTAGGGCATGTTCTATGGAATTCAGAGGTGCTTGGGATGAATATATAGCATTGATTGAATTTGCTTACAATAACCAGTATCATAGCAGTATCCATATGGCACCATATGAGGCATTGTATGGCAGAAAGTGTCGAAGCCCTATCATTTGGGATGAAGAAGGAGCACGTGCACTAGAAGGGCCAGAGATAGTGCAAGACACAGTGGATAAGATCAAGGTTGTCAAGAACAAGCTAAAGGCAGCACATGATAGGCAGAAAAGTTATGTTGATCAGCATAGAAGGGAAATGGAATACGAGTTGGGTGAAAAGGTATTTCTTCGTGTGTCTCCATGGAAAGGGATAATTCGATTTGGCAAAAAAGGTAAATTGAGCCCAAGGTATATAGGGCCTTATGAAATTCTTGAGAAGATTGGTCCACTGGCATATAGATTGGCGTTACCACCAGAGATGGCTCAGATACATAATGTGTTTCATGTGAGCATGCTTAGAAGATACAGGTCAGATCCTACACATGTACTTAAGGATCAAGCCATTGAGATTGCAGAGGACATGAGTTATGTTGAGAAACCAGTGCAAATCATTGGATACAAGACTAAAAGCTAAGAAACCAAGAAATACCTTTGGTTAAAGTATTATGGCGTAACCATTTACAAGAAGAGGCAACATGGGAAACAGAAGAAAATATGAAAAGGCAATATCCACACCTGTTTTCAGGTAATAATTTCGAGGATGAAATTTTTAAAAGGAGGGGAGAATTGTAACATCCTTGACCTTCCCCATATGCATTTCATCGAACATAAGCATCTTGCATACAATTCAATTGAACACGTGCATTTCATACGTATTTTCGTAGGAACAAGTTCATGGCACGCACTAGCTATGTGTCCTAGTATTTGGCAAATATATCGAGTCACACGTGTATCCTTATAATCTAAATAAGGATAACAAAGTATTAGAAATGAATTGAATAAGGTGACTAAATTAAAGTAAGAAAAATGATTAGATTAAGATTAGTGAACATTTACATTGCTAATTTAGTTAAATCGGGTCAAATGATTAAGCTGTATCATTGTGTGAATTAGTGGAATTATAAATATATGTAATTAATAATAATAATATAGAAAAAATAAAATGAAAATGACATAAAAGAGAAATAGAAGAGAAGATAAGAGAAAGGAGAAGAGAAAGAAGAAAAGAGATGAGAAAAGAGACGAGAAAGGAGATGAGAAAAAGATAAAAAGGACAAAAACCAAAAGTTAGCTTTATCTTCCCATTTCTGCCTTCTTCTCCAGCCCGACTTCTTCTTCAATTTCCTCCATTTCAGACTTCAATTCTTCCTTTTTTCACCTAGTTTTTGAAGCTAATTGATCCCTTTCAAGGTTGTTCTTGGTAAGTAATCAATTCTTATTGCTATAGGGTTGATTTGAGTTGCTTAGGTTCAATATTAGGCACTGAATTGCACCCCGATTTTGATGTTAATAGAAATTTATTCTGGACATATGTAAAACACCATATTTTTTTCATTTATGTCTTATATTTGTGGATATGTAAACATTTTTGCAAGATGTTATGTATAGGGAGAGATATGCTCTTCGTACTGAAACTGGTCAGGGTGTAAACCCTAACCAAGTTAGCTACTGTGTGGTTTGATTTCGAATATGCTAAAACCCTTATTTGAAGTCTCTCAAAACATAAAAGTTGTAGATATATGTGTGTTGTATCTTTCTACCAAATTTCATGTTCATAGGCCTTGTAAATGGTGAGTTATGGTGAATGGAACCATGACTGTTCCATGGTTTGAACTGCCTACTGAGTGCCTTGGGAAGATACAGTAACTTGTTTGGCTAATTTGAGCTTGTTAGAGCTAGATTCTCTAAATGATCAAAACATAAGAGTTATAGTTATATGTCGGAGCTAAATTTTGGTACTAATTTCAACTTCATTGGTTATGTATAGACTAAGTTATGGCCTTTGGAAGTCATACTGGTCCGGAAGTCAATTCTATTCTGGACCAGTAAAATGTTTGGTATAATTAGAAGACCTTAGAGACATAATTGGTAAAAGTTGTAAACTTGAAAAATGTTCCATATGAACCCATATAAGTTTCATTAAAATAGGACTTATATATTATAAGTTATGATGAATCCAAATGAGTACCCTGAAACTGCCTAAAGGCAGAAAACAAGGCAGAAAATAGAACACTCTTAGAAATTCCACCAAATATTGTACAATGATCCAATTGGTCTGAAATTTGAATATTTTCTATAATTATATGATATTTTTAATTAGGTATAAGAATCTGATTAATTGATCAATTATAAAAAAAGTTATAGGCTAAACAGTCCCATAAGGTCACACTGCCTCATAGGAAAAATCTTAACTATTGACATGAACAATGCATATTAATTTGTTTAAGCCACATTAAGTCTCTCTAATCATGAGTTAATCGATTATGTTTTCATATTAGGCTCGCAACATATTGGAGACCCACAAGGAGCAGATAGACAATAAGTTAGGGGTCGGAATCAAAGGAGAACGGTGAGTCTAATTATCGATTGAATTCTTTAGTGCAAATGATTGCTTGCTATGTGATTCATGTGATTGTCATGATTGGTCCTTGATAATGTAATGATGGATAATTTGTGACATTGTGGTACATATAAATGGTATACTTATGGTATATTTGAGGTATATGTTTGACAAATGTGATATATATACATGGTATATGTATAGTATATGCAAGGTATATGCTTGACATATGAGGTATATATGGAATATATGTATGTTGTATATGATAAAGATGCAATGGTTGATGAATGCTTAAATACAAGTGCATATGCATATAGGCTAAAAAGGCGTTGTGACTAGTTAATCGATATTGTAAAGCAAAAGAAGAGGCCTATGGCCCAATAAATGTGCAAATGAAACAAATGATCAAGCTAGCTAGCAATAGCAAATGCAAATGTTCACATGACAAATATTCACATGGAAACTCGGGGCAATGTCTGTTTAACTTGGTCACAACAAAATGAAACAAGCAAAGCATTTGCATACATAAGGAGTAATGATTATACGTTTCAACTTTATTGATATTATATGATATTGATGAATGAAATAGAATACATGGTATGTATTGGATTTGTGACTTATTATTATGAGTTGTTCGGTACTTTAGAGCTCATTTGATGGTTACTCTTACTGAGTCACAACTCATCAATTTGCATCATTTTTCAGGTAAAGAAAAGTGATAGCTCATTTTGAGTAACGTATAAAAGACATGAAGCACAGGTCACTGGCCGATCCTCATCACTCTCTCTCCTTGCATTCCACACAAGTACGAAAACATGTCATCTGTATTTTGGACTTATATGCTTGAATATGTATTATCACTCTAGATTAGTTTTGAAAGGTATAAATGGAAACAACCTGTAATCCTTCGGATATGAAGTTTATGTTTTAATATATGTGATATATCGTATTGTGGTTATTAATGTTGACTTAAAAAGTCATTGAGTGATATTACAGGATATAAGACTTGTAAAGTCATTAGTTGATTTTACAGGATATGATATGAAAAAAAAATTTACTACCACTGTTATCAGAGTATTTTCTATTTCCAACATGCAATATGTGATTATTTTATACAGAAATAGGTTATACTTAAATGCATAAGGTGTGACGTTACATAGTTAGTCACAGTTGTGACACATGAGCATTTAAATCTAGTTTTGTTCATGGTCAGTGCCACTCTCTTTCATGCCTATGAACATTCAGTATTTATGCCCACTAAAATGTATTCACGGTCGTGAATCAAGAGGTATAAAACCCATGGTTATTAAAATTGACCCGGAACGACATGTTTAACTGGTAAATGAATGAATCGGTCACTAAACCGAGCCAGTTAACATATCTAAACTGAGAATGTTTTCATTTGGAAAGAAAACCGGTCAATCGACTAGTTAAACCGTGACTCGTTCGAATTGGTCATGGTCCGACCAGTTGGACATGTTACACAATTGTGTACAAAAAATGACAAATAGCTTCACCAGGATTTGAACTTAGCACAATAGACTTAATTTGCTTGCACAACAACCACTTGGCTGCTAATTTTTTAATGTCTTCTCTCTTATGCAATATTATATATTTTATTGCTATGTTCCCAAAACTATAATTGATAACTAAATTAAATTGAAAATGTTTATCATGGAAAAAATTTCATATAAATTATTTTTAAAATTATTTTAATTTTTATTAAATATATTATTTTAATTGAGAAATGAATAATGTATTTTTTAAAATTAAAGTATATTACTTAATCAATTTTATTATTATTAAAATAATAAATAAAACATGTACATTAATATATTTGAGAATATTTTAAAAATAGTTATGTACTAATTTAAATTATGAATATTAATATTTTGATAATATTAATATTTTAAGCATATTATTTTGCATGAAATAAGTTAAGTATATATACTTTTCATATTTTATTATGTATATACATATTAAAAGTTATATTTTTTTTATAAAATTTTACTTAGACCGGTTCAACTTTGGTTCAAACTCGGTTGAACTTTTGACCCTTGACTATAATGCCCGATAATTTAGGTTATGGTCACGGGTGATCGAAATCCGGCGCGTTGAACCGATCAAGGTCTAAATTCGTACATGAAATAAAAAAAATATGAAAAAAATTTGGATATTATTAATTGAAAATTTTGAGGTTTAGAGCTAAAATTTAAAAAATAATAATTTTTCGCTTCACAAAATTTGAATTTACGGTATTTTTGACACATATTTTGAAGAAGAAATAAAAATAGAATATTCTTTATCTAAGGAAAGGAATATTATTTAGATAAAATGAAATATTCTTTATCTAAGGAAAGAAATCTTTTTTTGATTAAACTAAAGTAAGATTAATTTAAATTAATGGACTAATGGGAGATAAAATTATCTAATTAATCCTAACCACCCACCTAATCCAACTATACAAGTCAAATTTTCACTTTTTATCAAAATTTCTTTTTCTTCCTCATCTTAAGCAAAAAACAAATTCTCTCTTTTTTCTCTCTTTTTTCTCTACTTTGCTGTGGCCATAATCTTTCCATTTTTTTCCTTCAATGAAAGCTAAGATTTAGATAGAAAAACATGGATTAAAGGAAGATCATCAAGAAAGTGAAACAAAGTGAGCTCAATAAAGGAAGAGGAAGGAAGAAAAGAAGAGAAAGAGAAGGAGGAATTCGGCTATCTTGAAGATCTACTGAGGTGACGTTAGATTCTTAATCTTCTTGCTTTTCTCTTCCTCTTTAGTTCCATTTTGAGGTTAGTTATCATTAAAATTGGTAATTTGGGATTATTAGTATGTTAATAGTGGTTAAGGGTTGATTCATGTATTTAATGTTTGATTAGTATGAGTTAAGGGTTAATAATGGATTAGAGGAGTAGTTTATGGACCTAAGATGGGGTAGAGGTGATTAGAGATTTAAGTGAGCTCTATGTGCATATATAACAGTAAAGTATAAGATATAAATTGAAGTAAATGTGTGATTTGTTATTAGGCCAAGGAGGTGAGCAACTTTTGAGCCATAATAAAAAAAATAATACGGGCAAAGAGAAAGACAATTATGAAGTAGAGAAAAGTGAAGAAAATGAGACTTTTTGAGGTATGTACTTTTGAGAAAACTTCAATATGGTAAAATAATATTAATTGTGATATTGTTATTGATTGTGTAGTTATATTGAGTATGATATTATGTATAATTATGTAAGTAATTATTGATATTTTGATTGAGTGATAAAATGGTAATTAAGTGATGCCATTAAAGTGAATAAAATTGAGATTATGTTGATGATGAATGAAGATAGGAAATTGTGTGATTTAATGAAGTTGCTGGAAATTTGTCTTATGAACAATGTCTACGTTTTAGAGCATAACTTGAGTTCTGGATATGATTTTTGAGTGTTTCTTATTGGAATGAAACCACTTTCATTTAGACTATCAGATCTGAATATGTTATTATTTAAGTTTAAAATTGACTCAAATTTTGGATTAGAAATCTGTCGAGTAAAATACTGGGCAGAATAAATATAAATGCGACTACTTATAAAATCCATAACTTTTGCTACAAAATTCGATTTGATGTGATTGTAGTTGGAAATTAAAGATAAAAAATTAATCTATATTTTGTTATTAATCACTTATCTGAATTTTATTTAAAAATGAATGAAAAATACATAAAAATATGAGACATCAATTCTGCCCAAAGCAAGACAACTTGTTTATATGATTATATTGTTGAATTTTATGATAAAAAGTGTTTTATTTCACTTTTTTTTATATTTATAATGATCTAATAAGTAAGTATGATGTTGTAATATATTTAATGAAGATTATTTCATTTATGTGAAATTATATTAGCATTACATATATAATTGATGTAAATAACAATAAAAGGTAACAAATATAATTAAACCTAAGAACATCTTGTTGAGAACTAGAAATTAGAATAAGTTGGCATGCCAATAAAAGAGTAAAAATATAGACATTATAAAATAGTGCTGAAATTTAATTTATGTAGATGCTAAGAAATAGGGTTGAGTTTAAAATTATGTAGACACAAAAAATGTACTGAGTTATTATTGAGATTAAATGATTAAATAGGTACTGAGTATAATGTCAAAGAGGAGAAACACTGTATCCAGTGTTTATTTCCAGTATAAGATTTTGTGAGCTATCAAATAAATAAAGAGAAAAATAATATAAATTATTAAAATGATATTATAAATTGTATGTCCTATATTATTATTAATGAATTTCAGTATGCTTAATGAATAAAATGTTATAACTGATCAATTATGTACTTTGCATGATTTAAATAGTTTTTGATTTAATTTGAATGTTTTGGAATATTTAGAAAATTAATTGAAATGATACAAATTTTATGTTAGAAATATTTGTATAATTATTGGATAGTTATCAAAAGTACCACTAGGCTAGTAGCTTAACACACGTGCAGGTTAGTAGAAGCAGTTGTTGCATTAGTACCAGCAGTTGTTGCGTTAGTACCGATAGAAGAAAGGAGAATTTCAAGATCAAATTGCAACAGTTTTTCTTTTTGTTTATTTTGGGTATTATATTGTATTAATAAATTTAAAAATTTTTCTTTTTTTTTGTAAATATGTGGCATGTAGAATGTATAAAAGTGTAAATTTGTATTATTTGTAAATATATTTCTAAATATTATAGCTTAATGTATGAGCACTTTGAAATCAAAAACTTTTACGATCAAGATATTTATATCACTAAATACATATTTAAATGAAATAATAAATATAAAAGTAAAACAAAATTCCTCAAATATCAAATTCGAAGTTTAATTGAAAAAAAAATAAATCAAGCATTTATTTTCAAAAAATGAGATATATAACACTTCCCTGCATTATTATTGACTAATAGGGTAGGGGAGCGCTACATTGACCCTATTCGTCTTCCGATTCATTGACCAAGTTGGATTTAATAACATTGATAAAACCTATTTTCACTATTCTCTCTCATTTTTCTCTCTCCTCTGTCACCGGTAGTTGCAATCCTATAATCTTTTCGGCCATTTCCTACCGTTTCTTCACATTTTTTCGACATATTTCAATCAGTTTACATCATCTAAATACTCTATACTCATTTTCCCCTTATGTTTCTTCAAGATTTTTCAAGTTTTATAAAGTTTTCCCAAGTTTTTGAAGGATTTTCTAGAGCTTTGGGTTTCGCCAGTCACAATGTTTTAGCATTTTCTTTCATTTTCACTGGTCTTTTCGACATCTACAATGACTTTAGGAGCCAGTTCTTCTAAAGGCAAGAGGAAGAGCACTGCACCTTGATATCCGACAGACTCAATGTACACAATTCTGAGTAGCCATTACCATTGCAGGTACAACATTATCAAAAAATGTCCCATTCTCTCTTACTAAAACGTTTGATTGAGATTGCATAAGGACTCTAAGCCTGGAATCAGATATGAAAGTATGGCTAAAGAAGTGTAGTTTGTTGGAATTCATCAACATTTATCAACCTAAATTCAATGAGCCACCTCTGGAATTTCTGAGTACCCTGCAAATCTTTCCGATTGGCAAGCTTTCACTTCAGTTGTGCAGACACGAGACATCTCTCTCTGCCACAAAATTTGCCCACATTTTCAAGCTACCACATGAGGGCTTGATTCATAAGAGTGAGGCAAAATACTTTTATCCCATCTCAGTTTGGGGCACCTTTAGTAGTAAATGTAGTTGGGACATGAAAAAGACTAAGAGCACACATTTGACCAATTCAGTTCATCACTACATTCATCAATTTCTCACATACTCCATCTTTACTAAAGGGGACAACAATAGCTCGATACAAAAGTCTGAATACTTACTGGAATGGGCTCTGAAGAATGAGCCAATAGCCTTATCAATATGGTTTGCCTCACATCTCCTTTCTATCGCCACAAAGTCTACCGATGACATTCTCATTGAAAGCTATGTTACTCATTTGGCAGTGAAGCTTGGTTATCTGGATCTTCAGGATCATTCCTACACCATCATCCCGACTTTTCCTCATGATCGTCTTAATGTTGATTCATTTATCAAGATGGGAGCTGTTATCCGTATCCTTTATAAGGATGAAATCTTTTATAAGTTTACCACGCCTATATAAAAAATTGCATGGGAGGCCAATGACTCTGATGAGTTCAAAGCATGTTTATAAAGTTTTCACTATAAGAGAGATCGAATAGAACTTTCTAAGGCCCCAACAATTGGTATTGAAGCCCCTATAGTTGGTGAGACTGCCTTTTATTCGACATAAAACTTAGGCTCAGTAGTTGATGGCCTTAATCACTCCTTGCTTTGACATGCTTCATGAAAGCATGGATGCTTTTGAGAAGTCTGTTGATTAGAAGTTAGAGGACCTTAAGGACTTTGTTGAGTCTTGAGTAGAGAGCCTTGAGGATAAAGTGGGTGTAACACCCCTCCATACAGCCTGGGCAAATCTCACTGTACAAATGGATGCCACACAAATGTATCTGTCTAAACTGTTTTGAACTAAAAAAAATTTTTGACTTATTTCTGTATCAATATCAATATAATCTTATATAAAGCAATTTAATAGCACATATATATCTAAATTGATCTCATAATAAAATCATGTTCTGACTACAATCTTGTTTGGGCAACATCAACCCTAATTACAAAAATTAAACTTATTTAAAACATAAATCAATTATCTGTTTCTATCCCATAAGATGTAGAATAACAAATGAGATGAATAAAATAAATGAACAGATTCACACGGGTCAACTCTGACTGCTCTTTCTGGCTATATCTTTTCTATAAATCAACTCAATGGTCTATTGGTTCCAAACCTGCGTGTAGAGAAACTCATACACTAAGCTATTGAAAAGCTTAGTGGTACATATAAGCATTTAAATTCTAGCATACATTCACATATTAATACAATATCTCATATTCACAAACATACCTATGTGCTTGATCATATCTCCATATACATTAATATATATATATATATATATATATATATATATATATATATATATATATATATATATATATATATATATATATACATACATATACATTGCATATTGATTTCATCATTGTAGTAACAATACACGTCGTTTATCATATTTCTATATCATCACAGTCATAGTGATTTTTATCATGTATTGCAAGTATACCATTATTGATTCCATATATATATATATATATATATATATATATATGATTTTTGCACTACTGATTTCTGTACATTGTATTGCAAATTCATGTATTATAAATTTATGTTCTTTATGTTACCAATTTTTGGTTTCTTAACCCAATACTCTATACCTAGACTATTTGAATATGGGTTGTGAAATAAGAATGCTCTTATTCGAGCTTAAGCCACCCTACATGACTATCTATATCTGTATATATTGTAAATTTCGTATCTCAAATTAGGAGCGCTCTATGGTCATTCATGGGCATGAACATTGGTTCATGGGTGTGACATACCTTCATGGGCATGATGGTTGGCTTCACAGGTGTCACACATCAAACAAAACATATTTCCAACACTGATTCAAGCCAATTCCACACACAATCATGCAAGGTACTAAAGCTAACCAATGTTAACCACACCTATCAACCCTTTACAATAATTTCAGCATTCAAAAAACTATAACATGCATTTAATCATACTCTAATAAATCAATCTAGGCTCAATGCCTTATTCATTAATATCATAACAACCTCTATACTCAATTATCATCAAATCAATCTCAATATACATCTCATCATATTATCAACCATTTATGCCAATTTTAGCAACTATTGTATTAATACATAATGCCAAATAAGATTCCAGAATTGCATTTCATGTCACAAGCATAATATATTCGAATAAAAATGCGTATATACATAAACCTCGTTACTTCGAGCCCTGAAACTTAATTCTCTCACATCTACTATCTCTAGTGGGATTTTCCACAGTCAACTTCAGTTTCTAATACGAAATCAAAGACTATATTATCATTCTAATACTGAAATTAATTGATTTATACCATAAACTAATAAAAATCTTCAATTTATATTGATTTAAAGCCTAAAAAATTTAATCTCCCATTATAACGAATTGAACCCTATCAAAGAACAAAAGAGACACAATATCATACCTCTGTTTTGTGCAAATAGATTGGTTTCTATGTTGCAGAATGTGTTCTAATGCTCCTTGTCACACACCTTGATTTTTATATTGAATTCCTTGTTTTCAATCCGTTTATACTCTCTTTAATGGTGGGGATTTGTATTTAATCAACTAAAAATGAAAGGGATTGATGAAGAATAGTTTTTGGGGTTCCAGAGGATTGGTGGCTAGGATTTAAGGTTGTGTTTCATGAGTTTTCTGTCGAAATATAAAATTGCTATATTTAAACTTACAGGTCTTCACGGGCGTGAGCCATAATGTCACGGCCGTGAAGATTCTCAACTTCAAAAACTGAAATTTTCACGATCGTGATTACCTTTATCACGGGCGTGAACGCTAGGAACTTCACTTTTTTTATATATTTTTAATTATTTTAAGGTTTATAACACCTACAACTACACATATACTTACCATATACCCATCATGTACTCTTAATATACCTTTATTTAATAAAATTAATTTCAAGCCCTAACTTGTGGGCGTTACAGTGGATCATCTATGTGATCAGCTATCTGGCGTCAAACCATGATCTATCATAGTCTCGTAGTTTTTATCTTAGGATCATTACAATAGCATTGCATCTTTTGTTATTTAATCAAACTCTTTGAAATCTTGTATCTTTTTGAACTTAGTAATGCATATGTTTTGCTTTCATTTTGTTTATTGCTTCTTTTACCTTTTTCTTTTTTATTGTGTTAAAAAGGGGAGAAAAATATGCAATATGTATATTATACATGCTTTACATTATGCATGAGTTTTGCTAGTTTTTCATTAAAACTTACATAGTACATTGATGGGCTAAGTGAACTCTTTGAACTTCTTTATATTTATGCTTTTTGGTTTAAATTTGTGGCATGCTTGTAATTATATGTATTAAATTATTTATAAGCATAATTTAAGGGGGAGAAAATGATTTATCCTTAAGTCACATATTGTATAATTATTTGTCACCATAAAAAGGGGGAGATTGTTGAACCTTAATGGATATTCTCATAATTTTAATGATAAAAAAATAATTGGGCAATAGAGAATTTAACCATTTTTTGTGTTCTAAGTGTTTAGATAGGTTAAATGTTCCTTAACCATAAAAGTAAGTTGATTCAAGTGAATTGAAGTTCAAAGAATAAATTTGAAAATCCATTCATGCTCGTGAAAAAGAATGTCACACCTGTTAATACAAACAACCACCCCCGTGAAACTGTTTTTTCACGCTCGTGGAAGACAAGGTAATGCCCATGAATACCTATGTGCACCAAATCTTAGAATTCAAATATTCATGATTGTGAAGCTTTTGGCCTACCCATGAAGCACAAATAGTCATGCCCATGAAAAAATGTCATATTCATAAAGGATTATACAATTTATGGACAGAAACATTCACGACCAACTTCACCATTTCAATCATGGCTTCACCAAGAATAGTCATGCTTGTGAAGCCTCAAGCATGCTCGTGAACTTGCACATTTGATGTTGACATGCATGAACAAAAAAGTGGTTGAACGTTTAGTTTTGCATTGAATGCACTCTAAATGATATTATTTCTCAGGAGAAGTATAAATACAACCATTTATGAACTTGCAAGGGTTAGACAATAAGTTATCAAGCATCTAATCTTTGTAAAGCCATTTGTGCATTTATTAAAATTTCATTTTTTATAATTTCTGTTGTGAAAACCATTATTGCATAGTTTGTTGAGTTCTTTTTGTTATTGAGTGCTTTCATTCTTGTAATCTAATAGTCATTAATAGGTCTGAGTTATTTGGGTAGTGAGTGAAACACTTGTAAGAATTTTTGTGTTAGCTATCAAAACACAAGAATTTGATTGTTGTGTTAGCCATTAAAACACAAAGGTTATTATTTGGTTAGGTATTAACCAAGAAAGTAAAAGTACCATAGTTGGAAGTGAGCTAAAAAAAAGTCCATTGTAACACTTTAAGTGTTAGTGAAATACCCAATTAAAATTGGGGAGAGGAGTAGGGTTTGTTAACACCCAAACCTCTATAAATCTTGTGTCTTTATTTCTCTACTTCTCGTTTACTTACTCTTAGTTGTTTGCTTTAAGAAAAATTTTATTTCCTAACCAATTAAACCCTACATTTTGGTTATGGTTTTGGGCAACACCTGATATTTTTTATATATATGATGATGATGTTGATCCATTGGATCAAAAGGTTTCTTTTACACATGCGAAAGTTTTATATGCAAATGAGTTTGTATGACAATAAGTTTCCAAAGGAAATACAAGGTTTTCTGCAATAGGTACATATGACACTTTCTCATTTAGTTGAGTTAATCCTGATTAGATAAGAGGACACTATATTTAGTTGTATCAGAGCTTAAGTTTAGGCATTTATGAATCTAAGTAAGCTAAAAGTTACAATGTATGTATAATACATTTCATATGTATCTAATGTAGGCTACCTCTATATTGACTTGCAGGAGTATAAGCGTTTAGATATAGTAAAAGGCATATGATGTTGCTGAGAGCAAAAGTTCTAATACCAGGACTCCTAATTAGTGCAGTGCACCGAGTGTTCGGGGCCCAAGTGTTACCCTAGTGTCTCAGTAGTAACCTACTGAATATGCAGATTTGGGTGTCATATTGATCATGTAGTAGATGGCTAGTATTCTACAGTAGTTGGCACAAGCCATACCTTAGACAATGACACAACTAGCTCCACACCTGCTACCATAATTGAGACCTAAGATAAAGATTGATAGGCTTTGGAAGTATAGGGCTATTGATTTCATTGGTAAAGG
The DNA here is from genome assembly GCA_023653625.1 of Triadica sebifera. Lineage (NCBI taxonomy): Eukaryota > Viridiplantae > Streptophyta > Magnoliopsida > Malpighiales > Euphorbiaceae > Triadica > Triadica sebifera. Next base: position 15,118,375 of record CM042897.1, read on the forward strand.
AGAAGATGACCCAATTGCAATCGAGTTTTTGCTTGAGAAAAATGAAAGGGTCTGCGATGAGTTAGACCATACTGAGGAGTACAAAGCAAAATATCTTGTGTCACTTTTACAAGAACATGCATATAAGTTGTGGAAGTCAGTTTTGAAGAAGCAAAGACCCCACAGTCTCTAACTTAAGAGTATTTTATTGTCAAATTCAAGAAACAATACATGCCCTGAGTCTATATTGATGAAAAGAGAAATGAGTTTTTGAACTTATAGCAAAGGAATATGAAAGTTTACAAATATGAGAGAGAGTTCACATGATTAAGTAGGTACGCCATCGGTCTCGTAGTGGATGAAGGTGGTAAGTGTTGCCGCTTTGAAGATGGTTTGAATGATGACATTGGATATCATGTCATTTCCCTTTAGCATGAGGATTTCTCCACACTTGTTTCCTTTACCATCAATGTGGAGAAGAGAACGAAGATAAGAGCAAATGAGACTTATATGAGAACCACAACCAGTGTTGTAACATCCTGGACTTTCCACATATGCATTTCTACATGTCATTCATTTGGACGTATGCATTTTACATATACTTTATTTGAACACGTGCATTCCATATGTATTCTCATAGGGAGAAATTTGTGATACGCACTAGCTACATGTCCTAGTATTTTGAGATTGTGTTGAGATGCACATGCCCATTTTATAATTTAGCTGAGGAGTGAGAATGACATTAAATTAATATTTAAATGAATAAAATAACTAGATTGAAATAATTAAAAATGGCATAATTAATTTAGTTAAATTGAGCCCAAGGATTAAGTTGTATTTTTGTGTTGATTAGTTGAATTAGATATAACAATAACAACAACAACAACAACAACAACAACAACAACAACAACAATAATAATAATAATAATAATAATAATAACAACAACAACAACAATAACAATAAGAAGAGGAAGAAGAAGAAGAAAATGAAAATGAAAATAAAAAGAAAAGAAGAAAAAAAAGACAAAAGAAGAAAAGACAAAAGAAAGAGGAAATCAGTGAAGTTATCTCCTTTTTCCTTATCACTAATCCACACCCACTCCTTACCTTTTTCCATTCTTTCTTCTATCATAACTATAACAACCATCATCTTTTTGTTTTTGTATTTCCTTAAAGAATTTCAGAAGAAAATTTAGCCTTGGCTACCTGGTCATAGGTGAGTAAACATTCGTTTGTATTAATCTTGATTATGGTGTTTATGGTTCATAAACAGGTAGTGTATTAAACCACAGTTTTGATAATCATAGGGATAGAATTTACAAAAGTTATAAACATGAAATTTGTAGATTCATATCTTAATTATATATATATATATATATATATATATATATATATATATATATATATATATATATATATATATATATATATATATATATAAATAGTTTTGCAAGATTTGGTATATATGAAAAGATATTAGCATCTAATTGGAACTGGTTTGGGCGTAAACCCTAACTAAGTTAGTTGCACTGTTTGTTTGTTCTGAATATGATAGAGCCCATATTTTAAGTAGCTCAAAATATAAAAGTTGTAGATTCATGTGTTATCTATCTTGATACCAAATTTAAAGTTCATATGTGTTGTGAATGTTGAGTTATAGTAAATAGAACCATGACTATTCCATATTTTAAAATGCTTTCTTAGTGCCCAGGGCAGGTCTAAAAACTTGTTTGGTCATTTTAAGCTCCTTATATATGGAATCTGTAATTTGTCAAAACATTAAAGTTATAGGATTATGTCTTATCTAAACTTTGGTAAAAATTTAACCTTAATATGTTATTTATAGAATAAGATATGATCTTCACAATTTATACTAGTCCAGAAGTCAACTCTTTTCTAGACCAGTGAAATATTTCTTATAATTTCAGGACTTTAGAGACATAATTAATGAAAATTTAAACATGAAAAATATTTCATTTTAACCTATCTAAATTAATGTAAATTTTAACTATAATATGACTTGTATAATGAAAGATATGAAGGACTAAATTTGGTACCCTAAAACTGCCTAAGGGTAGAAAATAGAACACATTTGGAAATTCCACCAAATATTGTACAATGCTCCAATTGGTCTCAAATTTGAATATGTTATATAATTATGTGTTAAGTTTAATTAAGAATAATAATTATACAAATTAGATAAGTGTAGCAAAAGTTATGGGCTAATAAGTCCTATAAGGTTATACTGCCTCATAGGAAAAATCCTAACAATATCTATATGAGCTATGTACACTAATTTGTTTAAATCACATTAAGCTTCTCTAGTAATGAATTAATCAATTATATTCCCATATTAGGTTCACAAAAAATTTGAGATCCACAAGGAGGGGGATAAACAATAAGTTAAGAGTCAGAATCAAAGGAGAAATGTGAGTTTAATTATCAAATGATTTCTTTAGTGCACATACACATTGCTTGCTATGTGAAATGTGAATTGACTTGTGATTATGTGATTCACATAATTGACCTAATTTGACCTTGATAATGAGATCATAGATAATTTATAATTTATGTGGTATATATAAGTGGTATATGTATAGTATGTTTGAGATATATATGTGGCACACGTAATGTTTGCATGGTATATGTATAGTATATGCGAGGTATATGCATGGCATATGAGGTATATATGTGGTATATGTATGGTATATGTAATAAGGATAATGGTTGATGAATGCTTAGTTACAAATGCATATGCATAAGGATTTAAAAAGGTATTGTGACTAGTTGATTGATATTGCAAGGCAAAAGAAGAGGCCTATAGCCCAACAGATATGCAAATGAAACAAATGATCAAGCTAGCTAGCAAATGCAAATGTTCATATGGAAATCCGGGGCAATGTAAGTTTAACTTAGTCACAACAAAATGAAATGAGCTAAGCAAGAGCATAAGAAAAGATTGGTGATTATATGTTTAAATTTTACTCGTAATTATATGATAATGGTGAACGCAATGGATATGTGCTTGGTACTTTAGAACTCTTTTGATGATTACTCTCATTGAGTCGTAACTCATCAATTTGCATCATTTTTCAGGTAAAGAAAAGTGATAGCTCATTTTGGTTGACATATAGAAGACATGGAACAAAGGTCACCAATCGAGCCTCACCACTATCTCTCATTGCATTCCACACAAACATGAGATCATGTCATCTACTTTTTAATTTATGTGAATATACATGTATATTTACTTGGGGTTGTACAATGATATATAAATGGATGCAACTCATAAAACTATATGCATAAAGTTTAAATTTAATATACGCGATATATATTGAGTTGCAAATTTTTTTGAATTATGATATGGATGTAATGAATTTTTTTGCTATCAATAATAACAGGTTCATTTACCTTACTTGTATGCCATATGGGATTACTAGGCACAGGAATAGGTTGTACTTAAATATATAAGGTATGATGTTACAAGTGTGGCACAAACAACCAACAAGAAAAAGCCATTTCTTCTCAAGATAGTTCTATAGTAGGGGACAAAACCACTCTCAGCCCAGTTCTTTCAGAAGGGGACTACCATTTAAGTCTGCATCAGCCACCACTAGTACGCAGATAGCTAGGGATCTTACTCCTTTATATGAGATATGTTAGAGAAACCATAGGGGAGAATGTCAGTTGACCATAGGGCTTACTTTAAGTGTGGAACCCCAAATCACATGAGAAGGGATGACCCTTTGATAATGACTGCTACATGCATTCAAAGAGCATGATCTACTCTAGTTCAAAGCAAAAATCAGACATGAGAAGGTCATATGGGATCTAGCCAAATTGCTTTAGAGAAAGTGAACATGATGGAACATAATAGAGCTCCAGCAAAGGCATATGCCCTGAAGGCCCGTGAGGATCAAAGAGCCACAAATAGCATAATGGGTATGTTCTCTTTACATAGCTCATATATATGTACTTTGATGGACCCAAGCTCTACATATTCATATGTATGCACAAACACTCCTAGTTAGAACAGTATGACAATAGTGAAATTAGAGGTCAAGATTGAGATCACGAACCCTTTAGGCCACAGTGTGGTTGTGAATAAGGTATATAAAAGTTGCCATTTGGTTATGCATATGAAAGAGTTTCCCATGGATCTCATCGAATTACCATGTCATAAGTACAATATTAAAACATTTAGATTAAATACTTAAGTTAAGAGTTTCAATATAATGCCTGGAAGTTAGGACCTAGGAATAATGGGTTAATAAAGGTAGATGAAAGCTATATAGTGGTTTTGGGTTTTGGAAAAATGAAAATAATTAAAAAAATATGAAAAAGTGAAATTTCCATTGTTCACGCTCATGACAAATGTAACCACGACAGTGAATGTCTTGAAATTCAATTTCTGAAGCTGAGAATCTTCACGGCCGTGACACATGTGTTCACGCCCATAAACTGTAGCAGTTTAAATTAAGCAGTTTCATGCTCTAAATGTAACACCATTTGTACAACAGAGCAACTCCAGTATACAGACAGATGCCACATGACTGAATTTATATAATCCTGTTTTGAATTAAAATTTTTTCTAACTTATATCACAGTATCTGTATAACATGCAACTTAATAATAACTGTGACTCCCTTACAAATATTCTTTTATACGTACATTACATAGTCTTATACGATTACCAAGTCTGTTGGTATCTTCTAAAATTGATTATAGTCGATGTGTATAAATTTTTTTTTCTTAAAATGACTATAATATCGTTATCACTTTATTATTATTTTTTTTTCAAAAATTTTGGCAGTATAACGAATATAAATCTAACTATTACACCTGCACTACAAACAATCCATAACCTATATTGGGCACACCAATTCAAATATGATATAAGATATTCTCCATTCAACAAAACTCAACATTTCACTCTTTACATATATCAGTACTCAAAAGTCTTTTATCAGAATAGATACATAATCCAAAACTTATATACATATTCATATATATACAAGTCATTCATAATAACAGTTGCTTCCAACAGTAGTATGCTTGCTTTTGTGCGTTTCTAGCTATTACTTACACGCAGTCAAATAACTACGTGATGATCATTAAAAATGTCCAATGGTGATTACAAATCTAAGGATTTCCATTGGTCTAAAAATTTCACACATTCATGCAAAATCATATCCACTATACTATTCCAAATTTACTCTTCAATATATTAATTAAGAATATACATAAAGTTTCATATCTATTTCATGAATATAATTATCCTTTTAATCAATATTTTATTATTAATTACCATTAATTTGCTATTTCATATCTTTATTAAATTAACAATTTTACTTAATTAATCTTAAAACTATTTTTTTTCATTTCAATCCTCCATTTATTTTTTCTTTAACTACAAATTACATTTTTGTTTTCTAAACTTCCATTTATTTATAATTATGCTACTACTTTACACTTATTTACACTTTCTCCACTATATATATATATATATATATATATAATTTTTTTCTCATTTTTTTAAATACATAAATTACCATTTAACACTTATTTTATCAATTTATCTCTGAACTTTTCTCTCTTTTTTTAAGTCCATTTTTATTTTATTTCTTTAATTATCTTTTTTTTCCATTTTACTCCTTTTTTCCATATTTTTCAATTTACTAGTATGCCACTTACCATTCTTACCAATCTTGCCATTTTTGTCATATTTATCATTAAATACATAAATCATTATTTAGCCCTTATTTGTTTCAATTTACTCATGAACTTTTATTTTCTTTCAATTTAGTCATTTTTCATTCTATTTCTTTAATTAACTCTTCTTTTCTTTCTTTCTTTTTTCCACTTTTTTCCATTTCCATTTTTACTATTTTTGCCATATTTATCACTTTTATCATATTTACTATTATACAAATTTGTCATATTTACTCCTAGTTTCAATCCGATAGAAAATATTCAGACCAGATATATGGAATGTGGACTCCAAGTCCATTACACTGAACAGTGGCCCTGAAGGACCACCTAAGTACTGCACTATACATTGATAATTGAATCACTATCACTGAAGTACACCGTCATTGGCCTACCTAAGCGAGTCGCTATGACCCGTACTGTGCCAATGGTGTCCTTATGGGTAGCCAATTATATCCTGGATTAGATTTAACCATCAGAAAACAACTAAGGGCAATGAACTTATTCATTTGATTCAATTCCCATTAAATTCATAAATGTCATTTATTTTACATTATTAATTACCTAAAATTTTAGTCATCCATAACCAAATCATCTTTATCATTTCTCACACTTTTCATTCTAATATATCAAATATTTGCCATTATTTTCAATTAGGCCATCAAACACCATTAGACACACTTTATTTATTATGTTCCATTTCATACATAAGGAAATTAGTAACTAGAAAAATATTCAATATATTCTAAAAATTCTCAATCCATTCATATACACTAAATATCATATCTTCTTGCAATTTATGGTTTAGTTTTCATTTAATTAGCAAGAAAAATATTGATTTCTTCATCTCCATGTTTCGGCCTACAACTCTTTTTCATCATTAATTTTTTTTACCTTCTAATAATTCATTTCACTAATTTATACTTCTATTAATACATATGTACCATAATATTACACTAAAATATAGTTATACCTTAACATGCATCTTTACCTAATATGGACATTTTTTTTGTTTCACTAAATATTTTTTCTTATTGAATTTAACCATTCTAATACACTTTTTATATTCTCTTAATCATATTTTAAGCTTCCATTACTATTTACATGCAAAACACACAAATTCCCTAAATTCCATAACCCTAATTCAAACATAAACAATGGAAATAAGTAGATTTTGTAACCACTAACCTTATTTCCTTTCTTTAGCCTTCCTAGGCTTCCTTTTTCTTGGTTTTTTTCCTTTGAAGCACCTTTGCCTGCTTGAATACCTACCACGGCCGAAACATATACATCATTATTTTGCTTCTGTAACTCAATCTAACTTCATAAATATCACCTACATACCCTAAACTCTCTATTTGAACCCTTAAACAAATTTAAAACTCTCAAATTCTCTTACCTCAATTTTGTGTCATAACTTGTCTTCTTTGATTTTCTTCCACTCTAGTCCTTCAAATTAAAAGGGTCTGAAATAATATTAGGATGCTTGATTTGGTATAAAAATTAGGAAAAAATGAGAGAAATTTGAAGGAGAAGATTGGAAAACCCATTTGGCTGGAATGGGAAGATTGGGAAAGCATGAGAGGAAGAAGAAGATGCAGAATTCTCTCTAGAGAATTCTGATATTTTGAGTTTAAATAGGTGGCTAGAATGGGCTAGGCTTGGTCAAGTCAAATTCCAACCCAATTAGATCAATTTAATCACTCTAAATTATTTCTCTCATTTTCCAAGCTTAATTTCACCCAAATTATATATATATATATATATATCGACATAAAAATTTTCAACTCAATCAGAGTTTGTTTCCTGTCTGGCTCACCCAAACCAGACTGATTAGTCAAATTTCGGTACTACCTTAAATTTTTTTTTCATTGTCAAATAATTCTAAATATTATTTACAATCTATCCATATCTTAAAATAAATTTTTTGATGTTGTTTACTATTTTTAATAGTACAGTCAAACTAATTTATTAATTAGACCGTGTTCCATTTTTTCTTAGTTTTGACTTTTGAGAACATATTTCACCTGATTTCCATTCCAAATTTTACCCCCGAACTAGTCATAACTATATTTTCTGATAATTGAATAAAATATTTTTCATCCACATGTGTATTTTTTACCCAGGATATACTGATCAATTTCAGAAACTGCAGTTTATGACTAATCCGGTATTTGAGTCATTACAATTCTCCCCTACTAATAAACATTTCGTCGTCCTCAAAATTTTAGCTGTATTGAACAATTGTGAATATTGTTGTCTCATTGTTGCTTTTGGTTCCCATGTGGCTTCTTCCATATTGTGATGATTCCATAACACATTTACTAGTGGGATTTGCTTGTTTCTGAGTTGTCTAACCTATCTAGCTAGAATCTTTAGTGGTTTCTCTTCATAACTTAGATAAGCATGTATCCAAATTTCTTTCCGATTGATCATTTGGTTAGGGTCTGACTTATACCTCCGTAGTAATGACATATAAAATACATTATGAATCTTTTCCAACTCTTTAGGTAACTTCAATCAATAGGCTACGGATCCCACTCGCTATATCATCTCATAAGGGCCTAAAAATCTTGGACTTAATTTACCCTTCTTACCAAACCTTATAACCTTTTTCTAGGGTGATACCTTTAGAAACACTTGATCTCTGACCTGAAACTCTGTCTTTTCTTCTTAAATCTCCATATGATTTTTGTCGGTCCATGACTTCTTTCAATCTATCCTTGATCATTTGTACCTTCTCTTTAGTTTCACAAACCAAATTGGTTTCCATTAGTTTTCTCACTTAATTTTGTCAAATATAAAGGAATCCTACATTTTCTCCCATAAAGTGCTTCATATGGCGCCATTTTGATGTTGGACTGATAGCTATTGTTGTAAACAAACTCGGCCAATGGCAAATACTTTTCTCAACTGCTTTTAAACTCAAGGACACAACTTCTCAACATATCCTCAAGTATTTGAATTACACGCTTCGACTGCCCATCAGTTTGGGGATGAAAAGTCGTACTAAAATGAAGTTTTGTCCCCAATGCTTCCTGTAACTTCTTTAAGAACTAAAAAGTAAATCTTGGATCTCTGTCTAAAATAATGGAGGATGGTACTCCATGGAGCCTCACTATTTCAGTAATTTAGATTTCTGCCAACCTGGTCAATGGATAGTCCATCCGTACTGGTATGAAATGGACTAATTTAATGAGTCTATTAATGACTACCTAGATAGCATCATGCTTCCTTCCAGTCAAAGGCAATCTCGTCACAAAATCCATGGTTATCCGATCCTATTTCTATTCTGGTATCGCGATAGGCTGAAGTAAACCTGATAGAACTTGGTGTTTAGCTTTCACCTACTGGCATATCAAGCATTTGCTCATGAATTCTGTCACATAATATTTCATTCCTGGCCACCAATTGTGTACTTTCAAGTCCGAATACATCTTGTTACCACAAGGATGCATCGCACAACTGTTATGATGAGCTTCTGTGAGGATGTTCTTCCTCAATTCATCTAGATCGGGTACACATAATCTTCGATTGAAATAAAGACTGTTATTTTCACCCAAAGAGTAATCACCCTCATTGCCCTCTTTTACTCGGTTCACTATGGAAATCAAACGATCATCTAGCTTTTGTGCCGCTTTCACTTGCTGAAGAAAGTCGAATTTTACTTGCATTTCTGCTTTTATTGCTCTATCTTGTGCCATATCCAATCTAACATTCATCGCTTGAAAGGTTGCCATAAATTTTCTACTAAGTGCATTAGCTGCTACATTCGCCTTTCCTAGATGATAGTCGATTAAGCAATCATAGTCTTTTATCAATTCAATCCAACACCTGTGTTTCAAATTAAGTGTAACGCCCACAAATTAGTCTAAATTAAAATAAGTATGTGGTATACATAGAAAACACATGATATATATAAAAATTTAAATAAATTGAATAAATGACTAAATTAGAAATTAAAATAAATTAAATTTATTGACATGATAAATTTGATTAAATTATACCACATAATTAAATTGTATTTTTGGTATACAAAAAATTAAAGATATTAGATATAAGGAAATATGTGAAGATGATGATGATGATGATGATGATGATAATAATAATAATAATAATAATAATAATAATAATAATAATAATAATAATAATAATAATAATAATAATAATAATAATAATAAAATTAAAAAAAAAGAAAATTGAAAAGTAAAAAGGGGCTCAGTAGAAAAAAAAAAAGAAGAAGCCAAAAACGTGAATTAGGGAGGTAGTGGGGCTGAAGACTTCTTTTGGTCATTCTTCCACTTCATTTCTCTTCTCCTTCTTCTTCTTCATCATCCCCTTTTCTTCCTCCATATCCCAGATCACATTACTCATCATTTTCTTCGAGATATGCATAAAAAATCAGTCCAATTAAATCTGATCTTGGTAAGAAATATTTTCCCCATGATTATTGTGTTATTAGAACTCTTTAAATTATATTTTCACAGGATATTGCACTCTATTTTTGATTATCTTGTGACTCGAATTTGGAGATGTGTTAAACATAAAAGTTGTTCATCTATATCTTGTGTATCTCTCTGCCAACCTTTATTGAAATATTTTGAGTATATGAAAAGATATAGTTATTGGGGTGAAACTGGTTCAGAGAGACGTATCAACCAAATAACCTACGGTTTTTATAAATATTGATCATCTTAATGGTTTAATCTAAGGTTTTGTAAAACATGAAAGTTGTAGGTATATATGGTTTTGAGGTCTCTGCCAAATTTCGTATAAATGGCTGTGTAGGTGGAGTTATTCTGAAATGAACTATGAATGTTCCTTGATTGAGCTGGTTTCATATACCTGTACAGCTCCAGTAATTTCGTCCATAAATTTCACCTATTTTTAGATCGAATTAGCCAAAGTGAAAAATATGACAGTTTTAGTCCTATGTATTATCTAAATTTCTGTGAAAGTATCACCTTAAAATGTCATATATTTTGTGAGTTATGAGCTAAACAATTGAACTGGTCGGGTTGATACTTCATATTGAACCAGTTATATATCATCCAATATTTGAGAGCCATAGAGACCGAATCTAGAAATGAGGTAAACATGAAAAATGTTCCAAATTAACTTATATAACTGTATAAAATGTGTCATAATAATTGAAGCTATACATTAAAAGATATTAATTTTTAAATGTGGTACCCCAAAACTGCCTAAAGGCAGAGAATAGAGCAATATTTACAAATATACCAAATATCGTGTAATAGTTCCAAAATTCTAAAATTTTAGTATGTTTTAGATTTAGATGATATATTTAATTAGGATTAAGAATCATATAAATTTGATAAGTGTAGAAAAAGTTATTCATCCAACAGTCCAGAAAGATCATGTTCCAGCTTATAAGAAATTGTAGTTATTTATTTAAACTATATTAAGAATAAATATTTTATCAATGTATTAATTATTTATATTTTCGAATTAGGGTCTCAACAAGAAGAAGAGCAATAAAAGTAGAGAAGATCCAAATTTTAGATTTTGGAAAAAAACTCCATTGAGGTTTGTACATATATCCATTTTAGTTTGTCTTGTTGCATGCTTGTGTGTTAATTGAATAAGTGGTATATTTGAATAATGTATTAAAATGTGTAAATATGAAATGAATTGAGTGCTTAACCAATGAAATTTCATGTTAATGCATGTATAGACATATAGATGAATAATTGATTGATAAAATGTAGAAAAGTTTGGTTTACAATATGTAACATAATATATTTTTTAATATAGATTAGTATATGGTTGATTAAAAATGGGATAATTATTAATGGTAATTATTGAATAATGAGGACAATAAAGAGTGAAGTTAGAAAGTCATGTATGACATATGTATTTGATATGAAAAGAGAGGTTATATGACATACTTGTACTCATAAAGTTATTATAAATTTTGGTTTTGTATTTAAAAGATTTGTTGGTTTTGATTGTATAGAAAACTAATTAAAGTATGTCAATATTACTTAAATAGTTATATATAATGGAATATCATATGATTATAAATGATTATATGATTTTAAAATTTTATAATCATATTTTCATTATAAATGTAATGGGAATATTGATTCCAGCAAATTAATATATAAAGAAAATAAATAAGTAATAACATTAATTGCCAGTTCTCAACCTGTGGACTACTTAGGGATAGATGGTGCACCATTACGAGAGCATTACAATACCGATATTGATATGGTTTAGGAACAAAGTGGTATTGGCTCTGAGAGCACCCCTGTCCTAATTGTACACATATGATGTGATTATACTCTATCATGAGGCTTAAGCTCCGCGAGCGCTCTTGACTTGATATTATAATGAGTAGGGTGCTTAAGCTCCGCGAGCGGTCTTACTACACGCCCTATATTCGGACAGTCCGGGAATGAGATTTGGGTTATTTATATTAAAATATTACATATAAAATAATTAAAAGACATACATGTATTTGTTGAAAGATAAAATATGTGAAATAACATGAATTATAAATATTTAGAATGAATTATAAATATTTATTAAGGTAAGCTGAATTTATAATTGAGTTATATATATATTATCAATGAATTTGGTACTATTGTATAATCATATGGTTGTCCCTGTATAATGTATGTTAGAATATTGTGTACTGTATTATGAATTATCTACCATGCATTTTGGTAATTGTGTGTTAAAATATTTATACTTATATGGATTGAGATTTGAGTTAACTAAACAATCATAATTTTAGGGAAATCAATTAAATTAAAATGAGTTATGAAAACACGAGAGGAGGTAGAATGCTTAATATTTTATATATTACATATGGTTGAATATATATACAGTTCATGTCCTGATACAAATATAATGATAATATAATGGGACATAAATTTTATTTTATTATAATATTTTCTAAATTTTATGCAATAATTTATTTAAATTATATCATGATTATTATGACCCACGTTTCTGTGACTGCATGGGAAAACTTAAATGCCTATATGTACCACTAAGCTAGAAATGGCTTAGCATGGGTTTTTCCCGCGTAGGAACTGGAGCTTACAAGTAGTAAACTGTGAAGTTGATAGATAAAGTACAAGCCCATACTAGAGGAGACGCGTCAGAACTGGTTGAGAGTGGAATGCATATTATTTTTGCATTTTCTTTATTATCATGCATATGGGTTTGTTGGACATGTCTTATATATAGTTAAGAACATATTTTGTACTTTGGTATTATATCTATATAGTTAGATGTAAGGTAAAAACCATTAATTTTGATAGTTAAAATGAAGTATAATATTTATGTAACATGATAATGTATTTGATAATTGAATCCATATGTATATTTGAATATTAAAAAAATATCAATTTAGTTATTAAATAAAAAAATTTTAAATTCAGACTAGTTTCATTCAGATTGTCTGTGTCATTCCACTTATGTAATGAGATTATTCCTATTATATAGGTGGGATGTCACATTTATTGGTAGCAGAGCTTAGGTTTAAGCATCTCTTGATTTAATTTGGGAAGAGTTTGTCATGCATACATACATGTGTCTCGTATAACTCTGATACAGGCTATTTCTCTGTCAACTTGTAGGCTTATAGAGATATGTTTTCGGATGAACCTGGAATGGTTGAGAATTTTAGTTCTCTTGACACTAAGTCCCCACGTCAGTCTAATGCCATGAGTGTTGAGGGAATTAGTACTACTCCTAATCCTTCTCAACCTACATCAACTGCAAAGTATAAGATAAAGAAGACTAGGAGAAAGAAACGAAGAATAGGGGAGTCATCTAAGAAATCTGCTATTCTAGAGACCCATTTTACTTGAAAGAAAGAATATATACCCAAGTGTGATAGTTGCAACAGACACCATAGAGGAGAATGTTGGCGTGTCACAGGTGCATGCTTTAAATATGGGTCCAAGGAACATATACGGAAGGATTGCCCACTCTTGACAAATAAAATTCCTACTCAAATAACAAAATAAGTACCTACTCAGCCTAAAGTTCAGACTAGAGGAGGATCAAGCCAAACTAGGCAGGCTTTTCCAAAGACAATGAATAGACCTGGACCTAGTAGAGTTTCAGCCAAAGCCTATGCCATGAAAGCTAAGGAAGATCAGGCGGCAACAGATGTTATTGTTGGTATGTTTTCATTACATGATTTTGACATTTGTGCACTCATAGATCCGGGTTCCACACGTTCATGTATATTTGCACAAGTACATCTAGTTAGCATATCATGATTAGAGGGGGACTAAAATATGAGATTGAGGCTATAAATTCTTTAGATCACAATGTGTGGGTAGGTAAAGTAGTTAGAGATTGCCTTTAATAATATATGGGGAAAAATTATTCTATATATGATCCAGAGCTAACAACTATAGTTTTTGCATTAAATTTTGGCACCATAATCTTCTTTGAGGGAATTGTTTTTTATACGGAAAACCAAAAATTTGAAATATTTTCTCCTTTAGGAAGAATTGAATTTGAGATAGAGTAGATATTGTGAGCAGAGAGATTGTGGTAAGGTTGTGTGTTCAGTTTACTTTTACTTAGAAAATTAAGGATATTCAAAGACAAGATAATAAGCTTGTTGGGTTAGCTAAGTGGGTTTCTAAGGGGGAGAGACCCGAGTTTTTTTTAGGTAGATTGTTACATCTAATCTCTATTACAAAATGAAAATATAAATAGATTACTAAAAAATTTGCGACTAGAATGACTATTTTTTATTATTATTTATTGTGTCGAATAAAGATTCTCTGTTTACATATCAATTTTGGGGTAATCTACAAAGAACTTAGACCCTAAGCACAATTTAAGTATAATCTTTCATCCTTGGGTGGACGTATTATGAAGGAGAACTACTCGAGAAAAGCTTAAGATAGCTATAATCAGGTAGAAATCGTATTATGATTTTAAAATATGAGATATTAAGTATGTAAGGGGGGGATAAAGTTTCTCCTTAAAACTTCACATTGAAAGAAAGTGATGGAATCTAGAAAGAAAAAAAAACAAAGAGAGAGGACAAGTTAAATTCAAGATTCATCTGACCTTATGAAAATGTAAAGATAATTATGGTGGTGACTAATAGACTCGCGATGTCTTTGCAATTGAGTCAAATATTTTCATATCCGCTAATTTAGACTAAAGTCACGCGAGTTGTTAAATCGACTCGTCGGTTTGACCGAAATCTAAATTTGGAATTTTATCGAAAAATAATGAAAATAATGGTAATTAAGTATGGAAAATATCTAATAAAGTGTTCAAAATATTTAAAGATGTTAAATTTCGGTAAAGGACTAAATTGCAAATTTTGAAAAGTTTAGGGGTCAGTTTGCAATTTATTGGAAATTGAAGGATTAAATGGGATAATCATAAATTAAATGCATGAATTGGGACATAAAATGAATATGGAGGCCAGCCACACCAAGCGGCAACCCTTAATTGGCCATATAACATGCATGAATGAGACATTTAATGTATATAAGCTAAGGTGTCCCATAATTGATTAAGTTTGTCATTTTCTCTTAATTGCCTCTCTTCTTCTTTATCACTTAAACATCTAGAAGACTTTTATCTTTTTCTCAAATCAGCCCACATTTCTTGAAGCATAACACACCAAGTGGCAAAGTTTAATAAGCTAATGAAGATACATGCATAAAACATTAATGAAGGTTTATAGAATGTGGCTTATGTGTCCCCCATTTTAATGACTTTTGTCACTTTGTTCTTGATTGCTTCTTTTTCTTCCTTATCCATTTTCATTGAGAAAAATCATGTTCTCTCAAACCAGCCACGTTTTCCCTTGTTCCTCTATAGCTAAAGCTTGATTTTAGAAAGAGAAAGTGAGAAAAGAGAGAAAAAGTAAGGTAAAATCCCATTCTCATGCTTAAGGAAGCTTAAGAGAGTAAGGAGAAAGGGAGAAATTAGGTTTATGAATTTTTAAAAATCTGTTTATGAACTTTAGGAACTCAAAGTGACAAAGAGTTAGATCAAAGGAGCAAAGGAAAGGAGAAAGAGAAGTAAAGAGAAAGAAAAGAGAAAAAGAGAGGTTTGTGCATAACCTAAGGCAATAGCCTATTTTATTTTTTTTTCTTTGCATGATTTAGTTATTTGTCATGTTGATGATTCTGAATTGATATTATTTTGTGATGAAAATCTTCGAGATGCATGTTTGCTAGACTTAGGATTTAATTTGGTAAAAATTGAATATGATTATCTTGTATGTTTCTTGCTGGAAATTGATGAACAGTGTTCACTTAAACTGTTAACTTAATATGATGAACAATCTGGAAATTGGTTTTGTATGTTCTTTATTGGGTTTGAAAGATAAGACATAGGGCTATAACTTTCATTTAGACCAAAAAATCTGAATATGTCTGTAATTATCCAGAAAAATTCATAAACTCGGACATAGAATCTGTCTAGAAATTCTGGGCAGAATTGTTAATAATGAGCAGTAAGTACTTAAACTGTCATAACTTGAGTTCTCGAGCTTGGCTTTGTGTGTTCTTTATTCTGTATGAAAGATAAGACATAGGCATACAATTTTTATTCTGACCATAATATCTGAATATGTCTGTAATTGTCCAGAAAAATTCATAAAACTTAGACTTAGAATCTGTCCTGAAAATTCTGGGCAGAATTATCAGTGACCAGTTAGTGTTAATATTATCATATCGTTTGATACAGAACTCAGAATTAAATGATTCAAGTTGAATATTAAAGCTAAGATTCATATCTAAAATATGTATGAAGATTATATAACTAAATTCAGAATGGATCAGGACCAAAATTAAGGTCCAAGACTGAGGACAGAATCTGCCAGTGGCAGGGCAGCATGTGAATTGAGGAATGAAATGAGTAAAATGATAAGAACTTTGTTATATTATGTAAATATTATTTTAATTGAGTGATTATGTGATTATTTTGAGATATTACATGCATGAAAAGTATGAAATTAATTGTTATGAATTTTAATGAAATTGTATAAGCCCTAGAACACCTAACTAGAACCAACTTAGGATAGTTTGGCATGCCAAATAGGGGGGAGTATGATGAAAATGATTAAATCCATTAATGGTATGATTATCTACGTCGGGTTTGGCAATGTTATCTATGCCGAATTTGGCAATGTTATTTATGTCAGGTATGACATTATTATTTACACCGAGTTTGGCACGGTTATCTATACCGAGTTTGGCACGGTTATCTACGCCGGGTTTGACACTTATATGCGCACATTATATTGCCCGGGTGGCACTCCTAAGTGCCTGGATGACAACTCTGTTATCCTATTCAATGGTTCATAGGTGTCTTGGGCATAAATGAAAACATAATTAAGGAAGTTATGGAACATAAAAGAATTATTGAGAATAAAAATGGAATCATGAATTGTGGCATGGATAAAAAGAAGATTTAGTGTTATACAATAAGGTGGTAATAAAATAAATAAGTATGAGATAATATAATATAATTTGATGTCTATACATGCTAAAATACCATGATTTGCATGAGAATGATGATTTGATTATGTTAAACAAAATGAGATACAATAAATTGATGTTATGCATACTAGAATATTATGAAATGTATGTTTGTATGATTTGATCATAAATTGTTATATGACAATGCATGTGATATTAAAAATAGTTTATTGCCTTATTTATATGCACCACTAAGCCAAGAGCTTAGCGTGGGAGTTTCTCTCGCGCAGGTATAGCAAAGAATAAGTAGACAGTAGTAGATAAAGCTAACAGTGACCTGACCCAGTAAAGCAGCGTATATCAACCACCGTGGGTCACACATCTGTTGTATTTATGTTTTAAATTTTATTTTATAGTACTTGTAAAATAAACGGTACACTTTGTAAAGAAGATGTTATTAAAGAAAATGTATTTTTATCTTTGATGTTATGACTTTGCTTTTATGCTGCAAAGTAAATAAATGGTAAATAAAAAAAATGAATGATTTTCAGGTGTTCAAAATTTAATAAGGATATTTTAAACGATGAAGTCAGAGGTAGCACTCCCTCATCTGGGTACGAGCTGCTGGGTTGAGGGGGTGTTACAGTTTTTGGTATCAGAGCACCAGGTTGGTGTTTCTGGATTTTGGTATTAAAGCCTGGTTTGGGCGGTTTTGAGATTTTAAAATGGTTTTCAAAAATAATTATGATATGTGTGTACCCACAATTAAGTATTAAAGTTGATGCTTACTGATTGGGGCCGTTATTTTATGATATAGGTATAGTATGGCTTCAGGGTCACGACATATTATGGCCGAAGGAGGTGAAAGTAATGAGCCTACTGAAACACAGGCTTCATCGCGACCCAGTCGTCGCCAAGCTAATGTATCTAGATCCAGTGCTAGCCTATCAAGAGGGCAGTCTATTGCTGGCACAGGACAAACAGAGCTTATGAGGAACATGATAGATTTGCTACAAAGAGCATCACAACCAGCCTCATCAGGATTATAATTTGAGAGACTGAGGAAGTTAGGGGCACCTGATTTCTACGGTAAACGGGAAGATGACCCCTCAGTGGCAGAGTTTTGGCTAGAACGGGCAGAGAGAGTTTTTGATCAGCTGCATTGCACAAACGAGCATAAATATGAGTATGCAGTATCTTTACTACAGGAGCATGCATATGACTGGTGGCGATTTGAATCACGCTCCTGACCCTATGACGTGGTAGTTCTTTCTAGAGAAGTTTAAGGAGCAGTATATTCCTCCTATCTACACATATGACAAGAAAAGAGAGTTTTTGATGCTGAAACAAGGAAACTTATTGGTAACAGAATATGAAAGAGAATTCACACATCTTTGCAAGTATGCTGGAGGCATTGTATCCGCTAAGGCAGATAAGTGCCGACGATTTGAAGATGGATTGAGAGACCCAATCAAGCTACAAGTCTCAGCTCTACGTCTGATGAGTTTTCCTAGTTTGCTAGCATCTGCCAGAACAGTTGAGAGAGTTCTAACCACACAACAGTCAACACAAGATAGAGGGTTCAAGAGGCCTATATCACAACCGGGTAGAGTACAGTCAAGTGGCAAAAGAGCTAGATCTTTCAGTGGCCAATTTCAGGCTGGGGGTTCCAACAGGCCTTCTTCCTTTAGGCAGGGACAACCAGCGAGATCTGTTTGTTTGGCAGCCAGTGCACTGACACAGACACCATATAGATCTCTACCCCTACCAGAATGCCAACATTGTGGTCGTTCTCATCCTAGAGAGTGTTGGTGGATGACAGGAGCGTGTTTTAGATGTGGCTCTAAAGACCATATGAGGAGAGATTGTCCCTTGTTATAGTATGGCAGAGGTTTAGGGAGCACTGAGCTGATACAGACATAGGCTTTTGGGCAAGGCAGAGACCGAGGCCGAAGGCAAGGCAGAGGAGGCCGATCAGGGTCCAGTCAGTTCATATCAGAGACAGTTGAGAGGCCAGAAGGTAGTAGAGCTGCCCCAGCCAGGGCATATGCCATGCGAGGCCGAAAGGAGCAGGATGCATCGGATGTCTTAATTGGTAAATTCCTTCTCTTTGGCTCTGACATACATGCATTGATAGATCCGGGGTCGACGCATTCATACATATGCACACCACTACCAGGTCGAGAGAGTTTAGAACCACAGACTCTAGAATTTGAGATTATTGTGACTAACCCATTAGGGCACAATGTGAGGGTTAGCAAGGTGTTTAGGGGTTGCCCAGTTGAAATTCAAGGAAGGCAATTCCCAGCAGACTTGATAGAATTACCATTCCATGAGTTCGATGTGATCTTGGGAATGGATTGGTTGGCTTGTTATGGAGTGGTAGTGGATTGTGGAAGAAGACAGATGATCATCAGAATTCCAGAACAAGATGAAATAGTGGTGATGGGTGAGGATAGAAGATACCCAGACAGTGTGATATCAGTGTTGAAAGCCCAGAAACTCATCAATAAGGGATGTGAAGCATACTTAGCGTATGTGGTTGATATGGAAAAAGCAAGTCCAAAGTTGGTGGATATTCCTGCTGTTAGTGAGTTCCCTGACGTATTTCCAAAGGAGTTGCCAGGGTTACTGCCGAATAGAGAAATTGAATTTGCTATCGATTTGGTACCCGACACCACCCCTATTTCCATTACACCATATAGGATGGCACCAACAGAGTTGAAAGAGCTGAAGGTACAGTTGCAGGAGTTGTTAGATAAGCATTTTATATGACCTAGTCTGTCACCATGGGGTGCTCCAATATTATTTGTGAAGAAGAAAGACGACACTCTTCGTCTTTGCATCGAATACAGGCAGCTTAATAAGGTGACTATTAAGAATAAATACCCGCTGCCTAGGATTGATGACTTATTTGACCAATTGAAAGGTGCAGCCATATTTTCAAAGATAGATCTTCGATCAGGGTATCATCAACTAACGATAAAAGAGTCAGATGTGCCTAAGACGACATTCAGGACTCGTTATGGTCATTATGAGTTCCTGGTTATGCCCTTTGGATTGACGAATGCGCCAGCAGCTTTTATGGACCTGATGAACTGAGTGTTCAGGTCATACCTTGATCAATTTGTAGTAGTGTTTATTGATGACATTCTTGTCTACTCTAGAGACCGAGTAGAACATGATCAACATATCAGAATAGTGCTGCCAACATTGAGGGAGAAGCAGTTGTATGCAAAGCTATCTAAGTGCGAGTTTTGGCTTGAATCAGTTAGTTTTCTAGGTCATGTAATTTCAGCAAAAGGTATTCGGGTTGATCCTAGTAAAATTGAGGCTATTCTTAATTGGAAACCACCACGAAATGTGACAGAAGTGAGAAGTTTCCTCGGATTAGCCGGATATTATAGGAGGTTCGTGAAGGGATTTTCTTCATTAGCGACTCCTTTGACATGACTACTATGAAAAGAGGTCCGTTTCAAGTGGACAGACAAGTGTCAAGCAAGTTTTGATCGGCTAAAGGCAATGTTGACTGAAGCACCAGTTTTGACTCAGCCTATTCCAGGAAAAGACTTTGTTGTGTACAGTGATGCTAGTCATAATGGTTTAGGCTGTGTTCTTATGCAAGAAGGAAAGGTGATAGCTTACGCCTCAAGACAACTTAAGCCTCACGAGCTTAACTATCCGACACATGATTTGGAGTTAGCTGCGATAGTTTTTGCTCTTAAGATCTGGAGACATTATCTATATGGGGAAAGATGTTATATCTATACAGATCATAAAAGTCTTAAGTATCTTCCCTCACAGAAAGAGTTGAATCTGAGACAACGAAGATGGTTAGAGTTGATTAAAGATTATGACTGTGTGATCGACTACCAGCCAGGAAAAGCTAATGTGGTTGCAGATGCACTAAGTAGGAAGATTTTAGCTGAGATGCGAATACAATCTACTTTGATGTAGAGGATCAAAGATGTACAGAAGCAAGATGAAAAGTTAGTAGAGATAGTTGAGGCAGTGAAAAAGGGAGAAAAGCCTGATTTTTCATTGACAGAGGATAGTACAGTGTACTTCAAAAATAGGATTTGTGTGCCTGGTGTAGAAGAGCTGAAGTCCGATATTTTAAAAGAAGCACATGAAACGGTATATACCATGCATCCAGGCGGGAACAAGATGTATCAAGATTTGAAAACTCAATATTGGTGGCCAGGGATGAAGAAGGATATCACTAAATATGTTGCTAAATGTCTAACTTGTCAACGAGTGAAAGCAGAACACCAGTTGCCCACAGGATTGCTGCAACCAATACCGATTCCAGAGTGGAAATGGGAAAGAATCACGATGGATTTTGTGTCCAATTTACCGATGACTCAGAGAAAGCATGATGCAGTGTGGGTGATAGTGGATCGATTGACAAAGTCGGCACACTTCTTACCTGTCAGAATGGACTACTCATTGAACAAGCTAGCTGAAATTTATGTAAGTGAGATAGTGAGATTGCATGGAGTGCCAATGTCCATCATATCTGATAGAGATCCCAGATTTACTTCACAATTCTGGAAGAGTTTACAACAAGCTTTGGGGACTCGACTCAATTTCAGCACGGCCTTTCATCGGCAAACGGATGGACAATCGGAGAGAGTTATTCAGTTGCTAGAGGATATGATGAGAAGTTGTGTGCTTGAATTTGAGGGAAGTTGGGATAGATATTTACCTCTTATGGAGTTTGTCTACAACAACAGCCATCAGACGAGCATAGGCATGGCTCCGTATGAGGCATTGTATGGAAGAAAATGCAGGACACCAATCTGTTGGACTGAATTGAGTGAAAAGAAGTTGATAGGGCCAGAGTTAGTGCAACAAATAGAAGAAAAGGTTAAAATTATCCAAGAAAGATTGAAAGTAGCTCAAGATCGACATAAATCATATGCTGACCTTAAGAGAAGAGATATAGAGTATGTTGTGGGAGATAAGGTGTTTCTTAAAGTTTCACCTTGGAAGAAAGTATTAAGATTCGGTAAAAAGGGAAAGTTAAGTCCGATGTTCATTGGTCCTTATGAGATTTTGGAAAGAATCGGACATGTGGCATATCGGTTAGCCCTTCCACCAGAGTAAGATAAAATCCATAATGTTTTCCATGTGTCGATGTTAAGGAGATATAGGTCTGATCCGACTCATGTTATTCCAATTGAGGAGATAGAAGTGCAGACCGACTTGACGTATGAAGAGGAACCAGTGGCTATATTAGCACGGGAAGAAAAAGTTTACGAAACAAGAAAGTTCCATTAGTTAAAGTGCTATGGCGAAATCATGCTACTGAAGAAGCCACATGGGAGAGCTAAAAAGTCATGAAGAAGAAATATCCTCAGATGTTCAAGAAAGAAAGAACAGGTAAAAATTTTGAGGACGAAATTTATTTTAAGGGGGAGAGAATGTCATATCCGTTAATTTAGACTAAAGTCACGCGAGTTGTTAAATCGACTCGTCGGTTTGACCGAAATCTAAATTTGGACTTTTATCGAAAAATAATGAAAATAATGGTAATTAAGTATGGAAAATATCTAATAAAGTGTTCAAAATATTTAAAGATGTTAAATTTCGGTAAAGGACTAAATTGCAAATTTTGAAAAGTTTAGGGGTCAGTTTGCAATTTATCGGAAATTGAAGGATTAAATGGGATAATCATAAATTAAATACATGAATTGGGATATAAAATGAATATGGAGGCCAGCCACACCAATTGGGATGAACAGTGTTCACTTAAACTGTTATAACTTAATATGATGAACAGTCTGAAAATTGGTTTTGTATGTTCTTTATTGGGTTTGAAAGATAAGACATAGGGCTATAACTTTCATTTATACCATAAAACCTGAATATGTCTGTAATTATCCAGAAAAATTCATAAACTCGGACATAGAATCTGTCTAGAAATTCTGGGCAGAATTGTTAATAATGAGAAGTAAGTACTTAAACTGTCATAACTTGAGTTCTGGAGCTTGGATTTGTGTGTTCTTTGTTCTGTATGAAAGCTAAGACATAGGGATACAATTTTTATTCAGACCATAATATCTGAATATGTCTGTAATTATCCAGAAAAATTCATAAAAGTTAGACTTAGAATCTGTCCAGAAAATTCTGGGCAGAATTATCAGTGACCAGTTAGTGTTAATATTATCATATCTTTTGATACAGAACTCAACATTAAGTGATTTAAGTTGAATATTAAAGCTAAGATCCATATCTAAAATATGTATGAATATTATGTAACCAAATTTAGAACGGAACAGGACCAAAATTAAGGTCCAAGACAGAGGACAGAATCTGCCAGTGGCAGGGCAGCATGTGAATTGAGGAATGAAATGAGTAAAATGATGAGAACTTTGTTATATTATGTAAATATTATTTTAATTGAGTGATTACGTGATTATTTTGAGATATTACATACATGAGAAGTATGAAATTAATTGTTATGAATTTTAATGAAATTGTATAAGCCCTAGAACACCTAACTAGAACCAACTTAGGATAGTTTGGCATGCCAAATAGGGGGGAGTATGATGAAAATGATTAAATCTATTAATGATATGATTATCTACGCCGGGTTTGGAAATTTTTATCTATGTCGGGTTTGGCACTGTTATTTATACCGGGTATGACATTATTATCTACGCCGAGTTCAGCATGGTTATTTACGTCGGGTTTGGCACTTATATGCGCACATCATATTGCCCGGGTGGCACTCCTAAGTGCCTGGATGACAACTCCGTCATCCTATTCAGTGGTTCATAGGTGTCTTGGGCATAAATGAAAATATAATTAAGGAAGTTATGGAACATAAAAGAATTATTGAAAATAAAAATGGAATCATGAATTGTGGCATGGATAAAGGGAAGATTTAGTGTTATACAATAAGGTGGTAATAAAATAAATAAGTATGAGATAATATAATATAATTTGATGTCTATACATGCTAAAATACCATGATTTGCATGAGAATGATGATTTGATTATGTTAAACAAAATGAGATACAATAAATTAATGTTATGCATACTAGAATATTATGAAATGTATGTTTGCATGATTTGATCATAAATTGTTATATGACAATGCATGTGATATTAAAAATAGTTTATTGCCTTATTTATATGCACCACTAAGCCAAGAGCTTAGCGTGAGAGTTTCTCTCGCGCAGGTATAACAGAGAATAAGTAGACAGTAGTAGATAAAGCTAACGGTGACCTGATCCAGTAAAGCAGCGTATATCAACCACCGTGGGTCACACATCTGTTGTATTTATGTTTTAAATTTTATTTTATAGTACTTGTAAAATAAACGGTACACTTTGTAAAGAAGATGTTATTAAAGAAAATGTATTTTTATCTTTGATGTTAGGACTTTTCTTTTATGCTGCAAAGTAAATAAATGGTAAATAAAAAAATGAATGATTTTCAGGTGTTCAAAATTTAATGAAGATATTTTAAACGATGAAGTCAGAGGTAGCACTCCCTCATCCGGGCACGAGCTGCTGGGTTGAGGGGGTGTTACAAATATACAATGTATCCTATGACTTGATATTGGGATAATGCATGTCGAATTCTTCTCACATTGTACTAGATGAGAGAATTCAAGTGAGACAAGATTTGACATCTAAAGAGAAAATCAGTCCACATCTTAATACGAGATATTAAAGAATCCCAAAATAAGCATGTACCATTAGTGAACGTACTAAGAACAAACCACGCAGCGAAGTGAGCTACTGGAAAAGCGGATAGGTGATTAAAACACATTACTCCCCAATTGTTCAACTACAATGTATCAAGTATGTTTCGAGGACGAAACATCTTAAGGGGGAGAAAATTGTAACGCCCACAAATTAGTCTAAATTAAAATAAGTATGTGGTATACATAGAAAACACATGATAGATATAAAAATTTAAATAAATTGAATAAATGACTAAATTAGAAATTAAAATAAATTAAATTTATTGACATGATAAATTTGATTAAATTATACCACATAATTAAATTGTATTTTTGGTATAAAAAAATTAAAGATATTAGATATACGGAAATATGTGAAGATAATAATAATAATAATAATAATAATAATAATAATAATAATAATAATAATAATAATAAAATTAAAAAAAAAGAAAAGAAAATTGAAAGTAAAAAGGGGCTCAACAGAAAAAAAAAAAGAAAAAAAAAAGAAGCCAAAAACATGAATTAGGGAGGTAGTGGGGCTGAAGACTTCTTTTGGCCATTCATCCACTTCATTTCTCTTCTCCTTCTTCTTCTTCATCATTTTCTTCAAGATTTCCAACAAAAATCAGTCCAATGAAATCTGATCTTGGTAAGAAATATTTTCGCCATGATTATTGTGTTATTAGAACTCTTTAAATTATATTTTTACAGGATATTGCACTCTATTTTTGATTATCTTGTGACTCTAATTTGGGAATGTGTTAAACATAAAAGTTGTTCATCTATATCTTGTGTACCTCTCTGCCAAATGGTATTGAAATATTTTGAGTATATGAAGATATATAGTTATTGGGGTGAAACTGATACAGAGAGACGTATCAACCAAATAACCTACGGTTTTTGTAAATATTGATCATCTTAATGGCTTAATCTGAGGTTTTGTAAAACATGAAAGTTGTAGGTATATATGTTTTTGACATCTCTACCACATTTCGTATAAATGGATTCTGTGTAGTTTGAGTTATTCTGAAATGAACTATGACTGTTCCTTGATTGAGCTGGTTTCATATATCTGTACAGTTCCAGTAATTTCGTCCTTAAATTTCACCTATTTTTAGATCGTATTAGCCAAAGTGCAAAACATGAAAGGTTTACTCCTATGTCTTATCTAAATTCTTGTGAAAGTATCACCTTAAAATGTCATGTATTTTGTGAGTTATGAGCTGAAAAATTGAACTGGTCGGGTTGATACTTCATATTGAACCAATTATATATCATCCAATATTTGAGAGTCATAGAGACCGAATCTGGAAATGAGGTAAACATAAACAATGTTCCACATTAACTTATATAACTGTAGAAAATGTTTCATAATAATTAAAGCTATACATTAAAAGATATGAATTTTTAAATGTGGTACCCCAAAACTGCCTAAAGGCAGAGAACAAAGCAATATTTACAAATATACCAAATATCGTGTAATAGTTCCAAAATTCTAAAATTTTAGTATGTTTTAGTTTTAGATGCTATATTTAATCAGGATTAAGAATCATATAAATTGGATAAGTGTAGAAAAAGTTATTCATCCAACAGTTTAGAAAGATCATGTTCCAGCTTATAAGAAATTGTAGTTATTTATTTAAACT
This sequence comes from Triadica sebifera, assembly GCA_023653625.1. NCBI lineage: Eukaryota > Viridiplantae > Streptophyta > Magnoliopsida > Malpighiales > Euphorbiaceae > Triadica > Triadica sebifera. The sequence goes on from CM042897.1 coordinate 15,144,855, forward strand.
ATATTAAGAATAAATATTTTATCAATGTATTAATTATTTATATTTTTGAATTAGGGTCTCAACAAGAAGAAGAGCAATAAAAGTAGACAAGCTCCAATTTTTAGATTTTGGAAAAAAACTCCATTGAGGTTTGTACATATATGCATTTTAGTTTGTCTTGTTGCATGCTTGTGTGTTAATTGAATAAGTGATATATTTGAATAATGTATTAAAATGTGTAAATATGAAATGAATTGAGTGCTTAACCAATGAAATTTCATGTTAATGCATGTATAGATATATAGATGAATAATTGATTGATAAAATATAGAAAATTTTGTTTTACAATATGTAACATAATATATTTTTCAATATAGATTAGTATATGGTTGATTAAAAATGGGATAATTATTAATGGTAATTATTGAATAATGAGGAAAAAAAGAGTGAAGTTAAAAAGTCATTATGACATATGTATTTGATATGAAAAGAGAGGTTATATGACATACTTGTACGCATAAAGTTATTATAAATTTTGGTTTTGTATTTAAAAGATTTGTTGGTTTTGATTGTATAGAAAACTAATTAAAGTATGTCAATATTACTTAAATAGTTATATATAATGGAATATCATATGATTATATGATTTTAAAATTTTATAATCATATTTTCATTATAAATGTAATGGGAATATTGATTCCAACAAATTAATATATAAAGAAAATAAATAAGTAATAACATTAATTGTCCAGTTCTCAACCTATGGACTACTTAGGGATAGAGGATGCACCATTGCGTGGGCATTACGGTACCGATATTGATATGGTTTAGGAACAGAGTGGTATTAGCTCTGAGAGCATCCCTGTCCTAATTGTTTCTTAATCATATAAATAAAGCCAACTTTTTCTTTTTGTCTTTTTTATCTTTTCTCTTTTCTTTTCTCTTTTCTCTTCTCTTCTCTTTTATTTTTCTTTTGTTTCATTTTCATTTTATTTTATCTATATTAATATTATTATTTGCATATATATATGTGTGAGTGATATCTGGTATCCAATACCCATGCATTATTACTAGAAACAATATTAATCTCAATAACATAAATACATGAAGTTAAAGGTGCATCCAATGTCTTCTCATTCTCCTTCTTCAAAGACTCCGGATAGGCCTTGTAGTTCCTCTTCCTGTAATGGCCCGAATACCGGGTTAGTCATAAACTGTAGTTTCCAAAATTGGTCAGTATACACCTATGGGTGATAAATATTTTATTTGATTATCAGAAAATATAGGCTATGACTAGTCTTGAGGTAAAATTTGGAGTGAAAATGAGGTCAAATAAGTGCTCAAAAGTCAAAACTAAGAAAAAATAGGACTCGATTTAATTAATAAAATAGTTTATCATACTTTGACTGGGCTATAAAAAATAGCAAACAACATCTAAAAATTTATTTTAAGACATTGATAAACTCTAAATAATATTTAGGATTATTTAACAGTGAAAAACAAATTTACGGTAACACCGAAAATTGATTTATCAGTCCGGTTTGAGTGAGCCGGATAGAAAATAGTCTTCGATTAAGTTGAAATTTTTTTATAGACATATAAATATATTTTATGAATTATGGAATCAAAATTGGGTGAAATTGAGTTGGAAAGTGAGAGAAATAATTTAGAGTGTTTAATTGGGCCTAAATGGGTTAGGTTTTGTTTGGCCCAAGCCCACCCATCTTAAGCTACTATATCAAGGCTTAAATATCATAATTCTCTAGAGAGAATTTTTCAACTCCTTCCCCAAATTTCTTTGCTTGGCCGAACTATATTCTTCCCATTTCTCCTCCAAATTGCTTCTATTTTCTTTAATTTGTACACCAAAATCAAACGCCCTAATATAATTTTAGCCTCTCTAGTAGCTAGTAGAAGCCTTTAATCTTCATTTGGAGGGCTAGAGTGGAAGGAAATCAAATGAGACAAATTAAGATACAAATTTGAGGTAAGTGAAATTAAGAGTTTTAAATTGGTTTAATGGTTCAAATAGGTTGTTTAAGGTATGCAGATGATAATTATGAAGTTAGATTGAGTTAGAAAAACAAAATAATGGTTAATTAATTGAGTATGAATTTCGGCCATGGTAGGTGCTCAAGGAGGTGAAGGTTCTTCCAAGGAAAAGGCTAACGAAAAGGAAGCCTAAGAAGGACAGAGGAGGAAAATAAAGTTAGTGATTTCAAAATCTACCTATTTCCTTTGTTAAAGTATGAATTAGTGTTATGAAAATTAGGAATTTCGTGTGTTTTGTATATAATTGATAATTGATGCTTAGAACTTAATTAAGGGAATATAAAAAGTGGATTCTAATGGTTAAATTCAATTAAAAAAATTATATAGTGGAACTTGGAAAATATGACCATATTATGTGAAAAATGCATATTAAGGCATAATTACATTTTAGTATAATATTATGATACATATGAAATAATGAATGTATAAATTAATGAAATGAATGTTTAGAAGGTGAAAGAAAAATTTTAATGATGAAAATTTAATGTGGGCCGAAATATGAAGAAGAAAAAATTAGTATTTTGTTTGCTAATTAATTGAAAATTTAGTCATAAACTGCAAGAAAATATGATATTGAGTGTATTGAAATTTATTGAAAATTTTTAAAATATATATTGAATATTTTTCTAATTAATGATTATTTTCTACATGAAATGAAATATAATGAATAAAGTGTGTTTAGGGAGCTTAATGATTTACTTGGGTATTAATGATGAAATATTGAGATATTAGAAGGGAAAGTGTGGAAAACGATTATGGTTGTGGATGAATAAAATGTTAGGTAATTAATAATGTAAAATAAATGGAATTTATAAATTTAATGGAAATTGAATCAAATGAATAAAGTATTGCCCTTAGTAAATTTCTTATGGTTAAATCTAGTCTAGGATATAATTGGCTAGCCATGGGGACACCATTATTGCGGTGTGGGTCATGGCGACTCGCTTATGTAAGCCAATGGCGGTCTACCTCAGTGATAGTGATTAGTGTACAGTGCAGTGCTCGGGTAATCTTTCGAGGCCACTCTTCAGTGTAGTGGACTTTTGGAGTCCACGTCCCATGTATCTGGTCCGAAAATTTTTTGTTGGATTGAAACTAGGGGCAAATGTAAATAAAAGTAGTAAAATGATAAATATGATAAAAATAATGTAAGTGAAAAATATGATAAAAAATAAAATAAGTGAAAAATGTGAAAAAAATGATAAAAATGATAAATGTGAAAATTGTGAAAAAAATGATATAAGTGATAAATATGATAAATATGATATATGTTATAAAAATGATAAAAATGGTATAATAATAATAATGATAAAAGTGATAAATATAACAAAAATAGTAAAATTGAAAAATGAAATATAAGTGGAAGAAAAATGTTAAATTATGTAGTTAAAAAGAAAACAAAAGAAAAAAATATATATATAGTTAGTGGTAAAAGTGTAAATAAATGTAAAGTAGTGACATGATTGTGAATAAATGAAAATTTAGGAACCAAAATGAAAATTGTAGCTAATTAAATAGAAGATTGAAAGAAAAAAATAAAAAGAAAAAAACTATAAGAGTAATTGAGAAAAATTGATAAATTTAATGAAGATAATAATTAGTGAAGTAAGGGTAAAAAATATTAAAGAGAAAAATTAAATAGTGTAGTAAATATACTATTTCATGTATGTATGAAAATATAAGTCAATGAAAATTTTTAGATTAGTAATCACCATTGGGCATATTAATGCTCAACATGTAGTTATTTGACTGCGTGCAGGTAGTAGCAGAAAAGGTAAGAGCAGACTACAAATTTTGGAAGCTGATGGAAGAATAAATAATATTAGGTTAGTATTAAGAATGACATGTATATATGTATGGATATGAAGTTGTAGGAATGAAATTTTGTATATATTCAGATAGAGGATATTTATAAATTATTATATGTGTAAAGAATGTAATGTTGATTTATAGTTGAATGAAGACTGTTTTGTATTATATGTATTTTTTTATACCTAAAATTAGGTTGTGGATTGTTTGCAATGCATGTGAGGTAGTTAATTTATAGCCGTTATGCTACCGAAATTTTTGAAAAATAAAAATGATTAATAAAGTGCTAATAATATTATGGTTATTAGATTAAGTTAAAAAAATTGCACACATTGGCTATGATCGCATAAGCTTACGTAACATACGTATAGAATGATTGTTATAAGGGTGTCACACTTCCAATGCCCAGTCTACGACAATGGAAGTAAGTCCCTTTTGAAACAGTCTATTTGGTCTTCTTCTTCACGCTTCTTGGGACTTTGTGGAATTCTTCTTCTTTTTCTTTGAACAACCAAAAGTGTCCACCATCATCATAGCGTTTTCTCTTTCTTAACACAAGGCTCAGTTATCTTAAGCATATTGATCAACTTAGGGATTGATATAGAGATCTTGTTTATATGATAGTTTAACTCAAAGTGTGCATCAGGCAAACTTTAGAAGAATTAAGTCTATAACTCATGATCATTATAAATCCCAAAGTAGCCAATCATTCAATGTACCCATTCATCTTCAATGCATATTGCACTGGAGATGTTCCATCTATCATCTTGGAGTGGAAGACTAATTTAGATATCTCATATCGCTCAGTTCAAGCTTACTCATTAAAAGCTCCCTTAGCTGATATATGATGGTATTAGCATCTATATTCTCATGTTGCTTTTGAATCTCAGGAGACATAGAGGTGAGCATTATTTAACCTACCAACTTATATATGCCAACTGTTCATCAATAAATGCATCACTAGCAGAAGGGAAGGGAAATGACTCTTCCAAGATATAGGCTATTTTTTTGGCTTTGAGAATTATTCTCAAATTCAAAAGCCAATCAAGAAAGGGCCAGTCAATTTTTCGGATTCGAGAATTAAGCATAAGTTCACATTATATGACATGATTCTAGCAACCTAGATGTAAAGAAAGATAATGTTAGAGAATGTATTATATTCATGATTATTTAGTCTTTAATAAATATGAATTATTACTGCCACTACCTTTTTACAAACCCATAGCCCTCACTAAGAATTTGAGAGAACCCGTTGTAAGCTCTCCTAGTGGGTCAATATCCAACATCACTAAGAATGACCTTGAGTGTGTCTAACAAGCCACCTCAAGTCCATTGATAGGTGTCTCATATCAATTGTAACATATTATACAACTACTGAATCATTTGGCTATTAACTCTTGATATCTGCACATCTCATGTACACTTACCCAATAGTGCTTTTAATTCATCTTGACCTTGGGTGTGCCTAATAAGCCAATGTAACTAGTCAAAGTTGACCCATTAATCATAAAATTATATTTCAATAGTTTGAACATATTCATGTAAAGTAGGATTAGGTGTGCCCAACAACCCAAACTCTAAAAGAACTCCGATTCTTACCATATTAATGAAAGACACTGACCATAGTATAATTTATGAGGAATCTTCTTTAATTTAGTCTCATCATGGTTGTTTGGCATGAATAATATATCTATTATTACATCTAGATATATAAGATAATTACACTAATTATATGGTAAAAAATATGGACATATTGAACATCAATCCTTTGAGCCAAGAAATGATTGACTAAGTCTCACCTAGATAGATGCATAAGATTACAACACCAAAATAGAAAAACAATTTCCTATTATAATGCTCATTTGCTTTTGTCACCATCTCTTTGGCTTCTTGCTCCTTTGCATTTCAATTCTATTTCATAAAAATATTTAAGTAATCAATAACATAAAAAAAAAAAAGCAAAAGAAAAAGTACCATAGGATGATTTAGTAAATTGAATAAGTTATCAAATTTTATAGGTAGTAAAATGAGAAAAATATTTATATTAGACATGTTTAATGCACAATAGTATATTAAAAATATTAAATATTCAAATTTAAATTAATAGATATATTCAAAAATATTTTCAATTGTAATAATATACATATTTTTATATATTATTTTAAAAATAATAAAATTAATTTATTTGTATATTCTTTAATTTTTCAAAAATCATAATAAATAATAATTTTAAAAATAATTTATATATATGAAAACTTTATCATAATATATATTAATAATGAAAATACAAATATTTGAATTCAAATTTACTATATATATATATATATATATATATATATATATATATATATATATATATATATCTTAAATAATGTTAATAATTTATTGAATAATTAAATTAATACAAAGTCATGTATTAGTAATAAATATTCACAATTTAAATTAATATATAATTATATTCAAAAATATTTTCAAATATAATTAATATTTATAATTATTAATTTAATATATAATAAAATTAATTAACTTATTTATGTATTTTAATTTTTAAAATCAAAGTAGAAAATAATTTATAAAAAACTGCATTATAGTATATATTTTTCTCAATTTTAAAAGTTAAATGATGAATAATATATATAAAAAAAAGTCAAATGATTTTAACAATTATTAATATAAAATGAAATGGAAGATTAACACAACTTGAAGAGTGGCCCAATGGTGGAATATTTGTGAAGTTGTAGTAATAGCACAGGTTCGACTCCCATTTAGTGCAATTTTTTATTATATTCCAGTAGACCAAACCGGTTAAAAACCAACAGGTTCGCACGGATTCCAGTCCAATCGGCCGGGTGACCTATTTTTCCTCCTGTTTAATACCTTGAATAAGCTCAGTTTTAGGACCAATTCCCTGTTAATCCAGTTGAATCGGCCAGTCTAATTTAATAACACTGACTAAAATAAATTATAGAGACAGACAAATGATAATAAGTAATAAGCAAACCCAAGTTTGTTATTGAACTAACCTATAGTGGTAATGCAAATTTTTATTATGGAGATATAATGATAATAAGTAATAAAATAGGCTATGGAGATATAACCTAAACAAAAAACAAATCAACAAAAATTTACAGGTATCAAAATGGAATTAAAAATTTTCACTGGTGAGAGTGGAAATAATTTATGCAAATTTTAAATTCCTTCAAAATTGAACTTACTTATCTACCAAACGCTAAAGAAATATACCCAAGTTTGTTCTTGAGTGAAAAATGGAAATAAGAAAAGAGAAACAAATAAAACCCAAAACAAAAAAGGAAAGACAAAGAGAGAAAGATATACAATGAAATTAAGAAGCGAACCTATAAAGAGAAGCAAAAGGGCAAGTGTAGCAGTGGTCGCAGATTGGGGGGAATACCTTTGTTGATACCCTTGAAATTTGAAATTTCAATTTGGGAGGTGCAACTGAAAAAGGAGGGCTTAAGAAAAAAAAGATTTTTTTCAGTTATAAGAGATGGAGGAGAAAAAGGTGACATTGGAGGAAAAGATCGAGGTCGTGGTGGTAGAGGGAAAGACAATAGGAGGTTACGGCAATGGAAGAAAGGTAGAAAGGAAAAATGATGTAGAAATTTTAGGGTTAATGTGGTACTATTATCAAGAATGAGATTTTATTTCAATTTTTAGTGCATTAAAATTAACATATAATATATAAATTTATATTTTAAATATAAAATTTATTTAGCAACGCTAGCTATGCGTTGCTAATTAAAAATGATGGTGTTTTTACATATTTTGTGATGCCACGCCAGCATCGCTAACTCTGTATAAATTTAGCGATGCTAGTTAGTAATGTCGTTGATTAGCAACACCAAAGTGTCGCAGTGGAGTCGCTAAATTTGCCTATAACTTTTGGCGCTAATTTTATCGACGCAATTTGGGCGTCACTACAAGTTTTTGTCTTCCTGTGTCGCAGAGGCATCACTAAAGGAGTTGCTACTTTACCATTATTACATATTGTCGCTAATGCATCACTAGGCGTTGCTAAGGTGTCACCATTTGGCGACACTATATATAGCATCATTAAATGATGTCGCTAAATTCATATTTTCTTGTAGTGTTAATGGATTTTAAAATATAAATTTCCTTTGTTCAAAGCTCTCTAAGCTCTTATTGCAGGGTATTCTAAGAACTTTGCCCTGCAAATTAAAGGGAGAGAGAATGATATGAAGAAATGATTAAAGAAAAAATAAACCTGAATTTTTTAAAGCCAAAAGTGAGTAGCAATCCAACCAATATATCTAGTTTAAGAAAAATTGCATATAATTTTAAGAAAAAGAGATATAAGAAAATAAGTCCTCACATATCACTTTTTGTCTCTTTTTTTTTTCTTTTTCTAACTCACTAAATATTTACCTTTTCTTTCTTTTTTTTCTCTTTCTTCTTGTTTTCTTTTTGAGGAATGTCAAATGACATTTTCTAAAGATATTATTCTCTCTTATCTGAAAAATTCTTGCATAGATCGAGTCTATACAAACAACCCTAAACCATTTTTTTCTTTTTCTTATCCTCTCTTTATTCCCTTGCTCAAGTACTTCTTTCTTTAACATTTCACTCTCTATTCTCTTTTACTTCTTTGTCTATCTTCATATATCAATGCAAGGTAAACACCTAGTTTTATAGAAAAATGCACTTAACCACCAGGCTTATAAGGTGAATTACCTATTCCACCCTCATTGGTTTAATTGGAGAACTACTATTAATTAATCATTATTCATGCTTCATTTTTCTCTTTGACTCTACTTAGGAACAATCTACTTGATCTTGGCTTTAATCTTGATTAAGAACTTAATCAACTTGGTCAACTTGATTTGATTTCCCTATGGAGAGCTCTAATTAAGAAGGCATCTTCAACTTACTTAGCTTAATCTTGATCAAATGCTCAATCAGTTTCCTTAGAGAGCTCTAATTAAGTACTTGATTGACTTGTTAGAGCAACTGTGATTAGGAACTTAAATGGAACAAATCTGATTAAGAAGACATTATCTACTTGTTAACCATGAGACATTTGCTAATTATGCAAAGATACCATCTATTCAATAACTCCACCTTCCTAAAAGGATATTTCATATCTAGAGTGCTCTTTTTTTTTATTTCTTTTCTTGTATATTTTTTATTTATCTCTTTATTGGGGGATAAAATTTGACTATCAATACGGTCTATATTTATCTTGATTCTTACCTTAGAAAAAAAAATCATTAGTTGCAAGAAAAACCTTAAGATTGTATCTTCAAGAGTGGCGGTAAGCATAAAAGCCAAACCACTATAAATCTTCTTGTGAAAGCTACTCTACTATTCTCTTACTTTGTTTTTCAATTGCTGCTATATCTAATTTCTTCCAAATATGATTTTGAGCTTAAAAATTATTTTAAATTCTAAAAGAATTTTAAAGTTGTAATTTTTACTTGCCTAGTCCAGTTATAAGTAAAAGAAGTGATTTACTTGTTATATTTTAAAATTGGTGTTCAAAATCTTTTGGACAACAAACAAGTTTTTATACTCGATTGTTATGTTCAAAAATTACTAGAAGAATTTGTGAGTTTCATTCTTCAATGAATACTTATCTCATCTCATTCTTTAAATTCAATTGAAAAACAACCTTGAAAAGAGCTGAAAATATTTAAACAAATTAATTCACTATCTTTCGAGTTGTTTTGTCACTATTACATAAAGAACCTATAGTGGCATTGTTTTAGCAACGCTTTAAAAAGCGCTATAGTATGTCTTCTATCACAGTAGTTTTGCAATAGTAGAACACTTATAAAAAAAAATTTCAACTAATCGTTGCATTAGATATAAACCATTGCAAAAACTACTGCACATTCTTGAATATGCAATATCTATTGACAAGCTCTGCATATTCATTGTAATGCAACAGATTACAACCGTTACAATAAATATTACATGCAACATTTTTAACAACCACTGTTTTTTTAGTATAATACAACAATATAAAATCATTACAATATATATTATGTGCAACGCCTCTTATAAGTGTTGCATATTTATCGTAATGCAACAATTAGAACTGTTGCGTATTTATTGTAATTCAACAAAAATTAGATTGCTATAATAGATATAATTTTTTCTCCCAATTAATTTTATTTTTTCAAATTCTAATGTTATAATTTTATGTATAATTTTAATTCAATTGTATTTTAATATTTTATAATATAATTTTGAATAATATTAAATATGTTAATGAAAAATCCCTAATCTATTAAAATATGTTAATTAGTATTATTATTGTTGTTGTTGTTGCTGCTACTATTGTTGTTGTATAAAGAAAAAAGATTACTTTCTCTACCCCTATTTGCTGAAAAATCCCTAGTTGAAAAAAACCAAACTTTTTTATCGATCTAGACTTCTCCATCACTCACTTTTGCTTCGATGCGTGATCCAATACTCCAATATCCAACCATTCTCCTTCAATCGTGCAAATCTGCAATTCGTCTAATCTAGACTTCTTTATTGCTGCCTGCACCATTTCAATCTCTTTTGTCAGGTGAATGCCTTCTCTTTATTATATATATATATATATATATATTTTTTTTATTACTAGAGCGATTATGTGGTAGAAATACTTATTCATAGATATGGCTAGTTTACATAAATGAATTATAGTATTTTTTTTAAAACTTTCCTTCCTTCATTTTTTTCCCTGCTTGAATATATGTTTAATTTAGCTTGGGGTGCTTTTGGTTTCAATTTTGGAGTCAATGACTTAGTTTGTTTAGTTTTTACTATGTCTCAATCTTAGGGTTAACCTAAAGGCCATGTTTATTTCTTTAGTTTAGTACACGAGATTGTGCACAGTTATGACTAAGATGTAGGTACTGAGAAAATAATAAGATTTTTTTCAGGAAAAGAGAATAATTAGAGGTTAACTGAAAATAAAGTGTTAAATGGATGCAACTTTGACAAGTTTTAAGATTAAGCAGTAACTGGAATTTTTTTTTGGTTATGTTAATGGTAAATTCACGCCATAAGTTTAATAAAAAAGGATTTTATAGGCAATGTTCGAGTGATGTATCAGTATTAGAGACTCACAATAATGACAAGTCTATTGTGAAGAGTAAATGATATTATTTCTTCCTTCTCACACTATCTCTCAATGACATTTTACCTTAATTATTGGCTATGTTATATAAAATCCCTTGAAGTTGAATGCATTTCAAAGGTTTTGGCTTGTATATTTATTGTTAAAACATTAAAAAAGTGGAAAATTTAGATAGGATGGAAAACTTTTAATTTTCTAGAATCTAATTTTGGAACGTGTAATACTACTAGTGGTTGGATGGAATGGTTTAGTATTAGGATTTAGATAATTCATGGCTACATGATCTCTCATTTGAACCATACCAGAATTTTGACTTGTAGATAGAAAGAAAGATGAACCATACCAGAATGTTGACTTGTAGATAGAGGAGAATTCATTCTCTCTGTTTTTTTACTTCTAAAAAAATTTCAAAATTTCTCATTTGTAAAATTATTCAAAGAGAAGCACCATTTTGTCCAAAAGAGAAATGGCATGATTAAGTTGGACAGTGTTGATTATGTATTAAGAGAAATGGTACTTTGAATGATAATGCATATTGTCAACACCTTTATCATATCAATTACTCTGATATGTTATAACTATTGGAACTCATAAATAAATTTCAATATAATTAATTTTTTAAGGAATACTTTCAATTTATTAACGTCAAAATATTTATGAGCTTTAGTTAAATTTATATAGTCAATTAATTGGGTTAATTTGTGAAATACTATTCAATGTGACCAGTGTGTTGATGGAACTAGGAAATCTAATTTTTGATTTGTAATTCTTACTTATGATATAATATGATTGATTTTTTACATGGGAATTGATCAACAACCCTCTAAAATCTAAGTCTAGACGACCTCTAAATCAATTCAGAATCAAATCTTCAATTCTAATCAATTATTAATTGAACCCTTCACCCCCAAATTAACAAGGAATTGGTAACAAAGAGTATAAGTGTAATGCCCATTTTTGGGGTCTATAAGTTAGATTGGCATTTAGTGAGAGTTGGGTTTTAAAGGGAGATTTAAGAGTTTTCATATTGTTGAAAACAATTATTTCACGCCCATGAGAATAGGTGTCACAGCTATGAATATCGAATTCCAGTTAGCAGTTGCAATGAGATTTTCATGATCGTGAAGAAGTTGTTCATGCCTGTGCAATATGGGTCACGGTCGTGAAGCTTAGGCAATATGGGTAGGCGAGACAACCAAGATTTCCACCCTACCATGTCTTTTTAAATATGTTCCCATGCTCCTTTAACTGACCTAACACACCACCTTTCCATCTCCTTCACCTTCAAAAACCTTTTTCCTCTATAGTGGAAGCTTTAAAGATCAAGTTTTGTGAGGGGTAAGTGAGAGAGAAAAGTGAGAGGAGAAGTTGTGAGCTTATGGGTAATAGCTTGGTTTTAATGTTTTCTGAGTTTTGATTTGGTTCCATAGATTAAGGAAATATTTTTCTTATTGTTAGGAGCTAGAGGCAGAGGTGAGGATCCTCTAAGAACTAGGCAAGATTGAAGAGCATGGAGGGTTTATGCTCAATTTTCAAAGGTCAGTACATATATGCATATTAATTTCAAATTTTGTGTGTCTGTTATGTTTTATGCCATGAAATGAATGAGAAACGTGATAAAGAACATGACAGTGCCTTTGATTATGTATATACATGTTAGTTATGAGAAAAATATGTTATTTTGGAATGAAATGTATTATGAATGTTCCGTTTTATGATTAAGGATGTTACTAGCATAAAATATTATCGAATGATGATAGGAGTGATTGACATTGGTCAATCTTATAGACCCTTGTATGATTGTGTTGATATCCTCGTGACATGGTTGTCATGCCCGTGAATGATGAACATAGGCAGGTTTCATACCCATGACAAGGTATGTCACACCTGTAAAACATAAACCTAGAAAATGCCCAGAACAGACAGAAGCTTTCACGGCTTGTGTCACAGCTAAGGAAGTCGTGAATGCAAGGGTTCATGCCTGTTAACATATAGTCACAGCCGTGAACATCGAATTCTAGATTTTATGCCTTAGCTTCACGGTTTGACTCATGGATAAAGGAGTACTTGTGAAGTTCTTTCACGCCCATGAATGGTCTGTATGTTGTTTTTAAATTATGATGTTATGTGATATTTTGTTTAAACATAATATATAAAAGAGTGTATGAGTATGGTAAATCACATGTGAATGATATTTATGAGGCAATGTATCAATGGTAAATGCTTGATAGCAAGTATATGTGATTATGGCAAATATATATGATATTTGTGAGTTGGTATGAGAATGCATAAATGGTAGATGATGCTGGTAATTAGCATGTGTTTAGAAGGAAATGAAAATAAGGTTAAGACTTTCAAAAGCCCTTTTCTCTAATCTATGATTGTTAATGGGTAGATGGCATACCATTTAAGAGGTTACGGTATTGTAAAATATTTTTATGAGGCCTTGGTAGTTGAAGCTCCAAAAGCACCCTTGGTCCTCAGGTTCCATATGATTATAAGGACAAGTGGCTGAAGCTCCAGAGCGTTTTTGATCCAGTTTATACTCAATCAAGGTGGCTGAAGCTCCGAGAGCACCCTTGACTTGAGGAGCTCATTTGAACTATTATAGATAGTAGGTAGAGTGGCTGAAGCTTTGCAAGTGCCTCCACAACCCGTATCCGGATAGTCCAGTTTAGAGTTTTAAGCGAAGGAAAGAAAAGTAAGATAAAAGGATAAAGAAAAGAAAAATAATAATAAGTAAAATGAAACTTATGGTTGTTATGTGTAATGTTGATATGAGTTATGATGATGGCATGACTATGCATTAGAATATTATTGATGATATGATGGTATAACATGAACATGCATAAAATGCCATGATTTAACTTATATGGTTGTATGCTTGAATTTTTATGTCTATATATACCACTAAGCTTTCAGTAGCTTAGCGTGTGAATTTCCTACATGTAGGTTGGAGCCTAAGGGATAGCTGAAGTTGACTCAAGAAGAAGAAATGCTCATTTTGAAAAGTTACTGACACATGTCATTTTGTTATGTATATGACATGGTTTTTTTGGGGCTTTACATTTTGTTTAAATTATATGTAAACCTTATTGTATAAAAGATTTATTTTAGTAAACAATGGCCAATGAGGCCAAGTTTATATATATATATATGTGTGTGTGTGTGTGTGTGTGTGTGTGTAAATTTGATCTAGAGGGATCAAAGTATTATATTTTATGCTATGAATTTAAATGCAAAATTTTACTAATGTGTGTCAAGGAAAGTTTAAAGTTTTAATTGGATTTAAAAAAAGAAAAAAAGTGCATAGCACTCGCTCGCATAATTTGTGTGCCATTGATTGTGTTGACGGGTGTTACAACAAGAAAGAATTAGAACACACCATAAGTCAATACTAAGCTGATAGGTGAAATAATCCTTAGCATACCAAGGTGTTGAATACACCTTTCTTGAAGAAAAAAACTTCTCAAATCTTTATTAATCATGTAATCTAATGTCATTCATATTTTTAGGAGGTATTGTAGCGCTTTCTTACCCTACTAGTCGTTAATAGTGTATGAAAGTGCTACTAAACTCATTTTTGTAAAAAACACCAATACTCAATTTATTGTATAATTGTTTTTCAATTTTTGAGTTTATTATTAGCATAATATTTATTACTTTATTTTTTTATCATTTAAATATGTAACTATTGATGTAAATATTTTGATTTAAAAAAACTCATTCATTAAACTATAATATTTAGAAATACATTTACAAATAATACCAAATATATTAATTACAAAATTTACTCTTTTATAAATCCTACATGCCACAAATTTACATCAAAATGAATTTCTTAATATTTAATTATACAATACAATTCTTAAAATATACAAAAATAAAATAAACTTCTGCAATTTAATCTTGAGGTTTCCATTTTCTTCAGTTGTCCTAATGCAATAGCTATGTCTATTTATTGCCAAATGTGCTAAGGTTGGTCCAAAACCCCGTGACTGGAAAAACCTAGGCATTGTCCACCCCCTTTTACCTGATGTTTGGACCATGCTAATTGTCGATCTCTGGGGTGGCTCTTTTATCCTCTTTCTCTTTGTCCGTTTTTCCACACTAACGGTCGAAGATACTAGTGTAGCAAAATCCACAAACTGAAGGGTGGTAATCATATTTCCAATATCATCATTAAGCCCATCCTCAAATCTATGACATCTATCTGCTTCATAAAAAATGCTTCCAGTTGCATATTTACTCAGTCTAGTGAATTCTATCTCGTATTCTGCCACTAACATGCTTCCTTGCTTTAGATCTTGGAACTCCCTTTTCTTTTAATTAACATAAACTTTAGGCACATATTTCTTGCTAAATTTTGCCTTGAAGAAATTCCATGAAGGTGGTTTCAGTGTCTGGGGCTTTGATAAGATTGATTTCCACCAGTCATAGGTATGATCTTTTAGAAAGGACACTGCATACCTGACTTTCTATTCCTCTAGAAACTCGAGTTCCTCAAACACCCTTTCTGTCGATTCCATCCAAAACTCTGATGCTGCTAAGTCATCCTCTCTCCTTCCCATAAAATATGTGGCCCTATATTTTCTTAGTTTATCAATCCGGGGTTTTGTCTAAGGTGGAGGAGGAGGTGGAGCTGGTTGTGGAATTGCTTGTACTATTCGTTGCAACAAATTTGCTATCTGCTCCATAAGAGGTTCATGTCCTAAATTAGCCTGTCCCTCTGCTCTCGATGGAGTTGCAACTAATACAGGCTATCCAAGATCGGCTGAGTCTGAAAGGCTCTTACTCAGTTTATCTTCCGAGAAAGCTTGTTCTGATTCTGAATCTATATCTACCTATAAACTAAAAGAAGGGACCCAAATCAGATAATTGCAGCATTTTATGCATATGCATGAGACACACTTTCTATTTTACACCCACTGTTCAAGAATCAATTAGGTTAGGCTCTGATACCACTAAATATAGCACTCTCTTACCTTACTAGTCGTTAATAGTGTATGAAAGAGCTACTAAGCTTATTTTTGTAAAAAAAACAATGCTCAATTTATTGTATAATTTTTTTTTCAGTTTTTGAGTTTATTATTAGCAGAATATTTTTTACTTTAGTTTTTATATCATTTAAATATGTACTAGTGATGAAAATATTTTGATTTAAAAGAAATAATTCATTAAACCATAATATTTAGAAATACATTTACAAATAATACCAAATATATTAATTACAAAATTCACTCTTTTATAAATCCTACATGACACAAATTTGTATCAAAAGGACCTTCTTAATGTTTAATTATACAATACAATTCCCAACACATTCAAAAAGAAAATAAACTACTACAATTTGAATAGCTACGTATATTAATCTGTGTGTGAAACACATGCACTAAGTTACTAGCTTAGTAGTACGTTTCACAACTATCCAATAATTATATAAATATTTCTAAAATAAAATTTTAGAAACTACAATTCATTTACTAATCATGCCAAAATATTCAAATAATATCAAAATTATTTACGTCATGCAAAAATATACAATTCGTCAGTTATAACATTTCATTCATTAAACATGCTTGAAATTCTTTAACAATACAAGACATGCAATTTAAAATATCAATTTAATAATTTACACATTTATTTCTATTTATTGGATAACTCACGATATCTTAGACCGGAACTAAACACTGGATACAAGGTTTCTGCTCTCCGTCTATATACTTAGCACCTACTTAATTATTTTATAACTTAACATTTAATACCTAGATTTTCAATAATAACTCGGCATATTTGTTATGCCTACGTAAATTCAAACTCAACATTATTTCTTAGTGCCTATATAATTTCAAATTCAGCACTATTTCTTAGTGTCTATATAAATTAAATCTCAGCACTATTTTCTAGTGCCTACATTTTAACCCTTTTTATTGGTATGCAAATTTATCCTAATTTCTAGCTCTCGACTAGATGTTATAGGGCTTAATTATATTTGTTACCTTTATTATTATTTACCTAAATTATGTATGTAATACTAATATAATTTCACATAAATGCAATAATCTCCATTAAATATTTTATAACATCATACTTGATTATTTAATCATTATAACTATAAAAAAAGTCAAATAATATATCTATCACAAAATTCAACAACCAACACCTATATAAAGTTGTCCTATTATGGACAACATTTATATCTCACATTTTCTTGAATTGTTTATCTATATTTAAATGGACTTTAGACAAGTGATCAACTAACAAAACATAGGTACATGTCTTATCTTTTATTTCCAACTTCATCACATTAAGTTGATTTTTGTAGTAAAAGTTATGAAGTTTTCACTAAGCTACATTTATTCCATTCTGCCCATTATTTTACTAGAGAGATTTCTAGTTCAAATTTTGAGTCCATTTTACACCTAATTGCAAACATATTTAGGTCTAATGGTCTAAATGAAAGTTGAAGCCATGTGTCTTAAATTTCCAACCCAATAAGAAAAACTCAAAAAGAATTTCTAGAACTCAAGTTATGACCAGAAAAAGTAGATAATGTTCATAAGATGAATTTTCCAGCACTTCAATTAATTCATACAATTTTCATCTTCATGCATCAACATCAAATTCAAATTTTTATTTTCACATTCGTAGCATCATTTAATCCCCAATTCATTAATTAATCAAAATATCAAGAATTAGATACACAATTACGCATAATATCACAAAATTAAAAATCAACATTTTCCATATTGAATTTTTGCCAAATGTACATACCTCAAAAAGTCTACTTCTCTTCACTCTTCTCTTCCATCTAGTTAGCTTTCTCCTTGCCCTTACTTCCTCTTTGATTATGATTCAAAGATTGTTCATCTCTTTTGCCTAACAACAAATTTCACACTAATCAAGCACTAAACATACTAATCAACCCTTAATAATCACCATTAACATACTAATAACCCTACATTACCAATCTTACTGGTAACTAACCCTAAAATCAAAGAAAAGGGAAGAAGAAAAGTGAGGTGATGGAAAATTAACCTCACATTTGTAGATCCTCAAAATAACCAAAATTTTTCTTCTTTTTTTCTCTTTTTTTTTTTCTTTCCTCTTCTTTTGTTTTGGCTCACTTAACTTCATTTTCTTGTTGATCTTGCTTTAATCTAACTTTTTCCCATCTAACCTTAGCTTTGATTGAAGAAAAAAAAGGAACAAAAGGAATGTATGTCATGGCAACAAAGGAGAAGAAGAGAGTTTTTTGGTTTGTTTAAGATGAGGAAAAAGAAAAATAAAGGCAAAAAGTGAAATTTGACTTTTATAATCACCATTCACATACTAATTATTGGGTTTTAAAGAATGAATCATATTCATAAATGCAGCAAAAAAATAAAATTTTCAATATCCAAAACAAAAGATCATACTTGTGCCATTAAAACTAATTTATATAAATATAGAGGTTAGAAATTATACCTTGTAATTTCTTATTTGTTCTTCAAATTTTCACTTTGTTTGGTTGTAGCAAACCAAAACAATCTACAATAGGATATCTCTAATGTTAATCCATGTGAATAATGAAGAAAAAACTATCAAAAGAAATGGTTTGAACAAATTCAAAGTGCTAGCTTTGAAAGTGTTCTTGAGAGAAATTTGTTGTCTGAAAATATTTTTTTCACAAAAGAAAATATTTTCATGTCTATTTTTCTGCCATTTGATGTCTTTTCTATTTGAATCAAATTCAAAGAAAAGATGAAAAGTCAAAAATGGAGAAAAGGAAAATGAATGAATAGTAATTGGCCATAATTGGCCTAATTAAGGAAAAAATATGTCGTTGACCAACGGGAGGGAGGCAACAGCGCGTTGGGCCTGCTGCGGGCTGCCGCTAGGCAGGCGAGTAGCCTGCCTAGCCCTCGCAGGCCCGTGACCCTAACGAATGATTTTTTCTGTGCAATCTAATCGCGATCCATCCCAAAATAATTCTCTCATAGTTTGGATTATCCAAGACCATTTTACTCATTCTCCATATCTTTAATGCGTGTGAGCCATTAGGTTCTTGGTTATATTAGCCACTTAAATTAATAATTAATTTAAGCAAGTCATGAGTGGTATCTAGTAACACATCATGACCCCCAATTGACCGGAAATTCAGTGGTTGGACTATGAACCTTTCCATAGATAATTTTCTTGCAATTATTCCTTTCACCATTCTATACCCCACTAGGTTCAGAATATGGACATGTGTCAACTCCCACTAGACTGACTACATCACATCTAGTCAAAGTAATGTTAGTTCTTGTCCTTGAGGTTCATTACTCTATTAGATATGTCATTGAAGACTATCTTTAAGACATTTCCACTCTGACTAGAGATTCCCGAGTAATGACCACGATAGGAGGTCATGGGTACACACTCCTTTTATCAGGAGTGGTGAATCCTTTGTTGGTTACCCAATTACTTTCAAATACCTCAAGTTGTATCCAATCACCACCCTGTGAGCAACCTCCCTAAGGCAACAAGGAATAGTGTGAAAATGCAGAATCAATATTCAAGATATCCTTGAGTACCTCAAGTCTAAGGAGACTTGCACCATTATTATGATGAGACTATCATTGACATTTGAATAGATTATCCATATGATTGTCTCATAGATGGTCATCCAATGTACTTAGCTACACTTAGCAAGCATCCACTTGTTAACTCTAAACATCTCATATTTATAGATTATGAGATCTATTACTTGATCCAATCAAGGAGTGTAACATGTGCTAGTCTGTCTGGATTAATAATGTCCCATCTCATTAATCCTATGACTAAGGATAATTTTGATACTAATATAATTACACATGATGAGAATCTCAATATCATGATCTCATCATGATTTCCTTCATGCTATGTTATGTATCAAGGACTTCATTAATTGATTTAAGATCACTTATCAATTCATATATCAAATGAACATCAAATTCATAAAAAAGCCTTTTATTAATCAAATAAATTTGTATAATAAGTGCTAAAGGTGATTGCCTTTAGAGCACTCCTCTAACAAGTTCCCACTTACACTAAAGTCAATCGCCTTTATATTTAATTCTAAAGGCAAGTACATGAGAATCATATTTCTTTTGTGGAAGTGGCTTAGTTAAAGGATCAGCAATATTCTGATCAGTGGGCAGTCTTTCTATCTTTACATCATTCCTACCAATGATTTCTCTAATGAAATGGTATCTTTTGACTATATGTTTGGATCTCTGATGAGACCGTGGCTCCTTTGCTTGCGCAATGACTCCATTATTATCACAATACAATTGTAGTGGATCAATAATGCTAGGAACAACTCCAAGTTTTGTGATGAATTTCTTTATCCAAACTGCTTCCTTTGCTACTTCAGAAGCTGCAATGTACTCTGCTTCGGTTGTGGAATCAGCAGTCATTTCCTATTTGGAACTCTTCCAACTAAATGCTCAACCATTTAGTGTGAATATATAACCTGACTGAGATTTTGAGTCATCCTTGTTAGATTGGAAGCTGGCATCGGTATACCCGCTCACAATAAGATCTCCATCTCCATATACCAAGAATATATCTTTAGTCCTTCTTAAGTACTTAAGGATATTCTTTACAGCCACCCAATGACCCTCAGCAGGGTCCAATTGGTATCTGCTCGTGACACTCAGAGCATATCATACATCAGGACTTGTAAATATCATAGCATACTGATTGATCCTATAGCTGAAGCATATGGAATAAAACTCATGTGTGTCCTCTCATTTTGTGACTTTGGACATAGAGACTTTGAGAGAGTAATCCCATGGGTCGTGGGAATATATCTCCTCTTGGACTCTCCATGATAAACCTCTTTAGCATCTTATCAATGTATGTAGACTGTGAAAGACCAAGCAATCTTTTAGATATATCTCTATAGATCTTTATCCCTAAAATATAGACTGCTTCTCCAAGTTCTTTCATAGAGAAATTCTTGAATAACCATATTTTGACTGATTGTAAGGATGAGACATCATTTTCCATTAACAATATATCATCTACATATAACACAAGAAATACGATTGCACTCCCATTAACCTTCTTGTAAACACAAGGTTCATCCGGATTTTATAAGAAACCAAATTGTTTGATTGTCTCATCAAACCGAATATTCCAACTCCTGGATGCTTGCTTTAATCTATAAATGGATCTTTGAAGCTTACATACATTTTTGCCATCATTGGATATGAAGCCTTCTAGTTGTGTCATGCACACATCCTTAGTTAAATTTCCATTAAGGAAAGTTGTATTCACATCCATTTGCCATATCTCATAATCATAATGAGTAGTAATGGCTAGGAGTATCCTTATGGATTTAAGTATAACTACTAGGCTAAAAGTTTCATCATAGTCAATTCATTGTCTTTGATGATAACCTTTAGCAACAAGTCTAGTTTTATAGGTAATCACATTACCATCCATGTCAGTTTTCTTTTTGAAAATCCATTTGCACCCTATAGGCTTTATTCCTTCGGGTGGGTCAACCAAAGTCCATACTTAGTTTTCATACATGAAATCCATTTATGACTTCATGGCTCAAAGCCATTTGTCAGATTATGAACTATTCAGAACTTCTTCATAGGTTGTAAGCTCATTGTTTTCTATGAGCAACACTTCATTATGTTCACTAATGAGAAATCCATATCTCTCTGGAACAATACATATCCTACTTGACCTACGAAGCTTTGTGCTTCAGAAGGTTGAACTATTATATCATCTGTATGAGTAATAAGCTTGGGTTCAGACAGTTGATCAACATCTGTTTGAGCATCTTGAACTTCCTTAAGGAGTGGTAAAATTGATATCCATATGATGCTTTTGGATATCTCACAAACAGACATCGGTCAGACTTAGCTTCTAACTTATCTGACATTATCCACTTCACATAAGCAGGACAACCCCAAATTCTTATGTAAGAAAATGTTGGCCTTTTGTTATACCATATCTCTTATGGAGTAACATCAACTGACTTCGAAGGAACTCCATTTAATATATAAATGGCAGTCTCTAGTGCATAACCCCAAAAGGATTTAGGCAGTTCCATAAAACTCATCATAGACCTTACTATGTCTAACAAGGTTCAGTTTCTTCTTTCAGCCACACCATTGTGTTGTAGGGTGTAAGGTGGAGTCTATTGAGATAAAATCTCATTATCCCTAAGATAATCTAGAAACTCTTAGCTTAAGCATTCACCTCCTTGATCTGATCGAAGTTTTTTAATACTTTTGCCAAGTTGTTTCTCTACTTCATTTTTGAATTCTTTGAACTTTTCAAAAGCTTCAGATTTGTATCTTATAAGATACATGTATCCATATCGTGAGTAGTTATCAATAAAAGTAATGAAGTAGATGAAACCACCTCTGGCGTGTGTAGACATTGGACCACATACATTTGAATGTAATAAGTCTATAAGTCCTTTAGCACGTTCACCCTTTTCCTTAAAGGGTTATTTAGTCATCATGCCTAATAAGCTTGATTCACATGTGTCATATGATTCATAATCAAATGGCTCTAAACTACCACTTTTGTGTAGCTTAGCCATGCGCTTCTCACTTATATGACCAAGGCGACAATGCCATAAGTAAGATGATTTCAACATATCTTGTTTTTGCCTTTTATTATCATTGATGTTTAAAATTGGATTTGACATATCTAATATGTATATTCCATTACATAATGTACCACTAGCATAAAGAATTCCATTCAACATAATAGAACAATAATTGTTACTAAAAGCTAAAAGGAAACCATCTTTATTTAAACTTGAAACAGAAATAATGTTTTTAGTCAAAGCAGGTACATAATAGCAATTATCCAAATTTAATATAAGCCCACTAGGGGGAGTTAATACATATGTTCCTATAGCTAATGCAACAACCCTTACTCCATTTCCAATGCGTAGGTCTGACTCTCCCTTATTGAGCTATCTACTGTTCCTTAGGCCCTGCATATCAGTGAATATGTGTGAGCCACAATCGGTATCTAATACCCATGAATTATTATTGGAAACAATATTAATTTTAATGACAAAAATACCTGAAGTAGATGGGCCATCATATGCCTTCTTCTTCAAGGACTCTGTTGAACCTTGAGGGGGTATTTCCGTCATTTTGATGCTAACAAATAAAATAGCAATAATGTATTTAACATACTTGTTTTTTAAGTTTATTGAATAGGGTATGAAACATGATAGTAAGAATGGAGAATGGAAGACTAACCTTAAAAAGACAAAAAATGAAGAAATAGCATGTTCACGACCGTGACCTTATATGTCATGCCCGTGATGAAGCTTAGAACCAACTATCCAATATTTAAAGTTCATGACCATGAAGAATGATAGCAACAGTGAATGATCATATCAATCA
This sequence comes from Triadica sebifera, assembly GCA_023653625.1. Classification (NCBI taxonomy): domain Eukaryota; kingdom Viridiplantae; phylum Streptophyta; class Magnoliopsida; order Malpighiales; family Euphorbiaceae; genus Triadica; species Triadica sebifera. The sequence goes on from CM042897.1 coordinate 15,168,204, forward strand.
TGATCGTGAAAGAGAGTCACACCCATGAGAAGACATGACAAATTCCTCCAAAGAGCTTCACGGCCAGAGTCACTACTTGGACCACGACTAGGAAGGATGTTCATGCCTGTGAATATATAATGTCACGCCCGTGATCAAACACTTCAAATCTTTTCAGAATGCTTCACGGCCAAAGTCACCACTCAAGTCACGGCTTGGAAGAACAGTCATGACCGTGACACTCATACTCACGACCGTGAAAGAGGAAAGAGAAACATGTCAGGTGCAAAGTTAAGAGTTGGTGCAATGGCTATTTCCACATTAAATGCAACCAAACGACTATAATTCGCCATGGAAGTATAAATGCAAGTCATTTATGAATCCAGAACAAGAGAATAATAAAAATCTTGTTGTAAGCCATTTGTGCATTTTATACTTTCAAAACAAACATTTATTCTCTATAAAAATCTTATTGCTCATTATTCTCTAAGCATTATAGATTTGTAAGTGTTTCTCTTTGTAATCTACTACTCAAGTGAGTTTGGGTATTTTGGGTTAAGAGTAGAACACTTGTAAGGGTTATTTGTGTGAGCCTTTAAAACACAAGGAATTGGTTTATTGTGTGAGCCATTAAAACACAAGGGATTTCTGAGTTAGGTGTGATTCATTGTTAGAAACACCATAGTTGGGAGTGAGCTTGTAAAACTCCATTGTAACACTTAGTGTGTTAGTAAAACTCCCAATTGAGATTAGAGAAAGGAGTAAGGTTTGTTAACACCCGAACCTCTATAAAAATTCCCGTGTGATATCTTCCTATTCCTACTCAACTTAACTTTTCTTTCCGCACTTACAAGTAAAAATTTTAATATCCAATTTAAACCCCCTTCTTAGTTTAATATCTGGGCAATAGACTCCAAGTGAGCCTTCAATTTCTCTTCCAATGGTCATCCTTGCCACATTAGAAGCATGTCCCCTTTGGAGCAATCTCCTTGGCCTTCTTCTTGGCCACACCTCTGTTAGGCTTCATGGACTTCTTCTTCTTTTTAAGGTTCTTATTTTTAGAACTTGAAGATTCCACTAGCATCACAACCTTACTGTCCTTCTTGACAAATGGCTCAGCTATTTTGAGCAAGTTAATCAGCTCAGGAGTAGTGGTAGAGATTTGGTTCATCCTATAATTAAGCACAAAATGTGAATAACTATCAGACAAATCAGTTAGAATTACGTCAATACTTAATTCATCATCCATCACAAATCCTAAGGTGACCAACCTCTCAATATAGCCATTAATCTTCAATGCATATTGCATTGGAGATGTCCCCTCAATCATCTTAGTGCGGAAGAGCAACCTTAAAGTTTCGAACCTTTCGGAATGTGCTTGATCATCAAAAAGCTCTCTTAGATGGTATACTATGGAATTAGCATCCATAGCCTCATGCTGCTTTTGTAACTCAGCTGACATAGTAGCAAGCATAATGCAGGTTGCCATCTCACTATCTTCGAGATGCTTTTGATATGCCTTTTGAGCATCTTCAGAAGCATTAGCAGCAGGGGGATTAGGGAGTGCCTCATCTAAGACATACCCAATCTTTTCGGATTTGAAAACTATTCTCAGATTCCTTAGCCAATACAAAAAATTGGGCCCAGTCAACTTATTTGATTCCATTAGCGATCGCAAATTCACACTTGTCATGATGATGATTCTAGCAACCTAGATGTAAAATAGAACATGTTAGAATGTACATAAAATGTATGTTTATTAGGTCTTTAATAAATCGCATTATGGCTCCCACTATTTATTACGAATCTATAGCCCTCACTATGAACTCGAGAGAACTTATATGGAAGTTCTCCTAGTGGGTCGATATCCAACTAGCTAAGAATAACCTTGAGGCAACTCAACAAGCTATCTTTAGTTTGGTTGGTAGATATCTAATCCATATCAATTGCATTATTCATGCAACTATCGAATCTTGTGCTATCAACTTATTGATGTGTGCACATACATTGGGCTATCGACTCTTGATATGTGTACATCTTATGTATACAAATCCAACTTCACCTCCAATACACATTAACCTTGGCGCAAATCCAACAAGTTAATAATATCGGTTAAGTCTAACCCATTAATCGTGAAATCTAATTTCAATGGATTGAACATATTCTTATAGAGTGAGCTTGAGGCAACTCAACAACCCTAACTCTAGAAGAACTCTGGTTCTCCCCATATTAATGGAAGGCGTAAGACTTAATTGTTTATTTAGCGAGAGATTTCTTTGTTATTATTTCATGCTTTTATATATCATACATTCATCACATGGATATATAAAGATAGTTACATTAACTATATGGCATGATTATGGACATACTAAAGTCAATCGCTTGAGCCAAAGAGAAATTGACTAGGTCTTACCTAGGTATATGCATGAATTTACATCCCAAAATAGAAATTAAATTCCTATTTCTAAGTCTTCTTGTTTATGGTATCACATCCTTTGCTTCTTGCTCATTTGTATCTTCATTCTATCCTAATCCTATATAATCTAATTATATATTTCAAATTATAGAACCTCAATTTACATTTCAGGGGAGTAAGATGAGAGAGAAATACATAAGAAAGAAAGAGAGGTAGGGACACGCAGACCCTATTTAACATAAAAGAAAATAATTCCATGCATGTTGAATCACATTGGGCCTAAGTCCATAATCATCCATCATGTCTTTTTATACACCCCCAACATGCATTCTCTAATGTACAAAATATAAATGACAATTTTGGATTTTAATTTGTAAATTGATTCAACGCTTGAACCAAAATTGTCTATATGTGTTCTTTCGGTTAATTTAATTTTGTATGTCATTTTAAAGTAAAATTTAATATTTAATCAAATTAAATTAAATTCCATATTTCCAGAATTAATTCAAAATTAAGTTTCCTTAACATCAGAATATTATGATGTTAAAATTAAACAATTTCATTTTAATATACATACAAATTTCTAGTCATACTAGAATTGCAATTGCAAACTTAAATTAATTCAAACTTAATTTCCAAAAATTCTAAAAATTTCTAGAACTTCAAATCATCATTATAATTATCTTTAGGTCAGCTCAAGTTTATCAAAATATTTTTGGCACAAGAAAAAATTACCAAGACAAACGAACCAACACACTTAGACGCTCAAAATGACTAATTCAACATCTAGAATTTTTTAAAATTTTGAATGCTTGCAAAATAATTTTGGAATGCATCTAAAAAAAATAGCATATTTTTAATCACATAAAAAATATTTCAAGGTGCTGAAAAGTAAATAAAAACATACAAAAATATCAAACAAAACAGCCCCACTAGGTATGCAAAACTGTTCCGTTTTTGTATTTGTTTCAAAAATTAATTTAAATAATTTTTAATTAATTATTGGACACTTTTAGAGGTATAAATATATTTTCAATATATCTAAATAATTATTTCATAATCAAATTATAAGAAAAATATAAACAGCCCTATCAATTAAACCAAACAACAACACATGTTCATAAACAAGGCAATTTTAGGCATTTTTGAAATAAATCCGAAATTAATTGTTTGAATCATATTCAAATCATTTTTCAATCAAAATAATCATCCTTAATCATCCCATGATCATATTAGAGAAACAAAAATATGTAAAACATATTTTAAAAATTAATTTCAATTTTTCAAAACCTATTGATCCAAAATAATTAAAATCATGCAATCCCATTGCACTTTCAATTAAAATTAATTTTAATGGACACAAGGGGCACTGATACCACTGCTGGATTTTGAAGAATGAATCATATTCATAAACACAGCAAAAAATAAAAGTTTCAAAACCCGAAACAAAAGATCATACTTGTGCCATTAAAACTAATTTATATAAATATAGAGGTTATAAATTATACCTTGTCATTTCTTATTTGTTCTTCAAATTTTCATTTTATTGGGTTGTAGCAAATCACAACAATCCACATGAGGATGTCTCTAATGTTAATCCATGCGAACAATGAAGAAAAAACTATCAAAACAAATGGTTTGAACAAATTCAAAGTGCTAGCTTTGAAAGTGTTCTTAAGAGAATTTTGTTATGTCTTAAAATATTTTTTTCACAAAAAAATATTTTCATGTCTATTTTCTAACATTTGATGTCTTTTCTATTTGAATCAAATTCAAAGAAAAGATGAAAAGTCAAAATTGGAGAAAAGGGAAATGAATGAATAGTAATTGGCCATAATCGGCCTAATTAAGGCCAAAATCTACTGTTGGCCAACAAGAGGGAGGCAGCAGTGCGATGGGCCTGCTATGGGCTACCGCTGGGCAGCCTAGCCCGTGTGAGCCCGTACTGGTCAGTGACCCTCCCGATCGATTTTTTTCGTGCGATCTAATCGCGATCCATCCCAAAATAATTCTCTTATATTTTGGATCATATTCAAGACCATTTTACTCATTGTCCATATCTTCAATGCGTGTGACCCATTAAGTTCCCAGTTATATTGGCCACTTAAATTAACAATTAATTTAAGTAAGTCATGAGCAGCATCTAACAACACATCATGACCCCTAATTGACAGGAAAGTCAGTGGTTTGACTACGAACCTTTCCATAGAAAATTTTCGTGCAATTATTCCATTCACCATTCTATATCCCACTTGGTTCAGAGTATGGACATGTGTCAACTCCTATTAGACTGACTATATCACGTCTAGTCCAAGTAATGTTATTTCTTGTCCTTGAGGCTCATTACTTTATTAGATATGTCATTGAAGACTATCTTTATGACATTTCCACTCCGGCCAGAGATTTTCGAGTAATGACCACGACAAGAGGCCATGGGTACACACTCCTTCTATCAGGAGTGGTGAATCCTTTATTGGTTACCCAATTACCTTTGAATATCTCAAGTTTTATCCAATCACCAATCTATGAGCAACCTCCCTGAGGCAATAAAGAATAGTGTCAAAATATAGAATCAATATTTAAGATATCCTTGAGTACCTCAAGTCTAAGGATACTTGTACCATTACTATCATGAGACTATCATTGATATTTGAATAGATTATCCATATGATTGTCTCATAGATGGTCATCCAATTTTCTTAGCTACACTTAGTAAGCATCCATATATTAACTCTAAACATCACATGTTTATAGATTATGAGATCTACTTGTAGCGCTTCCTTACCCTACTAGTCGTTAGTAGGATATGGAAGCGCTACTAAGCTCATCTGTTTTAAAACCAATGTTAAAATTATTGAATTTTTTTTGAGTTTATTATTAGCGAAACATTTATTGCTATATTTTTTTCTTTCCATTTAAATATATAACTAGTGATGGAAATTTTTTTGATTTAAAAAAACTCATTTAATTAAACCATAATATTTAGACATATATTTACAAATAATACTAAATATATAAAATTACAAAATTCATTCCTTATAAATCCTACATGCCACAAATTTATATCAAAAGAAATTCCTAAAATTTAATTTTTACAACATAATTTCCAAAACATACGAAAAGAACTAGACTGCTGCAATCTTATCTTGGGATTCTCTCTTCTTCGGTCGCCCTATCAGAACAGCTACTTCTATTTATCTGTGCATGAAACACACGCGCTAAGCTACTAGCTTAGTGATACGTTTGACAACTATCCAATAATTTCATAAATAATTCTAAAATAAAATTTTAGAAACTACAATTAATTTATTAAGTATGTCAAATATTCAACTAATAATAAAATCATTTTCTTCATGCAAAAATATTTAATTCATCAATTATGACATTCTATTCATTAAGCATGCTTGAAATTGCTTAACAATTCAAGATATAATATTTACAATATCAATTTCATAATTCATATATTTTTTTCCTATTATTTATTTAATAGCCCACGACATCTTAGACCAGAACTAAATACTGGATATAGAGTTTCTGCTCTCCGGCAGTATAGTCTACATAATTATTTTATAACTCGATATTTAATGCCTACATTTCCAATAACAACTCTGCACCTTTTTGGTGCCTACATAATTTTGAACTCAACACTATTTCTTAGTGCATACGTAATTTCAACTCAACACTATTTCTTAGTGCTTACTTAAATTAAATCTCAGCACTATTATTTTCCTACATTTCTATCCTTTTATTGGCATGCCAACTGTAACACCACATCTTATGCATTTAAGTATAACCTATCTCTGTATCAAATAATCACACATAGCATGTTGGAAAAACAAAATATCCTGTTAATAGTGATAGTAAAATTTTTTTTATATCCTGTAATATTATTCAATGACTTTGCAAGTCTCATATCCTGTAATTTCATTCAATGACTTGCAATTCTCATATCCTATAATATTATTGAATGACTTTGCTAAGTTAACACTGAGGTTTTCACTACAACATAATATATATCACATATATCAAAACATAAACTTTACACATAAGTATTTTCGAGTTGCTTTCATTTATATATTTTTAAACTCATTCCAAAATGACTATACATATTCAAGCACGTAAATACAAAACATAGATGACATATTTTCATGCTTGTGTGGAATGCAAGGAGAGAGAGTGATGAGGCTCGGCCAGTGACCTGTGCTCCATGTCTTTTATATGCTACTCAAAATGAGCTATCACTTTTCTTTACCTGAAAAATGATGCAAATTGATGAGTTGCGGCTCAGTGAGAGTAACCATCAAATGAGCTCTGAAGTACCGAACAACTCATAATAATAAATCACAAATCCAATACATACCATGTATTCCATTCCATTCATCAGTATTATATAAGTATCAATAAAGTTGAAACATATAATCATTACTCCTTACGTATGCAAATGCTTTGCTTATTTTATTTTATTGTGACTAAGTTAAACAGACATTGCCCCGGGTTTCTATGTGAACATTTGTCATATGAACATTTGCATTTGCTAGCTAGCTTGATTATTTGTTTCATTTGCACATTTGTTGGGCCATAGGCCTCTTCTTTTGCTTTATAATATCGATTAACTAGTCACAATGCCTTTTTAGTCCATATGCACATGCACTTGTATTTAACCATTCATCAACCATTGCATCTTTATCATATACAACATACAGATATTCCATATACACCTCATATGTCACGCATATACCTTGCATATACTATAAATATACCATGTATATATATCATATATCAAACATATACCCCAAATATACCACAAGTATACCATTTATATGTACCACAATGTCACAAATTATCCATCATTACATTATCAAGGACCAATCATGACAATCATATAAATCACATAGCAAGCAACATTCATTTGCACTAAAATATTCAATTGATAATTAGACTCACCGTTCTCCTTTGATTCCGACCCCTAACTTATTGTCTATCCACTCCTTGTGGGTCTCTAATATTTTGCGAGCCTAAAATGAAAATAATCACGATTAACTCATGATTAGGGAGACAAATTAATATGCATTGTTCATATCAATAGTTAAGAGTTTTCCTATGAGGCAGTGTGCTCATGACAATTTACATAATCTAGCTCTAACCAGCTCAAATGGGCCAAACAAGTTGCTGGATCTGCCCAGGGCACTCAATTGGCAGTTCAAGTCATGGAACAATCATGGTTCCATTCACCATAACTCAAAATATACAAGTCATATGATCCTGAAATTTGGTATAAAGATACATAACACATATATATACAACTTTTATATTTTGAGATACTTTCAATAATAGCTTTAACATATTCAAAATCAAAGAATACAGTAGCTAACTTGGTTAGGGTTCACACCCTGACTAGTTTCAGTAGAGAGATGATTTCTCTTCCTATACACCAAATCATGCAAAACAGTTTACATATAAATAAATATAAGACATAAAGGAACAACCTTTGTGTTTTAAACTTTTCCATAATCAATTTCTATGTGCATCAAAATTGGGTTGCAAATCAATGCCTATTAACGAACCTAAGCAACTCAAATCAACCCTATAGCAATAAGAATTGATTACTTACCAAGAACGACATTGCAAGGGATCAATTAGCTTCAAAAACTAAGTGAAACAAGGAATAATTGAATTCTGAAGTGGAGGAAAATGAAGAAGAAGTCGGGCTGGAGAAGAAGGCAGAAATGGGGAAGGAAGATGAAAATAAAGTCTACTTATTTTTTGTCCTTTTCTCTTTTTCTCTTTTTCTCTTCTTCTCTTCTCTTTTCTCTTCTCATTTCTCATTTATCTTCTCTTCTATTTCTCTTTTGTGTCATTTTCATTTTATTTTGTCTATATTATTATTATTATTTACATATATTTATAATTTCACTAATTCACACAATAATATGGCTTAATCATTTGACCCGATTTAACTAAATTAACAATGTAAATGTTTACTAATCTTAATTTAATCATTTTTCTTACTTTAATTTAGTCAACTTATTCAATTTATTTCTAATGATTTGTTATCATAATTTAGGTTATAAGGATACACGTGTGACTCGATACAATTGCCAAATACTAGGACATGTAGCTAGTGCGTGCCATGAACATGTTTCTAAGAAAATATGTATGAAATGCATGTGTTCAATTGAATTATATAGAAGATGTATATGTTCAAATGAAATGCATGTGCGTACGCATGTGGGGAAGGTCAAGGATGTTACACTTACTTATCCTAATTTCTAGTTCTCGACTAGATGTTATAGAGCTTAATTATATTTGCTACCTTTATTATTATTTACAGAAATTATATAGGTAACATTAATATAAATTCCATATAAATACAATAATTCCCATTAAATGTTTTAAAATCTCATACTTTCTCATTTAATCATTATAACTACAAGAAAATCAAATAATATATTTTTCTATCACAAAATTCCATAATCAACACATATGTTCAAACTGGCATATTCTGGACAGCTTTTCTTCCTTATGTTTCCCTATATGTTTCGTCCATTTTTAGATAGAATTTGGACAAGTGGTCAACTAACAAAATGTAAGTACATGTCTTATCTTTAATTTTCAACTAGAACCACATTAAAATGAAATTTGTAGCAAACGTTATGAATTTTCTTCTAACCTATATTCATTGCAATCTGCCCAATATTTTGTTTTTGACAGATTTCTAGTTAAAATTTTGAGTCCATTTTTCACCTAATTCTAGGCCTATTCAAGTCTAATGGTCTGCATGAAAATTGAATTCCAATGTCTTAACTTTCCAACCAATAAGAATCACTCAAAAAGCAAATCTAGAACTCAAGTTATGACTAGCAAAACTAGACACTGTTCATAAGATGAATTTCCAGCACTTCAATTAATTTATACAATTTCCATTTTCATGCATCAACCTCATATTCTAGTTTTTATTTTCACATTCATATAATCATTTAATCACTAATTCATTACTCAATCAAATATCCAGAATTTCATACACATCATAAAATCAAAATCAACATTTTTCTATATTGAATTTTTGCCAAATGTACATACCTTATAATTCTACTTCTCTTCACTTCTCTCTTCCTCCTAGTTTGCTTTCTCCTTGCCCTTACCTCCTCTTTGATTTTGGTTCAAGGATTGTTCACCTCCTTTTTCTAACAACAATTTTTTTACACTAATCAAGCACTAATCACACTAATCCACCCTTAATCACCATTAACATATTAATAACTCTAAATTACTAACTTTAATGGCAACTAACCCCAAAATCAAAGAAAAGAGAATAATAAAAGTGAGAAGATGGAATATCTAAACTCACCTTTGAGGATCTTCAAAATGATCAAAGTCTTCTTTCTCTTTTTCTCTTCTTTTCTTCCTTCCTCTTCCTTAGTTTATCTTACTTTTCTTCACTTCTTTGATGATCTTGCCTTAATCCCATTTTTTTTTCCATCTAATCTTAGCTTGATTTGAAGAAAGAAAAAGAATAATAAGTGGGGGAGGAGGAGCTCACAGGAAAAGAGAGAAAAAAGGGAGAGAAATGGGTTTGATTAAGGTGAGGAAGAAGAAGAATGGTCAAAAAAGTGGGAATGTGACTTTTTATAGTTGGATTAGGTGGGTGGTTAGGATTAATTATTAATCTTGCTTCCCATTGGTCCATTAATTTAAATCACTCTTACTTTATTTTAATCAAAATCAAAAGAATATTCATTTCCTTAGATAATGAATATCCCATTTTTATGCCTTCTTAAAATATTTGTGCCAAAAACACTGCAATTTCCAATTTCGTTCAGCGAAAAATTATTTTTTTCCAAATTTTAATTCCAAACTACAAAATTCTCAATTAATAATATCCAAAATATTTTTCTCACATCATATTATTATTTTAATTTTTTTCATGTTCGAATTTAAACTCCGATCTGTTCAGCGCGCCAGATTTCAGTCAACGCAACCGTGGCCTAAATTATTGGGCATTACACTACTACTTGATCCAATCAAGGAGTGTAACATGTGCTAGTCTATCTAGATTAATATTGTCTCGTCTCATTAATCTTATGACTAGGGATAATTTTGATACTAACATAATTACACATTATAAGAATCTCAATATCATAATCTCATCATGATTTCCTTCATGCTATGTTATGTATCAATGACTTCATTAATTAATTTAAGATCACTTATCAATTCATATATCAAATGAATATCAAATTAATGAAAAAACCTTTTATTAATCAAATAAATTTGTACAATAAGTGCTAAAGGTGATTGCCTTTAGAGCACTCCTCTAACACTAATAACTCTAAATTACCAACCTTAATGGTAATTAACCCCAAAATCAAAGAAAAGAGAAGAAGAAAAGTGAGGAGATGGAATATCTAAACTCACCTTTGAAGATCCTCAAAATGACCAAAATCTTCCTTCTCTTTTTCTCTTCTTTTTTTCTTTTCTCTTCCTTTGTTTTTGCTCACTTAGCTTCACTTTCTTGTTAATCTTGCTCTAATCCAACTTTTTCCCATCTAACCTTAGCTTTGATTGAAGGAAAAAAAAAAAGAACAAAAGGGATGTATGTCACGGCAACAAAGGAGAAGAAGATAGAGTTTTTTTTTGTTTGTTTAAGATGAGGAAGAAGAAGAATAAAGGTAAAAAGTGAAATTTGACTTTTATAGTTGGATTAGGTGGGTGGTTACGAATAATTAGATAATTTCTTCCCTCATTGGTCCATTAATTTAAATCACTTTTACTTTATTTTAATCCAAGAAATATTCCTTTGCTTAATAAAGAATATTCCATTTATATACCTAAAACTATTTGTGTCAAAAACACAGTAAATTCCAATTTTGTTTAGCAAAAAATTATTATTTTCTAAATTTTAATATCGAACTTCAAAATTCTCAATTAATATTTTTTTATTATTTTAATTTTTTTCATATTTGAATTTAGGCCCTGATTGGTTCGACGCACCGGATTTCGGTCAACCACGACTGTGGCCTTAATTATTGAGCATTACAGGTATTTATACCTCTAAATGATCTAAAGTCGCATAAGGAAAAGGAATCCTAAAGATATCTAACCCTAATCCTTTGTAGATTGGGATTTACAAATCATCCTATCTAAATCCCTTAAAGTTAGGGATTTGACAATTATGCAATATGAATCATTTTCTAATAAGAAAACTAAATAAAGACTTAATTTAATTAATGAGGTAGTGGTATTGGCTTTATTTTAAATGGCCCATATGCCCATTACATTAAAAGACTAATGGCCCAATATTAATTTAGGTCCTAAATAGATAAATAAGCTCATACTGTTTGAATCCTCATGATATGCACATGACTTGCATATGACCACCACATGACTAGCATATGACCCCTTGCACATGTCTTGCACATGACTTTGAAGCTTGAATATGGACTTGTTGGCTAGCCCATTGGGCTAGTTGGCTTGGTCTTCACATGCCCAAATGGATGTTATAATCTTTGGGTTGTCCTATGATGATGTCTCCTCAAGCTGGATCCATTCCACTTTTTTGATGTCTCTTGTCACCAAGCTTTGAACATATATTTGCAAGGCTGCCTTAAGCTTATTTACTCTTGATCTTATAATTGGTCCAATTGACTTGAATATTCATGAAATATTTCTTTTATCTCCACTTTAGGCTTCCCTTTGTGTAACATTAGCCCACAAGCTTGATTGTTGACTTTAGGCCCAATATTACCTCTAATGCTCCAATGTTGGCTCTTATGGGTTGGAACATGTCCTAAAGGTATTTTGAACATATAAAAGATCTTTTGAACTCCTTCTAGGCCCATGTCGAGGATATAAGGTTGTTCCACTTCATTGGTGCAAGATAACCCTCCATGATTGACACCCTTGCTCATATCATTCCCCATTTCCCTGGGAAGATTCGTTCTCGAATCTTTGCCTACATCAAAAGGAAAATGTATATAAAAAAGCAAAGAATAATCATAATTGTTAGTAAAAATCTCACTCTTGATCTCTTTCTTTTTTTCACACACACTCACTATTTTCTCTCCTTGTTCATTATTTTTTCATCTTTATCACTCAAAATCTCTTCTTTTTCAATTGTCTCTTTTATATCAACACAAACAACCACTTCTTTCATCTCAATCTCATTCTCTTTTACTCCTTCAAGCTCACCCAAATCTGGTACTTCACTCACCACCATGGATCCATTATTTTTAGCTACAAAATTTTGTGAATGATGATTTCACCTTTAATCTTTATGCTCTGAATAACTCTAATATTATTAATTTTCTCTAATGGTGATATAAAATCTCTAGTCGAACATACAATTTCATCTTCACCATTATGAACTATGTTAATATCCTCATAAGCTTGATTCCTCCAACATCCTCTACTTTATCCATCATACAACTCTTGGTCTCATGCATGTTTCTCGTCATATGTTGCTTTCATTCTAAGGTAGTCTTCAAAGAAAGTAGGTGTTCTTTCTCACCTTTGTCTTCCTTTTAAATGGGCTATCTCTTCATGTCGCCTATCCATCCTATCCATCTTATCATAAATATTATCATATGTTGCATCTATATTGTCAAGTTTCCTTAGAATAGCTCAAATTAAAGCAACTTCATCTTGCTTTGATATGATTACAACCTGCAAAAAATGTTAGTAATAACCTCACTACACTCCCCTCACATGTTTGACTCAAAAATCAAAAAGTGTTTCACTAATGTTTCTCTCAATTGATGTCTCTTACCCTCTCATAAGCTCACCACTCTTGCCTTTTACCACTATTTTGCTCCCACTAAGGTACTAGTCCATATCAAAATCAATCAAATTAGTAATAACAAACAACAAGTATCTAATGGAATGTAAAAATAATGAAAACCCTATAAAATAAAGAGTAAAAACAAGACTAAAAGCAAATTGATGTTATGAAAGTAATGAAAAGACAAATTTAATATATGCACACACAGATGAAGAGTAAGGTGTGCAGATTCTTATTTATATTATTTGAGTAAGATAGGATGCAAAATTACTCAACTAATGTAAAAGAAACAAATTGGACAACAAATAAGAATAGAAAACAAAGAATGCAAAGATTTGACAAAACTAGGAAAATTATGTAAAAAAGTTCTCCTCCCCTAATGGAATTTGAACAAAACCTTAGACACACTATTTAAAACCCAAATTCATGTCAATTAATTAAAATAAATGCCCTCAAGCAATTATTAATCACCAATAGCACTAATTCTAGCAATATGCAATGAAAACTCCATTATAGTGCTCAATATGAAACCAATATGATCCAACTATGAACTTCACCAAAATTTGCACAAAATATCAATTTTAATAAGTTTAGAGCAAATATAATCAATGACAATTTAAATTGATAGGTGTACAATTAGTTGAATCCAAACAGCCCCACTTTTGGCAATTTACTTCTATACTGATAAGGATCAAGGCCCCAAACTTTGCCCCAAAAGCGCGCTCAAAGGGGAAGGTTTGAACCCAGCCCTATAAACCAGTCTAGGAGTTCCTCCGCAATCGATGTGGGATGCATCATCCTCACCCCCTTAAGACCCCAACTGCCTCGGTCAGTGATATGTCGTAACACGAAGGGACACCAGTGTACAGGGCTGGCTCTAATACCAAATGATAAGAATCAAGGCCTCTAACTTCACCCCAAAAGTGAGCTCAAAGGGGAAGGTTTGAACCCAGCCTTATAAACCAGTCCAGGAGTTCCTCCATAACCGATATGGGATGCATCATATACGCATGTAAATTTCCTTTTCTATTTTTTTCCTTTTTTTAATAATAAGATCATAATCAAAATCAAAGTATTTATAACACCAAAATCGCACTAATTAAGCAAAACTTCAATAACTTGCACAAAAGGGCAGATTCAGACACTATTATGTAAACCTTAGTTTTTTTGTATTTTTATGTTGCAACTTAAACAAATATAACTAAAATAGAAATATAAAGATAAATTTAATTGATTTAGAAGTTTTTCTCTAATACCAAATGTTACGGCAACCCCTTAGAATAGTCTAAATGACTTCAAAATCAATTCAGAATCAAATTTTCAATTCTAATCAATTGTTAATTGAACCCTTCACCCCCAAATGAGTAAAGAATTGGTAACAAAGAGTATAAGAAAGAATTAAAACACACCACAATTCAATACTAACCTGGTAATTGAAATAATCCTTAGCATACCAAGGTGTTGAACATGCCTTTCTTCAAAAGAAAAAAAACCTCTCAAATCTTTGTTAATCATGTAATCTGATGTCATTCACATTTTTGGGAGGTATTTATACAACTAAATGACCTAAAGTTCCATAAGGAAAAGGAAACCTAAAGATATCTAACCCTATAGATTGAGATTTACAACTCATCTTATCTAAATCCCTTAAAGTTAGGGATTTGATAACTAAGTAATATGAATCCTTTTCTAATAGAAAAACCAAATAAAGACTTAATTTAATTAATGAGGTGACGACATGAGCTTTATTTTAAATGACTCACACGCCTATTACATCAAAAGACTAATGGCCCCATCTTGATTTGGGACCTAAGTAAATAAATAAGCCCATACTGCTCGAATCCTCATGATATGCACATGCCTCCCTTTGCACATGAATTGCACATGACCACCACATGACTTGTACATGACCCCTTGCATATGTCTTGCACATGACTTTGAAGTTTTAATATGGACTCATTGGCTAGCCCATTGGGCTAGTTGTCTTGGTGTTCACATGCCCAAATTGATATTATAAGCTTTGGGCTACACCATGATGATGTCTCCTCAAGCTTGATCCATTCCATTTCTTTGATGTCTCTTGTCACCAAGCTTTAAACATATGTTTGCAAGGCTGCCTTAAGCTTATTTACTCTTGATCTTGTAATTGGTCCAATTGGCTTGAATATTCATGAAAGATATCTTTTATCTTTACTTTAGGATTTCCTTTGTGTAACATTGGCCTATAAGCTTGATTATTGACTTTAGGCTCAATATTACCTTTAATGCTCCAATGTTGGCTTATATGGGTTAGAACATTTCCCAAAGGTATTTTGAACATATAAAAGAGCTTTTGAACTCCTTAAGGCCCATGTCGAGGATATAAGGTTGTTCCACTTCGTTGGTGCAAGATAACCCTCCATGATTGGCACCCTTGCTCATATCAAGAATTATCTAGCTTGGTGGGGTGCACGACTTGGTTTTTATGTTATATGCCTAAGGAGTATTATATGGAGGTGATCAATTGGAATGAGACATCAATTTATATGCATCACTATTATAGGTTCCATTTAATTTAACAACTAACTAAGAAAACCTGATTTGTGCTTCACATTGTAGAATTGAAATCATGTGGGATTATAATGCCCGATAATTTAGGCCACGGTCACAGTTGACCAAAATCTGGTGCTCCGAACCAATCAGGGTTTAAATTCGAACATGAAAGAAAAAAATTAAAATAATAATAAAATTTGATAAAAATATTTTGGATATTATTAATTAAGAATTTTGAAGTTTGGAATTACAATTTGGAAAAAAAATAATTTTTTGTTGAACGAAATTGGAAATCGCAGTGTATTTGGCACATATATTTTAAGAAGGTATAAAAATGAAATATTCTTTATTTAAGGAAAGGAATATTCTTTGGATTAAAATAAAGTAAGAGTGATCTAAATTAATGGATGAATGAGGGACAAGATTATTTAATTAATCCTAATCATCCACCTAATCCAACTATAAAAGTCAACTTTCACTTTTATCTTTTATTCTTCTTTTTCCTCATCTTAAAGAAACTAAATTCTCTCCCTTTTTCTCCCTTGTAGCCTTGACCTTCCTCTTCCCCATTGTTCTTATTTTTGTTCTTCAATCAAAGCTAAAGTTAGATAGAAAAAGGGTTGGATTAGTAAGATCAACAAAAAAGTGAAGGTAAGTGAGCAAAACTAAGGAAGAGGAAAGAAGAAAGGAAGAGAAAAAAAGAAGGCAAATTTTGGTCATTTTGAAGATCTACAAAGGTGAGCTTAGATCTTCCATCTTCTTACTTTTCTCCTTCTATTTTCTTTGATTTTGGGGTTAGTTACTATTAAGGGTGGTAATTTAGGGTTATTATTATGTTAATGGTGATTAAGGGTGGATTAATGTTTTTTAGTGTGAAAATTATTGTTAGGCCAAGGAAGTGAACAATCTTTGAACCAAAATCAAACAGGAAGTAAGGGCAAAGAGAAAGCTAACTAGGAGGAAGAGAGAAGTGAAGTAAAGTAGATTTTTGAGATATGTACATTTGACAAAAATTCAATATAGTAAAATGTTGATTTTGATTTTCTGATGTTTGTGTAATTGTGTATGAAATTCTTGATATTTGATTGAGTGATGAATTGATGATTAAATGATGCCATGAATGTAAGAATAAAAATTTGAATATGAGGGTGATGCATGAAGATGGAAATTTTGATTAAATGATGCATGTAGA
This sequence comes from Triadica sebifera, assembly GCA_023653625.1. Classification (NCBI taxonomy): domain Eukaryota; kingdom Viridiplantae; phylum Streptophyta; class Magnoliopsida; order Malpighiales; family Euphorbiaceae; genus Triadica; species Triadica sebifera. The sequence continues at coordinate 15,185,100 of CM042897.1, forward strand.
TACATTTCAAAAACAAGATTTAGGACTTGGTATTGTCATTATGAGTTCTTAGTAATGCCTTTGGCCTGACGAATGCCTCAGCAGCATTTATGGATCTAATGAATAGAATCTTTAGGCCTTATTTAGACTAGTTCGTGGTGGTGTTCATATATGATATCCTGGTGTACACCAGAAGCAGAGAAGAGCATGATCAATATCTTCATATTGTCTTCCATACCTTGAGAGAGAATAAATTATATGCAAAGTTGTCGAAATATGCATTATGGTTAGATAAAGTGGCCTTTCTAGGGCATATTGTCTCAGTCGATGGGATCAGAGTTGACTCTAGCAAGGTAGAGGCAATCCTCAACTAGAAACCGCCTCAGAATGTGATAGAGGTGAGAAGTTTTCTTAGTTTGGCTAGTTATTATCAGAGATTTGTGAAAGGATTTTCAATGATAGCCTCACCATTGAAAAAATTACTTAGAAAGGAGTCCATATTTGAGTGGACAGACCAATGCCAGACTAGTTTTGATAAGTTGAAGAAAATGTTGATAGAGGCACCAGTGTTGACACAACCTATTACGGGAAAAGATTATGTGGTGTATAATGATGCTTCCCTTAATGGTTTGAGCTGCGTACTAATGCAAGAAGACAAAGTGATCGCTTATGCTTCAAGACAACTGAAGCCTCATGAGAGAAATTATCTGACACATGATCTAGAACTACAACCATTGTGTTAGCATTGAAAATATGGCGACACTACCTGTATGACGAGCAATGTTATATCAATACAGACCTTAAAAGTCTGAAATATTTGCCTTCACAAAAGGAACTCAATTTGAGATAGAGGCGATGACTAGAATCAATCAAAGACTACAATTGCATCATTGATTATTAGCTGGGTAAGGCCAATGTGGTAGCTGATGCTCTGAGTAGAAACATTATAGAGAATTGCGGATTCAACCCACATTGATTCAACAAGTAAAGGACAATCAGAAGCAAGACACGAAATTAAAGAAAATATTTGAAATGGTGAAAAAGGGTGAAAAACCAGAATTTACTATTAAAGCAGATGGAAGATTAAGGCAAACAGACAGGTTATGTGTGCCAGACATACCAGAATTGAAATAGGATATTTTGAAAGAGGCTCACAATGTTATTTATGAAATGCACCCAGGAAGCAAAAAAATGTATCATGACTTGAAGGCATATTACTGGTGGCCAAGAATGAAAAGAGATATCACAGAGTATACTACCAGATATTTAACTTGTCAACAAGTGAAGGCTGAGCATCAAGTACCAAGTGGATTATTGCAGTCAATTTCAATTCTAGAGTGGAAATGAGAATGAGTTACAATGGATTTTGTTTCTAGGTTGCCTTTGACACAAAAGAGGCATGATGCAGTATGGGTAGTGGTGGATCGACTCACAAAATCAGCTCACTTTCTACTGATAAAGATATATGTGAATGAGATAATTTATTTACATGGTGTGCCAGTTTCAATCATTTCAGATTAAGACTCGAGGTTCACTTCACAATTCTGGAAAAGTTTGCATCAAGCAACTTTTACTCGACTCAATTTCAGCGTAACTTTCCACCCACAAATAGATGGACAATTAGAGAGGGTCATATAGATATTGGAAGATATGTCAAGGAGTTGTGTGATAGAATTTGAAGTTCGTTGGGATAAACATCTTCCATTAATAGAATTTGCCTATAATAATAGTCACCAAGCTACTATCGGTATGACACCATATGAAGCCTTGTATGGGAGGAAATGTAGAACACCTCTATGTTGAACCGAGCTTAGTGAAAAGAAAGTAGTGGGTCAAGATCTAGTGCAGCAGATAGAGGAAAAAGTGAGAGTAATAAGAGATAGGTTGAAAACTACTGCCGGTAGATAGAAATCATATGCAAATTTGAAAAGTAGGGATATTGAGCATACAGTTGGTGACAAAGTATTTTTAAAATTCTCACCTTGGAAAAGGATTTTTTGATTTGGAAAGAAGGGAAAGTTGAGTCCTAGGTTCATTGGACCATACGAGATACTTGAATGCATAGGTTCCATGACCTACAAATTAGCTCTACCACAAGAGTTAGACAAGATTCACAACGTATTCCATGTGTCCATGTTGAGAAGATATTGATTGGATCCATCTCATATCATATCAACAGAACCTATAGAGATACAACCAGATCTAACTTATAAAGAGGAGCCAGTGGAAATTCTAGCTCGAGAAATGAAAGAGCTACGGAACAAGGTGTTGTTGGTAAAATCATAATTCAGAAGAGGCAACTTGGGAAAATGAAGAGGTGATAAAGGCTAAGTATCCACAATAATTCCACACTAGTTAGAAAGGTAAAATTTGAGGACAAAATGTTTTTTGAGAGAAAAATTGTAATGCCCGATAATTTTGGCCACTGTCGCGGTTAACCGAAATCCAGTGCTCCGAACCGATTAGGGTTTAAATTTGGACATGAAATAAAAATATTAAAATGATAATAAAATATGAGAAAAATATTTTGGATATTATTAATTAAGAATTTTGAATTTTGGAATTAAATTTTGGAAAAAAAATGTTTTGCTGAACAAAATTGGAAATTGTAGTGTTTTTGGCACAGATATTTTAAGAAGACATAAAAATGAAATATTTTTTATCTAAGGAAAGAAATATTCTTGGGATTAAAATAAAGTAAGAGTGATTTAAATTAGTGGACCAATGAGGGACAAGATTATCTAATTAATCCTAACTACCCACCTAATCCAACTATAAAAGTGAACTTTCACTTTTTGCCTTTATTCTTCTTCTTCCCATCTTAAAGAAACTAAATTCTCTCCCTTTTTCTCTTTTGTATCCTTGACCTTCCTCTTCCCTATTGTTCTTCTTTTTGTTCTTCAATCAAAGCTAAATTTAGAAGGAAAAAGGGTTGGATTAGTAAGATCAACAAAAAAGTGAACCAAAGTGAGCAAAACTAAGGAAGAGGAAAGAAGAAAGGAAGAGAAAAAGAGAAAGAAAATTTTGGTCATTTTGAAGATCTACAAAGGTGAGCTTAGATCTTCCATCTTCGTACTTTTCTCCTTCTTTTTCCTTTGATTTGGGGTTAGTTACCATTAAGGGTGGTAATTTAGAGTTATTATTATATTAATGGTAATTAAGGGTTGATTAGTGTGATTAGTGTTTAATTAGTGTGAAAATTATTGTTAAGCCAAGGAGGTGAACCATCTTTGAACCAAAATCAAAGAGGAAGTAAGGGCAAGGAAAAAGCTAAATAGGAGGAAGGGAAAAGTGAATTGAAGCAGATTTTTGAGGTATGTACATTTGGCAAAAATGCAAAATAGTAAAATGTTGATTTTGATTTTGTGATGTTTGTACAATTGTGTATGAAATTATTGATATTTGATTGATTGATGAATTGATAATAAAATGATTCCATGAATGTAAAAATAAAAATTTGAATATGAGAGTGATGCATGAAGATGGAAATTGTAGGAATTAAGTGAAATACTGGAAACTTCTTCTTATGAATAGTGTCTACTTTTCTAGTTATAACTTGAGTTTGGAAAATTCTTTTTGAGTGAATCCTATTGGCTTGCAAATTTAAGACATAGGGTTTCAACTTTCATTGAGACCATTAGACCTGAATATATCTATAAGTAGGTGAAAAATGGACTTAAAGTTTGAACTAGAAATCTGTCCAGTAAAATACTAGCAACATTGGAATGAACGTATTTTAGAAAAGAAAATTCATAACTTTTGTTAAAAAATTTAGTTTAATGTGATTTTAGTTGCACAATAAAGGTAATACATGTACCTACATTTTGTTAGTTTATCACTTCTCCAAAATCCATTTAAAAATGAATGAAAAATATAGGGTAATATAAGGCAGAAATATTCTCTAGAATAGGGCAGCTTGCATATATGTATTGATTGTGGAAGTTTGTGATAGAAACATATATTAGTTGACTTTTCTTATAGTTATAATGATTAAATGAGCAAGTATGAGGTTGTAAAATATTTAATGGGAATTATTGCTAGGTTTTGAAGAATAAATCAAATTCAAAAAATTTTGAAAACCCGAAACAAAAGATCATACTTATGCCATTAAAACTAATTTATATAAATATAAAGGTTAGACATTATACCTTGTAATTTTTTATTTGTTCTTCAAATCTTCACTTTTTTGGATTGTAGCAAACCATAATAATCCACACTAGGATGTCTCTAATGATAATCCACGCGAAGAATGAAGAAGAAACTATCAAGAGAAATAGTTTGAACAAATTCAAAGTGCTAGCTCTGAAAATCTTCTTGAGAGAATTTTGTTGTCTTAACAAAAAAATATTTTCATGTCTATTTTCTGTCATTTGATGTCTTTTCTATTTGAATCAAATTCAAAGAAATGATAAAAAGTCAAAAATGGAGAAAAGGAAATGAATGAATAGTAATTGGCTATAATTGGCCTAATTAAGGCCAAAATCTGCCATTGGCCAATAGGTGGGAGGCAGCAGTACGTTGGGCCTATTTTGGGGTGCTGCTGGGTAGCCTAGCTGGCCCGCTAGGCTAGCTAGTAGCTTGCTTAGCTTGTACGGGCTCGTGACCCTCCCGAACGATTTTTCGTGCGATCTTATCGCGATCCATCCCGAAATAATTCTTTCATATTTTAGATCCTATCCAAGACCATTTTACTCATTCTCTATATATTCAATGCGTGTGACCCCTTAGGTTCCCAGTTATGTTGGCCACTTAAATTTACAATTAATTTAAACAAGTCATGAGTGGTATCTAGCAACACATCATGACCTCCAATTAACCGAAAAGTTAGTGGTTTGACTACGAACCTTTCCATAGATAATTTCCCTGCAAGTATTCCTTTCATCATTTTATACCTCACTTCGTTCAAAGTATGGACATGTGTCAACTCCCACTAGACTAACTACGTCACGTCTAATCCAAGTAATGTTAGTTCTTGTCCTTGAGGCTCATTAATCTATTAGATATGTCATTAAAGACTATCTTTATGATATTTCCAATTCGACTAGAGATTCTCGAGTAATGACCATGACAAGAGGCCATGGGTATACACTCCTTCTATCAAGAGTGGTGAATCCTTTGTTGATTACCCAATTACCTTCGAATACCTTAAGCTGTACCCAATCACCACCTTATGAACAACCTCCCTGAAGCAACAAGTAATAGTGTCAAAATACATAATCAATATTCAAGATATCCTTGAGTACCTCAAGTCTAAGGATACTTGCACCATTGCTATAATGAGATTATCATTGACATTTGAATGGATTATCCATATGATTATCTCATAGTTGGTCGTCCAGTATATTTAGCTACACTTAGAAAGCATCCACATGTTAAGTCTAAACATCTCATGTTTATAGATTATAAGATCTACTACTCGATCCAATCAATGAGTGTAACAAGTGCTAGTCTGTCTGGATTCATAATGTCTCATCTCATTAATCCTATGACTAGGGATAATTTTGATACTAACATAATTACACATGATAAGAATCTCAATATCATGATCTCATCATGATTTCCTTCATGCTATGTTATGTATCAAGGACTTCATTAATTGATTTAAGATCACTTATCAATTCTTATATCAAATGAACATTAAATTACTGAAAAACCTTTATTAATCAAATAAATTTGTACAATAAGTGCTAAAGGTGATTGCCTTTAGAGCACTTCTCTAACAAGCTCCCACTTGCAATAAAGCCAATCGCCTTTGCATTTAATTCCGTAAGCGAGCACATGAGAATCATATTTCTTTTGGGAAATTGGCTTAGTTACAGGATCAACAATATTCTGATAAGTGGGAACTTTTTCTATCTTTACATCATTCCTACCAATGATTTCTCTAATCAAATGGTATCTTCTGAGTACATGTTTGGATCTCTGATGAGACCGTGGCTCCTTTGCTTGCGTAATGGCTCCATTATTATCACAATACAATTGTATTGGATCAATAATGCTGGGAACCACTCCAAGTTCTATGATGAATTTCTTTATCCAAACTATTTCCTTTGCTGTTTCAGAAGCTGCAATGTGTACTTCGGTTGTGGAATCAACAATCGTTTTCTGTTTGGAACTCTTCCAACTAACTGCTCCACCATTTAGTGTGAATATATAACCAGACTAAGATTTTGAGTCATCCTTGTTAGATTGGAAGCTAGCATCGGTATAACCACTCGCAATAAGATCTCCATCTCCATATACCAAGAATACATCCTTAGTTCTTCTTAAGTACTTAAGGATATTCTTGACAACCACCCAATGACCCTCACCAGGGTCCAATTGGTATCTGCTCGTGACACTTATAGCATATGATACATCGGGTCTTGTACATATCATAGCGTACATGACTGATCCTATAGCTGAAAAATATGAAATCAAACTCATATGTGTCCTCTCATCTTGTGTCTTAGGACACAAATACTTTAAGAGAGTAATCCCATGGGTCATGGGAATATATCCCCTCTTGGACTGCTCCATGCGAAACCTCTTTAGCATATTATCTATGTATGTAGACTATGAAAGACCAAGCAATCTTTTAGATCTATCTCTATAAATCTTTATCCCCAAAATATAGATTGCTTCTCCAAGGTCTTTCATAGAAAAATTCAAGGATAACCAAACTTTGACTAATTGTAAGGCTGAGCCATCATTTCCTATTAACTTTATGTCATCTACATAAAACACAAGAAATACAATTGCACTCCTACTAACCTTTTTGTAAACACAAGGTTCATTTGGATTTTGTAAGAAACCAAACTGTTTGGTTGTCTCATAAAACCAAATATTCCAACTCGTGGATGCTTGCTTTAATCCATAAATAGATCTTTGAAGCTTACATACCTTTTTGTCATCTTTGGATATGAAGTCGTCTGGTTGTGTCATATACACATCCTCAGTTAGATTTCCATTAAGGAAAGCTGTCTTCATATCCATTTGCCATATCTCATAATGATAATGAGTAGCAATGACTAGGAGTATCCTTATGGATTTAAGCATAGTTACTGGGCTAAAAGTTTCATCATAGTAAATTCCTTGTCTTTGATGATAACCTTTAGCAATAAGTCTAACTTTATAGGTAATCACATTACCATCCATGTCAGTTTTCTCTTTGAAAACCCACTTGCACCTTATAGGCTTTATTCCTTCGGGTGGGTCAACCAAAGTCCATACTTGGTTTTCATACATGAAATCCATTTCTGATTTCATGGCTTGAAGCCATTTTGTCAGATTCTGAACTATTCAAAACTTCTTCATAGGTTGTAAGCTCATCATTTTCTAAGAGCAATACGTCGTTCTATTCACTAATGAGAAATCCATATCTCTATGGAACAGTACATATCCTACTTGACCTACGAAGATCTTGTGCTTCAGAAGGTTGAGTTGTTATATCATCTGTATGAGTAACAAGCTCGGGTTCAAGCAGTTTATCAGCATCTGTTTGAGCATCTTGAACTTTCTCTAGTTCAATTTTGCTCCCACTATCTCCTTTTAGAAGGAATTATCTCTCTAAAAAGATAGCATGTCTTGAAACAAAAACCTTTTGTTCCAATGGGTGGTAAAATTGATATCCATATCATGCTTTTGGATATCCCACAAACAGACATCGATTAGACTTAGCTTCTAGCTTATCTGACATTGTCCACTTCACATAAGTAGGACAACCCCAAATTCTCATGTAAGAAAATGTGGGCCTCTTGTTATACCATATCTCATAAGGAGTAACATCAACTGACTTTGAAGGAACTCCATTTAATATATAAATGGTGGTCTCTAGTGCATAACCCCAAAGGGATTTAGTCAGTTCCACAAAACTCATCATAGACCTTACCATGTCTAATAAGGTTCAGTTTCTTCTTTCAACCACACCATTGTGGGTGTGACGTGTAAGGTGGAGTCCATTGAGATAAAATCCCATTATCCCTAAGATAATCTAGAAACTCTTGGCTCATGTATTCACCTTCTCCATTTGATCGAAGTGTTTTAATACTTTTGCTAAGTTGTTTCTCTACTTCATTTCTGAATTCTTTGAACTTTTAAAAGCTTCCAATTTGTATCTCATAAGATACACGTAACCATATCGTGAGTGGTCATCGATAAAAGTAATGAACTAGATGAAACCATCTCTGGCGTGTGTAGACATTGGACCAGATACATCTGAATGTATTAAGTCTAAAAGTCCATTAGCATGTTCACCCTTTCCCTTAAAGGGTAATTTAGTCATCTTGCCTAATAAGCAAGATTCACATGTGTCATATGATTAAACTACCACTTTTGTGTAGCTTAGCCATGCATTTCTCACTTATATGTGTGTGTGTGTTATACATATTTTCTTGTTATTGTTGAAGTATGTCTATGTATTAAATCTTCTATTTTCTTGCATTTTTTTTAGCTAAATAGGCTGATGGCTAGATTTCTGACTCAATGTTGTAGCCTTTCCCCATATATATATATATATATATATATATATATATTAAAAAAAACATAGCAACTTATTTCCCTGCTTTCTCTAATTTATTTTTGTCGTAAATGGTTCATAAGCCCCAAACATTGTGAGTTTTCAGAAAACAAAACTAAACTACATATACTACTACAACCTATAGGAACAAATGAGAAATTATACTAGTATTATGGTGGCTTACTCTTTGGAAAGATATTGTCATTCGTTGTGCTGAAATGAACTAATTCATTATTTGATAGATTTATCAATTAGGTATGGTTAGGTTGATGAAATACCATTTTCTTTATAGTTTATAAAGAATTTGATTTATCAATTGTCAGTATCAAATTCACAATTTGATCTGTATGCAGCCATAGTGATAAGATGGTCTCTTAATTTCTATTGGTTACTAAAATTATTATAATAGAAAACATTAAAAATCATTTTGTTGCTAATTATTTTTGTGTATGTTTGACTTTAACATCAAACTTTGCATTTATTTTGTTACTCATTCTTCTTGGAGACATTAAAAATGGAGAAGGCAAAAAATTATATGAAACTAGGATCTATCTCTTCATACTTAAGGACACAGCAAAAAAAAACATGTAACACATGCAAAGGTTAAACGAGAAGATATAAGATATAGAAGAGAACAATTGCAAGTTGAACAATGAGATTTGAGGCATCAAATTTAGAAATAACTCTAATTTAGTCATGCAAATAAACATGAAGTACAAGTGGAGTAAGAAGATGAGCATAAGGTATAAGTGGAGCAAGAAAATGAGCATGAAGTATAAATGGAGAAAGAATATGAGCATGCAATGGGGATTGGGACTAAACATGAAGATCAATAACATGTAGAATAAGAAGATCAACATGAAGGAAATCAAAATTCAAAATAAAGGTAGATGTGACTACACAAGCATTAGTAACAAAATCAAATTCTTAACATGAAAATACAATCACAACAGAAACAGGTATAATTGCCAAATTGAATATGTGATTATGTTTGCAAGTATAGAATAAACTTATATTTATTACATATATGCAGGAGCTTTTTCATGAAAATAGAGAGGTCAAATATCAATGGGTGAAGTTCATTCACAGACAAAGGAGAACCAAAAATCGATATTCCTAAATGAACTAAACCAGCCAATAGGACTAAATGAGAAGACACTGAGTGAGTTTAGTGGCTTTTTAGGAACACTGGCTCAAAATGCAATGCTTGCTCCATTGATTGAGGCAAATTAGCATAAAATGCCTACAAAGGAAGCATTATAGGAATATGTTCAGGTTAATACCATCCTTTACTTTTTGTTACCTAATTTATTTCTTAGTATACCTCTTTATCATATTGTGTAATATAATCAAATACGATTGTACATGTAGAAAAAATATATAGTCCCTCATGAAGGTAAAAATTGGGTTCTATCTACTATCAGAGATGATTGGAGGGTGTATAAGTGTAGGGTGAAGAAGGAGCATTACAATAAGTACAAAACTGATAAGTTAAAATTGTTGAATCGTTCAAAGGATATTACAGAGGAAAAATTCAAAGAATTGTTGAAGCATTAGAATTGTATAAGAAATCCTTATTGTCAAATGACTTTATGATGTCAATATTATATTTTAGGGGCTAAGTTAATACTAACAATAATATTTATGTGGAGAATTATTGAAATAAATGCCAACAGTCGCAAGAGACAAAGGAATATGTACACAACATGCAAAAAAAGTTTTGCTAGGATAAGAAAGCAAATGGTGAGAATTTAAGTGTTGTTTATTTAATTCTTATATTGTTTGCTAATTTTTTTATATTTAATATAAAAATTGTGTCCATGATTATGTGTTATCTTCTGCAATAAATAACAATATGCAAATGAAAATAAAGAGGCACCAACCAATTCTGATCTTTTTATTGAAACTTGAAAAAGAAAACTTGGTAAGATTTACAAGGAATCCTATTATGATACTAGCAACAAGATTGTTAGAATTTCTTTTTTTTTTTTTATTTATTGTATCTCAGAATATGATTATAGAAAGTGTGAACTTAAATCTTAATTAATTAATATACGATTGTAATAATAAATATTTACTAAAAATATTACTTTATGATATGCTCAAATAAAAGTTTTTCAGTCTCAACAAGTGAAAGTCAATAAGTTGACACATTTTCTATGGTGATGAGAGGGACACGACTTGGTTGTGTTATGCTATATGAAAAAGGGTTCCCACCAACTGACTTAAAAGGTAAATGAGTCAATGGTGAGTCTTCTATAAAAAATTTTGAAAAGTTTATTGAAGGTGTGCAAGAAAAAGTTAGGCAATAATTGATAAAAGAAATAAAAGTTAAACTAGAAGCATACAAGATTTCTTTGCAACAACATTTCTATCTGTGATATCACAACTCCAAGGTTTGGTTTTGGAATTGAGTGTTAATCAAGTTGCTGGATTGAATTTGAACTTTGATTCTCTAAGAGATATTGGTAGTACACTAAGTCAACTTATGTGTGGACGTAATACACCTTCCTCAACTAGTAGCTATAAACCTAAGGTACTCTTTTGTAATCACATTTCATTTTAGTTGATGTTATTAAGACATAAGGCACAAAATATGTTTTTACTAATTAACTTTTCATAATTACAGGAACATTAACTACTAATTTTTATGCTCCAATAAGTTGGTATTATGATGGAACATTATCTACAAATTTTTATGCTTCAATAAGTTGGTATTATGATGGAACATTATCTACAAATTGTGAACTTGTGATAGATATTGACTCTATTTTAGAACTCATGAACTTGTGATGGATTATTGACTCTATTTTAGAACTTAAGAACTTGAATTAGATTATTAACCTTATTTTTATACATCTTAGTATTGTATGAAACATTATTTACAAATTGTGAACTTCCGATGAATTATTGACTCTATTTTTTAGTTCTTTTTTTACATGATTAATATTGCTATAACTTGACTGAGATTAAATTACTAAAATCATTAGGCAAATTATGATTTGAATCTTATAAAATGTTTATAAAGCAATGATAATTGCTACAATATGAGATTTGTAAGTGTTGCAATAAACACTTTTAAATTGTTACAATATAAAATGTAAGATGTTGCAATAGATATTATTAACTATTATAATAGATTTAATAAACTGTTATAATATATGTCAAAAAGTGGTGCATTACATTTGTCACATAATTGCTACAATTGAAAAACAAAAATGGTGTATATTCTAAAGATATAAATGATGCAATATATACAATAAACTGCTACAATATGAGCAAAAAGTGTTGCAAGATTTTTATTTAAAACTATTGCAATATGTTTTGAAAAGTGCTATAAATACAAACCACTGAAAGAGTTTGAAAAAATTGTTGCATATTCGGTTATGCAAAAGCACTGCAATATATACTAAATAACCATTATAAAATATAAAGCGTTGCAAAAGACATATTCTATGGAACATTTTACGCAATGCTTTTCAAACCGCTACAGTAGTTGGAGTAAAGCGTTTTGTGAATCTATTGAAATAGGGTTCCAATGAAGAGTTAAGATTTGGGAGGAAGGGTAGGTTGAGCCCAATATTCATTGGATCTTAAAGGATTCTAAAGAGAATTGGGTTGATTACTTATAGGCTTCCTCTACGACTAGAGTTGAACAAGATACATGACATGTTCCACGTATCCATATTGATGAGAAACATGTCAAATCCCTTTCATATTATTCCAGTTGAGAGCATTGAGGTGAGAGCAGTTTTGATATATGATGAAGAGCCATTTCAAATTCTAGCTATAGAGATCAAGGAGCTCAGAAACAGACAAGTACAATTAGTTAAGGTCTTATGGAGAAATAATGCAATAAAAAAGGCTACCTAGGAAGTTGAACAAGTGATGAAGGCTCAGCATCCATAACTATTTAGAGACAATATCAGGTAATTCGAGGATGAAATTTCTTATGGGGGATAATGTTTGCTAGTTAGGGCCTAGAACTATTAAGAATTAAGAGTGTATAAGTGGTATATAAGTAGATTTAGGGCATGATATTAATTAAAAAAATATAAGAAAATGAGGTTTCACAAGGTTCACACCTGTGAAGGATGAGTCATGATTGTGACCATTGCGACATGGAAATTTATAAAGCTTAACAGCTTCACGATTGTGAAAGGTATGGTTAGGCTTGTGAAGCCATGCACCTGAAACCCTAGACATAGACTTGATAACACCATAAACAATCTCTCTTCAATTTCCTTTCCATTTTTGACATTAATAACATGAAAATATGCCCATTAACAAGGTTTAATTGCTAGAATCAAGGGATTTCACCATTCTTATGAGGGCAGTATTCGGGAGAAAGGAGAATTCAGTTTTAAATCCTAGCTATCATTAGTTTTTTTTGAAATACTGGCAAAAAAACATGTTTTCTTTAGTTCTTTATAAGATTAATTTTGTTTCATTGAGAAGTAGAGATTAAGGACCTATAATAATAGATTAAGTTAGGGTTTGCTTTATTGTTTCCATATGGACGATTTATGAATTGAAATAGATGCTAATTGTAGTGCCCACCGATATAGCCACGAAAACCCTCTTAACTAAACTGAAGAACGCCACAAAATATTTTTATAAAAAATTGGTTAAATTAAAATTTTTTTAATACATAACACCCATTTAAACATAATATGCATTCATAAAATAAAAGCACCAATTACTTTAAAACTCAATCCAATCGATCGATATAATAAAGTAAAATATATATTTGAGGCTTACACTAACCTTGTGTTACAAAATACATCATAAAATAAAATACATGATCTTAAAATAAAGACATGTACAATAGCCCAAAATCCCATGGCATGTACCAAAAAGAATAATAAAATATGTCATGAATTAACCAACCCAATACTAGATTCACTCTGACTGATCTCTTATTGAGCTTGCTACTCTTCAAATCAACTTTTGTCTACTAACTCCAAATCTACGTGTAGAAAACTCACACGCAAAGCAACATAATGCTTAGTGGTATATATGTGCATAAAAATTTTACAATATATAATGTCATGTCATACCTTCACTATGCCATGCTCAAATCATAACTCATGCTCATGCCTAGAATCGTACATTTTAGATGTTACATGCCTTGATGTCATATCAACATGCCTACTTGTACCATAGACATAACATACATATATATGTATCCATAATCCATATTCAGAAACCATATATAACAAATCACAAGTTTCCTTGTACTTTCGCTCAACACTTACCATTTTGTGTTATTTATCCTTTAACTTTGCCCAAAACTCTAAGTTTGACTATCCGTATAAGGGTTGTGAAATAGGGGCACTCACAACACGAGCTTAAACCACTCTAATCACTATCTATATCAACTCATTTGGCCCCCTCAAGTCTAGAGCACTCACAATTCGAGCTTAAGCCATATTGAGTGAGAATATAAAATAATGCTAGCAATTTAGGATCAAGGGCACTCATAACCTCAAACTCTCTCTTACAAACCAACATAACTTTTAGACCCTAAAAATTAGGCATTATAGTAATTTAGTTCTGATTATGTGTTACAAGACGAAAAGGAAGGTGGAGAAATCCACTAACGAATTAGGCACGCTAAAGAGGTTTATTGTAGAGGCTCAAATTCAGGTTTGTACATATGCATCTAAATTCAATCTATTGCAGATTGTGTGATGAATTGTGCTATTGGCATATTATGCGGCATGAACTTGTATAGTAATTACTAGAAAAACTTGGTATGCACAAAGAATATTGATAAGTTAGACTTACTAATGTTATGGCTTGATAATTGAAGCAATGAATCTAGTTCAAGTGGTGAAATGGTATAACATGTATGTTTCTACCATATCATCGATTTTTATACAAAGTATGTTGATAGGAGTGGCTAACATTAGTTAGCCTTAGAGCCATTGTATGTGGTGTATTATATTGGAACTATTTTATGATGAAAACTACTGAAATATATAGATTCATGATTGTGACACTTGGTTCATACCCGTGAATGATGCTTCAAAAATAGACAGAGTTATTCACAGTTTGAGTCACAGGTAGACCAACCTTAAAAGGGGTCATCACGGCCGTGAGAGAACTTTCATGCTATGAAACCCTAATACAAATTTATAAGTTGATTTTTTATGATGAAATGACATGGAATGAACTTTCATGCATTAATCTGTCCCTTTTTTACTGTTCACTTTTCTGTTTTTTTTCTTAATGTTGTTGTTGTTGTTGTTGTTGTTGTTGTTGTTATTATTATTATTATTATTATTATTATTATTTTCTTCACATATTTACTTATATCTAGTCCTTTTAAATTTTTTTACCAAAAATACAATTTAATTATGTGGTCTAATTTAATCAAATTTATATTGTCCATTAAATTAATTTATTTTAATTTCTAATTTAATCAACTATTCCATCTATTTTAATCTCTATTATCTGTCAGATTTTTTCTATTTATACCACATACTTATTCTAATTAAACTTTAATTAGTGGGCGTTACAATTCTCTCCCCCTTAAAATGTTTCGTCCTCAAAATATACCTAATGCATCATCACCGAGTAAGTGAGGGTATTGAGCTTTCATCACCTCCTCGCTTTCCCATGTTGCTTCTTCGATTGCATGATTCCTCCATAGTACTTTCACTAATGGTACTCACTTGTTCCTCAACTCCTTAATTTCTCTTTCTAAAATTTGAACTGGTTCTTCTTCATATGTCAAATCTTGTCTCACTTGAATGCTTTCAGTAGGTATGATGTGATTAGAATATGATCTATATCGTCTTAACATTGAGACATGGAAAACATTATGTATCAGACTCAACTCCGGTGGTAGAGCGAGTCTATATGCAACAAGTCTAACTCTTTCTAATATTTCATAAGGTCCGATGAATCTTGGACTTAACTTGCCTTTCTTTCCAAATCTCATAATTTTTTTCTATGGAGAATCTTTAAGAAAAACTTTATCACCCACTGTATAATCAATGTCTCATCTCTTAAGATCAACATATGATTTCTGCCTATCTATAGCTGTCTTAAGTCTTCAGTGAATGACTATCACTTTTTCTTCCATCTCTTGCACTAGGTCTGGTCCCACAAGCTTCCTCTCACTGAGCTCTGTCCAACATAAAGGTGTTTGACACTTTCTGCCATAAAGTGCCTCATATGGAGCCATTTGGATACTAGACTAATAACTGTTATTATAGGCAAATTCCATTAAAGGAAGATATTTGTCCCAGCTACCTTCAAATTCGATGACACAACTTCTCATCATATCTTCTAGAATCTGAATGACTTTTTCTAATTGTCCATCTGTCTGTGGATGAAAAGCCATGCTGAAATTGAGCTTAGTATCTAGAGTTCGCTATAGACTACCCCAAAATTGAGATGTGAAGCGGGGATCTCTGTCAGGCACAATAGAAATAAGCACTCCATAAAGTCGTACTACTTCATTCATATAAATTTCTGCCAATTTATTCAGTGGGTAGTCCTTTCTGATAGGTAAGAAATGTGCTAACTTTGTAAATCCATGTTTCTTTGGAGTCAAAGGTAATCCAATCACAAAATCCATAGTGATTCGTTCCCACTTCCATTCTAGAATATAAATTGGATGTAGCAACCCCGAAGGTACTTGATGTTTAGCCTTGACCTGTTGACAAGTCAAACATTTTGAAATGTATTCTGAGATGTCCTTTTTCATACCTGCCCACCAGTATCTGCTCTTCAACTCTTGATACATCTTGTTACTCCCTAAATGCATAGGAATTTGCTTTCATGGGCCTCTCTAAGAATCATCTGTCTAAGATCTTCTACATCAGGCACACATAATCTATCTTGATAGAACAGTCCACCATCTAAGTCCATAGTAAATCTAGGTCTCTTCCCTTTAGAGATCAACTCAGCTAATTCAATTAGCTTTCTATCATGTCTTTGTGCATCCTTGATTTCCTGAATAAGAGTGGGTTAAATGTGCAACTCTGCCATAATCTTTCTACTTAAAGCATCTACTACTACATTAGCTTTGCCTGGATGGTAGTCAATCACACAATTATAATCCTTTATTAACTCTAGCCATCTTCTCTGCCTCAAATTCAATTCTTTCTGTGAGGGAAGATATTTCAAACTCTTGTGATCTGTGTAAATGAAACACTTCTCCTTATATAAATAATGGCACCAAATCTTCAATTCAAAAACTATAGCTGCCAACTCCAGATCATGGGTAGGATAATTCTTCTCATGCGGCTTTAACGGTCTAGAAGCATAAGCAACCACCTTTCCATCTTGCATCAATATGCAACCTAATCCATTTTGAGAAGCATCACTATAAATGACATACTCCTTATTAGGGATCGGCTGTGTCAAAACAGGGGCCTTACTGAACATAATTTTGAGCTTATCAAAACTAGCTTGACAATTATTTGTCCATTCAAATTTAACTTCCTTTTTTAATAGTCTTGTTAAAGGAGAAGCAATCATTGAAAAACCCTTGACAAATCTCCGATAATATCCAGCTAAACCCAAGAAACTTCTGACCTCGGTCACATTTCATGGAGGCTTCTAACTCATAATTTGTAACACCACTTCTTATGCATTTGAGTATAACCTATCCCTGTATCAAGTAATCATACATGGCATAATGGAAACGTAAAATACCCTGTTAACAATAGTAGTAATTTTTTTTTTCATATCCTGTAATATAATTCAATGACTTTGCGAGTCTCATATCCTATAATTTCATTCAATGACTTGCAAGTCTCATATCCTGTAATATTATTCACTGACTTTGCAAAGTTAACACTGAGGTTTTCACCACAATATAATATATCACATATATCAAAACATAAACTTTACACATAAGTATTTTCGAGTTGATTTCATTTATACATTTTTAGACTCATTCCAAAATGACTATACATATTCAAGTACGTAAATACAAAACACACATGACATAATTTCATGCTTGTGTGGAATGCAAGGAGAGAGAGTGATGAGGCTCGGCCAATGACCTATGCTCCATGTCTTCTATACATTATTCAAAATGAGCTATCACTTTTCTTCACCTAAAAAATGATGCAAATTGATGAGTTGCGGCTCAGTGAGAATAACCATCCAATGAGCTCTAAAGTACCAAACAACTCATAGTAATAAATCACAAATCCAATATATACCATGTATTCCATTTCATTCATCAGTATCATATAAGTATCAATAAAGTTGAAACATATAATCATTACTCTTTATGTATGCAAATGCTTTGCTTATTTCATTTTGTTGTGACCAAGTTAAACATACATTGCCCCGGGTTTCCATGTGAACATTTGCATTTGCATTTGCTAGCTAGCTTGATCATTTGTTTCATTTGCATATTTGTTGGGCCATAGGCCTCTTCTTTTGCTTTACAATATCGATTAACTAGTCACAATGCCTTTTTAGTCCATATGCATATGCACTTGTATTTAAGCATTCATCAACCATTGTATCTTATCACATATAATATACATATACCACATATATACCTCATATGCCACACATATACCTTGCATATACTATACATATACCATGTATATATATCACATATGTCAAACATATACTTCAAATATACCACAAGTATACCATTTATATGCACCACAATGTCACAAATTATCCATCATTACATTATCAAGGACCAATCATGACAATCATATGAATCACATCTTGCAACATTCATTTGCACTAAAGAATTCAATCGATAATTAGACTCACCGTTCTCCTTTGATTCCGACCCCTAACTTATTGTCTATCCGCTCCTTGTGGGTCTCCAATATGTTCAACACATAGGATGCATATGTTATCATGCTCTTATGCATATGCATGTTCCCATGGAACCTATCCCTGCTCTGATACCAAAAATGTAACACCACTTCTTATGCATTTGAGTATAACCTATCCCTGTATCAAGTACTCATACATGACATATTGGAAAGGTAAAATACCCTGTTAACAATAGTAGTCAATTTTTTTTTCATATCCTGTAATATAATTCAATGACTTTGCGAGTCTCATATCCTATAATTTCATTCAATGACTTGCAAGTCTCATATCCTGTAATATTATTCACTGACTTTGCAAAGTTAACTCTGAGGTTTTCACCACAATATAATATATCACATATATCAAAACATAAACTTTACACATAAGTATTTTTGAGTTAATTTCATTTATACATTTTTAGACTCATTTCAAAATGACTATACATATTCAAGCACGTAAATACAAAACACATATGACATATTTTCAAGCTTGTGTGAAATGCAAGGAGAGAGAGAGTGATGAGGCTCGGCTAATGACCTGTGCTCCATGTCTTCTATACATTACTCAAAATGAGCTATCACTTTTCTTTACCTGAAAAATGATGCAAATTGATGAGTTGCGGCTCATGAGAATAACCATCCAATGAGCTCTAAAGTACCAAACAACTCATAGTAATAAATCACAAATCCAATATATACCATGTATTCCATTCCATTCATCAGTATCATATAAGTATCAATAAAGTTGAAACATATAATCATTACTCTTTATGTATGCAAATGCTTTGCTTATTTCATTTTATTGTGACCAAGTTAAACATACATTGCCCCGGGTTTCCATGTGAACATTTGCATTTGCATTTGCTAGCTAGCTTGATCATTTGTTTCATTTGCATATTTGTTGGGCCATAGGCCTCTTCTTTTGCTTTACAATATCGATTAACTAGTCACAATTCCTTTTTAGTCTATATGCATATGCACTTGTATTTAAGCATTCATCAACCATTGTATCTTATCACATATAATATACATATACCACATATATACCTCATATGCCACACATATACCTTGCATATACTATACATATACCATGTATATATATCACATATGTTAAACATATACTTCAAATATACCACAAGTATACCATTTATATGCACCACAATGTCACAAATTATCCATCATTACATTATCAAGGACCAATCATGACAATCATATGAATCACATAGCAAGCAACATTCATTTGCACTAAAGAATTCAATCGATAATTAGACTCACCGTTCTCCTTTGATTCCGACCCCTAACTTATTGTCTATCCACTCCTTGTGGTCTCCAATATGTTGCGAGCCTAATATGAAAACATAATCGATTAACTCATGATTAGGGAGACTTAATGTGGCTTAAACAAGTTAATATGCATTGTTCATGTCAATAGTTAAGATTTTTCCTATGAAGCAGTGTGACCTTATGGGACTGTTTAGCCTATAACTTTTTCTACACTTGACCAAATAATCTGATTCTTATTCTTAATTAAAAATAACATATAATTATAGAACATATTAAAATTTCAGACCAATTGGATCATTGTACAATATTTTCTATAATTTCTAAGTGTGTTTTTTTTTCTGCCTTGTTTTCTGCTTTTAGGCAGTTTCAGGGTACTCATTTGAGTTCATCATAAATTATAATATATAAGTCCTATTTTAATGAATCTTTACAGACACTTATATGGGTGCATATGGAACATTTTTCATGTTTTTAACTTTTATCAATTATGTCTCTAAGGTCTTCAAATTATAACAAACAATTTACTGGTCCAGAATAAAATTGGCTTCCGTACCATTATGACTTAAAAAGGACATAACTTAGTCTATACATAACCAATTAAGATGAAATTAGTACCAATATTTAGCTACGACATATATCTATAATGGTTATTTTTTGACAATTTACATAGTCTAATTCTAACAAGCTCAAATGGGCCAAACAAGTTGCTAGATCTGCCCAGAGCACTCAATTGGTAGTTCAAGTCATGGAACAGTCATAGTTTCATTCACCATAACTCAACATTTACAAGACCTATGAACCTGAAATTTGGTATAAAGATACGAAACACCCCCCTTTCATTCTGGGGCGATGGAGGGATCGTACCATTCGAGCCTTTTTTTTTCATGCTTTTCCCGGAGGTCTGGAGAAAGCTGCAATCAATAGGATTTTCCTAATCCTCCCTTCGCGAAAGGAAAGAGGTGAAATTCGATCGGAAAAGAATCAATAGAAAAAGAAAGAATCTGAATTGATCGCTATATTTCTCGAAACAAAGGAAAAGGGAGGGAAACGGATACTCAATTGAAAGTGAGTAAACAGAATTCCATACTCGATCTCATAGATACATATAGAATTCTGTGGAAAGCCGTATTCGATGAAAGTCGTATGTACGGCTTGGAGGGAGGTCTTTCATATCTTTCGAGATCCACCCTACAATATGGGGTCAAAAAGCCAAAATAATAGTTTCATTCACCATAACTCAACATTTACAAGACCTATGAACCTGAAATTTGGTATAAAGATACGAAACACATATATCTACAACTTTTATGTTTTGAGATACTTCCAATAATGCTTTAACATATTCTAAATCAAATAACACAGTAGCTAACTTGGTTAGGATTCATACCCTGACCAGTTTTAGTACGAAGAGTATATCTCTTCCTATACATAACATATTGCAAAAGTTTTTACTTATCCACAAATATAAGATATAAAGGAACAACGTTTGTGTTTTACACTTTTCCAGAATCAATTTCTATTAATATCCAAATCTTGGTGCAATTCAGTGCCTAATATTGAACCTAAGCAACTCAAATCAACCCTATAGCAATAAGAATTGATTGCTTACCAAGAACAAACTTGCAGGGGATCAATTAGCTTAAAAAACTAGGTGAAACAAGGAAGAATTGAAGTTTGAAATGGAGGAAATTGAAGAAGAAGTCGGGCTGGAGAAGAAGGCAGAAATGGGAAGATAAAGCTAACTTTTGGTTTTTGTCTTTTTATCTTTTTCTCATCTCTTTTCTCATCTCTTTTCTCCTTTCTCTTCTCTTCTCTTCTATTTCTCTTTTATGTCATTTTCATTTTATTTTGTCTATATTATTATTATTATTTACATATATTTATAATTCCACTAATTCACACAATGATACAGCTTAATCATTTGACCCGATTTAACTAAATTAGCAATGTAAATGTTCACTAATCTTAATCTAATCATTTTTCTTACTTTAATTTAGTCACCTTATTCAATTCATTTCTAATACTTTGTTATCCTTATTTAGGTTATAAGGATACACGTGTGACTCGATATAATTGCCAAATACTAGGACACATAGCTAGTGCGTGCCATGAACTTGTTCCTATGAAAATACGTATGAAATGCACGTGTTCAATTGAATTGTATGCAAGATGCTTATGTTCAATGAAATCCATGTGGGGAAGGTCAAGGATGTTACAATTCTCCCCTCCTTTTAAAAATTTTGTCCTCGAAATTAATACCTGAAAACAGGTGTGGATATTGCTTTTTCATATTTTCTTCTGTTTCCCATGTTGCCTCTTCTTGTAAATGGTTACGCCATAATACCTTAACCAAAGGTATTTCTCAGTTTCTTAGTTGTTTAGTCTTGTGTCCAATGATTTGCACTGGTTTCTCAACGTAACTCATGTCCTCTGCAATCTCAATGGCTTGATCTTTAAGTACATGTGTAGGATCTGACCTGTATCTTCTAAGCATGCTCACATGAAACACATTATGTATCTGAGCCATCTCGGGTGGTAAAGCCAATCTATATGCCAGTGGACCAATCTTCTCAAGAATTTCATAAGGCCCTATATACCTTGGGCTCAATTTACCCTTTTTGCCAAATCGAATTATCCCTTTCCATGGAGACACACGAAGAAATACCTTTTCACCCAACTCGTATTCCATTTCCCTTCTATGCTGATCAACATAACTTTTATGCTATCCTGTGCTGCCTTTAGCTTATTCTTGACAACCTTGATCTTATCCATTGTGTCTTGCACTATCTCTGGCCCTTCTAATGCACATGCTCCTTCTTCATCCCAAATGATGGGGCTTCGGCACTTTCTGCCATACAATGCCTCATATGGTGCCATCTGGATACTGCTATGATACTGGTTGTTGTAAGCAAATTCAATCAATGCTATATATTCATCCCAAGCACCTCTGAATTCCATAGAACATGCTCTAAGCATTTCTTCTAATGTCTGTATAGTCCTCTCTGATTGTCCGTCAGTCTGTGGGTGGAATGCAGTGCTAAAGTTCAATTTTGTTCCCAATGAATTCTGTAAACTCACCCAAAAATGTGAGCTAAACCGTGGATCTCTATCAGACACAATGGACACTAGAACGCCATGCAATATGACTATCTCATTCACATATAATTTGGCCAAACTCTCAAGTGTACAGCCCCATCTGATAGGTAGAAAATGTGCTGACTTGGTTAATCTGTTAATAATTACCCATATTGCATCATTTTTCCGTGGAGTTCTTGGCAATCCATAGACAAAATCCATCGTTATTCTTTCCCATTTCCATTCTGGCACTGGCAATGGATGTAACTTACCAATTGGTGCCTGATGTTCAATTTTAATCTGCTGACATGTCAAGCATTTGGAAACATATTTTGCTATGTCTTTCTTCATTCTTGGCCACCAGTAATGAGGCCTTAAACTGTGATACATCTTTGTCATCCCTGGATGCATTGCATACGGTGCATTGTGTGCCTCTTCCATTATTTCCTGACGCAAGTTCTCAGTGTCTGGAACACATATGCGTGATTTTAACATCAGTGTATCATTCTGCAATTGAAACTCTATATTATTTCCCTGCCTTACCACATCAATTACCACATCAATTTGATCATCTCCTTTAGTATAGGTCTGACTTGAAGAGTAGCAATCAGTGATCCTTCATCATGTATATTTAATTCAACATTCATAGATCGTAATTGAATCAAATATGGAAAAGATGATACTTGCAAGTGAGCTACACTGCTACTAGCCTTCCTACTCAATGCATCTGCTACCACATTGGCTTTTCCTGGATGGTATTCAATTGTACAGTCATAATCTTTCAATAGCTCTAACCATCGTCTTTTCCTCATGTTTAACTCTTTTTGTGTCAGTAAATAACCCAAACTTTTATGGTCTGTGAAGATCTGGAATGTCTCACCATACAAATAATGTCTCCAAATTTTTAATGCAAATACAACAGCAGCCAATTCTAAATCATGCATTGGATATGAGATCTCATGTGGTCTCAGTTGCCTAGATGCATAAGCTATCACCTTACCATGTTGCATTAATACACATCCCAAGCCTTGGTTAGAAGCATCACTATATACTGTAAACCCACCTGTACCTATAGGGATAGTTAACACTGGTGCTAAGGTTAGTCTGTGTTTTAGTTCATCGAAACTCCTCTGACATTCTGGAGTCCACTTGAAAGGCCCATTTTTTCTTAACAATTTAGTTAAAGGGCTAGCAATTAAGGAGAATCCATCAATAAATCTGCGGTAGTATCCGGCTAAACCCAGAAAACTACGCATTTTTGAAATATTTTTAGGAGCTTTCCAATTTACCATGGCCTCAATTTTCTTTGGGTCAACCTCTATGCCCTTACACGACACCACATGTCCAAGAAACACCAAATGATTTAACCAGAATTCACATTAACTCAATTTGGCATATAATTGTTTCTCCCTCAAAGTTTGCAACACAACTTTTAAATGTTGTTCATGTTCTCCCCTATTCTTTGAGTACACCAATATGTCATCAATAAATACTATCACAAACCTATCCAGATATGGTTGAAACACCTTATTCATTAATGCCATAAATGCAGTTGGAGCATTAGTCAACCCAAATGGCATTACTAAAAATTCATAATGTCCATACCTGGTTCGAAAGGCAGTATTTGGATCATTTGCTTATGCTACCTTCAGCTGGTAATAGCCTGATTTCAAATCAATCTTGGAGAATATTTGGGCTCCTTGCAACTGGTCAAACAAATCATCTATTCTAGGCAATGGATATTTGTTCTTCACCGTCATTTTGTTCAGTTGCCTATAATCGATGCACAATCTCATTGTTCCATCTTTCTTTTTAACAAATAACACTGGAGCTCCCCAAGGTGATACACTAGGTCTAATATACCCTTTGTCAAGTAACTCCTGCAATTGGGCCTTCAGTTCTTTCAACTCAACTAGGGCCATTCTATAGGGTGACCTTGATATTGATGTTGTTCCTGGTACTAGTTCAATAGTGAATTCTATCTCTCTATCTGGTGGTAAACCAGGTAGATCATCTAGGAATACATCAGCAAATTCCCTTACTACTAGTATATTTTCAAGCAAGCTATCAGTGGTTCTAGTATCAGTCACATATGCCAAATATGCTTCACATCCCCCTTTGATCATTCGAAATGCCTTTACAGCTGAAACTAGACATGTAGGCACAAGTTTTCTTTCACCTAGAAATACTACCCTTGGCTGGTTTGGTGATTCCAAACTTACTTCCTTAGTAAAGCAATTCATTATTGCATGATGTCTAGTTAACCAATCCATTTCCAATATCACATCAAATTCATATATTGGCAATAAAATCAGATCAGCTATTAACTCAGCTCTATCAATGCATATCAGGCATTCACGATAGACATTATTCACAATGACCATTGTTCCTAATTGTGTACTCACATTTATGTCAATTCCTAGAGGCTCATGCGTTTGATGCAGTTTAGATGCCATATGCAATGATATAAATGAATGAGTGGAGCCTGGGTCAATCAATGCATATGCTAACATATCATAAATGTAAATATTATCGGTAACTACTTCGGGAGCATCCACCGCCTCCTGTCTAGTCATAGCAAACACCCTGGCCTGAGTAGGGGGTCTAGAACTCTGACCTTCAGATCTGGTCACTCCTCTACCCATTGTACCAGTCCTGCCCCAGCCTCTTCCTCTACCTTGTGTCCCACTAGTAGGGTAGACCTTCGGTGCCTCAACAGTGGTCTCAGATACTCCTCTGCCTCTGCTAGTTTGGCTCTATTTGGACAGTCTCTATACATGTGCTCCATCGATCCACAGAAATAACATGCTCCTGTGAGCCTTCTATATTCGCCCGTATGCTATCTACCACAATGACTACATGTGGGCCTCTGTTCAACATATTGGCTCTGCCCTCTGCCTAGGTAAGAGAAAGTCATGCCTCGACCTCTAGAACTAGAGTACCCACTTCTGTTACCAGATTGTGCAGACATATATCTACCTCTTTTCCCCAACCTTCTGCTAGACTCACCAAAGAACTCACGTGATGGTCTTTTTATTTGTTGTTTCCCAGCTTCTTTCATTAACCGTTCAGCTCTGACTGCAGCAGCTCTGAGCCTGGCATAACTATCAAGATCAGCAGTTATGATTCTGTTTCTGATCTCATATTTGAGGCCCTTCTCAAACTTTCTGCATTTGTCTCTTTCAGTAGAGACCATGAAGGTGGCATAGTGGGAAAGTCTGTTGAACTGCACCTCATACTCAACAACAGACATGTTCCCCTGTTTCAGATTCAGGAATTCCTTCCTCTTCTCATCTTTATATGCTTCAGGCATGTAATTATTTTGAAATTCCCGAAGGAAATCATTCCATGTCAAAACCGGTGGTTGTGCATCACTATCAGGGACTGTCTCCCACCATTCATAAGCATTTCCTAGAAGCAAGGATACTGCATAATCGAATTTCTCATCTGAGGTACATCTCATCATATTCAGTACCCTCTGTGTCCTTTTCAGCCATGTCTCAGTTTCTGCTGGGTCTGTTGTGCCATTGAAATCAGTTGCACCATGTTTCTTCAGCTTGTCATAACGTCTTTCCTTGTACATTTCAGGACCATATACTTCCTGTTCTAGGTTTTCATGGGGTACTTTTGCATGAGATGACTGTGATGCATGTAATGGAGCTCTAGCTCTTAGTGCTGGTTGATCTCTATGTAAATGAGGTGATGCCTCATGAGAATGCATTTCAACCGGCCTCTCCCTCCTTGGTGTATCATGTCTTATGATGTCCCTAAAATAAATGAAAGTATGTCACTACATAATGTTCAACACATAGGATGCATATGTTATCATGCTCTTATGCATATGCATGTTCCCATGGAACCTATCCCTGCTCTGATACCAAAAATGTAACACCACTTCTTATGCATTTGAGTATAACCTATCCCTGTATCAAGTACTCATACATGACATATTGGAAAGGTAAAATACCCTGTTAACAATAGTAGTCAATTTTTTTTCATATCCTGTAATATAATTCAATGACTTTGCGAGTCTCATATCCTATAATTTCATTCAATGACTTGCAAGTCTCATATCCTGTAATATTATTCACTGACTTTGCAAAGTTAACTCTGAGGTTTTCACCACAATATAATATATCACATATATCAAAACATAAACTTTACACATAAGTATTTTTGAGTTAATTTCATTTATACATTTTTAGACTCATTCCAAAATGACTATACATATTCAAGCACGTAAATACAAAACACATATGACATATTTTCAAGCTTGTGTGGAATGCAAGGAGAGAGAGTGATGAGGCTCGGCCAATGACCTGTGCTCCATGTCTTCTATACATTACTCAAAATGAGCTATCACTTTTCTTTACCTGAAAAATGATGCAAATTGATGAGTTGCGGCTCATGAGAATAACCATCCAATGAGCTCTAAAGTACCAAACAACTCATAGTAATAAATCACAAATCCAATATATACCATGTATTCCATTCCATTCATCAGTATCATATAAGTATCAATAAAGTTGAAACATATAATCATTACTCTTTATGTATGCAAATGCTTTGCTTATTTCATTTTTTTGTGACCAAGTTAAACATACATTGCCCTGGGTTTCCATGTGAACATTTGCATTTGCATTTGCTAGCTAGCTTGATCATTTGTTTCATTTGCATATTTGTTGGGCCATAGGCCTCTTCTTTTGCTTTACAATATCGATTAACTAGTCACAATGCCTTTTTAGTCCATATGCATATGCACTTGTATTTAAGCATTCATCAACCATTGTATCTTATCACATATAATATACATATACCACATATATACCTCATATGCCACACATATACCTTGCATATACTATACATATACCATGTATATATATCACATATGTCAAACATATACTTCAAATATACCACAAGTATACCATTTATATGCACCACAATGTCACAAATTATCCATCATTACATTATCAAGGACCAATCATGACAATCATATGAATCACATAGCAAGCAACATTCATTTGCACTAAAGAATTCAATCGATAATTAGACTCACCGTTCTCCTTTGATTCCGACCCCTAACTTATTGTCTATCCGCTCCTTGTGGGTCTCCAATATGTTGCGAGCCTAATATGAAAACATAATCGATTAACTCATGATTAGGGAGACTTAATGTGACTTAAACAAATTAATATGCATTGTTCATGTCAATAGTTAAGATTTTTCCTATGAAGCAGTGTGACCTTATAGGACTGTTTAGCCTATAACTTTTTCTACACTTGCCCAAATAATCTGATTCTTGTTCTTAATTAAAAATAACATATAATTATAGAACATATTAAAATTTCAGACCAATTGGATCATTGTACAATATTTTCTAGAATTTCTAAGTGTGTTTTTTTTTCTGCCTTGTTTTCTGCCTTTAGGCAGTTTCAGGGTACTCATTTGAGTTCATAATAACTTATAATATATAAGTCCTATTTTAATGAATATTTACAGAAACTTATATGGGTTCATATGGAACATTTTTCATGTTTTTAACTTTTATCAATTATGTCTCTAAGGTCTTCAAATTATAACAAACATTTTACTGGTCCAGAATAAAATTGGCTTCCGGACCATTATGACTTAAAAAGGACATAACTTAGTCTATACATAACCAATTAAGATGAAATTAGTACCAATATTTAGCTACGACATATATCTATAATGGTTATGTTTTGACAATTTACATAATCTAATTCTAACAAGCTCAAATGGGCCAAACAAGTTGCTGGATCTGCCCAAAGCACTCAATTGGTAGTTGAAGTCATGAAACAGTCATGGTTCCATTCACCATAACTCAACATTTACAAGACTTATGAACCTGAAATTTGGTATACAGATAAAAAACACATATATCTATAACTTTTATGTTTTGCGATACTTCCAATAATGGCTTTAACATTTTCTAAATCAAAGAACACAGTAGCTAACTTGGTTAGGGTTCACACCCTGACCAGTTTCAGTACGAATAGCATATCTCTTCCTATACATAACATCTTACAAAAATATTTACATACACAAATATAAGATATAAAGGAAAAAATTTTGTGTTTACACTTTTCCAGAATCAAATTCTATTAATATCCAAATCTTGGTGCAATTCAGCGCCTAATATTGAACATAAGCAACTCAAATAAACCCTATAGCAATAAAAATTGATTACTTACCAAGAACAACCTTGCAAGGGATCAATTAGCTTCAAAAACTAGGTGAAACAAGGAAGAATTGAAGTCTGAAATGGTGGAAATTGAAGAAGAAGTCGGGCTGGAGAAAAAGGCAGAAATGGGAAGATAAAGCTAACTTTTGGTTTTTGTCTTTTTATCTGTTTCTCATCTATTTTCTCATCTCTTTTCTCGTCTCTCTTCTCCTTTCTCTTCTCTTCTCTTCTATTTCTCTTTTATGTCATTTTCATTTTATTTTGTCTATATTATTATTATTATTTATATATATTTATAATTCCACTAATTCACATAATGATACAACTTAATCATTTGACCCGATTTAACTAAATTAGCAATGTAAATGTTCACTCATCTTAATCTAATCGTTTTTCTTACTTTAATTTAGTCACCTTATTCAATTCATTTCTAATACTTTGTTATCCTTATTTAGGTTATAAGGATACACGTGTCACTCGATATAATTGCCAAATACTAGGACACGTAGCTAGTGCATGCCATAAACTTGTTCCTATGAAAATACGTATGAAATGCACGTGTTCAATTGAATTGTATGCAAGATACTTATGTTCAATGAAATGCATGTGGGGAAGGTCAAAGATGTTACATAATTGCCTCAACCTTGTTAGAATCCACTTTAATGCCTTCTGCAGAGATATTGTGTCCCATAAATGTCACCTCCTTCAACCAAAACTCACATTTTGAGAGTTTGGTATAAAACTTATATTATCTGAGAGTTTGCAACACTATTCTCAAGTGCTTTTTCATGTTCTTCTGAATCTTTAGAATATACCAAAATATCATCAATGAAAACAACCACAAATTAATCAAGATGTGGCCTAAAAATCCTATTCATAAGATCCATAAATGCTGCTGGAGCATTGATCAGCCCAAATGGCATAACCAAAAACTCAGAATGACCATATCGGGTTCTGAATGAGGTTTTAGCTATATCCTCCGTCTTCACCCTTAATTGATGATAACCAGATCTCAAGTCTATCTTGGAAAATACTTCTGCACCTTTAAGTTAGTCAAAGAGATCATCGATCTGTGGCAATGGGTACTTGTTCTTGATGGTCACCTTATTCAATTGTCGATAATCAATACATAGCCTCAAAGATCCATCCTTCTTTTTCACAAACAATACCGGTGAACCCCATTGGGACGTATTTGGTCTAATGAAACCCTTATCAAGGAGTTCTTGCAATTGTGTCTTAAGTTCTTTCATCTCTGATGGGCCCATTCTGTATGGCATCTTTGATATAGGCATAGTTCCTGGAACAAGATCAATAGCAAACTCTACCTCTCTCTCTGGAGGCAGCCCGAGTAACTCATCAGGAAACACATCTGGGAATTCATTTACCATAGGAATATCTTCAAGATTTGAACCACATTTTCTGGTGTTGATCACATGGGCCAAATAAGTTTCACACCCTTTTCTCATCAATCTCCGAGCTTTCATTATGGATATGACTCAAGGATGTTGTGAAAATAATTCACCTTTCACAATAATTTCCTCCTAATTTTCTATCTTAAGTACCACAAATTTAGATTTGCAATCCACTACTGCTTTGTGACGTGAGAGCCAATCCATGTTTAATATGACATCATACTCATAGAAAGGCAACTCAATCAAGTCTGCAGAAAACTCCTTCCCATGCACAACCAAAAGACAATTCCTAAATACTTTATTCACTATTACACTGTGACCCAAAGGATTCTTAACTTCAATTCCATTTTCTAGGTTCTCTCTAATCATGTTATGTTGGCTAGGTGTACTAGTGCAAATATAGGAATATATGGAACCCGGATCTATGAGTGCACAAATGTCAAAATCATATAATGAAAACATACGGACAATAACATCTATTGTCGCCTGATCTTCCTTAGCTTTCATGGCATAGGCTCGAGCTGGAGCTCTGCTGGATCCAGGTCTATTCACTGTCTCTGAAATAGCCTGCCTCGGTCGGCCTGGTCCTCCTCTAAACTGAACTTCAAGCTGAGTCGGAGCTAACCTAGTAGTCTGAGTAGGAGTACCACTTGTCAAGAGTGGGCAATCCCTCCGTATGTGTTCTTTGGACCCACATCTAAAGCAAGCACTTGTGACACGCCAACATTCCCCCCAATGGCTCCTATTGCAAATGGTACATATTGGTATACCTTCCTTGCCAAACTGAGATTGTGAACTAGCCATAGCAGAAGGTGCCTTAGAGGATGGTCCCCTCCTAAAAGACCCTGCTTATGAATAGCTACGACCCTTTCCCTGTCCCCTATTCTGTGAACGGCTAGTAAAGAAATGACTATTCTTCCTAGTGAATTGAGTCTCATGAGTAGCTGACTTTTTAAAAAATTCTTCTATTTTTCTCTTTTTCCTTTTTTCAAGGCTGAGTGCTGCAGAAACTAGCTGAGAAAAATTGGTATACTGGTGAGTAGTCACAATATCTCCAACCTCTTCATTAAGGCCTCTTTAAATCTTCTGCATTTATCTCTTTCATTTGCAACTAATTCAGGGGCATACTTGCTCAGTTTGGTAAAATCTCGCTGATACTCAATCACTGACATTTTACCTTGTTTGAGATTCATGAACTTTTTTTTTCTCATCAATATAGTTCAATGGGATATATTGCTCTTTGAATTCAAAAAGAAAGGAATCCCATGAGACCGGTTCCACCATATCTGGCTTCGTAAGAACTCATTTCCACCAATCATATGCGTCATCTTGGAATAGAGAAGTAGCAAATCTAGCTTTATCATCTGCTTCCACTTGCAACTCTTTAAAAATTCTTTCATTCTTTTCCAACCAATACTCAGCTGCAGCTGGATCCTTATATTTCTTACCATAGAAATTTGAAGCCCCATACTTATGAAGTTTATCAATTGTTACTTTTGGTTTAGATGGTGGCATTGGGGTAGGCTGAGGAATGGCTCGTACCATCTGTTGGAATAATCCAATCATCTGTTGTATAAATGGATTTTGACTAGGGTCAATCTGTTCTGCTGCCTGCTGTGGGGGATTTGGAGCAGCATTTTGCCCTTGCACGCTCGCTGCACTAGGCTGATGAGGAGTTTCATTATTAGGAGAGCCAGTACTCTCAGCCATATCCCTTTCATTAGAAGACATCTTCCTACAATCCTACAAGTTGCCAAGAAGAAAGCCCACATCAGAATTATATGAGACACATATATATTTATGCCTAATATCCCTTTTTCCACATAGGCCTAGAAACGCCTAAACCTGGCTCTGATACCACTAAATGTGATGACCCACTTATATATTAGGAATAATTACATATATATAAGAAGGATGCCACAAGCTTAACTCGATAAATCTGTTCGAACTAAAACTTTTTCATTTTAAATAACTTAAATCTATTTATTTATATTAGTTTATGCAAGTTGTTCTAATTAACAATATATATTTATCATTATATTGTATACACATATGGCACCCGATTATGTTAGATAATTATTTACATACACAATATTAACATATGAGACATGTCTACCACAAACCATATATATAGTCAAACTAAAAAAAATAATAGATAGTCAACCCTCTAACTATGTCTCTTGTGTCTCTGCTGATATGGGCTTGGATCTCTTCTTAATCAACTTCATTATCTACTAGCTACAGCTTCAATTCCCGCGTGAGAAAAACCCACGCTAAGCTATCTCTAGCTTAATGATACATATAAGTATTAAAGTTTTCCCCAAGAAGTCACACAAATGCATGTCTCAAATAAAATCATGGCACATCAAATTTTATTACGTATTTGTCATATAAAATAAATAAATATATAACATAAAAAAATAAATATAATAACCTTATTCAATAATTAAATTTGCACCACCTCATGTAAGCATTTTACACTTTGTTACTTACATCAATTAATAAAGTTTCATATTTTATTCTACGATTTATTAGCCCAAAATCTGATTCCCGGACTGTCCGAATACGGGGTGTGAAATAGGGGTGCTCGTGGAGCTTAAGCCACCCTACTCATTATAATCTCAAGTCAAGGGCCCTCCTAGAGCTTAAGCTACCTTGACCGAATAAAATCATGTCATCTATGTGAAATCAGGATCAGGGGCGCTCCCAGAGCTTAAGCCACCCTGTTCCTTAAATCATATCCATATCGGTACCGAAACTTCCCCATAATGGTGCACCATCTATCCTATGTCAGTCCTCAGGTAGAGAAATGAGCAATTAATACCATTAATTACTTCTTTTTATAACCAATACTCATTTCATATGAACACAATAGTATACTCACAATTTATTTTAAAACCATGTAATAGCATGATATTTTATCAAATATTGGCATAATGTTAAGTTCATAGTTAATAACATTTCTATAATGTTAAAACATGTCATAATATATAATTTCATTATTGTGACATATAATTTATGTCATGCACACACAATCATGCACAAGGGCAAACAAGAATACATATATGTACAAACCTTGATAGTATTTTTCTTTTCCAAAATATACGCTCAGAGCTTATTCACTTTTGTTGTTCTTCTTCTTGCTGAGATCCTAATTTAAAAATATAATTAATTAATACCTTGATAAAATATTTATTTTTAATATAATTTAAATAAATAACCATAATTTCTTTTAAGCTGGAATAGGATCCCTTAGGAATGTAGGATCAATAACTTTTTCTACACTTATCCAATTTATATAATTATTACTCCTAATTAAATTTAACATGTACGACTAAAACATACTAAAATTTCAGAATTTTTGAATCATTAAACAATTTTTGGTATAATTTTAAATGTTGCTATGTTTTCTGCCCTTAGGCAGTTTTGGGGTACCATATTTAAAAATTCATATATTTTAATGTGTAGCTTAAAGTATTAAGAAACATTTTATAAAGTTATATAAGTAAATTGGGAACATTTTTCATGTTTACCTCGTTTCCATATTCGGTCTCTAAGGTTCCCAAATACTGGAGGATCTATAACTGGTTCAATATAGAGTATCAATCCGACCAATTGAATTGTTCAGCTCATAACTCACAAAATACATGACCTTTTAAGGTGAGACTTTCATAAGAACTTAGATACGATATAGAAATAAAACTTTTATGTTTTGAACTTTGGATAATTCGATCTAAAATTAGGTCAAATATGAGGACGAAGTTATTGGAGCTGTACAGGTATATGAAACCAACTCAATCAAGAAACAGTTATAGTTCATTTCACTATAACTCAACCTACACAAAATATATTTATACAATATTTTGCAAAAACCTAAATAATACATATATCTAAAACTTTTATGTTTTACAAAATCTCATATTCAGCCATTAGGATGATCAATTTAAATAAAAACCGTAGGTTATTCTGTTAACACATCTCCTTGAACCCGTTTCACCCAAACAAATTTATCTCTTTATATATCCAATATCATTTCATAAAATTTGACATGCATATAAACAACACATATATGAACAACCTTTATGTTTTACACATCTTAAAATTTGGTTCATAAGGTACTCAAAAAATAGAAAGAATTATACTACAGAAACATAATCTTAAAAGCTCTAATAACACAATAATAAGGGGAAAGATATTACTTACCAATATCAGATTTATTTGGAGAACATTTTCTTTCATATCATGAAGGAGATGATGAAGAATTGGGACAAGTGGTTTAAGGAAGAAGAAAAATAGAGATAAGTTTGATATAATTGTGTAGAGTTAGGATAAAATGAGGCAAAGTCAATTGACTTTCCCCTCCCCAACCCTTCTCCCATTTTTAGTCTTCCTTTTTTTTTTCTGCTGTCACTTTTTTACTGTTCACTTTTTTTTTTTTTTAATGTTATTATTATTATTATTATTATTATTATTATTATTATTATTATTATTATTATTATCTATCCACTCCTTGTGGATCTCCAATATGTTGTGAGCCTAATATGAAAATATAATCAATTAACTCATGATTAGGGAGACTTAATGTGGCTTAAACAAATTAATATGCACTGTTCATATCAATAGCTAAGATTTTTCCTATGAGGCAGTGTGACCTTATGGGACTGTTTAGCCTATACATTTCTCTATACTTGACCAATTAATCTGATTCTTCTTTATAATTCCAATTAACATATAAAATTTTAGACCAATTAGATCATTGTACAATGTTTGGTGGAATTTCTAAATATGTTCTATTTTCTGCCCTTAGGCAGTTTCAGGATACCAACTTTGGTTCATCATAACTTATAATATATAAGTCATATTTCACTGAAACTTTATAGAAACTTATATGGGTTTAACTAGAACATTTTTCATGTTTACAAATTTTATCAATTATGTCTCTAAGGTCCTTAAATCATAGGAAATATTTCGCTGGTCCAGAACAGAGTTGGCTTCCGGACCAGTATGACTTCTAAAGGCCATAACTTAGTCTATTCATAACATATTAACCTAAAATTAGTACAATATTTATATAATACATATACCTATAACTTTCATGTTTTGATAAGTACATAATCGATCTATATGGAGCTCAAAATAGCCAAAACTATTGCTAGATCTGCCCAGGGTACTAAGCAGTATGCTCAAACTATGGAACAGTTATGGTTCCATTCACAATAAATCCAAATCCACAAAACATATGAATCTGGAATTTGGTATAAAGATAAATAGCACATATATATACAACTTGTATGTTTTGTGATACTTCAAATAATGGATTTAACATATTCAAAACTAAAGAACACAGTAGCTAACTCGATTAGAGTTCACACCTTGACCAGTTTTAGTAGAGAGATGATATCTCTTCTTATACACCAAATCTTATAAATATATTTATATATCTATAAATCTAAGACATCAAGGAACAAATGTTGTGTTTTAATCATTTCTAGAATCAATTTCTATTGATATCCAAATTGGGGTGCAAATAAGTTCCTATTAGTGAACCTTGGCAACTCAAATCAACCTTATAGCAATAAGAATTGATTACTCACCAAGAACAAACTTGCAAGAGATCAATTTGTTGAAAATACTAAGTAAAACAAGGAAGAATTGAAGGCTGGAATGGAGGAATATGAATAACAAAACGGTGCTGGACTAAGGAGGCAGAA
The DNA here is from genome assembly GCA_023653625.1 of Triadica sebifera. Lineage (NCBI taxonomy): Eukaryota > Viridiplantae > Streptophyta > Magnoliopsida > Malpighiales > Euphorbiaceae > Triadica > Triadica sebifera. Next base: position 15,221,069 of record CM042897.1, read on the forward strand.
ATGGGAGGAAGAAGATAAAGCCAACTTTTTCTTTTTGTCCTTTTTATCTATTTTGTTTCTTCTTTTCTTTTCTCTTCTCTTTTCTCTTCTCTTCTCTTTTCTCTTCTCTTCTCTTTTATTTTTCTTTTGTTTCATTTTCATTTTATTTTATCTATATTATTATTATTATTTTCATATATATATATATATAATTCTACTAATCCACACAATAATACAACTTAATCATTTGACCAAATTTAACTAAATTAACAATGTAAAATGTTTACTAATCTTAATATAGTCATTTTGCTTACTTTAATTTAGTCACCTAATTCAATTTATTTCTAATACTTTGTTATCCTCATTTAGGTTATAAGTACACATGTGTGATTTGATACAATTGCCAAATACTAGGACATGTAGCTAGTGCGTGTCATAAACCTGTTCCTACGAAAATACATATGAAATGCACGTGTTCAATTGAATTATATGCAAGATGCATATGTTCAAATGAAATGCATGTGGGGAAGGTCAATGATGTTACAAAATCTCAGTTAGGTTATATATTCACACTAAATGGTGGAGCAGTTAGTTGGAAGAGTTCCAAATAGGAAACAACTGCTGATTCCACAACCAAAGCAGAGTACATTGCAGCTTTTGAAGCAGCAAAGGAAGTAGTTGGGATAAAGAAATTCATTGCAGAACTTGGAGTGGTTCCCAGCATTATTGATCCAATACAATTGTATTGTGATAATAATAGAGCCATTGCACAAGCAAAGGAGCCACGGTCTCATCAGAAATCCAAACATGTACTCAAAAGATACCATTTGATTAGAGAAATCATTGGTACGAATGATATAAAGACAGAAAGAGTGCCCACTGATCAGAATATTGTTGATCCTTTAACTAAGCCAATTCCCCAAAAGAAATATGATTCTTATGTACTCGCCTATGGAATTAAATACAAAGGCGATTGGCTTTAGTGCAAGTGGGAGCTTGTTAGAGGAGTGCTCTAAAGGCAATCACCTTTAGCACTTATTGTGCAATTTTATTTGATTAATAAAAGACTTTTTCATTAATTTGATGTTTATTTGATATATGAATTGATAGTGATCTTAAATCAAATAGTGAAGTCCTTGATATATAACATAGCATGAAGAAAATCTTGATGAGATCATGATATTGAGATCTTATCATATGTAATTATGTTAGTATCAAAATTATCCCTAGTTGTAGGATTAATGAAATAGGACATTGTTTCGGACAGACTAGCACATGTTACACTCCTTAATTGGATTGAGTAGTAGATCTCATAATCTATAAACATAAGATATTTAGAGCTAACATGTGGATGCTTGTTAAGTGTAGCTAAGTACATTGGATGACCAAATATGAGACAATCATATGGATAATCTATTCAAATGTCAATGATAGTCTAATCATAGCAATAATGCGAGTATCCTTAGACTTGAGGTACTCAAGGATATCTTGTATACTGATTCTGTATTTTGACACTATTCTTTGTTGCCTCAGGGAGGTTGCTCATAGGGTGGTGATTGGATACAGCTTGTGTAACATCCTCAACCTTCCCCACATGCATTTCATTTAAACATATGCATCTTGCATATAATTAAATTGAACACATGCATTTCATACGTATTTTCGTAGGAACAAGTCCATGACACGCACTAGCTACATGTCCTAGTACATTGCAATTGTATCGAGTCATACATGTGTTTTATAATATAAATGAGGATAAAAAGTATTAAAAATAAATTGAACAAGGTGACTAAATTAAAGTAAGCAAAATGATTGGATTAAGATTAATAAATATTTACATTGTTAATTTAGTTAAATCGGGCCAAATGATTAAGCTGTATTATTGTGTGAACTAGTGGAATTATAAATATATATAAATAATAATAATAATATAGACAAAATAAAATGAAAATGAAACAAAAGGAAAATAAAAGAAAAGAGAAGAGAGAAGAGAAGAGAAAAGAAAAGAGAAAAGAGAAGAGATGAAAAGAAAAAAATGAAAAGCCAAAAAAAACAAAAAGGTTGGCTTTATCTTCTGATGTATGCACGGGAACCATAATTGAAGGATATGAACGACAATCTTTTTTCAATGGAGTGGAGCAATATTATATCATTGAAATGAGCCTTAAAGGAGTTCAAAAGTCTTTTCATATGATCCAATTCAATGTGGGGCGTGTTCCAAGTCATAGAAGGCAGCATTGGAGCATTTGTTGCTATATTGGGCCTAAAATTCACAATCAAGCTTATGGGCCAATAATACACAAAGGCAAGCCTAAGGTGAAGATAAAAAGGAGCCTTTCATGAAGATTAAATTCAAATGGGCTAAGCAAGGCAAAGTCCATAAACCTTGAAGATTACAAGTCATGTGCAAGTCATGTGCAAATCATGTGCTAGGAGTCCTATGCCAAACATGTGCAAGACATGTGCCATCCATGTGGAAGACATCATGTGCCAACCATGTGCTCAAGATCATGTGCCTATTTATGGGATTTGGGCTTAACTTGTAATTGGGCTTAATTATGTATGTGGGCTGCCTATTTTATTACCTTAGGCTTTAATTAGTGATAGACATGTGGGCCAAAGAAATAAAGCCCAACCCACCACTTGTATTATTTTAGAAGGATTTAATTAGTGTCCTAATCCAAGTAGGACTCTACTTTTTAGAATTTGAGTTAGAATATGGCTGTACATTTAGGAGTTGAGTTAGAATAGGATTTAGTTATCCTTTACCATAAAGGATTCAAAGACTTAGGGCTATAAATACTCATCTAGGCTTCTTTTACAAGACATCAATGAATAAAAACGAATTTGAGTGTTTTTCTTTAAAGTAAGGCAGATTTGTATCTCTTTGTTACCTTTAGGAATTAGTTACTTATCAAGTGATATTGCTTGTGGCGTGGCTATTCTTATTAAATCTTATAATCTTGGTTCTTTGCTACATTGGTTAGCTTTGGGTCAGATTCAATCTATGATCACCATAGCTTAAGGTTTGTTTACCTTGTCTTGTTGAGGGGTTTCAAGGCACGGTCTTTGGGGTTCCGCATCATCTTCCTCCCCCATTTCTTCCTCCTCACTTCAGCCCCGTTTTCTTCTTCATATTCCTCCATTCCAGAAATCCATTCTTCCTTGTTTCACTTGGTTTTTGAGGCAAATTGATCCCTTGCAAGTTTGTTCTTGGTAAGTAATCAATTCTTATTGCTATAAGGTTTATTTGAGTTGCTAAGGTTCATTAATAGGCACTGATTTGCACCCCGATTTTGATATCAATAGAAATTGATTCTGGAAAATATTAAAACACAAACTTTGTTCCTTTATGTCTTAAATTTATGGATATTTAAATCGTGTTGCAAGATGTTATGTATAGAATGAGATATCCTCTTTGTACTGAAACTGGTCAGGGTGTGAACCCTAGCCAAGATAGCTACTGTGTTCTTTGGTTTTGAATATGTTAAAGCCATTATTTGAAGTATCTCAAAACATAAAATTTATATATATATATATATGTGTGTGTGTGTGTGTGTGTTATGTATCTGTATACCAAAGTTCAGATTAATAGGACTTGTAAATTTGGAGTTATGGTGAATGGAACCATGACTGTTCTATGACTTCAACTGCCAACTGAGTGCCCTGGGCATATCTAGCAACCTATTTGGCCCATTTGAGCTCGTTAGAGGTAGATTCTATAAATTCTCAAAACAGGAAAGTTATAGGTATATGTCTTAGATAAATTTGGGTCCTAATATCAACTTAATATGTTATGTATAGACTAAGTTATGGCTTTTGGAAGTTATACTGGTCCGGAAGCCAATTCTATTCTGGACCAGTGAAATGTTTGTTATAATTTGAAGACCTTAGAGACATAATTGATAAAAGTTGTAAACATGACAAATGTTTCATATGAACCCATATAAGTTTTTGTAAATTTGTATTAAAATAAGACTTATAGAGTATAAGTTATGATGAACCAAAATGAGTACCTTGAAACTGCCTAAAGGCAGCAAACAGAACACACTTAGAAATTCCACCATATATTGTACAATAATCTAATTGGTCTGAAATTTTAATATGTTATATATTTATATGTTAGTGGTAATTAGGAATAAGAATCAGATTAATTGGTCAAATATAGAAAAGGTTATAGACTAAACAGTCCCATTAGAGCACACTGCCTCATAGGAAATATCTTAACTATTGATATGAACAATGCATATTAATTTGTTTAAGTCACATTAAGTCTCCCTAATTATGAGTTAATCGATTATGTTTTCATATTAGGCTCGCAACATATTGGAGACCCACAAGTAGAAGATAGACAATAAGTTAGGGGTCGGAATCAAAAGAGAACGGTGAGTCTAATTATCAATTGAATTCTTTAGTGCAAATGAATATTTCTTGCTATGTGATTCATATGATTGTCATGATTGGTCCTTGATAATATGATGATGGATAATTTGTGACAGTGTGGTACATATAAATGGTATACTTGTGGTATATTTGAGGTATATGTTTGACATATGTGATATATATACAGGGTATATGTATAGTATATGCGAGGTATATGTATATTATATGTGATAAGATGCAACGGTTGATGAATGATTAAGTACACGTGCATATGCATATTGACTAAAAAGGTATTATGACTAGTTAATTGATATTGTAAAGCAAAAGAAAAGGCTTATGGCCCAACAAATGTGCAAATGAAACAAATGATCAAGCTAGCTAGCAAATGCAAATGTTCACATGGAAACCCGGGGCAATTTCTGTTTAACTTAGTCACAACAAAATGAAATAAGCAAAACATTTGCATACATAAGGAGTAATGATTATATGTTTCAACTTTATTGATATTTATATGATACTGATGAATGGAATGGAATACATGGTATGTATTGGATTTGTGAGTTATTATTATGAGTTGTTCGGTACTTTAGAGCTCATTTGATGGTTATTCTCACTGAGACGCAACTCATCAATTTGCATCATTTTTCAGGTAAAGAAAAGTGATAGCTCGTTTTGAGTAGCATATAAAAGACATGGAGCACAGGTCACTGGCCGAGCCTCATCACTCTCTCTCTTTGCATTCCACACAAGCATGAATATATGTCATCTATGTTTTGTATTTACGTGCTTGAATATGTATAGTCATTTTGGAATGAGTTTAAAAATATATAAATGAAAGAAACTCAGAAATACTTATGTATAAAGTTTATATTTTGATATATGTGATATATATAATGTTGGGGTGAAAACCTCAGTGTTAACTTAGCAAAGTCGTTGAATAATATTACAGGATATGAGACTTGCAAGTCATTGAATGAAATTACAGGATATGAGACTTGCAAAGTCATTGAATAATATTACAAGATATAAAAAAAAATTTACTATCACTATTAACAGGATATTTTGTTTTTCCAGCATGCTATGTGTGATTATTTGATACAGAGATAGGCTATACTTAAATGCATAAGATGTGGTGTTACAGCTTGAGTTATTTGATGGTAATTGGGTAACCAACAAAGGATTCACCACTCCTGATAGAAGAAGTGTATACCTATGGCCTCTTGTCGTGATCATTACTTGGGAATCGCTGGCCAGAGTGGAAATGTCACAAAGATAGTCTTCAATGACATATCTAATATAGTAATGAGCCTAAAAAACAAGAACTAACATTACTTGGTCTAGATATGATGTAGTCAGTCTAGTGAGAGTTGACAAATGTCCATACTCTGAACTAAGTGGGGTATAAAATGGTAAAAGGAATAATTTCACGAAAATTATCTATGGAAAGGTTCGTAGTCAAATGACTAACGTTTCGGTCAATTGGGGGTCATGATGTATTGCTAGATACCACTCATGACTTGCTTAAATTAATTGTTAAACTTAAGTGGCCAACATAACTGAGAACCTAATGGGTCACACGCATTGAAGATATGCAAAATGAGTAAAATGGTCTTGGATGAGATCCAAAATATGAGAAAATTATTTCGAGATGGATCACGATGAGATCGCACGAAAAAAATTATTTCGGAGGATCACGGGCCTGCGCTGGGCCATGCGGGCTAGGCAGGCTGCTGGGTTGCCTAGCAGCAGCTCGCGCTGGACGTTGCTACCTTCCATTGGCCAATGGATGAATGAGCCTTAATTAGGCTAATAATAGCCAATTTACTATTCATTCATTTCCCTTTTCTCCATTTTTAACTTTTGATATTTTCTTTGAATTTGATTCAAATCGAAAAACTTCAAATGGTAAAAATAGAAATGAAAATATTTTTTGGTGAAAAAATTATTTTTAAGACACAATAAAATTCTCTCAAGAATACTTTCAAATCTAGCAATTTGAATTTGTTCAAACCATTTCTTTTGAATGTTTCTTCTCCATTCTTCGCGTGGATTATCATTAGAGACATCATAGTGTGGATTGTTGTAGTTTGCTAAACCTAACAAAGTGAAGATTTGAAAAATAAATAAGAAATTACAAGGTATAATTTCTAACCTCTATGTTTATATAAATTAGTTTTAATGGTACAAGTATGATTTTTTGTTTCGGGTTTTGAAAATTTTATTTTTCTGCTGTGTATATGAATCTGATTCATTCTTCAAAACACAACACTTTGTCCTATACAACCACCCCTAGACTAACGTTGACCTCTTCCATGGCTCTACCGTAATTCCCCTGTCTATACTAGTGCCATATTGCATATACTAAATTTGGGACAATCTTTCTTAATGTAATTAGTCACTCCACATCTCAAGCATGCCCTAGTCAACCACCAGTACTCTTCTGATTGAGATCTACCGTAGTGCTAGCACAAAGCAAGAGATGGCCTCTTGGACAATGATACTAGTGAACTAGTAGATGACGCTGCAAGTCTAAATTACCGACCCCGCCTAGTAGAAAATGTTTATCTAGCACCCCATGACTTAAAAGGTCTAGGTACTATCTGTTCCTTCTTACAAGATGTCTGGGCTACATTCGTTGTTGATTTCTTAAAAAGCTCCTGTGTCTTTATCTTTTTCCTTCTTTCTACACTAATGGTAGAGGACACCAGTGTAGCAAAGTATGTATTATTAGAAAGGTGCCCTAAAGGCAATCATATTAGACACCTGATGTACTTATTTATTATTAATAAAAGACATTTTCATTATATGGTATTCATTACATATGAATTGATATAGATCTTAAACTGTTTAAGGAAGTCCTTGGTATGTAACACAACATGAAGGAATTCATGATGAGATCATGATAATGAGATTCTTATCATATGTAATTCTATTTATACCTAAATGATTCCTAGTCATAATATTAACAAGATAGGACATTGTTAATTTGGATAGACTAGTGCATGTTATACTCTTTGACTAGGTCAAACAACTGATCTCATTAGCTGAAGACATGAGATATTTAGAGTTAACATGTGGATGCTTGCTATAGTAGCCAAGTATATTGGATGACCTGTTATGAGACAATCACATGGATATCTATTCAATGTCAGTGATAGCCTCACCATAGCAATAGTGCTAGTATCCTTAGACTTGAGATGCTCAATGTTATCTTGGATACTGAATCCTATAATTTGACTCCAATCCTCATTGCCTCTGAGAGATTTCTTATAAGGTGATGATTGCATATAACATTTGGTATTCGAAGGTAATTGAGTAGTCAATAAAGGATTCACCACTCATGATAGAAGCAGAGTATACCTATGGTCTCTTGTAGAGATCATTACTCATAAATCCTTGGCCAAGGTGGACATGTCTTGAAGAAGGTGTTCAAGGACATATCTAAAAGAGTAATGAGTCTCATAGACATGAACTAATATCATTTGGACTAGATGTGATGTAATCAGTCTAGTGGGAGTTGACACATAGTTCATACTCTAAACTAAATGAGGTATAGCTTGGTGAAAGGATGAATTGCATGGTAATTGTCTATGGAAGGGTTTATAGTCAGACCATTGACTTTCCGATCAATTGGGGGTCATGATGTGTTGCTAGACACCACTCATGATTTGCTTTAAATCATGTGATGATTTAAGTTGCCAATATAATCGGGAACCTATGGGTCACACACATAGAAAGAATAAAGGAAATGTCAAATGGGTTTTGGATTGGATCTAAAAATATAAGAGAGGTTGTTTTGCGAAAGAGTTTTACATATGAAAGCCAAAGGGGTTTTGCATCAAAAAAGTTTCGAGGGGGTGCATCAGGCTTGCTTCACGAGTGTGAGGGCATCCTCACACATGCGACAACAAGCCTTTTTGCTATGAGCACAAATGTAGCCCATAAGGCTATCGCACATGATGCAGCAACCACCTAGAATCTAAGTCTAGACAAGCTCCAAATCAATTTGATAGAAATCTTAAGTTTTAAACAATTGCAAGATTAGACTCTTCACCCCCAAAACAGCAAAGAATTGGTAACAAAGAGTATGAAGAGAGAATTGGATTCACACCACAAATTAATTACCAACCTGATAAGGGAAAACAATCCTTGGTATATCAATAGAGATCACACCTCCCACTTAAAGAACACTCAAGAACACTGAAATTTTGATCTTAATCACCAATCTGATTGTCTTACACGCATAAGGAGGTATTTATACCTCTACAAACCAAACCCTAGGTGCAAACATGAAGAAAAGACCAATCTGATCCTAATGACTTGAGGACAAACGAATGGGCTTAATTTTATAAGGCCTACACACTTAAGACAAGTTAAAATAAGGTTGATCATGTGTCTTTAAATGAAATTACATTCCAATAATTAAAATAAAATAGCCCACTAAAATTAATCTTAGGCCCAACCATGACATAACATAAGTCCACCTTAACATAGCATATTGCACATGAGTTGAACCTTGTAATATAGACTTCTTCTCTAGCCCATTAGGCTAGTTGTCTTCACCATCACATGCCCTAATAAGTGTCACAAGCTTTGGATCGCCAACTGATTCCATCTCTTCAAGCCTGACCCAAGCCTCTTCCTTGATATCTCTTGTCACTAAGCTCTGAATATACATTTGCAAGGCTGCCTTGAGCTTGTTTCTACTTGATCTTATGATTGGACCAAGTGGCATCACTAATCCATCTCTTCCATGGCATGTAAGATCATTTTTGTTGTCTTGGTTCGCATCAGCACACGCAAAGATACCCTCGCATGCGTGATGATCTGCGATTTTGTAGATTTTCTATTCCTTTTGAAAGCCAAATGTAGGGTTTTTTAGAATCAATCCCTAATTATGATTAGAGGACCTATAAATATCCTCAAAATTACTCAGAAAGATAATGTTGCCCAGACAATGAACTAAGAAGAGGGTTGAATTGGTTAGTAAATAAAAATTTACTTAAATTTAAAATGCGGAATAAATAAAATAGAGGAAGGAATGAGAGATATCACACACAAGATTTATAGAGGTTTGGGTATTAACAAACCCTTCTCCTTCCCCAATCTTAATTGGGTGCTTCACTAACACACTAAGTGTTACAATGGAGTTTTTTAAGCTCACTCCCAACTATGGTGTTTCTCTCAATGGCTAACACCTAACCCCAAAATTCCCTTGTATTTTTCAATGGCTTACACAATAACCAATTCCTTGTGTTTTATGGCTCATATAATAAACCCTTACAAGTGTTTCACTCTTAACCCGATATACCCAAGCTCACTCTTGAGTAATTGATTACAATGAAAAACACTCACCAACCTACAATGCTAAGAAGTTATGAGCAATTAGGTTATCACAAAAAGTGGAGGATTGTTGAAATATAATTATTGCATAATGGCTACAACAATTGTTGTTGTTGTTCTTGTTGTTGTTATTGTTGTTCTTCTTGTTGGGATAGCAACAACATGAATGTTCTTCTAAGCCATGGTCCAAATGGTGACTCTGGTCGTGAAGTTCTCTTGAAGAATTGGACATGTTTGGTTAGGGGCGTGACTATACTTTCACGAGTGTAACTCATTTGATCATTCACAATTTGTTTGATCCTTCATGGCCATGAACTTTGAATGGTAGAAAGTTGGTGCTCAACTATATTCATGAGCGTGACATTAGTAGTCACGGATATGACTTTGCTATTTCTTTGATTTTTATCTTCAAAGGATGTCTTTCAATCTTGCTTCATGTTTTAATCAAAGTATATCCTATTTAACACACTTAGAACACAAACATTGTTAAATACATTATTGCTATTTTATTTGCGATCATCAAAATGATGGAAATACCCCTCAAGGTTCAACAATCTCCTTATTTTTGATGGTGACAAATAATCTAGCAATATGTGCTTTTGAGAAGTCTCCCCCTCAAAATATGCTTAAGATAAAATAATGAAGTGCAAGATTTGAAAGAAATATAACAAAGGTATTTGCAAACTCATAAGGTATATGCAAGGTATATCTTAAGTATATCTCATAAAATAAAACATATATAACCAAGTGTATTCAAAGTATATGTGAGATATATTTTAAGTATATCTTATGCATTAAATAAAATAAGTTCAAGTTGCAAGGTATATGTGAGGTTGATTTGAGGTATAGCTTATGCATATCAACAATTAACATAAAGTTTGCATAGAACATGTATATAACCACACATTGCATATTGAACACATTTTGAACACATATATTTGTTTCTCCATTTGACATATATTAACACATATATGTTTGTTTCTCCAATTGACATATATTCAACACATATATGCTTGTTTCTCCCATTTTGTCACTAGCAAAAAGATTGAAATGTCAATAAGATAGTTGTATTAAAAATTAAAGGTGACAAAGATTACATGAAAAATAAAATACATAAAGATAAACTCCTATAACAACAAAGGTAAAACTACTACAAGCCTGATAAATCATCCCTAAGGCGTGCTACCTCCGTCTTAAGGCTTTCCATACGAGACTTCATAAAGTCTTTGAGGTTCTCCAACCTCTTATAGATGGAAGCCTGCATCATGTCAAGGCGAGGTGTTATAAGATCAGCAACCTATTGTGCCAAAGTGGATGTGGAAGAGGCTGATGTCTGATCAACATCCTCAGCTGCTGTCGGTGTCAATGTCTCATCACGGGCTTGCTTCTATTACTGGAAAGTCTGGAGGACACAACTTGCTTCCATTGCTTCAGAGTCATTATCCTCCTAATCAATTTCACCAGCTAGAGTGGTGAAACGGTAGTAGACATTTCCTTCATAAATAATACGGACAATTGCTCCCATTTTTATAAATGACTCGACATCGAGTGGTCTCATGGATGTGCCCGAATGAGAGTGTAAATGTGTTCATTGAGGTTCAAATAACCTAGCTCAATGGCAAGGTGTGTCACATATCCACCAATCAAAATATCCCCTGATGCTTTCATTGCGATGGAGAGGAGGTGATTTGCGAACCATCGTGACAGGGCTACAGACAGTCCTCTACATGCCATTTCCAATAAAAAGAGCTCTAACTTTCTTATAGCACTGTTGCTATCCCCATAAGCAAATATACTATAGGTGAGAAACCTATGTATATACTTATGCACAGGAGACCGAAGATGGGTGTTCTTCATCTTTTTCACATCCCAGCTGCATTCCAAGACAAAATATGTGCAAACTAGATGAGCATAGAATTCTACCTCTCTTTCATTGAGGATTCCATCAGAAGGAAGCTTGAAAATGGTGCCAAATTTAGCTACAATGAGAGTGCTAGTATACTTGCATAGTCAGAATTTAACAGTTCCAATGGGTGAGACCTGCAATGTTCTAAGGAACTTAAGAGTGGGTTCCCTTAGCATTGTTGTTCGATCATGCTTGTTTCAAAACCAAGTGTCTTGATACAACTCCACTTAAAGGATTGTGATGATAGCAAAGGTTATTTCTTGAGAATGACATAGCGCGGCTAACAATGGTCCGTAATGACATTGAGTAGGTAATCGGTGTAGTGTTTAGGAGCATGTGATTTCTTCCATGTACCCTTGGAGGAATCAGATTCCATTCTTTGATAGTTTGAACAAAGGAAGAGAAGAAATTTTCAAAAAGGAAGTTTGAAAAACTTTGAGAAACTTGTGATTCTATAAAAGAAAAGGGTTTTATAGAGGGAAAAGTAAGTGAGGAGGCCAGATGTTGTGAGAAATATTGAATGAGTGTGTTAAATGCCAAAATTTGGAGAGATGGAAATGAGAAAAGACAAAAAAAATATCATTTTATAGTTGATAGATTCAAGGCTGTGAATAACCAGTCACGACCGTGAATCATCAGGGTCACAGTTTGTTAAAGGGGCACTCTAGCCATGAAAAGAAAGGTGAAACGAGTCACGATCATGACATTAAATAGTCACGGGCGTGAAGAAGGCTTTTCACAGGTGTGACAAATATTGTTGCGGGCGTGAAGCTTAGTCTTCAATACATCTTCCCGTGAGCCAAGTCATGAAACAAAACGTGAATGGTTCTGGAATTTTTTGTTGTCTTTGTTTATGGCCGTGAATATATGTCCCAGGCGTGAACCACCTCAAATCTTCAAAAAATAAAACAAAGTCTAAAACAAGACTAGAAGATTTCTAAAAAGTTTTTATACCTTAAAACACATATTTCTATTATGTTAACCACTTCATACCATAAAATCAGTCAAGTAAGATGTATCATATGAAGGAATTAACATTCAAGGTTCACACAACATAAAATTAGCAAAAAAAATTAATTAGGACACTGTTGATCCATCAAGCATACCAAGCTCTTTTCTTATAAAACAAAAACTTTCTTCATTAAGAGGTTTGATAAAAATATCTGTCAATTGATTATTTGTATCTATAAATTATAACACAACATCTCCATATTGAACATGATCTTTAAGAAAATGATGTCTAATGTCAATATGCTTACTTCTAGAGTGTTGCATGAGATTCTTAGATAGGTTGATGGCATTAGTATTGTCACAATTGATGGATATATTGTTGAACCTTGAGGGGTATTTTCATCATTTTGATGCTAACAAATAAAATAGCAATAATGTATTTAACATACTTGTTTTCTAAGTCTATTGAACAGGGTATGGAATATGATAGCAAGAATGGAGAATGGAAGATTAATCTTAAAAAGATAAAATTAAAGAAATAGCATGTTCACGCCCATGACTTTATATGTCACGCATGTGATGAAGTTTAGCGCCAACAATCCAATATTTAAAGTTCACAGTCATGCCCATGAATTAAAGTCACGCCCGTGAGAAGACATGACAAATTCTTCTAGAGAGCTTCACGACCACAGTCACCACTTGGACCATAGCTTGGAAGGATGTCACGCCCGTGAATATAAAATGTCACGCCCATGATCAAACACTTCAAAACCTTCCAGAATGCTTCACCGCCAAGGTCACCACTCAAGTCACGACTTGGAAGAATAGTCACGATCGTGACACACATATTCACAACCGTGAAAGATGAAAGAGAAACATGTCAGGCGCGACAATAAGAGTTGGTGCAACGGCTAGTTCCATATTAAATGCATTCTAACGGCTATAATTTGCTATGGAAGTATAAATGCAAGTCATTTATGCATTCAGAATAAGATGAGAACAAGAGAACAAAAGAATAGCTAATAGTTTGAATCAAAATCTTGTTGTAAGTCATTTGTGCATTTGATATTTTCAAAACAAACATTTATTCTTTGTGAAAATCTTTTTACTCATCAATCATTGAGCAATATAGATTTGTAAGTGTTTCTCTCTGTAATCATCTACTCAAGTGAGTTTTTGGTATTTCGGGGTTAAGAGTAGAACACTTGTAAGGGTTATTTATGTGAGCCTCTAAAACATAAATAAAGGTTATTTGTGAGAGCCTTTAAAACACAAGATAAAGGATATTTGTGTGAGCCTTTAAAACACAAAGAATTGGTTATTGTGTGAGCCTTTAAAACACAAAGAATTGGTTATTGTGTGAGCCATCAAAACACAAGGGATTCTGGGTTAGGTGTGATCCATTGTTAGAAACACCATAGTTGGGAGTAAGCTTGTAAAACTCCATTGTAACACTTAGTGTGTTAGTGAAACTCCCAATTGAGATTGGGGAGAGGAGTAGGGTTTGTTAACACCCGAACCTCTATAAAAATCCTTGTGTCATATTTTTTCTATCCCTACTAAACTTTTTTTTTTCGCACTTAAAAGTGAAATTTTTAATATCCAATTCAACCCCTCTTTTTGGTTCAATATCTGGGCAACAATTGGTATCAGAGCTAAGTCTAGCATCGAAGCCTAAACAACGCTAGTAAAGATCAAGATATGGCCAATGAAGGATTCCAAAGTCTCAAGCCTTACTTTGATGGAGCAAATTATGCTCATTGGAAGTTTTGAATGGAGACATATCTGGATAGTGAAGGAATTGAAGTCTGGGATAGTGTTCGAAAAGAATGGACACCACCAACTAGAAGAGGAGTTGATAGTGAAGAAGAAATCTTATCAAGAGATGATTGGACAGAGCCTCAAAGAAAAGCAAACTTTAAAAACAAGAAGGCACTGATAATTCTCTCAAGCTCATTATCCATTAAAGAATGCGATAGAATACAACACTGCCCAACAGCTTACAGCTTGTGGAAAACATTGGAAAACTATCATGAAGGAACTAAGAAAGTTAAATCCAAGAAGATTCAACTTCTTACTTCATAATATTTGCTCTTCAAGATGAAATCCAATGAGTCAATCACTGACATGACAAACCGTCTTCTAGCTATCATAAATGGAATGAGAAAACTTGGGAAGCACCTGAGCTTGGAAGATGTAAATAACAAAATCCTGATAAGTCTTCCTCTCAAAAATTACGGTTCAAGAGTTGCTGGTATAGAAGAAGCAAATGAAGACATGAGCATCATGAATACTGATGTGCTTATTGGCAAACTTCTCACACATGAAATGGCAGTGAAAAGGGATAGAGGGCTTAAAGATGAGCCAGAAAAAAAAAAAAAAGAAAGCCTCTAGCACTGAAAGCCTCTACTTCAAAATCTCAAGAAGAAGTTAAAGATGATGAATAAATGAGTGGTGATGCAAATGAGGACATTGCTACTCTCTCAAAAAGGTTGAAAAGAATTATTGAGAAGAAAATGAGCAACTCTAGAAAATTCAGGCAAAGAAACCTCAAATAGACTTCTAATGATACACAAAGAAGTAAAGAAGAGGTAAAGTGCTATGAATGTGGAAAGAAAGAGCATATTAAACTGGAATGTCCAAGGCTCAAGAAGCATAAGAGCAAATACCAAAGAGACAATGGGGAGAAAGGTCACAAAGCCACATGGGATGACGAAATCTCTTCAAGTGAAAAACATGACAATGAAAGCGAAGAGGTCAACCTATGCTTCATGGCTACAGAGGATCACGTCTCAAATAAAGTAAGTTCACTTTACTCATACTCTTTCAATAATAATAGTAGTGATAATTATAGTAATAGGGATGATGATGAGCAAAGCCTAATAGAAGAATTGAATCTAGAACTAGAGCAATATCGGAGTAAATTCAATACTTATAAGAATAACATTTATAATTTAAAAATCAAAATGCATGTTTTAGAAAAAGAGAACTTTAAGCTTAAATCATCTAATGAATCTCTTCAAAAGTCATTAGATGAATACTCTTCAAGACCCTCAACTAAATCCTTTCTTAAAGAGAATAATACTTTAAAAAATGAAGTTGAGGAACTTAGAAACTCCATTTCAAAATTTCACAAAGGAAAAAAGAGCTTAGATACTCTCATTGTGTCTTAAAGACCACCTTTACTTAGACACGATTTAGGATTTAAGGGCACATCATCATCTTCTCATAAAACTATTTTTGTTAAGTCAAGTGAATCTCACATTTCCACACTTGCTAGAACAACACCAAGGAATAAGTACACTAAACCTTCTATACATAAAAGGAATAATTAAGGATTGGTAAGCCTAAGAAAGAAACCTCAAAAGGCTAATCATGCCTTTATGTATAAGAAGCATGCATATAGAAAAGCACCAATTAATCATGATTGTGCATGCCATTGTTCTCAAACTCAGTCTAATAGAAATATGACATTCAAAAGCATTGTGAGACCAAAAAGCATTTTTAGACCTAAACAGTGTAATTATTGTATGAAATTTGGTCACATAAATAAATATTGCTGGATAAGGAAGGCTCATTGGGAACCTTCATGTGCTAACCCCCAAGGATCCAAGCTCATTTGGGTACCAAAAAACCTTTCTTGAATTGTGATTCTATAGGTATGTCTCAAGTCCACAATAAACAAAAATGCTTGGCTAGTAGACAGTGGATGCTCAAGGCATATGACATGAGACAAAGAACTCTTCAATGAAATCAAAAGTATTGATGGAGGTAAAGTTACCTTTGGAAACAATGCCAAGGGTAAGGTAATTGGCATTGGCTCTATTGGTATTAATGGTACTACTTTTATTAAAGATGTCTTACTTGTTGATGGCTTGAAACATAACTTGTTGAGTGTAAGTCAATTATGTTATAAAGGAAACAAAGTAACTTTTACTTCCAATGAATGTCTTATAACCTCTATTGATGGTCAAGAGATATTTAAAGGAAATAGAGATGTCAACACCTACATAATAGACTTACACGAGATATCTAACCATTCCTCTAAGTGTCTTGTGACTACTATGCGAACATGGACTTAATTCAAAGCCTCAACACAGAAGAGCTAGAAAAGAGACTACCAAAAGTCAAATTTGAAAAAGACAAGACATGTGAACCTTGCCAAAGAGGGAAGCAACACAAGTCATCCTTCAAATCCAAAAACATAGTAAGTACCTCAAAACCTCTACAACTCCTACATCTAGATTTATTTGGACCTACTAGAATTACAAGCTTAGGAGGTAAACATTATGCCTTTGTCATCGTAGATGATTACTCTAGATTTTCTTGGATAATTTTCTTAGCTCAAAAGAGTGATGCTTTTGAAAACTTCAAAAATTTTGCTAAAAGAGTTCAAAATGAAAAAAGGATACTGCATTTCAAAAATAAGAAGTGACCATGGCAAATAATTTGAAAATGAAAACTTTGAAAGCAAAAGTCTTGAACATGACATTTCGCAGAATTTTTCATCTCCTATGACACCTTAACAAAATGGGGTAGTTGAAAGAAAAAATCAAACTTTAATTGAAATGGCTAGAACAATGCTCAATGAGTATGGTTTACCAACTTACTTTTGGGCAGAAGTCACAAATACTGCTTGTTATATTTCAAATCGAGTTCTCAAAAGACCTCTCCTAAACAAAACTTCATTTGAGCTATGGAATGGAAGAAAGCCCTTGATATCATACTTTAGAGTATTTGGATGCAAGTGCTTCATATTGAATACCAAGGACAACCTTGAAAATTTTGCCTCTGAATCTGATGAGGGTATTTTTTAGGATACTCTACAACTAGCAAAGTATATAGAGTATTTAATAAAAACTCATTAATTGTTGAAGAATCTATGCATGTTATTTTTGATGAATCTAGTAGACTTGATCTTGTGAAAGGTAGTGTTCTTGATGATGTTGTAGGTACCATAGAAAAACTTGATCTTGAAAATGGAAAAGAAGAAAATGATCAAGAAGATTCACATCAAAATGATTCTCTACCTCAAGCTCAAGAGGAGAACAGGCAAGAGCTCCCAAAGGAATGGAGATTTATAAAAGATCACCCCAAAGAGAAAATCATTGGTGATCCTTCTAGGGGAGTAAGTACTAGATCTCATCTCAAACATTTAGCTTCTAACCTTGATTTTATTTCTCAAATTGAGCCTAAAAATATTGATGAGGCTCTTAATGATGAAAGTTAGGTGATTGCAATGCAAGAGGAACTCAACCAATTTGAGAGAAGTAAGGTATGGACCTTAGTACCTAGACCTAAGGATCATCAAATTATAGGTAGCAAATGGGTGTTTAGAAATAAACTAGATGAACAAGGTTCAATAACTAGGAATAAGGCTAGATTGGTTGCAAAAGGGTATAATCAGGAAGAAGGAATAGATTATGATTAGACCTATGCTCCTGTAACTATATTAGAAGCCATAAGAATACTTTTAGCATATGCATGCCACATGAATTTCAAACTCTTTCAAATGGATGTAAAAAGTGTCTTTTTAAATTGTTATATAGAAGAAGAAGTTTTTGTAGAACAACCACCAGGTTTTGAAAGCTATGATTTGCCTAATCATGTTTTTAAACTTTCAAAAGCTTTATATGGTTTGAAACAAGCCCCAAGAGCTTGGTATGAAAAACTAAGTTCTTTTATTTTAAAAAATAACTTTACAAAGGGGAATGTTGACACTACATTATTCACTAAAAAGCATAAACATGATATTCTAATTGTTCAAATTTATGTTGATGATATCATATTTGGTTCTACTAATGAATTGCTTTGTCAAAACTTTGCTAAGTGTATGACTAGGTAATTCAAAATGAGCATGATGGGTGAGCTTAAATATTTCCTTAGTCTACAAATAAAACAAGGCAATGAGGGCATATTCATCAACTAATCCAAATATGCCAAAGGCTTACTTAAGAAATTTGGAATGGAAGGATGCAAGAATGCCAAGACTCCAATGAGCACATCAACAAAATTGGATAAGGATGAAAAGGGTAAGAGCATTAATGAAAAGCTCTATAGAGGTATGATCAGATCACTTTTATATCTTACTGCTTCTAGACCCGATATAATGTATAGTGTATACTTATGTGCACGCTTTCAATCGTGTCCAATAGAGTCTCATTTAAATGCAGTAAAAAGAATTCTAAAATATTTACATGGCTCATTGCATCTAGGTTTGTGGTATCCTAGAAATTCATCATTTTACATTATAGGACATTCAAATGCTGATTATGCTGGTAGTCTTTTAGATAGAAAAAGTACTTTAGGTACTTGTCACTTTATTGGAGAGTGCTTAGTTTCTTGGTTTAGCAAGCAACAAGTTTCAGTGGCTTTTTCTACCACTGAAGCGGAGTATGTAGCAGCAGGATGTTGTTGTATACAAATCCTTTGGATAAATCAACAACTTAAAGATTATGGTCATAGTATGAACCATATACCTATTAGATGTGACAATACAAGTGCTATAAATTCATCTAAAAATCCCATTCAACATTCTAGAAGTAAGCATATTGACATTAAACACCATTTTATTAGAGATCATGTTCAATATGGAGATGTTGTATTGGAATTTATAAGCACAGACAATCAATTGGCAGATATCTTCACTAAGTCTCTAAATGAGGAAAGATTTAATTTCATAAGAAGAGAGCTTGGTATGATTGATGGATTAATTTTTTGATTGCCAAATTGTCAAACCTTGATTGATAATCTTGTTTTTGTCTCATCTTACTAGAAAATAAGGTAGCTAAATTGATGGAAATATATGTTATAGGGGATAGAAGCTCCTTAGAAATGCTTTAGTCTTGTTTTAGACTTAATTTTATTTAATGAGAATTTTAGGCTATTCACGCCTGTGACATATATTCACGACCGTGAACTAAATCGCCAAAAGTACCAATAGCTTTCACGACATGCTTCACGGTTTAAGGTAGTGAAGACTATGTTTCACGACTATAACCTTTTTCATTAACCCCCGTGAAACGCTTTGTTCACACCCATGATTTTTTTTCATGATCGTGAACATTTCCACCAAAAACTTACAGATGCATTCATGCTTTGTGTCACGCTTTGTTTCACGATCACAAGTAGTGAGGTTTAATACTTCACGCCCGTGACTTATTTGTCACCACTGTGATAGTTCATCATTCACGCTCGTGACCTTTAAATTTCATGACTGTGAACAATTTCACACCTCTCTTCACGAGTAAAGTGTCTCTTCAGTAAACCGTGAACACGACATTTCACGTCCGTGACTTAGTTTTTCACGCCCGTGAAGATGTCGGCTATATAACGTTTCTGCCATTATTTATCTCATTCCAACTCTCCAACTTCTCTCATTTATCACCATTAAATACCATTTTGAAGATTCCGACCCCTTAGCCACTCATTGCATCTATAAATATCTTCAAAAACCACTTCCATCATTAGAAATCATATCACCTTAGGGTTTACTCAAAATTTCTATCAATTTCTCACTCTTCAAAAGTTTATTTTTTCAATCAAAATGGAAACCGATTCTTCCAAGGGTACAAGGAAGAAGTCTCATGCTCCAAGAAGGTACACAGATTACCTTTTATACATCATTCTGGAGCATTGCCATCCTAGATACTCAGTGCTCAAGAAAAGGCCACTCCTTTCCTCTAGATCATTTGACTGGCAAACCATTTGTACACTCGGCCTCGAGACAAGCATGGCAGAACAACTCCAGGCTTTTCATCTAAAGGAATTCATTGATATCCATCAACCAACTCTGAGGGAGCCAACCCTAGAGTTTCTGAGCACTTTGCAAGTATCTCCTACCGGCACAGTGAAATTCAATCTTTGCAAGCATCCGAACACCCTCTCTGCCACAGAGTTTGGAGACATGTTCAACCTTCTCTCTGATGGTATCCTGAATGACAATGAAGTGGAGTTCTATGCTACTCAAGCATGGACTCACTTCGGGCTTGATTGGAGCTGGGACGTTAAGAAAATGAAGAGCACCCACCTTCGATCCCCAGTGCACAAATATTTGCATAGGTTTCTCACCTATAGCATTTTCACCAGAGGAAACAACAATGTCACAATCAAGAAGTCAGAGCTCTTTCTCCTGGAGATGGCCTGAAGAGGCTTCATAGTGGCTTTATCTCGATGGTTTGCAAACCATCTTTTGTCAATTGCCACCAAGCCCTCCTGAGATATTCTGATTGGTGGGTACATGACTCACATCGCCTTGAAGCTCAGATACTTGAAGCTAGATGAACATCACTTCAATCTCATACCAGGGCATCCTCGAGACCGACTAGATGTCGAGTCCTTCATCAAAATGGGAGCAGCTATTTGTATAGTGTTTGAGAATAACATCTACTACTGCTTCACTAACACTGTTGGTGAAATCATTTGGGAGGACAATGACTCGGATGACTTCAAAGCTGGCTCCAAGGAATCCAGCAGAGGAAGAGAGTTCGAGTTGAGGTGGTGCCTCCAGATCAGGAAATGGGACAATCCTTTGCCTCCACACCAAACTTAGCTCAGCAAGTGGTTGACCTCTTGGCACCACGGTTTGACCAATTGCAAGCTTCGATGGATGAGAGATTAGAGAACCTCAAGGATTTCTTGGAGTCTCACATGGAGAGTGATGCGGAACCCCAAAGACCGTGCCTTGAAACCCCTCAACAAGACAAGGTAAACAAACCTTAAGCTATGGTGATCATAGATTGAATCTGACCCAAAGCTAACCAATGTAGCAAAGAACCAAGATTATAAGATTTAATAAGGATAGCCACGCCACAAGCAATATCACTTGATAAGTAACTAATTCCTAAAGGTAACAAAGAGATGCAAATCTGCCTCACTTTAAAGAAAAACACTCAAATTCGTTTTTATTCATTGATGTCTTGTAAAAGAAGCCTAGATGAGTATTTATAGCCCTAAGTCTTTGAATCCTTTATGGTAAAGGATAACTAAATCCTATTCTAACTCAACTCCTAAATGTACAGCCATATTCTAACTCAAATTCTAAAAAGTAGAGTCCTACTTGGATTAGGACACTGATTAAATCCTTCTAAAATAAGACAAGTGGTGGGTTGGGCTTTATTTCTTTGGCCCACATGTCTATCACTAATTAAAGCCTAAGGTAATTTAAATTAGGCAGTCCACATACATAATTAAGCCCAATTACAAGTTAAGCCCCAAATCACATAAGTAGGCACATGCATAGCACATGATCTTGAGCACATGGTTGGCACATGATGTCTTCCACATGGATGGCACATGTCTTGCACATGTTTGGCACATGACTCCTAGCACATGATTTGCACATGACTTGTAATCTTCAATTTTATGGACTTTGTCTTGTTTATCCCATTTGAATTGAATCTTCATGAAAGACTCCCTTGATCTTGAATTTAGGCTTCCCTTTGTGTATTATTGGCCCATAAACTTGATTGTGAATTTTAGGCCCAATATAGCAACAAATGCTCCAATGCTGCCTTCTATGACTTGGAACACGCCCCACATTGAATTGGATCATATGAAATGGCTTTTGTACTTCTTTAAGGCTCATTTCAATAATATAAGATTGCTCCACTCCATTGACAAAAGATTGTCGTTCATATCCTTCAATTATGGTTCATGTGCATACATCATTCCCCCTTTCCTCAAGAAGATTCGTCCTCGAATCTTTACCTACATCCAAAGAAAAATGCACAACACGAAGCAAAGGATAATTAAAATTGTTAGTAAAAAACTCACTTTTTACCTCGTTCTCTTTTTCACACAATTTCACTATTTTCTCTCTTTGCTCATTACTACCACTTTTATCCCTCAAAACCTCATCTCTCTCAATTCTCTCTTTAGCTTCTCCATAAACAACCCCTTCTTTCATCCCAATCTCACTCACCTTTACTCCCTCAAGTTCATCCAATTCGTGTTCATCACTCACCTCTATGGATTCACTATCATTAGCTACAAATTCATCTTGAATGATATTTTTACTTTCAATTGCAATGCTCTCAATAACACTAACACCATTAACTTCTTCTAGTGAAATAGAATCAATACTCTCACCTACAATTTCAACTTCACTAGTATGAGCATCATTAATATCCTCATGAATTTTATTATTACCATCATCCACCATTTTAAAATTAGGAACAAAATCAAATTCATAATGCAAATTTGATTTTTGAATTTCACACCTTCTTGGATAATAATTCTTTATTTCATTCTCTTTCTCTTCATGCCCCCACCTATCAATCCTAGCACGCATTTTGTCCATTTCTTTTTGAAAGGCACTCACCGAAGATGCTTTGTCTTTCTTTCTTTCTCTTCTTTGTCTATCATTATCATAATGTTCAAAATACTCTTTTTCTTCATGAAATTGAAACCTCCTAATGCCTTGAGGTCGAGACCCCTCTCTTGATCTTCTTGTGTCAAAGATACTTTGCTGCCTCAAATTCTCAATTTGCTCATTTTGTCTCTCCATCTTGTCTATAATTTTTCCAATCTTTACCTCCAATATTTGAATGTAAGATTGAACAACATCCGTTGGCACATAATCACCATGTTCCTCATGTCCAGTACTTCCTCTTGTGCTTTCCTTTGACATGGTTAGTAATTCAAGAAAGTAACAATGAAGTAAAATGACCTCACAATTACTCCCTCACGTGTTTCTCTCAAAACAGACTATATACCACTCGTGTTTCACACAAATAATGGCTTTTACCCTCTTTTAAGCTCACCACTCTTGCCTTTTACCACTCAAATTTTGAATCTCAAAATTACAAGTAAGAACCAGAAACAAAATCAAACAATATGCAAGTGATCTATGCTAAGAATTAACAATGAATCCTAACAAGAATGAATGGAACAAAGTCTAGAAGCAAACTGATGTGAAAGAAATTAATTATATCTAAAGCTATACACGAATGCAAATAGGTGTATGCTACTGATTTTTGTTCAAATTAAATCTAAGAATGCAAATTAGACTTAACTAATGTAATTAGATGCAAAAATGACAGAATTAAAAGAATGAAAACTTAAGAGCACAAAAAATTAGACAGTATGGAATAAAAATCAGAACCGGTTTCCTCCTAGTGAGTAGCCAATTTAACCCTTATTCAACCTTAATTTATCACCAATCAGTAAGAACTCAAGGTATATTTAATAGATAAGTTCAATTTCTCAAGATCAAATCAATGCTCAACATGATCACTAAGGTACCTGAATTCAAAAGTTGTACTTTTCAACCTCAAAACCAATTATTTAAGTTGGATTGCAGTAGTTTATGATGATACCAAATAATTCCAGCAATCAATAATCACAAGATTTCATCATGAAGCTCAAAATAGCACAATTTCACAATTTTGGTGCTAAATTCGAAATTCTGATTTTTTTTTCCTTTTCGTTTTTTTTTTTTTTTTTTTAGCAAATAACACTAAACTAATTTTTAATAAACCTCAAACATATCAAAGAATTGAAAAGAAACCCAAACTTGCAATTTTACTCTTTATGGCTGAAATTTTTCCTAAGGTACCTCTAATGGCAGAATTTAAATCTAGCTAAGTTAACAACTAGAAAGCAATTTTAAAGGATAGATAATGATTACCTAACCAAAAGCTCTGATACCAAACTGATGCGGAACCCCAAAGACCGTGCCTTGAAACCCCTCAATAAGACAAGGTAAACAAACCTTAAGCTATGGTGATCATAGATTGAATCTGACCCAAAGCTAACCAATGTAGCAAAGAACCAAGATTATAAGATTTAATAAGGATAGCCACGCCACAAGCAATATCACTTGATAAGTAACTAATTCCTAAAGGTAACAAAGAGATGCAAATCTGCCTCACTTTAAAGAAAAACACTCAAATTCGTTTTTATTCATTGATGTCTTGTAAAAGAAGCCTAGATGAGTATTTATAGCCCTAAGTCTTTGAATCCTTTATGGTAAAGGATAACTAAATCCTATTCTAACTCAACTCCTAAATGTACAGCCATATTCTAACTCAAATTCTAAAAAGTAGAGTCCTACTTGGATTAGGACACTGATTAAATCCTTCTAAAATAAGACAAGTGGTGGGTTGGGCTTTATTTCTTTGGCCCACATGTCTATCACTAATTAAAGCCTAAGGTAATTTAAATTAGGCAGTCCACATACATAATTAAGCCCAATTACAAGTTAAGCCCCAAATCACATAAGTAGGCACATGCATAGCACATGATCTTGAGCACATGGTTGGCACATGATGTCTTCCACATGGATGGCACATGTCTTGCACATGTTTGGCACATGACTCCTAGCACATGATTTGCACATGACTTGTAATCTTCAATTTTATGGACTTTGTCTTGTTTATCCCATTTGAATTGAATCTTCATGAAAGACTCCCTTGATCTTGAATTTAGGCTTCCCTTTGTGTATTATTGGCCCATAAACTTGATTGTGAATTTTAGGCCCAATATAGCAACAAATGCTCCAATGCTGCCTTCTATGACTTGGAACACGCCCCACATTGAATTGGATCATATGAAATGGCTTTTGTACTTCTTTAAGGCTCATTTCAATAATATAAGATTGCTCCACTCCATTGACCAATTGCAAGCTTCGATGGATGAGAGGTTAGAGAACCTCAAGGATTTCATGGAGTCTCACATGGAGAGCCTCAAGGCAGAAGTAGCTCGCCCTAGAGATAGGATGTCCGACTAGATTTTGTGTTAGTATGTTATTTTCTAGCTTGCTTGCTGTAGGAATTTCAAATTTCCTTTCAGAATTTCAATCTCTTTTGTACTTTTCTTTCTATATTAATATATTTGCTTTTGTTTTCCATTATGTTTATCTTTTTGTTATTCTTTTTGTTGATGACAAAAGGGGGAGAACCTAGCAATATATTGTTTAAAGACTTATTTTGAATCAAAATGAATATGCCAGTATGCAAATAAGCTTTATACACCTTAAATATATCTTAAGTATACTTTGCATATACCTTGATGCAAGTTACATGAATGAATATGCACTTGATATACTCTGAATATACCTTAAATAAACTTAACTTGCTTTAAGAAAAATTTTGGTATACATTGGATATACTTTGCATATACTTAAAACTAGGAAGCATATTTTGATGCTACATTTCATCATTCTTTACAA
Organism: Triadica sebifera; assembly: GCA_023653625.1. NCBI lineage: Eukaryota > Viridiplantae > Streptophyta > Magnoliopsida > Malpighiales > Euphorbiaceae > Triadica > Triadica sebifera. The sequence goes on from CM042897.1 coordinate 15,246,802, forward strand.
TTCTTGCACTTCAGCATTATTTATCCTAAGCATCTTTTGAGGAGGAGACTTCTCAAAAGCACATATTGCTAGATTATTTGTCACTATCAAAAAGGGGAAGATTGTTGAATCTTGAGGGATATTTTCATCATTTTGATGCTAACAAATAAAATAGCAATAATGTATTTAACATACTTGTTTTCTAAGTCTATTGAACAGGGTATGGAATATGATAGCAAGAATGGAGAATGAAAGATTAATTTTAAAAAGATAAAATTAAAGAAATAGCATGTTCACGCCCATGATCTTATATGTCACGCCCGTGATAAAACTTAGCGCCAACAATCCAACATTTAAAGTTCACGGCCATGAAGAATGATAACAACCGTGAATGAACATTTCAGTCACGCCCGTGAGAAGACATGACAAATTCTTCTAGAGAGCTTCATGACCAGAGTCATCACTTGGACCACGGCTTGGAAGGATGTCACGTCTGTGAAAATAAAATGTCACATTCGTGATCAAACACTTCAAAACCTTCCAAAATGATTCACGGTCAAGGTCACCACTCAAGTCACAGCTTAGAAGAATAGTCACGACTGTGACACACATATTCACGACCATGAAAGATGAAAGAGAAACATGTCAAGCGCAACAATAAGAGTTGGTGCAACGGTTAGTTCCATATTAAATGCATTCTAACGGCTATAATTTGCTATGGAAGTATAAATCCAAGTCATTTATGCATTCAGAATAAGAGGAGAACAAGAGAATAGTTAATATTTTGAATCAAAATCTTGTTGTAAGCCATTTGTGCATTTGATATTTTCAAAACAAATATTTATTCTCTGTGAAAATATTTTTGCTCATCATTCATTGAGCAATATAGATTTGTAAGTGTTTCTCTCTGTAATCATCTACTCAAGTGAGTTTTGGGTATTTCGGGGTTAAGAGTAGAACACTTGTAAGGGTTATTTGTGTGTGCCTCTAAAACACAAAGAAAGGTTATTTGTATGAGCCTTTAAAACACAAGGTAAAGGATATTTGTGTGAGTCTTTAAAACACAAGGAATTGGTTATTATGTGAGCCATCAAAACACAAGGGATTTCTGAGTTTGGTGTGATCCATTGTTAGAAACACCATAGTTGGGAGTGAGCTTGTAAAACTCCATTGTAACACTTAATGTATTAGTGAAACTCCCAATTGAGATTGGGGAGAGAAGTAGGGTTTGTTAACACCTGAACCTCTATAAAAATCCTTGTGTCATATTTTTTCTATCCCTACTAAACTTAACTTTTATTTCCGCACTTAAAAGTTAAATTTTTAATATCCAATTCAACCCCCTTTCTTGGTTCAATATCTGGGCAACATATATGGTCCAAACTATGACCATAATCCTTAAGTTTTGTGTCATCCATAGGATTTGAGTGCAATAACACCCTGCTGCCTCTTATTTCACTTCAGTGGTAGATAAAGTAACCAAAACTAGTTTCTTGCTAAACCAAGAAACTAGGCATTCACCAATAAAGTGACAAGTGTCTGAGGTACTTTTTTCTATCTAAAAGATTACCGGCATAATCTGTGTGACATCCCGCCTATATAATAGGAATAATCCCATCATATAAGCGGAATGACATAGATAAGCTAAATGAAACTAGCTTGAGTTTAAAATTTTCATTTAATAATTTAATTGACATTTTAATATTTGAATCTACATACGAATTCAATTATCAAAATACATCATCTTGTTACATAAATATTATACTTCATTATAACTATCAAAATTAACAGCTTTTGCCTCACATTTAACTATATACATATAATACCAAAATACAAGACATGTTCTTAACTATATACAAGATATGTCTATCAAACCCATATGCATGATAATGAACAAAATGCAATAATAACATGCATCCGACCCCAACCAATTCTGACGCGTCTCCTTTAGTATGAGTATGTACTTCCTCTATCAACTTTACAGTTTGCTATTTGCAAGCTCAAGTTCCTGCACGAAAAAAACCCACGCTAAGTCATTTCTAGCTTAGTGGTACATATAAGCATTTAAGTTTTTCCATGCAGTCACACAAACATGAGTCATAAAAATCATGACATAATTTAAATAATCATTGCATAAAAATTTAGAAAATATTATAATAAAATAAAATTTATGTTTCATTATATTATCATTATATTTGCATCAAGACATGAATTGAATATATTTAACCATATGTAATATATAAAATATTAAACATTCTATCTCTTCTCATGTTTCCATATTTTATTACATTTCTTACCATGTCCTTTAAATTATTTATTAAATTTTCACATATAGACTTAATTTAAATAATTTTTTTACATATATTTTAATTTAATTAGTTTCCATAACTCATTTTAATTTTATTGATTTCTCTAAAATTATTTTAATTTAGTTAACTCAAATCTCAATCCATATAAGCCTAAATTTTTTAACATACAATTGACAAAACTGCATATTAGATAATTCATAATGCAATTCACAATAATCCAACGTACATTATACAGGAACAAACACATGACTATACAATATTACCAAATTCATTAATATATATATATATATATATATATATATATATATATATATATATATATATATATATATATATATATATATATATATATATATATAACTCAATTATAAATTTAACTTATCTTAATAAATATTTATAATTCATGTTATCTCACATATTTATCTCTCAACTTGTACATGTATGTCTTTTAATTAATTTATATATAATATTTTAATATAAATAGCCCAAATCTCATTCCCGGACTATCCAGATATAAGGCGTGTTGCGGAGCTTAAGCACCCTACTCACTATAGTCTCAAGTTAGAGCGCTCACGGAGCTTAAGTCTCATGACTGAGTATAATCACATCATCTGTGTACAATTGGGACAGAGTGCTCTCAGAGCTAACACCACCCTATTCGTAAACCATATCAATCTCGGTATCGTAATGTCCTCGCAATGGTACGCCATCTATCCTTAATTAGTCCACAAGTTGAGAACTGGGCAATTAAGGTTACTACTTATTTATTTTATTTATATATTAATTTGCTGGAACCAATGTTCCCTTTATATTTATAATGAAAATATGATTATAAAATTTTAAAATCATATAATCATATGATATTCCATTATATATAACCATTTAAGGAATATTGACATACTTTAATTAGTTTTCTATACAATCAAAACCAACAAATCTTTTAATACATAACCAAAATTTACAATACCTTTATGAATCCAACTATGCTATATAACCTCTCTTTTCATACCAAATACATATGTCATACATGAGTTTCTAATTTCATTCTTTATTGTCATAATTATTCAATAATCATCATTAATAATGATCACATTTTTAATCAATTATATGCTAATCCATGTTGAAAAATATATTATGTTACATATTCTACATTCACACCCCTTAACACACATTTACAATCTTAAAACAAATGTTCCTACATTTTATCAATCAATTATTCATCCACATGTCTAACACATGCATTAACATAAAATTTCGTTAATTAAGCACTCAATTCATTTTATTTAATCATCAACCTAAGTCACATATTATGATAATCACACAACATTTTATCAATAATTCAAATTTTACAAACTTTCTATCTCAATAACCATATATATTATTTAAAATCTTATTTATTATAATTTATACGCCACATACATTTTCCACTCATTTTTATTTCCTAGCATGTCATCTTATCCTTTCACAATCATTCATATTTTAATACATTATTCAATTATATAATTTATTCAATTAATACACAAGCATGCAATAAAGGCAAACTAAAATGCATATATGTACAAACCTCAATGGAGCTTTTTCAAAATCTAAAATTTGGAGATTGTCTAATTTTGTTGCTCTTCCCCTTGTTAAGGGGCTAATATAAAAATATAATTGATTAATACCTTGTTAAAATACTTATTTTTATTATAGTTTAAATAAATAACTAAAATTTCTTCTAAACGGTCATATGACCTTTGAGAACTATTAGCTCTTTAACTTTTTCTACACTCATCCAATTTATATGATTCTTATTTCTAATTAAATTTAACATGTAGAACTATAGCATACTAAAATTTCAGAATTTTTAAACCATTACAAAATTTTTAGTGTAATTTTAAATGTTCTATTTTTTGCCCTCAGGCAGTTTTAGGGTGCTATATTTAAAAATTTATATCTTTCACCGTCTATACTCAATTATTATGAAAACTTTTATACAGCTAGATAACTTAATTTGAAACATTTTTTATGTTTACCATATGTTCATATTCAGTCTCTAAGATTCTCAAATACTAGAGGATCTATAACTAGTTCGACATAGAATGACAACCTAACCGGTTCACTTGTTAAGGTCATCACTCACAAAATAAACAACTTATTTAGGTAATTATTTCACAAAAACTTAGAAATATATAGAAATAAAACTTTCATATTTTGAAATTTGGCTAATTAAATCTAAAAATGGGTCAAATATGAGGACGAAATTATCGAAGCTCTACAGATATGTGGAACTAGCTCCATCAAGGAACAACCATAGTTAATTTCACTATAACTCAACTTACACAAGAGATATTTATACAAAATGTGGTAAAAACCTATATCACAATAGGTATACAACTTTTATTTTTATGTTACCTTTGATTCAGCCTTTAAGATGATCAAATTCAGCAAAAACCGTAGAGTATCCTATTGATACTCTTCTAGGGACCAGTCTTACTCAAATAACTATTTCTCTTCATATAGTAAATATAAGTTAATAACATTTAGCAGACAAATAAAAAAGACATAAATGAAAAACTTTTATATTTGATACTTCTTCAAATTCGGTTCATAAAGTAATAAAAAATAGAGCAAAATATACTGTTGTAACATACCCCTAAAAGCTCTAAGTAATACAATAACAATGGAAAAAAGATTACTTACCAAGAACATATTTATTTGGAGCGATTTTGATACAAATCTTGAGTGAGATTATGAAGAATTGGGGCTGTTATTGGGAGGAAGGAAAGAGATGATGACGATAAGAAAAAGAGTGTAGAAGTTAGGATAAAATGGGGCAAATGAAGTCTTAATTGACTTCAGGCCCCCTATCCCGATTTTTCTTTTTTTTTTTGCTGTGCTTTTTTTTTTCCTTTTTTTTTTCTTTTTTCTACTTCTTCTTCTTCTTCTTCTTTTTCTTATTATTATTATTATTATTATTATTATTATTATTATTATTATTATTATTATTATTATTATTATTATTATTATTATTATTATTATTATTATTATTATTATCACACATTTACTTATATTTAATCCTTTTAATTTTTTTTTACCAAAAGTACAATTTAATTATGTGGTCTAATTTAATTAAATTTATAATATCAATCAATTTAATTTATTTTAATTTCTTATTTAGTCATTTATTCTGTCTATTTTAATACATATAGTCTATCATGTGTTTCCTATGTATACCAAATACATAGGAATATCCTATGATATGGAAAGATGAATTTCTAGGATACCATAAGCCTATATGCAATGTGTCATTTAAGCATTTTAAAATCTTTTTTACAACATTCAAATGTGATTCATTAGGACAAGATTTAAATCTAGCACATAAACATACACTATACATTATATCGGGCCTAGAGCTAGTAAGGTATAAAAGTGATTCGATCATACCTCTATAGAGCTTTTCATTTATGCTCTTCTCCTTCTCATCGTTGTCCAATTTTGTTGATGTGCTCATAGAAGTCTTAGCATTTTTGCATCCTTCCATTCCAAATCTCGTGATTAACTCTTTGGTGTACTTGGATTGGTTGATGAAGATGCTCTCATTGCTTTGCTTGATTTGTAGACCAAGGAAAAACTTAAGTTCGCCCATCATGCTTATTTCAAATTTTCTAGTCATACACTTAGCGAATTTTTGGCAAAGCAATTCATTAATAGACCCAAATATAATATCATCAACGTAAATTTGAACAATTAAAATGTCATGCTTATATTTTTTAATAAACAAGGTTGTATCAACATGTTCTTTTGAAAATTTATTTTCTAAAAGAAAAAAACTTAGTCTTTCATACCAAGTTTTTAGAGCTTGTTTTAATCCATACAAGACTTTTGAAAGTTTAAAAACACGATTAGGCAAGTTATAGTTTTCAAAACCTGGAGGTTGTTCCACATATACTTTCTCTTCTATAAAACCATTTAAATTAGATTAATCCCTATTTGGATTGGAAGAAAAAACTCTTACAATTGACTTGCCTTTTCAGCTATAGAATCAGGCTCTGAAGAAAGAAGACCGACCGGATATAAAGGATGTCTCGTTGAATATAAAGAATTCCAGCTAAATATCCAAGATGTCCGCCCGGACATAAAGATGTTAGACCAAATGAATAATCAAAAGGGAACTTTTAAACAAAAATGCACAACGAAGACAACTACTGTATACACCATTCATATTGGTGACTCATGCATCCTTAATATGTTTACCAAAAATAAGCTCGATGGCAACATGGATGATCATCTTATCATAGGAAATCATAAAATTGGTCGGTTAGAATTACAATAGAAATATCATTTACTCTTTTTTTTTTTTTTCTTTTTATTCATTTTTTTCTTCTTTTCTCCTTTTTTTTTTTCAATCTTGATTCAGTGATATTCATCTTATCTTATACCTCATTCCGTTGCTTTCCCTTTCATTTATTAATCTAAAAGTCCATTTGATGTCTCTGATTTTTATTATTAGGCAATCATAAATCAAGAACCAAAAAATCAGTGTTGTCAATTATAAAATTTTAATATGATATTATAAAACTATCCAGATACAATTTGTATTGCAAACTTGATATAAAAAAAAATTAAAAGTCTAACTAATACCCACTCACTAGCTAAATTATTAGACTATTGATATAATTATAATAATAAAATAAGTCAACTGAAAGAGCCAAGAAATTATCATGAAAACTTGATTGCAAAAGGATTATGATTTGGTGAGGCGTTACTTAATTCACAAACAGCGGAAGGATCACTCAATCAGAATGTGAATGCATAACTATAAAAAAAATGGAAATCTAATCTCATGATTAATCTTGAGTGGGAATGAATGGAGAGGTGTTCATATCATCATAATTCATATGCATCATTATTCATATCTTAGAAAAATCACCACAATGATAAATGAATAATCATTATTTTGTTATAAAAAAAATGAATAATCATTATTATATGGTCATCCTTTTCTTCATTTAATTATGAGCATTTTTTCTGTGTTAGGGAGAGGAGAGATTGAATTTTAATGCTGAATGCTTACACCAAACATAAAAAATTAATATGTTTATTTAGAAGGGAAGTATTATTCATTTTTTTGGTTACAGGTAGGGGAAAATTCTAGAAAAAAATTCTAAAGAGCCATTCGTCTTATCCAGGCGACCTCCATAAAATTATCACGCAAAATTTGTTTGAGGCCCGGTGGAGTATGACAAAAATCATTCACCCTGCATAAGTAGGAAAGAAAAAGGGAAGTGTTATTTGCACAAAAATAATTGTACAAAATGTATGAAATGATTTTAGTTAAAAGTACGTATACTATGCTAGCATCCCTTTGGTTTCTTTTTTCCCTTCACTTATTAGGAATAGAAAAATCACATATACTATAATAGCATCCTATTGGTATCTTCAACAGATTCTATTAAATTGCAATTTATTATTATATTGCAACGTGAATCTCTTTTTTTTTTTTTCAAAAGGTTTGCAACGCGAATCTAGCAGATTAAATTGTTCTTCTAAACCCTTAAACTGAATTATTATTCTATTAAAACCCCTAATTTTCAAATGTAATTACATAATTCTATTAAGAAATTATTTTAATGAAAAAAATTAATATTTTTTTAGAAGACAACGTATAAAGAAAAAAAAATATTTTTTTAAATTCCTTAAATTTTAATTTTTTACTAAATTCCATAAAATATGCATTTTTTTTTCAGTCGCGCACCATTCACGTTGAATGATTATAATTTATATATCCAAAGATATAATAAAATAAAATTTCTATTGAAAGTCTCAGCATAATAATTTCCACAAAATTAAGGCAGAAAAAATTGCATTTTTTTTCTTCTTATTAATATGGTATTTTAAGTAGAATGAAACTAAAGCCAAATGGAGAAGTAAAACATAAGGAAAAAAGAGAAAGAAAACAAGTAAACTCTTCTCCAATAGTAATAATAATAAGCTCTTACCAGAAAACTTGCACAAACCTAGTCCTTGTTCTTTCACGGTCGGGCTCCTTCATCGTTGATGTGCCTATTAGAAAATTAATTAATTATTATCCGAATGACAAATATTAGTTACACATCACAATGTATAACAAATTCCTATGTAAATTAGCTATTGTTACAAGTTTAACCAGAAGTCATCTTGACGGCCCAAATGACTTTAGATTTAAAGATTTGAAGACCCTCTTCAATGCTTCGGCCGTACAGAGCCCTTAATAGTTTGTTTGACAACTTAAATTTTTATCTCAAAATTCCCATTTATATGTCTCGGTTCAGAAGATACACGCTTTAAGTTTATCACCATAATTTGGCTACTTCCATCTACGGGCAAAAAACTAAAACAATCCCAAAATGGTGATTTTTGGGTTTCTATCATAACTAAAATTTGGGTCCATTCTCTTTAGATCTCTTAGACCAAAACTTTTTACCAACTAATTCTTTTTTTTTAATAAACTTCTATTTAATTAATTTTATTACCTTTATTCACTTAATTTCCCACATATTCAATTTATCAACTTAATTAACCATTACTTAGTTCTATTATCCTTAAGCCTAACTAAGACCAATTTCTTTTATTTTTTGTCTCGACCATGTCCACGGGTTTTGATACAAAGTTTAGGCCAATTCTCACTTTCTTCATACCCTATGTTTCGACCAACTTGTTTTCGAGCATGTAGCTCACTTACAATTCAAATTCTAGCTTCACAACAAGAAGGAAGGAAATCGAAGAACAAGGAATTAAGTTTGATTTATCACAAAAATAAACAAAAAAAATTCAAAGAGGGAAGGTAACATTGCTAACGGTTAAACATAAATTTCTTCATTCTCTTGCTTCACTTCTGATTTTCCTTGTTTTTCTTGCTTATATTCTCACATTCATGAACAAATTTCTTCATTTCTTAGCATAGGCCCAGACTAGCTCCCTATCTCCTTCATTTAGCATAACGGTTACAACTTCCGACTTCTTTCAAATGTCCACAACAATCTTAAAATAAATCATATTTTTCTGGCTAAGACTGTTTGGGAGATGGGAAATAGAAAGAAAGACAAAGCTATTAAAGTTTAGACACTACACAATTAAACGATACGACATGGTACAAACTTTTTAAACACGATACAAATACACTTAATTTGTTTATGACACGATTAGAAATGTTTAAAAATAAATAAAATATTTAATAATTAAATTATATGTTAATATTTTAAAATATTTGTATACATTTATATATGAATAAATTTACAATATATTATATTTTATTAATTATATTAATATATGTGAATAAAAAAATTAATAAATTATCTATAATTTATATTTGTAATAATCGTATAAATAATTAAATATTTAAATTTTATTTTTTGCACATACATGTATGTTTATATATATGTTATACCATACTAACTTATTAATATATCATAAAAATTAACATAAACTTATGAAATATTAATTTTAGTTGTTTCTAATTGTATATGTGTATGTATATATATTTATAAATGTATTATACAATTGTATGACACAAAATGTTTAAATCAATACAAAAAAACAATACGAGTAGATTATACGTATAAGACACGAATTTATGCTCTAAAGAAAGGAGAAAAAAAATGAAATTGAAGGCTAGGATTTATGAAAGGAAAAGGACGGTCAAATGAAAGTTTTAAAATGGCTTATAAAAGTTCTAGGTTAAAAAGTGCCATATTTCATTTAACTAAGTTAAAAATGTGTCACATTATATCCCATTTAAATTTCCATTATCATCCATGCATGCCATATGGCGTGATGCATGTGTGGATTTGATTTAATTAAGATTTATTTATATTAATTAATCTTTATTTAATTATTTTATTAGTCAAACTTTTCAAATAATTCTTCAACTTTTCATTTTTCTTAATGAACTGCACTCTAATTTTAATTTCTTCAATTTCAATCCGAAAAATAATTATTTTTCAACAATTAAATATATCAATACTTCTATTTTAATTTAATCTCAATTTTGCAATTTGCTCACCAGAATAAAAAGTCACATTTTTACGATTTAGTCCAAATTTTCAATTTCGCTCGATTAACTTGTATTAAATATTTATATTTACTTATCTTATTCTTTTTCAAATCCACATTTAGGTTTTGATCATACTTTGTTGTTTTGGTTATGAACGTGCTCGATTTTTAATCGGTCTAACACATGTGATAGCAGAATACACATATCAGTCCGGACTTAAACTAATGGATATGATAAACGCACTCAGTTTACAATAAGCTCATCCGGTCATGAAATGTATGTGTTGATTGGGGATTAAACTAATGTACAAATAACTCTCTCTCCCTTAAAGAAATTTCGCACTTGAAATTGTACCTGGTTGGTTGTCACACACTAGATCAAGCTTGTAAATTCTATCTAACTCAGAGGGTAGCATCAACCTAAAAGCCACCAGTTCCACTTGCTCCAATAATCCATAGTTACTTTTTTCCATATCTACTTAGGCTTAGTGGCAATCTATAGCAACCTCCAAGGTTAAATGATGCTTCACTTTTGCTTGCTATCAAGTCAGACGTCTGGTGGTTAACTCAATGATGTTTTCCTTCATATAAGGCCATCAGAATAGGCCTCTAGAGTTGATACATCTTAATACTATTCAGATGCATGGCATAGACTGACTCATGTGTCTTTTTTCAGTATTTCTTATCTCATATCATCCATGTTCGACATAGATTGCCTATTTTTATGCTTCACACTATCATCTGATCCTATCGAGTATTTAGGCCTCCCTCTTGGAATAGTTTCGCAAATCTTATACAGTTTGGGGTCATACCTTAAACTTCTTTAATTATTTGAAGTAAAATAAGTTGGACCCATAACTTTATTTTGTCCTCTAACTCAGGGTATCTGCCAATGCATGTGTCATTTCTAACTAGTAATTAGTGATACTCTCAACATATATAATCAATTTCACTCATCTTCTATGCTTGAGGTTAGGTTTCCTTTGAGAGAAAAGGTATTTCAGACTCATGTCTTTCGCATTATAAAATTTATCCTCACACAGATGGTGTCATCCAAAACTTCATAGCGAAAATAGAAGTTTTAATTTTTAGATCATGCATCAGACAATTTTATTCATACGAATTTAGCTGTTTAGAGGCATAAATTAGTATCTTACCCTCTTGTTTTAGTACACAACCTAACTATCAGGTGGGGTGTCACTGAATACCATTTAATCCTTTTTTTAATAAGTTGTGCCAACACTCATACCTCTATCAATACAACTTTCAATAGAACAAAAGCCAACCTGGCACTTATTTATCTACACGAACCAAATATTTTCCCAAAGTGGTTATCTCAAGGAGGTGACTATTGACAAAAATCCCTTTACAAACTATCTGCAATAGCTTATTACCCCAATGCAACCCCTAACTTTGATCATATTCTAAGGCAACTTCTGGTTGGAATAACTCCTATTATGTGGGGTTCAAGAACTGTGCCTTGATGACCCAACTAACCATTCTTAGAGTATCACTAAACTTATGGAATAGATTTTCTGCATATTATGTTAGAGAATTGCCTTAAAGAAAATCACCTTAGACACTTGATATACTTATTTATTATCAATGAAAGGCATTTTCATTATATTGGTATTCATTATATATGAATATAATTTAGATCTTAGACCGTTTAATGAAGTCCTTGGTATGTGAGATAACGTGAAGGAAATTATTATGAGGTCATGATGGTGAGATTCTTTAATATGTAATTATATTTATTCCCAAATTATCTTTAGTCATAGGATTAACAACATGGGACATTGTTAATCCAGATAGACTAGCATATGTTATACTCCTTGACTAGCTCAATCCGCTGATCTCATAAGCTGAAGACATGATATGTTTAGAGTTAACACGTGGATGCTTGTTAGAGTAGCCCAGTACATTGGATGACTTACTGTGAGACAATCACAATGATATCTATTCAATGTCAATGATGGTCTCGTTATAGCAGTGGTGCAAATATCCTTAAACTTGAGATATTCAAGGATATCTTGGATACTAAATCATATACTTTGACTATATTGGGTATAACAGCAAGTATTCAAAAGCTAGTTGAGTAGTTAATAAAGGATTCATTAGTTATAATAGAAGGAGAGTATACCTATAGCCTCTTGTAAAGATCATTACTCAGAAATTCTTGGCCGGGGTGGACAAATCTTAAAGAAGGTCTTTAAGGACATGTCTAATAGAGTAATGAGTCTCATAAATAATAACTAATATCATTTGGACTAGATGTGATATAGCCAGTCTAGTGAAAGTTGACACATAATCCATGTTCTAAACCAAATGAGGTATAGTATGATAAAAGGACAAATTGCAAGGTAATTATCCATGGAAGAGTTTACAATCAGATCACTAATTTTTAGATCAATTGGGGGTAATGATGTGTTACTATATACTGCTTATGATCTGCTCAAAATTATATGATGATTTGAGTTACCAATATAATTAAGAACCTAATGGGTCACATTCATAGAAGGAATAAACTAGATTTGAAATTGGCTTTGGATTGGGTCCAACATCAAGGGAGAAAAATTTTGGTCTAAACGAATTCACGATCGCGGATGGGATCTCGTAGTTGAGAATGGCTCCTGGTCGTGATAGTGTATCATGTCGTGGATAGGGTATTCGCGATGACATTCACGATTGCTAATAAGTCCGCGAACCATTCTGCCATTTTTTTTATCATGGATTGTCATAGGTGTGAAATGTTATTAATGAGCATGAGCACTATTCATAGTCTCAAAAGAAGTTTCGCAATCACAAATTGGGTCGATTTAACAATTATATTTTGAATAAAAAGCTTAAACCTAAGGTTTGAGCAACTCTACTTTAATACAAATTAGAGGACATATAAATAGCCTTATTAGAAGTTAATTTTATGGCTATCCACTTAGAGAAATAAAAGTTATCTCTCTTCGATCTCTCTCATAAGATAATTCACCATAGCTTAGGTTGATTGTCATCTCATCTCCATTATGGTTTTCATCTTCATTCCTTCGTGTCAATTTCTGTTAGAGACAATCTATTTTTTGGAACATTGTGGTTTGCTACAACCTAACAAAGAAGGAAAAGAATACAACTTGGAAGATTAAAAGTTGCAAACAATGATAATCAACTTATCCCATTGAATGGTTCAATTCGATTTTAAATTATATAGGGCTTTCCATAGGTTCTGGGTTTAATTAAATTTTAAATTTCCACTATCATATGTATATGATGCATGTTCAAAATTGAACAGTAGTATCAAAGCTATCCTATATAAATTAATTTTGGATTTAATTGAAATATCAATGAGATTGATTGAAAAGGAACAACTTGGATTCCCTCCTTTCTTCAAAAATGAATTTGATTGTGTTTGGTGTCAAATTTTATTTTTCATTTAATAATATATTTATATGATGATATGAGATATTTTTTTATGATAATATAATGATTTAAATTGGATTTAAATATGAAATTCAAAATTGTTCATAGTTGTCGAAAAACTAAGGTTTATGAAACCTAGTATTGCCAATTCAGTTCTTTTTGGGACTGTTTGAATTTGGTCTGTTAATATGATTTATCAAATATTTTTATGACATATTTAGAATATGTTTTAACTTCTAGACAACCACTTAGTTGATGGAACAAACAAAACTAGTAACTAGGAAAAAAAATCCTACCATATGATGGGATTGTATTGTGTTGTTTGATTTAATGAGATATAACTTCATGACCATAACTTTAATTACATATTTATGAGATATAATGATGTTATTTTGATGTCAATTTCATACCAAAATCAGATTAAATTTATGCTTAAGTTCTTAAAGAGTTGTAGTTCATGTATGATTTAAATTAGGCAAAATTTGAGTAATTGCTATGCTAGTTAAGTTTATTATGATTTAGATCGTCTAATGAATGAATTTAATTAGTTTAAACTAATTATAATTTTCTTATAATGATGAAAATGAATTCTGGAAATTTTGAAAAATTTTCAAATAGAGTTTAATTTGAATTAGAAAAGGGTTTTCTAATCCTAGTTTGACTAGAATTCCAATATGTAATTGTTATGAATTAATTACTTATCATATTTAATTTGATATTTAATGTGATTTAATTATTAAATTCATATTTAAAAATTGCATGAATTAAATTGGTATTAACCTAGTTGGAAAAGTAAGCAATTTTAGAAAACTTTTTGATATGACCAAAGGTATACCTAATGTAATATCCGCTAATTTAGGTCCCGAGTCGCACGTGTTGCAAAGTTGACGTGTTTGACCGATCGGAGTCTAAATTCAAATTTTTACAAAAATTGATTAAGTAATGACTAAATTAAATGATAAATGCCTCATTAAGTGATATTAAAGTTTAAAGAAGTTGATTTACGGTAAAGGACTACATTGCAAAATTTGATAAGTTTTGGGGTCAAATTGCAAATTACCAAAAATTGGAGGATTAATGAGATTAATTGCTAATTAACTTAGGAAATTTGGACACTTAAAATTGGGTTGGCCGGCCATGACATTTAAAAGAAGAGGATTAATACTGATTAAGTATAAAATTGGAAGAAGATGGTCAAATGGTGGGTCCCACATGAAGACTTTTTGGGTGCCCTATTTAAGGCTTTCTTTTCTTCTTCTTCTTCTTCTCTTCATTTATGTCTTCTTCTCTCTCTTTTACACCAGTCACGCCAGCTACATCTTTTCCTCCATAGCTCACCTTGATTTCTAGAGAGAGAAAGGAAGAGAAGAGAAGGGAAAGAGCAAGACAAGGTGATTTTCATGGCCCATAACTCCTAAGGAAGCTGGAAAGAACAAGAAAGAGGAAGAAAAATCAAGTTTGGTAGAGAGAGAAAATCTCCAAAGAGGTGATTTTGTGAAGAAAAGTGTAAGGTAAGAAGCATTTCTTCTTCTTCTTCATCTTTTCTTAAAGGAAGTTCGAATTTTGAACTCATTCAAGACTTATAAGGAAAGAGAGAAAAACTAGGGTTTTGAGAGAGAAAAAGAGAGTTTAGGGTCTTGAGGAAATCATATGATAATAATGATTTATGATGTTGTAGGAGTTCCAAGTGATAAGGAACAAGCTCTAAAGAGTAAAGGAAAAGAGAAAGCTACCTAGAAGAGTGAAGGAGAAAGATTAAGGTTTGTGCATAACTTAAGGCAATAGCCTATTTTTGTTTTTTTGAAATAATGCATGCTGAACATGATTTTAGATAAATACATTTCAAGAATGATGATGATTATGGCATGAAACCATAGGATTAGATATGTATGAATGAGATCCTTGTGTGACATTGAATTAATGATGCATGTTAGAAAATCTTGTATGATTAAGATATTTATATGTAGTAGAAAGTAATAAGTTGAGTAAAGAACCTCAGAAATGCATGAAATAAAATTTGGTATGATTTGGATGATGTTAGAATGAATGAAATGTGAATATACAGATTTTTTGCTGAAAGTTATGAGTGTGACTATTGAGTCACGGGCGTGAACTTGAGAGTTCACGGTTGTGACTGATTATATCGCTGTTGTGTCTTCTGTGTGAAAATGGTACTATTCATTCCAGAAGCGTTCACGGGTTGGAATCACGGAAGTGAACTTATTCACGGGCATGAATGAGTAATCACGACCGTGAATGCTTTTGGGCGATTCATTCCAGTAGCGTTCACGGCTTGGGATTGCGGGCGTGAATTGAATCACAGGCATGAAATTAGTGATCATGGTCGTGAATGCTCTGTATTTGTAATTATGAATGTGGTTATTAAATGAGGAATTCAGGTAAATAAATGAAAGCTATTGTCTATCCAGTGAAATAAGAATGATTGTATAAATATATATATTGATGTGAGAACATGTTATGTTGTGATATAGAAAAATGAATGTTGATACGGATGAAATATGTAAATTGTCATGGATGATATATGAAATCTGATACGGATGATAAACATAAGAATATTGATGTACCTAGTTAAATAAATGAAAAGATGTTATCTAATATGTATGTGTATGACTATATGTTGCAAAACAAGAAAATTGAGATGTTGATAAATATGAGAATATTGATGTGTTGAAATTTGAGAATTATGATTGATGTAAAAATATAAAGAAGCCCATTACTCTACCTGCGGACTAGAATCAGGATAGATGACATGTCATTAAGGGGGCAAACAGTACCGTACTATTCCTCAACCAATGTGGCTTAAGCTTGGGAAAGCGCCATTGGTCTGAGATGCTCGGTCAGTGTGGCTTAAGCTTAGAGAGCGCTACTGACTTGAGAAAGCTCTGATGAGCACATATAAATGACGACAAGGTGGCTTAAGCTTAGGAGAGTGCCCTTGATCCGGTTATTCATCTATGATGAAATTATACTCAATCAATGTGGCTTAAGCTCGGAGAGCGCCATTGATTTGAGAAGCTCTTTTGAGCCAGATAGTGGACAGGGTGGCTTAAGCTCGGAGAGCGCTCCTGATCCATAACCCGTATCCAGTCAGTCCAAAAATTAGAGTGATGTGGCAAGATAATGAGGATATGTCGGAAAATAAGAAAAGAAAAGAATAAGAAAATGATGATGATATGAGATTAAGATGTAATGATAAAGAAATTAGCATAATAATTTACCATTAAAGATAAATGAAAATAACATTGTCTATATGAGCATGACATTTATACTTGTATGAAATAGGAATATGCTGATAGTCATGCATGCAAACATTTTAATGCATAAAATTATATTTGTTAATACTTGTTGCATGATATAGTATATTGCCTTATTTATATGCACCACTAAGCTTAGAGCTTAGCGTGAAGTTTAATTTACACGCAGATATAGAAAGGTAGCTGAAGAAGGTAGATAAAGCAAGCGGTGATCCCATTCAAGTAAAGCAGCTGAACCTTGAGAAAGTGGGTTACAAGTTTTGAAATTTTTGTATTTGGCTTTTATATTAAAGAAATGTTAGAGTTTGTAAATCTTACTTTTAAAAGTTTGTTAAGAATTACTTTGATGTTAAAATTACTATCTTATGTAAATAAATTGTACTCTAGTTTTTGTATATATCTACATATACATGAGTGTTGAAAAAAAAAATTTAAGATAATATAATAATAATAATAGCGAATTGAAGAAGTAAAGAAGACAGGGAGCAGCGCTCCCTCATCCGGGCACATTGCGGTTCGGGTGAGGGGGTTGCGGGCACCACAGGTTTTGGTATCAGAGCACCAGGTTGGTGTTTCTTCATGTCTTTTCACGGGCGTAACTAATATGATCATTCATGGTTGCTATCATTCTTCATGGTCGTGAACTTTAAATGTTGGATAGTTGGCGCTAAGCTTCATCATGGACATGACATATAAGGTCACAGGCGTGAACATGCTATTTCTTCATTTTTTGTCTTTTTAATATTAGTCTCCCATTCTCCATTCTTGCTATCATATTCCATACCCTGTTCAATAAACTTAGAAAATAAGTATGTTAAATACATTATTGCTATTTTATTTATTAGCATCAAAATGACGGAAATACCCCTCAAGGTTCAACAGTTAGCTTTCTCGTAAGGTTACTAGTTTGCAACCAATTAACTATACAATATGTTCCAACAGGAGTTAAGATGATATATGTCTCAAAGTTGCCAACTCTCATACTTTTCTATTTAACATTCCCTTCCTTAGTTACGAGGAATAATATCATTATATAACAAACAAAGTGTAAATCATACCAATGCACATAATCAAAATGCTAGACAATTGAAATTTGCTTGTTTCCTAGTGCACTCTAACATTCTTAAATATAATAGATTGGTACTCCAACATATCATGCCCCACTATCTTCAGATCTATCAACTGCTTCAAACCTCACTTGTCTTGGTTCCTCTAGACCCTCATTGTATCATCACTTGGGACCATAGAACAATGTATTGTTGCCCTTGATGGTCTAATATCTCACATCTAAAGTAAACTTTTGGTTAGCCATCCTCAAACCCCTAAGTAAGTCATACAACAATACTTGTAGGTAAGAGCGGATGCTGATCTCCTAGTATTCATCATTGATTTTTCCATAGATAGATCTTTAAATCTTGCTAAGTACTCCCATCTTGAAATAAAGACAGACATCATATCCTGTACTTTGATGTATCTCTCTACTGCCATCATCCTTTTTCTATTATTGGCATACACACTATATTGAAGTATTGTCTTGTCATTTTATACTAAATATAGAATTCTTTGAGAAGTTGGTACCAATTAAGCGAGCTATAAGCTAGGGAGCTCTAGCTTACAAATCACCACCAATCTTAAGTAGCTCTTTCCAAAAGGAACCCAACAAACTCATACTTCTATTCTACTATACATTGCATCAACTGGAACACTGCTTTCAGCTTTTACAACCAAGGCATCTTCCTCTTCCCTATCATATAACTCAATTACCCCGTATTTTCTCAACTTATCTTACTCAAACTTTTATGATTCTAACTGTGTTGTCTCATGATTTGTCATTCCTATATAGCCACTGCTAGTAAAGTTAGCCATTCATTGAAAAGCTCTAGTCCAAGTCAGATGTGGTGGCTCTACTACTAATGATAATAGGAGAGGTATTATTATTGTCACCATCATACCTCTCGCTAATTTTAACATGTAGAAAAATATAGAGGGAGAACTCGGTCCTACAGCTCCCCTTTTGGAGGCCTACCATAGCTTGGGATTCGTATCTACCCTAAAAATCCTGAAATAATAGTCCATGTATGAGAGTAAAAACTTGTTAGAAACTCTCATGTCATATGAATGCAGGTGCATCACACTAGCATGCCTAACTCCACCCTTTTCTATCCTAGAACTACCTAAACCTATTTTGATACCACTAATGAACACCCCTTAATCTTTCATCAAACAAATAGGTAAGACGACATTAGGACTTACTGACTTCTAACGCTTATGTCATTACAAATCCCATTAAATGAAAGCATACATATGTTGTGAACAAACAAAATTGTATTATTATTAAAAAATAATTTATTTTTACATAACTAGAATTGACATGTGTCTAATGTGCATACAAAGAATGCAAGCTCCACTACTGTACTTGATATGAAGCTTATTGAAAATTGACCCTAATTAGGTGGCTATCTCTATTGCTATTGTGCTCTCTGGTGGGTCCACTGGATCTGTATATCTCACATTTTACTCACCATTAAGCGATATCTATCTATCACTTATGCAAGGAGAAAATAACTCCTATGCTAAGCTTACACTTAGTGTTGTAGCTTTATAGAAATAGGCTATAATATTCATTCATAGTAAATATATTAACTTAGGATGCTTTTCTAATGATAGACTATGAAATGGATAAGAAATACACATGCCTCAAAACATATAATGCACAAAGTACAATTATGTATTGCAGATATCAAACCTCTTCATAGACTAATCATACTTACTTAGCATGACATATCATATTTAAGCATAGCTTACATGTTTGGTCGTTATGAAAATGGACTAATATAGTGTATATATAATGTAAGTGTACAACCTAGTATGCGTTCTAACATATTAGCATAAAGATTGCTTACAAAGAAAAGATTGCTTATTTGCCCTTTTTGCACAAACAACAAGAAAATCACATATATAATTATGAAAAATTAGGTTGCATGTAAATTAATCACATCACACTGCACAATAAATCATATACAAACTTAACTTACTTGTTTTGCCCATAAATTGTGACCTAGACCAGATACTAGAGAGACGTGAGGTGTCAAGGCCACCAATTTAGACCTCGACTGACATGCACATTTCACGAGACTGGCCAAAAATTGAATGCATTCCCAATCAAAATAGTGGCAATACAATCAGAGTTTATATTTTCATTTAAAATAAATAATGTAATTAATGACATACTCATTATGCTAAGTTTTCATGTGAAAACCTTATAAGGACTAAATCATAAATATATAATTGTCACTATGAAATGCGAATTGCAAAACCGAGGATGCCAGGATATGATATACATTGAGATGAGTCCATCGGTGTATTTATGTGTCAAAATTATTTTGTTTCGGGTATAAAATTGAAGAAATAAAATTTGGGTGAGATCAAGTTTAAATAAAATGAGCGACCATATAAAATGTTTGCTAAATGAGTAAATTAATCAAGATTAATTATATTAAAATAACTTTAATTAAACCTAAATATACCATGCATGCATGCCAAATGCTAGGCATGCAAACTAATCACACTTTGACTTTTTAAAAGGCGGGTACAAATGGCCAAATTTATAACTTCAAACGAATGATAAAACAATGTTCTTTCCTTATTCTTCTTTCTTAGCAGTCTATACCCATTTCCCTTCATCTAAACTGATATTTTCTCTCCCTTAATCTCTTTCATTCTTTCTTAAAATTCAAATAATCAATCATTAAATTGTAGTAGAAATAATTGGTCAATTAGGAGCCAGCCAAAATCTAAATTCAAGCTTATTTTTAAGGTGTAGCCAAGACTAAAAAATGAAAGGAAAGACTTGAGCTTGGCTCAGTTGTGAAAATGGTAAAGGAAAGGATTCTTGCATGAGGGAGTTAAGCAATAAAGAAGAGTTTCATTTGAGATTAGAAGCAAGGAGGTGGTGAATCATAACAAAGAAAGGCATGGTTTTTGAGGATAATCTCAAAGGTGAGCTTAAATTTTTATAATTTTGTTATGAGCTAAGTTGTTGTTATTTTGATTTTCCATCTTGATCATCTTCACTTATCTTTCATCTTATGCCTTGAGTTAAATTGATGTCTAATCCTTTCCCTTCCTCTCTTCTTTGCATTTCTTTGATTTTTAAGCTAGGATTGGTTTAAGAAGGGAACCGAGACCTACAAGAAGGAATATGGTTGTAAGACTTTTGAATTAGGCTAAAAATACAAGCAGAAAAAAGGTGGTGATAGTAAGCTGAGGCACTCATGAAAAGAGATTAAAAACTTTATTGAATTTAAATCTATTTGGACTTTATTTTGTTTAAGGTTGAGATATGTAGAAGAGACCAAAGACATAATTAATTAACAATTACATAAGTAAGATATTAAATGGTACAAATAAAATAAATCTAAGTTAAGATTATGTTTAATGTAAATAAATTTTAATTAAAAGAGGAAATTCTCCATATGGCTAAGATATACCCAAGTAAGACCTTAATGGAATTTAATTCTATTAGACCAACATTTTGTGGAATGTGAATTTAGGACTCGACGACATTAAGAGAAATTTTGGAGTTGTAGGATAAAACTTAAGATTGATTATGATTTTGAAAACTCAAGTAATATTTAAATGAAGAGAAGATTGGTGTTAGTTAAGTTTAAGTTATGAAAAGGACTGAAAAAAAAACAAACCCAATGCTGTTAAATTGTGAATTTTTAGGATAAAAATCCAGACCACAAATCTATAACTAACCATGGCATGTCAACCTAAACTGTGGAATTGAAGACCCATTCCAAAAGAGATTAAGTAAGAATATACTTTTAAAGGCACCGAAATAAATTTAGAACCCATATACTTAACATAACCATAGTCCAAACTAAGAGCTATTTTATGATTTCGTTAAACTATTATCTTTTAAGTTAAATAATTAGTTCAGTTAAATTATTAGCTCAATTAAAAGTGAACGCTAAATTAATAAATGATTGATGTCAGACATTGCAAGAGCCTACGCGAGATAAGGGTAAGATCCAGTAGATGCAGGAAAAATATAAAATCAGGTTTGTGCATGTTTTATGACAATAGCCAATAAAGTTAAATAATAAGGAAGATAATAATATAACAACGTGATATATGTGTAAGCTTGTTGTATGTTATCATATGAAAAGTATATATATATGTGTATGTGTGTGTGTATGTATCAAATATGCTTATCGCATGTAAATCTGATAGGTATTTTTGATAAATTTTGTTATGTATAAGTTATGTAAATCTATTATGTGTAGATGTTTGCCATAGGCATGGCAAATAAGATTGTCTACCTGTATGTTGTACATGGGTCTACAATATTAGTCTGTTATGTATGTCGTGTCTTCAAATATATGTATGTGCAATCTGATGAACATAAGCATGTAGAATAGTTGAGACTTAGGCAATAATATTATGATCAACATACACGAATATCTACATTATACAATTGGTATATATGTAGTATATAAGTAGTATATGTATGATATATGATTGATATATTTCGTGTTTATAGTTAGTATATGTCATATATATGTATATATATATATATATATATATATATATATATATATATATATTTGGTTGGTGTGTATATCTAATAAGCCTGCTAGACTAATCTGTTTGAGTTATAAGTTTTTCACATGATAAAATGTTTGTGACGCTTTGTTTATATTAGTATGTGAGGTCTGCCATATGTATCCGTTTGTAGTGGTTGGTGTGTATATCTAATAAGCCTGCTAGACTAATCTGTTTGAGTTATAAGTTTTTCACATGATAAAATGTCTGTGACGCTTTGTTTATATTAGTATGTGAGGTCTGCCATATCTATCCGTTTGTAGTTTGTATGGATTTATGGAAAGTATGCAAAAGTCTAGAAGATATGATGAGCCACACAAGTATGGAAAAAAATTAATAACAGGCATTTTGTATTTAATATATCTATTTATGTAGTATATTATTAATGTATTGGAAGTATGTTTAGAAACTCAGTAAATGTATGTTTATTATGAATGAGTGCATGTCAGCTTGATGATAATCATCTACATTATAAACTATTGTTAGTTAATATTTGTTTTGAATATAGTTATTCAACGGTTTTGAAGAATGAATTATATTCATAAACGTAGCGGAAAAATAAAATTTTCCAAAACCCGAAACAAAAGATCATACTTGTGCCATTAAAACTAATTTATATAAATATAGAGGTTAGAAATTATACCTTTTAATTTCTTATTTGTTTTTCAAATATTCACTTTATTGGGTTGTAGCAAACCATAACAATCCATACTAGGATGTCTCTAATGATAATCCACACGAAGAATGAAGAAGAAACTATCAAAAGAAATGGTTTAAACAAATTCAAAGTGCTAGCTTTGAAAGTTTCTTGAGAGAATTTTGTTGTCTTAAAAATATTTTTTTTTACAAAAAATATTTTTATGTATATTTTCTGTCATTTGATGTCTTTTCTATTTGAATCAAATTCAAAGAAAAGATGAAAAGTCAAAAATGGAGAAAATGGAAATGAATGAATAGTAATTGGCCTAATTAAGGCCAAATTTTGCCGTTGGCCAACAGAAGGGAGGCAGCAGTGGGTTGGGCCTGCTGCGGGCTACTGCTGGGCAGCCCAGCTGGCCTACTAGGCAAGCCAGCAGCCTGCCTAACCCGCGCTGGCCCATGACCCTCCCGAATGATTTTTTCCGTACGATCTTATCGCGATCCATCCCGAAATAATTCTCTCATATTTTGGATCCTATCCAAGACCATTTTATTCATTTTTCATATCTTCAATGAGTGAGACCCATTAGGTTCCCGGTTATATTAGCCACTTAAATTAACAATTAATTTAAGCAAGTCATTAGCAGTATCTAACAACACATCAAGACTCCCAATTGACCGGAAAGTCAGTGATTTGACTACGAACCTTTCTATAGACAATTTCCATGCAATTATTCCTTTCACCATTCTATACCCCACTTGGTTTAGAGTATGGACATGTGACAACTCCCATTAGACTGACTACGTCACGTCTAGTCCAAGTAATGTTAGTTCTTGTCCTTGAGGCTCATTACTCTATTAGATATGTTATTAAAAACTATCTTTATGACATTTCCACTCCGGCCAGAGATTCCCGAATAATGACCACGACAAAGAAGCCATGGGTATACACTCCTTCTATCAGGAGTGGTGAATCCTTTGTTGGTTACCAAATTACCTTTGAATACCTCAAGTTGTATCCAATCACCTCCCTGTGAGCAACCTCCCTGAGGCAACAAAGAATAGTGTCAAAATACGAAATCAATATTCAAGATATCCTTGAGTACCTCAAGTTTAAGGATACTTGCATCATTGCTATGATCAGACTATCATTAACATTTGAATAGATTATCCATATGATTGTCTCATAGCTGGTCATCTAATATACTTAGCTACACTTAGCAAGCATCCACATGTTAACTCTAAACATCTCATGTTTATAGATTATGAGATCTACTACTCGATCCAATCAAGGAGTGTAACATGTACTAGTTTGTCCAGATTAATAATGTCTCATCTCATTAATCCTATGACTATGGATAATTTTGATACTAACATAATTACACATGATAAGAATCTCAATATCATGATCTCATCATGATTTCCTTCATGCTATGTTATGTATCATAGACTTCATTAATTGATTTAAGATCACTTATCAATTCATATATCAAATGAATATCAAATTAATGAAAAAAGCCTTTTTATTAATCAAATAAATTTGTACAATAAGTGCTAAAGGTGATTGCCTTTAGAGCACCTCTAAAAGTTATGGTGTCATTGTAAGATTAGAATAACTAAAATGAAATCACATGAAAGTGTGTCAATGCCATGTTATGTTTGGAACAATCATGCTATTTCTAGAAACAATATAAAATGTGTGAAACAAATTTGTATGCATGTTAATATATTTCTATATTATAAGTTAATAAGGGTTAGTATGTGGTTAGTATTTTTAAAACACATAATGATAAGATAAGGTGACAAACAAAAAGAAATACTGAAAATGGAAGCATGTGTATAGAAATATGATATTTGATGGCAGATACATGAAAATACAGTATAATTGAATATGTTTGAAATTGATTAAGTGTGAATGTGATAAGTGAACACATGTTAAAACATGGAAGTATGTGAATTGAACCCATGGTTAAACCTAGACTAGTATAGGGTAAACTTGTTGGCATGCTAATAACGATATTTTGATATTTATGACATATACAACTTCGGCTGGAATATTTTGAATCTATTATGGACTGTCTGACTCTTAAGTTATGACCCTGATTCTAATTATGTCAACTCTTAAGTCATATGCCGATTCTTAAGTCGTATGCTGACTCTTAAGTTATGACCCTGATTCTGATTATGTCAACTCTTAAGTCATATGCCCATTCTTAAGTCATATGCTGACTCTTAAGTTGTGGCTATAGTATTTAGATTCTCAACATCACTTTTGATAGGTGCCTTTATTTTTACCGACCTTCGGGTTGGGTTACTCCTCGTGTCTCCCTAGTATCAATTCTAAATGAAATTTATAGGAAAATAGGTGAGTTATGTATGTAAATATGACATATTGTGTTGTGCACTTCATATGATATTTGTAAGATGATGAACATATGGCATGTTATATGTTTATTATTAATGTATATAATAATTTCTTATTATCTGATATTAAAAAGAGGCATGTATAGTATTTGTTAGGCATGAACGCATGATATGGCATGTGTTGTGTTTATCGCTATTATCTTAGTAAGGCATGATAGACTATTTATATATAAACTTTATGTACAAACAATATTAGCTTATTTATGTAAAGCTTGCACCACTAAGTGTAAGCACAATGCAGGAGTTGTTTTCTCCTTTCGCATGTGATAGACAAAGATCATTTAATGATGAGCGCAATGTGAGATCTATAAATCCAGTGGACCCCATCGGAGTAGTAGTAGCAGCAGTAGCCACCCCGTCAGGGTTGGTTTTTATACAGCTTCATATACAAGAATAGAACTTACGCTCATTATATGCACGTTAGATACACACATGTAAATTCTTATCATGTAAAAAGAAACTCTTTGCTAATATTAATGTTGTTTTTATTTGTTCACAACTCATATATGTTCTCATTCATGGGATATGTAATGTCATGAGCATTAGGAGTTAGTAAGTCATGTACATATAAGTTAGTTAGTCAGAGTGTAATTTCGTCTTACCTATCCATTTGACATAAGAATAAGGGGAGTGTTACATTTAGTGGTATCAGAGCAGGTTTAGGTGATTCTAGTATATAAAATGATAGAGTTAGGCATGCACGTGCATATAGATTTGCATTGGCATTGGCATGACATGAAAGTATTTGATAAATTGCTACTCTCTGAAAGGGACCCCTATTTCTATATTTTAGGTAGCTATGGAATCGAGTTCTCGGCAGGCCTTGAGAAAGGGCACTGAGAGCAATGAGCCTCCTGACATTAAGATATCTTCCCACCTCTAATAACGTCGCAAATCCTCTAGGGCGAGTAAATCCATTTCCTCTCATAGACAGGCCTTAGAGGCAAAGGCAGGGGTTAGATAAGAGGGGACTATAAAGGATTGAATTAGTGTGTTTCTATTACATTTGATAAGTTAGAAGGTAGCTGAGTGGCACTATCAAAGCCTATGCGATGAGGGTTAGAGAGGAGCAAGACGCTCTGGATGTGACCATAGGTAAATTTTCTCTTTTTGGCTCTGATATGAATGTTTGATTGATCTAGGGTCCACACATTCCCATATATATGCACTACGCGAGGTGTATTACCCCCTAACCCTATTGATAATAACAAAGCAAGGGAATTGTACCGAGGGTCCACACATTCCCATATATATGCATTGCACGAGGTGTATTACCCCCTAACCCTACTAATAATAATAAAGCAAAGGAATGCTACTGAGGGTTTACACATTCCCATATACATGCACTACGCGAGGTGTATTACCCCCTAACCCTACTAATAATAGCAAAGCAAGGGAATGCTACCAAACTTTTGATTTTTTGTATAATTTGTTTAATACAATTATTTTGTATATTCTCATTTATAAATATATGAATACAAATTTAAAATACAGTCTCCCATTTTTTTTATTTATTGTTTTTAAATCAGTGGAATAATAATGTTATGTATGATTTTAAATAAATTCATCAATTATAAAATATTACATGACTTAAAAATTATATAGATGGATTTAGTGACTTAAAGATTATATAGACAGAATTATGGAGTAATATTTTATTTACAAACCCCAAAATATAAGTACCACACAATATGAGAATAAAATTCAATAATATATATTACAAACATATATATACAAAAAACAAAATGAGCTTCATATGCTGCTATCCACTATCCAATGTTCCTCTCTTTCTGGTAACTACCATATTTTTCTATTAGCTAGCATCACAGACTTTTGCTCTTTCTTGACGGAAGGCTCAACTGTCTTGAGTATATTGATCAATTCAGGGATCGAAGTGGATATCTTATTTATCTAATAGTTTACACAAAGTGTGCATAACTATTAGGTAAACTCTAGAGAATTAAGTCTATACTTAATTCATGATTCATAACAAAACCAAAAGAATCCAATTGCTCAAAATACCCATTCAACTTCAATGCATATTGTATTGGAGAAGTCCCCTCTACCATCTTGGAGCAGAAGAGTAACTTAGATATCTCATATCACTCAGTTCGAGCTTGCTCATCAAAAAGCTCCCTTAAATATACACAATGGTATTAACATCTATGTTTTCATGCTCCTTTTGAAGCTCGAGAGACATAGAGGTGAGAATAATGCAACCCACAACTCACTATCATCCATATGCTTCTTATATGCCAACTGTTTATCAATAGATGCATCATCAGCAGGAGGGGAGGGAAGTATCTCTTCTAAGATATTGGCTATCCTTTTGATTTTGAGAACTATTCTCAAATTCCTTTACCAATCAAGGAACTTTGAGCTAATTAATTTCTTAGTTTCGAGAATTGAACATAGGTTCACATTTGATGACATGATTCTAGCAACCTAGATGTAAAGAAAGATGATATTAGAGAATGTACTAAATGCATGAATATTAGGTCTTTAATTAACGTGCATTATAACTTCTATTATTTTATTACAAATCCATAGCCCTCAATATGAATTCGAGAGAACCCATTGGAGCTCTCCTAATGGGCCAGTATCCAACATCACTAAGAATGACCTTGGGCTTGCCCAACAAGCCATCTTAGGTCAATTGGTAGGTATCTCATACCAGTTGCATCCTTTATGCAACTATTGAATCATTGGGATATCAATTCTTAATATGTGTACATCTCATGTATACTTACCCAACTTTACCCCTAATTCACATTGACCTTGGGTTCGCCTAATAAGCCAATGTAACTAAGTAAAGTCAACCCATTAATCATGAAATTATATTTCAATGGTTTGAACGTATTCTTGTAGAGTGAACTTGGATTTTTCTAACAACCCAAACTCTAAAAGAATTATGGTTCTTGCCATATTAATGGAAGGCATTGGCCTTAATATTATTAATGAGGGATTTCTTTAATTTAGGCCTCATCATGACAATTTGGCATGCATGATATATCCATTCATCACATATAGATATATGACATAAATACACTAATTATATGGTCATGATTATGGAAATAATCTAACATCAAATTTTCTAGCCATGAAAGGAATGACTAGGTCTCACCTAGGTAGATGCACGAAATTACAACTTTGAGAAAACAATTTCCTATTCTAAGTCTTCTTGAAATTGGGATCAACTTCATCGCTTCTTGCTCATTTCTACTTCAATTCTATTATAATCCTATATAATCTAATTACATAAATTCTTCATAAGAAAACCTTAAGTTATATTTGAGGGGAATGAGATGAGAAGATAATAGAGAAGGCAGTGCAACATGTAAATCCGAATTTAATAATTAAATCTCATTAAATATTAAATTCAAACCAGTAGTTAATTCATAATTAAATTACCTTAATTAATTATTAGTTTTATATCAAATAGGATTAAACAATCCTAGTTACAATTGCATACTAGAATCTTGGTCAAACTAGGACTTAGAAAATCATTTTCTAATTCAAATTAAATTCCATTTAAAAAATTTTAAAATTTTCAGAATTAATTCCCATCATTATAAGAAACTTATAATCAGTTTAAACTAATTAAATTTGTTTATTAGATAATCTAAATCATTCATCATTCAACTAGCACATGAATTACTCAAAAATTGCCTAAATTGAATCATATATGAATTATGATTCTTTAGAAACTTAATTACAAATTTAATTTGACTTTAGCATGTAATTGATATCAAAATAACATAATTATTATCTCATAAATATGTAATTAAGGTTCTGGTTATGAAATTATATGCCATTAAATTAAACAAAATAAAACAGTCCTATCGCATTAGCAGTAGGGGGATTAGGGAGTGTCTCATCTAAGACATAGCCAATCTTTTCGGATTTGAGAACTATTCTCAGATTCCTTAGCCAATCCAAAAAATTAGGCCCAGTCAACTTATTTGATTCCATTAGCGATCGCAAATTCACACTTGTCAAGATGATGATTCTAGTAACCTAGATGTAAAATAGAACATGTTAGAATGTACATAAAGTGCATGTTTATTAGGTCTTTAATAAATCGCATTATGGCTCCCACTATTTTATAGCGAATCCATAGCCCTCACTATGAACCCGAGAGAACTTATATGGAAGTTCTCCTAATGGGTCGATATCCAACTAGCTAAGAATAACCTTGAGGCAACTCAACAAGCTATCCTTAGTTTGGTTGGTAGGTATCTAATCCATACCAATTGCATTATTCATGCAACTATCGAATCTTGTGCTATCAACTTATTGATGTGTGCACATTCATTGGGCTATCGACTCTTGATATGTGTACATCTCATGTATACAAACCCAACTTCACCTCCAATACACATTAACCTTGGTGCAAATCCAACAAGTTAATAATATCGATTAAGTTTAACCCATTAATCGTGAAATCTAATTTCAATGGATTGAACATATTCTTATATTAATGGAAGGCGTAAGACTTAATTGTTTATTTAGTGAGGGATTTCTTTGTTAAGTCTCATCAAGTTATTATTTCATGCTTTTATATATCATACATTCATCACATTGATATATAAAGATAGTTACATTAACTATATGGCATGATTATGGACATACTAAAGTCAATCTCTTGAGCCAAAGAGAGATTGACTAGGTCTTACCTAGGTATATGCATGATTTTACAACCCAAAATAGAAATCAAATTCTTATTTCTAAGTCTTCTTGTTTATGGTACCATCTCCTTTGCTTCTTGCTCCTTTGTATCTTCATTCTATCCTAATCCTATGTAATCTAATTACACATTTCAAATTATAGAAAACCTCAATTTACATTTGAGGGGAGTAAGATGAGAAGAAAAATACATAAGAAAGAAAAAGAGGTAGGGACACGCAGGCCCTATTTACCATAAAACAAAATAATTCTATGCATGCTCAATCACATTGGGCCTAAGTCCACAATCATCTATCGTGCCTTTTCATACACCCCTAACATGCATTCTCTAATGCACAAAATAAAAATGACAATTTTGGATTTCAATTTGTAAATCGATTCAACACTTGAATCGATTCAAAATAAAAATGACACTTGAATCGAACTCAACTTCTCAGCACGACCTTTCATCCGTAGACGGATGGACAATCAGAGCGAGTTATTCAGTTGCTAGAAGATATGATGAGAAGTTGTGTGCTTGAATTTGAGGGAAGTTGGGATAGATATCTAACTCTTATGGTGTTCGCCTACAACAATAGTTATCAGACAAGCATAGGCATGGCTCCGTATGAGGCATTGTATGGAAGAAAATGTAGAACACCAGTTTATTTGACCGAATTGAGTGAAAAGAAGTTGATAGGGCCAGAGTTAGTGCAACAAAGAGAAGAAAGATTGAAAGCAGCTCAAGATCTATAGAAATCATATGTTGACCTTAAGAGGCGAGATATAGAGTATGTTGTGGGAGATAAAGTGTTTCTCAAAGTTTTGCCTTGGAAGAAAGTGTTGAGATTTGGTAAAAAGGGAAAGTTAAGTCCAAGGTTCATTGTTCCCTATGAGATTCTGGAAAGAATCAGACTCATGGAATACCGGTTAGCCCTTCCATCGGAGTTAGACCGGATTCACAATGTGTTCCATGTATCTATGCTAAGGAGATATAGGTCTGATCTGACTCATGTCATACCAATTGGGGAGATAGAAGTGCAAATAGATATTACTTATGAAGAGGAACCGGTGGCTATATTAGCACGGAAAGAAAAAGTTTTGCGAAACAAGAAAGTTCCATTAGTTAAAGTACTATGGCAGAATCATGCTACGGAAGAAGCCACATGGGAGAGCGAAGAAGTCATGAAGAACCAATATCCTGAGTTGTTCAACAAATAATGAACAGGTAAAATTTCGAGGACAAAATTTATTTTAAGGGGGAGAGGATGTCATATGCGCTAATTTAGATCTAAGTCACACGAGTTGTTAAATCTACTCGTCGGTTTAACCGAAGTCTAAATTTGGATTTTTATCAAACAATAATTAAAATAATGGCAATTAAGTATGGAGATTTTCTAATAAACTGTTTAAAATATCTAAAGATGTTAAATTTTGATAAAAGACTAAATTGCAAATTTTGAAAAGTTTAGGGGTTAATTTGCAATTCACCAAAAATTGGAGGATTAATGGGGATAATTATCAATTAAATGCATGAATTGGGACATAAAATGCATGTAGAGGCTGACCACACCAAGTGGCACATTTTAAGAAGCCAATTAACATACATGCATTAGACATTAAATGTAAATAACCTTAGGTGTCCCCGTCCTTAATTAATTTTGTCATTTTCTTATTAATTGCTCATTCATCCTCTTTTATCCCTTTGTATCTAAAATTTCCTATCAATTATTTGTCTTCCACATTGCTTCTTGAGTCATCATACATCAAAGTAAAATGAACACATTAATTAGACATTAATGAAGACATCTAGAATATGCTTAGGTGTCTCCATTAATTAATTTATGTGTCTTT
The DNA here is from genome assembly GCA_023653625.1 of Triadica sebifera. Classification (NCBI taxonomy): domain Eukaryota; kingdom Viridiplantae; phylum Streptophyta; class Magnoliopsida; order Malpighiales; family Euphorbiaceae; genus Triadica; species Triadica sebifera. Next base: position 15,278,981 of record CM042897.1, read on the forward strand.
TTCCTCTTAATTACTCATCCTTCTTCCTTATCCTTCCATCTAGAAAATTATGTTCCCTACACCAGCCCCACATTTCCCTTGTTCTTCCATAAGCAAATCTTGTTCTAAGAAGAGAAAGTGAGAAAAAGAGTTTGAAAGGCATGGAATATTAGATTTCATCCCAAAAAAACAATTGATCATAAGAAAAGTAAAGATTAAAACATATTATGGAAAAAGAGAGATTTGATGAAAGGAAGTTTTAATTATCTCTTTTAAGTTTTAGGAACTGAAATTGACAAGGACTTAGCTCAAAGGAGCAAAGAAAAAGAGAAAGAGAAGTAAAGAGAAAGAAAAGAAAAGAAAAGAGAGGTTTGTGCATAACCTAAGGCAATAGCCTATTTTATTTCCATGATTTAATTATTTGGTATATTATTGATTCTGAATTAATAGTGTTTTGTGATGAAAATCTTGAGAATGCAGGTTTGCTAGACTTAGGATTTAATTTGGTAAAAATTCAATGTGATTAGTTTGTATGTTCCTTGCTGGAAATAGATGAGCAGTGAGCACTTAAACTTTTATAATTTAATTTATGAAACTCGGTTTTGCATGTTATTTGTTGGGTTTGAAATCTAAGACATAAAGCTATAATTTTTATTCAGACTATAACATCCGAATATGTCTGTAACTATGCAGAAAAATTCATAACATTCAGACTTAGAATCTATCTAGAAAATTCTGGACAAAATTGTTAGTGACCTATTAGTGTTTATTTTATCATATCTTTTGATACAGAACTAAGAATTAAGTGATTCAAGTTTTATATGAAAGCTAAGATCTAGACCTAAAAGTATTAAGAAGACCATATACCTAAATTTATATTTTATTAGGAAAGCAATTAAGGTCTAAAATAGAGAATGAAATCTGCCAGTGACAGGGCAGCAGCATATGAGTTGTGGAATTAAAAGAGTAAAATGATGAGAACTTGTTATATTATATAAAGATTATTTTAATTGACTATTTATGTAATTATTTTGAGACATTAAATGCTTGAAAAGTGTGAATTTAATTGCTATGAATTTTAATGATGTTGTATAAGCCTAGAACACCCTAACTAGAACCAACTTAGGATAGTTTGGCATGCCAAGCAGGGGGGAGTATGATGAAAATGAAAACCATTAATGGTATGAATATTGAAGCCGGTAATGACACAATTATTGAAGCTAGTAATGACACTATCATTTGTTGCCCAGATATTGAGCCAAGAAGGGGGGTTGAATTGGAGTTTATAAATTTAACTTTAAAGTATGGAAATAAAAAGTTAAGTTTAGGAGGGATAGAGAAATTTAACACAAGGATTTTTATAGAGGTTCAGGTGTTAAAAAACCCTACTTCTCTCCCCAATCGCAATTGGAAGTTTCACTAACACACTAAGTGTTACAATGAAGTTTTACAAGCTCACTCCCAACTATGGTGTTTCTCACACTTGCTCACACCTAACCCAGAAATCCCTTGTGTTTTGATGGCTCACACAATAACCAATTCCTTGTGTTTTACAGGTTCACACAAACAACCTTTACCTTGTGTTTTACAGGCTCACACAAACAACCTTTACCTTGTATTTTATAGGCTCACACAAACAACCTTTACCTTCTGTTTTATAGGCTCACACAAACAACATTTCTTTGTGTTTTAAAGGCTCACACAAGTGTTCTACTCTTAACCCAGAAATACCCAAAACTCACTTGAGTAATAAATGATTACAGAGAGAAATACTTACAAATCTTTATTGCTTAATAAATGATGAGCAAAAAGATTTTCACAGAGAATAGATATTTGTTTTGAAAGTATTAAATATACAAATAGCTTACAACAAAATTTTGATTCAAAGTATTAGCTATCCTCTTATACTGAATGCATAAATGACTTGCATTTTTACTCCCAAGGCGAATTATAGCCGTTAGAATGCATTTAATACGAAACTAGCTGTTGCACCAACCCAAATAATCTCACATGACATTTTTCTCTTTCATCTTTCATGGGCATGACTATGTTTGTCATGGTCGTCACTGTTCTTCCAAGTCGTGATTGAAGTGGTGACCTTGACCGTGAAGCATTCTGGAAGTTTTTGAAATATTGGGTCACGAGCGTGACATATATCTTCACGGGCATGACAACCTTCCAAGCTGTGATCCAAGTGGTGACTTTGGTCATGAAGCTCTCTGGAAAAATTTGTCATGAAGGTTCACAGGCGTGACATTTAATTCACGGGCATGACTTAAATGTGCATTCACGGTTTGTTGTCTTCCTTCATGGTCGTGAACTTCAAATATTGGTTTGTTGGTGGTTAGCTTTCTCACGAGTGTGACACATAGGGTCACGGGCGTGAACATGCTACTTCTTTAATTTTATCTTTTAAGGATTAATCTTCCATTCTCCATTCTTACTATTTTATTCCATACCCTGTTTAATAGACTTAGAAAACAAGTATGTTAAATACATTATTGCTATTTTATTTGTTATCATCAAAATGACAGAAATACCCCTCAAGGTTCAACAATCTTTCCCTTTTTGATGGTGAGAAATAATCTAGCAATATGTGCTTTTGAGAAGTCTCCCCCTCAAAAGATGCTTAGGATGAAAAAATAATGAAGTGCAAGAATTGTAAAGAATGATGAAGTTTAGCATTAAAATAAACTTTCTAGTTTTAAGTATATGCAAGTTATATGCAAAGTATATCCAATATATACCAAAATTCTCTTTAAGTTATGAAGTATATGTAAGGTATATTTAGAGTATATCAAGTGCATATTCATTTATGTAACTTGCATCAAGGTATATGCAAAGTATACTTAAGATATATTTAAGGTGTATAAAGCTCAATTGCATACTTGCATACTCATTTTGAATCAAATTTTAAGTATTGCACTTAACTCAAAATATTGCTATTTTCTCCCTACCTAACTCAATATATTTGTAATTTCTTTATTTAGATTCAAAATTAAGTATTGCTTGCACTTATCTTAATATATTTCTAGTTTCTCCCCCTTTTGTCATCAACAAAAAGAATATCAATAAGGATAAACCATAATGGAAAATAAAGCACATATATTAATATTGAAAGATAAGTACAAACAAAAGTAATTTAAAAGTTCAGAAACAAAATTTAACATTTCCTACAAACACACAAACAAAATAAACAAATAAGAAACAAATATAGCAAGGCTAACATCAAGCCTAACACTAACTGAACATCCTATCCCTAAGATGCTCCTTCAGCCTCGAGGCTGTCCATCCTAGACTCTATGAAGTCCTTGAGGTTTTCCAACCTCTCATCTATGGAAGCTTGCAGCTGCTCAAATCGTGGTGCTAGGAGGTCAACGACCTGCTGCGCCAAATTTGGTGTGGAAGCCGAGGATTGTCCGATGTCCTGCTCAACCGCTGGAGGTGCCGCCTCAACTCGAGCCCTTTTTCTCTGCTGGATTCCTTGGAGGCCGGCTTTGAAGTCCTCCGAGTCATTGTCTTGCCATATGATTTCGCCAGCAGTGTTGATGAAGCAGTAGTAAATGTTGTTCTCATGGACAATTCGAATAGCCGCTCCCATCTTGATGAAGGACTCTACATCCAATCGGTCTCGAGAATGCCCTGGGATGAGATTAAAGTGATGGTCATCTAGCTTCAGATATCCTAGCTTCAAGGCTATGTGGGTTACATACCCACCAATAAGTATGTCTCCGGAGGGCTTGGTGGCAATGGACAGGAGATGGTTCACAAACCATCGAGAAAGTGCCACTGTGAGGCCTCTTCGGGCCATCTCCAAGAGAAAAAGCTCAGACTTATGAATGGTGTCATTGCTGTCTCCTCGGACAAAGATGCTATAGGTTAGAAACTTATGCAGATATTTCTGCACTGGGGACCGGATATGAGTGCTCTTGGTCTTCTTTACATCCCAGCTGCAATCTGTACCAAAGTGAGTCCATGCTCGAGTTGCATAGAACTCCACTTTGTTGTCATTGAGGATGCCGTCTGAGGGTAGATTGAATAAATCCCCGAATTATGTGGCAGAAAAAGTGTTCGGATTGCTGTATAGTTGAAATTTCACTATGCCAGTAGGAGACACTTGCAAAGTGCTCAAGAATTCCAAGATTGGCTCCCTCAAGGTGGGCTGATGAATGTCCATAAAATCCTTCAAATGATAGGCCTGGAGTTGCTCTATCATCACTGTCTCAAGCCCGATAGTGCGTATCGTCTACCACTGAAAAGACCTTGATGAAATGAGAGGTCTTTTCTTAAGGGTTAAGTACCTAGGATGGCAATGCTCCGGAATTTTATTCACTAGGTAGTCTGTATACCTCTTGGGAGCATGAGATTTCTTCCTAGTACCCTTTGATGAGCTGGTTTCCATGTTGATTTGAAGAAATGAACTTTGAAGAGTTTGAAAAAGTGTGACTGAATTTGTGAGGAAACCCTAAGAAAAGATGATTTTTGATGATTAAAGGGGTTTTTGATGGTATTTATAGAAGAAATTTGTGACTAGGGGGCCGGAATCTTCAATGTACCATTCAATGTGTGTAAATGAGAGCAGTTTCAAGAAGTTGAAAAGTTGAAATGTGAAAAATAACCGGTAGAAATATTATATAGCCGATACCTTCACTACCGTGAAATATGTAGTCACAGGAGTGAAGTGTTGTGTTCACGGTTTCCTGAAGGGGTGCTCTACCCGTGAATAAAGGCGTGAAATTATTCACGGTCGTGACATTTGAATGTCACGGGTGTGAATGATGAACTATCACGGTAGTGAAAAACGAGTCACGGGCGTGAAGTGTTGAATTTCACTACTTATGCCCGTGAAACAAAGCGTGACTCAAAGCGTGAATGCCTCTATGAGTTTTAGGTGAAAATGTTCTCGGGTGTAAAAATGCGTCACGGGCATGAACAAGGCTTTTCACGGGAGTGAATGAAGTCATGAACAAGATTATCTCTTAAGATTTGACAATTTGGCAATCACAAAGTTAATCCATCAATCATACCAAGTTCTCTTCTAATGAAATTAAATCTTTCCTCATTTAGAGACTTAGTGAATATATTTGCCAATTGATTTTCTGTGCTTATAAATTCCAATGCAACATCTCCATATTGAACACGATCTATAATAAAGTGGTGTCTAGTGTCAATATGCTTACTTCTAGAATGTTGAATGGGATTCGTTGAAAATTATAACACTTGTATTGTCACATTTAATAGGTATATGGTTCATAACATGACCATAGTCCTTAAGTTGTTGTTTTATCCAAAGGATTTGAGTACAACAACATCCTGCTACTACATACTCTGCTTCAGCAGTTAAAAGAGCAACTGAAACTCGTTTCTTGCTAAACCAAGAAACAAAGCACTCTCTAATAAAGTGACAAGTACCTGAAGTACTTTTTCTATCTAAAAGACTACCAGCATAATCTGCATCTGAATATCCTACAATATAAAATGATGAATTTCTAGGATATCACAAACCTAGATGCAATGATCCATGTAAATATCTTAGAATTCTTTTTACTGCATGTAAGTGAGACTCTTTTGGACATGATTGAAATCGTGCACACAAGCAAACACTATACATTATGTCAGGTTTAGAAGCAGTAAGGTATAAAAGTGATCTGATCATACCTCTATAGAGCTTTTCATTAATGCTCTTACCCTTTTCATCCTTATCCAATTTTGTTGATGTGCTCATTGGAGTCTTGGCATTCTTGCATATTTCCATTCCAAATTTCTTAATTAAATCTTTGGCATATTTGGATTGGTTGATGAATATGCCCTCATTGCCTTGTTTTATTTGTAGACCAAGGAAATATTTAAGCTCTCCCATCATGCTCATTTCAAATTCTCTAGTCATACACTTAGCAAATTCTTGACAAATCAATTCATTAGTAGAACCAAATATGATATCATCAACATAAATTTGAACAATTAGTATATCATGCTTATGTTTTTTTAATGAATAATGTGGTGCCAACATTCCCCTTTGTAAAGTTATTTTCTAAGATAAAAGAACTTAGTCTTTCATACCAAGCTCTTGGGGCTTGTTTCAAACCATATAGTGCTTTTGAAAGTTTAAAAACATGATTTGGCAGATCATAGATTTCAAAGTCTGGTGGTTGTTCTACATAAACTTCTTCTTCTATATAACCATTTAGAAAGACACTTTTCACATCCATTTGAAAGAGTTTGAAATTCATGTGACATGCATATGCTAAAAGTATTCTTATGGCTTCTAATCTAGCTATAGGTGCATAGGTCTCTTCATAATCTATTCCTTCTTCCTGATTATATCCTTTTGCAACTAATCTAGCCTTGTTCCTAGTTATTGAACCTTGTTCATCTAGTTTATTTCTAAATACCCATTTGCTACTTATAATTTGTTGATCCTTGGGTCTAGGTACTAAGGTCCATACCTTACTTCTCTCAAATTGGTTGAGTTCCTCTTGCATTGCAATCACCCAACTTTCATCATTTAGAGCCTCATTGACATTTTTAGGCTCAATTTGAGAAATAAAAGCAAGGTCACTGGCTAAATATTTGAAATGGGATCTAGTACTTACTCCCCTTGAAGGATCACCAATGATTTGCTCCTTAGGATGATCTTTTATCATTCTTCATTCCTTTGGGAGTTCTTGCCCGTTTTCATCTTTAGCTTGAGGTAGAGAATCATCTTGATGTAAATCTTCTTGATCATTTTCTTCTTTTCCATTTCCAAGATCAAGTCTTTCCATAGTTCCTGCAACATAATCAAGAACATTACCTTTCCCAAGATCATGTCTGCTAGATTCATTAAAAATAACATACATAGATTCTTCAACAGTTAATGATCTTTTATTAAATACTCTATATGTTTTGCTAGTTGTAGAGTATCCTAAAAAGATACCTTCATCAGATATAGAGGCAAAGTTTCCAAGATTGTATTTGGTATTCAATATGAAGCACTTGCATCCAAATACTCTAAAGTATGATATCAAGGGCTTTCTTCCATTCCATAACTCAAATGAGGTTTTGTTTAAAAGAGGTCTTTTGAAAAATCGATTTGAAATATAACACGCAGTGTTTTTGGCTTCTCCCCAAAAGTAAGTTGGTAGACCATACTCATTGAGCATTGTTCTAGCCATCTCAATTAAAGTTCGATTTTTCCTTTCAACTACTCCATTTTGTTGAGGTGTTCTATGAGATGAAAAATTCTGTGAAATGCCATGTTCAAGACAAAAACTTTCAAAATTTTCATTTTAAAATTCTTTGCCATGGTCACTTCTTATTTTTGAAAAAAAATATCCTTTTTCATTTTGAACTCTTTTAGCAAAGTTTTTAAAAATTTCAAAAGCATCACTCTTTTGAGCTAAGAAAATTACCCAAGTAAATCTAGAGTAATCATCTACGATGACAAAGGCATAATATTTACCTCCTAAGCTAGCAATTGTAGTAGGTCCAAATAAATCTAAATGCAGGAGTTGTAGAGGTTTTGAAGTACTTACTATGTTTTCGCTTTGAAGGATGACTTGTGTTGCTTCTCTCTTTGGCAAGGTTCATAGATCTTGTCTTTCTCAAATTTGACTCTTGGCAGTCCCTTTACTAGTTCTCCTATGTTGAGGCTTTGAATTAAGTCCATGTTTGCGTGACCAAAGTTTCTATGCCACAGCCAAGATTCATCACCAGTAGTCACAAGACACTTAGAGGAATGGTTAGATATTTCGTGTAAGTCTATTATGTATGTGATTACATCTCTATTTCTTTTAAATATCTCTTGACCATCGATAAAGGTCACAAGACATTCATTGGAAGTAAAGGTTACGTTGTTTCCTTTGTCACATAATTGACTACACTCAATAAGTTATGTTTCAAGCCATCAACAAGTAGGACATCTTTAATAAAAGTAGTGTCATTAATACCAATAGAACCAATGCCAATTACCTTGCCCTTAGCATTATTTCCAAAGGTAACTTTACCTCCATCAATACTTTTGATTTCATTAAAGAGCTCTTTGTCTCCTGTCATATGCCTTGAGCATCCACTGTCTACTAGCCAAGCATTTTTGTTCTTGAAATTCTTCAGCAATACATGACACTCAATTTAAAATATCAATTAAATAATTTGCATTTTATTTATTTATTTGATAGCTCAGGACATCTTAGATCGGAACTAAACACTGGATACAGGGTTTCTACTCTCTGACAATATACTTGGCATCTACTTAATTATTTTATAACTTGACGTTTAATGCCTACTTTCAACAATAACTTAGTACCTTTTTGGTGCCTACATAATTTCGAACTCAGCACTATTTCTTAGTGCCTACGTAATTTCAACTCAACATTATTTCTTAGTGCCTATGTAAATTAAATATTTTCCTAACAACAAAATCCAAGATTGTTCAGCCTCTTGTCCTAACAACAAATTTCAAAGTTATCAAGCACTGAACACACTAATCCACCCTTAATCACCATTAACATAATAATCACCGTACATTACCAACTTTAATGGAAACTAACCCCAAAATCAAAGAAAAGAGAAGAAGAAAAGTGAGAAGATGAAAAATCTAACCTCACCTTTGTAGATCTTCAAAATGACTAAAATCTTCCTTATCTTTTTCTCTTCATGTCTTCCTTCCTCTTCCTTAGTTTTTCTTACTTTGCTTCACTTCCTTGTTAATCTTGCCTTAATCCAACTTTTTTCCATCTAATCTTAGCTTTGATTGAAGAAAAAAGAAAAAAGAACAATGGGGGAAGGAGAGTCACAACAATAAGGAGAAAAAGAGAGAAATTTGTTTGTTTTAGATGAGGAACAAGAAGAAATAAATGACCAAAAAGTGGAATTTGACTTTTATAGTTGGATTAAATGGATAGTTAAGATTAATAGAGAATGTTGTTCCCCATTGATCCATTAATTTAAATCACTCTTACTTTATTTTAATTAAAAGAATATTCCTTTCCTTAAATAAAGAATATTCCATTTTTATGCCTTCTTAAAATATCTAAGCCAAAAATACTGTAATTTCCAATTTTGTTCAGCGAAAAATTATTTTGTTTTCCAAATTTTAATTATGAACTTCAAAATTCTAAATTAATAATATCCATAATATTTTTGTCATATTTTATTGTCATTTTTATTTTTTTTTCATATCTGAATTTAGACCCCAATCGGTTCAGTACACCGGATTTCGGTCAATCGCAACCGTGGCCTAAATTATTAGACACTACAATTTTTTCCTCCTAAAAAAAATTTCTTCCACGAAATTTACCTTATTAACTGGAGTTGAATAATTGTGGATATTGAGCCTTCATCACCTCTTCATTTTCCTAAGTTGCCTCTTCTGAATTATGATTTTTCCACAAAACCTTTACCAATGGTATCTTCTTGTTCCGTAGCTCTTTCATTTCTCGAGCTATAATTTCCACTGGTTCCTCTTCATAAGTTAGATCGGGTCGTATTTCTATAGGTTATACTGATATGATATGAGATGGATCCGATCGATATCTTCTCAACAAGGACACATGAAATACATTGTGAATCTTGTCTAACTCTGATGGTAGAGCTAATTTGTACACCATGAGACATATGCGTTCAAATACCTCGTATGGTCCAATGAACCTAGGACTCAACTTTCTCTTCTTTCCAAATCGGAATATCCTTTTCCAAGGTGAGACTTTTAAGAATACTTTATCACCAATTGTATACTCAATATCCCTCCGTTTCAAATCTGCAAATGATTTATATCTATCAGCAGCAGCAACTTTCAGCCTATCTCTTATTACTTTCACTTTTTCCTCTGTCTACTGCACTAGATCTGGATCCACTACTTTCTTTTCACTAAGCTCGGTCCAACATAGAGGTTTTCTACATTTCCTCCCACACAAGGCTTCATATGGTGTGTTTCCCAGATATTGAGCCAAGAAGGGGGGTTGAATTGGAGTTTGAAAAATTTAACTTTAATGTGCGGAAATAAAAAGTTAAGTTTAGTAAGGATAGAAGAATATGACACTAGGATTTTTATAGAGATTCGGGTGTTAACAAACCCTACTCCTCTCCCCAATCACAATTGGGAATTTCACCAACACACTATGTGTTACAATAGAGTTTTACAAGCTCACTCCCAACTATGGTGTTTCTCACAATGGCTCACACCTAACCCAAAAATCCCTTGTGTTTTGATGGCTCACACAATAACCAATTCATTGTGTTTTACAGGCTCACACAAATAACCTTTACCTTGTGTTTTATAGGCTCACACAAACAACCTTTACAAGTGTTCTACTCTTAACCCAGAAATACCCAAAACTCACTTGAGTAAATGATTACAGAGAGGCACACTTACAAATCTTTATTGCTCAATAAATTATGAGCAAAAAGACTTTTTACAGAGCATAAATATCAAATGCGCAAAATGGCTTACGACAAGGTTTTGATTCAAAATATTTTCAATTTACTTGTTCTTCTAGATGCATAAATGACTTGCATTTATACTCCAATAGCAAATTATAGCTATTAGAGTGCATTTATTATGAAACTAGCCGTTGTACCAACCCTAATAATCGCGCCTGACATTTTTCTCTTTCATCGTTCACGGGCGTGACTCTGTATGTCACGGTCGTGACTGTTCTTCTAAGTCGTGACTTAAGTGGTGACCTTGGCCGTGAAGCATTCTGAAAGGTTTTGAAGAGTTTGTTCATGGGCATGATATTTATCTTCACGGGTGTGGCAACCTTCCAAGCCGTGGTCCAAGTGGTGACTTTGGTCGTGAAGCTCTCTGGAAGAATTTGTCATGTTTGTTCACGGGCATGACTGAAAAGTTCATTCACGGTTGCTATTTTCCTTCATGGTCGTGAACTTTAAATGTTGGTTTGTTGCCAGTTAGCTTCATCACGGGAGTGACACATAGGGTCAAGGGCCTGAACATGCCACTTCTTCAATTTTATCTTTTGAAGATTAATTTTTCATTCTCCATTCTTGCTATTTTATTCCATACCCTGTTTAATAGACTTAGAAAACAAGTATGTTAAATACATTATTGCTATTTTATTTGTTATCATCAAAATGATGGAAATACCCCTCAAGGTTCAACAATCTCCCCATTTTTTATGGTAACAAATAATCTAGCAATATGTGCTTTTGAGAAGTCTCCCCCTCAAAAGATGCTTAGGATAAAAAATGGTGAAGTGTAAGAATTGTAGAGAATGATAAAGTGTAGCATTAATATAAACTTTCTAGTTTAAAGTATATGCAAGTTATATGCAAAGTATATCCAATATATACCAAAATTCTCTTTAAATCATGAAGTATATGTAAGGTATATTTAGAGTATATCAAGTGCATATTCATTTATGTAACTTGCATCAAGGTATATGCAAAGTATACTTAAGATATATGTAAGGTGTATAAAGCTCATTTGCATACTTGCATATTCATTTTGAATCAAAATTTAAGTATTGCACTTAACTTTGCACTTAACTCAATATATTGCTAGTTTCTCCATTGATTCAAAATTAAGTATTGCTTGCACTTATTTTAATATATTGCTAGTTTCTCCCCCTTTTGTCATCAACAAAAATAATATCAATAAAGATAAACCATAATGGAAAAACAAAGCAATTATATTAATTATAAAAGGGAAGTACAAACAAAAGTAATTAAAATTCAGAAAGAAAATTTAGAATTTCCTACAAATAAACAAACAAACAAGCAAGACACAATATGGCAAGGCTAACGCAAAGCCTAACATCTAACCGGAGATCCTATCCCTAAGATGAGCAACTTCTGCCTTGAGGTTGTCCATCCTAGACTCCATGAAGTCCTTGAGGTTCTCCAATATCTCATCCATGGAAGCCTACAGCTGCTCAAATCGTGGTGCTAGGAGGTCAACCACCTGTTGAGCCAAATTTGGTGTGGGAGCAGAGGATAGTCCGATGTCATGCTCAACCTCAGGAGGTGCCATCTCAACTCAAGACCTTTTCTTCTGCTGGATACCTTGGAGGCCAGCTTTGAAGTCCTTCGAGTCATTGTCTTCCCAAATGATCTCGCTAGCAGTGTCGATGAAGCGGTAGTGGATGTTGTTCTCAAAGACAATTCGAACAGCCACTCCCATCTTGATGAAAGACTCGACATCCAGTCGATTTTAAGGATGCCCTGGGATGAGATTGTAGTGATGTGCATCCAGCTTCAGATATCCAAGCTTCAAAGCAATATGGGTCACATACCCACTAATAAGAATGTCTCCAGAGGGCTTGGTGGCAATGGACAGGAGATGGTTCATAAACCATCGAGATAGTGCCACTGTAAGGCCTCTTCGGGCCATCTTCGGGAGAAAAAGCTCAGACTTTCTAATGGTGCCATCGCTGTCTCCTCGAGCAAATATGCTATAGGTTAGAAACCTATGCAGATATTTGTGCACTGAGGATCGGAGGTGAGTGCTCTTTGTCTTTTTTACATCCCAGCTGCAATTCAGACCAAAGTGAGTCCATGCTTGAGTTGCATAGAACTCCACTTCGCTATAGTTGAGGAGGGAAGATTGAATAAATCTCTGAATTCTATGGCAGAGAGGGTGTTAGGATTCTTGCACAATTGAAACTTTACTGTGCCAGTGGGAGAGCACTTGCAAAGTACTTAAGAATTTCAAGGTGGGCTCCCTCAAGGTGGGCTGATGAATGTCAACAAAATCCTTCAAATGATAGGCCTGGAGTTGCTCTGTCATCATTGTCTCGAGCCCAATAGTGTGCACTGTTTGCCACTCAAATGACCTTGAGGAAATGAGAGGTCTTTTCTTAAGCATAGAGTACCTAGGATGGCAATGCTCTGAAATTATGTTCAATAGGTAATTTGAATACCTTCTGGGAGCATGAGATTTCTTCCTAGTACCCTTTGATGATCCGGTTTCCATCTTGATTGAAGAAATGAACTTTTGAAGAGTTGAAAAAGTTTGACAGAATTTGTGAGGAAACCCTAAAGAAAGATGATTTGTGATGATGGAAGAAGTTTTTGATGGTATTTATAGAAGAAATTTGTGACTAGGGGGACGAAATCTTCAATGTGACATTCAATGTATGTAAATGAGAGCAGTTGCAAGAAGTTGTAGAGTTGAAATGTGAAAAATAACCGGCAGAAACGTTATATAGCTGACCTCTTCACGGGCGTGAAAAATGTAGTCATTGGCGTGAAGTGTTGTATTCACGGTATGCTGAAAGGGTGCTCTACCCGTGAATAAAGGCATGAAATTGCTAACAGTCATGACATTTGAAGGTCACGGGCGTGAATGATGAACTATCACGGTGGTGAAAAATGAGTCACGGGCGTGAAGTGTTGAATTTCACTACTTATGACCGTGAAACAAAGAGTGACACAAAGCGAAAAAGCTTCTGTAAGTTTTTGTGTAGAAATGTTCACGGGCGTGAAAATGCGTCATGGGCGTGAAGAAGGCATTTCACGGGGGTGAATGAAGTCGTGAACATAGGTTTCACTACTTTAAGCCGTCAACCATGTCGTGAATCAAGTCGTGAAAGCTACTGGTTCTTTTGGTTATTTAGTTCACAGGTATGAACATATGTCATGGGCGTGAACTGCCTAAAATTCTCATGAAATAAAATTAAGTCCTAAAACAAGACTCGCATTCTTATGAAGATTCTATCCCTTATAACATAAATTTCCATCAAATTAACTACCTTATATTTAGTAAGATGTGACAAAAGCAAGATTATCAATTAAGGTTTGACAATTTGGCAATCACAAAGTTAATCCATCAATCATACCAAGTTCTCTTCTTATAAAATTAAATCTTTCCTCATTTTAGAGACTTAGTGAAGATATCTGCCAATTGATTTTCTGTGCTTATAAATTCCAATGCAGCATCTCCATATTGAACATGATCTCTAATGAAATGGTGTCTAATGTCAATATGCTTACTTCTAGAATATTGAATGAGATTCTTAGAGAGATTTATTGCATTTGTATTTTACATCTAATAGGTATATGGTTCGTACTATAACTATAATCCTTAAGTTGTTGTTTCATCCAAAGGATTTGTGTACAACAATATCTTGCTGCTACATACTCTGCTTCAGCAGTAGAAAGAGCAACTGAAATTTGTTTCTTGCTAAACCAAGAAACTAAGCACTATCCAATAAAGTGAAAAGTACCTGAAGTACTTTTTCTATCTAAAAGATTACCAGCATAAACAGCATCTGAATATCCTATAATATAAAATGATGAATTTCTAGGATACCACAAATCTATATGCAATGAGCCATGTAAATATCTTAAAATTATTTTTACTACATGTAAATGAGACTCTTTTGGATATGATTGAAATCGTGCACACAAGCATACACTATACATTATGTCAGGTCTAGAAGCAGTAAGATATAAAAGTGATCCGATCATACCTCTATAGAGCTTTTCATTTATGCTCTTACCCTTTTCATCCTTGTCCAATTTTGTTAATGTGCTCGTAGGAGTCTTGGCATTCTTGCATCCTTCCATTCCAAATTTCTTAATTAAGTCTTTAGCATATTTGGATTGGTTGATGAATATGCCCTCATTGCCTTGTTTTATTTGTAGACCAAGGAAATATTTAAGCTCTCCCATCATGCTCATTTCGAATTCTCTAGTCATACATCCCCTTGAAGGATCACCAATGATTTGCTCCTTGGGGTGATCTTTTGTCAATTTCCATTCCTTTGGGAGCTCTTGCCTGTTTTCTTCTTGAGCTTGAGGTAGAGAATCATCTTGATGTGAATCTTCTTGATCATTTTCTTCTTTTCCATTTCCAAGATCAAGACTTTCCATGGTTCCTACAACATCATCAAGAGCACTACCTTTCACAAGATCAAGTCTGCTAGATTCATTAAAAACAACATGCATAGATTCTTCAACAGTTAATGACCATTTTATTAAATACCCTATATGCTTTGCTAGTTGTAGAGTATCCTAAAAAGATATCTTCATCAGATTTAGAGGCAAATTTTCCAAGGTTGTCCTTGGTATTCAATATGAAGCACTTGCATCCAAATATTCTAAAGTATGATATTAAGGGCTTTCTTCCATTCCATAGCTCAAATGAGATTTTGTTTAAAAGAGGTCTTTTGAAAACTCGATTTGAAATATAACAAGAAGTATTTGTGGCTTCTGCCCAAAAGTAAGTTGGTAAACCATACTCATTTAGCATTGTTCTAGCCATTTCAATTAAAGTTCGATTTTTCCTTTCAACTACCCCATTTTGTTGAGGTGTCCTAGGAGATGAAAAATTCTGTGAAATGTCATGTTCAAGACAAAAACTTTCAAAGTTTTCATTTTCAAATTCTTTGCCATGGTCACTTCTTATTTTTGAAATACAATATCCTTTTTCATTTTGAACTCTTTTAGCAAAGTTTTTGAAATTTTCAAAAGCATCACTCTTTTGAGCTAAAACAATTACCCAAGTAAATCTAGAGTAATCATCTACGATGACAAAGACATAGTGTTTACCTCATAAGCTTGCAATTCTAGTAGGTCCAAATAAACCTAGATGCAGGAGTTGTAGAGGTTTTGAGGTACTTACTATGTTTTTGGATTTGAAGGATGACTTGTGTTGCTTCCCTCTTTGGCAAGGTTCACATGTCTTGTCTTTTTCAAATTTGACTCTTGGCAGTCCCTTTACTAGTTCTCATGTGTTGAGGTTTTGAATTAAGTTCATGTTCGCATGACCAAGCCTTCTATGCCACAGCCAAGATTCATCACTAGTGGACACAAGACACTTAGAGGAATGGTTAGATATTTCGTGTAAGTCTATTATGTATGTGTTGATATCTCTATTTCCTTTAAATATTTCTTGAGCATCAATAGAGGTTACAAGATATTCGTTGGAGGTAAAGGTTACATTGTTTCCTTCATCACATAATTGAATAACACGCAACAAGTTATGTTTCAAGCCATCAACAAGTAAGACATTTTTCATTAAAGTAGTACCATTTGTACCAATAGAGCCAATGCCAATTACCTTACCCTTAGCATTGTTTCCAAAGGTAACTTTACCTCCATCAATACTTTTGATTTCATTGAAGAGTTCTTTATCTCCTGTCATATGCCTTGAGCATCCACTGTCTACTAGCCAAGCATTTTTGTTTATTGTGGACTTGAGGCATACCTATAGAATCACAATTCAAGTATGATTTTTAGGTACCCAAATGAGCTTGGGTCCTTGGAGGTTAGCACATGAAGGTTCCCAATGAGCCTTCCTTATCCAGGAATATTTATTTATGTGACTTTTCATACAATAATTACATTGTTTAGGTCTAACATTACTTTTTGGTCTTACAATGTATTTGAATGCCATAATTCTATTAGACTGATTTTGAGAACAATGGCATGCACAACCATGATTAATTGGTACTTTTCTAGATACATGCTTCTTATACATAAAGGCATGATTATTCTTTTTATGTATAGAAGGTTTAGTGAACTTATTCCTTGGTGTTGTTCCAGCAATTATTGAGATATGAGGTTCACTAGACTTAACAAAAATAATTTTGTGAGAAGATAATGATGTGTCCTTAAATCCTAGACCATGTCTAATTAAAGGTGGTCTTTGAGACACAATGAGAGTATCTAAACTCTCTTTTTCTTTGTGAAATAGTTCCTCAACTTCATTTTTCAAAGTATTATTTTCTTTAAGTAAGGATTTTGTTGAGGGTCTTGATGAGAATTCATCTAATGACTTTTGAAGAGATTCATTTGATGATTTAAGCTTAAGGTTCTCCTTTTCTAAAGCATCTATTTTGATTTTTAAATTAGAAATGTTGTTCTTATAAGTGCTGAATTTACTCATATATTTTTCTAATTCTAGATTCAATTCTTCTATTAGGCTTTGTTCATCATCATCATCATCACTATCACTATCACTATTACTATCATTATCACTACTATTATTATTGAAAGAGTATGAGTGTAGTGATCTTACCTTATCCGAGACGTGATCCTCTATAGCCATGAAGCATAGGTTGACCTCTTTTCTTTCATTCTCATCTTTTTCGCTTGAAGAGCTTTCGTTATCCCATGTGGCTTTGTGACCTTTCTCCCCATTGTCTCTTTGGTATTTGCTCTTATGCTTCTTGAGCCTTGGACATTCTAGTTTAATATGCCTTTTCTTTCCACATTCATAGCACTTTACCTCTTCTTTACTTCTTTGTGCATCATTAGAAATTGGTTTGAGGTTTCTTTGCCTGAATTTTCTAGAGTTGCTCATTTTCTTCTCAATGATTCTTTTCAGTCTTTTTGAGAGCATAGAAATGTCCTCATTCTCATCATCACTCACTTCTTCATCATCTTCTCTTTCTTCTTGTGATTTTGAAGTAGAGGCTTTTAGTGCAAGAGGCTTTCTTTTTTCTAGCTCTACTTCAAGCTCTCTATCTCTTTTCACTGCCATTTCATGTGTGAGAAGTTTGCCAATAGGCACATCAGTATTCATAATGCTCATGTCTTCATTTGCTTCTTCTATACCAGCAACTCTTGAACCGTAATCATTTAGAGGAAGACTTCTCAGGATTTTGTTATTTACATCTTCTAAGCTCAGATGTTTTCCAAGTTTCCTCATTCAATTTATGATGGTTAGAAGACGATTGGTCATGTCAGTGATTGACTCATTAGATTTCATCTTGAAGAGCTCATATTCTGAAGTAAGAAGTTGAATCTTCTTGGATTTGACTTGCTTAGTTCCTTGATGATAATTTTTCAATGTCTTTCACATGCTGTAGGCTGTTGGGCAGTGTTCTATTCTTCCACATTATTCAATGGATAATGAGCTTGAGAGGATTGTCATTGCCTTCTTGTTTTTGAAATTTGCTCTTCTTTGAGGCTCTGTCCAATCATCTCTTGATAAGATTTCTTCCTCACCATCAACTCCTCTTCTAGTTGGTGGTGTCCATTCTTTTCGAATGCTATCCCATACTTCAATTCCTTCACTATCCAGATATGTCTCCATCCAAAACTTCCAATGAGCATAATTTGCTCCATCGAAGTAAGGCTTGAGACTTTGGAATCCTTCACTGGTCATATCTTGATCTTTACTAGCGCTTTTTAGGCCTCGATACTAGATAAAGCTCTGATACCAATTGTTGCACAAATATTGAGCCAAGAAGGGGGGTTGAATTGGAGTTTAAAAAATTTAATTTTAAAGTGCGGAAATAAAAAGTTACGTTTAGTAAGGATAGAAGAATATGACACTAGGATTTTTATAGAGGTTCGAGTGTTAACAAACCCTACTCCTCTCCCCAATCGCAATTGGGAGTTTCACTAACACACTAAGTGTTACAATGGCGTTTTACAAGCTCACTCCTAACTATGGTGTTTCTCACAATAGCTCACACCTAACCAAGAAATCCCTTGTGTTTTGATGGCTCACACAATAACCAATTCCTTGTGTTTTACAGGCTCACTCAAACAACCTTTACCTTGTGTTTTATAGGCTCACACAAACAACCTTTAACTTGTATTTTATAGGCTCACACAAACAACCTTTAACTTGTGCTTTACAGGCTCACACAAATAACATTTACTAGTGTTCTACTCTTAACCTAAAAATACCTAAAAATCACTTGGGTAAATGATTACAGAGAGATACACTTACAAATCTTTATTGCTCAATAAATGATGAGCAAAAAGTCTTTTTTACAGAGAATAAATATCAAATGCACAAAATGGCTTACAACAATATTTTGATTCAAAATATTTTCAATTCACTTGTTCTTTTGTTCTCCTTTCTACTCTTTTGTTTTCTTGTTCTTCTGGATGCATAAATGACTTGCATTTATACTCTCATAGCAAATTATAGCCGTTAGAGTGCATTTATTATGAAACTAGCCATTGTACCAACCCTAATAATCGCGCCTGACATTTTTCTCTTATATCGTTCACGAGCGTGACTCTATATGTCACGGTCGTGACTGTTCTTCCAAGTCGTGACTTAAGTGGTGACCTTGGCCGTGAAGCATTCTGAAAGGTTTTGAAGAGTTTGTTCACGGGTGTGATTTTTATCTTCACAAGCGTGACAACCTTCCAAGCCGTGGTCCAAGTGGTGATTTTGGTCATGAATCTCTCTGGAAGAATTTGTCATGTTTGTTCACGGGCATGACATTTCTTTCATGGGCGTGATTAAAAAGTTCATTCACAGTTGCTATCTTCCTTCATGTCCGTGAACTTTAAATGTTGGTTTATTGGTAGTTAGCTTCATCACGGGCGTGACACATAGGGTCACGGGCGTGAACATGCTACTTCTTCAATTTTATCTTTTGAAGATTAATCTTCCATTCTCCATTCTTGCTAACATATTTCATACCCTGTTCAATAGACTTAGAAAACAAATATATTAAATACAACATTGCTATTTTATTTGTTATCATCAAAATGACAGAAATACCCCTCAAGGTTCAACATGGTGCCATACTGATACTGGCATGATTACTATTATTGTAGGCAAATTCTATCAATGGAAGATGTTTATCCTAACTGCCTTCAAATTCCATCACACAACTCCTCAATATATTTTCCAATATCTATATGACCCTCTCTGATTGTCCATCTGTTTGTGGGTGAAAATTTGTGTTGAAATTGAACCGAGTACCAATGGCTTGATGCAAACTTTTCTAGAATTGTGAAGTGAACCTCGGGTCTCATTCTGAGATGATTGAAACTAGCACACTATGTAAATGGATTATCTCATTAACATAGATCTCTATCAAATGGTTAAGTGGATAATCCATCTTGATCGATAGAAAAAGGGCTGATTTGGTGAGCCGGTCCACCACTACCCATACTGCATCATGCCTCTTTTGTGTCAAAGGCAAACCAGAAACAAAATCCAATGTAACTCTTTCGGATTTCCACTCCAGAATTGAAATTGACTGCAATAATCCACTTGGTACTTGGTGCTCAGCCTTCACTTGCCAACAAGTTAAACATATGGTATTATACTATGTGATATCTCTTTTCATTCCTGGCCACCAGTAATATGCCTTTAAGTCATGATACATTTTGTTGCTTCTCAGGTGCATTGCATAAATAACATTGTGAGCCTCTTTCAAAATATCTTGTTTCAATTCTGGTATGTCTGACACACATAACCTGCCCATATGCCTTAAACTCCCATTTGCTTCAATAGTAAATTTTGGTTTTTCACTCTTTTTCACCATTTCAAATATTTCCTTTAATTTAGTGTCCTACTTCTAATTGTCCTTTACTTGTTGCATCGATGTGGATTAAATCTACAATTCTGCCAAAATATTACTTATTATCATTTTTTTGTTATTTAATCTTGTTCACTTAATAAATTTAAGTTTTAACGTTTACCTGCCACAGTTTTTTTTTACTCAAAGCATCAACTACCACATTAGCCTTGCCTGACTGATAATCAATGATACAATTGTAGTCTTTAATTAATTCTAGTCATCGCCTTTATCTCAAATTGAGTTCCTTTTGTGATGGCAAATATTTCAGACTTTTATGGCCTATATAGATATAACATTATTCACCATACAAGTAGTGTCGCCATATTTTCAATGCAAACATAATGGCTGCTAGTTCCAGATCGTGTGTCGGATAATTTTTCTCATAATGCTTTAGTTGTCTGGAAGCATAAGTGATCACTTTGCCTTCTTGTATTAGGACACAGCCAAAACCATTAAGGGAAGCATCATTGTACACCACATAATATTTTCCCATAGTAGGTCGTGTCAACCCTCGTGCCTCTGTCAACATTTTTTTCAACTTATCAAAACTATTCTGGCACCGGTCTGTCCACTCAAATCTGATCTCCTTTCTAAGCAATTTTGTCAGTGGTGAGTCTATCATTGAAAATCCTTTCACGAACCTCCAATAATAACTAGCCAAACCAAGAAAATTTCTCATCTTTGTCACATTTTGGGGCAATTTCTAGTTGAGGATTGCCTCTACCTTGCTGGAGTCAACTCTGATCCCATCGGTTGAGACAATATGCTTAAGATAGGCCACTTCATCGAACTGGAATGCACATTTCGATAACTTCGCAT